>OZ035953.1:52983697-54481985 GCA_964034955.1 Orchesella flavescens
GTAGCATATTACGATAGGATACTATAAATGTGGTATAAATGTTAGATGCCTTTCCTGCCAACTATTTTTACAACTATTATTGGATAGGAAGAGCATACGAAAGAGAGAGAGAGAGAGAGAGACAAACGAAGGAGAACACACCAAAAGGAAAAAATAAAGTTGAAAAAGTTGGCCTGTGTGCTTTTTGCTTAAGTTCCATGATGGTATAATAAAAATGACTGCATATTGCATATAATGTTTCCCTCTTGTAAAACTTTTTCCAATGTGTGTGTGTGTATTACTATCATGGCCAACGCTATCTCTCCCTATTATCTCCCTTTCTACAACAAAATGCATTGTACACTTTTTTTTCTGCCTCTTCTCGTCTCTCTCACTCGCTCTCGTTATATGTCTACAGTCTACACACATTATATGTATAAGTAACTAAGAACGTAAATACGACGAAAATACACGTTATAAATATATCGAAACTTTTATGCATATATATTTTCATGAAGGCGAAGCCAAGCCAACCATTCAATTTTCCTGAAACGAACAGAGTTTCGCTAGTCCTGAGAGGACAGAATTCTACCAAGTTTATGCACAGTTACCCTGTTTCCTTCACTGGATTTTTTTCTTATTCCTATTCTATTCTCTCTCTCTCTCTCTCTCTCTCTTGCTCTGCTCCCTTGTTCTCCTTCTAACTTCACTTCTCTCTCTCCCCTTCTCATTCTTACCTTCAGCAACTGTTTTCCTTTTTGAACACAATATTATGTATAATAGCCTTTTCTTAAGCAGGAATAAGGGAAGAACAAGAAGCGAAATTGAGAGACAGAAAAAAAAAGTTTTAAAAGCTGGCTTGCCCTGTCTTGTCTTGCTTCGAGTGGACGTGGACACTACAACAATCATCATCATCATCAGCAGCACCTCACATCCCATCGCCATGAAGACAATCAGAATGATGAGAAGAAGTAGAAGTACCTTTTGGTTGTTGGTTCTGGTTTAAGCAAACTAAAAAATGAATATATGAAAGATTAGTAAAAAAAAGCAAAGCTTCTTAAAATTCAAAAACTCTTCTGTACAATTTTCATTTCGTGGGACGACTGGGACTGGCAACTGGCAATGAGTAAGCTTTTATTCTTGACGAGAAGGATGATGTTGTTGATGATGATGATGATGATGATGGATGCTTACCTGAATGCATGGATGGTTGCTTGCATTACATCCTTAACTTTAACTATCATGTAGTTAGACACATACATATATATATGCCTACATATTACTCATATGAACAAAGATTTTAATTTTATGTCTAGTCTCCTTCTCTTTCTTTCTCTCTCTGTAAAAAAAATTACTCATGTATTTTTCTTGTTTGCCACAGGCTAAAAAAGGCACACATTAAGTATAATCCATATGAATAAAATATATGGAATATTTTTGTATGCTTTTCTTTTAAAGAAGATCAACCAAATTAATACAAGTGTCTTGTGTTGCCTTGCATTGCATTCAAATATATAAGAAGGTTGCTTCATTTTCCTTTTTCATCATTATCATCATTATCATCATCATCATCCTCATCCTATGACAAGAGAAGCGTAACATTCTCCTCGATATTTTTATTTATGAAATTGTAATGCGATGCTAAGTAAAAAAAATAGTAAGGAGAGACAAGTCTTGGATGCTGTTTTCATTTTCTTGACATTGTACCCACAACTACATTTTTCATTGGATTTGCTATTGCTGCCATCACGTCATACAGAAAAAAAGTGAAGTTAGTACCATTTTTTCTGCAATGCTACCACTAATACAAATTTGATGCTCACGATGCTGTTTTTTATTACAAAAGTGGTGCCGATGCGATGCGATGATGATGATGCTGCTGATCATGACCAACACATGTGTAAATGAATGCACTCTGTACGTTTGCTACTGATTGTGAACATTTTGCTTGATAAGCAGGAGAGCAGAGCAGCACAATGTCTCCCTTAAGCTAAGCCACTTCTCTTCTTATGTGATGCGGTGGTTTATAAAAGGATTCTCTTTTTTTTTGCAAACGACAATGATGATGGTGCGAGTTTTAGCAAAAAGCTGTTCTTGTGCTGACAGTAATAAAAAAACTGCCGTTTTTGCAAACGTTGCTTTTGACGTGAGGCATATTATTATATCTACTATGTATTAGTATTATGTTCCTATCATCATAGCATAGTATATCATCATATATGAAACTAAAAACAAGGTGTATGCTTACAAACGAGGTAAATCCGATAAATGACTGTCACTCGTCACTCAACAGAGTCCCCACTTTTTTGCGCTCTTGGCAGTCTGTTTTGCACAATGAGTTGGTTCTTTTTATTATCAGTTATGATTTTTATGCAATATGAAAATCAATGTATATTTTATTTGTTTGTACCGGACTCTATACTGAATAAACTAAATAAGCAAGGTTTATGAATGGGTGGCTGGGCTGATTAAAATATGGTAGCTTTTTGGCTATCGCATTTGAAAACATAAATGTCAATATGTATGTATGTTTATGCTGATGTTGTTAGCAAATAGCAAATGATACAGTTTGATTGATGAATTGTAAAAGGGAGTTGAATAAATGGTTTTCGATCCAAGAATAATTTTCCTTTGACTTCCCTCCTCCTCTTGTATAGATTAGAGTTGACTGTTTTATAAACTGCAAACAATTATTTTTCTCCTTATTCATTATTTGCTTTTAAAGAATTTATTCAAATTTGATCCAGTATGTTTGAGGATTTATGCATAATGTGGGATGATAAGAGGCCAGATGGGAAAAAGTTGCACGCATACGCATAAAAAATGAAGCAGGTGGACTAACAAGGACTTTTCGAGGTGACTTACGTGACGCAATGACAACGATTCGATGGATGTATGTATGTATGTATTGATAACATCTTGTTTGTGGTAGTGGCACTGTAACTCAGGTTTGCTTTGCATTCATATTCACTTGAAATGTTCATTATATCAAAATACAAAACTGGGGTTCGCTGACTGTCTCTGCAATGCAAACTCACGGCCCCTGTTCGGCCAAATATAATCAAATAGAGTGATGGAGACGGAAAATAATATGTAAAAACCAAATGCCGTGTCTCACCTTTTCTCAGACACAAGAAGGGAAGCACATCCAGCACATTTTAAGCATTTTTTTCTTCTCTACACGCCATAGGTTTATCAAACAAAGGGGTTTGTTTATGCAGATGCAGAACTGGTGGAAGTTTTTGGAGAGAAGGATAAACAAAATAAGTAGATTGGAGTCGATGGCAAAAACTTTTTTCTGACAGAGAGGAGAGGAAATGGATGAACAAATTTGCCCAATGCTTCATACTAAAAACTGAATAAAAATATTTTATTTTCCTCTGTTAAACTCAAAGCAAGGCTAAAACAGAGAAGCAAAATGAACTTTGACGATTATGATGATGATGATTATGATGGTGTATGGTGGTAGCATAAACTTAAATGAACTTTTTACCGACACCACGAACTATAAACCAACTGGACTTTTTTAATGCTTAAAAGCTGCCATTTCCACCCAAAACCATTTTCCATTTAAAAAAGAAATGACAAGAGTCATTTTCGGTTTTGAAAAGAAAGAATAGAAATTATGAAAGCAAAATAATTTAAGTTGGCATAAAGTACAAGGATATACGGGAAACCACTAACTAATTTACGAGCCTACTTCTTCTTCTTCTTCCGTTTTTAGTGCCAAACCAAAACCAAAATAACTGGCTCTCCAGAAACGACAAAAAGTTGGTTCATTACTCCATCTCTTACAGGGTTTTAAACAAAAAAAATGAAAAACTTTTCCTTTAAAAATATAAAAACTTTTTTATGAACCAAAAAGACATTCATAAAAAAGTTGTGTCATTTTGTGCCTTTCTTTTTTATTATGGTCCCACTCATTCTGCTCTGGAGAGTAACGATAAGTAACCAGGCCTTGTGCCATGCCACCCGTTCATTGCTCTTCCTCCACCTGCGTTTTTCTTTTGAATAGAAAATTTTGCTGACTGTGGGAAACTTTTTTTGTGGCCCAAGTTTGTTTAATTTTCATCTGAAATAAAGTTTGTTTTTAAGCGGAATTTACCAAAAAAAAAGTTTAAGAGATTTTTCCGCTTTTCTTACACTCTTTTGTCGTCATCGTCATCATCATCATGATCGTAATCGTTAAACGTGATTCGTCATTTTAGCTCGTAACTATTTTTTTTCTGGAGAAATACTCAGGCAGGAAAATATAAAAACTTGTGTGAAATGTTTGGGATTTTATAATTTGTCCAGATGGAATAATAAAAAGAGGGGGAATGGTGATGATCATTATGATCGTTATCAATTTTCTTAAATGCCGTCTGCCGTTAAATATATGCCCAGATGTAGGAGATAAAACAAGTGTGATTTCGAAGAAAAAAAATTATAAAAATAAAAACAGGAAATGAGGAAAAAGTTTTTGAATTGCAGATGCTGCTTTTATTAAGTATGTTGGTAATTTTAAGTTTCTCTATCAGTCTTAAGAGAAGAGAAATTCTCCTTGAAACGAAGTTTGCTTATCATTATTATTAATTAACCGTTGCATGTTTCATTTGTACTGTACTGAATTGAAAAAAAATATTTACACTGCTGAAGAACACGAAGAAGTAAATCAAACACGACGAAAAATTGGTTATCGAATAAAATAAGACGGAGAAGGAATGAATCACGGGTTTGGTGGATCAAGTTAAGGCAGCTCACTGAGACTTTCCTTCTTGCACTTTGGACAGGTTGCGAAGTCTGTGTAGAAGACAACCTACAACATCCACAACAGAAATTATGGATGTTTTATTACTTACGACTTTAGTACTTTCTTGACGCGAATATTGAAACTGATTCCATTTTAATATAATTCATGTTGTTATTTTATGTACCTTAGGATGCATTGTGCATGGTCGCCGTATACGTCCACTGGACACGAAAAATCCACACGCGAAGCAAAAGAGTGGAACCCTCGGTCTCTCGCATACTTGGCAGGGCTCATCTTCATCTGTAGGAGTGGATGCAGTCGATGAGGAAGACGACGAATTTTGACCAAATGGATTGTCACTTCTAGCTCCAGTCCAACTACGGCTTCCGGGCTTGTCCGTTACAAAGGTTGAAGGTAAGCCTTCATCTTTGTGAGGCATATTCTTGGGATGCTGTGCAGCGTAAGGGTCCCAGCGTTGAAGAGTTGGCAGTGCCGACTTTCTTGACATGTTTAAATTTTTTTGTCACGAAAATTAAAAAAATACAGCTACTTCCAAATAAATAAATATGATTCTTAAAGATCACAAAAGTAGAGTGAAGTAACTAAGTTTGGAATTATGAGGAAAGTGGCTTGTTGGAAGCAGAAGAACCAAAATGACAATGATCCTTCAAACTGAACAGCAAGGACAAAATTTAGACTCGGATAACAGTTCAAGGACCCAACAAATTAGCATCTATACATATTTTAAGTAAGTTTAGAGCAGCTTACTTGCTTTACATATGTATATGCATTTTGTAGCATTCATCTGCGTCGATTTCCTTTGCATAATATTTCGTTTCAATTCCATGCAAAAACATCAATTTTCTCAAAAGGTCTTGCTCTCCATCCACGTCATGGGAACACGAATAAAAGCAGGTAAAACATTATCTGGTTCGTTCACTTCAGCTTAAAAGCTAATATTAGCCCTCACACCACCACCACCTAAGTAACCTACCCAACACACACATGTATGTATGCTCTCTTTGATGATTACTTTTACTTCTTTTTCTTCTTACTTAGTTTGTTACTTAACTTTACTCTCTTGTTTCACAATAATGTTCCTCCAACTGGAAAAACTGTGTGGATTGGTTGAATTGACTATGTTAGCATGAGAGAGAGAGGAATGAACATTGAGCATAAAAAAGTTTATTTGGTGTTGTAAGTAAAGTAACAAGGGATCCTGGATAATTATGGGGCACACTC
Organism: Orchesella flavescens; assembly: GCA_964034955.1. Lineage (NCBI taxonomy): Eukaryota > Metazoa > Arthropoda > Collembola > Entomobryomorpha > Orchesellidae > Orchesella > Orchesella flavescens. The sequence goes on from OZ035953.1 coordinate 52,989,651, forward strand.
CCAAAAAAACTCCTCAACTTTTTTCCCCCGTTCCCATTTTCTGATTGAGAGAAGTAGGTTTTCATGATAACGATGAACAAGGGAAAGAAAAGTTGCCTTTTTGTTTCAAACAAAAGTTTTCCCTTCTCTTATATACTTTTATGTATTTATACATTGTTCTTATGAACATGAGCACACCAACGTACAACTTCTTTATAACATTTCTGTGACGGATGCGCTGCGGAGCAAGAATCCATCGTCTTGCAAACTTTTGGATATTTTTTTTACAGAGTTAGTAAACTAAGTTGTTCTTTTTATTCCCAGATTTCTATCGTCATCGTCATCATCATCATCATCATCATCCTGATTCTCGTTGTGACAAACTTTTTGTCTCGTTTTTTGGCTGTTGCTTCGTTTTTCCAAATGGGAAAGAGTAGAGAGAAAACATTTACAAAAGAGAAAAAAATAGCAGAAGAACGAAAGTTTGGAAGGATGATACAAAATTATATGATGATGATGATGACGACGATATGATAGCCAAAACCACACACATCATGTATGCATTTATACAGAAAAACAATGGCATTTCGGAGTAAATTTGTGGTAGTAACCATAACCATGCCATACTGGTGGTCTTAGGTTGTGTACATTTAAACAAAGTTTTATTTATTTATTTATTTTTTGCTTATTTGCTTGCATGCGGGCTCTATTACGCCTGGTTCTTGAAGTAAACTAAAGTATTTTCGAAACAAAAAAAAGTTTCTTGGGAAAATGGGGATGATGAATCCATGTCTGATTAGTTTCACATTTCCCTCCCAGAAATGTGTACAAGTCCTACCCCTTATTTTGGTACTTTCACTTTTTTTTTCAAAAATCACACACTTCATATATAATACCGTAATATGATATATACTTACTGTGTATGATGCATTACGACGATTCAGTAAAGGGGTTCTCTTGGGACTCCAAATAAAAGGGAGAAGTAGCAGCAGGAAAGGAGGAGGAGGCTAAAAAACAAGAGAAAACTTTCTTTGTTTTTCTTCTTTCTCAAGTTTCCCATTAGCTGAATAACAGTTTAGCTCAGTTTTTTCGCCGGAGGAGAAAGAAGAAAGGCAAGTTTTTCTGTTTCATTTTGCCAAAAATTCAACTCAAGCAGTAATTTCTCACCGGTCCTTTTGGAAATAGGAAATGATATAGATAGGGAGAGTTTTTGAATGTTCCTATGTATAATAACAAAAGCAAAGGTAGAGTGAGAAAGCGGATGAGCAGTGAACTTACAAAGCAAAGTATTCAACTTTCAAGTTACTAAGACGGAAAAACATATAAGTGTGAGCCGAAGGCTTTTCTCTTCCTAAAATAATTGTTTTCCCTATTCCCCTTATTATGTTATTAGCAAGGTTGACCTTTTGACTTTTTCCCTTTTGCAAAACTTTTTCCTCTGTTTGGAATTGGGAGTGGCTCTTCTAATTAATGATGATCAAATGAGGATCAATTTTACTTTTCTTTGCTTTGTGCAAAAGCTAAATTACATAATGCCAATTACGGCTCTCAATCAGTTTGTCGAAGAGAAACAGAAAAAAGAAAGAGAAACAAAAACTTTTTTTTTCATCTAATGGATTCTTGACCAGAGAATGGAGTAGAAAAAACTTATTAAGTTACGTTGTTACATCACCATTTCCATTGTTGGTTGGATTGGGAGCCCATGGTAATGCTCATGATGGTGATTACATGAAAGGAAAAAGTTTTTGCCCACTAACTAAATACACTTCTTAGAAAAGAAAGCAAATAACAGAAAAATTCCCCAATTAGCCATCCATCCAGAAAAAAACATGTTCAATTAGCACATTCACAGAAGAAGGGGAAGGAGCGAAATGCGGAAAGATATATAGAAACCATTGTCCACGTTTGAAAAGAAGGGGAGAGAAGGAACGGCGAGATACAAAAGTTTCTTTTAAACACTTTCCTTGTGTAAAAAAAAAGTCCTTTAATTTTTGTTTTCATTTCTAGGAAAGTTTCATCTGTAGAATAGGCATCGAGAGGAACATGAAAAAAAACTTTGCGTTTCCCATTTCCCTCTAAAAACATTTCACTTTTCCTCTTTTTCTTTAATGGAACGAAGAAGACGAAAAAACTTGCTAATTTTGCTGTGATGTGATGATGCGGTGTTCCTCCAAAGTGCTGGTGTGGAGCGGGGGGAAGTAGAGAAATCAAGTAAGAAAAAAAGTTTCATTTTCCTCCTCTTCCTCCACCTTCTTTGGGAAAGGGGCCTCTTTTAAGTATAAAAGAGGAAAAATAGTAAAACACGAAACACAAAAAAGTTTGTTTCATGTGGAGTTAGTTGTTGTAACTGTATTCCAGCGTGTGAACAAAAGTTAACTTTTTTACCCCATCTGAGCAAAACTAAACATCTCCCTCATGCAATACAACGTAACTTTTTTTCATAACACGATATGCTCTCATACACAAGGCTTATGTGAGATGTGATCACTGATCGCCTTTTTTTCAGCTAAAGATAAGTTTTCCTCTCCTTTTATTTTCCGCTTTAAAACTGTATTTAAGAAAAAGTTTGCACCTTTTTCATGTGTAAAGTAAATGCGTGTGTTTGACGGATCTCACACGAAAGGAGATTTTTGAGGGGATGAAACGCGATTAAAAAAGAAGGAGGAGGATGAAAAAGGGGAGAAAAATGTAGCTGGTCATGAGAAAAGTTGAGAAGCTTTTCATGCTTTCATTTTATGGAAAAGAAGAAACCAAATGAAAAATAAAACGAAACTTTTTTTTCTCTCTCTCTTGCAAGAGGTGCATATTATTTTTGTTGGGAAAAGTAAGAAGAAGTGAAATGGAGCAAAGTGAAACATTTACATTAATTTTGACAGGGTAAAAAATCCCGGTTTTAAAGGAAGAAGGACTTGAAAGAAAAAGTTTAGGTTTAGGGAAAAGAAAAAGAGGATTTATTCTTTTGGTCCTTCTTTGGTTTTTGTGGTGGTCATGCCATCCCTTGTCATGCTATGATATACAATGATGTAGAGGAAGTTGAAAAAAAAAAGCATTTTCACTTTTAATCCTTCACCCATCGCATGACAGGCTAGTTTGATGCTTTCATTGTATGTTCATGGACCAGAGTGGATTGATTACATGAAATGAGAAAGTTTATTTTTCTGGACAATTTAGAACAATAATAAAAAGCAATTCGATTTCTACGTACGTATAAAAAGACGGAGCAGCAACATCAAATCATCTTCCAGTCCAGTAGTAGCAACCCTGTAAAAGCGGCTCTACGTGTGATGTTTTCTACGTTGCGTTTTACGTAAAGAAAAATGGAGAAGAAGAGGCCGAGATTTTGAGATAGTAAGTGATATAAAGTAAATAGGTAGAGTCCGCAGACTTGCTATCCAAGGACAAATTTTGGTCCAAATATGTCTCTTGTAGTAATAGCTTGTTAATATGAAATGAAAGTTTCTTACATATCTGTATTTGCTCATATGCCAACTGTTTCCTTTAGTATTCGCATGTACCTGTAAAGTGACTTTTTATAATAATAAGTACATATGCTCTAAAACTAAACCTAAATGTCAAAAGGCTATGTTGTTTGTCCCTCAGTTTTGTTTTTCTAGCTACACAAACCAAGAAAGGGAAGCCCCAGAAAGGAGTCTCAAAATTGTTGTTTTTGACTGATGACATTTCGAACAAAAGTCAACAACACGAAAAAAGCATCAGGTTGTTTGCTTCATTCCACAGGATCATTGGTGGCTCGTTTTATGTTTGAGTCAAAGCAACCCTTTTTTCATGTGATTGTGTAAGTTCCTTTGTTTCGTCACGTCCTCCTCTCGCAGCCAATTTTCTTTTTTAATTGAAAATAGTACTTCAAAGAGGTCCGGTAAATCACGCCATATTATCACTCCGTAGGAGAGATGCCTTCACCAACCATATTTGGCTCGTTTCAATAACAAAACACTAAAAAACACCCGATTTTTTTACGACCTCCACTTGAAAACAAGGAGGAACAAAGAAGGGAGTCAGTCATGCAGAAAGATTTAGTTTCACTCCCGCTGCTCATAATATTATTGCAATACATAAACGCATTTTTCCTTTTGCAATTTTGCTGACGTCTGGTCCTGGTTTAGCACAGCGAGCGGGTAAAGGTCGCAAAACAGCAGGCAAAGTTATTGCCATTTTGCAGTAATAAGAATAGCCATTTTATGTAGCTTCAGCATGTATAGATAATCCTCTTAAAATGCACTTGTAAAGCGGAGTCATCATAATTATATGCACTGCAAACATAAACATGATATATGATGAATGAACCACACTTGTTTCCTATATATCTTTCACCGACTGGCATATTTATCTAAAGCAAGCAACACAAAATAAACACGTTATAACTAGCTAAAGCATGTTACACATATTTTTGCAGTGGTATTATCTTTCCCCAAATGTTTATAATATGAGCGAGGTTGAAAAACGAGGAAGGAAGTATTACCAACGTCTGCAAAATCCTTTTTTTTCTGGTACGCAGTACATCATTTTGCATTTTTTTTCTGCTCAAATAACGATGACAATTCACATTCACAGTCATCATATCATAATCATCTTTACAGCACAGCCATTCTCCCATTCGTATTAATTTCCATGGTCGTCGTGGAATTTGGAATTGGATACGGTGGCTCATACCACCACAAGTAAATATAATGATAGTGAATGGCTCTCTCAGTGTCGACGAAATAAAAGGAGAGCGGGTGAGTGAAGGTTATACGGACTTTTGTATAAAGCTAAATTGTAGTTGCAGTGAAATAACGTAACATTTGTGTAGCACCACGGCAAAATCATACAACCAGAAAGGAAACCAGAAGAATCTTCACTTCAAGTACACAACAGAAATGGAGGCGAATCGTGATGATCATGATGATGGTGATGCAACGGAATTACGTTTTTCCCTTCTATACTGCATTGCATTACATTACATTACATTAGTTACACTATTTTACTGGTACATAAAATATGTATTATGCTTTTTACGAGGATGCAATGCAATAAGTACGTTTCTCATCTCTAGATAGGTTGGTAGGTAACAAAGAGAAGCTGTGTAAAATTGCGTACTACATTGCCATAGCTTATGATCATATCATCATCCCGATATGATGATGATGATGATGATGACCGTCTCTTGATTTTCTCGCTTGCTTGCCTCATGAAAATTCCCTACGGTTGTGTATTTCACAAGATATAATAGCATGACTTGGTTGCATCTCTCTCTCTTCTCATGCGATCCTCTTTTGAATCGAAATTGGTTTTCTCTCTCTCACTCGATCCTTCTTTCCTTTTCGTTTCGTAATCGTAACAGCAGCAGCAAAAGTAGCCCTACCACTACTGCAACTACCACCTCTCGTCTTTTTCTTTGTTCCTCGGAACAAATCCATTTATTTTCTCTCCGTCTCTCTTGTTTGCACATGTGGATAATAATATATGTGGGGGATGGGATTGGGGTAGGAGAAAACAGGAGAAAAAGGGGGCACCATAACACCATACACCAACGGCATCCCATGCACAAGATGGAGAGGGAAGAAGGAAGAAAAATGGACATATGTGTACATTCTCTCTCTCTCTCTCGCTAGCTTCCCCTCCTCCTCCTCCTCTTTTAATATCTCTTATAAAAAGGGAAGAAATAAGTGGAACCTTTATAAAAAAAAAAGATAGCTACGCGTTGGGTTGGATTAGTTAGGAGGAAAGGAAAAATAATATGTGTATAAATATTATAAGAATTGGAAAAGAATCCTTGAGTTGGTTGCTAAGTAAGTAAATAAGAGCAAAGGGAAAAAAAGTTATAGACATACCATTATGTATATGTATAACAAGAACAAAGTACAAGTAAATGGTTGGGAGAGAGACGTAGTAAAGCGAGCATTATTATGATTATATCACTTGAAAAATAACAGATACACACAAGCCTTCTTTCTTGGTATTAGATCACCATATCGAGTGAGAGAGAAGGCGAAGTAGTAGTGTGAGTAAGTAAGTAGAAGAGAGTTTGGAAGAAAAAAAAAGGTAGAAAAACTTTTTTTCGTAACACTAAAAAAAGGGGAGACAACGACAGAAATCTTACAGGGGATTTTGAACAGAAAAAAAATAAAGCCTTTTTACAAGGCACACACAGAGAGAGAAAGAGAAAAAGGATGAAACAAGAAAAGAAAAATACTGCGAGAAAAGAAAAAAAGTTCTTTTTCAACTTCTTCGTCGTACTTGTTCAAGAGAGGAGTTTAGGTATCCAACTTCAACTCAAACTTCACCAGAAACCAACCCAACTGGCTTGCTTTGAACCTTCTCAGTTGGTCTATATATGGATAGAAGAGAGAGACGAAAGATACAGGGGAAAAGTAAAGAGATGATGATGGTGGTGGTGGTGGTGGTGCTACTACTACTTGGTTTCATCTGCTTCTTTTTTGGCTTGGTAAATAGTCATGTACTTTTAGTTGGGAATAATATGGATATGGATATACATATTTTTGGTTCTTGGTAGGGACTTCTCTCTCTTCTTCTTTTTAATTCTCTCTCTCTCTCTTATTTTTGTTGCTTTTCATGATGAGCATACCATGGTGATGGTGAGGCTGATGCTGTGAAGATGAAAAAGAAAAAAACGTTGTAAATCTCTTGCTTCTTTTTTTGGCAGCGGCATTTCTCTCTCTATTTCTTGATGATGATCATGATGATGATTCTGATTCTTGCTCAGCTCTGTTGAGTTTACTCAGAAAAAATAAATGTGCAAAGAGAGTGTGATGATAGTGATCAGATATGAGGAGGATGATGGTGGTAGTGGTGATGATGATGATGATGATGATCGTCATGATCACAATCACGCAACTTTACGTTTTTATAGTAAAAAAGTTGTTAGATGTATGTACGCACGCTCATACTTGTGCAGAGTGCAGGCTGAGGCTGCAAAAAAAGAGAGGCGCAACGACGAGACAAGAGAAGCCGATAAGAGGAGAACAAACTGTGCTATGCCTCCTCATCATATCATCATCATTATTCAAAAGTAAAAAGTTTTTTTTTTTTGAGAAAAAGCAAATACAGTAATAAACTCTGTTGGTGGGTAAATCATAATGGGGATGATGATGGATTAGCACAATTGCTTCCTTTTGTATTTCAGTCATTCGCAATAAGTCCATTTTTTCTGCTGAGAAAAGCTTCAAACAAGTCATGTCATCATTATCATCATCATCGTCACCATATCACATGAGCGCATTACTAACACACACATACTTGCTTTAATTCATGGGATTTTCCTACTGTTTGTTCATTTTATTATGATAATAATAAGCTCTCCTTCTTTTACTAAGATTGGATTTCTTTCTTATCACAAAATTCAAATGGGATTTTTATTAATTAATTAAATAATAATTGTAATTTGAAGCAATATTCAGAATTTCTGATAAGTGGAAAAGTTAAGGGAGGCGGGAGAGCGGGACTCATCTAGATTTCCATCTGGGTGATTGGAAGAAGAAAGAAAGCCGTTGATTCCTTTGTTGGAAGCAGGAATAGTGACTGGTGGTGATGAGGAGGGGAGAGCTACTCCATTTGTGTCAATGGACACATTTGACCTTGTGTGACTGGTGGTGTTGAGACCGCCCGTGGTTCCGTTTCCACTTGAGTCATTAACATCTTTAAAAGCGAGGTTGGCCAAATGGCTGATCACGTTCTTTTGAGACTTCATCCGCTTACACATGAACCCAAGAGCCGAGGCAACAATGATGAACCCAACGAGAGACAAAATGAGGATTGCTGAAAGGGCTGATGAAGCAGAGTCTGAGATGGGAAGATAGAAAACGATTTTAAATTGTAAATTGTAAGGTAGCAAAAACCCAGTGCAAATTATGCTGATGATACCAAAAAGCATTAGTGGACTTACGAATGACGGTGACATGAAAGCGTTTTGAAACACTGCCAGCCTCATTCGTAGCAATACATTCAAAATCACTGTCCGCAAACAAAGAGACCCTTGGGAAAGTCAAGGTTGAGGTTTTGTTGTCAGTGTTCGTGTTCCTTGCAAGTGTCTACGCCAGTCCAACAAAACAAAATCATGCAGTCGTGTTTGTGAAGCTTGCCTTAGGCATAATACTATGATAATTTAATGTCTTATGTCATTTCACCATTCTTACCCTGTTTCCCTTTTTCCAAACAATTTTTGGTATTGGTTCCCCATCAAAATCACAGGCTAAAGCCTTTTTAGTGTCGTTTAGGTACCAGGTAAATTGTTGATATGCTTTTCCATGTATTGTAGGGCTAGTTGGTACTTGGCAAATAAAAATTCAATTGTTTAATTTTAATATTTTTTGCCTTTTTCTAACAAATTTATTGTCTTACATTTGACTTCCATCGGAATTGATTTTGAGTGCCACTCGGACGAGTTCCAAACAGGAGCGAAACAAACAAGTGAGTCTAAATGCTCCTCAATAGTGATATCAAGATAGGCTTCATTGTTTCCCAAGAGAATTTGAAAATGTCGATTGTTCATAGCAGGATGACCGTGTCCACCAAACATATCTGGCTTTTTTCCATCCAGTCCTTTGAGTTTAAAAAAAGTTAGCTAAAGCATTTCCCTTATTTTCTATTTAAATTTATATTAGAGAAATAATACCATTGTAATACTGCATGCTTTGATTGTTAAATGCAACTCCCCACACAAGTCCTTGAGCATAGTAGAAAGGGTTAACTCTGCAAAGAAAGGTACGATTTTCTCCAACATATACAGGGCCCTTGAGCTTCGTAACTAACATCATTTTCAACGGGTCTGCTTCCTTCCAATCAAAATCTAATTGAATGCAACATAAAAATCTTTGTTTAAATCATTTCCATTGAAGAGGAATCTGTTCAAGTCACTCATCATCATCATCAGTTTGAAAGTTAAGTTTTACATGGATCTGGTGAATCTTTCGTTGGTGTAGCAGGAGTAGTAGTAGTTGTAACGGAAGCAACAGTGGTGGTGCCCGTCTCTTTTCCAGTGACCGGTTTCTTAGGAGGCTTTCCAAAGTGATAAGGATGTTGAGGTTTTTCAGGCATGGGATAAAAGTATTCCCGAACAATGTCTATCCCAGCACCTGCACAACGAAACACACCCGCACGACGAAAGTGTATGCTAATCGTGGAGCAACTACCATTCCTCTTTTTTGAACTTTCCATCTTGTGAAGGGTGTGCTTTGACAAAGCACAAATTGTTGGGTGGTCACACTCTACCAATTTCAACTTGGGACCTTTTGGTCCCGCGGAGCAGCAAGTTATTTCCTTCTTGTTAGAATCAATATGGTAATAAGCTCCGTGGCGAATGCTGTCATTAAATTCAGGTTGTGGACCATCTAAATGGATACATTTATCAGATAACTCAACAATCATATTCCAAAATGAGACTCACATGTACTAACCGTCAGCGTTGACCACCGTAAAAGTAACAGTATCCCCATCTCCATCGTCTTCAACATCGCCCACGGTACAGGTGTACCTTCCATATGGAGTTGGTAGGTCTGTGAGAGTGAATCCATATCGTGGGTCGTATTTCACTGATTGGTTCTTTGGAATTGGGACCTCATGATCACCTACTTCTTTGTTCAGCGTAGGCTCAATGGATGGAATTGATACAGTACATGGAAGAATAAAGCTTTGACTATCATTCCGAAATGGTATTGTGGCTGGTTTTCTGTATGACTTGGCCAACGTCAAATAAGGAGGAGATCCACCTTCCCAAAATACATATATACTGTCGGAGAGTCCACTGTAGCCTACTTTTTGGCACGTATAATCTCCGCTAACGCTGTTAGACTCAAAACTAAAGAAGCTCAGTTCTGTTGAAAACCCTTTTACATCCAGGTCATCTGAAAGACGTGTGCTTTGGATGGCAAACTGAAGACGACTTCGACCGCCCCACTAATTTATTTAAAAACATAATTATTTATAAAAATTAAGTGAACAATTTGTGCATGAAGAACAAACTAAATTTCTATTTCACATACCCGCTCTCTATGAAACTTCCATTCGACCGGGTAGCTTGCATTGCAAACCAGTGTCAAACCTTTAACTGTTGCAGGCACAAGAATGGAGTTGGGATAAGGACTTGACTCTAAAGGTGGAGTGGAATTGTGATTCCATGGAGCGGAAAAGTCATTTTCCATCCATGCCCCAATGGTGATTACAGGTGGACGTTCTTGTCCACCCACGACGACAACACTCAATAGTCCCCACAAACCTACTCCTAGAATAATTTTGAGTTGCATTTTTCTGCAAAATTAATACCTAAAAACCCCGCAACAACAACAACAAGAAACGTCAGCCGTCTCCAGAACTATGAAGCTCTTAAGTGGAACGAATCTTTTTGAGAAGGAAGGAGAAATTGTAAATGTCGATTCACTTGATTCAATATGACTTGATTCAATATGGACGTCAAATGTCGTTGAAAAAGTGACCTTGGTCCATACATTTAAATCGTAATGACGCTTCATTTCAAATTTCATTGTTACTAACAAATTGTAGTGCAACCGACCGACAATAATTTCATCACGACGGAGGAGGTCTGACCATGATGTAGTGTTTGTGCCATGCCAATACATGCCAATTTCTGGAATGTGTGTGCTGCTCCATTATCTATCATGATCATTGAACATGCAAATACCTAAGTACAATGTAATGCAATGTTGGGAAGTGTAAATGGAATGTTACGTGATAAGACGTGAGCGGAAGCCTATTGTTGTAATCATGACATGCAAAAAAGATTTTGTCCACTTTTGAAATGATTGAAAAGCAAAATGCAATTTTAGATGGTGATCAAGTGATCAGCTCAAAATTAAATAGGATTGAAAAAATATAGTATGTACCTAGTACAGAGATAAACGAACCAGCTTCCAGTGTAGAGATGTAGATTTGCTTCTCCTGCCATCTAGATCGAGTCACAAAAGCAGTGGCTAGCCAGCAGGACCTATCGATATGCCAGAGAAAAAGAAACAAAGGAAAGACAACTTTCTATCCTAAAAGCAAGGTAGATGGCTTGAGTGGTGTTTTTACATTGTTTGAAGTAAAAACGGTGATGACAGCAGTTTTCAGACTAGTTTTTATGTGTAATGTAACTAGTACTAATCGTAAGTTTTTTCGATTACATTTTTGTATTACACTGTTGACCATTTAAGTTAATAAATTCTACTATACGCGTAGTAACTTGAAAATGACTCACTAGAAAAGGGTTCATAGGTACAAGTGTAATTGCCAAGTATTTAAACTTTGAAACAGATCATAAGAAAAATGCAAATGCAAATGTTGAAATTGAAGACCTTGCTAGCTGAAAAAAGCAACAAAGGAAAGAGAACATGTTACAGTGAAAGATGTGTAGATGGCTCATGTGATCTTCTCTTAGTATTTGAAGTATAGTAAGCTTTAAATAGTAAGACAGTACAATGGATCTGCTATCCAGCAATTGCTAATTGGCCCAAAAGCACTAAGCTTTATTAGCTCACTGCTGCAGTGTGATATGAATGACTTGCCACCTGCTTCCTGAAAACAATTATCGGGTTTTCTGTGACAAGTTTTTATTAACAATGCTATCATTGGATTGGATAACTACCAGGTTACAAAATGCATGAATTTTTTTTAGAATAAATTATGCATGTAATTGTTTTTCTATTCGAAATATTTTAAATGATGACTTTTAAATCTAAACATTGGGTTGTTTGTGCGGATCATCGATTTTTTGATTTATCAAAAGACATAATCTGCTCTATAACTATTGTATGAAGTGACGCTGCTCTTCATTATGTAATTTCGTTGATACCCACTTGACTTCCCGGAGGCTTATCTTCTCCGGAAAATAATGCATGCTGTTATTACTGCAACAAATGGGATGCTTAATGTTGGATGCTTGGATGACATAGAGACATCATGGATGATTTACATGAATCAAGTTTATGCTGGAGTTACTTCACTTTCTTCCGTTTTAGATGGCTCTTGGAAAGCTCATGACAAAGCTGAAGCAAGGGTTTCTCTTTGTTTGTACCTCCCTATTTATTCCATTAAGTTTCTTTTCGAACATGATTTGGCCCCTAAGCCAACGTTTTTTTATTTCGCTGATCCTTTCCGACAGTAACAAATAGTTTAGGGAATGAAAGAAGCATTAGAAAATGTCATACTTGGAGTTAAATGCAAGATAAAATGTTTGGAAGACACAAGGTCCATTTATTCATAGTGGAAAATGTGTGAGTTAGAACGTGTCAATAAGATTATTTGTCATTTTCCCATTATCAAAGACAACTCCAACTCCATGGCTCATATTATTTGAGCCAAAGCCGAAGCCAATGTCATCATCATACTCATACACATCAGGAGCAGGAGCAGAGCCGCCAGTTGCACCAATACTCGCACCCTCATCCCTCACTGCTGTGCTTCTTGTAACATCCTTGAAGTTGACTGATGCCAACTGCCTAATTTCCTGTCGATCCTTGTGCAGCTTTCGAAGCAGATAAATTATTGCCGTCATCAGAACCACTGTTATGACACTCGCACCAACAAATACTCCAAGGCTTGTCCAAGATTTTGGCTCTGCAAAAAAATAAAATGAATGTAGACAGACAACGGGGAAAAAAGTCCTCCGTTAGAGTTTGTAATACACAAAATAAAACAAATGGATTGGTTTGGTTGGTTCGAGTTTTGTGAGATGGAGAAGCTTTCAAGTGAAATTGAGCTGAAGCTCCAAAATGGTGTGAAGCTCATAGTATATATATATATTATTACCAAGGACAGTGATATGAAATTCTTTTGTGGCCACTCCACCAAAATTTGTGGCGACACATCGGAACACGCCATGTGTGCTGTAGGAAACCCTCAATATTTGTAGAGAAGAGTGAGCCGTTGGAGCGGCTTTTGTGATGGTCGTACTACTCCTGTTTTTGGGAAATGTGCTGTTTCCACTACTCGCGTCATTACTGCCGCTACCACTTCCACTGTTATTATTAGCACTTCCTCCTCCAACAATTTCCATTTCCCCCGGCCCCGTTATGTTCGGCACAAATACATGGTAATTGTGAGCAGTGTCATGGATTGTCTGTGTACAACCCAAACCAACCCCACACCCAAAGAGGCATGTGAAAAATGTTTGAAAATTTCATTTGACATTTCAATTGCAAGTGAAAAGAAGAGAAAAAAAGTGGAGCAGATGCGTGTCATGTCTTTTTGCTTGTCATTATTACTACAGTAGAAGTATTGCATACCATACCATATTATCCTTTTCCCAGCGAAAAGTTGGACTTGGTATTCCACTTCCGGAGCAACTCAGCTCTTTCCCTGTGTCGTTGGCGTACCATGTGTACTTTACAATCTCCTTCTCCTCAACAATCCAAGGTGAAATGGTCTCTATGTCACAAAATTTATGGGTATTGGATATGACAAAAAGAAGAAAAGCACTAGTTTTTGGTTGTGCCCCTTTTCTCTATCTCCCTCTTTTTTCTTCCTTACCGTTCACATAAAGGTAATGGAGTTTTGTCACCCAAACGGAAGAATTCCAAACGGGAGCAAAACAAATGACAGATTCCATTTCAGTTGAAGCCACAAAGTCAAACGAATCCGAGTGTTGGGATATCCCTCCATAGTAAACGTTGTATCTTGCACGCTTATTCGCTTTAGTTATTACGATATCTACAAATACATAAATATAGAAATAATATTTTGGCTGGTTGCCTTGACGTCAATTCACAACATATCAAAGCATCAAGAACGAGATCAGGGAGTAAACAGGATTCATGTAATATAAATTTCATTTTTCATGAAAATCTAACGTTTTAGCTTCGCTACCTACCTTCGGATGAGGTCATGGTCTTATTTTTCCACCTAACCATCCATTGCGTTCCCTCCGCAAAGTAGTACCTGGATGTGTGACAACTCAAGTGAACAACCTGGTTTGAGTACACTATCGAAGTAGTTGGCGTCTTGTGTCTTCTGCCGGCTATGGAATCCAGCTCTAGTTCGTCGTAATAGAGGTCTCCGCCATAAATATTTGAGGGTTGTATAGTGATCATCTCTTGAGGATCGATTTCTTCCCAGCGGAAATCTACCAAAAATGAATTATGATTTCATAGTTTTGCCCTATTGAAATAAGCAATAATGTATCATTACTTTTTAAAGAAAAAATGGGTTTAAAGTGAAGCAAAATGATGGGAATCTTAAAAAAAAGCAGAGTCAAACAAGAATTCCCAAGACGCTGTCAATGGTGAAAAAAGGATGAGTCAAGGAAATTGAACGAGACAGTACAAACACACATAAGTACGTCAATTGTCATGTCATTTTTAGAGTGGAATGCTCCTACTTCTCAGCCTTGTGTAGAATAACAAGGAAAAACTCATAAAAAATCCATAAAATCATTTTCTGACATCATCATAAATGCTTTTTGAGGAGACGCACTAGTGGGAAGGAACGTCGCGGAACAAACTGTTCTGAGTCAGTTCAAGCATCATTTTCTATTTTGGTTTAAGATGACATCCCATTTTGAAGCCGAATTATTAAGTTGTTGTGTATTCCAAAATTCGAAAATGGAGAACTGAACATAAGATTTATATATCTATTCCCGCTTTCACGTATCCTCGTATCAAACCAAACCACACAGCAGAGAGTCTATTCCGTCGGACACCCAAATTGGATTCGATCACGCAGAAAAACAAACGGAAATCTAAGTTGGGAATCCAAAGCCAACTAGTAAAAAAAGATGGAAACCATGTTTATGCACATGTTTCGGTTTCCTTCCTCATTCAGACAAAACAAGACAATGCTTTTTCCTCAGTCGGAAGCGACAACAACAAGTGAACATCCAAATCCATTCCAAGCCCCCCACATTTCTCGGAATGAGATGGGATACTCACAAAATCTCAGCAATTTTTGTCGCTTTTCTTTTGATAGAAATAAGTATATATGGTATTCATTGAGATAGCAAAATGAAAGTGTATATATGGCCATGGAAACGTGGAATAATACAATACAAGATAACGTATATACTACATTCTGATCTGATACAATCACATCCCTTGTCTAAAACAACAAAAAATAAAACGAGCAAATTATTGTTTTGCCCACTTTATCTTCAGTGATATCCAACGAGTGATGTTGCTTTAAAAAACAAAAGTCAATTTCTATTCCCATCGTCACCAAACCAGAGACAATAAGTATTAGCACGTCATATCCCACATTCCATCTCCATTCTCTATGTCTCATCGCATTGCTTGCACTTTAGACTGTGAAAAAAATAGTTGAATAAACAAAAGAGTAAAACCGGATTCTCATGAAAAGAAAGGAAAGGAAGGAAAAGAGACAAAGAAAGCTGCAAATAATTTTTTGTTGTTGAGTACATGTTGTTGTGTTCCTTTTCTGATTCCAGGGAATAGCCTTGGACTGCACGGGAGCAATAAACTCCTTAAACACATTGAAATTTTCGCCGACACAGCGAATCAGTCCAGTGTGGTAGCTTTTCAAGCTGAAGACAGTACAGTTTCCATGACGTCTCCCTTGTTGCCAAAGGTAGCTCACCTTCAATCCAATTCAAAAATTAAAGAGAAGAGCATTAGGAGAGTGAGTGAGTGAGTGGCAGGAAGTTGGAAAGGAGAAAATTGAATATACTTTTATATGTTTATTGCACTAGGAATACAAAAAACAGCGAGCTTAACTAATACAAAGCAGAGAGCCAAGCCAAGCCAACTAAGTTTATGTTTTTGGGAGAAGACATCTCCAAGAAATATTATATGGGTACCGTGTTGGGAGCGAAATGTTCTCGAAATCCACATGTGCTCGGGTGCTCACAAACCAGCCAGTAAATCTTTGGTGGCTTCTTCTTTCCCTTACTACAGCACTCAACTCGCTTGTTCTCGTCGTCATACTTGAAGCTATAGTTTTTCTCCGGATTTTCAGTCACTGGAGGATGGTCATGGAAAGAAGAGAAACAAGGCACAAGAAAATATTTATAATGATTATAATTCATGTCGGTTTTTCCTTTGCTTTTCTGTTAATTGTGTGCTTGATACACTGCTCGTGATTCTTCCTACCATTTTGGTGCATAAAAGTACGCACATAACTACACAAAACATTAGTTTGAAAGGAGGAGAGAAGAAATGAATCCTACAAATATTTTCTTTCCCTTTCTATTTTTGACGGGTAGTCTACTGTTTATGTATTTATATACATTCCTCTATTTTTCTCCTCATCTTCTTCACTCTTTTCCCGAGTACTTATTTGCTCTCATCTTCTTTTCTTACCGTTTTGCCGCACGACGCGAATTGATACGAAGTCGTTCCCGTCGAGTAAACATTTGTAAATGCCCACGGGATTTGGTAAATTCTTCAATGTGTACCCTGCTGTAGGAGAGTATTGTACAGAGTCGTTGAGTCCCATGTCTTGGTACGGCTGCAGAAGAACAGAACAAGACAAAAACGAAAAAATCATTGAATTCAATTTAATGTATAAAAAATCCTCCAAGGCAAAAAGGATACCTTTTACCGTAACTTTTCCCCTTTCTTTGGGTTTCTTTCCGAGAGGAAAAGACAGAAAGCTTTAGTTTTTGCTTGCAAAAAAAGCCAAGGTTTTCTGTTGTGTTACGGTACGTTGCTTGCACAAAAGGTAGTGCAACAACTGGAGTAAAGAAAGAAGAATCAATGTATATTCATATCTACGTACAAGACAAACAAGTTTTTTTTCTTTCCTCATCATTCCCTTTTCCAAAACTTATTCTTCTTCACATTTCTCTTCCGAATAAAATGCTTAGCTTTCTCACTCCTTAACTTGACTTACTACTCTTTTGGCATTGACTGAATCAATTGCTCCGAAATATGTATGGATATGTTTTTATCGTACTTCTTTTCCAGAGAAAAAAAGTTAACGAAATAATATTAGACTTGTATTCTCTTTCTCCGAATGAACAAGGAACAGTCTAAAAAAGTATTTTTTTCTCCATTTTTTTCTTCTTCTTTCCTTCCTCCACATCTTTATCAATTACCGTTTGCTTTCTTTATCGATTCTATATTATTACTTGGAAAAATATGATTGAGTAATCAAATCATAATCATCATTCCTTTTCTAAAATGAGACTGGGGAAATGAAATTTGCTCTTGTTTTTTTGAGCACGGTCTCTCTCCCTACATTATCTAGAGAATTTCTTTTCTATTTCGCTTTTGCTTTGTCAGCGTGAGAAATATTTTAGGTAGAATTTCATGGATACATCCATATATCTCAATAAAGTGAAATTATTATTGGATGCCATTCAACCTTCATTTTATCATAGTGATTTTACAAAGAGCGAGAGAAAAATTGAAAAATTACTTATTTTTTTCCCTTGAAAAATCAAACCGAAAGAGATTATAGATTCCCTTGTGTAGCCCTTAAAATGAAATAGAAAAGGTATTTAATGTGAACAAGTTACGTTGTGAGGTAGGCCGGTCTCCTTCCTCAACTTAGGTAGTGCTTCCGGATTCGTGATTTGACAGGGGAGCTCAACAATGTCATCTTTCGCAGAGATTGTGATCGTTAAGTTTTCCTTAGAGTGGACAAACACATCAGTTCCACTTGCTAAACATTTGGATTGCCGTGAGAAACACGGGGAAAGCTTATCACTGACATGTTTGAGCAGGGGAATATGGATGAAGCAAAAAGTTGCCAACTTACATTGCCAATAAACTTGAATATTCTTTTGGATCTCATGCTTTGCCGAGCTCTGACAGCTGTACTCGCCTGTCAAGAAAGTCAAGGGTCCGTTCATGGTGAGAGTGGTCACATAAGAAAAGGTGGATGGGTCGAAAGCATCCTCAAATTTACGAATTGAAAGCACTCTCAGCGAGTGATATGCTGATGGATGTATCTGCTTTCAACAGAGAGATAAAATGAATATATAAATCTTACTTTATAGTTTGAATGTCAAAGTCTTACCTTGGAATGCCCCAAGTTCCAAAAAACCGGGTAGTTCGCCTCACACTCGAAAATAAGGTTGAGTCGTGAGGAAGGAACAATGTACATTGTCTCATTTTGAAACAACAAGATATCCAATTGCGGATCCTGAACTATTCCAGTGTAATACGGGTCGTCGAAATCTTTAGTCGAGTTGACCAACCTGATTTTAGGCAAGTTTAATCCATCCCCAGCTGAGGATGATCCAGAAGAAGTGGGACGATGTGTGGTTGAGAAAATGGATGAGGGGAAATGGGGACTAGAAGGAGCCATGATTTTGAATCCGATTACATACTTAATTAAAATGAAGGCAATTGCCCAGTTATAATGATGATGACGATGACGTAGCATATTAAACCAATATTTGGATAAAATATATTAATTTGTACTCCTATCATCATCCCTAATATAAAACTAGTAGTAAAATTTATGAAATTTGTATGTCTCGCTTTTAACCATCATCATTATAAAATTATAATGCGACAATAACATCATTGCGTGCAACCTATTTACATACATTCAATATTACTTTTGAAACGTAAGTTTCAACCATTACGAACATTCATATTATATTGAAGGAATGACATCACGCAAGGCAATGTTCCACTTTGATGCTTTATAATAAAAATAGAAAAATTGCAGTAGAGTTGATTGAGTTGAGTGGACGCTTTATCCTTGACTAGCTCTTGATGATGTACTAGAGTAGAAGCGTTTCTTTCATGACGAGCAATCAAAATATCCTGAACAATTGGTATCGTCGGAGCATTCAAAGCAAATAATGTGGAAATCATGAACAGGAACCGTGTCGCTCATGCCCGTACAATGAAAAGCCAGCATCCAGCATGCAAGATACAGGAAACTCAGATGATTATGATGATAATAAACCTCGATTGAATGGGAAATACATCGTGTAGCTAAACAAAAGTCACCACCTAACAACCTCAATGCCAACGTGTGTTGTACACCTGCTGCTACTGCCATTTATTGCATGAGTGAGTGCACCAAATCCCCAATGTTGGTTATGGAATGCCAAAGAAATCACCGAATCCCTGTACTGCAGCATACACTGCGGAATGTTATGGGATAAACTTTCTGCAAAATACGAACTTCACTAAAATGTGATAAATATACATGTTATATGCCACTTAAACAGTTCAATCAATTAGTGGAAATTAGATTCAGTGAATCGGTTGCAGTAGAAGCAGATATTGGCGCTAGAATATCTGAGTCTAATAAGTATGAGACTGGGTTTGAAGCGAACAAATCTTAAGTAAGTTGGGGAATAAGCTGAGATGATGTGAAGATGCGCTAATTTTTAATAATTTATTGAATTAATAATACGCCATTATGCGCACTATCCAGAAGTTTCACCAACTTCATGTGCTTTTGGAATTAGTAAATCCAAGAACATCAGGTGTAGGGTTTATTTCTTTCATTTGTGAGGGGTCTGGTGTTTTTAAATTAGTTTACATGATTTGCCTATGCCATGCTTGTTTATAAAAGGGCATGTGCACAAAAAAATTATGGGTATGTCACACATGTACATAGTTACCAAAACATTCTTAAATATTCCCAACCGTTGTCTTTTTGTAATCGTGTTTGGTTTGGTAACTGCTTCAGATGAAACCTATAAAATTTTATTTGTGTATCCCCTTTTATAAACAAGATACAAGAATGGTATAGAGACTTATAGCTCATTGTGGCAATGCTTTCTTTTCATGTATCCGTATTCGCTAAAAACGTCGTCAAAATGACCTCGAATAGCGTAAATATTGACCAATTCTTACTAAATACACAAAAACATCGAATTTTCAATAATTCATTTTTGCATACAAGGATATTAGAATACTAACTTTGCTTGTAAAAATTCAATATACATCTATCTATCTACCTGTTGGTTCAATGACAATTCAATGACATAAGGAATCCAGTTTTCCATTTTTTATATATAAATAGTAGAGGTAAAATAAAGGTTTTTGCTTAAGTTGGCACAAAGTCTTGCCATAGTCAAATTAGTAGGTCACCGATTTGTATGGTTATACTATAATTAGTCTTCTAATGGTCACATTTACATAGTAACTGACTATTCAAAATTTAAAAACTTTTATACATTACAAACTATTTGGTGTGCGGTTTTAGTGTGATTAAATAAAACCGCGGTTTTACCTAAACGCTTTTTTATATTCTCTAGCGGTGTGTTATAGTTGCAGCCATACCAAAATTCACTATATTGTGCTTCTTTCGACTTACCCCGAAAATGAAACAATGAAAACTGCATAACTGGAAAAAAAATCGGTGACTCCCGTGTGGGCAGAAAAATGATAAATTACGTTAGAAATTGCGAGTAACTAATTGGACGATTTTGTTCATCCAAAGTTATGACGAAATGAATGCTTTATGCAAAAAACTGTGCTGCACATGATTCTAATACAAGTCTCCACAAATGTTGGGGAAACGTGTTTTAGTAAATCGCCTTCCTTTTCATTTCCAATACTTCTTGTTTTGATTTTGCTGCTACTGTATTCAAATAAACACATTTTCGAATCAAATTGACATATACGAAAGTTGCATTTATTCAGTATACATTCAGTTTTAGCTAAGTAAATATATATTTATATTAAATTGCCAATTGCTATTGCAAAAATTGCAATAATTAATATACATGTAGCTTGTTAAGCTGCCACATATACAGCTGCATCATGTAACAAGCTCTTTGATTTTAGCATTTTCCAAAAATTTCATTGTACTCATTTAATTATGTTGCTGTCTCGTTAGCCGTAGACATTATTTATCATAACATTGCATAAGAGAGATATATACATATACTTTATAGCCTTAGATAAGTTCGTACGTACGTTGATTAATTAGGTACACTGTTTAAAGTACATTGGTGCTACGTAAGCAATTTGTGCTCTACTCTAAATTCTACATACATTTCCTCCAAGTTCATGTTTATTATAAAGTGTGCTATTGTATATAAGTATATATTTTATATTTATATATGTGTGGTTCTATTTAGGTACAATGGTTTCATTTTGGGGTACGGTACAACAGGTACTACTACTGCACTGCACTGCCTCACTCTTTCTTTCTTTCTCCACCTGATTGTTTTGGATGTTTTATCAAACTACAAAATATTCATCATCATCGTCATTACCACCATCCCGTCAATTTTCTCCTTTTGCATTGTTTATACTATTATATACAAAGTCCGCATCAAATCAACTTCTTCTTTTGGCCCTCCCAACTCAACTCGCTCAACTCTTGTTCCGTTGTTCCATAATCAAATTAGTGAGGTACAAATTAGCACCATGTTTTCCATATTTCCTTCAACTTCCGCCTAATTCTCTTTCTCTTCTTATTATTACCGTCCTCATCATTTAGCTCCATTCAAATGAGCTTTCACCTTGCCCTCCCTTTTTGCTTTGTCCTAATAAGTGTATGTAGGCATATCAATAATAAAACATAGAAGGTAGCTTCTCTCTCTCCTACTCTCTCTCCATCTCCAAGCAATTCCCCACGAATGGAGCTGAATGTAAAACAACATGAGAGAGAGAGAGAGGAAAGAGATTGTGTGAGAAAGTGTAAGAGGAGCAATCTAGGTAGAATAAACAAAAACTTGGTTGATGAGGAGGAGAGAACACTAGAGAGAAAATGGAAATGGAGACAAAAAGACGTGCTACCATTCACTATATAAGCAAGCAAGCCAGGCCAGGCCAAGCCAAGCCACAAGAGAGAAAATTTTGTGAAAGCATTTTCACCTCTATGAGCTCGAGTAGTATAGTATTTAGTGGAGAAGTCGTATGTAGGCATTTACTTTGGGAATTTTGACAACAAAGTGTTTCTCTCTTGTTCAGTGAAACCAGTTGGTTCATCAAGAAATACAACATCAGGCTAAAATCAAAAGTGAGCCACCAACATCAGAAATTATGTGCGTAGTATAAATGAATGTTTAGTAGGGAGGTCTTGATGAAAACAAATGCATTTCCTTCATTTAATAATTAATTTGGAAAATGAGTTTGCATTAATTATGACAAGCTCACAGAGACCCACTCACGGACACATACACAACTAGCCCAGTTTTGATAACCAACAATAAAAATAAACCCTGCCGTGCCATGCCACTCACACCCATTTATAAGGGTACTTTTGTGCCCCCATTCATGGGAGATTGTCGTCACCCTCACACAAAATTTTAAAACAAAAGGGGGAAAGTCGATGGACGACTCTTGCTCTAATTACGATGTACATCATCATCATCATCATCATCATTATCGTGCTTATGCATAATGAGAAGCAGGAAAGTATGATGATGTTGGATGAATGTCTTGCCCATGTGATGTGATAGTTAGTTTCGTTTATCATATCATGAGACACTTTCCCCCATCTATCGATCGAGTGCAAGTGAGAGAGTGAAAGAGAGACAAGAAAGTGATTCATGATTACTGGGTCATTTCTCAAGTGAGAGTGGATGACGTAAATGATGTCGATGTAGATTTGGGGTATGTATATTCACATATCCTCCAAGTTGTTGAGCTAGTTGCTTGTCTGCAACAAATTTCATTCAAACTGCATATCACATCACAGGCGAGAGCGGATGGGATTATATTTTGTTGGCAGGAGAAAAAAGTGATAAAATATGACGTTGATGTTGTAACCAGATTTTCATTCCCTGTCGACTTCAATATCATAATATACAACATATTCCCTTAATTTTATGGTGATGGTGGTAAAATAGGACTCACTCAATACTATTTTGCTCTCTCTCTCTTTCACTCACTCTCCCGTAAACTCATTTGCAATCTTTGTACGCTCTCTTTTTCTCTCAACAAACTTTTCGCCTCTCCTTCCTTCCATATTTTACTAGGAATATTGTGTGTGTGTGTGTGTGTGGAGCCGACTTCAATATCCTAAACCTTTTACATGATGAGGCTATGCATTTCTAACTTCCTCTTTAGCTTGTTGTTTGATACCCAACATAAAAATTTGAAATAAAACTAGCCTCTCTGGTAGCAGCTTCTTTCCCGGGTTTTCTTCACATTTGCATTGCATTGCATTCAACCAAATTTTTGGTGGCCTTCATTTCAAAACTAAAACTCAACCCTTGACAAATGTTTTGTCAACAAAGAAGGAAATAAGTTGGGAGCTCGGTGTGGAATAGATGAAAGATGCAAAAGTGTTAGTGGAGAGAGTAGATGTGGGCCACAGATTGAATTAAAAAGGCCAGTTATTTCTGCCACCAGCCACCAAACAACCTTCGTCTCCCTCTCGTCTTGAAGAAACGTTATGAATCAGGGAAACCATATATTTGAGCCCAATTTTTCATACAATTTTTTATGAAAGCTGCACTTGAAAGGAAGAAAGCAAATGAAAAAGCCCACTTCTTCTTCCTCCTTCTACATTTCAAGTTTTTCTCAAGTACGGCAAGTTGGAAGGAGCGAGAAAGTCAGTAAGTATATAATGAAATTCATGCTTTGAATCTATCTACCATGTTGTGTTTACGCTAAAACTAAGCTTGTCCACTATCATGTACTTAAAATTGACTTAAGAGAAAAAGAAGGGAATAAGTTTGGTTGAAGATGACGACGACGACGAAGTAAAAAGTGAAAAGTAGTTGTTACGTGATATTCATATGAGAAAATAATGGAAAATAGAGTAAAGGACTATTGAATGGGGTAGAAGGAAATTGGAGACCCGACGAAACCAGAATAAAAATGAAAACATGAGAGATTTGAAGGCAACTTCATCAGCATAGAAGAAGAAGAAAGAAGGTGTAGATATTATATACTTGTCATGTGATGGGATGTGTATGTGGTGCATGGTAGTGGTGGCTGAATGTTTTCATGTTTCTGTTAATAAAAGAAAAGAGTGTGTGTGTGTGTGTGTGTTTGTGTTACTTTACGATGGCAATGATGTTGATGATAATGACGGTGAATGGTGACTGACGAGCCTCTATTCTATTTCACAAAGTTTTGGAAAACTAAACTCCTAAAGTAGAGCGGTGTAAGTAGATCATGCATTTACTTTTTTACTCTTGTCCACTCTATATGTATAAATATGTTCTCTCTGTTCAGCTTCTCCCTTCTCCTCTACTTTCTGTTAGACAGTTACTCCATGTTATTTACATCAGATTTTGTGATTAATTATCCAAAGAAAAAGGGACACACTGGATAAGCACTAGTGAACAGAGAGAACTCACATTATATTCATATAATGGATCCATCCTTTCTCTCATGCTTCCACTGCAGTTCTCAAGTTTGATAGGTTTGTATTGAGCAAGGAGAATATATCACATCATATCCCACATTACATTTCAACACAGTCATCCTCCTCAGAAACAACTTCCGCCATTGTTTTTCATTCACTTCACATATCAACCTTTAAGAAAGAGAAAGATGAGGAAAAGAGATGGAGGAAGGGGTAAGCATAACAATGTCGAATGAATTTAGATAGAAAATAATGCTCTTCTGCACTCTTTTCTTTCCCCAAACTTTGAATATTACAAAAATATTATTCATCAGCACGCGTAACACAATATGTTGTTGATATTATGTATGCTCGTATGTAAAATATTTTTGTCCACGTCTGCGTCTGCTCCCCAACACTTTTCCATATACTTTTGTACTTCACTCAAAGTAAAAACCAACAATGTTATCTGGTCCCTTCAAAAATACTAAACAATTGAGAAAGTCTCATCGTGTTCTAAAGCTTGTACTTTTTCATGTCAAAATTTTAGTGAAGTCATATTATCATCTCATCTCATCATACTGTTCTTCTTTCTCCCAATTATCTTCAAGTAGGAAAAGTAAACAAGAAAACATTATAAAGCATAATGCAGCTAGCTAATGGTATCGTTATCACAGATCGTTTTTCACGTTTTGAAAATCCAATTAGGCCTCCCTGCCTGTAAGTGATGAGATAATTAGTTGAAAACATAAAAAAAACATGTTCTGGTTAAGATGGGAACGAGGATATGATAACGATGATGAATTTAAGCAACCAACAACAATGATAACATGAATGATGCTATCATTATATTCTCCGGGATTCTATTCCAACTATCTAACAACTACTAATCCTTATTTTGTGTGCATGTTTGTACATGTGACTTGACTTTATCAACCAAACCTTATGCCTTAGAATAACATCATTTATGTATGTGTTTTTTGTAAAGTATGTGTATGCAAATTAAAAGTTTTGTGCGTTTGTTGTTAGTTTTGTTTAGGTCATGTAAGAATATGTAATGGGAGGTGGTGGATTGTAGACAGGTTGAAGAGCCTGAAGTCCACCATTTTTGGGCACAAGTTTTGTCCTTCCATCCGGTGTTTTCATGACCACATAGTCCCTCCCATTGATATTCTGAAGGAACTTGTCCGTATCGAAGAATGGCGCGGCTCCTGGTGGAACACTCAAGTTTCCCTTGTAGAATCCTAATGGCTTTTCCGCGGGCACCAGTTGGTTGTTCACTGAAAAAATAAAATATTATGGATTGTAATTTGTAATGAGTATAACATCAACGTCAACTTCAACATCTTTGTCGTTTTGTAAAAAAAAGTTTAACCACAAACTTCTACTAATATGGGCAATTCCCAACTTTTTTCAAGTATCATCTTAATTTTTATATTCCAACCGTATGACTATGACATAAGATGATATGCTATTTTTCTCATGTAGTTTGGCTACGTAATATGTATCTGACAAGAATTTATGGGAATGGAAACGTTTTTTATAGCGCGTTTCAAATTTCACCTTTATCATCTAATCACTTTTTG
Source organism: Orchesella flavescens (assembly GCA_964034955.1). NCBI lineage: Eukaryota > Metazoa > Arthropoda > Collembola > Entomobryomorpha > Orchesellidae > Orchesella > Orchesella flavescens. Next base: position 53,015,342 of record OZ035953.1, read on the forward strand.
ATTACCATTCCATTTTTCTCTCAAGTCTTTCCCCAAAATGTTCTTTTGTTGTTACACATTTTTTTTAAATAATTTTTTTTTTCCTCGTCACAGTTTCATCGATTTATTTCTGTTCGTTGAGAGAAGAAAATTGGAAATTTATTAGTGTTATTAGCGTCATCATTCAATATGCTAATTTATGATGAAGAGTTATAGCTACAATCTAGCTTTTTAAGTATCAAACTTTCTTCTTTCCCCACCAGCTTGGTTCAGTATTTTGCAAGAAGGATAAAGTTTTTTTGGCTGATTTTACGATGGCGTATGTCCGACAGTGGTTACAAAACTTTGCGATGTTTTAAATGATGATTTTATATAGATGTGACATGGCTGACTTACTTAAAGGAAATTTATTACTGTTTGTGGTTTGTTTTATACGAAAATAGAAGGAAAAGAAAAGTTTTTTTTCTATGGGAAAAATGTTTAACTTGTGATGATGTTGACGATGAGAGAGAGAGTGTGTGGTATGGTTGCATGTGGTTTCTTTGGATTGAAAATAAAAAATATAATATTTTAATGTAATGCTGCTTACTTTTCTTGTTGAAAATATACTTGTGAGCACATTCACAAATGAAAGTGATGAAAGCCAACATATAGCCAGTGCCACATAGACAGTACGTCGTCATCAAGTCCCCATTTCTCAGTTGTCTCTCACGGAAATCAGAGTCAGCATTGCAAGGATCCCGGGACGGCAAATCTTGAGTTTTCCAGTAGTGAAACAGCCCCGCTTTCGTCAACTTATCAAGCCTGCACATACATAAAAAGGGTGAGAATAAAACTAGGGGTAATTTACTGCAATAGAGTTGAAGTGACGTTTTTAAAGAGAGGAACAAGTTAGTGATGATGGAAAGGCAAAAAAAAATGAAATTCAATTTGAAAAAAGAGTTGGCAAATTTTGGACGACTATCATGATGAGGATGTTGATGATGCTCATCACTCACTACACTTCAACTTGTCGCTTTTTCCAGCAACATGAGCACGTAGTGATCTAAAAGTAGTGGGTAAGTGGCTATTCAATCGACGTGCTTCTTTTTTTTGTTCACTCGCAATCACAATCCAACATATATTATATTTATATACACATGTAACTTGTATTGGGATTGGAATCCAACAACCACCAGCCCCCGACTTATTTTTTTCCTTGTCTTGGAAACGCTTGCCACTCGTCTCACACTTTATTGATGATCACGTTGTTGATAGTATAAGTGGGTATGTATGTATATATGCATCTTATACTTACATAGGATCAAATAGAGGTTTCCAAGGTGAGTTTTTGGGAAATGCCATTCCATATGGTATGCGGAGCACAGGCTCTTTCGACATGATGAAAGCACATCGTTTGTGAAGTGGTGTGTTCTTCTTGGATTGTGCCCTGAAGTCCTTATAAACTATCCGTTCCACTCGACTTTGCTCATCAATCAGGAGATACTCTGGAAAAAAGTGGGACACAAACACCAAATCACACTTCTATCATCACCAGTGGGACCGACCAACATACATTACGTATGTATATATACATACGTTCAAGGGAACAAAATGGCATTACCACAAAAAAAACCTCTTTATGGGACCAGAACCAGAACCAGCTCACAAAAAATGTAATGGGGTGGCTTAGCTCATTGGTCGAATGCAATTCTTTATTTTTTTCTTCTAGTAGTAGACAAAAAAGCTTACTTTGTCGTCTGACGAGCTCAATGATTTCCTTGTAGTTATCCAGAAACCTTCCTGTCTTTTCCCAATTGTAGCGAACCCGCTTGAATTCTGGCCACCGTTGTCCTGTCTACAAAATCGTTGTAATATTGAGAAAAAAAATCATTATAGACATATGCTATGCTCTTGATACTCTATCTCTTGATCTAATATCTTTTTGAGACGATTGATAAATAGTAAATTTGAAAATTGAATTCAAATCAGTTTCCTTCTTGTCAAAATGTTCCACAAATATTTGTTGCTTTGAGTTGCCCCAATATGCATATGTTTTTAAAGATAATGATGTTTACTTACAATAGCATAAGTCATGTTTGCATCACTGTTTGGTGTTGTACCAGCTTTCACAACAGCTTCAATCGTATCTCCCTTTCGTGCAATCCACTTGTCCCTGTACCCAATTTTATCCAGCTTGTCATACGGAATTGGGACCTTGGAGAGAGTCAGGTACGCAGTTAAATTTGCAGTGTAGAAAGCCGTGAGAATGGTGACAAATATCCACCACGTTGCAAACAAAATGCGGGTCGAATCTAAAAGTTTTTTTTCGAGGTTGGTTGGTTAGTTAAAATGACATGACATAAAAGTGTGCATACATATCTACAGTTGGATGACGTCAATTCATTCACCCGTTCCAACTTTTGATTCACAATTTTTTAAAGAAATACAACCAAGATGATGAGGAGATATGGCAGGGAGGTCTCTCTCTTTTTTCTGAATTTCATTTGCAGTTCCATTCATTTCACTTCCGACTTTTCTCATTCTATAACCCTTTGGAAACTGGTAGCACCAACCAACAGCCAAGCCAACATAATCCTCATTATTAAAAGACGGAGAAGATTGTAATGAAGGCTTTTTTTTAAATGAGAAAAGTTTCCTTCACCAAAATTATTTATTTTTACCCTTGAGCAACCAAAATAATGGACTTTGGTGGCACTACCATGCTTGTTGCTATGGTTAGCTAAGCCAGTTTCCTTAGGGTAAGTGAATGAATAAGGAAATTGCAAGGTGGAAAAAAAGTTGTAAAGAATGAATAAATAAAAGCCGCCAAGTTGTAAATTGAAAAAAGAGTCCTCCCTCATCTCATCTCATTTTCTCGGAGAGCATGAAAATAAACAGTAAAGTTTCTTTTTTTTTAAAAATGAGATTTTTCGGCCGCTCGCTCTCACCTGCCATCGGCTTCAAAACAGAACCTTGTTTCATCAATGCTCCATACACAAACCAAATGCAGGAGCCCATTGAGTAGTATGTTCCAAGGGTTGGGTGTCCTTTGCATAGCCAACATCGAAACCGAATCATTGCGTAGCAGAGCGGAGCCATCATCACCAACGAAATGAGCAAGTAGTACCAGACCTGTGGTTACAAAAAACAACAAATCACATAGCCAACTCTTGCTCACATACATTTACAAAATCCTTTAAAAAAAATGCTTTGTCATAAATTTCAATGTGCCAACATAAAGTCTACACTTGTGTTGACTAGACCGTAACGATAACTTTTGTTATGCCATGTAAATAACTACGAGGTGCCATTTGCAGGTGCTGCGAACTTGACGTCATTGTTTCAATACGGAGAAATGCATTCATTTGTGTTTCCAGCTTAATTCAGCTCACACTTCATTTGCTGCAAGTATTCCTAAGCACTATTGATGAAACGAATGAGAGCTTATGTACAAAACATTTTGTAATAATAGCCGTTTGCATAGGATTTATACAGACTAAAAAAGGAAACCGTTTTTTTATGCAACGGAAGGGGAGATGCAGTCTTTGAAATGTGACAATGGGAAATTCTAGTAGTGACTCAAAATCAGTTGACGTCAACCTCATGCCTACCGCGTCAGGGATTTGAAGTCAACTTCCGTTTTGTAACTGCAGTTGTATAAAAAGTTATGTAAAAGTCCTACTCCACTGGGAACAGTTGCTGTGTACAGTAAGTTTAAAAGGTTAAAAAAAATCATTAATTATTATTTAAGAACAGAATAATTTGCATGTAATTTATCAACTCAAAATAGAACGTCATAATATACAAACTAAAAAGCCGCAGTTTTTTTGTAAACAAGCAGTGTTCTCAGCATTGCTAAGATTACAGGCTATCTTCTAGGTATAAGTAGGCAAAAATCTCAAATTAAAGGTGAAAATTTATGCGAATTCTTTTCAAATAAAAAAAAATAAACCATGTTGTCTCTTAATTATTGTCATGTCTGTAACATTAAAAATATATATTTGGTTGAGATAAATCTTTGAAAATTTTGAACGAGCCTTTCCAAGTTTTAACTTTTATTTTCCTTCAAAAGCATGATAATACATGCCTCGTTTGCAAATCCATCAACACAAAAGTAATCAAGTATCAAAGGTTAGCCGACAAAAGCTAAGCATCAAGCACCTTTTGACAACAAGAGAAAAATGGGAAAATGCCTATTTGAAGGATATTATTATGAAAATGAAGATTGTCAAAGAAAAATGACTTTTTTTTCTAAAGCGTATGAAAAAAATCTATTCTCCGCATGTTCTTACGCACGTACATAATGTAGATAATCACAAAACCACAGCAGATATCCCTCCCGACAGCTCCTCCATTTTTTTCGAGGAGAGACACACATGAATAACAATCAGGTATGCATGCATATAATAATAATCATCATGTCAACAGCAACCTAACAGCAGATGAGAGAAGGAGGACGGGAAGAAAATTGTATTTTTCTTGAACAAGATGTAAACACATATGGGAAGGAAGTGTAGCATTTTTTTGTGTTTCTTCCTTTTTTCAAGTGATTTTCAAGTTATTTTTTTGTGAGGTGGCACTCTTCTTTCCACCATCTCAGTTGCTTGAGGGGTAAAATCCGTAGAATATATTATGCATGTGATGTGATGCGCTTAACATTTTTCTTATTCAAGGTGGGATGGGTGGAACTGGAAAGGACTTGACTACAACTACGCTCTCCAGCTTAGAAAATGGACTTGATCCAGCGAGCATCAAGTCAACCCATTTTTTTTCTCTCCAAATCTTGTAGAAGCTACAGTCACATTGAAGCAGGAGTTATTATGTAAATGCAAAGAGGATCTGATGTTAAATGAAAAATATCGTGTTTGACTACACAACTCTCAGACAAATATGCCTTGTGACTTCCACGACCCCTTCCAAGCTCCAATGCCATGCCAGTGTATACGTTTGCTTTTTCCAAAAGGAAAATATATACATATGATGATGTTGACAACTTTGAAATATTTTGTTTGAAGAATAAGTAAAGTGAATCTTTCCATTAAGATCATACATAGCTCATAAACTTTGTTCAAATAACTTTAGCCTTTTATTCCTCGTCCTTGTTATTTTTCCCTTGTTTCCATAATGTACACGATAAGTATACGAAGAAGTGAGAGAAAGTGCAAACAATGATGAGACAACGAGAGGGTCATGTCTTGCGAGAATTAAATGGCTAAAAGCTTCTGTGTGTTGCTGTACCTTTTTTACATCCTGTTTACCATATTAATGTGAAGGAATGGATGGAGGATTTCAAAACGAAAAGAGGCTCAAAGCCCATTTTTTTTTTACATTTTTAATGAATACTAGGATAAAGGGGGAAAAGAGCGTTTGGTCAACATTTGAATTCAATTCAGATGGAAAACGAAAGAGGATTATGTTCTTTTCATTTTCTAAAGAGACACTTGAGACAAGAGATTAATGTTGTGTGTTATGTTGGGGCTGGGCCTTTTCAAGTGCTTCTGTTGCACGTGACATTATCATGCCACTGTGAATAAAACTTGCGTAAGACGCCCAGACCAACCCACAGACAGACAAGAAAGGTTAAAAAAATTTGCACTATCAACTATGCATGCCCTACATAAAAACTCACGTTTTTCTAGCAGTTATGATACATAAACCTGCTGAGATTTTTTCATTGTGACAAAAAACATTATGGCAAATTATAAAATCAACCGGAGACTAAAAAATATAGTAAAAAAGAGAAAATTGACGGAGGAGCTATGGGACGGGAAATGACTGATTAAATTTTAAGTTGCCAGAGACTTGAACAATTTTAGATATCGACATCCTTTCATTTTATGCATGTTATGCTAAAGAAATGTCGCACGTGCATTGGCATGAATAAATGGGATCATGCATAGAAAAGGAGACATGGGAAAACTCCAAGAAGCAAAATAATATTTGCGAATCCCATAACACTCCTCATATTTGCCATGGTCTCCAAGTATAAATTGATGTGCCTAAAATGCACCTCTTGTCTCGAGTTCTCAAGTTTTTTCTTCAATCCAATAATTACATACTTCCTTTCGTGCAAGAGGAGCCCAGCACAATTACTTTGAAGACGGGCTACATTTTTTCCTGAGAAGTCCAAATTATCATGTTTCTATTCTCGGTTCTCCTTCTATGAATAAAGTGGGAGTCTAATCCCCAACTTCCTTTTTGTAAGACGATATAAATGCAAAGGGAAAAGGAATGAATTTCAAACTGAGATGATCATCATGACAAGAATTTTTATTAGCAAGCTCCATTTCCATCATATCATAAGCCTTATTTGTGTGTATGAGATGATACGATACGTTTTTCCCAAACACAGTTGGAAAAACAATGTGACTGTCCTGTCATCCACCAAAATTATTGAGCTTAATGTAATGCAACAGCTATACCAAAAGGAGAGTTGGGTCATCACATCACACCACCAACCACCATCAAGGTCTCTTACATTATCATGATCCACATAAAATATATTTACTGTTTCATCTTGATAATGATGACGACAATGGGAGATGAAGCGAGAAGAATTTGATTTTCAACAACAATAAAAGTCTCCCATGACTTGAATAAAAAAATGGTGAAATTGTAAAGTTATCGTTGAGGCATACCAACGCAACCAAACCATCTTATTTCGGCCCAACCACCACCACCACCAGCACTCACTACTCTTCACAACACGACACGAGAAAGCAGAGACTGTATGTATGTGTGTGCATTTTTTATGTGTCACACTGTTAATCCTTTTCTCTGGCTTTTCTTTTCACTCCATAATTTTTATACGCTCACTCCAACTCACTAAAAGGGATCTGAATTCCAGTGTGTAACAATGTGATCTATTTTTTTCTTCTCCTTTTTCTGTTTTGTCAGCAAGACACACATACACACACACATAGTTCCACCGAGGGAGAAAGTATATAGTAAAGCTGTGCGGTTGTAACTCAAGCGTCATTAAACACTGACTAGGAGAATACAGCTTTTACTACTTTTTTAGGAGGAGAACACATTCCACAAAACAAGTGGGCAGAGAAAAAACCAAAAGGGAAAGTTGGATACACAAGTTAAATGTAAATGGCAATCAAGATAATAATAAACGAGGGAGAGAGAGAAGACGAGTAACACAATCCTTTACGTCCACATCCGGTGTTAAATAACATTGGTGAATTGCGGGAGCTGCTAAAAATGTGTATTAGATCCCGAAAAAAGGTTCCTAAAGCAACCTAACGCAATCCAGGGCAAAAGGTCTTGTAAGTAGAAAAACTTCCATAATTTTTTGGCAAAACAGATGCTTACCATCATCATTCTCATTCTCATCATCATCATCATGAGGATGTGGAAAGAAGAGTAAAGTAAAACAAGACTCTTTCTATTTCTCCTAAAAAACTGACAATGTCTAGCCAAGCCTGGATCTTCTTTAACCAGACATAAAAAGGATATGGGCTGGTATGGTATTGCGGTGTACTTATGCTAGTCGCTCAACATCATCAGGGACGAAGAACATGTGGCCTCTTGTGGTCTTTTTCCTTTCCAAATATTATACTACCCCAAAAGCTTCACCTTTCCACTCTGGCTTGACTTTCTATTTATTCCAGTTTTCGTGAGAGACACGCACCAAACTAAAAAGAAAATATGTATCGTTGGCTGGACTCTAAGAGCATGTACATAATATGTGGTTGCTTAATATAAACAAGGGATCATGCATAATTTTCTCTCTCTTCAAACAAGGTAAGAAGGTGACGGGCATATGAAATAATGAAGAGATAGTGTCTACTGTCCACATCCACAATGTACGCGAGAAGAAAGAGAAAGTGTGTGTATGTGTGTGTGTGTGTGTTTGTGCGCCATGAAGTGAAGTAAGAACGGTTGGTGGATGGTTCTCTTATATTTTATTTATAAACAAGCTTAGATGTGAGCTCTGAACCATTACGTAAAGTATACTAATATGTGGAATGTTTAGACACAAATAAGTATACAACCAGTAACCCATTTTCGTCATCATTTTTCCTCCGAGAGTGAGAAGGAAGGACGAGAATAAAACTAAGAGATTTTCAATCGATCTCTCGAGTCTCTTTTTTATATGTTGGGAAATAGGAGGAGAGGAGAAAGCAAGAAAGAGATTGTGTTTCACACACATACACACACAGAAAATATCCACATCTTCAAGGAGTTTATCGATGTATGTATATAATATGGGGTCCGTCGTATTATCGTTCCAGAGAGAAGAATGTTGTAATTGTAGAAAGCAATAAGAAAACTGTTAAGACCACTTTCCCTCCTCTCTTGATTATAGCCCCACAGTAGTTATTTCTCTCGATATTTATCTAAAGGAAGGGAATAGAAAAAATCGAGGCTAAGAAAGCAGGCCAACACACCAACTTTCTCTCTCTCACTCTTCCAGTCATTCACTTGGTTTCTCTCAAAAAGTAAAATATATGGCATTCTTGAGAATCATCAAGGAGAAAAGAAAAAGAGTTGCATAGATTTCCCTCTCCTTCTTTTCACCACAAAACTTTTTTTTGCTCCTAAAGAAAACTATCTGGATCTGGAAAGCTGTAGCTCGTTTCACTTTATTGCCTGTTATGTTATGTTCTCTTCTGTTATGTTATTTTTTATACATGCGGGTGGGCCAAAGAAACTTTCTGAGCAGATGAAGAAAAGAGAGATGTGGACAGAAAAGAAAGGAGGACCAAAGAAAAAAGTACGTAAATGAAGCTGATCATTTTCAGCAGGAGTTGGATAGTCTTCTTAAGACTTCCTTTTTAACAGTGAGTGCCACACATGATGACAATGATAATGGCTCCACATTCACATGTCAATATAATATATATATGTACATTACATCCATCTATCCATGCATCCCCACTGTGACCTTTCTCCGGAAAGCATGAAGGGTTTTTGTGAAAGTCAGGGAAAGCATGAAAATTTTTTAGAGCCCCGTCCAATTCCTTTTTTCCCATTAGCTTCCACTTTACAGCTTTTTAAGAAAAGAAACACGAAATGAAAAAAACAAAGAAGATTAAAACGCCATGTTGCTTTGTTTTTTGAATTGTAGTGTTTGGTGAGATGATGCAACTTTTTTTCTGCATGAAGGTGATGAAGCATAAGGGAAATAAAGTATCGTATTTATGCATGCAACATGCAAGCACGCCCATATAAAAAAATACTTTGCAAACAGTTTTTGTTTTCCTTCGTCTTCTTCTTCCAAAGTTTGAACTTGTGAGTGACGTAGAAGAGTAGAAGTCGATTGAGGCTATGTATTTTTATTTTTTGTGGATCTTAAACAAGAAAACAGAGCAGAATACACAATGACGACAACTAGTTTTCTTCCAACATTTTTTCTTCCTTGATAAATCGACGATGGTACACAATATACATAAATTTTACTCCTCTCTTTCCCATAAAAAAGGGTTTGCTAGCTCAGAATATAATGCTGTTTTTTTATATTTTTTAAAGAAAATAAAGACCAACTTTTCTTTCGGGAGCAAGTTTTCTACTCCTTTTGTGCATTGAATGTAGATAAATACGTAAGCATGATAAATGGAGTGGTAAAGAAGAGAAGAGTTGAAGAAAGAATGAGAGCTGCCTACAAAGAAAAACATGTCTCACACATGATGAATTGAAAGACAATACATCACTGTCCATGGAAAATGTGGTGAATAATTAACAAAATAAACAAGTTTCAAGTTAATGACGCATGCAATATAAAGTAGAGAAACGTGAAAGTATCTCCATTTTCTTTACTAGTCTTAACCTCTCTCTCTCCATCCATCACGGTCATCATTATCAATAAGCGACGATGATATTTTTTTTGTGTACAAAAGTATCTTAACTTCTTGTCATGACATTCCCTCTCCCTAATGACTTTTTATGGGATAATTATGATAAGTCAAGTCAAAAAAGGGGGGTAAACTACTCTTGATCTTATTATGTTTATTTGGTACATTATATTGCGGTATTTTGTGAAAGAGTAATTTGGACAAGCGATTTGTATCCGGGTTACCAATTTACAGCAAGCAAATTTCCCCTCCAGTGAAGTTACCATATTAAAAGGAAACAGGAAGCGGATATTTGATTAGTGGCTAGTACAACCACTACAAAAAGATTTTTTAAACAGGGCCTCCTTTCCTTTTGCTTCAATTAGTGGGGAGGAAGTGCTGAGGCAACAATTTTACCGTCAACATCGTCCTCCTTGTCAAAACTGCTATCGTCATCATATTGAATCACGCAAAACAACAAAAGACATTTTTTGTAATGGTTGGTTGGAGGGATGACGATTTCGTCGAGTCGAGACTATATACAGACATACACACATATTTTCTGTATATACATTTCTTTTTACATTATCCTTCGCATCAGAAGGAATATGGTACTGAAAGTTAAAGCCATTACCAAATTGATGTGATGTGATGATCATCATATCCTCGTCATTTTCATTTCGTTTGGAATGACTTCCGTGCAAAGAGGAAATTATGAGGATAATGATGAGGATGACAATGTAGATGACGACGATGACTGTAACAGCTTTAAACATGAACTACATACGTTCTCCATCCCAAAGATTTTATTGCCTCTGGTGGAAAATATGTGGAGGAAATGGGTGTCAGCATACAGAGCAAGTAGCATATAGTACAAAGCCCATTTTATGCATGATGCATACATTCTACTCCAAATCACACACAAGGTTCAATGTTTAACAAGAGAGTTGAAAGGAATGTATGTATCTATGTATCTATCTATCTATTGGCCTTGTTCAACTCCCACTGTTATTAGCCGCACTCGTTTTCCCAAGACCTAAGCCAAGTTTGGAAATATTCACATCAAAACCTCAACCTCATGGTGTGATGTGGTGTCTTGTGTGCAAAATAGACCGCTCTCTTGTCTCGGTAGAGAGATGTGGCGGATACAAGTCATATTAATATCATTCTTTCTCAGATTAAAAAGGGGCTAGTGACTCGACTCGGCTGACAATTTACACAGCATATGGTATAAAGGGGGATGAGAAGAGGATGATCCACGGTTCAAAGTTGATGGTAGTGTTACTACCACCTACCAAACCTAATACATATTTCCTTCCTTCCTGAAACACGTCATCGCCTCCCATAATCATTATTCAAATGCCATCAATATTTCTCTGGTTTATATTATATTAAATATATCTCATCTCAAACACAAGTCTGAAGTTATGACACTAGTAGGTTTATAGGAGCTATAACGTACCATAACATAACATAACAATTCAAGTTCATGAGCACGGATGATAACACCATATTATTGGGATGGGTGTCAGTTAGTAATATGGAATATGGACAAAAAATATTAGTGACGGGTAGCGCGCTGTGCTACAAACTGTTTTGTTATATTATGTCAAAACTCAAAAAAACAAAATTTTAAGTTAATTTTACATGAAACTTGAATACTTTTTTAAATAAAAGGTTTTGGGTATTTTCCCCAGAATCATGTGAAATATTATGGTTGTCGCCTCTATTTTCTGTGAAACGGACAAAGTGCAGGATTTCATAAGTAGTAACGTAGGCTCAACAAAGTGCTAATAATATTTGAGATCCTGTCACGTCATCTCATTAATGCATTTCCCATTTTTCGCACAACGTTAACGTTACAACTGTGCAAAAAAAACCGGAATACGTAAGTTTTCTACTCATTGTAAGTTCTTATATGGAGCGTAGAAGCAGTTAGTTTCGGTGTATGAGTGTGTAATACTCTATTCATTCAAGTGAAATGGAGGAAATAAAATGGTGTCGTGTGGAAAGTAAAGTTAGAAGACGGAAATATCTTTTCTCTTGATTTGCTTTTGGAGAAGAAAAGAGAGAGAGAGAGAGAGTGGAATGAGACGATTTTCGTCTCTTTCTATTCTCATTGTATGTCAGTGCTCTGCTCCCATTCTCCCTTTGTTTTAATAGGATATTAGACAAGTTGTGATTACCACTTGTTTCTTCTCATTTTCTCGATTCCAAACTCTTGTAATTAATGTGGACCAGAAGAAGAAGGAAGGAAGAGTAAAGGAGAAGAGAAGAGCAGTATGGTATGGCACTCTCTCCAGCTGTGTTTCATCATGATCATCGCCTTGATCATCATCATCATCATCATCATCCTCATCCTGATCAACTTAAATCTATTGCCTCTCCATCCAGCATACCAACCAACTTTGCTCTAGTCTATTAGGCTATAGGATATAGGATAGCTGCCTACCATGACGATCATCATGATCATGATGACACGATTTTCTCTTTCGCTTGTTGCTTTTACCCATTTTTTTTTACTTTGCATTCGTTCAAGGAAAAATTAAATGCTTTTTTCACTACACGATCCTCAAATAAGGAAGCAAGAAAGAGGAATTGAATGAAATAGACGTTGACTCGTGCTCGTACTTTATGTATCCCATTTCTTTGAATGCACTCACACACAGTTGAAAATTTAATTTAGCTTTCCTTTTTTGTCTTTAATTTTCTTTAGACTTTTTTTTCTCCTTCTCAATCTTCTACGCAATGGTAATAGAAATAGGTTGCTGAGGAGATTGATTAAGAGAGGAGAAGGAGGAGCGGTGAGTGCATGTAAAAGTCACTATCAACTACGCCACTCTATTCGATTGCCATTGCAGTATGTCTTGTCATGTCACCAAAAATACGTTTAAACTTTAATCTTGTTCTGAAAACAAAGAGTGTGAGAGAAAGGGAGGAAAACAAAAAAGGTTTCGACAAGTGTTGACACTGATTGCACAAGTAGAACAAGAAAAGAAGACAAATTCTGTTTCCCCATCTGTTCTAAACACTCATATCCATGCATATACTTATGTAGTACTTTCCTTCAATTTCATTTTCTACTCTATTCTCTAAATTGGATTTGAAGGAGAGGATTGACAACTGAAAGAGAGAAGAGTAGCGTGTCTTTCTAAAATCAAAAGTAGATTTCTTTCACATCATGAATAAATTAAATAAATAAAGTCAAATGTAGCTGCATCACTTTGTCAAATCAAATTATTACCAGCTAAGTGTACCTTGTTAAAGAAGACAAGAAGATGTGTGTATTATTATTATATGCAAAACCTTTCACCCGACTTTTGGATAAATTCCTTTTAAAAGTGGAAATTAGGAGCTTGTCGGGTTACAAAGAAATATCTTAATTTGATGCGAAAAAGTGTTCGCTTACCCTCCTCTTCTTTTACTTTAGTGCGAAACAAAATAATCTGTTAAGTTTACAATGCCAGGCCTCCTTTGTCCACTTTGTTTTTGGACGTTCTCCTTGTAAAAAAAAATTTAACTTTTTTTCGCTATTGCCTTAGCCTTAAGTTTACATATGAGCTTATGGTCGTTGTGAGAAGTCTGTGGCTTACTTTCACTCACTCACTTTTTATGGACCTTTCTCAGCTCCTTCTAAGTACATTGTTGTGTGAGTAAGTGAGGTATACATAATATGCACACATGTATATTTGCAGTGGCTGAGCCAGATAGACACAAAATATTAGTGGGAAAAGTTGCAGACAGCAACCAACTGACTGATGACGTCTTTTGGAGGACGCTCATCTATTTTAGTCCTTAGAAAAAAAATGCCATAGAGTACATCGCACAAACACACACACACACACACACACACACACACAACAGAGTTTATTACAAAGTGGAAATATTTCTGCAATAGATCTTTCTTTCTCCTGCTTCCATAAAAAAGCTATCATTCCTGTTTTAAAGGAGGGAGCGACCAAAAGTTGCTATTTTCTTTTGAGCTATTTATTACTTACTTGTGTGTTACGAGGATGAATGGTAGCAAACACTTTCCCCATTTATTTTTGGGTGTACAGAATAAGCCAAACTTCTAGTGAAAACTGGGTACACGATGTTCCTTTTCACTTGAATGATTTCCCATGGATATAACAGTAATATTATTGCTGTGAAAATGTGGAGCATATGATATTAAAAACGTGGAAATAAGTATCACAAGCAAATTAGTTCATTTTCCTTTTCATGTCCATTGAGAAATACGACGGAAAATGAATACATTGTTCCCTCATATCGCCTCACTTCACTCAAAGTGTTTCTCTTGCCAAGAAAAAAAACCAAACCAAACCAGAGTGGAAAAATGAACTACACAACATTTATTTCGGGGAGAGGGAGAGTATGCAAATCTTGGATGAGAAAAACGACCCTTCCTCTCTCTTTTCCTGTTCTCATTTATTTCGTCAAACTTTTTTCCTCCTTTTTGGTACAATATGAAAGCAGTCATGTGTGGAGATAACTTTTTTGCTCCGCTTTGTCTTCTTCTTTACCCACGTGAATTGTATCGTCGGAGCAAGAAGTTAAAGATTGTCTTCTTAAGCTACTTTTCCTTTTCTTTATAAAAGGATGAGATAAGAAAGGTACTACGAAGAAAGAATAGATTCTATGCATTGTGCCAGAGTAATACTTTTTTTTATATCATAGACATTAGCTATCATTCTGCAATATTTTGAATTGCAGGGCATCTCCCATAAAATGGAGAAGATGACGAGCAATAAGCATTTCTATTGAAAAGGGGCTTAGTTTTGTCTAACTAACCTCTGGCTGAAAGGGAGCGATAAGACCATCACCATCGGTTGTCTCCTGGGGCCGACTCATCATAATCATCCACTTTTCTTCTCCAAATGGTCTTGAAAAGTCAAATGCTTCCTTTCGTGATGGTAACTCGCTTGTATAAACTACTGCCACGTCAGCTTCCTAAAATTTACATTTTTGCAAAAAAGAGAAGAACAGAACAGAAAAAAGAAAGTATGTTATTTAAAAATAAAAATGACATGTCAATTTGCCTAAATTTTATTTATTTGTATTTTTTAAGTAGATAGCAGATCTATTCCAGGAAAAATTCACAAATAAATTCAAAAGTTTTGCAGTATAATTTTGACTTGCCTGTGCATGAATTTAAAATGTGATGATGATGATAATAACGGCAAACTATATCTGACTGGTTTATTTTTTCTATAAATATTTTAATAAAATTAATTTCTGTTTAAAACTTACTCCACGTTTGAGCATCCCAAGCACACCATTCCATTGACCCGTTTCATTCTTAATTCCCACGTCGTTATCACCTTCGGCTGGAAAAACAAGTTTCCAATCGAATCCAAGTGTTTCTCGAAATACCCCTAGGATTTGTCGGGCCACTCCTTTGAAGCTGTTGTTCGCTAGCACGATGTCTTCCACAAAGGGAGTTTCCTATAAATACACAAGAAGAAAAGCAAAAAGCTTTCAAAACACGTACCGCTATTTTTTTCACAAAAGAAAAAAAAGTTAAATGGTTTGAAGAAGCTTACGTTGACGAGTGCAACTCTAAGGGTTTTTCCAACAAGTGCCCTCATATCAATTCCACTGTTATTCTTCACCCAAGTCCCGTTCTCATAGTTTTTTGCCAAAAAAGGATTTGTTGGGCTCCAGATATTTTTCAGTTGATCTATAAAACAGGAGGAAAGGAACCGAGTTATAAAAGTTTTAAAAAAAGGAGAAGATAAAGAACAAGTAAACTCCTCGTTGTTGGTCACTCCTCTGACACTGGTTGGTTGTTGAGAGAAAAGTATAATAAAGTGTATTAGTTAATAGAGCATGTCCTTCATTTTAGGAATCAAATTAACTCTCTGTTCCCTCCGATTAGTGTTTAAGCTCCGGATGCAAAATGCAAAAAGTTTTTTTGGGGAAGGGAAACCCGAGCTAGAAAACTGTGTGAGGGAGAGAAAAAGTTTTTGTGGAAGGAGAACCCTTTTTTGGTTTGTTGTCCTGTGATTTGATTAATTAATTTAGTTGGGAACACCATCATCACATTTCTCTCGCATAGATAAAAACCGTTTCCTCATTTGATTCAAAAGTTTTTGCCCTCTGCCGAAACAACTACGGGGGCAAATGCATGCATAAACTCCAGAGAGAGTGAGTGAGAAGATTGCATGAAAATTATGGTGAAAATTTAGCTCATTTTCATCTGTTAGAAAAGTTAGCGCTGTTCTACATCATGTTTAATAGCACAAAAAGCTAGAAATCTCAACTCAAAAACCATCTTTCTCTCTCTTTCTCATTTCATTCGGCTCTAAACAACTCTAAGAGTGAACACGACGATCCATCCGTATGAGAGTAAAAGGAGTAGGAGGATAAGAAGGAGCAAAAGGTTTGAACGTCAAAAGAAGGAAACACCTATGCAAAAAAAATCCTCTTGATTCCCTTTGTTGCTCTCTCTCTCTACTCCTTTTAGTTACTCTCCTCTTCTCCTTGTGAAAATAAGAGTGGATATTTTATGCATCTGTACCTATCTACATAAATGAATATAAGCTGAAGCCACTTGATTTAATGCAAACAACAACAGTTTTTGACCAACAAGAAAAGTAGTAAAGTAGGTGTAAAGTGATGTCTTTTATAAGTAAGAATGAATGTAACTTTCTGAATGTTGCATGAAACATGGACCGACTTTCCAACAAATCTCGCACTTTTCACGCAATCCTTGCACAAGTTTTTGTCCATAAACATCAGACAAAGCATGATTCACTTTGCCCAGCCACTTTGTCTGAGTGACAACACTGTCAAGTTAAAAAAAATAAAGGTGCGGTCCAGACTTGCATGTCATATCCAAGTAATATGATGATGGCATAATCATTGTAAAACGAAGGACAAGGGTTCAGAAAATTTCTCCATGACCACTACCACCAGCACCACCTTCCCATTTCACTAATATTTTTTATTCATCGTTCCCTTTTCACAAAAAAAATCTTTTATTTTCTTTGTTCACTAATTTAGCTGGGAGGGAAAATAGACTTGATTCCTTTCCTCCTCAACTTTCTCAAACTGTTCTGACATCCTGAAGGAACAGAGGATAAATAAACTGTGGTAGTGAGCATTCATCCCAAAAGGTAGTAGTATAAATTTATGTAGCAAACATGTGCTTTCTTTCTCTCTTATGGTTCATTTTTGGTGAGATAGGGAGGAAGGGACAGGAGAGAGTGAACGAGTCACTATCACATTTCATCTTGTCTCATGTTTCATCCTTGTATGTGTTTTTATTTCGTCTTCCTTTTGGGAGAGGGAAAAGAGAGAACACAAGAGAATATGAATGCATGACGTGCTCCGTCAGTAGATATAAAAAGGTATGAATAGATGAGTTGTGTTGTGTTCTCCTCTCACAGGGCAACTTTTTCTCAGAAAGGATTTTCTCTGACGGAGAAAATTAGCTGGTAGTAGTGACTAGTAGGACGGAATAGAATAAAATGGAATAAATGTAGAGATATGTGTTGGACTAAAAAGGGTACATGGTTGTAGTCATAGTAGTCATCATCAACATCATCCAACCATACCGTTTTCTCCTTTTAACTAACCATCCAGAGGCACGATATGAACATAGAAAGAGGGAACGAAAAATAAGTTGGGCTTGGAAAAAGAGTTGAGCATGGCGTCACATATCCACACGATCGCACACAACAGCCATACACACACGTTAGATTACATCCATCTTTTTCACTTAAAAAGAAGAAGGGAGGAGGACTGAGAGAGACATTGTGTTCGAAATATGATGCAGATTGTACTTTTGTTACAATCTTTCTCCCTCGTTCTCTCTCTCTCTCTCTCTTCTACATCCACTTCACTCCACACAAACACACACAAGGAGATACTTACACACACTCCAACCAATTAATCCAGTGTTGACCCTAATTTATGCAGACGCCGTGACTACACACACACACGTCCTCCTCCTTTTTCCATTATCTCAGAACCAAAATAGATTGTTGGACAAACAAAAACTTTTTGCCAAATGTGGAGACTCAAAACTGTCAAAAAATTTGAACATTTGAAGTTTCATCAGCATCAGTTAAGCTTCCAAAAAACAGCGTATTCATTTTAACTTGGTTTTGGGTTCTCTTAGGAATAGTCATGCGTGCATCTCAACTACTCTCATGATTATGCTTTTATTTAGCGCTCCAATATATCCTATTCCGATTTTTTTAAAGGGAAATCTCTTTTTCATCCTATTGCATTTGAATGGAATAAAGAAGTGCATTTTAAACAAGGATTTTCATTTCCAAACAATGAGCAAACTAACACCATATAAATGTATAGGGAAATAAATGCCTATAGGTTTTTTGTATACCTCTTTTTCTTGTACACGCTTTTATCTCCAGCATTATACTCAGCTTCACTCTTCTTTTGTTATTCTCAAGGTACTCACGTCCCTTTTCAAGCAAAAAATGGTAATAACAATAAAAATTGTCGTTTTTATCAAGTTAAACGATCCTCAACAACTACTAGAGTGGAGAGAGAAAGAGAGATGCGATAGTAGCAAAAGAAGCAAAAAAAAGACTTTCAAGTTAATTGTCCTAGAATAAAAAAAAACAAATAGGGTTGGTTCAGTGGATGCAATTCTATGCAATCTAAGCCACATCTTCCAAATATGTATAAAAGTACACAACCAGAAAAACACATACAAGTATATAATAGACTCTCTAACTGGATTGCCAGTTCTTTCCACTCGCAATTGAAATCATAAAAAAAGAAAGAAAAAGAAATGGATATTTAATCTGGCTCAAATTGTCCTTACTAAAAGGATAAGTACGTATATAACATTTACAATATAATGCTTTGCTTTTTATTTTCTCAAAGAGGAAATGAAATTTTTAAATTTTTTACGACATCCGACTAGGAAAACAACTTGAGGGATTTTTTTTTCAAATAAGAAAATAAAATTAGGATAAAGTCTCAAGTAGGGACTTAAATGAGGAAATTCCCAACCACAAAATTGAAAATTGAAGCGGTTTAAAATAGTTTTCAGACAAGTCATCGGTTTATAAATTCGTTTGTTGGAGAAATGCATTTTTTTGAAGATGAAACTTTTCTACGAGATTTTTTTTATCAAGATAATGCTCAAGTATATAAAAGAACAGTTGAGTATAATCCAAAGACTTATTTCTGTTTGACTTGCTGGCTTCTTATCCTTAAAAAGGAAAGTTTTCATCTATTCATTCATCTTCTAGGCTCAGGTTTGGCACATATGTGATTGTGATTATTTTACTTGATGAAATGAATATTCAAAACACGAGTGGAAAAACTCTCTTTTGTTCACTTGATGAATGATTTTTTCCCTGATTTTCTTTCACTTTATTAAAAATACCAAGGTGACTTTTTTCCTTTGACTGAGACAGCTTTTAAACATGGAGTGAAGTGATGGGATAAGGAGAAGATAGGCACGCCAGTTTTTAGCCATTCCAAAAAGAGAAGTTGGAGTTGGGTTACATTGGATTGAAATAAAAAAAAAAGTCTACACTTGCCAAATTAGATAACCACTCTGGTGGACCGGACGCAAAAGTCGTTTTCTCATCTTCCCACTCCACATGATTCACACACATTAAATGTAGTTTTGCCATTCGGTGTGTAAGACTTTTTCCAAAAATTGTGAGAGTAAAGTATATACGCTATTGCATAGAGCGAAACTAATTTTTTTTCTGGTAGCTTGAAAATAAAGTGGGTAAGATTGTTGCGGCGTTTTGTGAGAGCTTGTTCAGCGGGGAAGGAGACTAGGCGGAAAAAAGGACACGGAAGAAATGTTGACTCACTCGCTTTTCATCATCAGTCATCCTCTTCACTCTCGCGTGGTCTGGACCCTTGTCTTGGCTGGCTAGCGCTGCTGCCCAAACTATGCGAGGAAAGTAAGTGGTGGCAAGGCAATACCAAGTTTTGGCAACTCTAAAGCTCTACCACCTTATTTCATTTCTAGCCGTCTTGAATGCAGTTGCAGCCTGCCTCCAACTTTTCTACTCAAATGTATGCAGCTTGGTTTCCAAATCTTCTTAAATGGAAATGATGTATTAGTTTAAAAATTCTCATCTACTCATTTCCTCTACCCAAATACAACATACACTAACGGAAGAAAGCGTGGATGCATTCATGCATGGGGGAAAATTTTAATAGGATTTTATGACCAAGTTGGTCAAAGCTTGAGATGACACATGTACGGACGAGCAGCAAGACACACAGAAAATATAATACCTACACCCTTGTATCTCTATCTCATGCTTGTAAACACTCATTCAAAACCAAACGTAATGTAAAAGGTCTCCGTTATTCTCGCCACCATCGTCTTCACCCAAGTAAAAAGGCTTACAGCTGTTTTCCAGCGTTACTCTAAGGAAAAAATCTAATAAAAGATGGAAGGAGGAAGTCAAGAAAAGGAGATGGATGGCAACTGAAAGGAAAATCGTCTTTTTCTCCAAATCAAACCAAACTGAACTTGTAGTTACATAATACGGTAGGATGGTTGGGTACAAAAATTTTAAGCCAAACCAAGCAACTGTCCAACAAAGGAATAATATATATGTATGAACGTTTCCTTTTCGCCTCATTTGCATCAAATACCTAAAAGTCCTTTATGTCGTTTTGGAACTAGTACAAGATCTAAATTGAGCTTTCTAGCTTTTCCCCATCTTTAACTTTATTTCTTCCTCTTCTCTTTCCTTTCCACTAACTAATAGTGTCACAAGTAGGAAAGCTTAAAAAATATAAAAGCTCCACTTTTTCCTCCAAATTACAAATCTTTTCCATGTATTACAAACTTTTTGCAATGAGAGATATATCTCAAGTGAAAAAAGTGAGTAGAAACATACAAAAGAAAAAAAGTCGACATAGGTGGCATGGTATGGTGAACCCCTCGCATATTATAATAGTATCTTAACTTGGCACACTATGGTATCCTACGTTACGTAAGTTAGGTTACCTCGGAAAAATAATTGAAACATTTTACAGTTTACCAAGAAGGGAATAAATTGTATTCAAAGAAAGAGGTTTCGACTCCAACAGAAATGAAATGAAATAAAATAAGAGAGAGAGAGAGTTTCGAGTTTTTAGGTGCGGTGCGGTGTGGTCTAATACAAACACTGTTTTACTTTTTTACTTTCCTTCTTACGAAGCAAGGAATGATGGGAGACTTTGGCTGGGTGAAGGAGAAATGGAGAGAGAGAGAGAATGAGTAGGAAAGAAAGAAGAACAAAGAAATAAGCTTAAGCAAACGAAAGGATTGGGGTTCACGTTTCATCAAACTTTCTGGAGAGCCTCCAGGCTTCTTTTCTCCTACTTTCGGAGAACCAAGCAGAAAAAGCAAACCGAGGTGAACCAAAGTAACTAGAAAGGGAGAAAGCGGAGAGATAAGTGCTCTTCATTCCAAAAATTTTCTACAAAAATATGGTTTGTTCTCAACCAGGAGCAGTGGAGCTACTCAACTTCCTACTTCGAATATTCCGTGCCGCATCATCATCAACATGATCTTCTAGAAAAATTCCTTTCTCCCTTATTTTCTTATTGACTGGGCTACAATAATGCATACTTTTTCTATTAGGAAGGGAACCTACTAATGCTGTCACGATTTAAAATAAAACATGGATTGTTAAATTGCATCCATTTCCCTTCCTGACTGTAATAGTATAAAAATATAGGAAACGCAAATGCGTGTGAGACACTCATTTTTAGCACTTACAGTTCATGATGGGCGTTGGATGAGGGCAATTCTTTTGGATGCCTGTGAGACATCCCATCGCTAAAAGAAGGGGTATCATCTTGCCCCTTGTGACGCTGATGATTTCGATTCCTTTCTTCTTGTTCTACAGCAACTCTATCCAAAATTAGATTAATCCTCCAACTGATTGACACCTTTAATTCTCTTGTCGCCTGTGAAACAGAATAAAAATTAATTCCTTTCTTAGAATAAATTGAAATGGCATTGCATTGCCGAAGGATACGGAAAAGGGGAGCACATTTCAACACTTTATTAGTAGAAAAACAAGTTTTCAAAGGAAGAGGGAAATGGGAACAAGTGAGATTGGTGTTGGTAGGTATATTTAATATCATTTTGAAGAACCGCAACTCATATATTTAACAGTGGGCTCAATGAATAAGTAGCCTTCCCTTCCTTTGCCTCGCTCTATATATTTTTATGTGCAAAATGGCAAGACTGAGTGTTTGTGACATATTTTAAGAATGAGATGAGTGGAGCCAACCAAGTTGAAGAGTGAGCAAGAGTGGGAAGTTGCCTTCATAGTATGCATTCCATCCATCCCTAGTGGATTGGATTGGATGGAATAGTTATGATTAAACGTATCGTATCACAATCATCATCATCATCAGAATCAGAAGCAACCGTATTCCTTATCCTTATCCGATCTTTTCTCTACTACCAGCATTGGTTAAGTCAAAGTGAGAAAACTATTTAATCGTAGTACACTACTCATATTTCCATTCAATTTCAGTATTGTCTCTAACAAATTTTCACTTTCTGCTTCCCTGACTCGCTCTCTCTTCTAGAGAGTAAGGAAAGGAGACGCTTTTCACATTCCTTCTCCCTGGAAATCCAGTGATTGTAAAGAAATGGTAAATGATATGGATCAAGACATGGATTATTATATGCTGGTGCACTCCTACTCTTTCTCTCTCCTTTTGTTTTTGTTGTCCTTGTCTTGTCACCCAACCAGAAGCTGAGGAGAAAGGAGAGACGAGATGAGAACAAATATACTCGCTCTCTCACTCAAAAAAAACTTTACCATTCCCCTTCCTGGCTAATCGACCAAGAGAAACCAGAGGGGGAGAACTCTCAAAAGGAATTAATTACTTTTCACTAGAAATCATTTGGATACGAATCGTTTCCTCCCATCCAAAAATTATTTCAATCAATGCTGCTTCCCTACTACCAAAAAAGGAAGGCTGAAACTGTTTCTCTCTTCTTGTTCTTGTATAGCTTTATCTATACATCCGTTATATGTAAGTATGTATTCAACTGATGATGATGATCATGATCATGCCCTTTCATGGGGGAAATGGTTGAATAAGGAAATAGAACAAAATTGTTATTTACGGAGCCTAAAGAACCGGAAAAAAAATTCAGGAATTCTAGCCTCACTCGATTTATACCAAGAATTACAAAAGGGATGTAAATAATATATGGGAAGGTTGTATGGA
Organism: Orchesella flavescens; assembly: GCA_964034955.1. NCBI lineage: Eukaryota > Metazoa > Arthropoda > Collembola > Entomobryomorpha > Orchesellidae > Orchesella > Orchesella flavescens. The sequence goes on from OZ035953.1 coordinate 53,038,282, forward strand.
GTAATTAGGTAAATAGCAGTTGTGTAAACAACCAATCATGCAAATATGTAATAAATGGTGATGTTCTGTGTTGTGATGCAAAGCCACCTATCCTAAAGTAGCGCAAGCGGTAAATAAATAGCTGGGAGCAGAGCAAATGGCAGCATGTAACCTTTTTAAAAAGCCAACCAACCAAACCCAATATTACGTGGAGTGGCTGGAAACGTGCCTATCTTTTCCCAACTGGATTACTCCTACAGTCTCTCCACTCCAAACAAAAAAAGAAGTGGGACGGCAAAACAGGCCAAATTGTTATAAATTCAGGGTACACTTGTGGCAGAATATAAAAATGTAAATATTTAATTTATTTCCGTCTTCGTGACTCAAAAAGGGATCTCAAGTGGATGAGGGATGATGATGATGATAAGGATCATCATCATCGTCATCAAGAGCTTCTTTCAAAATCATGTGGATGGAATGGCAACATTGTCAATTTTCTGGTGGTGATGATGATAGTAATACATTATGGTTATGATGATGATGATGATGATGATACGGTATGATATGATAAAGGATAAAGGCTAAGTGAGTGAACGAGAAATGGGTAAACAAATATTGATGCGGTTCTTTAGTCGTGGCTTTTCCTTCTACTTTCCATTTCAAGTTGCATCAAGTTAGGCACACAAGACGATATTATTACAATGTTGCACGTACTACAGCCTCAATAATACATAGACTTGAGGACTTGGTTACCAAGTGTATCACTTGTTCAAACACGTCTTCAAATCTTTTTTTACAAAACTCAAGGAGAAATTCAATATACTTGAATATTAATATTGAATATAATATGATGATTTAATAGGTGGCTGGATGAGGTTTTAAAACTGGGGTAAAATATTAAAAAAAAGTGGTATGCTCTGTAGCATTTTATCTTCTTTTTTGTTTATCATAAGTTTTAAATTGATATATATATGATACAGATAGTTTGAAGTATTATATTGGCTGAGATGAAGGAAGATTATTTTTATCGTCAGCGACTAAAACGAATAACCTTTTTGCATTTCATTTCTCTAATTAATTTGAAAAGAAAGTTTCTTACTAAAATTTGCATGGGATTCGAATTTCTTCTAGAAAGCCAGAAATTTTCTCTTTTGGGAATTTGGGTTGACGTGACACTCGATTGAAACAAAAACAACAATAATCTTATGGGTATTCCTAAATTGTAACATGGAATTGTTGTTGGTTGACTAAAACAAAATGTTGTAGTGGTATGTTGTATGGTATGGTTGCCACACACGCAAAGAAAATCAAGTAGAAAAACAAACTTTTTGTTCTGCCATTTTGGGGAATGCGTTTGACAAACAAGGAGATGCCACCAAGGGAGACAAAATAAAGTTTTGTGTCTCTTCTCTTCTCCTCCATTTTACAATCCTTTCTCTCAAGTTTTAGTTTCTGGAAGTCTGAGCCTATTTAGTTAGGAGGATACAAAGGAGGAGAACAAAGTGTTACATATCCCAATAAAATTGAAGATTTTACACGGAAACAACGTAGATAAAAACGTAAACCAGCGGGTGGAAAAGATAATCCGATGAAAAGACAAGACTCCAACAAATAGTCTCACTCTTCATTTCTTAGAATTTAATGTGCAAACATGAAAAAATTGTGTTGCGTCTTTACTTTCTTTTTATTTTTTCCTAAATTTTATGAGGACCTCACGCTAATAATTTCATCTCCGCATTTTATGTGTTCCCCTTTTTCCTGGTATTTGCACCCAATTTGATAAACAAAGGTGTAATAAAATATTCAAAATTGCCAGCCAGAATACGGAGAAGTGTGTTAAATATTTTTGGGAAAGACGAAAAACGTAGTTTTTGCGTTTCGAACTATTCATTTTCTATTTTTAAAATTAAGTAAATAATTTTTTATATATTGTCTTATTCAAACCTTTTGTTCATTAGGGCTTTGGAAGAACTCTACAAAAAATATCAGGCAAGTTAAATTATGACGAATGTATTGATTTTCAATGCAGTTGACTTTAATAAATTCCATGTTTTTTCATACTATCTTATTTCTTTGAAAATGAAATGCTCTGAGGAAAAATAAATTCCGTTCCTGGTTACGTTGTACAATACGATATATGAAATCAATTTCCCGTCCTTTGTTACAAAGAGGAAGAGGAGCTAATTCAGCGTGACATTGGAGAAATATCAGATCACTCTCATCATCAAAAAGTAACAAGGAGAAAAGGCAAGGGAGAATTATTGATAGAGGAATGTGTCCAATATCAAACTCAACTATTTTTTTTCTTCTTCCCCCTTCTTCGTCTTAGTTTCTCATCTCCTCTTTACTTTTTCATGATTTACTCTTACCTCTTATTTATCGTAGAGAATTAAAGCCACACATGAAAAAAAAATTTCAATTGTCAATGGAGTAACTTCTTACCTGGAACTTGTTTGTTGGAAAATAAGAAAAACAGGTAAAAGCTTGTTTTTTTCGGAACACACAACAGTAAACTAGTTCTTAAAATATACGCGTTGTTTCCTCAAAATTAAAAAGAATACTTTGAGCTGGATATAAGTCCTCCTTTATTATTTCTTTTAGTTCCCTTTTCCTGTTGAGATTTCACTGGGGAACCACCTTATTAATCCCACCAGGGAACAAGGGAGATGGATGTAGGAATAAATATTATGGAGAAAGAATTTTATTCCTTTTTTTGTGACCGGGATATAAGTAAGCGAGAAAAAAAGGAAAAATGGAGTTGACTAAAACTCAACTTACGTAAAGAAGGAATCCACCAAGTGAGAGTGAGGTGCAAAGTACAAGTTTTATATGGGCATGAAGCCTTTTTTTTATTTCATTTCTGTTCCTTCCTCTCCTCTCTTGTAAAATGGGTAAAGGACATGAGAGAGACAAACTGACAGTTGGTTTTGGCCAAGAAAGCTGGATTACTCTAGTTACTTTTAAACGAGGGTATCTATCCCCTTTTATGGCTTAATGGGGGCTACAGCTATCTTATACTTTTGTATGTGCAAAATTATATTCTCAAGTTGCTACCAAGGAGAGGACACAGACATATGCACATCTATAATATGCTGTTTGCCAATTCCCATTTCTTTTTCCTTCTCTTCGTCGTCTTGGCGTGACGGGAGGTGATGTGATGTGATGTGACGTGTATTTCCCCAATCGCTTTGGATAGCTCATGTAAATGCTCTAGCTTTTCTACCTTTTTACAGTTGGGATTGGGACGATGATAAGTGTAGGTTAGTCAAGTGGTGGTGGTGTTGGGAGGACGTAGAGGGTCACCTCATTTTTACACTAGCTGCATATCTATGCCCAGCGAGTCCCATAAAACGGTTGGACACTCTCACCAACAAAAAATTGTTATTGATGATAATAACTTTGGAGTTTGATAGCGTGGCATTGGTATAGCAACACCACACTATAACACTTATTACGAAGCATATCATCATCGGCATGCAAACATCTACAGGGGGAAAAAACTGGTGAAAACGACATGAAATATTTAAGTAAAAGCTCATTCCATTCCAGTTCTCTTCCTTCTGGTTTGGTTGCTTGGATGTAGATATGTGCTTGCTTCATTGGATTTTTTCACGGTTAGGTGCACTACTGGTGTTATTGAGTGACCGACAAACTAAAGTGAAATGATGGAGAAGAGAGATGAGCGAGCGAGAAATCAATTAGACGCATGTAGCATGTAAAAACGGGATGTAGAGACAATGAGAATGAAAGCCGAAATGGGATAATCAAGACCAATATAATGATGAAAAATTCATTGGATTATCTGTCACAACCAGTTACCATCAAGTCAACCCCACGCGAATCCAAACAAGGATGACAGAGAGCTATAAAGCTAAGGTTGGTTGGTTGGATGATATGAGGCTATGTCATGATAGGACTATGATGATGATGATGATGACATGTCATACTGACACATGTCCTATATTCATTCATCCACCCGAATACTTTTTTCTTTCCCATTTTCTTGTCATCGCTTGAGTTTCATCATCTTGTCAAACTTACGAGAAGGTAGTAATGGCATAGCAATGAAGCAGGAAATGTACAAGTACAACATACGCAAAGCATACAATTTTCTACTAATATCTATAGGCATCCAATCCAATACCAAAACCCAATGAAAAAAGGGAATCATGAAATGAATGCAAATTAAAGATTAGCTTATGTATCCTCGAAAGTTCTTCATCGATCGATTTGAGACAAGGGGAAAATGGCATGGTTGTAATGTAAGTTGCTATGTATTTGCACAAGCATTTTTTTTGTATCTTTCATGTTGTGTTGTGTTCTGATCACTGCTAATTCCTTCCTTTCACATGCATAATATGTAATAGGAACAACTCCAACAGTTTAAATGGCTTAGGATATTATGTATCCTTCCATGTTTTGTATTTTTGTGCAATTATTGATTTTGAATAAAGTGAGAAAACAAGGTGCCAACTTTAAAACTCTGTCTTAAAACGAAGAAGAAGGACAGGAACTGAGTTGGTGTTATGTTATGTTGTTGGAAGGAGTAGTAGTACATATTATTACGTCTCAAATAAAAATGGCAAAGTTGGCTTTGGCCTCTTTTTTTCTTCTGCTTGTTCTTTCCCCCCAACAACCAAAAGTTTAGGTCGGCAACTCTCAACTCAACTCATTTACTACTACTACTACTAGTTTTCTTTGGCTGGGTGCTTAGACATGGGTACAATATAATGCTAATGCCATTCCGGAGCAAAACATGAGCAATGAATTGGAGGAGGACAAGACACCAAACATACAACTAACTAAGTAACCAAGTAGAACTATTAGTAGGCAGAACAAGACATCCGTTTTTTTTCTTTTGCTTTTCTCACCATCGCTCCATAAAAATGCAACAAAGGATGGATATACAAGGGCTACTACTACAACTACAAGGGCAATGTATTCTTTTTTCTTTTCTTAAGTATTAAGCTAGATAGGTATAGAATGGTATGCATGGAGTAAAACACAAAAAATACTCCAATACGATAGACACCGAGCGGACGAAGAAGGCGAGAAAGGGAAACAAGCGACATGGGTTTTAATACGTTTTTATGTAAGTTATTATATGATATTGGCTTGAGTTAGTAGATGAATGTGTGTGTGTGTGTGTATATATTACTTACTTGCGTTCTGTTTATGTACATAAGTTCTTGTCTTGTTCTATTTCTCTTTTCTTTTCTCCTTATTTTTACGCCTGACGTGTCGAAATACCATTTGCAGCGTCTTAGCATTTTCTTCCTCTCTCTCTCTTTCTCTTTTGTCTTGTTACTTGCTACTTTCCTCGCCATGCATGTCTGCCTTGGCGGATGGATGGATCTACAAAGAGAGAGGTAATGGAAATTCAAGGAGAAAAGTAGAATAGGATTATATTATATTTTGGAGAGAGAGAGGAAAAGAGAAAGAATATTTTTAGGACAATATCATACATAATATGATTGTTTTACTTTGTGTTTGTCATCATATCATATCACATCATATCAGTTCATGTTGGGATGTGATATAATCTCCTTTTTTCTTTCTTTCTTCTTCTTCTTCTTCTTCTTCATTCAATCTCCTTAGTTTCTTGTTCTTTTATATTTCACTTAAAATATTAGCCTTTGTATAAACCCACCACCGAGAGCTACTTTGTGGAGAGGAAATCATATAAAAAAGCGTGATAAAGACGGGAAACAGGAGGATGAATAGGATGCCAAGTAATGTTGGAATATGAAGGAGAGCCAATGTATCTTATGCTGCTTTGATGTGTGATGAATTCCTTTCTTCATTTTATGCATAATACTAAATATATGTGTGATATAATGTTGTTGTTGTTGTTGTTGATGATGATGGTGATGCTATCAAGTTAATTGAAATGGAAGCTGCAAGAGATTCTTCTCCCTTGTCATTTTCATACTGACTGCCAATCTCAATCTACTTTACGTACGTACGTACGTACGTACCTCAAAGGGGGTAAACAAAGGAAAGCAGCTTTGGATTTTATAGTCTTGTTGTTTACTCCAGAAATAAAATAGGCTTACAAAAATAATATTTACTCTATGGTTTCCTACCTTTAAAGAAAAGAAGTGGTTGAGCTGAGTGAGCCCCCAATCTAAAAATTTATTAAATAATTTTAAGCTTTATCCAAACTCAAAATGTCTCTAGCTCATTTTCTAATTCGATCCGTGGGAAAAAAATATTTTTTCTTTGGGTAAATCCATCTGCCACTTATCCCAACTTGAATAAGTAGACATATGGATGGATGCATGTACATATGTGCTCTTTAGATTTGTTGACTGAGTTCAGCTGTAGCTGTAATCCCAAATTGTCAGAAAAGTACGGTGTGATATGATGCGGTGTGCTGGGCATTACGTTAGGTTTAGTTGGTAATAGACGAGAAGGAAAGAAAGAACTGTTTTTTCTGTAAAAGAGCAACTCAATTATATTTTTTGTGGTGGTGGTGGTGGAGATGGTAGTGGCACGGAGAAAGCTTAATCCGTCCAATCTTTTCTCACCAGCTTTTTTTTGTAGCACAAAGAAAAAAAATCTTGTGTGAAGAGGAGAATAGAAAAAACTAGACATTAGCAATTCGGCTCTCTGTTCTCACTTGAGTTGGTCCAAGAATAGGGATAAAAACATAATATATACTTTGTGTGCTGACTCAATTTTTCTCTTATGGAATATCGAACAAGGCTGGAAAAAGAAAATCCTCTACTATGCGTATAGTGATGGCCTTGCTCTCTTGCTGTCACTGGGAGAAAAAATCCGTAAATTTATATGCGTAAAAAAAGGAAACGAATGACATGCTTTGCTGGTAGAAGCAGTAATAAAATGTGAAATATGTAATCAATTTGGCATAGTTTAACTACCCATGTAGTCATACTTAAACCAAAATAGATGGTAGAAAATGGGGTCATGCATGGTAAAAAGTCGGGAGAAGGTGTTTAGTCCGCCATCAGCTTCAGCGTATAAATTTTTTCGACGACAGCTTTTTTTATTGATTTTAGGAAGCTTGTGAAGTTTTTCCAGAAGAAAGGAAGAATCACAATGGTTCTGATGATTAGGATGAGGGAAGCTTTCATTTTGATGGTCTTTTGTAATGGCAACAAGTAGACAAGTACTAAATGAAGTATGTTGTTTACTCATCGTCAAAGTACTATATGGAGGATCAATGACGATCCAAAAATAGAATGTCAAGTTGTTTTTTCCGTCGTTTCATGCAAAAATAAAATTAGACACGGTTAAAATCATTCGTCAAAGGAATTAGTGGAACTAGTCACTAGCGTGCTAGCAGGCAAATAAAACTCAAAGAACCAACTCCTAGTTCTCCTTTCTTTACGTAATTTTAGATAGTTTGCTCATCTCAACTCATTTTCTTAGCATTGGGATTGCTTTGATGTCTTTGACGACTTTGTCTTTATCCATAAAATGGTTGAAATTCCATCTACAGCAGTGGTAGCAGCAAATCATCAACAACATCGTTCTCCAATTGATCAATCAAGCATTAGATTATTTACAAAAAAGAAGAAGAATGCTGATTACTGACTACTTTTATTTCAACTTCCCTGACGTCATCACATCACATCACATCATTACATTACCAATCAAAAAATCATGCAATTCCTATAGAAATAAAAACCCCAAAAATACCAACGCCATATCACAGGTTCAGACACACAGAAATAAGGACATAAAAGGAGACAGGGAGTTGCCCATATTTCAAAGCTAAACTGTTGTCTAACATGATTATAAAATCCTTGCACCATCTATCTATCTACCTACCACAACGCCGTTGACTGTTGCTTTCTCTCTGTATGACTTTGACCATCAGAAAAAAAATTGTATGGCATGGTGCGGTGTTCCCTGCTCAAAGCTCAAAGAATATGCGTAGTCTACAAAGCACCGATGATAAATAATGTTGGTGGAGACAAGGCAGAAAATATAAGATGATGATGATGCATAATAATATGTAGTAGTTACCCATATCCGAAAAATTATGTACAGGGTTATAGCTCAGTTAGGAGACTAGACACACAAAACAAATTTCCCTACAGCAACTATTACTACCACTTGGCAAATAACGGACTAGTCTGGTTGTGGACTGGCTTGGCTTGGTCTAGTGCTTGCACAACGAGAGCAGGTAGGCAGGTCAGAGCATGGCATGGCAATGTGAGTTTCATCATGTGTAAAGATGTGGAGTACGAAGGGAATGAAAGGGAAAACAAACGAAGCGAAAGAGAAGAGAGGAAAGGGAGCCTTGAGCAAAGCCAAAAGCAAGAAAAGTGAGCAACTGAGTAAGCAAATCAAAGAATAGAATGGAAATAGAAGAGAACAGAACAGACACCTTGTTTCACTCCTCATCTCATCCCCAAAAAAACATATGGCTTATGCAAATTTTACCCAAACTATTCCAAACCAAACCTACCAAAATATATTCTCCTCTCCTGTTGAGCAACCGCCGATACCACCACACTAACTCATCACCATCACTATCATCATCATCATCATGAGCATCATCATTCTCATCATGCTCATTGAAATGTAAAGGGGGAAAGGTGAAAGCACCTCAACTCTCTGCAAGATTGTCTTGTTCTTTTTCTTTTAAATAACATACCAACCTGGTGATTTTAAGACAGAAAAAAATATTTAATGAGTTTCATCACGTTTAACAAAACAAAAGAAATATTTCAGCTGGTGATGTACATATGCAATTACTGTCTGTCGCTCTCACACATTTGCAAAAAATTGCGACACATCATCAGCCATTTAACTTATGATGGGGATGATGATGATGACGATTCTTCTGACAAAAAGGAAGATAAAGAAAATGCAGCCTACCTTTTCCTCCAGACGAAAGATATAAGTAAAATAACCCTTACCAAAGAAGAGCAACCTGCTCTTCTTCCTCTCCACTCTATAGAAATATGTGTGTGAGTTGCGAAATTCCACTCGTTCCCATCATGCAAATCCACATGCTTATAAAATAGCCTTCCCAGCGGAAGAAAGTAGAAAAGAAGAAAAGTTGTGCTTTCGACTAGATTTATAATAGTAGGACATGATGCTGGCAAACGGTTGGATTATTCCTGACAGAAAGAATTATTTTTGCTCTTTAAAGAGACGTAAAATGGCGTTTCCCTAGGTCTTTTTTTTGTCTCTTCTTCTCTACCAACTACCAATCTTCCTTTGCTTTTAGTTTGGGATGCTGCGTACATACTTATTATTATGAGCTTTTTAGAAACTAACAAGAAAATATTACTGCTAGCAGAGGATAAAACGTGCCATATATACATGCATAAACATATATGCTTGTGTGTGTGTGTAGTTACAGCATTCGTCATTAAATAAAAAAAGAGTAAAAAAAATGTGGAGAGTGGAGAGCACATTTTCAAATGACACAGTATACAATAATAATAAGGAGAAAGTAGTGAAGTAAGAAAGGGAGGAAAATATAAGAGCTCTTTACATGCATCCGCTTGTGTACTTATGTCATCATGAGATATTTACTTTTCAAAAAAAAATATCTCTATTTTTTTTGCCCCAAAAGGCTAAGTCTTGTGCGCTTTTGATGGTAATATAGCCTTGCTATGCAAGACAAAATTCTTTTTGTGGTGGATCACTCGCTAAACTCTGAGTGAACAACAACGCAATGTTTATTTTTTCGGTCAGGTGAACCCCACCAGGAATATTAGGACATGTATGGACAAGGATAATATGGTTATCCTTCCTCCTTCCTTTCCCCAACATTTTCCTGCTGATGTGTAGTGAAAGCCAGCCAAAAGCAATGAAAATCCAGTCTCTCGTTGCGTTTATTAACTCACACTTTTTTGAATGGCAGGATTTATTCTTAAATTATCCTGGACCAAGGTTCCTAAACGCTCCACTTTTGTTACGAGTTTTGTCATGTGGGAAGCATTTTTTTGGGGAGTACCTACATAAGTAGTATACATATTATTATGTACGTCCGTATGTTTCCATTTGATTACCCCAGTTTATAGCATTTTTTTCATTCTTTCAGCGAAATGGAGGAAGGGATGTACTGTTTTTATTACGTATTTTGGAAACGTACACGAATAATAAAGAATATTTGTGTGTATCTTGACTCGAAGAGAAAAATTGGTTGGAAAGAAGAAAAAAAGAAAGGAAAACAGGGATACAAACAGGAGCCGTTCCAGCAGTAGTCATTTTAACTCAGCGAGAGACCAAAATCAAGAAAAAAAATGTGAGGAGAGGAAGGAAAGGTAGTCGCTTTCGCATCAAGGGAAAAATGTGCTTTTATATTTGACATGGTAAAATGGTGACAAATCCTTTTTCTTCTTCTTCTTCTCCAGCTCTAATACGACGACTACATGAGCACTCACTTTAACTTACATACATGGCCACTCACTCTCTCCTTCTTTTACTCTTTTCGCTTTTAAAATGTGAATTGGTATGTTTTGTTACAAAAATCTTTTTTCTCTTTTCCTCTGATGCCACCTCGCATTTATATTGTCTCATATTCAGTGCAAAAAAAGTTACTTGTTTTCCCTCTGGCTTTCTCATTCTCTCTCTCACGGGTTGAGTTGATCCTCCTTAAGAAATTTTCATTTGATGTCACCGGAAATCCAGGAGCAAGCTACTTTTGAGCTGCCTGCTTCGCCTCATTCTTTCGTTATACTTGGTTGAATAAAAAGCTTATAGAAAAATATGTACTTATGCTTATGCAACCTAAGTCATACTTAGCAATCCCATTTTTCGCAACCTACTCTTTTTCTCTCGAACGAGGAAATTTCTTCTCCTGTTCTAAATGCCTGATAATAATATTCATAGGGTTTGAGTAAGCATCTAACTTGTGTAAGAAAGGAAGCGTAAAATGCTTTTGTATTGGAAATAGCAATGCATTAACTATCATCATCATCATCTTCATTGGTAACAGCAGCAGCAGCAGCACCATCATTTCGATCTCTTTTTCGGCTCATTTCTCCTTCACACTTTTACTTTGGCTCAATTTCCCCTCATGACAACCGCCCACATATTTTTTACTCAACTCCAATCCCAATCCAACAAATGAAACTAAAAATGTACGAAACTGGAAGTGAGTTTGCTGAGTCTGATCTGGCCTTGGCTTGAGTTGGGTTGGCTGCAACAAAAAAATGTAATAAATGTATTCTTCTTCCCTGTCTTATTACCTACTTTTTTTTTACCTATCTTCATTCCCAACACAAAAAAATTCTTGCTCTTCTTTTTTGGAAGGATGCCCACTCTCACCGACCAACTCTTACTTTTCCAGAGAGAGTAGGAAAAAGTAGGGATATGTGATGGATAACATCACATCACATTCCATACTTTTTCCATTATACCTACTTACTTGCATCCACATCCAACCAAACACACATATATATACATCTCTCAAATATTTTGGATGGAGATTCCACTTTTTTTTTGCTCTTCTACCTTTTTATCATCAAATATTATGTAGATCAAGTTAGTGATGTGCATCTTTTTCCATCACCAACATACATAACTTTACCTTCACCAACCACCACCGCCACTACTGGTATACTATCAAATCACCGAGCAAATTGATTTTGTCCGTTGTGCAAGGGACTCACTCAGACTCTCTCAGTCACAGGGAGCAAGTGAGATGAGCTCGTTCTAGATATGATCATGAAGAAAGCAAGTACGACAAGGCTCACTTTATACTTTTTGCACTGTAATGCTTCTTCTTCTTCTCTTCTTTTGAACAGAATCCCATTCAATCCAACTCCAACTTTGCTCTCTCTCTCTCTCTATCTCACTTTTTTTGCTGGTGTGAAAAAATTCCATGCCAAAAGAACAAGTTGAAAGGTGATGATGAAGAGAAGAAGAAGAAGAAGAAGGCAAAAGTGAAGAAAAGAAAGTGTGAAGAAGAAGTCGAAGAGAAAAAAAATCTTTGAATCTTGAATACTTTTCACGCTACACACCATACCATTTTTTTCTCTCGGCATCCCATCCCATCGTGAGTCACTTGCAGTTGTAAGATGGATGGATTGTTGGATGGATGGAATAGAATGAGTTTTTTTTGTGTGTGAATGATGTTGTGGATGTGAGATCTCTTGTATAGGATCTGAAGTAAGTCACACACGGAATAATTTTATAGGTGCAATGTAATGTATTCCCCTGCTTTGCACATTAAAAAAAGTTGAGAATATATTTTGTTGTGTAAGAATGTTTGCTGAATTTTTTATTCCTCTCTCTCTCTCTCTCTCTCTCAATTTTATTCGATGACCGAAATGATCCATGCCCAGAGTGTGGCATGTATGTAGGTCAAAGGTAGTGAAGCCAAGCCGTGTGAAAAACGAGAAGAAAAAGAATAGTGTCGTGTAGCGTATTGCTTGGAAAAGTCTAAAAAAGTTGTGTGTTGTTTGCCTCATATGTGTGAACAACATGAATACATATGAACATATAAACAAGCCAATTCAGCCAAAATTCTGAGAGTGAATCACAGTAGTAGGAAGAAAAGTGATCAAAAAATGTTCAAGTGAGAAGAGAAAAAAGGAGGTTTTGAAATGAAGACGCCAAGCGAGATACAGAAACGATCTTAGTTCTCTTCTCAAGTGATATATAGATATGTACATAGATTCTCATACGCCCAAAGGAAAAAAAAGTGAACAAAGAAGGTGACAATAGTTCATGCTCATGTGTACTCTCTATCTCTATTTACAACCCTTACTAATCCTGCCTCCCCCCATATGTTTAAGAATGTATGTATCTATGTATGTATGTATGTTACAGACTTACACAATAAAGAGTCATTTTTTAGACCGGGAGTAAAATACGAGTAAAAGTTGGCATCATGGCATGGAGGCTATTGATTGGAAAACATTTCAAAGGCTTCGGTTTTTTCATTCTCAACTACTTTCGTCTTTGTAAACACGACTCGTCTTACAAAGGAATCTAGTTTTCATGGGATCACATTAGGTCGTTTCTTGATTGTCAGGCTATTGCTGATTTGGTGCTATTGGGCAAACTTCAAACTTTTAAGACAGATCGGTCATACATATTATACACATAATATACTATGTACACAAGCGTAAGGTCAATAATATAATATAACATAACACATCATAAATAACTCACCACACATCACAGCCCATTTCAATACAATCAAAATCAAATACAGTTTACCATTCATCTTTGAGTCAACCCACCAAACTACAAGTAAAAAAATTTCTTATGAATAATGGCAGGCCCACCATACTTATTTCGTCACTAAAAATACTTTTTGACAAGCTTTTTTGATAAGTAAAAAAACTGTTGCCCTTGGATTGTCACCGTCACCATCCTGTCCCTTTTTGTTAAGCCGCTTTGCTACCACCAAAAAAAGTATCTAGAACGATAAGAAAAACATAGTGTACGTAACGTGATGTGATGAGATGATGCTCACAGAATGATGTGGGTAAAAAAAAAGTGTAAGTTGGTTGAAGAGCAAAAAGGGCAAAGTAATATTTTCATCATGTTTGACTGATGATGACATGATGATGGAAGGATGATGATTGCTCACATCCATTTCTTCCAAGAATGTGTCATGTTGTCCAAAAAAGGCTAAAGTATAGGGCATGGATTTATGTGAATCGAAATTTTTATTTTTGGGTTCTTTGTCTTTTTCCTCAGAAACTGGGGATTTAGCATGCAAAGTACGTAGCCTTTGAAAAATAAGAGACATATTTCGCTACATCCTCCCCCTGGAAGCATTAACTAAAGGGACAGGGACGTGGAAAGATCAACGGTTGGAAAGAGAAAAAACCACAGGATCAGGACCAAAAAGATGAAGAAAGCAACAAAAAAAGTAGTTGGTTTGGTTGGTTGGTAGTTTGGTAGTGAGCGCGTGCTTCTGGCTTTGTTTCATTTTTTCCTTGAAACATTTTTAGGGAGTAAGTGCATGCTTTTTTTTCATGGAAAAGCAAAACATTTCCAAGTGGCCCCTTTGGCTACAAAAGTCTTCATGACGACTTTGCCAACGATTATGTCATCCTATCTAACCAACCACGGACATTAACTTTCCGTTAGAACTGCCATCATCCTATTATAATGACCAGGGTAGTGTAGAACAATGCTACTATAGCTACTATGTATTTAATTTTTCTACTTTAAATGGAAGATTGTGGCTCTTTTCCCACTTTATTCTGTTTTTTCTTTTTAAAGTATGAGCAGCTGGGGTTTGGGAAACAAGATGGGAATTTTTTAAAGGGTTGGAAAGAACAATACAATGACGCACTTGCCTCTTCCATTACCAAATTAATTGAATGAAATACACCAGACTTGGAGTGCATATAAGTACGGAAAGACAAAAGGGGCCAAAACGTGAGATTGTGTTGGTTTGCTTTTCCTTCAAGAAAACTGTTGGTGATAACGTTCTAAAGAGTTTTGCGGCTTTTATGGTCTTTGGCATATAACCTCACTCAACTTTCTCAAGTGAAAAGTTTGTGTGCACCTCTTCTTCTTCTTCTTCATGTTCTTCTCAACAGGAATATCGATAGGAAGGCGGCCACGCTATGCTATCCCCAACCTTAGACACACGACATGGCTTAACATAATATGTATCTGTGGCGGTGAATTGGATGCATGCTTCGCATTGTGAAACACTTGCGACTTAATTGGATAAAAAGAAAAAGAAAGGGATTCTTACTGCTCGCCCTCACATAATAAATTATTGACATGCTTATCATATCCACACAAAAAAAATCGTGTGAGGAACACGGACCACGAACGAACGCCAATGATGATTTTGATGAGACCTTTTTGTGTAAAACTCTTGTTAATATATTGTTCATATCCATCCTCGTATCTACAGTACTATTACAACAACATTACATAAAATATAACACATGGTCCATTTCAAGTAGTGACAGTAAAGAGTCCCCCCAAACTAAACTAAACTTTTTTTTCTCCAACACACCAAATTCCAATTGTCAATTTTGTTTGTGTCACTCGTGTATGGAAGAGTTTATGAGTTTTTTTTCTGGGTACCACATGCTGTCCTGACACCCGTGGCAACTGACAACAACACAACACCAAACTAAGTCCTACCACGACACTTTTTTTCTGTCTCTTTCTCTCTCACTATTTCTCTTCCTTGGTCTGATGAAAACGATAGGTCGTCCGTCGTCGTCCACTTATCGATAAAAATAAGAGATTTCCAATAAAAAGCCCCATGTTCTCTTCCTGTAACTGGCATAGCGTGGCATTGGCATGCATGTCTCGAGCACTGAAATAAGGGTGGTGAAATGAAGGGAAGAGTAGTGGACAAAAAAAATAAAATGAAATTGTTGTGGACGTACTTACCAAAGCAAACTGCGGTCAACCTTTTATATTACTGATGTCACCATGGATTTCTTTTTTGCAGTAGTAGATCCCCATTTACTCTTTGTTTTGCAAGTTTATATAAAAGTATTGCACTAGTTTATCATATAAAGGAGCAACTGTCTTTTAAGAAGAATGTGGAAGAGGAAGGAGAGAGGACATAAGATGCCCAGCAGGATGTCATCTGACCTTATTATCTATATTATCCATCCCAAATACATTTTCCATGTAGACTGACTTCAAAGGAAAAAAATGTTATTCAGTGCGTCATCAGAGCAACCTATAATAATAATAATATATGAAATTCCAAAATTTTCCCCTCCATTTCCAAATAATCATTATCATCCTTCATCTACTTTCTTTTCAAGGCAAAGAATATATATTTGTAGCCTCTCGCTAGAATGTTTCCTCTCATCGACATCGACATCATCCCATGAAACTTTATATATGGTGTATGTTGTGGTGTTGTGTGTGGTGCAGGCAGGCTCAAAAAAATCAATTTCATTTTCCATCTGTCTTTTTAATTAAGCTCATAAGTATCATATCTGGTTTGGTTTGGTATGTGTATGCTTATTGTCTGAAATTTTTTTCTAGTGAAAATCCAAATCCTTCATAAAACTTGATTCATGTCTGTATATATTTTGTTCATATTCTGTTTTGGTGCATCGTAATCGTAATATATTAGTCGAGAGAGGGTACTTTCTATGCAAAAACTGATGTGTAAAAGCAAAAGCGGTGCTTGCTAGTTGTATTTGCTTTTGGCTCTCACGAAAAAAAAGTTTACTTTCTGTTCCTTCTGGTGATTTGCATCATTAACGAGTATCAAGAGAAGTTGGAGGATAAAAATGGTACCCATATGCATTCTAAAAGTCTGTTTTTATTCTCTCTCTTTCTCTCTTACATACGATACTTTTACCCTTTTTATGGAACAACTAGTCTACATGATGATATTCATTCATTGTGTATTTTTGTTGAACAAAGTAGATATATATTGGGCCAGCAATAAAATAGAATGTATTCTTTTCACTCAGAGGAAACGGATGTTTGTGGTACAAAAGCTTTTGGAGGAAAATGGAGCTTAGTTCTGGATTTTTTTTAAACCAGTAGTTGCAATGATGATGATAGTATGCATGCATCCATGTATAAACCAATATACTTTACGTTGGTGGTGCAAGAGAGAAAAATCCGAGTTGGAAATGAAAATCGGGGTCCATGAGAGAAAAATGGAGATAGATACTTATGTAGCAACTAGCGTACATACTTAGAATGTTTATCGCTCAAAATATGTATGTTTGCCATGCCAGTGCCATGGCATAAGAAAAAAATGAATGCCTTTTTTTTTTGTTGAACTAGTTCCAGAACACCGTGGTTTTCCCTGGCATGAAATTCTGTTTTGCCAGCAGGTTTTTTCTCTTTTTATAATACAGGACATGTGTATGAGAAAAAGAGATAGATTGGTTGAATAGAAGAATTACATTGCCAGAAAGCATCATCATGACCATCATCATCAGAAGAAGAAGTAGTAGTAGTAGTTGTACGGGATGAATTACCTATAATATTACTTATGCTGTGCACTGCTGAGAGACTTAGTTGAACCAAGAAAATAAAATACTATGCATTTGAATACTTTTTTAAGGTCGTAAATATTTTAACAAGGAAGAAATGTGGAGAATGGCCTTGGTTGAAAAATTTAGCAGAGGATACTTTAAGCCCCACCCGGATTCAAGATTTTTACGGTGGTTATTGCTCAAAAGAGGATAACTTGTATAGATAAAAGTCGACCTTTTCCCATTTTAACGAGAGGGTCCATAAATCATTTTGACAATAAGTTTCCTCTGGTTCCGCATATTTCAGTGGGAGAACGGAACATTTCGAGAACTTATTTCGAAGCAATGACCTGGTTGAGCAGAACATGGCAATAATTATCAAGTTGGAGGGTGGATAAATGAGGCTATTATTGGGAATAATGGTTAAATTTCAATGTAAATCGTACCCATTTGTGTAGTTTCACCTGAGAAGAAAAATTAGATCAAAACAAACATTGGGCCGTTTGACCATCAAACTCCAAACTAGTCATGAAACATCCTAAATGGTCAAGGTTTTTCCTAGTTTTCTTGAAAAAAAATACTTAAGAAACACCGTCATTTATTGTGTTTCCTTTTTCCATGACGGGGAAAACAATGAGGGGAGAAATTGCTTTTGAACACGGCAAGGGTAAGAAACGGGTTATAAAATGTAACCACATTTATACTCTTCAACTTCAACTCCAACCATCCAAGAATTTGTTTAGCCTTTTGTGTTTTGCTCCGTTTTTAGGGCAAACAAAGAGAGAGAATTTTAAAGTAAGAGCCTCATTCTTGTTTGAGTACACAGTTTTGGATTTAGGATGAGAGCAATTATGTACCGCAACAGCAGCTTTGTCAACTCTTTCTCCTCTCCCATCTCATTTCCTATGGCCATTTCCCAATTTTGGGTGCAACAGGGCCATTTGCTGGTGCGAAAATAGGTTTAGCTCCACTCCGCTCCAACTTTTTTTCTACCCATTTTGGCGAAAATGGAGGAAAAGAGGAGAAGGATTCCGCAAATGAGCAATAAAGCCATCTGGAAAAAGAGGCATCTTATTGTTGTCTCTCTTTCTCTTTCTCTCTCTGTTATTCATGCACCAGTACAACGACACGCCATACAACTCCATACCATAACCATAGTGCACCACACGCACACACGGTTTTCCTCTTTTAGTGCCACCCGCAATTGAAATGAAATGATGTGGAAAAGTTTGACAACTTGTATAATTCCTTTTTATATACTCAATTACCACAAGGAGCTTTGTGGCACGGGATGGGATATGGGATGGCTCCTAGCCTTTTAAGGAAAATGCCACTTCATTCTAATTCATTTCTCTGCTTCAGCCCTTTATTTGAATGAGTACACAAAAAAACTCAAGTTGCTAAAAGTTTGGATGAGGATTATCTCAAAAAGAAAGACTCCTAAACTAAACAAAACCAGAACATTTCCAGCTAGAACAACTCTTATTTCAGCAAGAAATTAATGAAATGATATATAAGATAAAATCGGGGGGAAAGTAAGTGATGGCTGGAAAATGGCAGTCCTATATTAGTATGATGTGCAACATGACTAAATGCGACGACATAAAAACCAAATGGAGAAATTTTTTCTTGCAATCACCTCCTTGCAATTTTTATTGCATGTCATTGTGCAAAATAAAATCATTGTCTTGGGTGGAATTGGATTTGTCTTATAAACTTATAACCATATATATTTTTTTATGAACTTGGAGGATGAATGAAATGATGAGAAAGTTGTGTCAAATTACGCATGTTATAGGGAGTGAAGGAGGCAGTGACTTTTTTGTTCCATATTTCATGTGGGAAATGAGCAAATCTTTCCCCCTTTTTAGCGGAAGTGTAGATACACATGTAAATTTGGAAGATACACGAATGAACGGATTGAATCGAGGGGCTTAGGCGAATAAAAATGGAGGTTGAATTTGGGATACAGTAAAAATTTGGAGGAGAAGCACATTTTTCTCCTTCTCCATTCCTGCATAGCTTAATGCTTACGTAAGTGAAACAAGGGAATTGTTGCTTGAGATCCTGATTCTGGTAGTATACTTAGCCGTACTTAAAAATAAATAAATTTGCACACCGCGTACATTCCACTTCCATCTCTATTTTTAGAGCAGTTTTTTCCCTCACTTGCTCCGACGTTTCCCACCTCTTCTGATATTTCTTTTATGCTTCTACCAACGCTATAATTTTGTTATTAATATCAACCGAGTTTTCAAAGTTTTTTAGGAGAAAATTTCAATCCAAAGCAATTACAGAAATATTTTACTTTTATAATACAAAAGTTACACGCGCCTTCTATTTAAGGTTTCACTTAATTGGTTCAAGTAAGAAGGAACTGATGTTATTTTAAAAAAAATATGATTGCTTCGTCAACTTCTGCATCAAAAGAGCAATTACATGAAATATTTCAAGATTTTTTTCCCCAAAACCAAAAGTTTTCGTTTTGGGTAGATGAGTTGGAAAAAGTTTCAGCATATTATTACTAGCAATAAAAAGCTCATATATTTTGTGATTTTCATCATCATCATCGTCATTTCCATATTGGAGGCTTCTTTAGTCTTCTCTCCCCCCGTTTCGTCACACGACCTCTTTTTTCTCTTCTATTTTTATCTCATTCACCATTACCATTACATACCGAACCATATTACTTACAACCAGAGAACAGAGATGAAACGAAGGACTTTAGCAACTTTCTGCTGAGTTAGCATCTCATTGACAAAGAGAAACATTATTGTGCTTCTCCCTTAATATGACCTTTCTTCTTCTCTCTTTCTTCACCATCACATCAAGATCAAATACCGCATAAAATATTAAATTGAGGAACGAGTGGGAACAAAGTGTCACGGAAAAAATTTACTCAATATATCTCATCTCTTTCCGAACCTTTTTTCACCCCAAAAAAATCGTCTAGTTCTTCCTCTTCTTCTACTCTTTTTTTATTGAAAAATAATCAGAATGAGATGAAGCTTGAGCCCAGCATAGTTTCCTTTTGGAATAAAGCGTAAGTAACGAAAGGGGCATCGTTTCATTCCTCCACTTCTCGTCTTGTTCTATCTTTCACAACTGAAAGAAAGAGTGATATCGAATCCATCTAGTAAAGTTTGAACCCCCATTTTATTTTCCACACAAATGTCACGTCGCTCACTCTCCCATGATGATTCTCCCAATCAAATACCGATTTGCACCCGGACAAGAGAGAGAGAGAGAGAGGAAGATAGTGAGTAAAACAAAATTGGGCAAAAAAGGGAAAAGGTTGGAAGGGAAAGAAAGACAGACAAGAGGAGCATAGCAAGTAACGTATCCCTATGAAAATTGTGGTAATAAATCCATATCATTATGCAACGGCATGGAGTATCAAAATCAAATGTAGCCAAACGAAAGGAAAGGAAGCTCCCCAGAAGAGAAAGCAAGATTGTTTTGGATGGACGAATGAATTGGAAATAAGATACCTTGAAGCAGAATCCTACGTTGATGGTTTGTGAGGATGATGATGACTAAAGAAGTGGCTCTCCTCCATCCTACACATTACCTAAAAGTTGAGTAAGAAAAGGGGAAAAGTTGTGCATTTATGTGTGTTGCAATGCAAGATATACAATGTTGTTATTGTCTCCCCCGAAAAAAATCCTTTTCTTTCCCAATTCTCTTGTCTCTTTTCCGTCACCCATCTGAATGCAATGCAATCCAATCCAGTGCAATGGCAATGGTCTAAGTGAAGCAGACCATGGTGGAAAATACCACAGACACATAAAAACTAACACATGAGAGAAAGATGGGGGAAAGGAGCATTTGAATGGTGAAACTCGTGTGAGGCTGCTATCGATCCATATGCAATTTCCCTTGCTAGAGACACAGCCTTTAAAGGCTGGCTGGAGAGTAAAAAAGCTTTGTAGAGTGCAGGAAGAGCAGCAGCATGAGCTTTTCCTCTGCTACTCACTCACTTAGTGGAGCTGAGTAGTAGAAACACTTTTACACTACGGCTTTTTCATCCTCATCATCATCAGGAGCAGGAGCAGCAGCAATAGCAGATTCAAAGTGAGTGAGGGAGAGAAAGCAACTTCAGGTCCAACTTTTTGCCACACCATCACATCAGCATCAGGCTCCTCATCCTCACTAGTAGTAAAAAAGGAGCGGTATAGTGCTGCTACTCACTCACTTCGGATTGACGGAGAGAGGAGAATAGGCATGGGATGGAATGCAAGCTAGGGCTTTACTCCTTTCCCTCATTCAAACGTCTTGAAAGTATTAAAGCACTTTTGGCCACCATCATCATCATCATCACGCTATATCACAGGAAAACGAATGAACGTACGAACGTGGCTTGGGAAGCCACCGTCTCACATCGCATCGCATTACACAAAATCCAACCATTCTTATATAATATCTTGGTATCCCTCTTTCCTCCTCTATGGAGGCTTACACTCACACACTTTCACACATTATATTATACAACCGTTGCACGAGGAGCACATGAAAAAAGCGCGTTTTTATTGAGACTTGTAAAAAAACTAAGATTTCGACTCCACTGCGTGTGTGTTTTACTTCAATTTCTCAGCTCTGAAGATGATGAGCATGCTATTTAATAAAGACAACGGCTTTTCAAGGGAAAGAACAAACTCAAACTTTTTTTACAGAGTTTTTCACATGGATTGCAAGAGAAAGAGGGAGAATGTGGAGGCCTTGCAAAGAATTGGTGCTTTTTCATAAAAAAAATTCCCATATATCCATAAACTTTCTATATTTCTGTATATTTTGGTTCCGTTATAGATTCTAAGGAAGGAAGAAGGATGGATGATGATGGTTGGATGCACGTGTGGAATGATTTTAGATGCTATGCTGGCTCCACTTTGACTACAGCTTTGTAGAATGCATATAAAGAGCATGTACATATGGATATTTAGGAGTGTGTAGAGGGAAGAGGCTTCAATTGTCTACCAAAGATTTTTTTTCTTCTCTTCCTCTCTTTCTTCCTTTTATCCATGTGAGGAGAAGCTGCTAGGGGAATGTGTGTATGTCACCTACACGAAAAAAGAGAATAGAAAGCATGGGAGAGAATGAGAGAAAGCATTTTTAGGAATGGATACTTTCAAAGAAAGAAGGGGGAATTTTTCTCTCCTTTTCTTCTTCTTCTTTTCTGTCTCTTGTGTGTGAGCTTGATGATGACGATGACGATCATTCTTTCTATATTCTTTAGACTTTAGGTGCTCTTTTGTAGGGGGAAGTTTCCAAAAAAACTGGATGAAGAAAAGGAGGATGATGATGATGAGGATGCTGCAAGGAAGTCTGAACATATGAGAATGAATGAATGAATGTATGTATGTATTTATGTATATATCCATGTAATTTTGTGTACATGTGTATCGCATTGCATGCGGCTGAAAGAGTAAACATTTTTAGGGAAAGGGGGAAAGAGATGTGGATGAAAAGTTTGTTAGTACTCATAGGCGAATAGAAAGCCCGACAATATTGTATTGCAAAAGAGGGGAAAACGGAAGCAAAAGAGAAAGCTTTTTTTTGTATGTATTCCAATCCAATGCATGCAATGTTTTGAAGCAGATGCAATTTTTCCCCTTCTTGTCCAACCGTTGACTCTCACTTGTTTAAGGAGAATAGAGAAAGAGAAGGAAGAAGGGAGGGATGATATGATACGATACGATGCTCATGTATTAGCAGACAAAGATACGTTCTTTCTGCCTCATTCCTTGTGTGGATTGTGGATGTGGTTGGCTTTACTCTCTGCTGCTGCTGCTGCTGCTAGTTCTTCGTCTTGTTGTGTAAGCCTACTAAAGGGACTATATAAAGTATGCATGCTTCACCAGAAGTCTCTTACTCAAACACATTTTCCCTTTTTTCGGCTTGTGAAATAGCAGCCAAAGTTATCCAAAGAGAGAGAGAAAGAGAGAGATGAAGGGACGAGAGGCAAAAGCTGAGCAGAGACTTGCTGGCTTACTTCTAGAGGAGAAGCCGACACATCCTTGACATTATATTGGGGGGAAAATACTGTATCTTTTCTTTACTCTCCAGCATCTGCATCTTCTCTCTCCAGTATGAGTATCATCATGCTCGTCAACATCCGTTTCGTCTGTGTATCCAGCCATGCTGAAATATTCTCTCGGAGAGAGCGAGAAAGTAGTAGTAGTGAGCTAGTAACGCATCCACACATTTTAGTTGTGACTTGAGTAAAGGGATGAGAACACATCTACTCGGCTACTCTCACTCTCACTTACTCACTCACTCTCTGTTCTCTCTATTCTCCGTTCTCTCTCTTTATCATCAACATCCTCGTCGTCTTTTGAGTTCCAACTTGTCTTGTGTTTGTGTAACAAAGTCAGTATAAAGCAAGTCTCCAAGGACCGGTTTTTTCTAACTCTCTCCCGTGCATCCACAATCCACATCACACATAAAAGGAGATAAGTAATATGTAGGGAGAAAGTGAGCAACTGTACAACGCAACGAATCACACACACATCTACACACATAGTTATTTTTTTGAGTGAAACAAAGTGAACACTTTTTTTTTGCAAGAGTTTCTTGTCTTCCTCCATAAAGTTCAGATCTTGATCATCCTCCCATCCATTCGCACACACGCGCTCGCTCACTCACTCACTCTCCTCCATTCCAACTCTCTTTCTATTCCATATTTTCTAGTCTTTCCAGTCAGTCATCCTCTAACTCTCTCCCTATAATCCCCCTCTCGTCTCCTATCTCCCGCATTACGTACTTTGTTGTCTGTGAGAAAAGTAAAGCCGAGCCAGACGCCAACCCGACCAAATTGCGTTATCAATTATAACCAACAGTTTGACACCAAATCATTATAACAGTCAAAAGTATATATTGAAGTCAATGAACAAGGGCAAGTTAAATTGAACTTTGAATCTGCTGCTCCTGCTTCATCCTCAACTCAACCTGATTTGATTACATTCAACGGAGGAGCATACATAGCTAGCTATTTACTTATATCATGCAGGTGCATACTTAAGCGCTTTTATGAGTGAAGGAAAAACGTTCCAACGTTCCAACTGTTCACTTTGTGTGGAACACATTTTTCATGTGACATGCGAAAAAAAATCCAGCTTGTCTCTCTCAAACTGTGTGCATCTTCATGTGAAGAATGAGTGAAAGTGGGCCTTGAGGCAGAAAGTGAACCAACTCTTTTTACTCCTTTTCCCTTCGCCTTGTCTTCTAATCATTTTGCTCTCCTTGCCTTGTTGCAACATCATCCAACATCATTTCAGGAAAGTGAAGAAGAAGAGAAGAAGAAGATTCCTTTTTTTGTTTTTACAGCCTTTTCATTTTACCCAACGAAGGAGAAGAAGAAGTCACCATACCATTATAGAAACTGTCTGAACTCTCTTCTCATCAAGATCACGTTAGGCAAGCTCTACCACACAAGATTTATCCAGAGTGAGGAAGAACATTCTCGGCCTGACATTATTATCAAGTCTTGACTACTTCTTCTTCAAAGGTAGCGTATATCTTGGAGCACGTGATTAGCTCAAAATGAAAAACTGCAGGTGATTTGTCATAGTAATCCGGATCATACTTTGATACACACATGGTGAAAGACACCCACCTTTAGTTGACATTGGTGGTGGGTGGATAAAAGAGATTGACTTTGACATTTTCAAAACAAAAAAATAACTTGAAAGAAAAAACTTGAAGCTATTTTTCAGCCCACTTTTCCTTTTAATCTTGTTGTGTGTCTCTAGGAAAAAAAATCGGGGGTTTATTTTGTAGACACCAAAACAAAAAAAGGAAATCATAAAATGGGACTAATAAAAAGGATTCATGTCATCAACTAAACCAACATATTTTTTTTGCTGGCTGCAAATGTAAGACAAAAAAAGAGCAATGCAACGCAACTAGACAAAAGGGAGCCATTGGACTTTAAAAAGACTCCTTTTTTGCTTTTATGCTCTTTAAAATATTAAAGTATGCCGTAAACCTTCACATGAACGTATTGTGTTTGTGTGTGGGTGAGTGAACAGAACAGTATATAAAAAAATCTCTTTTGGAGTTTTGGACTTTGGACTCCTTCTTCTATTCTCTTCTTGCTCTTGATTCGTTTTGTGCGACGACCGAAAGAAACCGAGACCTCTGACCATTTTGGATAAGAAAAGAGAATAAAAAAAGAAGCATCTCTTTCTTCTTATTTATTCTCAACTAGCCTCTTTTTTCTTACTTGCCATTCATCATGTGAAGGTAGAGAAAGTTTGTCATGTGTTGTCCCTCGAGCATTTTTCCTCCTTTTTCTTGTTTTATTACCTGGACAATAGACTAGATCTTGAGCCGGGTTGAGGTGATGGGGAGAGTGATCCCGGTATTATCATCACATCACAAGACGATCAAACATCAGCCTTGCAATCATCATCATCATGATCATGATCATCATCAACTAAGCATCATCATCATGTGTAAACCGTTGAAGAAGAAGACGACGAGGACGACTGCCAGTTCGCACAAATCCGATTTTTATATCCGCTCTCTTTTTCTGCCCGGATCTTATGTAAATATTGATGACATGGTGGCTTACGCTTGGCCATGTGGATATTGGATGTGAGCGTCCTTTTATCCTCAACCAACAACCAACCATATTCCCCTCCCATGAGCGTTTACTCATCATCCTACGAGTAAATATACCTACCTATCTTGGAAAATATCACTATCAACATCACGATTTCCAACCAACGGCCATTCCCATCATTACAACAAGAACATGATCGTTATGAGGAGCCCCTCTAATCTCACATGAGAAGAAGAATAGTTGGGAGATTTTCATTTCTCCTCACATCACATCACATCACATCACATCACATCACGCTCCCCTTGTTGTCCCTTGGTGTTTCTCTGTAATTGGTGATCTGATCTGCTGATGTGATCTCTGTGAAGAAGAAGGAAAAGAAAAGATGATGATGATTGTTACTTGCAAGCCTCTAAGATAAGATGAGATGATGATGGCGGCAGGGAAAGTGGAACCAAGCTAGTACTTATTATTACTACTACTACTACTACCACTACTTGTACTACTCCCATTCCACACACTTTAGTTTTGTATACTTTCATCCCTTTTTTGGATAATGATCCACACGTTTAGCCATCCCAATTATCCCACATCTACAACTACTACCAACTACCACCATTATAGTCAGTAGAGCAATTCCCTTCATCATCATGTGTCCCTCCAGTGTTTCCTTTACGTGCACATTTTTGTTATGCCACTGCCACATCATCATGACACATGCCATGTTATCATGTGCTGCTGCTGCTTCTGCTAGCTCTTGGTAATTTTAGAGTTAGAGAGCTCCCAGCGTACACTTTTTTCTTGTAGAGAATAATAGAGATGATGTGAAATGTTTAATAGTGAAGAAGAAGAGAGTAATTAGCAATGTGGCCGTGAATAAAATCTTAAAATCAAATAATATATTAAAGTACTGTACATGTCTCTTCGTGTACTGATGATCCCAGAAGGGCTTTGAAATCCATAACTAGGAAGATTATCACATTGCTCCCAGCATACTACAGCTACAGCACATGAGAGTTGTAGTGGACCCCAAAAAATATGATAATAAATGTACCTACGTTGAGGATATATAGGATAAAAACGTGTGAAATGAGTTGACTATGATTTCACTCGCTTCCCTTTCTCCTTTTCCTCCTACATATTCCCCCAGTTGTTGGGGATAGAGTGTGTGTGAGGACGACTAGTTCTCTCTAATTATTTTTTCTGGAGGTGGTGTGTGGTGCCTGGTTGGGAGAATAATACTCGGGGGAGAAGCAGCGAAATAAGTATAATATAGAGGTTGGAGAGGACGGGTTTTCGCTCTTTGTTCTTTTAGTTTTCGTTTGTTCGGTGCAGCGTGTGCGTGTGCAGTGGAACCATGAAGACTTTGATCGTGCTCCACTGTCTTGTCACGTTTCGGCAATTTCTTGCTCTCATCTTGTGCGTCTTGGGCATTGTCGTCAGTGAGACATCTGCCACCAGCTCGTATGCTGGTGGAGGTGGTTCCAGTATTAGTAGAAATGGTGGTGGTGGTGGTGCTGGTGGGAACAGTGGTGGTGGTGGCACTGCTACGGACTATCGCCACACCACGTTCAGTGACCCCACTGGAAAACCGTCAGACTTCGACTCCAGCGTGAATAGTGACTCCAGCTTACTCAATGGGAATAATTACACCGACAAGCCTTTGCTCAATCCCACTGTCTACCAGATTGGTGGAGTGCTCTCCAATAATAAGTCTATTACTAGCTTTAATGAAACTATCTCGGTAAGTTCTAACTCCATATCATACTAACCTTCTCTCTACATTTTCCTTTGTATTATTGGTATACGCAGACTTGCTCCAAACATTTATATTCATTCTTATTCTATAAATATCTTCTTTTTTTCTATTCCGAGCTCAAACTGTTCAGAAACACAATGAAATGTGTAAATAAAATGATGTACAAAGGGAGAAATGATGCTCTTTTGCGAAACCTACTTATCATAACCATTTTAAAAACATGAACCTCTCTAGCATGACAAAGTAACAGCAATGAAATCTTTCCCTTTTAAAAAGTTGTAATGGCTCAAAAGTAAAATTTCGTCAAATGGCTTCATTATTCTCAAGACACAATTGTGTAAGAGAAGTACTCAGAAGCTGCAAATGAAAGTAAGTGTTTGTATGTGTGTGTGTGTGTGTGTGTGTGTGTGTGTGTGGAATTGCACAAAACGACTAGTCAACAGCATGTCTTTTCATCCTCGTATTCTCCCTCTTTTCATGACACATTAATTCTTTAGAATTCCCAACGACTTGACAAACACACATGGAGAAACTCTCTTGAAAGGAGTGACTAGACGGTTTGTTGAGTTTAAAAGGAATTGAATATAATTAAGATATTCAAACCACAACATCCTCATCATCATCATCATCACATCAACATTATTACCCAGCATTATATTATTTGTATGGTGGCAGAGATAGGCTAGTGGAAAAACTTGCACCCTCAAAATAAAAAAAATACGAGGCTAGAGTTGACTTGAGTCTCGAAAGAGATACAAAGTGAGAAAGGGTTTCACGAACTGGATAAGGAAATACCTTGATTCGCCTGGAAGCTGAGCTGAGCTGAGGTGAAAAGATACAAAAAGGAATATCTCTTTTCATTGGGCTGAAATCCAAACTGGGTTTCATCTAATATTCTCCGCTTCCTGGTTTCCTCCTACCTGCTTGCTTGTGAAAGATGAGCGGAGGTAGGTAGTCTCCAAAGAGGGAAAAATATTTACGGCAATAAATTGCGAACACATGCACTGCATTAGGGAAAACATGCAAGTTGAAGGAGAACACTTATTTCCTCAAGAGTGGATGAATATTGATGGGAATCAAGTGGAAGGAAATACTTTCTCTCTTTTCATAATCACATTGTTTATCATTCTTCACACATGATTTTCTTTTTCCTCTCCCTCACACAATAGTTATTGTCAATTTCTTCCTTTCAATTTTTAAGTGCTTCACTTGTTGTTGTCGGTTTCTCTCACAGAAGGGGAGAGAGAGAGAGAGAGAGAGAAATTCAAACTAAAGGAAATATTTTTTTGACATCCTTTTCTTGTCCCACTCGCAAACTATTTCAGACGAATAGTAAAAAAATATACAGAGACGAGAATGAGAAAAGAAAAACACGTGCACAACAACTTTCTCTCACTCGCTTTCTCTCAGTTTTTTTCTGGCACCAAAAAAATGCACATGTTCATTGTCATTGTTGTCGGTTTTCATTCTCTGACTCTTTTGCGAATGTACCCAACTTCCAACTTTGTCTAGCCATGCATGCATGCATTTCTATCTCTCTGTTCAAAACAACCGGATTCTTCTCCGAGATTGCTTTCTCTTGTAGGACTCAATGAAAAGGAATGAATCATATCAAATGGATTCATGAACATAATGTAGTTGTTGTCGTATGTGATTCCACATAAAGATAGGTTGACTACGTAAGCATCCAATCCACCATAAGTAAATGTAAATGTTGTGTATTTTTTTCTTCAATACTAGGCTCAAAGCAAAGAAGCATGGAAAGAATATATTATGTATGTGTAAATCTGTTTAATAAGGAAATGTTTAGTTTGGTTCCACTCTAGA
Source organism: Orchesella flavescens (assembly GCA_964034955.1). NCBI lineage: Eukaryota > Metazoa > Arthropoda > Collembola > Entomobryomorpha > Orchesellidae > Orchesella > Orchesella flavescens. Next base: position 53,067,287 of record OZ035953.1, read on the forward strand.
AAAATATAACTCATGCATGACTTAACTTTCATCCGGTTAGTTTTTGTTGTGTGTGTGGCCATGGTGAAAAAAATGGTTCACATTATCCCATAAAATAGGGGATAACATTTTGGTAGTCAACTCAACATTGTATAAACCATATCCTTATTTTCTACATGTGGTCCTGATGATGATGATGACGTGGTTGTATTATTACAGTACATAGTAAATTGTACAGTTAGTATTATGTGTAAGACTGCAAGTGAAAGTAAGTGGAAATTGTGAGTTTTATTTTCGCTTGTACCTTTCCATCCCTTTTCCCCATAAATTATCCCGAAACAATGGAAAGTTGGCAGTAGGCTGAGGTTTTTCTCAGTGTTGGGAAAGAATTTGTGCCAAAAACTTTTGAAAAATTGAGGGGAAATACGGTTCCAGTAGCCATGTGTGTATGTTACGTAGATGTGTGTGTGGAATGTGTACTTACTTACGTGTTGGTAATATTATTTCCCTTTTATTTGTTTAATATGATGATGATGATGATGATGTTATTTATGTATGGTGTTGCATTTGTTTTAGAAACTTAACTCTGACACGAAATACGTACAAGAGGGAACCAGACTGATCGCTTCACCCATTCTCATGGATCCAAATCCAATTAGGACTGCAATTGATGTCTGCAAGCATTTGATTATGAAACAGGTAGAGAGCTACAACAAACATTAGAGGACATTGATATACAAATTGGTCAATCCAGCGGACCACTGCCACTACTCACTAAAACAAAGACTGGGCATATTCACATACAAAAGTAAATGACAAGTATTTATTTCATGCATGTGTATGTTTTTGTCTTCTCTCTGTTATCATAGATCTACGCGGTAATTGTGTCGCACTCTGCAACGGTTGAGCTGTCGTCGGCAGCAGTCTCGTACACGTCCGGTTTTTATCACATTCCAGTGATTGGGATTTCCTCTAGAGACTCGGCGTTCTCCGATAAGGTAAAGAGAAATCCATGCCATCATCTGTGATGATCCACCTCTGCAAACCATTTATGAATGGCCTTCTCCCTTTTGTTGTCAATACAAAATAGGAGGCGTGCAGTTAATTTTTATGCAGCAGGTCTTTTATGCAACCATAAATACAGTTGTAATATAAAACATTCCTCCCATCCACAACACAAGGTTGTGGAGAAATTTTGTTGAATCCAAGGGAATCACATCGTGCGGCATAGTGGCATCACATCAAAAAACAATGTGGTTGTATCTCTCATTTTTTTTCTTTTGCCCTTAACTGACCTCATTGCGCTTCCCAGTTATTTCCTCATTTTCAATCCTCTGTCCAGGGTCTCGTGTTTCATTCATCGATCGCATTCAAGCCTTCTCTCCCTTCCGCTCTTCCAAAGAATGGGGAATTGATACACATAAGAATATTTATATGTACGTACATAATTTAAGTATCGCATCGTAAACGCAATGATTTGATGAAACTGTTGCTACCATTCCAATATGATGATGATAGGCTTGTGCTCCCTGTCAACTCAAAACACAAAGCATCAAAGGGAAACCACGAAGCAAGCTCTCGCTACAAATTTCCTCCGTCATCATTTCCCGTCTCAAAAATATGTGTCATGTCATCCAACATTTCAACAACTCCTCTGTTCATTTCATTTCATTTCTCATCTTCCTGCATTCCACCACAAATTAATTTCTCATAACCAAAAATAACCAATTTCGTTTTCCCTTCTTAAAATTAGCATCATATCATGCGATACCATACTACACCATACCACCTACTCATTCAACATTATTAGCCTTTAATCATTCTAATTACAGTTGGATGTCAAGTGAAGTCAACACCTTTTTTTATGCTAGATGATTACTTCATCATTTCATGAATATAAATAAATAAATAAAAAAAAAGCTCAAGTATCCAAAAGCCAAACTCATCATCCCATCGACAGTTGAAAGAGCTCACAGCTCACAACCCACCTTGATCAAGAAAAAAAGAGAGGCTTATTCTATTCCTCATGTCATGATACGATACACTTATCACAATATCAGCTTTCATTTCATCTGAAGAGCATTGAGCCATTCATTGAACTTCTCTTTGTAGCTACAAAACATGCACATAAAAGACACGCTTCTGCTTAATCTATTTATAACGTTTTTTCCCATCACTTCAAGTTGAATGAGTTTGTGCTTACTTCATCAAAACTCAAAAAAGGGCACATCTCTAAGTAAGTAAGTTTATTATGAGGTGGGTGAGAATGAAGTGGAGCTGTGCTCGCTCCCAAAGAAGAAACAGTTTCTTTTTACAAAAGGTATAGAATTTACTTTTCCTGTGACTCGTTTTCCTTCTTGAAAAAAAGTCATCTTGTCATCACCTCATCACATGAGACATTCCTGCCAAAACGTATTTCCTGTTGGAGATATTTATACCCTGGATGTTACCTAAGAGCAGGTGTGTTGTCAACTAGAATGGACTTAACCTGTCATTGTGCTGATGGGACGCTATCCAAAATAAAAGCTGAAGAAGAAGTAGTAGTAGTATACTAGATAATGCCTCAAGTTGAAAGATGAGAGGAGTAGTAGTGAGAGGGGAGAATTACTGAAATGAAATCAACAAAACAAACATTTCGTTATTAAACCTGTTTTCTCATTCCTTCCTCTTGGTCTCGATCCATTACACGGATATTATTGGAAAATGCATTTTCATCATGGTGATTTGATATAGAGAGAAAGAGGAAGGAACTGAAAGGAATTATGTTTATTGAGTGAGAAGAGTAATAAAGCGGAAAAAGATGTGTAATTTGAATGCCATGCCAATGCGTGTTGAGGAGGAAGCAAGCTCGCAAGACTCTTGCACTCTTATTATTGTGCTACTTGAGTAGACAAGAGAGAGAGAGTGAGATAAAAGTAGGAAGGCGCTCATCCGTTTAGCCAATATTATTTTGTGTGTCTAGCAAAATGTGTAAAAGGTTTTAAGAGGAAACTGGATAGATAGATGGATGATGGAGAAAAATGTTGAAAGGATTGTGTGCCTCAAATGGATGGAGATGGGAAACAGATGAAACGAGTGAAACAAGAAGGAAATGAAATTACAATCTTGCTGACAAGCACTTTCACACCGACTGAAAGAGGGAGAAGGAAGAGAAGAGAAGAGAAGAGAGAAGCCACCACCGACCAACCAACCAACACCAACCAACCGACCTTATTCACAGCTCACTTACTCACTCACTTTTTAAGCATGAGGCATCCAGCCAGCTTTCTCTCTCCAGCTTTTTTTTCTTGCTGAATGAATGAGTGAGAGTCAGATACAATGTCGGTGTGAGCACCTGGATGCTGATGGTTGATGATCGTGATGATAGTGGCATTGACTTGGCTTTAGCCTCTATGTCTATGTTTATGTTTCGCCAAACACACACTTTCACAATGGGGCTCTTGAACGATACCACGAGAAAATGTAGTGGGCAGCATGTGATATTTAGGTACAAACTGCCGTGAGATAGCGGACACCATTGTTTGATAACCCAACCGTAATCCTGTGAGTGTAGGTCTTGCTGAATGAATGAAAGGGAACTCACATGAACAGCCAAAAATGTCGAAACCTATACTTGGCCTGACTTCCACTCATCTTCATCCATCCTCAGAAAAAAATGTTTGAGAGAGTGAGCGAGCGAGTGAGTGAACGTAAGCCACAGCCAAAGACTTAAAGTAGGAGTGGAAAGTTGGTGGAAAATATAAGATACGTTATAGAAACTGCTGAGCAAGGAAAAGCCGGTTTGTTTGGAATGAATGAAGGAATCAAGGTGTAATCTCAAACTTGGTTATCTATCCCCTTCCAATCCGTTTAGGTATTCCGCTTTTCCACTTCCCAACTCTGTCTCAAACTCAAAGTCTACCTTGGCTTTTTTTGAAGGGGTTAACCAACATGTAGCAAACATTTTTTAGCCACAGGTTATATTGAAAATTCCATTTCATTATCTCAGCTCAGGACTCCACTTACGACCAACCGGTAAGCTAACGGAGTCAGGGAGCGTAAAACCAAACAATTTCGTAGACATCATATCATAAAAGTAATATCATTTTAGTAAGCAATGTGCTTTTCCTCCTCATGAATGCACACATCACAATCATCCTGCTTATCCCTCCATACAGATTCTAATGATAATGCTCTTAAAACCCTACTTAAACTTGTAAGCTTTGAGCAGATCATTTCCCACCCTCTCTTGTTGGTATATAAGTACGTACTCATTGTTGGGAGTCCTGAATAATAACCGTGTTGGAAAGTAAATTTGGAAGTATACAAAACATGCTACATGTAAAATGTGTACAAAACATCATTTTGTCAATTTCCCATTTACAATCAAGCTCAACTGTAGCTGCTACCAGCTCACAAACCAAGTGCCTAGTCAGAAGCACTCAAATTACACAAGTTCAAAAGCCTAAATCAAACAAAAATCCTTACTTTTTCTATACTTATGAGTACCTACAATATATAACAACAACAAACAAACCACAAAACCAAGTTGGATTCTCCTACCATACTACTACACGGTAGTACTACTACTATCATTTCTGTAATCATCCTACCACAACCATATTTCTAGTTTTCAGTTTTGATCCTTTTTTCAACTGAAAAGCGGCTTTGAGAAAAAGAAAATCCCGTTATTTTCAAATTATCATGATTTCCTCGTGCTATAAGAAGCATAGAATAGGCTTTTTCTTGGTTACTTATAAAATAAGAATCTCTTACCTTAATACTCATCATGTTGAAACATGATATGAGATTACTTGGTGAGGTTGGGGAAAATTATGGTAAATAATATAGAAAAAATATGTCTGTTGACTACTAGATATGCAAAGGAATAGGTTATTTCATAAGATTTTGATTGCTTTTCCTCCTTCCTTTTTTTTTGAGATAGAAAAAAATTTGAGTCATGTGATTTGATGTTAATACATCATCCGTGACTAAGTATGAGAAGGGTCTCCATCATCATCCTCATTTGTTTTAGGAACGTTTCTATTTGCTTATTTTCTTCTTGCTTTCCCCCATCATTCTGTCTTGGCTTGTCATATAGATGCCACACTCTGTCGAAATGATGGTTCGTAATTGTGTTTCCGAATAGTATTCTCCTTATTCCTGGAGGTCTTGTGTTCCATGTGTGTGTGTGTGTGTTGATGATGGTATGGTTGCATACAAGAATGCGATGCGATACGATGAGATGTTGGATCGTTGGATGTGATGATAATGATGGGAAGCAAGAAAGGTACATTTATATATAGAGCTGAGCACGTGTACATAAACCAAACCAAACCAGCGGTTCTAAAACCGATATATATATATTTAACTTTGATAATAAATGTATACAAAACCATCCTGCATGTTTAGGATGCTTACCTTATGCACACATGCCTCAACTTGGTTGTGGGTTTTCCTAATAAAAAAAAGAGACAGAAAAGGACATATTGTGATCTAAGAGATGGGAAATAATATGAGGGCGCTGTGCTTGCTACTCGTTCTCTTCTTTTACGTTTTTTTTGTTTTTCGACAAGAGATATAGTGAGGCTAATTGAGCTGGCATGGAATTTGCTTATGTTCTCCTCTTATCCTTTTTTGTTTCGTGGTTCCCTTTAGGCAAAAAAATTGTGGAAGGAAGGATAAAAAGAAAGAGGAAAGAGAAAGATATATATAGACTTTCGTACAACCTCCTGTTCTCTAATCCAATCTTTGCTTTCCTTCTTTTATATTTTCTACTGTGCTTTTTTCATACAAAGATATGGATGCTTGTGAACTAGGTGGAAAGAAAGAGAAAGGAGAGATGTAGGGAAAAGGAAATTTTGTGGCTGGTTTACGGTTGATTTGTTAAGGATTATTTTGGACGGTGCACCACATCAAATCACATCGTATCACAACGACGCTTGTTTACACGATCAAAAAGGAAGAACAAGTAACAATCAGCTTCATAAAAATGCGCGTTGAATGTATGTATGCTTATGAAGAAGTCGTATGAAAAGGGAGAAAAATTGTATCTGATTACTTTTTTCTTGGTTGACGGATATGCTTGTAAGCAAGATGGGGGAAGCTCTGCTTTCCAAAAAAAGAAACGATACTGCAAAAATATCACGTAAACATGTACAGAGAGAAAAAAGAGTGCATGTTTGGGAAGCAATAAAAATATTTATAAAGTATAACTCAAGAAAAAAATATGGTGGCGTAGTTGGTAGTGATAATAATAATAATGGTAGAAGGATGTGCATTTATGTATGATGTAGGTGTGTGCATTTTATTATGACCTGGGAAATGTTCTGTGATATGGATCAGTTTTTTACTACAGCTTAAACGAAACATAAATATGGATTTTTCTTATTATTATCATATTATGTGAATGAATCAGCAGCCAAGTACAGTTAGGGTGACGACCTTTTTCTTTGGGCTTTTCCACAATGTGGTTTTCCCATTCGCCAAATAACTTCACAATATACATTCGCTTGTCGCCTCAAGCTACCACCGTGATTACGAAACGATTAATCTATTTCATGAAATCTAACCATTTCTTTGATGTTTTAGTTGTTGTTGAACTCTGGTCTCGCTAACTATTTTGTTTGTTTAATTTTTTTTGTGATTTTAGAATATCCATGTGTCGTTCCTTCGCACTGTCCCTCCATACTCGCATCAAGCCGACGTCTGGGTGGAAATCCTGAAGCATTTTCATTATGAAAAAGTGATATTTATTCATTCTTCCGATACAGATGGACGATCCGTCCTTGGTCGCTTCCAGACTAATGCGCAGAATCTGGAAGATGATATTGAAATCAAGGTAAGTTGAACATCCACGCGAATTTTATAGTATCTACGAGCATCTGCTCGAATGCATAAAAACAAAAACGACACATACATATGTAAAATGTCACGAATCTAATCACAACGTGACAACATTTTACAACCAACAGTATTTAATTTTATAGGAGGTTACAATATCTTAATTGGTGGATTTAGAGAATCCAGAAACCTATGCTTTGCAACGGTTATTATAAGAAATTGTGTTTTTTATAATGGCGTATAACCTTTACAAGTTCAGAATAGGATTTTGAGGATTTGTTTGAACATTTTGCCTTTTGATATGTTTATGTTTAAAAACAACTCAATAAGACAGGGTACAAAAGTTTCCAATCTTCATTGAGTTATTCATAAACTCAAACCTATAGCATGAAGAATTAGATTAGCATAGATTCATAGAAAATCATAAATTGGCCACCGGGGTTAACTTGCCATCTGGAGGAAGCATACAATTAAACAAGTTAGTACTGAACTACATAACGACGTCTAAGTCACACAAATTTTAATCGTATTAATTTCTACTTTGGTATCTTGTAGACACGCAAACATGGAAACGTGTCGGTATCGATTAATAACTTGATAATGCAACAAGAAATATGTCCTATGTGCATTTATGTTTTAATTTATAGTTACATCTATTGGCTAAAACTTTATAATGCAGAAAGTGTTTGTTGTTTTAATTAAAGAAAAGGCTTACATTTAATCGCACACTTCTATAATATGAAGTGACCCCATGACGTTATACGAAAGTGATCCCATGAAACTATTGTACCTTACTCAGGATTTTCATCACACAAAGAAATGAAAATTACACTTTTTAAAAGAAACAATGAATCAAATGTATTTATGTTAACGATTACATTTGAACATAAAGATGTAATTAATTTTGAGTAATATACATGTAAGCAAGAAAGAGCACTTGCAATAACATGTAACTTGATACTCATTATTGTCATAAACATCTGCCTGTACATTAATGCTTCTCCCAATTTCATAAGTGAATGAGCAGCACCGAATTTTTAATGTCATTAAATTACTTAATTAACATTTTAAAAAGTTAGTAGTACACTATCTGGCCGAGTCAATGAACAAAAAATATTTTACTTAATTAAAGCAACCGGAACCTCTAAGCTGAAGGACATAGACACTGAGAAGTATGTGTTGTAGTATTATTAGACGTGGTAATATTTGGTAATGTGAAGGTGTGCTTAGTCTTTCGTGCAGTTGGCACAGAATGTATTCAGTCACGTTTAATTGCTACGCTATTAATTATACGTTATTGTTACGTTATTAATCATAATCGATCCTGGGCTTATCAATGATTAAGCATAAAGTTAGGTTGTAGATAAGTAGTATCTAACACCACGTAAAGGCATGACGATAAAAAGTAGTCTCGTATGTAAGTCATACGAGCTAACTAGCTGAGATAAAAAGTTTAACATTTGAGCCTAAATACAATCATTTGAAATCGTGTCACGGGCTGTATTCCTAATAGGAATTTCCTTTGTAAGTCTAGGAAACTATCAGGCTACCTGACATTTGTGGAATCATGGCCTAGCGTCAGGAGAAAACCTTCCTTTCACCAATCATGTCAAGGGACATTCACCCCGAGAAAGCAACTCACGTGGAAGGAAGAAAGTGAGCTTGATCCTTCTCGCTAACATCATTCAGATGATTCTGCTCATTCTGTGCTCACACACATCTACTCACTAAACTTTGTCATAAATATATCTGCGGTAGTAAAGATATCTACTAATTAACTGCACTTCTCGAACCTCAATACTATTATAGTTAGTAACATCATAACATTAAAGCTAGCAAAAGCGATCATTCCGAACGCTCGAGAAGGTGTTACTAGGAGGTGTTAATTTTAGTTAGTAATAAACAATTGTTTTAAAACCCCATTGTTGACCCTCACGATTCAAACCGAATCATTTCAGTGGGCTAACCAGATCTAGTGAGGTGAAATATTGCAAGTCAGTCGATAAACATACAATTCGACGGACGGACGGACGGACGGATTCGTCCTGCACCTGTTCCGGTTATTAAAAACAATATTTGTGTAGGCATGTGTTGGGTATTGCAATAAATAGAAAACTTTTTTGTCATTCCGGAGGCTAAAACAATACCAATTCTTCAAAAGCGTAAGCGAGGAAGGCCCGCTAAGGCCAAGGAAGCTCTGAAAGTGTAATTATAGCAATTTAATAAGCTGTTAAAAAGAATTTAATTAGTAGGTTTTCCATATAAAACGATATTATGCCATGAAATTTAACAAAAAAAGTAAAGTGACGATGTGTAATTTTAAAGTGGAAATTTCTACTAAATTTGTTTATAAATTTTTTAAAAAAGTGTAAAAGTTTCATGGGATCACTTTCACATACAATCATGGGGTCACTTACTATTATATAGGCGTTGCGTTATATATAAGTCGTAGAAGAAAACGAAGAAGAAAAAGAAATTAAAGAAAACTACTAGCGCTACGTTGCGTTGCACGTTGGCTAAAACAAATTTATTGAAGCGATTGCTCTTTGAAGCAATAAATTAAAAATAGATAGGTGACTAAAATCGAGAATACAATCCTCAGAATTTGAGTGTCGCAATATGTTTGTATCGTCAAAACATGATCAGCTGCATGCAACTTAAAATCAAAGTTTCATAATGGACTCTTCGGTTGACGGTTGTATCCTATATTTACTACGGGTTTGCCTCTGTGTCATGTGGTAATTGGGAACAAAACGGCCAAAATTATTGCCTTCGTGAATTTTCTAAAAGCTTCCCTTAATAGTAATCCGTTTTTCTAGAAAGGAATTAAGCGTTTAATGTCCTATTCTTTTGGTGTTTGTATACAATATGCCACAGCAAAACAAATCGTACGTAACAAGCTGCCAACGATTTGATAGTATTTTGTTTTTTTAAAAGAGCACTTAAATTTATTAGCAAAATATTACTTATGGATCCTCCACGTTTAATGGAATTTGGCTCAAATTCATTCATGCATGTTATATCGTTATTTGGATGAATGAGCCAAATTAATTTCGTATTTATTTGCGCAACATACAAATTGGAATGATTTATGTAACATAAGTTGTCAATTTAATTTCCTGGATGTCGTTATTGAATCTAACGCCTAAAACTGTTTTTCCTAATTTTCATTTACAATAATTGCCAACATATTTACCTACTTTACCAACGAGCATATTGATTCTAATTTGGGTGGAAGTCAACATCCGTCGCATATCATACTTGGCTTCTAATACCATATAAACTGACTATTATTATATGTTTTCATTGTTACCGGAAGAATGGTAAAATGACGTCAAAAACGTACTTTACTTTTAACTTCAGTGTACTAATGAACTCTTTTCCTAATTTCTAGATTGAATTGGTGATTGAGCTGGAGCCTGGAGCAGATAATTACGCTAGGAAATTAGAAGAGCTCAAAAATGCACAGGCTCGAGTATACCTTCTCTACGCAAGGTAAGAAATGCGGGCTTTACCTCCCTTTTACTCAATCCTACTCTATTTTCACATCAACGGTCTCTCAAGAGATTATTATTACAACACCAACCAACCCACCAACCCATTTTAGTAGTAATGATACTTATCTGTCAGCAACCATCAAATAAATGGAGCAAAGCATTGAGCTCATATCAATCACAAGAAAATCCTTGCCAATCCACTCTCCCTCCACTTACTAAACCATTAGCATGTCAATAGTACCCATACTTAATTAATCACAAGGATCATCATAATCATTATCTTCCACAATTCAAAATGATTTCATCTTGCTTCTGCTCTATTCCCAACCAAATAAAGAAGAGAATCCAGCTTCTCTTGACTTGGCGCGGCGTGACTAATAACGTCATATAAATAGTATCCATGTGATCAAGAGAAAAATAAAGTACTCTTTTATTACCAAATGATGAGAGTCAAAAAACAGGAAGTCCATTTAGTCTTCATATCTCATCTTTTCCCCTTGCACCATCCGAAATCCTAAAAGTGCTAAAAAAAAGTCTTAATAATACTAACAGGCTTTCACGTTTTTGTTATTGGGAAAGAGTAGCTTAGGTTTGCCACGAATCATGATTTTTCTCATAAATCATTTAGCAATCACTCTTAACAAAACATGGTCCTTCGCAACAGAACCTTTAATCCAGCTAGAAGTTGAAGACGCCACAGAAGATATAGTTTTGCCATAAAATATATGAAATATTTATCCCGTTTTTATTCAGCAGTATAGTATCAGGAATGAAAGTAATTTGATGACGATAATGTATAATCAATGTCTTCATTTAGCTAAAGCTGATAAATATTACGTGTTTTCGTTGCGCCATAATTTCATGGTATTGTTATGATCCACGTCTAAAAGACTCACTTGCAGTAGGTATTTCAAGAGAAAATATTATTCAAAATGTGCATTCGTATTCAATACAAGGAAAAAGGTGGATTGTGAAATCAGGGAGAGAACAGAGATATTTTTCTCTTTATCTTTCTCTCCCCATTTCCTTTCTTATTATACTTATCTTCCATTCTTCACAACTTGAACTTTTTCCAACTTTTCTGTAGAGCAGATCAAAGGTACGAATGCGACGGGCGATGAGGATCATGATGATGATGGAGAGCGGATACAGAATAAAGATGAAGAAAAATAAATAAAAGTTTGTACTTTTATACTCCTCTCTCCAACTTTTTGGGAGAGAGAAGTACCAAGTGCATAGACATAGACACACGTGGTTGTCATCATAAGCACGAGGATGATGTTAAGAAGTAATGATTGTCATAAAAATTATTATATTTTGAAAACTTGTTCCCTCACATTGTATCAGAACTGCTGTGGGAGAGGAGAACGAAACAAGAAGAAAAAGTGAAATAATGTGATTAAAGTAATACCATCATCCTCATTCTCGTCGTCGGGAGCAAAAGTAAAGAAAAAGTTTTTCCATTTTCTTTTCGGTAAAAAATCTTTCTAGAAGGATTGAAAGACGAAAGAACAAGATTGTGGAGTTGTCGAGGACAAGGAAAGAAAAAGATCAATATGATCAAGATCTTGAGAAAGCAAGAAGAATAGGGCATGTACTTATGTAACTATGATCATAATGGTGATGACGATGATTACATGACATAATGATAATTACCATTAGCTGAAGGAAAAGATGAGGATAAAATGTTTGTAGGAATAGAAACTGGATCAAAAGGGCAAATATATTTTTAGGTGGAGAGGACAGGGATCTATTAAATGGTGACCTACTTGCATAAAATGACTCCATTTTCAAACATTGAGAAAGGGAATACAGGGGAGACAAGACCGTTGGGAATATTTCCTGGCATTAGCAGCATTCTATTTAGGAGTGAAACAACTGGCAGCCTAATAATTAGAGTGGGTGGCACTTATCCGGAAAAACGAATGTGTTTGATCTCCTCCTTCCCTTCCTCATATCCTAATAATCCTTCTCTTCAAACTAATCTTGTCTTTAAGTAGCAGAAAGACAATGGCAGTATTTACTTATGTATTGTATTTATTTATTTACATAGCTGGTTTTGGTTGGTGGTATGATGTGGTAGTATAGTTGTGATGCAATTTGGTAGCATAGTGGAGCATCGTGACCTGCTAACTTCATATTGACATTTTGCGCTACCGTTATGTTGTCATTGTCCTTTGCAACAATGCCTCATGGTTTTTAATTACAGTTTGAACGACGCAAGAGCCATATTTCAAGCCGCAGCCTCACACAATTTAACAGAGAGTGGTCATGTGTGGATTGTGACGGAGCAACTTTTACGATCTCGTGACATTCCCCAAGGAGCACTAGGCATTAAACTTCTCAACGCAGACAACGAAAAAGCCCATATCAACGACTGCCTGTAAGTCAACTCAACTCTTTTAAACTCTCTAGCCTGGTTCCAATCTATAAAACAACGAACGAGGGAACGCATCGCCCATCTCTCTCATCACCATGTCATGTCACACTGCTCCTTTTTTGCAAAAAAAAAGGTTAAAGCCAGAGGAGTACTTTGTAGGTTACAGTAAACAAGAACAGGGCTATGTATCCATATATTTTCATCCTGATCCAGTGAAACTTGACTTTTGTAACAAATCTTGAGTCAAACGGAAGGTCCGTACGAATGTAGCCTAATAGAAAATGAGTGAAACTATCTATTGATGCGAAACGTAATGTAATGTAACGTTACGTTTTTTTCCTGTTGATGTGAGAAGCGGGCAAACAATGGGGAAAGAAATTATTTTCCCCATTCTTTTTCCTTCTTCCCTTTCTCTTCCTATCTTCAATATAAACTGTATACAACTCAAACAACATCAACAATGGAAAGGAAAAGTTTTCGTTTTTTATGCTGACAACAAGAATTTTTGTTTTTGCATTTGGGGTTGTTGTTGGATGTACATATGCGTTGTTGTCTTGTATTTTTTAGACGTGTGTTGGCAGCAGCCCTCAAAGAAATGAGCTCCGAGGAGCATATTGCGGAAGCACCAAGTAACTGTAATGAAACAGCCACAACGTGGGAAACAGGAAGAAAACTTTTCGAGTGAGACTTTTTTTTCTGTTAGAAAAAAAATCAAATAAAATTACATTCACAAACATTTTTTCTCTCTGTTGTTTGGGCGTCCTTCTCTCCCGGTTTTCCTGTACATTTCAAACCTTTATCCAAAAACAACAGGAGGAAAAAAGGAAGACAAGAGGGAAAGAGGAGACGACAAGAAGCAGAAAACTTGTCAATAATGCTGAAATCACTAGAGATCCCTTTGGCAGTTGCTTCTTCTCTCTTTCTCTTTCTCTCTTTCTTGCCTTCGTTTTCTGTTGGACCAATTACCTTTTACGACATTTTTGGTTTGTGTCTAAAACTTCTATCCTTTTCTCTTTCTATCTTTCTTTCCGTCTTTCTTCCAAAAAAAAACTTGTTCCGTTCACCTTTCATCTTTACCTCAAGCTGATGCTGGTGCTCCTCCAGCTTTGTCTTCTTCTTTGTGTTCCCTTGTCTCCTTTTCTCCCAAGAAATAAAAAAACAATGCATGTCACTTTGAATCCTCCTTTTTTTGTTTTGATGGAATGATAGTCCCAAAGTTACCAAATCACTGTTGGGAATCAAACCACTTTCCTCCAACAGTTCCTTTTCTCTTTTCCTCTTCCACAATAATACGTGGAACCAGTCATCTGCATTTTTCGGCATGGGTGAAGAAAATCGGAGACAAATAAAAAAAATCTATCCTTTCTTTACTCAATTCCAGACGGAATTTAACGAACATAAGATTGTGTTTAAATTTTAAGGCGATGAAGAAAATAAGTTCCTTTTTTTCTTTTTATTCTGTAATGCCACACAGGTACATCAAGAGACAAGAGCTTCTAAATGGGGACACGGGCAAGGTCGTTTTTGATGAGAGTGGAGATCGCATTAACGCTGAATACCATGTCATGAACATTCATCCCGCGGGCATTGTCGAACCCGTTGGAAAGTATCTATATTCCAGTGTAAATATATTTCTATTTTTTCTGTCCACAGTTTTTATTTGTAGTTATCTAAAAAACATCTCCGAGTTTTTTTTTAGTTTAAAATGGTTTCCCATCCACATCCCATAATTTCCTCCTAAATGAAACGAGTGACATCAACATCCAAAAGGAAAGTGAGCTGGAAGCTCTTTCCCTTGTCAAAAAGATGTGGATGCACTGCACTTGCATAAATTTTTATGTTCCTCCAAAAAAAGAAGGGATCGACGGGAAAAGGAAGCGGAAGCAAAATTAACTATTATCATGGAAGGGGCGAAGTGTGGAGCTAGAGGGAGACATGGCATATTTTCCTACATACTTTCCAAAGACTTGTTGGAAACTGCAAAGTGTTTTTCAACCTTCTTGATTGAATTCACTTTGTTTTTAAAAACAATTTACCCTTTCTACCTACCTATTTCATGTATGGGTTGATGTTGATGTTGTGTGATTTGCCACCAATTTCTTTTCCCACATCACTTGGCACCGTTCGTGTGCATTTGTTTTGGTCTCCCCTTGTTGTCATTATATATTTAGAAGAGGGATGCAGTTTGCAAACTTTGTTTTGTCATGTGATGTGACATGTTTCTCAACACGCTTTACATGTTTTATGTCGGCCACCAGCAGCAACTGCATCATCACATCATGGTCGTGTGGTTTGGTTAGATCGATATCCCATTTTCCGATTTCAATATCCCATTAAGAGGAGAAATGGAATGACGCAGTTTCTGTTAACTCTTTGATTCCCGTTTTCTTTTTCCCAAGAATTTATTTTATTAGTTTGGTTGCGCTTTCACATAGAGCAAGTACTCATATGTATGTGTGTATATGTAACAAAATCCCACACAGAAAAAGAAAGAGATGGATCTGTCGATTGACGACAACAGGATAAGTTGGCCAGGCGAAAGTAACGTGAAGCCAGCAGGTTTCATGATCCCAACTCATTTGAGAGTGTTGACAATAGAAGAAGTACCCTTTGTTTTTGTTCGTCGAGTGGAGGACAGCAGCGACTGTAGCGGGGATGAAGAGCCTTGTCCACATTACAATACCACAGAGTCTGGTAAAAACCATAGTTTTTTCCCTTTTTATTTACCCTTGTTCATGTCATGCATCCAATAAAACCTTCAATTCAATTCATCATGCTCACTCTCCAGTTGAGAATCAGGATGATTGGGCTGACTCCTATTGTTTGTTTTTTTGGTTTTGTTTCTAGTGACTCCAATTGTGATGAACTGCTGTCGCGGCTACTGTATAGACTTATTACGTCATTTGAAAATTAAAATGAACTTCACAGCCTCCCTTGCCCTCTCACCTGATGGTGAGTTTGGTAGTTACCAAACTAGCAAAAATGGAACAGGTAAGCTTTTAACTCCATTACAGTTTCCTTAAAAAAATATATCGAATGACTTTCTTTGAGAGAGAGAGAGTGACTTCATCACATCTAAACCAATATCAAGTTGATGAAGTAATGAAATGATGATGCTACGGATATCCAATCTATCTTTGTTGTGTGAATATAATAGGGTGATGTGATGTGATGTGATGTATGATAGTAAAAGGGGAAAGTATTGAGTAGTACTTCTTTTGAAAACATAAAAAATCCTTCTCTCCAACTTTCTTTTCTTATACTTTTGCACCAGGTAAGAAAGAATGGACGGGATTGATAGCGGAGTTGGTAAATGAGAAAGCAGAGATGATAGTCGCTCCCCTAACGATCACTCCAGAAAGGGCCCAAGTCATAGAATTCAGCAAGCCTTTCAAATACCAAGGGATAACCATTCTAGTGAAAACGGTAAGACGATCTCCCCCATACATACTATGCCATACACCATGCCGAGAGAGAAAATACTTAATATATCTCTCATTTCTCACAAGAGAGCTCCATTTCCATTTACTTTAACTTTCAATCCTTCATTCACAATTCACATTACATTATAAAGTCTAATCAATCCCGTAGTGATGGGAGGTGCATGTCGATCTCATACTCAATGCCCAAGAAACACTGACTCAACTAGTTCAGCTTGGGGAATTTCTTTTAAAAAAAGGAATCGGGAGAATAAAAAAGTAGAGGTTTATCCTCAGCATCTACTTCTTCTTGTTCTTCCTTTTCTAGTGTTCAGACTAAAAAAGAAGTCACGATGGTTCTAGTCTCATATAAAGATGATGATGATGGGGAGCTAAAAGGAGAGTAGGAAAAAAAAGTTGTGTGCAAGTGATCGTCAAAGTAGTTTCATTTGAATGATGATCACTCCTCTTCCTCGTCCGATGTGAACTGATCTTGCCAGTTTCCTTATACAAATCATGCATCAATGCTTTCTACCTATTACTCTCTTCAAAAGGGGGTGTATTAAGTAAGCGAGCTACAAAAAGTTTAAACTGTATCTTCATAGCACAACCATCATCATCATCATCATCATCAGTTGCGGATAGGCATAAATTCTTTGACCTGGAGAAAGCCTTGCTCATGATAATTTTCAACGTGATCTGATCCGATAACTTTCTCTTGCTCTTATCTCGAAAGGAAACTCTAATATTTCTTACGATTCCCTACTTTCCATACCGGTCCCACACGTTCTTTTTTCTTCAGGAGGATGATAAGTAGACAGAAGGAACATGCCGGTGTAATGTTTAATGTGAATGAAGATATATATTTGTTTTTTACCCACTCGACGTGTATGTTCATATCATTTCATATTATCCTTTTCCGAAAGAGTTTAGGGAACGATTTTACATGACTTTTTTTTGCTTGTGGTTTGGTTTGTTGCATAACCATTTTGTAGGAAAGGAAGGATCTCAAGTTCGGTTCGTTCCTCCAGCCTTTCCGTGGGTCCTTATGGATTTTGGTGATGGTGTCCGTTCATATAGTGGCCCTTGCCCTGTATCTCCTCGACCGCTTTTCCCCTTTTGGTAGATACCGACTTGCAAACATGGATGGGACCGAAGAGGATGCTCTCAACTTATCCTCCGCTATTTGGTTTGCATGGGGTGTTCTCCTCAACAGCGGCATTGGTGAAGGTATGTAAATAATAAAATGTTTTGGCTCCTTTTTTTATCCAACCCAGAGTTTAAGTTTAAGCAGTTTGGGTGGCCGGAGAGGTTACTCTACTCCGGAGAGTCTGTGTTGTTATATATGTATGTAGCATGGGTGGCCATTAGTGTTGAGCAATCCGTGGATAAAATATGATATATCTCCATTTGGAGACAGGAGCAGGAAAGGAGATATGTGTTTGTTGTCCAGTATGACTTGGAAAATGACCTAATTACAGTGTGCCCGCTAGTGCAAGCACTAATACTTGTCATCATGATGATGATATACTTTTACGCTCTCTTCCTCTCAACTCAACGGCGATAAATAGTTACTGTGCCTACAACTAAAAGAGAACTAGTTGGTTGCGGCCTAGTGAAAACGTTCATGGGCTATTTTATCTCGCGTGTGGATTGGATTGAATTGGATTAGATTCCATTCCCCAAGTTGGAAAATATTTTGGGAGAATATTATGTGCAGAAACTAATGTATGTATGTATGTATTTATGTATCTCTGTTTTGTTAGGAACCCCACGAAGCTTTGCAGCCCGTGTGCTTGGCATCGTCTGGGCTGGATTTGCTATGATCATCGTTGCATCATATACTGCCAACTTAGCCGCATTCCTCGTGCTAGATCGACCCAAGACAATCTTATCCGGGATTCATGACAATCGTGTATGTACTTTTATAACATCCATTTCATTTATAATTTTAATACATTGGGTAATGATGCATGAATGCATATGGGTGGAAAAAGAATTAAGTGGGAAAGGAATTTAGTTTTTTTCTCAACTTCATAATGACAAACTCACACTTTCCCTCTCAATGAGAATGAGAAATATTGTGTTCATTGTGCAACACCATACCAAACCATGATTTTTATTCTTTCAACATAATTTTTTCTTGTTGATTCTCAATGCTCATCATCAGTTGAGGATAGTGATGTGATGTGTAATATATTCTGTTTTATGTGTTTCATTTCCAGTTGAGGAATCCAGCAATTAATTTTAATTACTCGACTGTGAAAGGTTCCGCTGTGGAGATGTATTTTCGACGACAAGTCGAGCTGTCCAACATGTACCGTGTGATGGAAAGAATGAATTACGACACGGCACAAGCAGCCATTGACGCTGTCAAGAAGGGGTAATACGAAATTAACTTTGGCTCTAAAATTCTATCCATCTCATTTGCTTTTATGGGGGCTCCACAAAGTCAACTCTTTGCTGTGATGAACCAAGACATATTTTGTGTCATCACATCACAACCCAACGCATTACATTATATCACATCGCATCGCATCGCATCATATCATATCATTCTCTTTCTTGATCCTCATTACCATCACATTCCCAATGTTTTATAAGTTTAGCTGGCTTCTCAAGAAGTTCCATCCATTCCCACAGTTTTTGATGTGAGCAGATAGTAAGAGGAGACCAGACAGTAACAAATCACATCAACTTTTTGATTCGATAGATGCATACCTAACCTCCCTCGCTCTGTCTGTATGTGACAGCTCCTCACATAAAAAAAGGAGTGAACTCTGCAGAATATAAGTCAAGTCGGAGGAGCAGCACAAAATTCGCAAACTCAACTCACTTGCTTTCCCTTCTTCCTTGGTTCATGAATGTTCATGACAAATGGCAAAGTTTATCTATCTTCTTGCTCGTAACTGTTCTGCATCACAAAATTTTCCCATTCTCCATAACATTGTTCGTTTTCGCACGACTTTCCATTTTATTTCTCTCTCTCTCTGGGTGGATGGAAGCAACAGTAGTACATAACATGTCAAAAGAGCACACTTACACATGCCTTTGTGAGGATCATGATCATCATGATCACTATTACCCTCATCATAATAATCGTCATCTTCATGAGCAGGGCGAAGTGATACGATATCATTATCAAAATCCTTTTCGTAGATATAGATAGATACAAATACACACCACAGAAAAACGATAGTACGTATATATATGTTTATTTTCAGTTGAAAAAAATGTTTCAATTATGGAGCCATTCTATTTAGCTCTCTTCATACTTCCATAAAAATATCTACTATAACAGTTGAGAAAATGAATGGAAACTGGGCTAAGAATCGGAGTTGAATTGCCATTTTTTCTCTTTGTTGAAAAAAAAAGTAAATTTTCTTGGAGTTGTTTGTACGTGATCGTCCTTCTATATTTTTGGATGAGATTGTGCACTGCATTCACAAAAGGAGAACGTAGGAATACGAACATCGACCAGGGACAACACACAAAACAGACAGACTAGAAAGGTCTAGGAAACCAAACCAGACCAGACCAGACCAGAGGAGGATAGAGATGAGGATTGGTTGGCCAGTCACACACATTCGTTGAAAGTTATTATAGGGTATTATATTCCATGTTCATTTTCTCTCGCATCATCACCACAACTGAGAATAAAAAAAGGGGAAAGGGAATAATGCTATAAGCCATTTGTAAAAGAGATATCTTTCGTTCTTGGTGGACCTGAGCGTGAGGAAGAACACAACACACAGTTTTGAACTAATAGATGAGCCGGATTTTTACTACCATTAGGCATTGGATATGTATAATACATTTATAGTTAAAGTGACTCCCTTCCATGTTTTTCATGTTTGTACACTTCTCCACCATCACCATCATCCTGATCATGATTAGCACCACGTATGTACATCATGCGTCTACATCTACTCATTTTCCGTGATTGGATTACACAAAACATTTGGATGGAATTAGTCTTTTGTGAGTCATAACTTTATTGTGCTAATTAACCAAACGCATTGATCCGCCCGGAAAAGTTGGAGAAAGACCTGAGACTGAGAGCTGGCTGGAGCTCCAGCAACTTTCCTCAGATAGAACGAGTAAAAGCTAGTAGTAGGTGGCTGTAGGCAGACAGAATGTAAAACTTGTTTACTATTTTGGAGGAAGCACTTAAGCCAAAAAGCCGCTTTAAATTTAGTTATATAGGAAAGCTAAAAAGCTGTCCCTCTGCCACTACTAAACTATACATATCGACATCCTCCTCTCATGGTTTTTTTTGGATTCATTGGACATGAAGAAAGTTTTTGTACAAGGAAATTAATGGGAATTGGAAACAATCTTGATAATGCCAATGGCTATGGGATTTTTCCATGCTGTTTTTATTATACATATGCATACATATTGATTGAATTGGCTGAAGCCAATTACCCATCCGTAAAAAAAAGGAGTGGACAAAGAGCAATGTAAAATTTATGAGATGTAAAACTGCCAGCTCAATCCCATGGTTTTTACCTGTTTTGAATATTTTAGGAGTCTGGGAGCATTTATCTGGGATAGTTCAAGACTTCAATATGAAGCTGCTCAAGACTGTGACCTGATGACTTCCGGAGAACTTTTTGGAAGATCTGGGTACGCCATTGGCCTTCAAAAAGGGTCACCTTGGGCCAACGAAGTTACCCTTGCCATTCTGGAGTTCCATGAAAGTAATAACAATTTAACAAAAATAAATACGTAGTTAATTCCTAACATTTTTCATACTGTTTCCCTTAATCCCGGCTCTAGAACTGTTGTACTAGCTTACTACTTATTTGGGTAAACTAAGCGCAAAAAATAGCACAAAAATTTAATTGCATTTCTTATTCTCCTTGTGGTTCCCAAGATGATGATGATGATGATGGGTTTCATTTGGAGGAAAAAATGTAGCAATAATTATTGGCCTCTTGAGACCTTTATATTTAAGCTGTATGCTACTAAAACAAGCATTCCAATTCCATGCATACCAATTTCCAAGGATGGTAATATAATGTAATCGTAATGAATGGGAGCATTAAAACAACAGCATTTTTTAGCAATGCAATGTGTCATAAAATATGTTTGATTAATTTGAACATTTTTCCTTGTTGTCTTTGTCTCTCCATTCTATTATTTTTTTGCTTTGTGATGAAACGGAAACTTTCAACGGTTTAACTCACATAAATTACATTTTCCTTTCTAATTTGTTAGTCGAGAAGTGCTCCTTTTCTCCCAAAGAGAGAATGTAGTAAATGGTTGCATACTGCTATACTTACACTTACAATGTTTTACATAATTATGCGATCATCATCATACCACCATAGCCCGTTTATTACTTATACATCATGATGATAATAATAAAAATAATAATAGTGGCCATTTCACTTTTATATGGCTGTACACCACTCCGTTATGATTTTTTGTGTCTTTCTAAAGACAATAATGGTATTACGAGAGGAGTTTTAAGTAACAAGGAGTAGTTGTTCTTTCTCTTCTTCACGTTCCTTAACCACAGTTCACAAGCTAAATTCAACTTTGTTTTTTTTGTAGCCAGCTTGTAAAATCCTCTTGATTTTTCTTTCTTGGCCTAATTTTTTAAAGTAAAAAAGGGGAACCAATTCTACCCTCTTTTTTTAGTTGGGATAATGATACGATACGATGATAATGATCATTGTGAAATGAAGCTGTAGTAGTGTAATCCTTTGTAGTACCTACTTGAAAGTGTTCATGGTTAACATTATCATGCAAAGGATGAGACTTTGCATTTATTTTGCTACATTTTCTTTCCATGAGCTTCACACATCTTGTCTTGTATCGCCATGAAAATCTACCAAGAAAAAGGGTAAAAAATTTGCAATGTCGGTTGGTTGGTGGAACAAGTTTTGGTAGTAGTAGTACTTATCTAAGAAATAATTATTATTATTAGCCAAGGAAATGGTAGTACCGCCCAGAAAACGAGTTAAGTACGCTACGAGCCTATTTAGTCTGAAGACCGGAGAAGGAAGCTTTTTTTTCCACAATAGTTATTCAAACTCAAGTAAAACCCATTCATATTAAAATGAATTTGACTGTAAGGTGGACTTGGTGATGAGTACGTCCTTTCCAAATGTGATTGTTAGGTATAGAGCTTAAAAATACATAAGAAACTAGGTCAAACATACATGTACTTATTACCCAATACATTCCCATGTTTAACTGCTCATCATCTCCTATGCAATGCACCAAAAATGATGATGGCAGACGTTGGGGTAATTTTTCAACCTGGAAAAAGAATTACATTCTCTCCACTTCTCCACTCCTCAAGTCAAAACCCTGGCGTTTCTCTCCTTTATTCTGAAACCTTAGGGAGGAAATCGGAGTGCATGAGGAGAATAAGGAAAAGTGGATATTTTTATGAGAGCTTTAATGACCCACAGAATAAATCTAAGAGCAAGTAGTAAGTAGTGAGTCTCTCTTTTTGCTCTATCCATTTTCTTTGTAAGAGAGCATGCTATATATATGCATGTACGTGCCTATGCGCACGTCTTGTCTTGTCTTTGTCTTGTATTTCACAACCAACGAGAGAAACGTGAAGAATTCCTTTTGCTTCCTTTCCCAAAACTATTGTAACAAAAAGCGGATGAAAAAACGAGAACAAATTAAAAGAATAAAAGAAGGAAGGACCAAGGAGATGATAATGTGCATAAAATTAATGGGAAAACTAAAAGAATCTAACCTGTTTCTTATTCTGATGATGATGATCATCATCATCATCGTCATGTTGATATCTAAGTAATGGGCATAAGCTTTAGTTCACTATTTTCGCCCTTCATTTCCCCACTCATAATATGAACATCATCTATCTCTCTATCCACATTCCCGTAATGTGATAGAGATTTAAAACTTCTGAGGAGTAATTTGTTCATCATCCTCTTCCAGTTCCTGTCCCATCCCATCCCATGTCTTTCATTTTGGAGAGAGTGGGAGACGTGCATAAGCTTGTGTGAGATCGTGATCCTGTTGATCCTCTAAATTTTACTGTCATTTTTTGTCGTCTCATCCTCAGATTGAGATATAGTCTGCAATGCCATAGTATGGCATGGCATAGCATGCTATGCACCTTATTTCTCTCATCCTTTCAACATTGTTTCGTAATATTGAGACAATTTAGTAAATCCGCTTTACCCTTTTTTCTCATTGGAAGGGAAAGCGTGTTCCTTTCCCCGTCGTCATACTTATTTATTTGAAAACTCTCCTCTCATCATAAGTCACAAGTCGGGAGTAAAAAAAGTTTAAGAAACTTTTCACATGAATGTGGCGCAAGGCCAGGGTAGCAGGCCATTGGTTTGGTTTGGTATGGTAGAGAAAAAAAATTCTCTAAAAAAATAACGATCCCGGTGAAAGGTAAAATGAAGCCACATTTGGGGTTGGAAATTAAGTGGTGCATCCAGGCGGAAAGAAAAGAAATGATGACTATGATCATCCTCATCATCATCATTACGGTCATGACTTGCTTCCCTTTCCTTTTTAGTTTTCTTATGTGTTCATCTAATTACTTCCTGTGTCGTGTTCGCTTCATCTAAGTACTCATGTCATGGGTGTGTGTTTTGCGTGAGCATACAATTTAGAGAGCAGTACAGTACTAGCTGGGACTTCTGCCAAAATAATTTTTTGGGATGTATTTTGTGTGTAGTATGTCGTTCCTTTCGTTCGTGTCAATACTGATGAAATGAATTGAAGTACTTTTCTTGTCCGTTTGTTTTTAGGTGGTTTCATGGAGAAACTAGATGACAAGTGGATAATAAATCCACATCGTGATCCAACTCAACCGCCCAAAACTTGTAAAATAGATCAGAAAGTTCCGACGACTCTTGGACTGGAAAATATGCATGATGCGTTCTACCTCATTGCTGGTGGTATGTGCATTACGTTACGTGACATGAGTGTATGTATCCATACATTCAGCCTCACATGTGTGACGGAACCAATCAAAATAATTGGTTTTTCAAGTCATGTGGAGTTGATGAGATTACTATGTATATATATATATATATATTGCGTCCTCAGGAAAACCAACACATTATGAATGATTATTTTACTTCCAGGAATTGTCGGTGGCTTGGTCCTTATTCTAATTGAAGTATTTTATAAAAAGCATCAGCTCAAGAGACAAAGACAGTTGGAGATTGCGAGGCACGCAGCTGATAAATGGAGACATACTGTTCAAGTAAGCCAGATGTAAACTTACATGCCAAATTTCATTTCCCCTTTCCAAATTATTTTTCTCAACTTTTCTCTTTCTCTGAATCTCCAATAAAAATTCAAAATTGATACGGACATTTTCTTAATCAGTTTTATCAATATAAATTGAAAATTAGGGTAGAGCATGATGATATTTTTATATAGTTTCTGACAAGAAGTTGACATATCGTCTTATGTATATTGCAGTTGAAAAAGGAATGATTGCATTTTCTAGACATTTTCATTTTTTATTCCATAACTCATTCCAAACGCTTCTGATTCACTTGCATTTTGAATGACGGTGGAGTATAAAACCTATGATTTGATTATGATTTGATTTAAATCAAGCGAAGAAACGAGCTATGTAATCAAATATAGAATATGAACTGCATGAAAAGGGGATATTGACAACCTATTCTGATGCTGGTGGAGAATAAATGATGTGTGCATCCATATGCATGAGTTAGGCTTGATCTAGTTCGGTTGATGATGCTTTTGATTATCATCAATGTCGTCGTCGTCCTTCACGCTTGAATAAGTTGATGACAGGTTGAGATTCGGAAATTTTTTGAACAGCTTCTCCCATCTTGTTCCACACCTTCCCATTATAAAAAGGACAGACAGACAGGAGAGCTTTATAATTGGGAAGCTACACCATACCAACGTGTTACATTTCAACAGCTCTTGTAGCAGCCCATATATTTTTTTGGGGGGGGATACTTTGGTGAAAAGTGAAATGAGTGAGAACTCGAAATGAGAGTTTATTTGTACTGGTCCTCCGGACAAGAAAATTCTTGGCACGGCTCAAGTATCCAACTAGACATACAGGGAAGACATATTTGTATTGTGAGAAACGGAGGGATTCTCATTTTCCAAAGAGTCGGACCACTGAGATATACGAGAGGGCTATAACTAACATATATGTCCACTCCTTTCTCCACTTTCTTCTCTTGTTGAGTTGGAAACTTGAGGAGTGAGTCCATTCCAAACATGATATTTATCCATATGTACACAACAGTATCGTATTATTTCCCCCCTGATTTACAACACTTATCTTTTGTACAAGCACACACTTGTCTTGGGTGAAATAAGTGGAGTGAAGTTTGTTTATTTGTCCATGTGAATGTGAAGTCTAAAAACCAAATGCCTTTCATTTCATGTCCTTTTCTTGAACACAGGATCATACATATGCCCAAGCATATGTATATATTGAGAATTCATTCCCTTATTTTCTCCATATATATTTTTTCCCAGAGGTTCGATTTATCTTTTTCTTACTCCTTCTCCATGTGCACCAAATCAAGTCTTTTATTTTTCAATACAAAATAATATTCCGTGCTCTACTCTCTCCACAAAACTCCAGGAAGAGGCCATACATGAGGGCAAATGTGAAACATGATTGGTTTTCTGTTTTCTTGTCTCTCTTCCCAGTGAGAATTATTTGTACTGCTATCCTGACTCCTGCTTCCCTGTTGCTACCTCTTTGCCATCCTCATCTTCTCAAAGGGATATTGGAGAAACCAAGTTGTTTTTTCCCCTTCGTTTTGTACACATCAGGAGGAAGCAAGGTACAAAACATGTGTACTATTAAAACTGGAAAGGAATTTTATTTTTTAGAAGGTTTCCTACACTGAGAAGAAAACAGTATGGGATGTGAAGATGTAAAAAAAGAGAGAGAGTATATGTACGCAGTGAAGTGAAGCCGGAAAAGAAATTTGTTGGTTTTGGTACTCAGATGGGCAATGTAAGTTGATCCGAAGAAGAAAAACTATCTCTCCTTTTCCTTTACAAGATTAAACATAAATGGGTGTGGAAAATATGGATTGATGGAGAAAGAGCAGCTGGGATCATCAGGATTGCTATATCCATTCTAATAAGCGTACATAACGTATCTTGAGGACAGGGAGCTTTCCTTTTCCTCAATTCCAACTCACTTGATTCTAATTTCAAAATAATTTATGACCTTTTCTTGAAAGTAAGCTCTCTAGTCTCGTCTCTACAATTCGTTATCCAAAAATGTACCACCCAAAAGTAAACTTTAATAACAAAAAAAAAATGTTGCAATCACTAGCCTCCCTTCCGGACTTTTCTGTCTATATAGCATTTGTAAATGTTGAAGTTTATGCTGCAATAAGGATTTCATGTGGATTCCTGCATTATCGCGTGATCATTGATAGGTTTCTTGTTCACTTCTGTTTCTTCTCCAAAACTTACTTTTGAGTTGAATGCAAAAGAATTTGTTTACCGGAAGGGAAAAGGAGGTATGATTTTGGATGGGATGCTATTAATTTAAATATGAAGTGTTTTCCTCGATTGTTCCCTTTAGTCAATTTTGTTGCTATGCTGAACAACTTGAATTGCACACACAGCTATCTGCCACAAAGATAGAGGATAGAGTTGAGATTTGAGTTCTAGCTGTATGACGTATAATATACATTGTTGAAACTAAACTAAACCGAACCAGGGGCACAAATACACTTTCTCATTTTGATTTCCTCTTGCAAAAATAGTTTTACATTCTATAACGGAAGTTAACTATGTTTTGAGTTTCCCTTTTCCAAGAAACACTTTATCCACAGTTATTGATAGAATTATCATGTTGTAAATCGTCATTACTTTATAGAAAAATGGGTTTGTGGCAGAGTATAAAAACTTGAGTCAATAGATGGAAAGCAAGCCAAGCTAAAAAAAATATTTTTTGTGCAAGATATCATGTTCATCTTTCAAAGAAAATGATGTTGAGTCAATTGAGCATATTATCACAAGAGGTCGATCTCCATTTTCCCTCTCGACTCACTGAACTCTTTCCCTCCTCTTCTAAACACAAAAGTGATGTTAGGGATGTTACATTGCATTGTGTTCTGGTGAAAGTGTAGATCCATCTGCTATTTAGATTTTCCAGATTAAGCATGCTACTACTCCTCTTCCTTACCAAAATGGAATAATATGATGCTGCTGCTGTTGGTGTTGAATTGAGACTTGCTACTATCACATCAGACAACCAAAATCCACTCAACTCCATCAATGTTTTCCTATACTTAGACATAGCTACATACAAAAAAAAAGTTACAAATGAGGTTAATAGCATCAAGTGTGGTTGGCTGGAAGGAGTAACAACCAAAATCTTCAATCTTTCTATCGCTTTCCCCCCACCAAAGTAGACGATGAGCAGGAGAAGTAGCATCAGCATCAGCATCGTATCAGCATCAAACCAACCACTTTTCAGATTTTCCTATATATGTGTGTCCTCATCGTCCTCCTCCCGATTTCCAAATTATGTGCTTGTCTCTCGTTCCATGGTTTCTATGCATCTTGTTTATGGGAGAGGAGAAAAGCAATATGCAATAAAAGTAATGTCTTGTCTTTTACCCTTCCCTCCCTCCTATCACACAAATGTGCATTTGTCTATGTGTGTGTAAGTGTGTATTTGTAGGTACGTAGTAGACAGTAGATCAAACGAGATTAAACATTTATGACAACATTTTTCTCTCTTTGTCGGCATCAAAGGATGGGAACAAGTTAGTCTAGTTACATAGAATTGGATTAGCCGAGCAAAGCTGATTTTGAAGATCAAAACAATTTTTTTAATGAACTTGATAAAAACCAACGGATTTCTTATCTCAATGACGATCCCATGCAATGCAAGGCTTCCTTCTATTCTTTATAACTTTTTCAAAACTGTGTATCATGCTTATCTTCAAAATTTATGGGTTGAACGAACACACATTGATTTTTCCATTTGGTGTTTTTTTTTCTTTCAGCAACGAAAACTGGAGAGGAGCTTAGAAGCTCAACGACGTTTTAAAGAGAATGGACCACCCCCTTTTTGGACTCCGGGATTGGAGTGTCGACAACGTAGTCCAATAGCTGCTAAGTCTAATACCATCTTTGTATGAATCTTCCCAACTTTTGTCTTCGAAGGATGGTGATGATGGTGATTGATAGTCATCGCTCAACGTTGCTTTGGGCGCTTCATTATCCGCTCTAAATCGTCGTCAGTATTATCCTCATGATGATCATCGCCATCGTCATCATATTTATTTTCAACAAAGGAGTATGTATATTCATTACAGGAAAAAAAGTCCATTATTGGAGGAAAGAAAAAAAAGTTTTGCGTTTCAGATTTATTTTTCATGTGAGAACAACTCAAAAAAATAACCTTCGTTAGAATCTTCCGAAATATTGATCACTGATTGATGATGATGATGATGGTGATGATTACGAGATGATGATGATAAGAAATATAAAAAAATGAAGCATATACATATTATTATTCTGACTACCTATCTACTGTAATACCTAACTTTTAGTAAGGACTTGTACTGTACCATAGAGAACAAAGTATTTATGATATATCATAATGTTTTTATTGAATTTGATGAACTATAAAGTCAGTAATATTTAATAGCTAGGTTAGTTTTATAGCAAGAGAAAAAAATGTCAGGTATTTAACTTGAGCTAGATTAATATAGAAAAGTTTTACTCTGGTTATTTCATTCTCATGGTTTCCTTTGGTGAAAATTTTATCATGTTGGTAGTAAACAAAATGAGGAGTGTCTAGAAAATCCTAAAAAGTTATAAAATATACATGATAATGGACTCTACCCTCATCTTCTCATCAAATACCATCTCGTTACTACTACTACCTCAGAGACTATTTTATCTTGTTACTCTCATTGTTGCAAATATTTACTTATTTAAATGATTATTAAACAAATTGACGAGCCACAAAGTGAATGAAAATGAAAAAAAGAAGCAAATTCTGAACTACTCACACGCAACCAGCGGTCTTGTTTTTATGTCTGTCTGTATACTATTATCTCATATTAGAGTTTACATACATTTAAGTATTACTATTAAATTAAAATAGGCTTCCAAAAAATATTGTTGAAAATGAAGATGATGATGATAATGATGATATATACTTACCTATGATATGATGGAACAATGAAAAATTATATTATTATTCTCCAGAATGCTGTCAATAATACAAAACTTATTGGTTTAATGGAAGTAGAAGTAAATAATTAATTGGTAGTTTACATTGAACGCTAAAGTAATTAAGTAGAAAGATACACAATTGATACAGTTAATTACGCTAATTGAAATTGTATAACTTAGTTTAATCTAAGATAAATAGTTTAAGGCATACGTTTTTTGAAGTACCAAAAACAAAAAGGTTATTACATAAAATGAAGAAGGAAAATTGTACTTGCCAAAATATTTCCTATATACATGCATACACCTACTTTCTAGTGTAAAGAAAGGATACAAGTTCTATATTGTTACATAAATTGTACTACTTTACTCTGTATACTGAAAATATTTAAGAATATATGTATACCCTAAAGGTTACTTAGGTGAGATCCAAAGAGAAAGTTAGAATGTTGGGTTGGTGATGCTGATGATGATAGGTGGGTTTATTTTCCAAGAAAAACATAAAAAGTTTTGAGAAAGTTGCCTATGCCGGAAGTGAACAATATGATTTTGCCGGTAGTTATTTATTGGATTATCAAGTCATTTAGACAATGGTATTATTGCACAATCTTGCTAAAAGCAAGGGGAGGCATGTGAATGGCGTTTCCTTAAAGGATGTGTGAGTTGATCCGTGTTCACCAAAAAAACGGATGCTCGTTTCAAGATTTGCGGTATTGGCAAGAGTTGAGAGTTGCGGTTGCAAAAAATTTCGATTAGTCACGTTCAACTTCTCATTTCTCAATGAATCTTTCCAACATTGAAATGGTGATGATAATGTATCTACATACATACATTTCATTATATCATAAACTTTTGAAGTGTTGAAGAAGAGCTTGGATTTCTTAAAAGTTGATGCCAAAAAGTAATGAAAAGTTTGACGGGTTTAAAATGCAAGGCAAGGAGATGAACTGGAATCTATTATGACAATGAGTGAGAGACAATCATTTTTGTTCTTGGTAATGAATGACATCATTTTTATCTGGAGTTTCTTTAAAATCAATCGGAAAACTTTTAATAACTCCTTTTCTGAGATCAAATTCACCAATAATGTTCATCCATTTTAATCAAACTTGCTAATCTTTATTTGATTTTTAAACATTTAAAAAAATTTAGTAGGAAACGCCTATCACTCCGGTGTTGTGTGTAGTTTACTGTTTCCTATTAACGAATGACATCACTATCACTGCTACATTATTACATGCCATTTAATAATGTAATTGTAAAATTTGCAATATAATTTGTAAAAATGATGTGGGATACAAACAACTAAGGATCAGATCAGCCACTATTTCGACTTCAGCAGCAGCTTTCTTACATGCCATGCCCATTTACTTGTTAAGTTAGCAAACAGATGGAGAAAAAACTTATATATTATTGTTATTATGATTAAAATACAACTAAACTGAGAGTTCAATGCTTTAAACATTGAAAGTGAAACTGACACAAATACTCAACTTTCTTATATATTGTGCTGCGAAGCGATTGCTACAAGTCACCACGAGAAAAAAAATTATACAATAAAATTTGAATCGTAAGCTTGTTTCATATACTATATTGTATGGAAGAGAATAAAGTTGTAGTTTATTTTCAGACGTTTCTTGAGTCAATGTGCGGTTGGTTGGTTGATTGATGTAAAACACGATGAGTATTAAGTGCTACGAGTGCAGAAGACGAAACTGGAAGTGCAGTGCTTTAATAAACTAATTACATACAATTGAACAAATATATATTATTCCCATTTTGGTTTTCTAGACAACTCCGCTAATATTTCTTTCGCTGATATTAATATTGATATTATGCTCATATTTTGCATGACTACTTTCTGTATGCATCAAGTATGTACATCTGGATCGCCAAAGTTTGTCAAAAATATTAATGAAAGCATAATATGAAGAAGGCCCCTCCGTGTCATATTTCCTTGAGTATTGTTCCTAAACATTGGTCTTCCATATTTCTCCTTGGACTTACCTGCAACGGTATTAAAATATAATCAATTAAAATCTTCTAACTATTATAACAAATCGTCCAGTTTACCTTTTATTTTTGGCTAATCAAGCATACATGCCATAATTCCCATGGACGGTAAGTTTGTTGTATTACTGACGCGCATACTTGCAGTTGGATTCCCTTGTGGCGGTGCTTGTAAATGGATGCCATAATTTTGAAGTTAAAAATTTAAAGCCATAAAAAAAATTGGCTAAATGAGTTTCATCGTTGTAAAATCACCCTCATTTGGTTTTTCACCCTTTGTTCTTTCCCTCTCTCTTTTATTTTTCGCAAAAAAGAAATTGTGCAACAATGAACATCATCTCATATAACATCTCCATTCCTATTAATACCAATATAATATGTATGCAATATGTACACATCATTTATATCTGTATGTTATCTAATATAGTAAATAGTTTTGTTTAAAACAAGCGAATATTATCTATTCCTAGTCTCTCTTTTTATCTATTTGTAGCTCGATAAGAACAAGTGCGAAAATTCCTGTATTTTTTTTGAGTTTCATTCATATAATCAACATTCTCATTAGTTTAACTGGGAAAATTTTTCACATACATTTTTTTAGCCATGATATATTTTACTTTTAATATGTATACGAGTAATAAATAATGTTGTATATCGACAAGTACAACCACGTATAATACTAGCGTATAAAGCAGAAGTATAACAACAAGTTTATCAACATCCTTCCAATCAGTCAATCAAATATCACTAGTCTAGATGTTGCTGAGATGAACCATGACGTAGAATTTTTTGATGATGATGATGTTCACAATTTTATTTTTTGTTGCAAGGGCTCAGGCATCTCAGCAAAATCCAATGTGAGTATCATTATGCTGATTGATCACTCCATCATCACAACCGCCCACTAATACCATCATAGGTAAACTTGTACATACAATGTAATATAATAATAATATATGATTTCACATTCACTCATCTTTTGATGTTTTGAAAGAAAGAGGAAATTCAGTGGGGAGAGGGGGAAGCGTACACACATAGATTATGTTGCTCACCTAATTAGTTACGGAAGCATAACATGACTGACATGACTGACAAGTCTTAACTTAGCCCAATACAAATTAGAATAAATCCCATTCAATTTGTTTGAGGTGTGGTATATTATCCTTGTATTATAATAATAATAATACTTTTACTTTTTACGTATGTACTTACTTTTTTACTCTATTTTTAATGATGAATGCCACTGCCATTCTCAGCCTAAAAACCCTGACTTTTCTACGCTCCCAAGAGATTCTCGACTCTCGCCTCCCACAATACTTTAGACTTATTACAGTTTCATTTCATTTCATCATCAACAATCATATCATATCCCCACTTTTTTTAACGGTTTCATTTTTGGTACTTGATAATACTGAATTTTCTATTAAGTAGTTTAGTTTTTGTTTGGAAAGAAATTTGTAGCCATGGCCCTTCTTTCTCACAATCCGTTTTTGGCTAAGCTAAGTTTTTTTGTTAGTAAATTGTTATACTGATTTGATAATAATCTAGTAACAATTTATTTCTATGGAAACATTTTTTTATTTAGATTGATAAAGCGTGTTCATGTTCAACACGGATAAACTAGCCAAATGCTAATTTGTTTGGTTGATTATCAATCTATTATTTTCAGAAAGAACACATGTATCCACTTTTCCCACCACCTTTCTTTCAATTTCTCACAAAATACAATAAATAATGTAATATATATGGTAAAGTCTAGGTTTTGATTAGTTTCTATGACATTTGACACTTTCAAGCTGTAGCTCAGTTTTTCTTAATTATATGATGATATAGTACTAGTATCTTAAAATTTAAGGTATATTTTGCACAACCAAGTTATGCCCACTTTACTACAAGGTAGCTAATATTTTCTCTAGAAAGATGATGATTTTTCATGATTGACACGTACGAAACTAGCTGTTTAATCACCATAGAGTATACTTTTTTTTAGCAATTATAGTTTTTTGATGATTGAAACTGTTTGGCATCATTCACTCAACTTTATCAGTGAATTAACTGGTAGAGGTATATATTATGTATTTCTCTCATTTTATGGTATACAGACTAGCTCACTATTTAGGTAAATATACTTGGGTTACATTTCAATCTTGAAGACTTGAAGACATTGGAAAGTGAACAGTTATCATCATTGCCAGTTTGAAACGAAGAGAGTTAAATAATTTTGCATAGTACCCTTCTTCGTAGTAGTATTTTATAATAATTATGTTACAAGATTGGAAAATGGGATCGAAATTACCATATTATTTTTATTATTATATTTATATAACAGGTTTTACTAAAATGAATTAATTACGTACGCCGTACAATGTATGGGTAATACAAGGTAGATTTAGTAGTTCTCTATAGAGTAACATTATACATTTAAAGATTTATTTGGGTAGTTTACAAAGTACCTTGATTTGATTGAATAGAAATACATAGGTTGTTGATCTCAAGCTTATGAATGTAGCTTTTTATTTCAATTCCACTAAAAACTAGCTGGTTATACGATGAGAATGTACATATATCAGTTTGTAGACTTTAAAAATACCTTGGTTTTGCGTATGTAATATAAATCGCACTAGGATGAAAACCTTCTGAAATTGGTAGGGTTAACCAACCTGACTAACTTCGGAAATTCATTGAAATTTCATTAAAAAGTTTTTATATTTAAAAGAAAACTTTAGATGACCGTAAAAGAAAGTTAGTAGTAGTAGCTAATTCAAATAAAATTATTTGATAATCTACGTAATCAATTAACAAACTTTGATATAAAAACTATTAATTGATTCCAGTGAAATAATCATAATTTTAAAAAGGTGATGATGTCTCAAACAGACGAAAATTGGAAATCTGAAGCTATCCAAACATGAATGTAATTTGTTGAATGATGATTGATGATGATGTTTTTTATGAGATAGAACTGCTCCTACGATTTAATATGTCTACAACTGCTTTAGATTAGAAGAAATTTTGACAAGAAATATTTCAATAATGATTCACTCTCTTTCTTCAGGTTTTTCTCCCACTTTGATTTCTTTTATCGTTCGCTTCTCTCTCACTTTAGTCTCGAACGAATACAAATTCGTTGTAGTGATTCCAGCGGGATTCTTCAGGATCCATTCCTGGCTTGAGTTCTGCGGAGCCCCCTGAAGTTCCTGAACCGCAGGATGCTACACATCTGCAAAAATTAAGCATGTTGTATTTAAACAAAGTTTTAAAACTTTATTCCACAAAATTATTGATTAATTGTGTTTCTAAACTAGAGCTTACTTGAACCCAGCTTCTTGCAAGTTATCAAATGCCTGCTCAAGGAACAAATGTTTCAAGAAGAATCTCCCAGTATATCGATCCATCGGTCCACGATCCGGATCTCGACTCTCATTTAAATTCTCACCAAACACCTGTCCATTTACATGAGAAAATTGTATATTAAGTTTCATTTCTTTTGGGTAAAGAGATCCTTCACCATATCATTGACTCCAATCACCATAATATATCAGTGATTTAACTGACAGATGTGCAAATGGATTTTGTGTGAAATCAAATAGCATCATCATCACATGATCCATGTTCTACCTACTCAAAAAACCATTTCACATTCCAAACATAAAATATCTCATTTTTTGCGTAGCCAACTCTTCATCCTACTACGTAATAAACTTTTTCCTTCTCATAAACCCTGGAAAAGAAGGATAACGATACGATATGGTAGGCGAAATGACGATATTATTATGCCTGGAAGTGATGTGCACGTGATGATGATGGTCATTACGATCATGAAAAAAATAGTTATAATATTACCATACACCATGCATGCTACCAACTTGTTTACCATCCACAGTTACGTGACTTGTCCAACCCACAAAAAACAGTTACTTTATCTAGAGATATAAATTTGTATGCCCTTTAAAGCATTGCATTCCATTGCCTCAAGGAAGATCACGAACAAACCAGAGAGAAGAAAATGAACATTTTTTTCTCTCTCTTCTTCTTTCTCAGCTTTCTTTCCAACATTATCATATCATCATTTTCATCTTCCTCCTCCTCTTTCCAACATTTCCCATCACATACTCTCTCGCAATAACAATGATGATGATGATGTTGATGATGGGAGAAATTTTGTTTAAAAAAATTTGACTTTTTTCCTCCGTCCTTTGCTTCTTTTGGTACATGAATGATCATCCAATGCACAAAGTCACATCGCATCAAATCGCATCATCATAATATCGTACTCAATTTCCCTACTCCATTTTATACATATGCACATTTGGTGTCCAAAATATCTATGCATTTAGTGTAGCCAAGTGAAACCAAACCAAACCAACCCAAGCCACGCCACGTCCAACGTCCTACTTTTTCCCTAGTTTAACGAAACCACACATACGGATAAGGCTCTCAGTCCAGTGGACAGGAAAAAGTACTTATGTATGAGAGAGCTAGAGCACCACTATTTATTTTGCCTACGGAAAGAAATATGGCGGAGCGGAGGTCCGCCTTGGTCTCTGTGGAGAAAACTCTGGAAATGGGAATAATGGACGAGGATATATATTTTTGATGGACACTTATTGGTTTAACCTCCAACTTATTTTTAGGGTGAAATAATATCATCATCATCATCATCCTCATCCTCACAAGGAAAGAGGAAAAAGCGGAACAGTAATAACATTTTGTTATTGCTCTATTACTCTCCTGTTCCACGTTTCGCATATCACATCAATACGATACGAAATGATATGGGCTCTGGAAGAGCAGATACAGATATCGGATTCGCTTCTTGGTATTGATGATGATGATGATGATCGTGCTCCTCTTGAACTATACACGCATACTACTTACTACGTGCTGTCGTCAAGTGAAGGAATTTACTAATGGATATCTCCATTATTTCCTCGTTTTTGGAAGTCATGTACTTACTTACTTACTCCCACTTGTACCTGAAATCTATTAGGCTTTTTGGGTAGTAAACAAGGAAGAGAGGGACAATGAGAATGGAGGCAATGCAAGGCAGCCCTCTTTCCGGTTTCCTGTTACTGATTCCATTTCCCTATGGCAGTCATCCTTTTGGAGAAGGAGGGAGTGCCTTACAACAACCATGAGTATTATTATTGTAGTCTTCGTTCCTCCCAGAGAGAGAGAGAGAAAGGGGGAATTGTGTGGAGAGAAAAGTCACAAAAAAAGCGGAGAAATGGGTGCATAAAATGACATTTTATGACGTTCAGCTTGACTTGGTTTAAGTGGTGACACGACGAGAGAGGACAAAAGAGAAAGAGGAAATGTCTGAGTTTTTAGTGAAAGTATTTGGGATGATGGGTGGTGGATGTGGAGGAAAATGTAGTAATAAAATGCAGAAAATAGAAAATGGTAATAAATTTTAAGGCTTTTCCAAATGGTCATACTATCATGATTGTTATTTGATTGCAATAGTCCTCAATCTGCATGCTATGCTACTAAACCCTAGTCTTCCCAAGCCAATAAAAGTTCTTGGAGTGAAGGAGTATAAAAGTTCTTTATGGGAGTTTGAACACGGGACATTATTACAGGTTGGATTGGGATGGGAGTCATGGATGAATGACGGAAGAAGAGAGGACAGGCATTATCTCACATAGTACAGAGGAAGCAAAAAGGAATATCACCCGTTCTTTTTTTAACATCAGGTTGCAGCAGGTTGCAAAAATCATTACTTATCGCAATGTAAATATTGTAAAAAAAACTTGGGATAAAAAACAAAGCAAAGTTTTAAAAGAAAACGGCTAAAGAAAAAAACGGTAGAAAGTCAAATAAATTGAGGGACGCGAGTAGTCGGGAAAGCATTCGATATACTAATCAGATTCTCATATAGATGGAGCTTTCATCGAGTTCAGTCGTAGTTTTTAAAATATGAAACGCTGAATTTATGAGAGTGGAACAAGCCTCTGTCTTTTTTAGTTGAGTGCACATGCCAATTACAAGTATATATTTCGCTTTTATGAGATTACCATGATGAAAGTGGGGAAGAGAGGATTAACCACTCATGAAAGTAGGGAAGGCTCTCGCCTCCTCTAAAGATACACATAGATACTATAAATGAGGACAAAAATACAATCCAGACAATTGAGCCGGTTATCAAACGTGTGCACGCGTTATTACATCTTTTATGTTTAAGCCCCCAACCTAACTAACGCAAGAATAAATCTGATTTATGTATATGTGTGAGGCTTTCTAAGCTCCACTGGATGTATGAAAATGGATATGAGTACGTGCGAAAGATAATTAAAAATTGTGCTAATTGATTTGAACCAAAATTGGGTCACAGGAATTATAGAAGCCACGGATCCAGCCGCCCTGATCTTCCTTAATT
The DNA here is from genome assembly GCA_964034955.1 of Orchesella flavescens. NCBI lineage: Eukaryota > Metazoa > Arthropoda > Collembola > Entomobryomorpha > Orchesellidae > Orchesella > Orchesella flavescens. Next base: position 53,104,943 of record OZ035953.1, read on the forward strand.
CCGCTCTTCTGTTACAGCTGCGTAAGTGGGCATGAGCTGAGCTCATTTTATGCTCAAGGGGAAACACAACATAACCATCACATATATTGTACCACTTTGTTTAATCCTGGAAACATCCATCCATCCAGCAAGCATCTAACAACGTAAGTAGCTTTTCCAAGAAAGTAATCTTCAAAGATGAAAACTGAACTGAGCAATAGGGAGAAGGGGGGAAGAGATTAGCATTTTAAAATGGTTTTTCACCACATTATCCTCATATATATGTTCAAAGATGAAAAATGATATGATATGAAGTGATATGATATCATACTTATCATCATCATGCTACTCAACGAACCCTACGCTTTGCCATGTGATACCCAACCAAACATTCAACCATCTTGTTCCAAAAGAGGAATTTTTTCCTCTCAACACTCCTTTTTAAAAGGAATGACTTTGAGAGTTACGTTACATCCTCCTCCTCTTTCTATGCTCAACGTTTTTGTTAATCTCGTCTCAGATATCACATCACCAGCATCATGTTCCAATTGAGCAGCATGATTCCCTCCACTTTAGAGTTGAGCTCCAGCCTCACATCACATCACAAACACACACACACACACACCGTTCCCAATCACTCCATGTTACAAACCAAGTAGGTGATTAGAACATTGTAGGTTGTGTAGTACAGCCATAAAAATTAGTTCTACCTTTTAGTCTCTCATCCTTACAAATCCTGGTAGGATTATAATTCAAAACCTCTTGACAAACTGGAGTAGCTCTGAGATTCCAATCTCAGACAGTTTTTCTTACAATTGTTCCGCCTCAATCGAAATCTTCTTTAATACTCGATACCCTTTTAAACCGAATCCGAGATGAAATGCTTCCGTTTATCTTTAATGAGTGTTTTAGCTCCAATTTTCACAAAGGAAAGGGAAAAAGCCACTTAAGGAAAACAATCATCAATTCCAAAGTCTTTCTTCATTTCTTATTACTATTGAGTATATGAAAGTAAATGGGTTTTCCGTGGAAAGGAAACTTGCAAACTTTTTATAAGCCAATATGAAATGAAATGCGCAATATCCTAGTGTTTTTTCGAGAAGAACCCAAATACTTACTGTTGCTCTATATATTTCACTATACCATATTACCCCGTTGCCACAAAACAAAATAACATGATGGGTAAACACAAGAGAATAACATTTTGACAGGATACTTTTAACGCTTAAACGTTGCAAATGAAAAGATCATGATTTATGCACTTAAAGCATGTGCAAACTCCTCATAAAAGGAACGAAACGATGGTAAGTTCATTATATGTTAAAAAGAAGGATGGGTTTCCATAAGAAACTTATATTTTCATCTCATCTCATTTTCATTCTTGGGAAAAGCTAGTTCACTCCTTTAACAGGGTACATCTGCATCACATTCCTTTTCCCATTGTTGTATCTAGCCTATCCGTTTCATAAGACTGGCTTATGTTCTGGATTTATGAAAGGGTGATCACATCACCATTTAATGCATAGCATACCGTACCATATGAGTGGAGAAAGCACATAAGGGAAAACGTTTTCTTTTGGGGAAATGAAGCAGGATTCATATAGAAATTCGGGTTGGTAGGCATTATGTAATAACTTAACTGGGACGAGAGCGACATTGGTTGAATGAATGAATAAATGCAGAGCATAAAAACACTATATACAGGTTTCCTTCTGTTAGTGAAACTGCCATAGCAGCTGACGCACCCAGTTCCCAGTTTTTTGTATCGGACAGTTTAAAATAATCCACAAAATGTACATGAAAATGTTTTGGTTTTGAGCCTGAATTGACTACGCATTAGTTGAGGGAGGGAGTGTGAGAGAGACAGGAATTAAGCGTTTGTGTATAAAATATTATTATGGATGGAGCAACGAGATGGGATGGATAGATGGATGCATGCTGGGTGTGTGTGCAGTTGATGTTCATGACGATGATGGGAGTGACGGGTGACAGTCACTGAGAAAAAAGATGAAGTAGTGCAAGGATGAATGATTATCCATCCTAAAAAAAGAGAAGCAGGAGCAAAAAGAAGGAACAGCAGCTGCCAAAAAATTCTCTTCATACTTTTTTTTATATTATTATTATGTACATACACTTATGCGAATTCGCGTGTGTCAGTGAAAAGAGAATGCTCTAACATGCTCTAACGACATTACATTACATCCTATTACAATCTTCTTGTTCATTTTGGTTTTGCCAAAATGTAATATGGGATGATGGCAGACAAGGAGAGAAATTTGTACATGCAGACAAAAGAAGAAGAAAAAGTGGAAAATTAGAGAGTAAAAAATGAAAAACGGAGACGTTGGTGGTGGTGGCCCATCATGATGATGATGATGGTGATGGTAAAACAGAAACTTCTTTTTTGCTTGCTTCTACACATACACATACACACACATGTTTTGCATTTTTCTCCTCCTTCCCCTCATCCAACTTGCTTTCACTTCCATATGGACATCATCACGAGAGAAGGGAGAAAGTAGATTTATTGAAAAACATGGAGCGCACTCCTTTTTTTGCTCATCTTAATGAGAGTAAATCATTTTTGAGTTTCTTGGGAGACTTAAAAAGATGAAAGAGATGGTGAATAAGAGGGCAGACAGATACAATAATGCACATTTAATGAACTGGGCCCTGCCAACCAGCCAGTTCTTTCTCGTTGCACCCACACTTTCTTAAGAAGAAAATAAAAGCGATTCAAGTAATTTCTCCAGTTCACCGCCACCACTACTACTTGGCAAATTACATGGTAGAAATCTTCTTTTGGAAGAGAAAAAAGGAATTATTCCATGGGGACAATAAATTCCTCACCAATCCTCCCAAAAAATTGCCTTCATCTTCATCTTCACCATTATCATTACCATCATCCCAAGAAAGCTGCTTGTTGGGAGCATAACAAGGTGCTTATTTTTTCCACTTGCAGATATGGTACAAAGCGAACATGTGGTTACATAACGTTCATATTCTTTCTCTTGATTATCATGTTATGTTTTCTATATAATTTAAAATGCTTATGAATACTTATACTTATGATTAAGGACTATTTCGTCTTAAGCTTTTCATTTTGAGGACACAATAAGAATGTTGATTCCACTCCTTTTCTTGATGCTTTTCAATTAAGTAGCATATTCTCCTGTGGAGAGGTTATTTTCGTCATTCCTAGTAAATATGAGAAAAGGACTTATTCCTTCATCCACTTTTAAAAATGGAATCCGGATGATGATATGATGCCAAAAACAAAGCCATTACAATATGCTCGTCATTACGATTGGGATGATGATGACGACGGGATGATGGCAGTCTGAATGATAAATGTAGTAATGATGAAATGGAGAGCATAAAAATCCAATTTGAGTGTCTTTCCTATCCTCTCACTCAAGCTTAGGTTTTTATGAGTCTTAGGATTCTTCTTTGGATTCCATATCATATCGTATTATCATCATATCATCATCATCATCATCATCTCATGGAGAATTCAATATGAGCAACAAAAGGAAAAATAAGAGGAAAAAATACTGATGACAGACACTCTCTCTTACTCTCTCTTGGAGAATAAGTTATATGCATGTCTTGTCTACTCTCCACATTGCTACTAGAGTAGGGATGAGCATGTTGACATAAAGTTGAAGAGGCAAAAGACAAGACGGGAGAAGATATATCACCACCACTCACCAAGCCACGCCACACCACAACTACGTACCAGCATGCATCATCATCATCATTTTATACATAAAACATTTGGTTGATAAGCTTGTCCATGTCTACAGGTCTACACGGAAGATATGTATGCATATTACAAAGAAAAAGAATTATTATTACATGAAGATTGTTTGAGAGGAGGAAAAAATGAGAGAAAAATATACAGCTGCTGTATGTCTTCTGGGTTTGGGGAAGTGGATGGTTTTAAGTAGTAGTAGTAGAGTTCAGTGGTGGTAGTGGTCCTAATAATGCTTGTGCATAAGTATTATCATTATTTTCTCCAACTCCAACTTACTATTCCCCACCACCACCGCCACCATTTCTACTTTCTTTCTCTGCTACTTTACTCGTGAAGAGATGGAGAGAAGCTATGCCAGGCTTAATGCTATGCCGTCATTTTATATTTGTGTGTGAGAGAAAGATGAAATCCATAAGAAAGCAAACATAAATTCGAATTTTCTCAACCCCATCGCTTTCTCTTTGAGAGAGCGAGACGCACTTTATGTGCAAATCTTGCATCCATCCGAAAAAACCGTGTTGTGAAGTCGTGTGCCTTAAGAATTATATTCATTCTTCTGCTCCTCTTTGCTCACTCACTAAGAAGCTATCCATTTGTGTGTGTGTGTGGAGATGCGAACTAAGGAGAAAATATGTGTTTTATAATAAGTACAAGAAAGTATACATACACAACAGAACCCAGACCCAAATTCCGTCTAATGATAACAAACACATTGCCCTAGCCTGCCCTTCCTTTTCACTCTCTCTGTTTTCCTGGCTTTGAGGCATTTTCTCTTCCTTTCTCTCTCTGGAAAATTATGCTGCTAACTGCTAAATATGTAACGTAACCTCGTTTCTTTGGAGGAAGAAAAACCTTGGGTGTGTGAGTGTGCTCATCTTCTAAAGACAATTTTCATTCCCGTTTTTGCTACACTCTCACTTTCTTTTGGAACTTGAAGAAAGAGAGAAAGGAGAGGGCAAGCTTAAAACATGCAAATTTCATTCTTTATAATATATTTTTACTTTGAGGGAGAAAAATAGAGATGAGCGAGCAGAGAAGGATTCACGTTCTTTTCTCCCCATTATTTTCAAGAAACTTTGAAGCCTTTATCAGCATCCTCATATCATCACCATGACTCCCATCACCATCAGTTTCTGGACCATATGCTGAGTACGAGTGAGACTGAGTCGCTGAGGAAGGAACAATATTCTATCCAGGCATGGATGGATGGATGTCGTAAAAGAGGATAAAAAGTGGAGAGAAGGAGAAGGCTCTCGAAATCTGTGTGCGAGTAAAATTTCAAGTGTCGTTTTGAAGAGGGTGATGATTAGAAAGAATGGACAGCTCTCTGTGTTTTGCTGATGTTGGTGTGGTGTGGTCAGCAAATAGTAAATAAGATTTTGGATGAGGATGAGGATGATGCTAGTGACCAGGAGAGGAGGGCAGAATCCTCACACAAAAAGAAATTGACAGTGATCCTCCTCACCCATTTTCACATCCCATCTAATAAGAAGCAATGAGATCAGTTGGGAACCATTCTGTTGGGTTTCTCTTCTTGTCTGGCACAAGCCACGGAATGGAACGCTGACGTGCCAAGAGAACAAAAATGTCACATTTGCAAGAAACGAGGGGAATGAGTATAGTTTGAGTTGGTTTGGTATGGCACAGTCGTCCTTGCTTTGATGTTCATGTCCCATCATTTCCCGTGACAGTTTTTGGTGGTGGGCACAACATTTCCAGTTGAGAGAATAACAACAAAATATTTTACGATACGATAAGTATGATATGACCTGCTGTGTTTCGACATTTCTTGTCATCCCTTGTCATTTCACTCATGTTTTCTACAATTTCCTCTTAACTTCTCCGCTACAATGACAAAACATGGGGAGACACACAACCTTGCATTAGTTTTGAGGGTGTCGTTCCTCGTCCTCAACTCAAACAAATATAAATAGAGATCATTTTCACAGACGTGGTCGTTCCTGGTTTTCTTGTCTGGTGGCTTCAGCGTACCTAAACACGTACATGCAATATAATAATAAAAAAATATTTATGCTGTGTTCTTTACCTCTCGACAAAGCGCCACACGACCACACACAATGATTCTAGCCAGCTTCCGAAACTTGACATCTGACATCCCATCCCGACCAAATGCAAAAGTGCCACGGTAGCCAACTGTGATGTAACCAGACTGTCGATTTTCATCTGCAAGTAATATAAAAAACATGCTATAATATTTTATTATGCTAACGACTACCCAAGTAGTAGCATGTGTTCTATTAGTGGTAGGTAATGTGTTATGCATTCTCATTCTTGCTAATGCATTAGAAATGGAAACGTTGGCAAAAATTTACTTGTGCATTCACAATCTCCCTTAAAATGAGACTGTGATTTGCACCCTTGGAAAAAGGGAAATGGGTTGTTACTTCAATAAATTATAGGAATTAATATGGTCTCTGAACACAGGTCTCTCTATGAAAACAAGTGGAAATAGACTAGACAATCTTTCTATGAATTTTTTTTTCGTCTGTCCGTCTTAATTTCCATTGGAATCTTTGGGAATGCTGCTACTTTGCTATGGCTCGTTCCAGCCGTCGTGATGAGGATGCAAATGAAGGAAGTGGAATAGTAGTCTCCCTGTTAACATTCATGTATGCATGGTGAAACGGCTAGAAACAACACAACACAATTTAGCACCGCTCCAAATTACTGGTAGCAACATTTTTGGCTTGGATTTCCCTTCCTCCCAAACTTATTTATGTTGTTTTAAAACATATAGGGAAAGGAAGAGCACGACCACAAAACTCCAATAAAACACGTTTTGAATGTATTCACCGGACAAGATTCGGGTCGGTGGTTTCATTCTCTAATACTCCTGGTTGGTGGAGCAAAAATTAAACTTTTCCAATTAATGAGCAACATTTGTCATTCTGAACGGGGAAGTAGGATATACTACTAATCCTAGCTATTAGGGATGTAATCCAGGTAAATATTTAGTTCATGCAGCGGGCAACATTATCATCATCATCATCATCATCATCAACTATAGCAATATCATCTCCCATTAGAATAACTCATCATTAAATGCATAATTTTATGAGCCAACATGTCGTTGCCAACTGACCAAAATTAACATGATAACACAAATATTAAAATAATAGTTAATTTATTCACAGACCAACTGTATACTCATCTCTTTATTATGCATGCATTAATTAATATGTTTGCGAAAAATGCATGTGATCAGAGTCCGTGCATATCACATTATGCTCATGCACAAAGCAAGAACGCTTTGGGGAGAAGCATTACGTTGAGTACAAAACCCCAGTAGGAACATACCCTGACCTGGCTGACCGAGAGACTATATATTTCGTATTAGCTTATTGCGGGAAATCGCCCAAGAGTTGATGTGCTGCTGTTTTGTTGTTTTTATTTCTTTGCTGCAAAATTTTTGATGACAGTGGCTCATCGTTGTTTGGATTTTCGAAAATTGTTTGAAAATCAATGTAAAATCGATTTTCAGGTTGCTCATCTATTGATCAGTAAGTGACTGGGTTGTATTTGGTTTTGTGTCTTGTAGTCAATTAATAATTTTCATTACAACAAACAAGGGCATTGTTGATGGAGTTGAGAATACTGGTTAGGTATTAAAATTTGTTTTTTCTTGTTTCTTTCAGATTCATCATCTATTTCTTGCCACCGGGTTCGAAGGAGGTTTTTCTGGTTGAAAAGCAGTTGAAAAGTACAATGTAAGTAGCTGAATGTTTCATTAAAAAATATTAGCTTCAATGTTTGTCAGATCAATGACAAGTCCATCATCCTACATTTTCATTAATTCTTCTTCATCTGATTGGTTTTGTTATAGATCAAAAATGCCACCATTTCCTCCATGGAAAAAGCCTGCTCCGACCCAACAGCAGCGTCAAATGGAATTGGACAGGGTCGCTGCGGAAGACCGACGACGGCGTCGACAGGAAATGCAAGCGGCACTAGACAACATTGCAGCTGGGCGTATTCCCGCCCCGCCACCAAGGCCTCCTACGCCTCCTCCGGTAGTTATTGAAGAGCCAAGAGTCATCCGTGGAGTCATAGAAGACCCGGTAGTGAGCGTCAGGGCCCAGGATTCCCAGGGATTTGTGTACAGAGTGGAGACTCGGAGGCCAAACATCGTAAGTACAACTACGATTAGTTTCGTATAGTTTTGTAATTAAAAAAAATTCTTGTGGCTCTAATAGTTTGCTTTTTTAATGATCCCGTAGATTCGACGCTTCCTACGTTGGCTCTTCGGCGATGAAGAATGACGAGTAAGGGAAGGAAGAAAGAAGGCTAAGACTGCAATCAAACCTACTATCATCACCATCCTAAATTTTTTGTACTTTCTTTTTTCAGTTCAATTTTGTGCTACGAATGTACTTCAAATTTCTTGTTGTTATATTCTTGCTCTATTGTGAATTATAAATAATACAATCATAATTCTTTGTTTAGTATCCTTTCAAAATATGAGTAACAATCAAAAATGCAGTCTTTTTTCTATTAAATATCAAATGCAAAACGTAATTTAATAATGTTGATCAGTCTTTGTTTTGGAATATATTATTTAATAAGTTATTTATCTCGTTTCAATATTTGAGCGCTTATCTATTTGTAAAGCAACTTAAGCATCCATACATTCATACAATTTGGATAAGGCATATCGTGAAATTACTGCATATCTTTTCATGAGCATGTGAGCACCCAACTTTTTACTTCTTGTTGGAGTATATTTGACTTGAATGATTTGAATGTGTAGCATATAATTCTCCCATAATTTTTGACAAAGCTCATTTCAAGGATATGAGAAAACACATTTGGAAATTGAAAACCATCGAGCCTTTTAATATTCTCGGAACGCCACCGACGCATTTAATTAATAGAGAAATAAAGAAGCTAGTCAAATGCCTACAAACTTTAATATTCTGTACATCAAATTCTTTCTGAAATTGAGGAAGGAAGATGTTTTGTGTATTGATTGAGAGAAGCCCTTCAAGCACGTGATGATGTGATGACGGTTTCCAATTGCTGATTCCAATCAGTAACTCTAACTCTTGACTTGAATTCTTTTGGAGAGGATTTGAAAAGAACACATATATAGAGAGGATTTCTTCAAAAAAAGGAAATGAATGTGAAGTTTTCTTTCTTTCCGTTCTGTTTTAGATTGGCTAAATTCTTGTTGAGAGAAAATTGGCCTTAAATTAAAAAGGATTAGTTGATTTTTTTTTCATTTTGGAAAGAAAAAGACAGAGAAATGACTAGAGCTTGTGCTTCCCTGCCTCTGGCCTAGGTCTTGTGCGTTAGCTACAATATTATTTCGGAGTTGAAAAAATTGAATGAGAAGTGAAAGACTGGATGAGAGGTGAATGAGTTCTTTTTGTGCACAATCAACGAATCCTTCAAGACGCTGGTGGAGCTGCGTTCGAGTATTCTTTTCCCGTGTAAAAAATGTATGACGGGAAGAAAGGAAGGAAATTATAAAGGGAGAAAGAATTCCCAAGTCTGCAATTTCTATTTTGTATTCTTGGTGATCCAAAGGCTTAGTTCCTGATTACGTTTCTTTTTCCTGGGTTTTTTATGTATTGATAAGACAGATGATGATGATGATGATGACGAAGATAACGATTATAAAGATGTTGATGGCAGAACGTAGTCATACTGTATTGCTATAATAGTATCTAGTAATAAGAAAGGAATAGAATTTCCTCTCCCGTTTCGTTTTTCATGGAAAACCAGCTTTTCAGAGATAATGTTTCCTGTGAGGAACAAAACGAACGATAACGTTACAATGTGTGTAGATGGCTTAAACTCTTCCATGAGAACATCTAACTCCAACTCATAAGGGAAGATAGACAGACAAACAAGAAAGGAATGTAGCAGTTCCTCCCCCAGAAATAGGTTTAATGAGGTGAGTAGTGGAGCTGAGGATAACTCGCTTTGAAAATTGAAACATGATCTTTGAAGCTGAAGACTGAAAATAAAGTGTCTTTATTGGCCTTAATTCGATGGTTGTCACGTTATAACTAGGGAGGAGGCAGAGGCATCTCCGCTCTAAAACTTCTTTTCCTTTCACCAACATTATCGTCTCCATTTCAAAGTCTTGTTGTTTTCTTATTATTATAATCTCCATAGATTCAGTGAAAAATCTTTGAAAGCATCATCTCATGTTCCAGTTCATCCTTCTTGGTGGAATAATTATGATAAAAAGAGGCTCACTCATTTAGGTACATTGGTTTGAGCCTCAACACTGTATAATATGATGATGGTCTTCAAATCATCATCTCTCCACTTCTTTTGACACCCTGCCTCCAGACAACATAAAAGAATGAAGGCTCCTCTCTCACTCCTGAGTAATTAACGTCATTCTTTGATAATTTAACTCATCCTCATCATCAAAAAGATATGCGAATGGTATGGTGATGGTAATAGTGAACAAGGGATGTGATATAGGGACACTGAATAGACAGGCCTATGGGCACTTCACAAGGAAAAGTTTTTGTGAGTTTGGAAACGAGTAAAAAAATTCCAAACCGTCATCTCATTACCCCAAAACCCCACCGCTACCACTACATTCATCAAACATGCTAGTTAAAAGTTGGAGATGTATGAAGGTTTCAAAACCGAGAAAAAAATGAGGAGGAAAAATATCTCTCTGTAATTAGATCAGTTTCTGTCTGTCTGTCTCCATCTCTCTCTCTTTCTCTGCTTCTCTCACTCTTAATGAGTTTTGGAACTCTTTAACGCCTGTCATTAAACCATAGTGTAATGTTCTTATATTGTTTCTAATCCAATTCAATCCCAATCCACATTCAACATCATCATCTCATCTCCTTCATTATCCACCAGTCGTAAATCCTTCTGGAAAAGTATGAGAGAGAAGGCATGAATATTATTTTGGGGAAGTAAGAGACAGCTTTTCCCACTGGAAAATATTGGTTAATGACCTGCTCTCTGGAAAGGAAATCATGTGCCGCTCTGCTCCTGTCCGTTACACCAACCAAAGAACCGTAGTAATAAACTCCTTCAAAAATATTACACTTTTTTACTTTCCTCATGTCAAGATTAACTTTTAGCTCTAATCTAGTATAAAGTGAGTTGATGAATATTCTGCTTTCTCCCTCGGTGAATTCAATCCCAAAAATCATAAAAAAAATATATACTTATATACTTTACGTAATCCCCAAGTTTTTTGTGAGAACGACGGCATAAATTTTGTATTTTAATGTTGCCAATTTAACACTTTTTTCTGTTCTCTCAAAACTACTTTGCATATAGTTTGTGAGCAGAGTTGAGGTTGGGTTTAGGGTTTTATTACTTTCCTTCGTCTTTGGGAGTTAAATGGAAAGCTTTAGATTTTCAAGTCTCATCAGAACATGCTCATTTATGAGGCTGGGCTCCCATATCCCACTTTTAATTATCTTCATCTGCCAACCACCACGGAATGGAATGAAAGTTGGAGGGCAGCATCAACATCATCATATCACATCACATCACGTCACGCAGCGGCCACAACAATTTCGAGTTCTTACTTAAACTTTCCAACGAAAAGTTTTCACACATGTGATGAACATAGTATTTTATGTGAAACCCCGCAAGAAGGAATAGAGGTTGAAAAGAAAAGGAGTAAAAAAGTGCATAAAAATTCATTCCACTTCATCTAACATCTGCATTAACTTAAAATTTCAGTCTCGGAATGGAATAGGGAATGATGATGATGATGACGCGAGAGGGGAAAGCAATGGATTGAAAAATTTTAAGGTTAAATTCTTCCCAGGAAAAAAACATTCGTTGGTAAAAGGATTTGGTCTGACGAGTAACCTAGCTCGTTGTTTTGAAGGACAGCTCTAGTTACTAGTTTTCCAGGAAATAGCAAGAGGCTAGCCGGTAGATCGATTATATTTTTTATTGGAATTTGGATTCCGACGATTCCCCATCGTTTGAAAGCCGAAGTCTTCCTTTAAGTATTAAACGCACAGTTCACTTTGGCTATTTTCAATCCGGCTAATTTTAGTGCATTCATTGATCTATCTAAAATCAAACCCCTGATATAATATTCCTGGCCTTGCATTTTGCATTGTGCGATTCTTTATTACAAAAGCCCTTGATCTTGAAGATGGTGACCAAAATGACAATTCTTTTTCGCTTAACCTTTCATCACCATCGTTCATTTTATAACATCCTCAAATTTTCAATGCATTTCTCATTCAAGAGCCTCTGTCATTTCGCTGTAGGGAAGACAAAAATAGATGAGAGTATAAAAAACAAAAGAAGAAATGGATTTCTCTTCTTTTTATCTATCTCTTCGGCCAAGTAGAGAAAAAATAGTTGGTAGGATAGAAGCAGTGGTAATGTGGTACTCGAAAGACAGAACGACATTCTCAACAACCACTTTCCGTATTACGTCCGTTCTCGTGCATCCATTCCATTCCATTTTGATCCAACCATTCTATACTACCACCGCCACCATTCCATGTCATTATACCCCACTTCACTTCACGAACGTTACATTTTGCCGAAAATCCATTGACGGACCAAATATCTATAGTGTTGGCTGTACAAACGAAGTACTAGCACTTGCGGGATATATTGAAGCATTTTTTTTTGTAGAACGAAAGAACGGGAGCAACTTTAAAGCGTTCATGTTTCTCTCGCTCTCCTTCTTAAAGTGTGACATGATGGCAATGTCACGTCGACATATCCTCCTCCAAATGAACTGGAATGATTATGGGATGCTGAGAAAAAAGGAAAGAGTAGCCAAAATGCAGAGGAAAAAAAGCAAAAAAAATGTAGTCATCCCCATCCTGACAATTTTTCCTTTCTTGTTGTCACCCAATCCATCTATTCTTCGACGACGGTTTTCCGTTTATATGTATACTGCTTATTTTCTTGTATGAAAATAAAAATCCTATTTATTTCGATGCTTTACTACCACCACCACCACGATTTGGAACATTGGAAAGGATTAAGGTAGCCGAATGAGTGGTGGTGTGGAGGATTATTCAACGGATGACCGAAAAAGACAGACAGTCCAAATGCAAGAAAAAACCTCAAGCATCAACACAACTGACAATTGGGAGGATACGAAAGGGGAAAAAAGTGAGGATCCATTTACCCAAAAAAATCCAACCACCTCAACAAACATTCGCATCGTATCGAAATGTATCGTACTTATCGAATTCTTGTCCTAACAGACATCAGACCTAACCTGATGGAAAGAAATAACCTTGAAGGGACGAGGGAAGCGCTAAGCGAGAACCGTTAAGTGTATATGGAAATGAAGGGAGGAATTGAAAAAAAGTGAGTTTTTCTCTCTCTTTCTCCACAACCTTGCATTGCAATCCGTATGGAAAATGGGTTGGAATGGAGGGAAACAGTAATGTAGTGCATAATGTACGAGCACTTCCGTTGGAAATGAGTTTCCTCTCTCGCAGCGCTTCCCTTTTGAATCAGCTGTAAAAGCCAGGTTTTCCTTTGTAATAGCCAATAACAGAAAACATGATAGGGGCTCAAATGGCAACAAGAACCATTTCTGTAAAGAATCCAATAAAACTGACTTGCAAAAAAATACTCGAAAACTGCGATACTCCCTTTTTCTATCGCTTCACTCTCTACTGTTATGTTCAACCAATGGAGCTATACAACCCAACTTGAAAGAAAGAAAAACATGTTGATTGATTTCCTCCTGGTGTCAACAAAATAAAATGGAAGGAAAACGATTTTTTTTTCAATGGAGACCCCCTTTCTGAAAAATCGTGTGTACAAGTGACATTACGAACTGGTACGGCCACGGGTGAACTAGTCACTAGTTTCTCTAGCAAAATGAAGTATAGAGAAGACGCGAGAAAACTAGCCCAAGATAAACACTCCATTTTCACTACACAATTGAATGAAGGACAGAGGACACACAAACATGAAGGATTGCCATTTGTCCAGGGGGTTATTTTAAGGTTTCAATTCACAATTTTGATTCGTTACATTACAAGAGGTGAACATGCTCTTGAGTAGATTACTCCTCAAGTCATGTTGGGTTGGGATGCAGAAGGGGATAAAAATCGGCAACTTTTTTTGGTCTGTCTCTTCTAAGAAGATTTTTTTTGTTAATCCACTTTCCATACACCCCCCAAACTATATACATAAATACATTCACACTTTGCCAAAATCACTTTCCCCCACTTGAAAAAATGTACAACAGAACTGGTTGCTGGACTTATCTTTTCGGCATACTCTCAAAAGTCTGACAGCTCCACCAAAAGACTGTGGAGGGGGATAGCAGAAGTTCGTGAACCCAACTTGTCCACATTTTATTTCAAAAGTTTTTTTCTTTCGGTGTTGGATGCGGCGGCTGACAGAAGCATCCTTGTCCATCCATCCCATTTCTTGGAAGATGATCCAGTTAAACATTGTTAAGCATTGTATTGATGATTTTTTTGAGTGCTTGACTCCCTCTCTGAGGTTTCCTCCTTCTGTTGTAAATCTCACATTTATGATGTGTGTTTCCCTCTACTTTGGGATTTGTAAAAAGGACTTTTTTTTGGAGGAAAAGTAATCGGATTGCCACTTGCCATCAACATACATAACACTAGCTCTCCTATACTTATGTTATTATTAGACCCAGATAGAAGAAAAACTACTACCAACACTGCTCCTGTTTCTGAAGCCAAAACGAAACCACAAAAAGACATGAGAAATATTAAGTCGTATTCCTACAATTTTTTTCCATCAAGGGACCAAGAGGAGGAGGATACAAGTGATGTGAAGTGATGTCATTCCTTTAACTACTTACATTTTTCTAATCTCCTTCCTTCTCTCATCATCATCATCATTTTATGGGGCAAGGCTGACTTTGAAAAGTACATGTTGCACATTTAAGTTTTCATCTCTGGTTACCAACTCCGCCAGAAAGAGAAAGATAATGCACAAGTAAAGAAAAGAATGGTATGTAGAATGCAGGTTGCCTTTGAGTGTAAGTGTAGGGTAACAGTTTTATCCACTCCATATTTATTCTCGATTTTCCTACGTGACTTGAGTGAAATGGAAGTAAAATTTCTTTGTTGAAAAGGTGAGTTTCCAGTTTAAATAATAAAGAATATTGGCAAACGATAAAGAAAGGGGAAATGGTTTCTTATTTTTTTCTGGAAAGAATGTAAAATATTCCTATTCTCTTTTTTAGAGAAATAAAAAGAAACTCTCAACCGTGTGGAAAGTAAAAAGGCTTTTGTAGGTCGAGATAAGAAACAAGGTAAAAAAAATGTAGAAAAGAAGAAGATGTATCTAAAGTAGGTATGCACGTTCATGTAAAAGACTGCGCACAATATTATGTACATTACGTGAGTGTACAGATACTACTACACACATAGGATGAAAGTGTGAGAAGAGTAGTATCAGGGTACAAAATCCAAAAGCCAATCCGTCGTTTTGCGTCATTCCTCCTTATCCTCATTCTTTGGGAGAGAAAAAAAATGTTGTATTTTTTCGATAACCACACATGCGGAAAATCAAACTTTTTTTTGGAGAGGAAGGTCTGAGTGGAATATGGTAACAAGATTTTTACCTTTAGTGTGTCATGTACATAACCTCCACATATATATTTTTTGGTACTATGACTGACTGAATGAACTGCCTTGGTGAATACTTTTGGGGATAAATCTTGTCTGGTATTTGGAAGGACTACTACTACTAGTAGTTCCACAATCTTTTTTTCTCCTCCGCTTAAAAAGTTTAAAGAAGATGGACTTCACAAGTGCACGCAAAGGTGGGTAAGTTAGACAAGACAGGAAGAGGGTTTTTTTGGGGGGAAAACGGGAACATAGATACTTCAACTCTTATATCAGGTTGTACAAGTCTAAGTTGAAAGGTGGAAATTGGGAATTGGCTCCCAAACTGAATCCCAAGCTCATCTTGCATTTTTCGGTCAAATCCTCTCAATTAATTTTTTATCCTGCCCACATTATCTAGCATCTCATGCCATTGTCAGTCTGTTGGAGAGTATGCTTTCATTGTGAAGTGAAAACCAGTGGGAACGTTGTGACAAGGTAATTTATAGGTGAATATTGAGTACAGCTTCATTGTATGGCCTGGAAAGTACGACAATATTCCATGAGGATTGGCAAAAGATGGTCCGATAATAAATTTAGGTCTCAAGTAGTGCCCATTCTCTCTCCTTCTTGTGTGTGGCTGGCTATGCTCCCGCTTTACAATGCATATGAACGTGTCTTTCAAAAGATTTGGAATTCAGTTGATGCCAAGAATCCTCGTTTTCCCTATTTTACATCACGTTCCTTGGGCTCCATATGGTACGTTACGTAAGCTGTGAGATTAAATTCAATACAAAATAAACTGAAAAGGTGTGCCATACCATCCTTGCCATTCTAGTGATGTTTTTTTGTGCTAGTTGTGTGTTGAGCACCAGGAGGATTATTTTAAACTATCTTTCGCTTGTTTTATTCATGAAAAACGGATTAGCATTCATGTTGATTTTAGGAAAGGACAGACACTCACTCCCCAAAAACACGTAACACCAAGTCGTCCAAGAACTGGATTAGTGGAAGCGGTAGCAGCAGCAGCTTCAGGTCCGTATTTACTAACTCGTTGCTATAGCAGATTAAGACGCAGGATGTATGTAAACGGCCTCAAAAAGCTGCTTGTCCATCCATTAGAGCTAGAAATCCTCTATTTTAAGCACGCTCAAAATTTAATCGAGTTGAAACCCTATCTAAACAAATGATGGTTTAAATTTCCCAAATTTTTCTCCCATTTGCTTACCTTAAAATAAGATGAAAAGTGCGCATAACTTTAAACACAAAAGTTTTCAGTGGTAGCTAGCAATATGCTTTCATATCGTGATGTATTTAAAATCCCTTGTTTTCTTTATCTTCCACGTTTCCCCCCTGATTTCTAAAAGTGATTCAAGGCAAGGCAGATGAGAACAAACATTATCCTTTACTCGCAAAACCAGTTTCTCATGGACTCGACTTTTTTATAAAATGAGAATCTCCCATATCACGAAATCTTTTACATTTGCTCATTTTCCATCACTCTCACATCCTTAGAATCCAGTTATATTCTGGGAGATAAACTCAAAATAAAAAGAAGAGTAAACATTATGCTCAGAAAATGGTTCCCGGTTTTTAAAACGAGAAAAGGCTTTACAAGATTTCCATAATTTCCCATTTCTATATTTGTCCAAACTGCAAACATTGAACAGGGACAAAAAAAATCTCTACTTGTGTGTTCTCCACTCCATCCACTATTCCATCCTACACGTTTCCAACTCTAAAAGCGGATAGTTGGTTGCCCATATAATTGGTTCCATAAAATCCCATTTGTTGGACGAAATTTACTATTACAGAACACATTTGCTCGGCTCGGAGACGTACATTACTAAAATAATAATGTTGGATTGGTGTAGCTGTCATTGGAAGACATTTCATGAAAATTTTACATTGATCTCATATGCCTAACCAGAAACATATGTAGAGCTTACACTAAAAATCTTTTTTTTTCACTGAAAAGTGAAGCGTATGGCTAGGAAAATTATGTAAAGCAGTTGCAATTAAGCGCCAAACATTAGGTTTCCTCCACCATAAATATTCATGAGCTCAAAACCAATTCATTTGCAGCGTTACAAGCTTATGACATTTTATCTGTCCACGATACCATATTAAATTAAACCATAGAGACCATCACATCACGTCATCCGGATATTAAAATAGGTTGGTGGTGTTGAAGGCTTCAAATGGTGACGTTAAAACGATCCATGAACACAACACAGCCTTCATATCAATCTTTAGAGTGTAGATTATGCACTTGCACACACACACATACACATACGTTTCATTATTTACATTAATCTACCAACATCTTTTCAGTTACTGCCTCAAGACGATATTTCTATATTTAGAATTAGTGGTGGTGGTGGTGCGTGCCTTTTCCCAACTAAGAAAATAGCAAGAGTTAGTTCACCATCTACAGTTTACTATCAACTGCACACAACTTCTTTCTTCAATTATGCAAAGTAAGTCTAAAACTGAAGTGTTATAATAATATACCCATAGTTCCCTACTTTCCTCATCTGACATTTATAACTACTCTGTAACCTGAGAAGATGGGAGAGTAACAAGCCCATAGAAAATTACTAAATATTCGTATATCATTTATGTATTCAAAGTACTTACTCACTCAACATGATGTAAAGATGGCACATGGGACCAGTTTTATTTTTATACTCTTCTCCTTCTCAAAAATGTTTGGATCATATTATGATCATGCTCATGATGATATGATTCTGGTGGTGGTGGTGGTGTTGCTTTGGTGCAAAGGGTTTGATTCATATGAAAAATATAATATTCCTTCTTCACATGGATACGCCATTATATTATCAACATGATCACCGTCACCTAACCAACCAACTACTTACTTTATACCTTCTCCTTTGTTTGCGTTGCATAAATGAAGGGAAAAGGGAACTCGTTTAATTTCATTTTCAACCTGTTTGTGTTTCCACCCAGTTATTTTCACACGAGGTTCATAAATTCTCTCAAATGTAAAATTGGCGATGATGAAATGATGTGATGAGAAAATATTATGTAAAGCCCCTTATTATTCTATCCCACCTATTTTACTCTCCTGTTGTTCTTGACAATGGACAGTTTTTTATGATGTGGTGATGATGATGGGGTAGGCAACCGCTGGGGGGTGGGTGGGTAGATGGGGTTTGTGTGTAGTGACTAATAATTCAGAAACGTGCATAAGTATAAATTCCCTTTGAAGTTTTGGTTATGAAAAGGAATCAAAGGATGGAAAGCCTTTTATTACCTTCACACAACATCATAAATAAACTACACTAATGCTAATGCTCCTACACATATTCCCACTTGTCGTCATCATCACGTCAGACGACGTTCGGATTATTGGAGGAGAGAGAAAGGAGGAAAATATGTTTTTGAAGTTCTTAGCTAAAAGCCTTAGTCTCTCTCCTTGAGAAAAGCCTTGGTGAGCTAGATAATAAACCAGGAAGGAATATGACAATGACGGTGATGTGATGAGGAACAAGGCAGCTGGTCGAAAATCCATTTCATTTCATTTTGAAATGTTTGTGAAAGCACACTCCCGTTTTCTCATCATCATATGTCACCCAAATAACTCTCTGTAGAAATGGGGGGAATGGACTTACTTTCAAGGAATCTGAGGAGGCCTTCCAACTGGAAGAATTCTGCTTCCGCTCGGAGTCTCCCTTTCTCATGAAAGTTTTCCGGTAGAATAACAGTCTGATTACGTAAATAGTCCAAAATGTAACGGAAGAGGATTCCATCTCTGTCGATGAATATCTTGCCTTTTGAGTCCCGTGGGATTGCATCTGCACCTGGAGTCACACAAAACAGTAAGAAATAAGGATGATGAATCAGAAACATAGAAATCAACATTCATTTTCTCCCATCTTACTTTTCACTCTCATTTCACTAGTTTGCTTTTATGACCTACATTCATAGTTACGAAACGAAACGAAACGATACGATACAAACATTGCATAATCACCAACCAGAAAAACCACTTCACTCCTAACCAACGAAAATAATCTTAAGCAAGAAAGCCAATGTTGGCCCTTTCTCTTTCTACAGGAAAATGCATTATCACTCCCGGAAGTGGGAGCTTTTAAGAATGAAAAGGAAAGGAAAGGATGCAACACATATGCATCTAGAGATCCATTCATACACAAACAGACAAACAAACCCAGAAAAAGTAGATCATACTCAGAGTCTCAAAACAAGTCGAAAGTAAACTGTGAAAAATGGAGAATGCGGATTCACCGAGGCATGTTGCCATGTAATGTACCGTCGCATCTCGTCTCATCCATCTTTTACATTATTTGGATTGTGTACGAGAGCCATTTACTCATTACTCTTCTTGTCTTTTTCTTCTTCTTCTCTGCATTCATGTCTAGCAAATCAACTTTCCCAATACTCAAATGCGTCATCAAATACCCCAAAATATTCAAGTTATGTGATATGCTCATGTCCTCTTTATTCTCGATCCCTTTTTTATTCTCCTCATACATATTTGCCATTTCTTTCTAGTTCTTTTCCCATTCGCTAAATGTTCAATATTTGCCAATGTATTACTAATCTTTCAGTCTTCTTTATTGTTTGAACAAGGATAAAGGTGACATTATACTATACAAAAGGACTGATACTCCTCCGCGTATCTTCTAACAAATACACAAATCACCAGGAAGGAATCTTTTTTTGCTTTAGTAGAAATGAAATGAAAAGGGGATAGGATCAAATTTCAGATACTTATTTCCAAGAAACAATATCCATTGTAAAATAAGTAAGCAGTATGACATTACTTATACGCCATGCCTTCTGTCACATCCCATCATATCATATAACATAGCTTCTTTTTTATGTTCATTTTTTTTGTTTTTTTTAGAAAAGGAAAAGGCAAATTTCTGAGAAAAGAATATTTATTTTCTGTACCCTCCACTTCCACCCTATTTGTTTTCCCCCCAGGAATAGTATTAGTACTAGAATTTTAACGGAGCCTCATGTTATGCTGCAAAAACATGCATGTATGTACATATATTTATTATGCACACAAAAATATGGATTTTTGTATGTACTTTTTTTCTCTCTACCAACATGTTGTGAGTGACTCCATTCCATAAAAAAGAGAGATGAAGACCATAAATCATTCATACATATTTCGTTTTGTTAGTGTATAATGGAGGAGTGTGCAGAACACTGCACTACTCCTTTCCTTAAGTATGGTTGGGTGTAATAAGTAAATGTTGATTGATCGACCTGCCGTTACCATACACTTTCCTTGTTCTTGCTTATCTACCTACTGAAACATTCTAGCGATGGGAACTTGGGCTCATATTATATTATTATTATTATCATAATATGTACATGGTATTTAGACATGATTTGATGATACTATGGGAACCTTGTTCAAGTTGTTTGTACGATAATAAGATGATTGTGTACATTAACTATGCAAACTAAAAAAGAAGAAGAAACCAAACAGGCAAATAATATGCAAAATGAGAAGAGGAATGTTTGTTTCATGCCTTGGTTCGATTTGGAGTTTGAGTTGTTTAGATGACAAGTAATATACAAAACTATAGATATTATATATGAAACAATAACTTTCCACCACAAAAAAAATACAAATTCTCTACAAAAAGAAGGAAAAGGAAACCGACTGTAGTAGAGTGGAATTAAAGAGGGAAAGTATAGAATATTATGCGGTCTGTATATTTATGGGAGTTCGAAGGACTCAATTTGAGTGGTAATGGATAATGCATGAGAACACACGAAAACAAACAATAGAAGAGAGGAGAGGATAGAGTGAGAGGGCCCTTCTACATTTCATTTTTGTTGTCGAGCCTCTCCAATAAAAAAAAGGACGGGAAAGAAAATAATATGGAAATGAAATAGGAAACGAGGATGAATGAGCACCAAATTAAATTTAATGTTGATTTCAAGTTGAAAACTTTGTACTCTCCACTCCACTCCACTCGACCAACTCTGTTTCTCCTCTTTTTATTTGTGTGCGTGTGTTTGTCCTGGAAAATGAGATAAAACTTAGTTTTTGTGTGTGTCTCTCTCTCTCATTCATTCCCTACTTGTTTCTTGGAAAACATGTGAAATGGTGTGTAAACAGGAGGATAGTGTACACTACACTACAACGTGTACGTAGCGGACTTAGTTGAGTATGATGATCATATAAATAAATTAAAACTTTTGTTTGCCTTTCACTACAATTAAAATGGAACATTTTTCTTTGTACTTTGTAGGAACAAACATTGAGTAATCCCTTTTTTTAACTGCACTGCAGCGATTTTTCTGTTAGCCCAGATTTTTCTACCGACAAAAGAAAGAAAAATTTGAGTTTTTACTTAGCGTGAATATTGCAAGGACATTGTCGTCATCATCCCAATCATCATCATCTACCACCTCCTCCTCCTATCCAGAAAGATTTTACTTTCTGCATTGGAATGGTGGAAGGAGATGCATTGCGGAATGAAAAATTGAAAGAGTATGACACGCATTTCATTTCATCTGAGAAAAGACATACGTATCACGTTTGTTTTCTTTGTCTGTATGCTTTCTACTCTCCATATATTTCTTCTGAAAGTTTGAAACGAGCCATTTTTTTTTTGGTTTCCATATAGTTAGCAGTATATGAATGGAATTCAGTAGAAATACTTAGCAAAGTCTCTAGAGAAAAATATCTGGGGTAGAAACAAGTAAAATAGGAAAGGTACCAGTTGCTCCTTTTTTTGTGCTTTTAGTTTGGAGGCTCAGTAAAAACACTAAGTTTTCTAATATACTCTGCTTTTACTTTATCCAAGTGATTTTTACTGAAAACCTATTTTTCTCTGAGAGAGAAAGGAAAGGAAGAAGAAGAAAAAAACCGAAATTGTACTTTGTGTTTTGGTAGTTGCAGAAGAGAGTGAGAGCGACTGTGAGTTCCCAGTGGAGTATGATATGATAAAAATAATATGCTACTTCACTCTCATCTTTCTCAACTCTAGATAAGAGAGTAAAAAAGCTAACGCTCTCCCTTTCTTTCTTTCTTTTCATTCTTTTACCTGTGTGTGAGCTTGAGCGCTAAGTGTAGAAAGTGTGAAGTGATGAAATAGGGCGAAATGAACTTGGGTTGACAGACACATTTATTATTTTCATATTAAGCATGCATTCTCTAACTCTCACATACTGCCTTTCCTATTGTAGGACATCAAATCATGCTCAGGTCTTTCTTACCGTGTGAAAACATTTCTGCCAATCGACCCGGCTCCCTCTTCACTGTTCCCACTGTGGTTGAGTAAAAGACTCCACCAACATTGAACTCTATTACTTGATCGTTATCCATCCTGTGACTGTCAGCTTTCTTTTGAGAGAATCAGATGTGAGAGTGACTTGATGAATGGGAAGCGCTCCGCTGTAGATTTCCCACTATTTGAACACCTGTATAATAAAAAAGAAGACGAGTTTCAAAATTAAATAAGTAATGTAATGCAATGCAACAACCCAGAACAGTTGATATAATATTGAACAAGTTTCAAAAGCAGAAGCCATTTTTTTAGGAGTAACGTGAGAAAAACGAATATTTGTAGTGGTAAAAAATACTGTGTAGTAGTAGTGCCTTCGTTTGTAGGATTTCGCTTAGACACACACAATCAGCAAACGACCAAGAGGAGAGGTAAACGGATACAAATAAAAAGAGATGATCGTGTAAAAGCAGAAATATGTGGATGGTTTGGTGGAAAAGTAGACTCGTGTACTTTTATTTTGCCATAATATGAATTTTTTTGCAGTGTACGATGATGATACGATAAATGAATGTATGTATCTACGCATCCCTTTTCGGTACCTCCTGGCATCGTTTTAGAAGATAGACATCAAGAGAAAAGGCTGAGAAGAAAGGGTACTAGGAACCAATACTAGCCATAGGATATTTGAAAAGGGAGAAAAAAGCTCTTTTCTACTAGCCTTACATATTAAAGCACTTTCCTTCAATTCCCTTCACTTTCAAGCTGTACATGCATTCATGCCTACATCGATGCATAATATCATAAGAAGGGTTTCGTCATGTAATTTGCCCTTTTTTCCATTCCACCAAAACCAGTTTCTTTAACCTGAGCAAGAGAGTATCACACAAGACATTAGTTTCTACGTCAACGTCCACAGAGACGGGGAGAGAAGGGGGAAAACTGTAAGCAATCCTCTGGAATAGGGTATGATAGGATACGATACGATGCCGATAAAGAAAAACTGATATGATACAGCTCTAGACTTTCACTTTGGAGAAAGGCCCAGCACACTTTCTCCAGCAATCACTTTCACATTTTATTGCACATTATCCTTCATACTCATACATGGGCTGGAGCTAGGGAACAAAAAAACAAAAGAAAATTTCCCTTTTTCCCGCTTTTCCCACTATTACAATGGAATTGGGATAAAATGCCGTGGGCAGTGCAGAGTGAGTCCAAGCTTTTTTTTTTTGGATCCTGTCATTATTCCCATCCAAAAAATAACATGATTATTGGATCCTCAACCAAGCATTTCCCTTGTAAGAGCATTGTATTGTATTGGAAGCATGTCAATGTCGATACAACTGGAAGTTGAAGTGTTGTAAGAGTTGGACAAGGTTTTGCTCTTTCTGTTCCCTCCTTCCTTCCTTTTTTTTGGAGAGTTGGAAATGGGGATGGAATGACGGTAATAAAGATTGTAATAGTGTAGTTTGGAGTGACAGTGGAAAACTTGGGAATGCAGTTGGTAATTGACCTTGTGCAATGAAAACTGTTGTAATGAGGGAGTAAAAACAAGCACTTTGAAATGGGGATGTGCAATAAAGGATTTTAGTTTTGTCCTGCTCTCGTTCCTTCCTCCTCTCTAGTTTTCAGAGCTCATCCCATGTTTCGAGTCGACTAAATCCGCAGTTTACAATGGGAAAGTGATAAAATGACAGAGACGAGCAAAGTTTTTATTTCCTTTCTATCCAACATCCAAAACCCGAAATTACCTAAAGGATTTTCAATACAACAGAAACTGTTTGCTTGTGTCTAAATATTCTGGTTTTGGGGTGGGAATTTTTATGCATTGCATTTCATTGTATTCCATCTCATCTCATCTCATGTCGTATCAGTTTGCTCTCTTTTATTAACGTCGGTTTCGGTTGAGTGGACCAATTTAGTAGTCTCCTTATTATTGAGTGTTGTGCCCATTGTAGAAAATGAAACCGCGCTTTGTTCCAATTTTTTTTGGTGGAAGGTTTCATTTGAAATGAGTCAACCCATTCTTTTTATGCATGTATATATGTATATTCATCTCCCTAGAGAGTGCAAGAGACAGAGTGAGAGAGCAAGAGGGGTTTGGTTTGTGCAGCACCGGAATTTATATACTTTGCAAATAAATGTTGACTTTCTGTGTTGGTCTGTGAGTGACATGAAAACAAGTATTTTAGTCTCCAACATAAATAAGTAGTTACGTTCTACAACCATCCACATTTTCCGAATGAAAAGTGAAACAGTTTGGAGGAGAGTAGTAGTACACACTCCACATATTTCTCTTCTCATGTCCTGAGAGAGAACAAAAAAAATGGGAAGGGAAAGGGAGTCGAGGATAATTTTAACATGCTGATAAACTGTATTATGTTATTGCAAAGAAAAAATATGTTACATCACAGGATGAGATTTATTTTGTCGGGTTGGAAATGAATTGGCTAGCATACAAGCAGAGAGTTGGAGAGGAGAAAATATATAGAGAGAACCAACGAATGGAGAGAAAGAGAGACTGTGTTTTCTGTAGGTTCAAGTGTTTCTAGGTGGTTTAGAGGATCCTTACCGGATATTATAATCTCTCTGGAGTAGCATTTATTGCAAAAGCATTTTCTCTCTGAGTGTGAGAGTAAGAGTGGCTTGGTTTGGCATGCATACACAGACACACATGCACAACACATTGTTTTTCCTCCATGCTTTTCTACATAAATTAGTCAAAGTTTGAGACAGTCAGTGGAGAGAGAAATAACACAAAGCAAGTTAAGTGCAGTGAAGCAAACACGTTATTACACAGGGAGCCCAAAGTATTGTTAAGGAAATGGTGGAAAATTTTGGGAGAAAGTGGAATAAGTGTAGACACAATCACCCATCCACACACACACATATGAAACGTTGTCGGTAACATAGGACACATACCATCATCATTGGCGTCGTTATTATTATCATTATGTGAGCAAGAATGGGCTTTGGCTAAAGTGGGGAGAGAAGGAGAGAAATCCGCTTTGTGAAATTAATGAATAAAAGGAAATGGAACAAAATCATTCTCTGGAGCAGTACACAAAGCTATGAGATGGGAGAAGGCAATACCATGGCCAAAAACAGAATGCTCTTATTATATGAATATTAGGTACTGTCTGTTACTCACTCTGTGGCTTGGCTTGGCTTGGATGGTGATCGTGTGAGGGAGAAAGAGAGAGAAAGTGTGAGTAACTAATGCCACATGGTTTGCTATGCATTGCTTTATATTTATTATATCAAAGTGAAAGAGTGAGAGAGGGAGAGAGAGAGAGAGGAGAAAGAGAGAGTTTAGTTAAAATGTCACTTATTGTTCTACTCGAATGATTTTCTTCCGTATTTTGTGGAAATTGCTCCCCATGGCTCTTTGCCGCCCTCCCGAGCTCCCTTCATTCATTTTGATGGTGGTGTGCTATGATCCCTTTCCTCTGTATCTCTCTCTACTCTGACTTGACTTTCCTTTCTGAAACTTTCACCGCTTATGTACGTCACATGTGTAGTGTGCACCACTAATTGTCTAGACCCTAAGGGATTTTTTCATGCAGCAAGCGCAAGACAAGCAAAAAATTTAGCTTCATGTTCATCCTCGTCCAAAATAAGTAAGCAAAAATATCCGTTGAGGAATCATCAAATTGTTGGGGGAACACATACGCGACGCTTTAGCGCTTCCTAATAAGCGAAATAGTAGAGTTTGGCAACTCAGCAAAAACTTTAAATCATTTGAAGATGATGATGATGATGATGCTCTCCCACATTTTCCGGATAATAACTTGGTAGCAATATTTCGAGTGTGCTATGGTAGCAGCTCTCTCTCAAGCCGCAACAACATTTCCGTAAAGTTTGTTTGTAGGTCAGCATTTATTTACAGAATAACATACACGATAAGCCGCACAAATCTCATAGGCTTGTAAACAGCAAATAAAATGCAGTCACCATCATTAACTCTAGAGTTTTGCTGCCACTGACATTCTGTCAATCATCCAATGCCCTTACCCAACTCTCAGCAGGTCATTTGAGCCTACGTGCAAAAAGCTACTGACTGAGCAAAATAATAATACGTATGCTATCAAAAGAGAGTGTAGGGTTGGGGCTGTCAATGCGTCTGTACTTTATTGTTTAAATGATATCCTTGAAAATTTATTGTTTTCTGTCTACTTCAACTACCTCCACTCTTGTTAGCATTCAGCACAAGTCAAAACAAACATGGTGATAATATGGAGTGCTAAAAACAGTGGGAGGATGAAATGAGGCAGTAAATGTATCTACATAAATGAGTGATCGTTAAGAAGAGAAGTTAAAAGGAGTGGATTTTGCACGCAAGTTTTCCCTTTCCTCTTTGAACAAAACAACTTGGCTTCCTTCCTCCATTCCCTTCTCCATTTCACACTCATCCTCTTCGGAACCTTCTCCAATTTCTCTTAAGACGACGTGAAGTAGTCCTCCTCATTTTCTTCATCATCCCCATCATCATCATTTACTATTATTACTGTCTCACTCTTCATCATAATCATCATCACTATTTTACTAGACTACTCAAAAACACAAATAGAAATTCATGTTTTAAGCTTCTCATGTGTTCTCGTCTCCTCTGAGGAGTTAATTCATGTCAAGATTTTTCATTCCGCTACTACTCTTTTCTCAGAAAATAACATAAACTTGGGCTCATCACCATTTCATGTTTTTATGAAAAGAAAAGAAAGAAAGAAAGGCGGATATGTAGTTTGTGGAATTGAAGGAACTAAGGAAAGTCATGGTGACGACGTACAATAAGAAAAGAATAAGAAAATAGTGAGTGAAGGATGATGTGATGATGATGATGTTGGTGGTGAAACGAAAGTTTTTAAGTTGGACAACAAAATCGATGTAAAAACTCAACAAGAGAACGGAAGCATCATCATCATCAACATAAACACCATTGTTCTCAGAGTTTCTCACAAAATGTTCTTGTTTTCTCATTTTTCGCCAGAGGAAATGTATATTTTCCTTGTTTCCTCATCCGCTTCCACTAGCTCACCAGCTAGCTAGTTCCCCATCTATCTTTGGGTCTCACGCCCTTTCAAATTTTCTGAGGATCAGATCATCAGCTTAAATTTTTCGCTCTCGTTCTCTCTTTCAACAAAAAAAAACCTAACTTTCTTTTCATTCTATTTCATTCCCATTCTCAAAAGACGAACATGATATCCGTAAATAAGTCAACTTTCAATCCCATTATATTCCTCACCGAATGTGATTCTCAGTTTTCCGCTGGTCAAGAGAAGAACTCTTCAACAAATAAGTAACCAAATACAACTTTTCACTTTCTCCTTATGTATGCTCCGCTTTTTTTGTTGAGGTTCCGCACTACTGCTCATTTTCATGGTGAAGAAGAAGGCCAATACTGGAAATGAAAGTGGGAGAAGAAAAATAGAGTTGGAAAAGTTGTTCCTTTGAATATCCCCTCTTAAACTAGTCATGCGAGGAGGAGAGTGAAGTGAGCCACCAGCAGCACCAAAGCCAACCTAATACAGGAGCTAACCATCACTACTAGCCGCCTTTGATCAACTTTCCCTTCAATTTTTTTATACTTATGTGCGTTTTCATATATGTATATTTGTGGTTGGTTCTTGTTTCAACACCGTGCCGCAACAACTTCAATGATGATTCCTGGAAAATACAGTTATTACTTTGGGATCGGGAAAGCAAAATCATGCGCTCAGTCATTGAATAACTTTCTACAATCCAACTTGTTTGGCTGTCGGTCTTGCCTGCTTGGAGAGAAACAAATTTTGAGAGAAACAGTTAGCCAGCCAGGCAACTTTGATAAACCCAATTTATTTTCTAAGTTTATTTTGGGATGTATCACCAGTGCTTACTTTTTGGTTGAGCATTGTAAGAGAGTCATGATAGGATGGTGATACAAATTCTAGTTTTTTTTTGCTGTGTGTGTGTGTGTCTGATGATATAAATCGGATTACAAATAGAGAATACATTCATTCTATCCAGCTAAACTTAAGACTCACAAAACAGCCACGATTTTGACTTTCTAAACAAGCTCAGGGCTGACTACTCTCTGTGTATTCCGATCCTTTACCCTTTTTCCTACTTTTAGCCAGAAAATGAAACTCTTCTTCCATTCCAAAGTTGAGTTTATTTCTCGTTCTCTCTCTCTCTCTTTCTTTTGATTGAATCAGACTTTAAGACAAAAGACACGTCCGCGCCAAAGGTACGTGAGTCGTGGACAAGATTTTTTCCCTTGTTTTTTTCACAAGAATGAAGATTGCCAGTGGACGTAGCGGAAAAACGTTAGTTAAAAAAATTTCTTTTCATTCTTCATAAAAAGTCCATTTTTCTCTCTATACTCCATATTTGTTGGACCTGCTACAGCCCTTCCAAATGGAGTGGGCGACAAAGGAAAAAAAATATGTTTTTTAGTTTGTGTTGGATATGAGTTTTTTCCTGCTGCAAAAGAAAAAAATTCTCAAGTGACTCAACCACCAGAGTTGGTTTTGCTGTTTTCTTTCTGATGTGACGACTTAAATTACTTACCCTTTCCCCCCGTCTTCATTCCACACACGGACGTTAGCAAAAGAATGTGCGTTTTCTCAAGAGAGATTTTTCCCAGCTACTTGCTCCTGCTTACTTCTAATGAAAGTATCTACCACTGGTTCCACTTTAACTTCAACCTAGCCTCTTTTCTTCATATACCCACGCACATCTATTTTTTTCTTTCTCTCTCTCTCTTCACTTTTAATGCCTTTGTGTGGTTGATCTATTCCCCTTTCTTCGTGTGGTGTTTTCATCATCACACTTGATCAGCTTCATTTTGGAACCCTGCCTGCTTTTCGCAATCAACTCCCCAGTGCAATTTGCTCCAACAACTCAACAACATTAGCGAACAATTGATAACAAGATGAGAGATAATGTGGGTGATATAAAAGTCAAACATAAAATGGGACTGACTAGGTTAAACGCTCCGTGTCAATTGTTTGGTTGATATATCTGATGGGGGAAATTTGTGTCACGTCAAAAAAAACTCTCATATAAGTACCACAGTTGTTGAGGGACCAGGACAAGGCAACCTGGAGTGAGTGTGGTGGTAGATGATTAGTTATAAGCACAGCTTACGTACTCGCTCCTATCTTCATTTTATATTAGAAAATTAAGCAACTATACTATTCCAATTGAGTCGTCTACTCAAACTTCAAAAAAATCATTGGAAAAGAGAAACAAGATACATCCCTAGAAAAGTTTTTAGTGCACTTACTTTCTCTTTAACATGAGATGAGAGCCAAAGACAAAGTTGAAAGATGTAGATAAGCTATGCATAACTTATACTTTGAAAGAGGACTAGATAGGTCGTCCCCTTTTCCTCTTATCCTCTTTTTTTCTATCTCTCTCCCATATCCACTTGCACACACTTTACCACTACTATTACCACTATCACCGCTATTGTTACAAGACAAGTTTCAGATAGTGTTCTGTTCTATGGCTGTTAATGTGTGTGAGCTTGAGCTAGGTGGCTCATGAAAAATGGATAGAGAGAGTGAAATGCACTGAGGGCACAAAAAAAAATTTCCATAGGAAACTACATTTTCCCTTTTAACTCCCCTTTCCCCCTTTCAAAATGGGAAATAATATGGTAGTTTTGGTAGCTCTCTGAAATGTAGGAAAAAACTGTTTTATACATAGTTTTTGCTCTGATGTTCCATTCCTCGAGTATAAATGGGAGTAAAATAAAGGATATGGTTTGGTATACTTTTAGTTTCTTTTCCTTTTAATAAATGTTCATATCAACCTCATATTTTTGTGTCTCTTCAGTCCTCCCTCCCTTTCCTCCTATCTCTCTGACTGTGACTGAGCCACTTCCCCATCCAAAATTTAGGTTCTGCTTGGCTAGAGCTTCACTTAATTCATAAAATATTCATGCTAATTCAACATTACATGTGTATTAAAATGTCAAAACAGGACAAGATGGAGGAGCTTGGTGCGACGTGACCGACACGAACATTTTGGGTTGACTTTGGCTTACCTATTTATATACATATATGTATATATTTTTTTGCAAAATTATACAGGTGCCCATACCCATGGATTCATATTATTGTATTTGATAGGAAGCCTGAAAAATGTCAAGAAGATTATGTTATCAGAAGAGTAGCAAGTGTCTTTGTCCCTATTTTATAACTATATCCCTGTCTAGGGTAAAACAAACTTTTTAAAATGTGTCAGAACGACACTTATTCAAAATTCAAAACAATGTTTGAGCTGGTTTGGCTACTTGCTAGTTTATTGGGTTGAATAAACATATAGGTAATAATAACATGTGACATTATTGGGATAGACTTTAGCTTCCTGGGGGAAATGGGAAAGATCAAATTTGGAATTTGACATGAGACTCAACTACTCCATCCTCATTTAGGTATATCTAACTAATTTAGTATTCATGTTTATTTCTGCTTTTGAGTGGAAGCTGTAAAAACATGAAGCAAATGTTCATTTCACATGACAGGTTTTTTATTTCAACGGATATGGCACAATTTCCCTCTTTTTATGATATTGACAGTGGGACGAAAGACGTGTCAAGTTACTGACTAGATCATAAAAACAAGAGAAACGACGCTAGTTATTTCCTTTTTTTGTATTCCTGACTCCAATTAAATCTCATTTTTTATGCGGTGGAAGACAATTTGCTTTTGTTAAGATTTCGCTTCATTGGTGATGTCTAGGGGAAAAAGTGGGGTTTTATGAGGTTTTTGATGGGCTCCTTCTCCACTCATATAAAATAAGTGGGATGGTGAAATAATCAAGTAGAGCTGCTTCGTGCCATTTTCTTAGTTGTATTTTTTTGTGGCAAAAGAGAGAGAAAAATTGTGATTTTTGTATGTAGGGGCTTTAGGAAAGAAGGAAGGAAGGAAAGGGACACATTAGGGAAATAAGATGAAAATCATTTCAAAAGTTTGCTCCTTTATTCCCCTTTTTTCTGCAAAAGAATTGCTGATTTTTATGTCATCCATAAACTAAGCATTGTTGGTTATGGCCCAGGCATGGATGAGATGGAACAAGTTCATTTTTTATGGGAAACAGTTCCCTATTTCCATAAACCATTCGGAAACACACTCTCTCAAAACATATCCTTATTTATGTGGGGGGAAACAAAGCCACGTAATGGACTTGGTTTTTTTAGAGCACGACTTACGTAGCCACATAATTTTATTGGCTTTTATTTTCCACAAATCCTCAATAGCAGCAACAGCCGAGGAACAGAAGCAGAATATAAAAATAGTACTTTTACAATTTCCATTATATGTGGTGGAAAAACAAGCACACGCTGTGATGAAACGTTCATAGATTTCGAGGGAATGAATGGCAATAATTTTTTATGTAAATATCAGGATATTGGAATGCAAAAATTTGGAGCGACAAAATTAATGTACGATCTGTCATGTTGACTTGGTGAAAAGGTATTTATGCATAGATGCTTAGAATGTAAATTGTATGGCTAAATGAGTTTTTCCATCACTTAAATCAATCAATCCACTTTTCATTCCTGTTTCCATCCGCTTTTCCGCAACACAATCTTTCTTAAAAGCAGCAGTATGGTATTCAGTATAGAGACTTGACTAAACATTTAGGAAATTGAATGGGCCATGATGGTGGAATGGCAAGCTTTGATTGAAAGTTTGTAAGTTTATATATAATATGCAAACTTTTATTGAAGTGAGCTTTACGGAAAAAATTGTTCTCATTTGAAACTCTGCCACCGCAAAATAAGGTGATTTCAGATGTGAGGAGATTTTTCCTTTGAATTGAATGTATTCACATCTTTCCACCCATTACGGTAATGAATTGATGTGTTTGCTCAGCCTAAAATGTTAATTTTCGACTTGAGGTTGAATGTCGTTTACAAAACCAATATTTTTCTACTCGTTGAAAGAAAATAAAGGATAAATATAATGGGAAAAGAGTTAGTTTCCACACCAAACCAAACCATGCATGTCCTTTTCTTGTATTTCATTCCACTTCTCTCTCTCAAATATTTGCAAAGTAGGTGAAAACACCAACTCTTGAAAAATTGTAACTGAAGACAGCTGAATGGGAGCCTGGTTTTTTGGCTTCACTTTTGAGGCATTTTCTGCTTTGCTGTTATTGAATTCAATGAATGAGTGCATTCTAATCGACCACTTTTCACTGTAATAAATGTACATATTTGTATTTCACCAATCTAACCAAATAAAAGAAATGCCGAAGCTGACGTAAAAAAACTGAAACCTTTCTAAATCTTTCCAGTTTCTCCTCCTTCCCTGCTCTCGTTTCCTCCATTCATGCATACATAATCGGTACATAGCATTATATTAAGTATGCAAAGGAAAAAAATCTTTGCATGCATCCACATCTCTCTCCGACCTGCTTCATCCAACTAGAATCCACACACGTTCGCGTTCACCTCACTTACAAGTTTTCGTATTCTCAAACTTTGCATTCAAAAGAGAATAAATTCTCTTTTTCACAAAAAGAAAAGTTGCGAAATTGGGAAAAGGGAACAGAGAACAGATTTTGAATGTTTGATGATGAACAAAAACAAGCTTGATGATAGGAAAACCAGAGAACCAGCATCTCACATCAGAGCCAAGCACAACCTCAACCAAAGAACCACCATCTCACGTCAACCTCTCCTCTCTCTCTCTCTTTCTCTCTACCTACTTTTTTTATCCACTTCACCGCACCACGACGATATATATGTACTATCAAACCAAAGCCAACCAACACACGCTCTCAACAACTTTCTTTTCATTTTCTCAATCCTCAGTCGATTTTACTCTCTTGGTGGTGGTGGTGGTGGAGCAGCAGCTCATGATGCTGCCTATGGTAATGCTGATTGCATCAAAAACTAAACAGAATGGTTTCTTGAGTGACCTGATAAAAACAAATTTATGTTGAGCCAACACGACTGACATGATAAGGGGGAAACTAAGAAGACATTTCTTTAAAAAATCTCTGTCAATCGACAGCATTTCACCTGAGATCAAGGGGGAAAGATGCTCTTTGATTTCCTTCACCTTTTCCCATCCAACTACCAACCTTTCAATTATAACCTTTGCAACTTTGAAATGGATGGGGTAGTCAGTCAGTCCACTCAACAAAAAATGAAATACAAGAGGAGAGCTTTAAGCTCGTATAATATTGCTTTGTTACAAGGGGATTTTTACTTTGGTTCAAAAACAATTTCGTTTTCACTTGGCAAAAAAAAAGCCGCTCTGCTCTGATCTGTTGAGTAACACTTGGGATAATATTGAATACATAAAGCACAGACATCACATCACATCATGGTTGGTTCCCATCGGAGTTCTCTCTACTCCTCAACTTACTTGTTTACAGAAAGAAAACTAAACAAGGTAAAATTCTCTTTGAAGATGATGCTGAATGCTACTGATGATGATGATGATGTCAATGTGAATTTAAACAATGTGATTTCTTTCCCGCTTTTGATCTCCCTTGTTTAGATTGAATAACCCTGTTTCTCCACCTCAAAAAAATATGGTTGTTTTCCCACATTTGGCCGCGTCTGTGGGAAACTACACGTCATTAACTTTCCTCTCAAATCATTCATTCCCTTCATCATGATCATCAACATTGCCATCCTCATCATTAATTCATTCCCATTTTTATAACTGGAAAGGAATAAAAAGAATGTATTTGGAATGGCATGGCATTGGCATCATGGGATAATGATTTGAGGAGATGGTAGCAATCATCCAAGGCAATCAATTGACCTCATTCATCAGCCACTAACAATACTTATTTTTTTTAGGGAGAACCGCATCCTTAAGACAAACGATAATAAAAGTAGAGCTGTCAAAGGAAATAATGAGGAGCATTAATTTCCCTTATCCCCTCTTCTTCAGATTTAACGAGGTGCTTGCGCCACAACCATTATATAACACCTTTTCCTCGGTGCTACTCATAAATACCTATAACATAACAATTTCAAAGGAGAGCGTACCAAATCAGGAACAGGAAGCTAGGGAAAAATCCTGTTTTTTTCGCTCACTCTATATTTTCCTAAAAAATCCATATGTATTCATTCATATCTCCCTTTTTTGAGCAAGTTACTCTTTAGTAGGGTGTGCAGAAAAGTACGGGAACCTTTAGCTTTATGACTATGTGTGCTGGCATGATGATCGATCTTCTTCCACGTTTCTCCTTACTGATCCTTAACTTCCCAACAAAGTACGTACGGTTGTGGAAGCGGAACCGTTGTCAGTTTGTGTGGCTTGCCTGTGCTTGCTTCTACAAGATTTTATTTATACTCCAGATTTTTCTCTTCCTCTTCCTTAGGAAATACATTCATACATACACTCCTTCCCATAAATAGAAAATATTATGTGAATGCAAGAAACAAGTTATGGGCTTACTTATGTTTGATATTAGCTCAAAAAATATAAACCAAACCAAACCAGCACCATTTCATTTCATTCTACGAAA
Organism: Orchesella flavescens; assembly: GCA_964034955.1. NCBI lineage: Eukaryota > Metazoa > Arthropoda > Collembola > Entomobryomorpha > Orchesellidae > Orchesella > Orchesella flavescens. Next base: position 53,139,949 of record OZ035953.1, read on the forward strand.
AAAAACATAGAGTTACAGAGGAAGAAAACAGGAACGACCAGCCCGAAAATTAGTGGCCTGAAGTAAAGTACAGGAGAGGGAAAGAGGAAGTGGAAGAAAAAAATAAGTATCGTTACAACAAGTTATGCCATAAAAATCAATAAAGACCTTTTTTGTCTGCCTTTCTTACTTCCCAAAAAGTAAGAAGCAAAAAGTCATAAGTATATATATATATATGTGTGTGTGTGTTTTCTCCGTACATTCAAGGTAGTTACGTGAATAGACAGTGACTAACAATAAGTTTTTGCCATGCTTCTGGATCAATGCGTTGTATACAAAAAGACACTTTGAACTCCAACTTCAGCTCACTCTCTCTCTATCTTTCTTTTTGCTTACACACACATACACACAAAAGGAAACAGAGTTGGTAAGCTAGCATCATATCATACATACCACGGTACATAGAAATGAAATTTGTTTTTGTCTGCGTATGTTATGTACTTCCTATCTCTTTGCGAGGGTCTCACGAGCGGACAAAGTTTTTGCTACTCCACGTGGAATCCAGTGGAATGGACTCATCCGGTGAAATAAAATATGAGTATGTAGGAGTCGGATAAGTATACTAACTTTATATATGAGGATGCTAAGCTGCTGGTTTGGTTGATATGATATTATATGTATATATATAAATGTGTGTGTGTGGTTGGTTGGTGAGAGAAGTGCAAATATAGATACATACATTTTTGCACAAAATTCAATATCTCCTTTTTCTTCTCTTTTGGTGGAAATCAAGAGCAACACAGAACATTCCTTTGTTTCAAGGATCCTCTCAGTCCAACAGAGTGCACAACCGTTTCATCAAAACTGTCTAATCAACATTCATATCGTGTCACTTATTTTTTTTCATTCTCTGCCAACCACGGGAATGTACATGGTCTGGAAATTTTAAGAGAGATGAGAATGAATGAATCAACTCTCTGTAGTCTTCTGAGAGAGAAGCTTTTATTTAGGTAGTTCATGAGAGTCTCAACAACTACCCCAAAAGATACATGCCATACTATATATGTGCCAGACCAAGAAATGAGACTGCAGACTTGTAGTGACGGATTTGAAATGAAATACATTCATGAGTCAATGCTAACCATTTTAGACATATGCACATGCACAACATTTCAACTACTCCATATGTACAAATGTTTTGAGTAGCAGAAGCAAAAATGTTTTTCAACCAATTATACATGCCATCCAGTTTACAGTCTAGTAATTATCTCTGTCGCTTCAGAATGGGAAATGTTGTAATGCCTCAAGCACACACCATATCATACCGTTTTATCTGCATTCATAGAAATATCTCTTCCAGTTGATGCATTTTCCACTGCTAACATAAACTTTTCCACTTGCTAAATGCAGACGTCAGCTTTCCAACAGAGTATTTTTTTGCACAGCAGTTTAGTCACTCGTTTTCATAATGACAAGGTCTGTATCATGTTGATTAGGGCTTGTGTCCTCCAAATTTTCACAGAAATGGGTGGTTTCATTCAGGAATATTTTATAAATGTGAGATACCATAATCACATAATGAAACTCGTTTCCTATGTCATCAAGCTTTCTCATTGTGAGCCGCCGCCGTCACAGAATTTAAGTACAATATCAATAGTCCATTCAAATCATTGATAATATAAACTGCTTTGTAGCTTTAGCAACGCAAAAAATTTTAATCACCACAACTTTATTGCATTAGTTGAATCCCCTTAATTGACAATTTTAATCTTATTCAAACTACATTGTTTTACTGACGGGATGAATTAAAAATGGAAGGAATAAACACATATTTAGGAAGGCTGAACACATCAATTTATTAATAGAGAGCTTGTAAGAAAAAGCATTCGGAAATGAAACATGTAATACTCGAGTCATTAGCGTGATATGACGGTGGAAAAGTAAAGGGTTGTTAATGAAAATTGTAGATTGGGGACCTTGTGTGACACAACCAGTACTCAATATCATAAGCAATTGGGGGTAAATAACATAGTTGTTAAACAAGGTTGCTCTATAAATATTTTGTCTTGAGTCATCGATTGGTCAAACATGTGTCATGTAGGTAAATCGGAAAATACCAGTTTAATTCCTTGTCAGGTAGCCGTCGTGGATTATTTTGTAAGTTAAATGGAAGAAAACGAATAATATCCTTCAATATCTTTTGTTTGACTATGGTTCATCGTACTTGTAAAAATGCAGCTTTTGTGGGGGATTTAGTACTGCAGGAGGTCAATGAGTATAAAATGATTTAGGGAGGATGACCTTGGAAAAATACAGAGCGAAAAAAACGCTACCTCGTTGGCTTTTCTTTGTAATTCCGGGTAGTAATAATAATGCATAAATGATGATGCCAAGGTATTTTTCTATAAATTATGTAGCTCCCCACCAAGAATTGATTTGGTGAACCATTCTACTTTTCTACTCACGAATTCCAAAAAAAAAATGAAGCATTTCTCCAAAGGTTTAGCCAAGAAATAAAAGATAATGATGAAGGGAACCACTCCTAAGTGACTTTTCCGCAATTCGAAATGGAAGCAACAAATCTTGCGATGAAACTTGTGCAAAGCCGTCACCAAACAAATGGTTATTTCTGCTAATGAACTTGGTTCGGAGGACGAGAGTGCATAAAAAAAGTGGAGCAAAAGTGAAATGAGCGAGAGAAAGATGGTGAGTGAGAGTATTAAATGAATTGAAGCGACAAAGAAAGGATTTCCACTATTGAGAAAAGAAGCTGAGCCACAAAAGTAAATCCTTGTCATTTCGAATTAGGAACGTTACTCCTGTTCCTCTGCTACGCTGCTTCCTCTTCCCACCAACCACCACTATACCAATGTCACCTCACACAACACATCTCCTCACCTCACACGGCTCAAGGAATAAGTGATACAGCCCAGTACGACGACGGTTTTTGGTTTTGAGCGAAAAGCGTCATTGTCATTGTGGTACGCGCTCGTGTACAAGCGCTCTTCATTCTCACCGCTGTAAATTGAGTGGGCGAACATCACCATCATCATCATCATTATTGTTTCCTCACAAGAAATCCTACACTTTCTTCAAATGCGACGATGGATAGATTGGATGAGGGAATGTAAGCTATAAGTATATATATCCCTAAATGTACGGACTGTCAACTGAATGCGTAGCTTTTGGCAATGATGAGGTGAAATTCCTCACAATTTTTACCATCATATGAGAGTGTTGGGAAAAGGAATAAAGAAAAGTCGAGCCCATCCATGTTTATTCCTTATTGTTAGTAAGTCTACGACACTCATTTCTCAATTGCATAAAACTTTTTTTCTTGGTTTCAATCTCATTGTCGCTATCACCACCATTCTTTTTTCTCATCTCATTTCTTTCTAGCTATAAAACCATTTTCTTAAAAGGCAACTCAAGACAAAAAAAATGAGAGGTATAGAAAAAAAGAAGAATTGCAGACTTTTGACACCCTCGCCTATCTTACAAAATGCCCACAAATTAATTTCGCACATGAGTATTAGACCCATCACCATTATGTAGCATGCAACAAAGAAATTATTTTTTGATTGTGCACTCCAAGCTTTTATGTTCTCTACCACCGTGATAATTGTATTGAGACAGCTCAGCCAACCCAACAAACTACATACTAGTCCCAGTCACAAAGTCACCCATACATTCAACGAATAGCAAGGAAATATAGGGACCTCAAACACAAAAAAAAGAAAGATTGTCAGTAAGTAGCCACTAAAATCATTTCCACTCCCTGCTATTTCTAGGGTGATGTGATAGTGATAGAAAATTGGCCACGTTTTTTATTACTTCCACACATAGTGAGTGAGAGCCAGAGAGAAAGATACTCAAGTAGTAGAAGAGTTGGAGTTGGCTATTCCTTCCTACTTGCTAGTGTGCTCTGCTAGAGCAAAAAACTTGTAGTGCCTGTTGGAAGCCATAATGTATATTTTATGACCGTTGGGCTTTCCTCACCAGTACATTTTTGCCTTTTGTTCTTTCATTCTTCTTCTCGGGTTGATTGAAAAGGCGCTGAGTGGAGTATGAAGGCTCTTTTTAACGTCTCTTTTCCCAAACCTTGTTTTCTCTTTCTCTCACTCACTTTCTCTATCCATCACTGGCCAAAATGTCCTAGTTGAAATGTAGTCTTTCTCATATGTATAACCAACCTCCTATCATATCATATCATCTCATCGCTATCACCATTCATGAACACAAATGAATCAAACCAGGAAGGAAGGAAGAAGAAGCATAATTCTTTTTCCCTTAAATTACTATGTTGCTACACGAACATCCTCTTCCACCACCACTCCCCTCCCATTTTATGACTAAAAGATGGAGAGAGACAATTCAATTAAAAATGTCCAAATAAATATACCCATTATCGGGGAGTAATATTGACATTGACTGTTGACTTTTGTTGACTCGTCTACATTACATACATGCAGCCTCTAAAATTATTGACGAGGTTGTGGCATTGGAAACTACACACATTTATATTTTGGAAGCAAGAATCGGGAATTGTGATGATTATGTATGTGTGTATCCTCCCACTTCTAATCACTCCACTCCACCTCTCAACCTCGACCACAAAGGGAAGAAGTAAAGTAATCAATTTAATTTTTTATTCACGAACCAACATCCTCTCTACTTCTCTCCACTGCCCTGTCCTGGACTCCTCTCGCCTGGCTTGGTTTGGTTTGGCATAGTCTCCCTCACTTGCCTTGACTGTCTTTTGACTCTTTTTGTTTATTTTCATGGAGAGAACAGAGAATGAGAATGGGCTCGTCATCCACCTCACATATTAATGAATGCATGCATATTATGGGCGTAGAGTAGATATATATGTGTGTGTGGATATGTATGTATTATAGCTAAAATGAAATGAACGGTGAGTAAGTGAATTCCGCAACAGCCCAATTTCACCTGAAATGAAAATGAGGAGAGCAAACCTCTGGCAAGCTCACTGACTTTTCGGACCAGCAGCAACAGCAACCACACCGTTGCGTTATGTTACATAGCCAGGCTTTGACTGGAGGAAGAGGCAAACGGGCCTAATATCATAATATAAGTATTTTATTGAGCATTCTTTCAGGTTCAAAGCAAGCCTTAATAGGTAATAGCCCACCGCCACTGCCAACCATCACATCAGTCATGTCATGCAATGCCACAAATGATGGTAAAATAAAGTCGTACAATTATTTTTATGATACATGTTGCAAAAGCTATACTTTTATGATTTTCATGCACGCACGCACGAACGCACTACTTCCCTATAAAGCAATGATATAATGTGTATGAGAAAGATGGAGAGAAATGAATGAACTCACTCTTGTGTTTTTCTTTGCCTTCACAGGTGTCTTTCTTCAAGTAGGTTGGTTGGTGTTGGTGTGGGAGAAAGAACTTGTTCCTTCCTCCTATCGTGGCTTTTTATAGGCTAACCAGGACCAACTGCACGGAACCTTGATCTTGATGGCAACTTCGGGATAGACAAAACCACCTGAGTTGAACCGAGACAAGAGGAAATTGTATTTTGTTCGAATTCTCTGTTTTTTTTGTATCCCACCTTTATTATTTCCACTTGATGATTTTCATCACAAATTATGAGGCTGGGGGATATAATGTGTTGAATAAGAGTTTGTTGGAAGTTTGTTTTGTGATTCTTTTAACAATCAATACAGCTCTTTCTGGAAATGTAATGTAGACGTTGAAATAAATCCACCGGAACTTTTGTTTCGGGTTGGAGTTGGTTGGAAAGTGTAAGTTGAGCTTTCCAAAAATAGAGAAGACTTTAATCGTCTTACTTAGACGGTCTATATGGGATATGTTCTTATTATTTACGTTGCCCCTCTCCTGCACTGAATGAATTCCTTTTGGAAGACGGAATAAAAATAGAAGCAAGACCGACCAGGTTTCCCCTTTTATTTCCGTCCAATCTTATTCTTCCACTTTTTTTGTGGAGAAAGAGTGTGTGGCAGACGCACTCGTCCAAATAGAAAGAGAAAAAGGAGAGATGGGATTTATTGGAAATTTAATCGGGCTTCGGAGAAGTTCGTTTTAATTTTCATTCTTTGTTCCTCTTCTTCTGACAAAAAGTGTCGGCGTGTAAACTATTATATGTCTATTTTTAAAACTTTAATTTCCTCCGTGCCTTAACTCCTTTCTCGTCTCCCCTTCTAATTTTCAAAGTTTAGCAAATTGCTCCTCGAAACAATATGGAGACTTGACGGAAAGGAATGGAGAGGAAAACGGTAAATGAGTTTGGTGAACAGCTCTCTCATATCATAAATGATTTCTTCATGTGATTCTCTTCCTCATCATCATCGTCGTCATCCTCATCATCACCAACGGGTTTCCAACTTCCTTCTTGTATCCACTCAAGTTATACTTTCTTTTTTGAAAATCCAGTCCAAAAGTCAAAGCCAGACTATTTTTAATACGCTTTTCTCCTTTCTTTTTCCGAAGAAAGCCGGCTTTTCAGACACACGGAGATTGTCAGGGAAAAAAGAATTGTTCGCTGTGACAAGTTCTTTGACTTTTTTTATAAAGACTTTTGCTCTCAACTTTGAGTTGTTTCATGCAAGTCTGTGTTGCGTGCTTAGTTCCTTTTTTCACTTTGTAGACAGACAAGAGTTGCTACGTTGTGTGTATGGAATGGGACATGGGCATTTTCAAAAAAAAATGGGAGATGAGATGATATTCGCAAACCTGAAAGTGATACACTCCCGGTTTCTCTATTTTTTTGAGTGGCACTCAACCCTCAAGTCAAGTCAAGAAAGTCGGAGGTACCAAAAAACCAGCAGAATGGAGATGTAGCAAGTGTATGTACAAGTAGTGGTGGTAGTGGCGTTGATGATGCTATTAAAATCAATGAGAAAGATTGTGTTGGAAGAGAAGATGAGTCGGCAGCATGGGAAATGAGGATCACAACATGATGATGATCATGATGATGATGACGTTGTACGTTCCTCTTAAAAAAATAAGGTTCGTTTTGTCTGCCAGAGTAACAATAATGGGACTACGTACAAAACAAAGTACATGTAAGTACGCCTTCGTTTGTGTACACTCCAACAACAGCAGATTTACTTTGGAATGTCAATGTCCTTCCTATCCTTTTCTCCTGCTAGCTTCGCTTTCCCAAGTTGGTCGGTTGGTTGGAAGTTTTGTTGGAAGTTGAACGAGCAGCAACAGTATTATTTGAGTTGACTTTTCTCTGTTCCACACAACCACACAACACTTTTCAATTTCACAGATTGCCTTTGCGTCTAACACCTGTTTTTGTGGGTGAAAACTGTCAAAAAATATTATCGGATTATTTTATTGATTCGTTGTCTAAGTTCCGTATTCTTTTGGTTGGTGCCCTTCGTTTCCAGTTCACTGGACTAGTTTAGGAGCGTGAGTGTGTGTTGTGTGTGTCCCTTTAGAAAAATAGAGGCAATGCTGAGAAAACTTGGAGGAGCGTCAGCTTAATATATTATTTGTGAGTCTGTAAATGAGTTTTGAGAAGTGGAAACGAGACAATGAGTCCAAAAAAAATATAAATACGACACGACCAAGACGACAGATAGGAAGGAAAACTTAGGGAAAGAAAGTGAGAAGAAAAGAACGTGTTGACGAGCAGGAGATGTCGGAGCAACTCCACCACATTTTCGTATTCTATTCCTGGCTTGGCTCTTCCCTTCGGCCTATGTCTGTGTGGTGCACTAGTCAAAGACGGAGTTGTTCTGGCTCTGCGTTTTCCTTGCTTCGTCTATTTTACCCGGGTTGCTTGTGTGTGTGAGTAAGCACTGCAATGCAATAGTATACTACTATATATTATACAACATTCAATGTTGTAGGCTGTAGTGTGTAAGTCCCTTTTCGTCTCGTCTTGACGAAATGAGATTCTCCGAGAGAGTGGGAGAATGTTGGAGTTGGACGCTTGCTTTTTTCCCTCCTTTCCATTCCATGTCATAAGAGAGTAGACTAGTGACTACAGACTACTCCTTCCTCTCTTTCTCTCTCTCTCGTTCCAACCAAGCTCCTGCCTGGAATAAAAAGGTTCCAAAAAGCTTGTGTGTGTGCGTGCATGCATGCATAGAAAGAGAGAGAGAGAGAGAGAGATGGCAAAACTCTATGTGTACAAGTCGCTTTCTGCACAAAAGAGAGTTGAAAATGATGATGATGATGATGACGATGATGATGCTCTACAACTACAACGATCGAAGTTGGACTTGGACAGCTTTACATTTTTTTTTTCTCTCTCTCTTTCCCTTTTTTCCAAGCACAATAAAAAACAGCGTATTTTAGGTCTGCTCACTGTAATACTCCCATGCAAGTAGGAGGACTACGCGAGGACTAAGTCTTTCTCTATGAACGCTACCTATAAACCACTTTCTCCCTCTTTCCTTCTGATCTCACTCACATGATATGATCCCAAATGTAGAACTTACTTACTTTGGGTGAAAAGGAAGAAAAAATATTGTAATATGGCTCATGCTATGCTTGCTACGCCACACTGTACCAAACTGTACACTTAACTTATGTCTACAAACGAGGAACACATACACACCAACACTACCACCACTGCACTTTGTTGCTCCTTAAGTTCAACAAAGAAAAATATGTATGGACCTGAAATGATGCTGCTGCTACTGCTGTTGATGCTGGAGACTGGAAACTTAAGACAAAGAAAAGAGAAGGGTTTCTTCTTCTACCACGATATTTTACTATTTCGCATGGTGTGTAGGTACCTGCATCTCAACCTTGTGTACAACAGACATACTTACTACGTTGTGTAACAAAAATCCTCATTTCACCTTTGTCTCCGGGAACACTTAGCCGGGGTTACTCAACTTTTCCTTAGGTTATACAACCAAATGTATGTGGATACACTTTTCATTATCATCTTCGTGATTATTCTTACGTAAGATGTGAGGACTCCAAGCTAAGCCAAGACCAAAATGAGTTGCTTTATTTTTGCAGCATCCATACTTAATCCATCCTACTGCTGCTGATACCACTCTTGATGATGATCATGATGATGATGATGATGACAGGAAACATTCAGCCAAACATATTTTCATGCTCATCTTCTTGTACTTGAAGTAGCAATCTCCTTCTTTTTTTAGGAAAATAGACTCGTTCGTCTACATATTTTTTACGAGTAGAAAAGTGGCAACGGGCCCGATATTGCATTATGCAACATCACATTTGTATGCGTGTGTCTGTTCTTATGGAATAAAATGAAGCAACAACATGAAAAAAAGCGCAGCAACTACCTACTACTGCATGTCTTTGGAGAAGATCCTTTTACGCACACGCACTTTTCCCTCAAAGTAAAAAATGTATGTTTATAAGGAAAGAAGTCCGATCGCTGCCGATATAGGCTAAACTATTTTGTTTGAGAGTATATATATATATATGTACGTACACACGCTGGGTTTTGGCATAGGTCTTGCTTTTGGCGATGGGGACAGAGAGAGACTAAATTGCATAAGCTTTCGCTTCACCATCTCTAAACTCCCTTATTTATATGTAATAGTGAGTAAAAATGGGAAAGTAAGTTTGATGCTGCATCCCTACTTTTATTTTTGTGTGGTGGAATTTGTTCAAGAGGAATCATTTGCCTTTTGCAAAGAAGAAGTTTACAACATAAAATAAAGTTTTTAAAAGTCTATGTTCCTTGTAAAGTATGAGTGGTGCTAGTACATTGCTGAGAAATAGAATGGATGAGGGAGTGAAGGAGAAAAGGATGCATAATATTGGATTTTCAGAGAGAGAGAGAGAGAGAGAGGAGTAGGGAGAAGGCAGCCAGGTTTAAGAGCCAACTCTACACATTCTAGCTATCGATTTCTTCAAAAAGGAAAGGGAGAACGGCAGCAGCGAGCCTGTGCTATACTCGCACACAACGGCGAGCCAGTACTATGCTGATGTTGGTGATGATGACGATGAAGCTGCCTCTCCTTCCTTTAGACTTTCACTTTATCCCATTCACGACACATACATATATAGACACTCTAAAGTACATTACCTTTCCCTTTGCTACTACGCTGTATGACATTATATTTATATAAAATAGTGTCTTTACACATGCTGATGATGAGTGAAAACCGTTTCTAGTGCATTATTGTGATGGTTAGCAAAAACCTAGGAAGTATGAAACCTTAAAAATGTTATGCATTTTAGGAAATGTTGAATGAATTTCTGTTCATGCTAACTATCCAAGCAGTTTTTTAGACTCGTTTATGAACAATGTGCGATAACAAAATTCCAGAGTTATTGAATAAAAATGATAAGCGATACTTTCAATCAGACTTAAACGTTAATAACATTAACTATCAGTTTGCTTCTCAGCTATATGGGATTAAATTACACACAAGAAATATAAATGCACAGACAACAAATAGTAAATTTCAAATTTCAAACATTTTTTATTGATAAAAATGATATTTGAGAACCGAGTTTTCACAATTTCACATGATATGTGTTGATTGAACTAGGAGCAACAGCACCAATTGACCATTTTTTCAAACTGAAAGAAAATCAAACAAAAAAATGCTAGTCACGATTACAATTTTACAATGCAATGATAATATTAAATAATTAAGAGCAGGAACTTACCGAAGAGCAACATGAAGCCGCACAATCGTCACCTTGTAAGGAGGCGTCAGTTCGGGTAGCCGAAGCATTCCCCCCTTGACCCCCTCCAACCGCAAGTGCGATACCACCGCCTTGTTGTTGGCCACCCTGTTGACCACCTCCTTGTTGTTGGCCCCCTTGTCGACCTCCTCCACTTAGAGGATCTTCAACCATTGGCAGCGCTCTGCCACCAGAACTAGCACCAACTTCAGCTGGACCAACCACTGCAGCTCCACCAACCTCTGCAACCGGTCCCCCGCCGCCACTACCACCAGCAATCTCATTCATCATTCCATCTTCAGGAATGTCTTCCCACGATACACTTGCATGTCCCAATGCATTGTCAGTTCCAACTCCTAACGCTTCCACTCTATTCTGTTTTTTATATTGGACCCACTCTTTATCTAGTCGCCTTCGACGGGCAGTCACCGTGGAGACTGCTGGCTTTAAACGGAGCTTGTTTATCTACAACATTAGAATTAGAAAAATAATTAATATGGTGCCTATTTGATTTACTAGATTAATGTACAAATGATAAGCCATAGTTACACTCACCTTTCCCATTGTTAAACTGAGGTTAACCACGAAGTGGAGTAGAATCTAATCTGTAATCTGGTGTAATCTAAAATAGTCAAGCACAACAATACTTCTTCAATTTTTACTCCAAGTAACATAATTATCTTCAAACTCGAGTCTAAATGAAGAAAATGATTGAAATATCAACTGTTTCATTACCTTTTAAAATCAATCAAATTCCTGGACAAATTTGCAACTTTGCAAGAGGAAACTTCTCAGCACGGCATAGCAAGAACAAAAATAGACTTTTATACGCAGCTGAGCAAACTTCCCACTAAGCTTAATGGTATATCCCAATTTGCCCCGAGAACACCGTTCTTCCTTTGTACCTATCGCATTATGCAATGCTGTGTATGCACATTACACTTTTTCATACATGATCATGGATGGATACCATGAAGGCAATTGCAAATGATTATATTTTGGTTTTAATTATTGTATCATACAATTAGGTAGGTTTTTTAGACATCTGGTAATAACTACTAAACAATACCACCTTGAAGTACCAATGCTTTTCAATGGTATCATATCTGAAGCAGTGAGACATGCAATTGTCGTATGTGTATACATAAGTACAAAACCAATCAAATCATCAAGTTGATGACCAAATCGTATATACACTAACAATACAATTAAACGCAAATTAAGATAGCGATATTATAAGGGAGGCGAGGTTATTAGCCCATAAACTTTGAGTAGAATAGATTGGAAACATGCTCATATTAAAACAAAAACTACTTTTTCACTACGGCGAAGCTCCAAGACGAGTACCAGTGAAAAACGTTTACATTTTGGATTTTTTCTCCAAAATATTCTCATATCATATAGATACTCCAATTTAAGCCGTTGACTTTATTTAACTTGTTCAACCCATGTCCATTATTAGATTTTAGTTGCTTAGGGTTTCCTTCGACAAGGACCACGCCAGTATGAATCGCCCAAGAAAAGGAAGACATTCAAGGAAGGAACTTGAATGAACGTTTTTACTCTTCTCTCCCTTGCCACTTGCTTACAATCATTTATATGTAGCCAAAGTCATCATCATTTCCAAAGGAAAGCCGATAAGAAGAAGTGGAGCTGGAGCTCACGGAGTAAGAAAACCGAGTACTTTTACATGAAATAAAATACTGGAGAAATGTGACTTGCAGGAAAAAATAGGAAACGGTGCATTAAGTCCAGAAATATATATGTATCAAGCATTCACATCACTGCTGTGTCTGACTTAACATAGTTTCTTGTACACAGGAAGAAACTAGAGAAGATCATTGTATAAACCATCATTATCAGTATTTTTTCCTCTGTGAATCGCATAAATTCCACAACATCCGTCCGCAAGCTAACGTGCTCAAGCCTTGGGATGGAAGAGGATAGGCCACAGCTAAGTCTAAAAGGATTTCCAGAACGGGAGCTTAAAGTTGTGTGGGATGTGTTTAAAACAGTCACATAATTTCTGATCATGATACCATCTACAGCCATGCCATGCATCCAATAAGTCTCTTGAATTGAATGCAAAAAAAATATATATTTTTCTTTCTTTTTAAACAGAAAACGACGACTGAAAGAAGCAGACCAGAACTGAGAGTTGAGATTGTCAACCGAACCGAGTGTGTGTGGCTGAGCCATTACCGTATCGTAACGCAACGTAACGTAACGTAACGTAACTGCAATTGCAATCCATATAATAAATGAATTGGCTGTGCTGTAATAAGCACCTGTGCCCGATGGCCATGGCATAGCCCATTGTTGAGCTTGGTTGCATAGGAATTTTATGCTGAAGAAGAGACTTCTAACTACACATAAAATGCAGCTGTGCTGCTTACATAATATATCCCCTTTTTCCAAGAAGAAGTCAACGCGAATGATGTACAACCTTGCTCTGCTCAAGTTAGTTACCTGTCTTTTTCCTTCTCGCACCTGTGATTCTGGTCGTCGTCCCATCATAATCATCGTCATTTCTTTCCTTAGCCTCAGCTTCAGTCAGTCCGATCTACTTGTTTATGTTTCAAGTTGTTCAACAATGCAGTTCCTCCACTTGTGTCTCTCCCCATGTATATTTCTCTCAAGAATGGAATGAAAGAGGTACATTGACGAGCCAACTAACTGGTACCTGTACCTACCCATCTCGTTCCACCACTACCATCAGTGCTGCTACAGAACAGGATGATGTTATGATGTTCATCCGCAGGTGAGGATCATCATGATTATGATGCTGCCGACAATGTTCTTTGCTATATCAATATATAATAGCAGCATAATACACATAGTCCCTGTATCCGCAATAATGTACATGTTTTTTTAAACATGAGACAACAAGCAAGACTATATAAAAAAAAGAGGTAGATAATCCATTTTATGATCTGTCTTAATGGATATCCTACAAAAAGCCGTTTTTGTTTAGCAATAGTTACAGGAATCTCGCTTTGGCACAGGCAGGTGTGGTGTAGTACTATTGATGATTATGGCGAGAAAAAAAACATTCAGTGTTTGTTGACTTGACTTGTGAACTAGTTGACATTTGGTGAATTGTGATACAAATGATTTTTAACCTTTTTAACTAAAGTATTTGCAAATTTATTTAATCTAAACAAATTATTGATGTGGATTGTGGTGCATTTAGTTAAAGAGGATGTGATGGAGGAGAATTATTACGAGGGAGGTTTTATTATTCCAACATCCATCCACAATTGTATTTCTGATGATTCATAATGTGTGAAAGAAGAGCATTATTAGATGCCGAAATGTACAAGATTTCTGAAGAAGATTCCCAAGACGAGGAAGTACTATCCGCGAGGGGATTGGCAAACTACACTGATGAAGTTTTGAAACTTGAGGGGAGTGACCAAGGCTCTAATAATAATAAAAATGGGAATAATAACTACCGGTGGAGCTACAGCATCCACCAAAAGCTTTCCACAGCCTCTGGACCAGGTGGGATAACCATCAATGAGAATTATGCTCTCCATCCTAATCAGTATACACATTCAGTGCCACACTCCCCATCGACTTCCTCCTCCTTCTCAAGTGCCATGCAGAAGTTTACCAGTGGGTCGTTATCCTTATCAAAGTACAAAATATTGGAGGGACCACCGTCGTTACCAACAAAGTTATCTTTTCATAGTGGTGGTGTAAGACGCTCCGAATCATCATCCCACCAAAGCCTTGGAGCAATTCCCGACGGAGATAATTTAGATTGGCCAGAAACCAGTACAAATTCAGACTCTTGTTTGTCCAGTGATGACAAAGTGGCTAATCGTGGTGGTGGTAAACGTGGACCACAGAGTGAGAGTGATAAATACTTACCAAGAACTTACTTTGGTGACCATGTGAAGAGGCTTGAAGAACATGAGGAACCTCCAAATAGCGTTAGAAATCAAAACCAAAATCAAACCCAAAATCGAAACCTTTATAGGCGGTCGAGAAGACGACGACATAATCATAATCATAATCATCATCATAGGCATGGAGATTCCACATCCGGCTCGGACTCAGAGTCAGTTTGCTCTGGTGGGAGTTGTAGCCCCTGTGCCGATTGTGTAAGCAGCTCAGGTCAACAACTCAAGACGACAACGAGACGACAACCTACTCAAGGTGGTAGTGATAACGATCATCATGGTCGTAATAGACGGCGTCATGATACCGTGACATCTTCCGAAGGAGAGGATTATGAGAATGAGTCATCATACTCGGACAGCTCCTGTGGGGACGACTATCGAGATTATTATGATGATGAAGACGAGCAAGAGTATTTCGATGACATTGTCAAGTTTGTGTAAGCTTCCGTTTTATTTCATTCCCTATAAATTATTATGTAGGAAATAATATACAGTAGTATTGATACACAAGTGAATGACGTCTTTAACGACAGCATAAGGAAAGTTCAATCTCATTACTACCTACCAAAGCTATTTAGATAAAGGCTCAACTAGAAAGAAAATGAAATTGAGAGACTACCCAAAATATTTCTCGGAAATAAATAGCGCACGACAAAGGAGAACAAAAAGGCAATTTTCTTGAGATGAATGACAAAAATGACAAGGAGAAAACAAGAAATGAAATGTGTTCCACATTGTCTGCCCTGCTCTCTCAATGTCTAGTTGATTTTTGCTCAGAATGAATTCCTCCATTTTTTTTGTTTTCTGTCAATTTATCTCCATCAAATAAGTTTAGTTTTGCATGCAACGAAAATGGAAAAAAAATATATTTTGTTTCAGGACTTGTTCACTAGTGAAGAAATGTGGAGCATATCATTTCATGCAGAAACTCTCGACTCCACATGACAATCATTTTTCCCCCTTTTAACAAGCCAACAGAATATATCATAACATAACGGAAGAGATAATTAGGGAGCATTCCCTCACTACTTTATTACAATAGATAGGCCATATTATATTGGGTGGTAGGTAAAAATATTGAAGAGAAAAGTGGTAGGAGGTAAGAGCATGCAAGCGTCATCATCAACCTCATCATCAACATCGATGAATTCCTCTTATTACCTTTAGCTTGTTTCCCCTTCAAAAAGATGTATCTCATTTTTGCTTGAATTCCTTCACAAAATTTCTTTCTCTGAAGGAAAGTAGCTGGTTTTGGTTGGTTCTTCACTCACTCACTCACTCACTAACTCCATCTCATCTTATTACCGTTGTTGTGAAAAAGAGAAGTAGAGCCTACTTCTCCTCATCTCTCTTGAAAAGGAAAAAATATGAAGAGGGAAGGAGAAGAAAAGTGACAACCATGGCGATGGTAAATATTGAGAGTGTAGATTGTTCGTTCATGAGTGGTAATATTATGAATATCTGTCTTCTGTATTTTTTTCTTCTTCTCTCGTCTGAATCTCTCTTTCTCCTCATTTTTCTACACTCGAAACATTACGTTTCACTGAACCACCTTATTGGTTATGAAATTCATCATTAGACATACTTGAATGGGCTCAAGCCTTGGCAAAAAAAAGGAGAAAAAAAACTACTTGACTCTCTGTGAGTAAAGAAAAAGGTAGTAGGCGTGTGAGAAAGAAGAAAGTATGAAAAACTAATGAGATTTTTCTTTCTCATGCTACCACCTTATTTTTAGGCTTCTTGGAAAGATATAAGCCAAGACAAGCATGCTTAACTTAAATTCATATGAGTACATATTGAGGAAATTCAGAAGCTGTAGAGTTCTGCATAATATGACGTATGCCAAGGATAAATGAAAGCTGGGCATGTGGATAGAATGGATGGCTTCATAATGAATGATATTAAGATACTATTAGTTAAAATTCAATGTGAAGAGATGTTAATTAATGAGGAAAATCTTGTGATGATGACAAAAATGATATGAATCTCTTGAGCTTACTCATCCCTTTCTTCTTATTTTCATTCCTTATTAAAGTAGTGACAGTGAAGTGGAATCGAATACGAATGGGAACGGAGACATGTTCCTCTTTGAATACTCAGCGGAATCAGACGAGTTATCTGAAAATAGCGAAACTGACGTGAGAATGCCGTCGTCATCAGCATCAGCACGACAACAAGATGCATATTATAGTCATGCTCCTCACCCAGGACCAAGTGATTCAGAATTTATACCTCAGATCGTTCCTGTTGGTAGTGGTGGTGGTGGTGTTGGTGTGGGCGATGATGATAATCACCATCATCATCATCATCATCATCATCCTAGTCCTGGAGTAGAGCAGACACGAAATAGCTGCACCAGCAACAACGTGCTATCATCAGGAGCAATCTCTCAAGACAGGAGATCGATGACAGGCTCAGCTACAAGTAATAATGCTGCTACGGTGTCAACTACACCTTCCTCATCTAACGTTCATTTTCAAAAATCCGGAAAAGGTGCGAAAGGGAAGATCTCAAGGCTTTTGAAAAGGAAACGAGATATCACAATTGGGAAAGGGGAGAGCGTTTCCTCACCACCAGTGATAGTAGGATCACAAGATAATACACAAGCGGAAAATTGTTCCCCACTCAATTCGAATTTTCATCAGTGTCATCATCCCCCTCCTCACCCACAACAGTATGCTCATCCTCATCAATCCCCGGATCAGAATAGTCGGCCACATCAAAGTCAATCCAAAGCAATGTTATCATCATCATCATCATCAACAACAACTTGCAACACCACCTCCTCTTCCAAACAAAAGGGAACTGGTGGTTCCACGGTTCCTGTTCCAGAAAAAGTGTTTCGTTTCAAGGATGAGCATGGCGGTGAGAGTCGCACCGTCTTTGTTGACATTCCACAGTCACGAAACAGTAATCTCGGGAGGAGAGCTACGTTGATTGAGAGCATTCTTGGCATCATTCCTGGAAGGTTTTCTACACCTCCTTTGAGTTCCTCCTCCTTCCATGTCCACTCCAATGACCGCATTATGGTGGCTGGCTTTGTACCTGATGGTGTTGCCTCGAGATATCGTCGCATCAAAATCGGTAAGAAAGATATATACATTTATATTATTCTATCATGATCCAATTGAACCCAATACAATAATAGCATTAGGAAAACCATATTTGCTTACATTTTGCATGGATTTCTACACCACAATATAGTCACACAAACACCGTATGTGGTCCTCACAATTTTTTTTTGGCAATGCTTCGTTTTGGCTTGAACTGGTACTTGGTGTACTGTGGTGTGCAGTGGGATTACAAATTTATTGCATGCTTCATTGGTTCTCCTCCTCCTCTCATGCAGCTTTTACATAAACATGTCATGCTATCAAGGCTCTCGTCTCATAAAGTATTTATGGAGTTGACAATGATTAAGCTTTACAAAGCCACCACAATAAAGAAGCAACAAAAAGAGAAACACACTCACACGCCAAGCCAAGACCCGGCCTCACCACTTCACTACACCTTTGCAAACCAAACCACATAAGATGGAAGTGGAGTGGAGTGGAGTGGAAGGGCTAAGGTAAGAAAATTTGTTTGGGGCGAACGCGAACTTCCCTCAACTTGCTGGCTTTGGCAATGAAAAGGAATTTCCCATGTTTTCTTTCCAGTTGACAAATAATTAAAGTTTGTTTCATTTTAATATCGTATCGTGTGGCGATAGTGATGATGATCATCCTCATCATCATCATCATTATATTATCATCCCCAAAACTTTTTGTTCACATTTACATTGTAAGCAATAGCAATATGAGGAGCATATTTGCTAACTAACTTTTGTCTTACTTCTTGTTAAGCTTCTAATTTGTTTGGGGACAAAACTTAAGTAGGAAATTTTGCAACTCCCTGGAAAACATCTCGTAATAATCATCTCATCTATTCTATCTCTAGACCATCTTCTTGCTCTCATCATCATCGTCATCATCACACAATATAACATAAGATAATAGCAGGGACACCACCAAAGGGATACAAGGGATAGGAGAAGAGGACTAGCAAGATCATCTTTCTTTTTTGTTTTTCATTTTCATTGCTGTTGCTAAAAGTTATAAAATTTGGTATGCGGTTTCATTTGGTTGAGCTCTACATTAAGTACTAGTATGTAAGGCTGATATGATATGATATGATACGATCTATTATACACTACGCATTTGGGCTGGTGCCGTGAAAATTATCATCACATTATTACATAAGTATTGCTATCATCATCATCATCATCATCCCATCACTATACCACACCACACCACAAAACTATTTTCTCTTAATAGAGAAGGAGGAGAAATGGGAAAGGAGGAGACCACCCAAAATGTTTTGTTATCTTCATTTTTGGTTTTTAGTAACAACAACTCCAATCCAGCTCCACTTGCAAAAGAGTTTAAGCATTGCAATGCGTAGCAAAAAGGATAAAAACGATAAACATAAACACACGCGATTACATTCTTTAGTGGTGGTTGTGGGGCAATAAGAAAAGTAATATTGAGGCTGAGAACACCACAGAAAAAGCATATCATATCTCTTTGTTGTCATCATCGCTTCATTTTATTTGGTGTGGAGTTGGAGTATTTGTGTTCTACAACTCCACTACTAATATTGCACTCCCATGGTTTCCTATTGTGGGAGGAGGAGAGAAAGAAAGACGTTGAGAAACCGGCTTCTCTCTTCCTCTCTGGAGTTTGTTTGCTACAACTCTCAAACTTTTACTGACTTTTCATATTGTGGATGAAAACGATGAAATGATGATTATTGTGATGTGATGGGATGATGTTCTTTGTTTACTGAACTCCTCAAAAAAAATATAAGTGCAAATGCAATGATGTGGTTATTGCGGCCAGGGGATATATGATTGTGTTTCTTTGTGGAGTAGAATATGGTTGATGGTGATAATAGTAATACGGATTTGGATTTATTCCCCGTTCAGAAATGATATGCAGATAGAGAGAGAGAGAGTTCGAGCTGGGTCATAAACTTTATCGGTTTTTGGACGAGGTGGGTGAGCAAGTGAGTAAAGAGCGAGAGTCGAGTGTTTGTATCTATCAAGGAATAAAATTCTGAGAGAGTCACTAAAAACCAAACCAGGTTATAAAATTGAGTTTGGTGTGAGCAACACCAAAACCAAAGGAATTTGAAAGCTCGTCCTCCTGGTCGCAAATAAAATGGGAGATAGAGATGAGTGCAGAGATAGTAAATATTATGAAAAGGATATGAGCGTATGGTCACAAAATTTCATTTTGTGAGAAGGGACGTCAACGAGGAATGCGAATGTACGAACAATATTGTGGTGTGAAGCGATGCGATCCAGAATCCAGTATTGTTTGGCAAACGTGATATTATGAGGATATTATGGGGATGGAGAGACGAAATGAAATAACGCAATGTGATGTGACGACGGCTGTAGGAGGATGCTTTGGTTAGTTGGTTTGCATAGGCAATTACATTTTACGTGTTGAGAAATTACAGTTTATTTCACCTTCTTTTTTACAAGTTTCAAGCTATTAAAAAGAGATATGGGAGTGAGCAGTTGGGGAGAACAAGTTCATATCTTTGATTTTGTGCCATATGCAAACTACTACAAAGATATACACATAATGAAGTTATTTGATGACTCTCACTCGTTTTGGTAAAAGAATTTTCTTGCTACAGGCAAACTTTTGCGTTTAAAGTGGTGGTTTTGTATGCTGGCTCTGCCTGATCTGATCCCATTTTGATTTAGAATTTTTATTATAGTCGACATAAGTTTATGGGAAAAGAAAAGCTAATAATATTTAATACGAGTTGAGGCTACGTCGAGGTGACACGATGATATTGTTGATGGCTTTTGCTTTCTTACAGCTTATTTATTGCCCAAACTTTTTTTAAGACTGTGAAAGAGAAAATAATGATGAAGGTGAAGAGAACCTTAGTTGGATGAAAAAGCGATGGATGATATTAAACGGTATTTTATGGATGACACAAATGGCGCTTCATCGCTTATATGTCGAAAGTGTAAATGACTAATAATGGGAAACGACATCGACATCCCTACCTAATATTATTATTATGTTTTTAAGCTTCGCTCAAATAATCGAGATACTGGGCGTGTGTGTTAGGATGACGAAAGAAAGGGCTTTTGTGAGGTAGCTTAAAGGGAAAAAATGGAAGGATTTTTTTTTATCTGGGCGACGGCTCTCCTTCTTTATGGTATTACCTTTCATGGGTGATGAAAATAGCTGTGCCTTTCCCATTCATTTTGTAAAGGAAATCCTTTCAATAAATATGATACTATTATTATTACCACTAAAATGGTGCCATACGTCATACCATGCCACACATGGTCGGCATTATTGACAAAGGTGTTTGGAATGTAATAAAATGGTCGTTTTATACCATCAAAAAGATAAAAGAGAGATGAGGACGGATTGCTGGAATTATGAAATATTAAAACTAAGCTTGGTTGCGTTGCATTGCATTGCATTGCTTGTGCAAATTGTAGTTTCTAATGTCACTTATGGATGCCATGCTCTTTTGTACTTTCAGGTGACTGTTTGGAGTCGATTGATGATATTGCAGTTGGACATGGGACGGTTGACCAAGTACTATCGACGAGATCCATGTATGGGAAGAGAAGAACGGCTTTTGAGACTGAGTATTTAAGGGTAAGAGAAATCATTTAATGCTTTATTCAATTCAGTAGTTAAATCAGGTCAAGAAATTAATACCGCTGGAACAAAACAGGATTGATGGTTATAGTAATGCCGTAGCTCCTATCCAATTCTCCAACAATTGATAAAAAACAACACAAGGTTTAAAATGACAGAATTACATTTGCATAAAAAAAATTGTGCAAGTTTGTAAGCAATGCTTCGTGCATTCGTTTTAAAGTGGACTTCTCAAAAGTACTCTGAACTTACGTGGCATAAACCAATAATGCGGTATTGTAGAAATACAAAACCAAATGCTCATCGTTTTATCTTCTAGCTATTTTCTCTTCTACTACCACATGACTCATATATGATAAACAATATGTTTTCCAATTCCAGCGATGCAACCCTGTGAGAATAGATTGAGCTTTGGCACAATAAATCGTTTTTAACATTGTGCACATGCACTACAATTCAGAGTACCTTAAGTAAAAAAAAAAATATAATTGCTTTACTTATGGCGTTTTCGGGGAAGAAGGAAGGCGATCTCATGACAACTTCTTTGATATACGGCTATAGGGAGAGCGACAGCCTTCTCCGCTTTGCCTGTCCCACTTGCTATTTGCAATTAGCCAGGTTACCTGGCACATTCTTCGGCGCTTTAGCTATCTTGTTTTCCATTGAGAACCATATGCCGACCACTTGACCATCAACTCCCGTAATACCTTCATCGATTACTCGAACATTCTCATCGTCAGCCATCATTGTGTCTTCCTTATAGATTTAAGCGATTCATTACCGCGTCAAACTAAACGCTTCATCAAACGTCAAGAATTTCCGATGAATTTTCGAATTAATCAGTCAATTGACGAGAAAATTATGATTTAAGACCAACACAGTAGTTGGGTAATATGGGCGCATGAAAAGGGGCACAGTGAGAATTTACATGCGTGTCACCATTTTTCTCTCAATTTTTCTCTTGTTGTGGGGCGTGGTGTAGTCTTGTTTTATTGTACAAATAACTAATACCATAAATTACTATGGTTTCATAATCAAAATATTTTTAAGTATGCGGCTATCATATAACTTTTTGTATGAAAATGATTGAAATGACAACATGCTTGCACAAAGCTGATAAAGCCAAATTTTTTATCAACTACTAAATCCTATCTCATGATATCGTCTTTCATTCACATCCCAATTAGCTTCCAAATAGCAAACTCTCAGTTCTCCTTTTCCTTTCTTGAGAAATCCGCTTAATCACACTGATAAAGTGAAATCTATTTTTGGAGACAAAAGGAAAAAGTAGCCTTGAGAGTGAATGGCTCTAGTTTCTTAACTCCTTTTTATTTACTCAAAGCAAAAACTGTTTCTCTTCCATTGGATCCAAAACTCCAACTAAATAGACAGAAATATAGCTCATTTAGTCTCTACACATGATTCCATTCAATCCACTATATATATGAACATGTTTATGTCAGCATTTTAAAAAGTAGGGGTTTCTCATCCAATTATTGATTATTGTGTGGATAAAAATACATGCTTAAATGTGTTTATATAGTGGGAGCTTATGTCTGCTTTAACAATGCAATAGAAGAAAGTGCTAATTGCTGTGTTGGCAGGTTACAAGGAAAATGGTATAAAATGGATGGATGGATTTGGATAGAGATAGTAACCTTTCTTCGTGTCAAGCTCTCTCCTTCTTCTTCTTCTTTGTGGTTTTATCTTTGTGGTTGTTGGTGAGGAAAAGTTGTACAAGTCATGGGATGGGAATGAGAAAGGTAGAATAGTGTACATTGGTTGGTTGGTTGGTTGTGGTATGATGTAGTGTGTGTGTAGACATAGAAGAAGAGGAAGAAAAGTGGGCTAATTGATGGAAAAGGTCTGAACAAGAGTAAGCAGAAGCAATCAATCAAAGCGTTTTCTTGCTTCTAATTCTTGTCCCAAAGACACTCTTTTTCATAGGCTTGGTCGTCGTCATCGTCATCATCATCAGAACTTAAGAAAATAGAGATGCTTCAGTCTCCATCTTTGTAGCTCTTGTGGTGATCTAAGATACTGCAATGTGTACTGTGTACACATAAAACGTAATAACACACACACACCATTAAATGCTAAAGGGAAGCAAAAAATATATGAAAGTTGCCATTGCTCCTTTTTCTGCCTCCATTCAATCATTCAACAAAAGACGTAAAAATGGATCCCTTGCGTGCTTTCCTCCATTCCATTTCATTTCATTGTCGGGGAAAAATGAGTCTTAACGAAGCAAATAGGGCTTTAGAGAACTTGCGCTTTTAAAATCCTAAAGGTATTGTAAAGTAAGCAAAAACTATTAGGATAACTCATATTTTGTATTGAAATGCGTTGATTTATAGAAAGGTAAAAAATGAAACAAAAAATGAATTGGTAGCAAAAAGCACTAGATTTCCATTTTATTTATGCAATTTCCTTGCTCTCTAACTAAATATCAAGCGGGCGTTTATTAACAAATGTCAATGTACTCTGTCCCACTCAACCCTGACTACTTACGGACAGACCAGACCGACTTAATAATAAAACATGATAGACACACAACAAGTTGTCAGTTTCAAAAAAAGTGGGTAAGGAGCGAGAAGTAGAGTCGCAGTCAAGTAGCTTCTAGCTCGTCATTGTCAGTAACTTTTTTGCGTTCTAAGGACAACGAGAAAGAGACTTTCTTTCTAACACTTATATCTCGAAAGGGCACTAATGCTAAAAGTTTATCTTGTGTAATATACATACCTACAAATGTATACGATTGTGTACACACTTTTTCCCTTTTCAAATTGACCACCCAAAAATCCGTCACATCTTCTCAAATGGATGAAATTGTTGAAATTTCTCTTGGCCTTGGTTTGACCTGACCTCCAAATGGTAGCATGTAACGTAGCGAACCCCTGAAATTGTAAATCTATAAGATGCGCTGTGTGCATATCAATCCATATCAATATCAGTTTTGCGACGTATTCAGAAGAAAGTCTTTCCATAACATATTTAAAGCGTAACACTCGACTCAAAATTGGTAAAGGGAGCCATAAAAGATATGGAGAGAATGCAAATTCAGCAAAATTAAATTTGTGTCACTGATCAAAATAGAAATGTAGATGAAAGCAATTACTATAAGATTATTTACGATTTAGGGCTATTTTTGGTTTAATCAAGTCAAAATGCCAACACAGGTACAAATCTCTTATTTTTTGTGTCCCGGTTGTTTTTGTCACACAATACTTTCCAACTTTCCCCCTAAGCTCATTAGAAATTACTGTTTTGTAGAATTGAAAACGAAAAGCAGAAAAGTTTTTTGTAGTGGCGTCACTCACTCCACTTCTTGCTTTCATCTCGCTTTCCCCTTTCAAGCTAGGAATGATGAGGATGATGATGATGTGAAGGAAATTTAAGCACAATTTTGAACTTTTTCGTTTAATGATGACAGGAAATGAAAGCTAAAATTGAATTGATCGTATTTGTTGAATGGAAAACAACTCAACACACAATATATTTTTATTCTCGCTCCAATTGAAAATGAAGTAAGCAGTAATTTAGTTTAGTTTTGCAGCATGTAATATCTGTACTAATGTTGCCTTCAGCATATTTTTTTTCTCGTTTGAACCACAAAAATAAGTTGATTGGAAGCTTCCCTTAAAAACATAAAGTGGGATGATTTGCTCTGATATGATGAGGATGACTACCAGTAATATTATTATTATTATTATCGTTATGTCAATGTCGATGCTCATTTTTTGCCTTCAACGATAACTGTATTCCCTTTTTTTATCCCGTTATACATATAATGTTATATTTATAGAGTTTGGCTAAAGCAGCTGAACTTTGGTGAAGGTAAACGAAGCAGAAGAAATGAATTTAATGAGATTTCACCAGTCACTAGGAATTCGTTTGATGTGGTGTGGTGAATACAAAAAAAATATAGTTTGGAAACGATCTCAACAGAACTATCATAATAATTCTCTTCGTTTTTCTCTCCACTTTTATTTTCATCACATTCATTTTTTTATTCGTTTGATGATGATGATGAAAGAAAAAGGTGAAATCTGTCAAGGTACTTGGATGGAACAGGATGTTGTGAAACGCATGCAAATTATAATATATATGTTTATATTTCTCCACATATGTACATACATGCATCCATATTGATTTAGTTATGTAGTTCAGTCAGGGAGCTTTCGAAAGTATGATAGGAAATGATATGATGCTATTATCTCCTCACTCACTCCATGTCTGCATGGGTTCACGCTGGATGTGTGGAAATTGGAGCCGCAGGTGAATTTCTCTGGTTGAATGAATTTGCAATAATGCAAAAAATGTTGGGAGTTGGATTGGAAGTGGAGAAAACGTTGAAATTTCCTATTCGTTTCTCCAGTGGTTGATTTAGCCCCGAGTATTTCTTTATATAAATAATGTTTATTATTCGGTTCTGGCAAAGCTATTTCCTTTCCCATCCTGCGGTTAGTTTAGTCATAGCCGTTGGTACAGGTGTTCGAATATTCGAATGTAAATTTTAATGGTGTATTTCTAAATCTTCACATTCTCTCCGGAAACGTGAACGTATCCCTATGCTCATGTATCTCTCTAGCCGTTGTTCTCAAAAACTAATTCGGAATTTGGATGATGATGATGATGATGATACGTGCCACATACATACGTAGCTGGAATAATAGGGAGCTTAGAATTCACATGGAGTACTGTAAATGAATGTACACAATTGTTCCGTGCGCTTTTACTCTGAGTGAGCTGAATGAGTTTTATGACGAGGCAGACAATGAGAGGAGATGATATGGGTGGCGATAGTGTCGTCTAGAGATTTCCTTGATGTGCATAATGAACACGAGAACGGTGATGAAGAGAGCATGAAAAGCTCAGTGTTTGTCATTTCCTAGTCCACTTTAGTGGGACGTGAATATGCATTTAATTTAATCTGATTTTACTCCACATTTCTCCGTTTCTTTGGGGGTGTATCATCATCACACAAACTCACACACACACCACATCACCATCATCACCCATGTACGGAGTCTATTTCCCCATCACCTCCAGTTTGTTTGAATTGACTGCTACGTGAAGAAAGGAAAGTAAAGGGGAGTAAACACATGTACATGCCTTGGTTCCTGGAACAAGGATAATGAAATGAATTTTTCCTTCAAGGTTGTTTATATATTTACTTGTCAAGCTTACAATAACAACAACAGTGTGTCTTCAGACTCCCTCTAAATGCTCCACTTTCATCTGGTTGTGTACTCCCAGCAAATTGTTATGAATGTGTTGCACATGTTTGTTTGTGCTTTTAGGAAATATTTATGACAAGCATCAATCAAACAGGGGGGATGGATGGGGCAAAGCAAATATTTTTAAATGTTTACTTATCCACTCTCTTGAGAAACTGGGAAAGTTTACAAGCTCAGACTGCCTCTTCTTCCCATTTAAGCTGCTGAAAGTAATTTAATGTACTTTCATATAATTGCTATCATGATGCTCCTCTTTCTTTACGAACATCAACCAACCACGCTCATGAAAATTTGTAGGGGCACCATGATCCAAAAAGTTTGACAGTGTTTTTTTACGTACAAAGAAATTATAGAGTAAACAGTAGAAAGGGAGTTAAAAGCATGATGAGATAATTTTATTATGTATTTTTCCTTTTTTTTTTATATATTACAGCTAAAGCTGACGTTAAGAAGAGTTGCTGGATGTATGGTCTCCGAGCCAACAACTAAGGTAAGATCTAGTAGAAAACAAATAACCTAGTTAGCAATTAGTTTCTGGAGGAAGGAAATTACAAATTTCATCCACTTTTCCCAACTTTTTCCTTAGAACGACTCTAAATCTTCATCAACGCGAAGCAATGGGGCAACCAGTAGTGGAAAGCTCAAGGCTACTATTGTAAGCCCTCACGTCCAGTCCAATGCTGCTCTCCTTTTCATTTCAACTGTGAGTCAACCTTCAAACAATGCCATACCTGAGAATGAGTCGGCTTCCAACAACAATGGACCTGCTAGTAAGGTAAGGAATCAAAAAGTTTGATAGCACACGGCACACAGCCACCGTCATTTCATTCACATGTCACAAACATCTATCTTTAAGTAAGTTATATTCGTTTCCAAAAAAAAAAAGAATGAAAGAAAGTCAGTCATCAACATCAATGTTCTTTTCCAATCGGGAAGAAGTCAGCGTCAAGCTTAGCCATGATACGTACGTCATGTCCTTTTCTGATGAATACGATATGATTTTCAAGACACACAAAGAAATATTGGGGAGTAAGGAATATGACAATAAATCAAGGAAAAAATCCATTTTTGTTCTTATCTATAATACTACAATTCTTTTCCCAAGGTAAATGTTGGTGGTGGTGCAATATATGAACATGATGTATCCTTTCCTTTTATACCACCGACTGTGACAGATTTTCCTTTTGGCTTGGTTGTCGTTCCTTTCTTCCGCTTTTCTTTTACATTTGTGCCTCTGGATGTATATGCTCCAACATGTGTGCTGCCTACTTAGATTGTTTGGTTGTGGAGAAGACGGGGAAAAAGAAAAATGCAATTTACGACATTACAATAATGAATGGATTGAGACATGGGTGAAAAATATGGGACAATATTCTTTATTGTCTCTCCACATTACACGACGAGATAGATACAGTCGCCTACTTAATCATTATGCCTTTCTCTTTACACTTCTTCTTTTCCTCGAGAAAGAAGGAGACATGCTACGCCGAATTTTTTTGTTTTCTTCCATATGCTTGTACAAACAGGAGCATAATGTAATATTGTAAACTAGCAGTTGTATGGAAACAAGGTGGTTGGTTTGGTGGTGGTGGCAGAAGGGAAAAAATTATCTGGTTGAGGTCCCCTCCGGTTTACAATGCGTACAATGTGTCTCTCTCGGGTCTAATAATGTAATCCAGCTGAGACATGACAAATTGACCTGAGAGTAGCAACGAAAACGACATATAATGCTCAAAGGTGGTGTGGTGGGAGACTTGCAACAATGAAGGAAAGTGTCACAATACCAATGTGTTTTTTTCTTCTTCTTCTTCTTTTTTGCTTATTGTCTCTGTTCTTTTCTTCTATTTTTGCCACTTTCACTCCAAAATTCCACATGCATTGCGTGATGACTTTGGGTCTGTGTGGTGTCGTACCGTGTACTTGCTCCAAGTCATATTGCTTTCACTCTTTGACTCCATCATTCCTTATTACTGATATATTCCTTTGGGTACGCAATCCTTCTTGATCTTTTTGACTTTCTTTGCTGACTCAACAATGCTACAATACGATATGATGGCATCTTCCTACGGCATAAACATGGAGAAAAATATAATGTAATATAGGGTTAGGAAATATGTAGCACTCACAATCAGACACTGAATAAATATCAAGTTAGATAAGATGGATGAGTTGCAAGTGTAAAAGGGAATGAAACAAGTATTTCTTTGTCTCAATTTGCATTTTTGCATATTATTCCCATTCCTTTCGACTTTTTCTTTGAAACCTCCATAATGGGGCTGATTGAGAGTTGTGAGAATAAATGAGATGAAAGCCACTTTTTTTGGAGACTCAAAAGGCGAAATGAGATAATAATCTACCATGTTTTCTCTTTTTTTGTCAAGCAGCCGGAGAAATCTAAGGACGTTGTGTATTGCTGGCCGAAAGAGACTGATTCAAAAATCGTGAAGGCATTGGCTGCCTCCCAAGGAATGTTTTCAACGTTATACAGACTTCTTCGGGATGTCACCGGCTCTCATCCTGTTGTGTAAGTTTTTAGTTAAGTTAAGACAAGACAAAAATCCTCGGTTGTTAGAGTAGGCAAGAAAATACTTTTAGGTGGTCCCTAATGCTTCTTAATTCAAATTCTTTTATGTGATCCCGATCTTCATCATCATCATCATAATCTTTATGGGATCCAGATCATTGTGCATAATATTATATTACATTCTTCTTCTTCTTCTTTTCCCCTAAAATTGGGTGCATTAGCATAATTTGATTGATAAAAGTAGCTATGCTTGCTCTCATTTCTTGAGGACAAAAAAATGGCAATTTCGTCTTTTCGCTGGAAGAATCAGCATCGTCATTAATGGTGACGGGGAGGGGATAAAGTAGGTTTTTCGATTCAAAAGGCATATTCATAAAGTTGCATAGACGATGAAGAAAATTTCTTTTGAAGGGAGCAAGAGCCAAAATGTGTTTTCTTCGTCGTAAAAAGTTATTTTAGTAAGAAAGAATAAGGGCGAATGGGAAACAATAAAAAGCTTAAAGCCTATTTTTATGTGGTGTGTGTGTGTGTGTGTAAGAAAGAGGGAGAAAAGTTTCTTGCACCTAACTTGACATGTGAGTTGAGCGTAATGGGCATGTTCTCTTCCATTAGGGAAATTATTATGTTAGGATGATCTATTTTGGTATCAACACCAACTTTCCACCCCATACTAATATTATATTGGGAAACGGTGGAGGGAAATACGATAAGAGTTGGAAAGGGGGCGTGATATGATGTGACGTACAATAACATATGCTTTTTTAACTTCATTCCTCTTAGGTCAAAGGTTGTGATAGATGATTGTGAAATGGATGTCGCGTACACGAGTGATGATGACGGTAAGAGCCTCCTCCTAATGGCAATTGCCACTTGCCTCTCCACTTTCACTATTGATCAGCAAAGCAAAATGGACAAAGGAGGGGGAAGTGGTGTATCTGGTGGTAGTGGTGGTGGTGGAACCGGAGGTGGTAACTTAAATGGCGTGACTCAGGAGGGAAAGAAAAGAGAAAAGAAAATAAGATGGTAGGGAAATACAAACAAACTTTTTTAATAAAACTAAATTCCTCCGATGAAAAATTAATTTGATCTTGTTCATGTCGTAAAACCCCTTTTTGTTGGTTTGCTAATAATTGTCTTGTTAACTTGGCCCGTGTGGTTTTGAATGATGATGGACGTAACTCATCTAAACAATTTTTTTTTGCAGGAGAGAGCCTCAAGCTGGTGGTGTGACGGTGAGTACGCGCGTCATGAGCCGGTTAGAAAACTTGCTCAAGTATCAGTTTGGAACTTTGGCCAGGTAAATAACTACAAAACTTTTTATTGACCTTTTTTCGTCTCTGTTTGTCGTTGTCTTTCTATTTGTTCCAAGAGAAACAAAAACTTTTTTGTCATATGGACCAATGAGTTTTCGAGTGAGGGACAAAGACAAGATAAAATTGTAAAATGGTTGATTCTACGTATGCACACCATATTTGCACCGCCATCATCATGTGACATGACATGACCATGCTTACCATGAGCATTTTGTTGTTTGTTTTTTTTCTTCCTCTTCTTCGTCATTTTTCTTGCTTGTCGAGACTTGTGAATAGAAAGTGGTGGGGAAAGAAAGTTTTCTTTTCCAACAGAAAAGGAAAAGCAAGAAAAAAGAGTAATGGTGCGGGAAAGTGCCATCATCATCATCATTATCACCATCATGAGAAAACGGGATATCCAACAAACAGTTAGTTTTCCTCCCAAAAAGTGTGCCCACATAAAATGTACATAAATCCATAAATATATTATGTTGGAAGACAGTTGGGAGAGATATATGTATTTGTAAACACTCATCTTTTATTTTTCTTTTTTGGAGTTTTAGCGTGAGAATGAGTGACTGAGTTCCTTTTTCTCGGTTCCATCCATCCTCTTTCCCATCTTTGTTTATTTAAAGAGGAGTAGTAAGTAGTACATATATGTTTTAGCAAAAGAGTTGAGTTTGAAGTTCCTCTTCTCATCACGATGACAACTTTTTATTATTACTACTGTTTTTCCTCATGTTATGTTCTGCATTGGGTTAGCATTATTTATTTTACTGGGGTGATATGATGTGATGGTCATATACATCTATTTTGTTTGGGAAAGAAAATAAACTTTCATTTGTTTCATGCTGTGTTGGACAAGAAAAAACAAACTAATTGAATGCTGGGCTCAAAGGAAGCTAGTCCCTTTAATATTATCACATTGCCACCGGGGTGATCATCTAACGTACTCTCCTTTTATGGCACCCCCACACTGCTTTATGGGATGAAACTAATCGTGAGAAAATTGTGCAAGTTTCAGTTGACGAAAAACTTTTTCTCTTCTGTTTTTACTATGACCACCATAACAATTTTCAACTTGAGCTAACATTTCATGACTTGAGTTGGCTCTGGTGTTGAGTGAGTGAGTGCTAAATGAGTGAAATGTTCCATATCCCCCCTCCCCAACACAATTTTCCAGCCATGTCCAATTTACTTTTTGGTGTTTACTTTTTTATCAACTCTTTTTTCTTCTTCGTGAGTGGCTTTCTCATGGTTATGGCATTTGTGATGTGATGTGATGTCATGGATGAATTCCCATGTCGCTTGATCATCATTGACTCCTATTGAGTTTCACGCTTGAAACTGATGTTGATGATGATCAGAATGATGATGATGGTGGTGGTAGTGGTGGTGGTGGAGGAAGAGGAGCAGCATCTGCTTTCTAATTTCTTTTCTCATAACGCTAATAACACAAAGCTTCAAAGGATTTTGGAACTGTAGCAAAGTTAGCAACGTTCTCATTTTTTCTCATTCCAGTTTCAACCTAATTATTTCCTTTTATGTTGTTGGTAGTTGAAAGTAGATCTCCTTTCCATGCATATGTATGATAAGTGTACCATTATAATAAGCATGATATTACGAGAGACAAACTGAAGTGAGTCTGTTTTTTTCGGAAGTTCTCATGTCAGTTTTTTCCTTTTTTCTCTTGTCTTACATTCATTTATAGAGCTTTCAAGGAGACGGGCGGAGAAAAAGTGGCTCGTTTCATGACTAACTCGATTTCGGGGCTGAATGACCTTTCCGAAGATTTTCTTTTTCTCCAAGTGCCAGGAAACTTTCTACGCTTTCCTAATTGTATCAGGGTAAGTGAGAGAGTGAGAGATGATGAAGATGAAGAACCAAGTGGGGTTGCTTTTGGCCCTACACTACTGGTCTCCTCTCGTCTAGTCTCAACTAAACAAACAAAAAAAATAAGTAGCACTTATTAGTCTTGTAACGTTGTTTGTGTACACTATACATTTCATTAAACTAATATTCTCATCTCAACTCTCCACAGAGTGGAATTGATGACGTGCTCTACTCCTTTGAAACATCGGATGCGCTCTACACCCGGGTAACTACCTAAAAACTGGGAGCAAACCAAGCTCCACATTTTTCTTCTTGACTATTTTCTCCGGAAGGGATTTGATTTGATTAAAAAGGGAAGGGGTGAGGTTATGTAAATATGTGGAAAAAAACCTGTTTTTTTATTGTTTTAGGACAAATCACGACGATTAAAGGATTTCAATGAGGCTCCAGTCTTTCACTGTCATGGCTCCTGCCTCATGTACAAGGTGAGTAAAAATGAAGGGAAGCAAAATGTTAGCAAAAAAAGGAGGCTTGTATACATACATGCATCTACCAAGCAACCTTACTTGATTGCTTTCTCACTCTCTAGAATGAGTGAGTGAGTGACTCTGAGTGAGTGAGTAAATTGCCATGTTAGTAATCCTGTGAAAGGGAACAAAATTACTTTAGAAAGGAGTGCAACTCGTCGTCGTCGTCGTCGTTTTTCTATAGTGTTTGTAGTAACACTTTACTTTTTCCAGCAAGGGAGAAAGCGTGAGTGAGTGAGAAACTAGAAAAAAATCAATGCACTTGAGGTCCTGGAATAAGAGAAAGTGAGCGTTTTATCTTCTTTTTAATGAGCCAAGAAGGAGGAAAGTGCATTGTGAAAATGGTGTTGCTTGCTTGTACAAGTACACTTGTTACAACACATTTTTCTCCTTCTTTCTTATCCCCACTCCATTTTCTGCCAGAGTTAAGCTTAGACACAGGCAATTTTCGTAGAAAAGGAGGTGTTTTTTTTCTCTTTCTCGTTTCGTCATGTAATAGAAAATAAATGTAGGATAGTTGTAAAAAAAAGAGGATGAGATGAGATGAAAGCATCTTCTATATGCATGCACGGGCTGGAAAATGTATTAAGAGTAAAAGTGCAAGTGAGAAATGTGTGTAGTAAGCTAATGGAGTGGAACGGACTGTGATTGCATTGCAGGGATTTCTCGTTACTTCTCACCTCGAGAATGAGCTCGCTTCCTCTTTTCACGGTTGGTGGAGAACTCAACTGGGACTCTGGGGGCTGAAACGGAGCACATTACACGAGAAATGGAAGCCTGTCTCTCGTCTTGTTCTCTGGCAGCAGACCTACATTCCAAGACGAAGTGGTGGAGACTCACAATCATCTCCGCTGCTCCCGTCCTCCTCCTCTCAACAAGATTTGGGAGTGTTGGGGCGATCTACGAGACGACGAAGAGGAGGAAGGGGCAGAAGAGGATCTGGCTCTGGAGCGGCTGCCATTACTACTCTCAAGCCTGAAGGAGAAGATGAGGTGGGTGAGCATGTTACTCCGGTAGTTGATGATGATGATGATGATGATGACGACGACGACGGCGATCAAGACGGCGATGAAGATGACGTAAGGGAGGAAGTACCAAGTGCCATGTCTTTTGCAGTTGGCAGCAGAAGTGGTGGAGGACGGAGAGTCCCTTGTTTCTCCGCTCTTGTGGGAATCGTGAGTTGACTTTGTTACCTACCTACTCACTTTATTACTTTCACTCGGTGAAAAACAAAAATCCTCATCAACATGATCATGAATGTGATATGATGCGATGCGATGCGATCTCATGAGCTGATACCTTTTTCTCCATGGATTTTCTGCTACATGCATAGTTACACTCCTCTCATTTCATACTACATTTACCATACTTATCCTCCCCAAAAAAATCCACTTTCCTCTTCATCACGTTCTAAACCCGTCTCTGGTGGGTTTATTATAAACAACTCACTTTAATGCTTGTACTGCTCCTGCTCCAAGCAACACCAACCTTCTTAAGAACTCAATTTTCTGGAGAAAAAAATTCAAGATTTCTCTTTTCTTGGTGCTCCATTCTTTTTTTAATATTCTGTTTGCATATCATGATCGTGTTGTGTAATGAATACAGACAAGTAGACTAGAAAAGTGCTAATGAGATTTCCTTTCTTGTGTTGTTTTTTTAGGGGAATTTCTCCCTTGGATTTGTCCTCGAGCATTTGACTGATTATCAAGGGTACAGGCTTGTTGTCTCTCAACTATCTACACAATTTATCCCCTTGTACTTAGTTTGGTCAGGGGGGATAAGAAAAGATAATAAAAAGATGAGTGATGTGATCCCTAAAATGGATTGTGTTTGTTTGTCTCAGACATGTTCGTCCGGATGTGGGTTGGATACGTCGTGCCATGGCCACAATTTGTCGTCTTTATCAATCCGGTCTCAGCCGGAGTTTTGAGTGTTGGGTGGACAAACAAGAGAGGGAAGAATTTGTCGAACTTTGTCCTTC
Organism: Orchesella flavescens; assembly: GCA_964034955.1. NCBI lineage: Eukaryota > Metazoa > Arthropoda > Collembola > Entomobryomorpha > Orchesellidae > Orchesella > Orchesella flavescens. Next base: position 53,174,557 of record OZ035953.1, read on the forward strand.
AGTAGCCTCTTCAGCCTCCTCTTCAAAACATCATCGGACTACTGGTGCTACTGGCTCAAATCACCATCACCAGGAAAAAAGTGGTGGTCAAACCTCTTCCACATCCGCAAGTAAGTTTTTGCGTCGCTGCCAAAAAAATGAAACTTGTGTTTTTTTCTCTCAATGGATGGATGAAAAAAAAAGTTTTATTCTCCACACACATTTCCCCCATTTCGTCTCATACTTATTTTTTTGGGGAGTGGGTAGTTCTACTAACTGCAATAGTAATACTAATAAAAATTAATCTGGGCATAGAGTGAGAGAGAGAGGAAAAAGCAAACTTAAGTCATTTCGATAAAGTGTCACAGTCACGGAAAGGAATGAGTCACGATCACCACGGTATGGTTGGTTGGAATGCTACAAAGTACAGCATTTGAGTATGTACATAAGGTAAAACCGGAAAATTCTCAAGAGGAACTTAGCCAACATGGGAAAAATAGGATGGATGAGGATGTGACTCTGTGATGTTATATATACTTGTGAATGTGGGAAAGTAAAACTTGTGCTGATGCTGCTAGTGAGCTGATCTCACTTGTTTTTTTTCTTCAGTTGCTTTAGTTTGCACAAAACTTGACTCATTTTATTTTCTCTCTTCTTTCCTCTTTGTTATTTATCGCTGGTGAGAATTTGAGTCAGTGGATTTATTTTGTTACTTTTTTTTTCGCTTTCTTGATGCTAACAAATGTTTGTTTTTACCCAATTTTACCAATTCATATATAAGTATGGTGGGGAGAGAAAGTAGGAGAGAGGAAGCAACAGTGGAACATTCCAAAATAAAATGTACGAGTGAAAGATATAGTTTCCGTTCTGGAGATTTGTGGACGTGGATATGAATTCATGAACAAGGATAGGAAATTCCGTTGAGACCTGCCAAACGAGAGAGAGATCCACACTAAATTCTTTTGCTTTTTCTCTCTCTCTAGTCCCAGGACTCATTCGCTTGTAACGAAACTGATAGTTTTGGAAGAGAGAAAGGAGAGGAAATGGGAGCAAGTGATAGTTGATGTTAGCTTTTATCTTGTGTCCTCCACACCTTCTCTTCAAACTCTGGTCATTGTTTCTAGCTTATGAACAAACTGACTAAAAGGGCTACAAAAAGTTAAAACAAAAAAGTTTTTTTCTCTTTCTTTCTTCCTCTAATTTTGTCTAAAACTTCCAGGAACAATTTAGCCTGGTGCCCTCTAGCAAAATGAAATGAATGAATGTGCAATAAATATAGTTGGGTCTCATTTTCCCATTCGTTATCCAATTTACTATCACTGCATCGTTTGAATCCCTCTTTTTGATCTATGATGATGATGATGCATTGGTCTGTCGGAATAATTGGAATTTATTGCCTTGTTTCTACCTTCCCGTGCATTAGTTTCTTTTCATTAGTAAATACAAACATGAGGGTAAATGCAATGCACAGAGAAAACTCCAAGGTGAACGTGTGATTATATAGTTTTTGCTTGTGAATTTTGCATCAACTTTTTGCAACATATCTTTATCACCATTATCAACATCATCATTATTCATTCTTTCATGCAGAGAGTTCTGGCAGTGGCTCAGGAGCGTCCTCAACATTAACCAAGCGGCCTGTGGGAACCAGCTCCATTTTAAAAAATGCAGACGCTGCCCTACCTCCGTCCGGTAGCTCACCTGCTACCCATGGTGGAAACAATTCGTCTTCATCACTATCATCCTCATCCTCCTCTTCCTTTGGTCAGCCGGTTTCCTCACCTTCATCATATTCTAGTCCCTTTTCTTCTTCCGCCATGAAAAACTTTATGATTGGGTCTTCATCTGGAGGAGGAATTAGGCCTGGTATTCTTCCCCCAAATGCCTCTCCTTTCGATGAATTGCCTCCGGTTGGCGGGGCTGGAATTCCAGAGCAGGGTGGTGGAGGAGACTCCGATCCTGATGGCGACGATATGGATGACACGACGACAGCAACAGGAAGTGATAGCAGCTCCTTCAAATGGGTAAAAAAGTTAGATTTATGTATTCTCAACTTGAAAGTTGAACCAAAAAGCAAACTAAGACGAGCATCTCTCTCTCTCTCTTTTTGTCATTCTGTTTCAGTATGAGACCGGATTTGACCCAAACTTTGGTATTGGCATTGGAACAGGTGGGGATGTAAAATCAATACGGTAAGCTTGAATCAATGAGTGTTATCTATATAGTGGTGTTTTGGAGGAGTAGCGAAATGAAAATCTCTGTGATAAATTGACACTGACGACGATAGTGTCCTTTTTCATTGAGCACTGGCACGTTTTCTCTTCGTTACCAATCCTTTTTTTATGAAACAAAGGCGAAAAACGACTGATTGATGCTGAATTGGAGATTTTTTTTGGTGTGATTCTCTTACTAACAACTCAGCATGTCTATTATTGTTACTGAGAATTGATGGGAAGTGAAAAGGGAAGGAATCACTCGAAAGAGAATTGATTACATTCCTCCAAACCTGTTCTCCATGAAGGCACGTACTTTTTTTGAGGTTTTTTATTTGTACGTGTGAAACACAAGTGATATTTACAATATATATATATATCCCTCTCTCTCCAAAAGATGGTTTGAATGGATTTCAAACAAGGATGACCTGGCCAAAACTTTTTTAGAAACATGGAAGCCAACCATTTATTTAAAAGGGAAATAAAATAGAACATCAGTAAATTCTTACGTGCCTGATTTTACAGTTATTTTGGAGATCTAGCTAATGTCTGAAAACATACAGTCTGTACACACAGTCTTCCACTCTAGAATTTTGAGTAAAGATGGAACGTGACGGAAACGTCATGATTCATCATGATTATTGACTTTGTGATGTACGGTTGCAAAAGCAAATGGATTGAATTGAATGAGAACGTGATTTTTAATGTGCTAGCGTTTTCAAATAAATTGTAAATAACTGTTCTTGGCTTTGGCCCTGCTGACTTTAGCTTGACTATCTAGAGCTCTTTTGAATTAAAATTTTATAGATTTTATTGCTTCCTTGGCAGTTTTATAAAAGATGAATCAAAAAGAAGCTTTTAAAGTGTAGAGTAAAAAAAACCTGTGATAGAAGTTTAGACAGCAACAGTATATTCTTGTCCATCAAGTAAGATGAAACGTTTTTGCAGAAAATGAAAGCAAAAGGCATAAGCTTTTTGAATGGATCGATGAAAACTCTTGAAAAATATAGACTTGTATTGAATACTGTAGAATTACTCAATATCTCTTCATAGAGTTTATCTATTTTTAGCTAATCAATCAAATGAATGTGCTTGGAATTAATGGGGAGGAAAAATGTGAAAATTTGTAGTTTAGTACATTTTTTTGGAGGACGATTGTAGTGCTCATTTTTTGTATGTTGCAATATATTTTATCTTCAGGGTTACAAAAGGCAATGTATTATTTGACTACATTCAAGTGGAATTTGGTCGTGGCGTCCTCCTTTCCACCCAAGATTTCCAAGTAGGTTGGGCTGACATTGTACGTCACAACTTTCACCAAAGTGCCACAGTCATCCATCAAATTCTACATAAGGCGGCAAATGCAAGGGTATGTAATTTATTCAATTGAAGCCATTTTCCTTTGCTTACATGTATTGTGTGCTTTGCTTTGACTTCTTTGGGTTGGATTATTACAAGTTGACTGGAGCAGATTTATAATGTAAACGATTTCCTATTATTTCCTTACAGCAAAGGCTGGAGGAAAGGGGTAACGACAAGAAATGGGTGAGTCGAGCTCTAGCCCCGATATCGGAGCATGGGATACTTTTCAATTGCCAACTCACCGATCCGCGTGATCTCAATAAGAAGAAGCCTAGGAAACGTGATGTGTACTACTGGGTTGTTGGAAGGATTTATCCGGATGAGAGAGAAATCTACGTGTGCTATGAGGATGGCCCTATGTCACAGAATTTGATTGAAATTGCCTACAAAATTGCTTTACATGTTCATTCCTAAAAAAAAGTGTGAATAACTGTACTTCCCTTTCGTCATAACAGAAATGCCCTTCTTTATGTAATGTTACCAAAATGATATATATATATATGAATGAATAAAAACATATTTTTTAAACTCCTGTTAATAAAAAACAAATGCTAAATGTGCATACGAAATTATTTTTGGGTAGTAACCAAGTTGTAAATTTAAGCTACATAACTCTAAAAAATTGGACAAATTTATTCGAAATACATTAACATAAAAAAGTCCTTGAATATATACTAAATTTATGACTGTGAAATCACATCATATCACTTAGATTTAATGCATGTATTAAGCAAGAATTAGGAAATTCTACCTCCACTACATAAATCTTTAGTAAATATGTCTAAAGAATCAAGATTAAAACTAGCGGTTGTGACATCTCATCATCATCATCATCTGCACTCGTGTATAAACTCTGTGGCAGCCAAAAACATAAAACTGTATTGTCTCTTGAAATTGCTCAATTTGAGAAGTACGCTGATGAAATACAATGAATCATCCTTCAAATGAGTCATAACTGCGCCGCTTCGTAGGTCTACCTTGTCGATTTAATCAAACTCAACTTATAAACAATTTTAGTGCAGGCTGATTTAATTATCTCTTGACATCTCACCTTCCTTGAGCTGGGCTTTACTCACAAAAAAGTGGATCTAATTCTCAAGTTGCTGCGACGTTTAAAAACATCACCTCATTACCAATTGTGTCAGCCTGGGTTTCTAAATTAAATATGAATTCTATTTTTTACTTGGGCATTTTTGTGATAGTAAGTTCAAAGTTAATTTGAAAGTGATAATTTAATAAAGATGCATAGTGAAATTTTAACACCCGTTATCTACCTATTTTCCTTTCAGATGCTTATGACTGCATCAGAGGCTCGTGACCTTTGGGATGAAATAAAGAACTGCTACGATGCATATTATTATAATAAAGTAGAGGCAGATAGTAGACACGCTGCGATGGAGAAACAGTGTGCTGATATAGAGGAGACAAATGTACGAATAGTTTTTGGAACCTTTAAAGTCTTTAAATTAATTAAGTTAAATTAGGTTAAATTGTAGATATGGGGGCCCCACTAAATTTTGTTTTTTGTCATTTGACCAAAAAACACAATTTTCAAAAAATAAAAAAAATTTCAACAATTTCCAAGTCCTAATTCAATTTCTAACCTAACCACACGCATTAACCATCGCCTGAACCGAACCGGTCACTTCAGAACGTCATGCAACTTGGCTACGCGCGTTAACCAATTCCTAACCTATCAAGCGTTCTAAGTCCAAGCAAAGACTTAGAAATTTTTGAAAATTGTGTTTTTTGGACTCAGCATGATGAGATTCGTCCAGATCTGCAATAATATTTTTGGTCACTTGACGAAAAAACGAAAACTTAGTGCTGTCCATATATCTACAATCCAAAATAAATTCAAGTTACTTATTTTATAGGATGGTCTATGCCATGATGAATGCATGCTCCGGACAGTCTACCGTTTCATTTTTTTAAGAGTGGTTAAAGGTGGTTCTTTCTACGGCAGCAATATTGAACATGGCTTGGATCATTTGGAGCAAAAAATTCTGCGTGTGGTAGGAACAACACGTTTCCAGGATCATAAAGACACGCTGAAGCATCATTTCGAAAATTGTACTGACCAGCAAAGTAAGTACTGCAAATATTTATCTTTACCCCGACCAACTAACATAAATTAACCGGTATTTTTAAGTCAACTTAATTATTTTAATTTATGATTTTTTTAGCATATGGATTTGTTATGTCATACAACGTAACTCAGTTGTTGATCAAAGATCATAACGCAGAGGGAAAAAACGTTTGCTCGGATATTTTGCCTGATAAGTATAGGACGAAAATGCTGTTGTTGGTAAGGTGCTTGAAAGATAATATCAAGTGTCCTAATCCGGCACCTCCAACCCTAAAATTCGAACGAGAATCGGCCGCACGCATTTAACAACAAATGGTACATGTATCCCAGATACGGAGCTGCCACAAAAAAAATAAAGCTTGATTGTAAAATATGCGATAAAAAGATAGCAAAAGTCGATTAAACTGAGCCATCAGAAAATTATTTTATAATATTTATTGAATGTTAAGAATCCTTAATCTTAATTCTTAATCACACAATATTTTGGTGCATATTTGCATTGCAAGCTACATTGTTCATGTTAAACATAAAGAAACACTTATGAATAGTTTTCCCTGGTTCCGGAAAAAGTTTCTTATCAATACTCCTTAAAACTCGTGCCGGAGGCTCAAATCACGTCAAAGTGACATGTCCATATTTTCAACTTTTAAATTCGCATCTTTTATATGCATCATTAAAATCAGATTATTGAGAAACGGTAAAATCTCGTTTTTTACAAGAATTGACCTTTCCTCAAAGGTTTTACAGCATAAGTAAACTTAATTGAAGTAGAATAATTAGCGATTTTCTGTCAAAACTATGCAATATAGAAGGTAAACCCCTCATCCAAACTGAATGCACACATATAGCAGAAGCGATCAAAACAAATATTTTTTCAAAATTTTTAATTTTTGTAGTTTCTACATGTTAAATATAACTGTAATTAACTCAAGTGAGGCAACTTTAACAAAATCTTCAAGATATACATTGTGTTCTACATGTCTTAAAGATACAGATTGCATTGGAACGAAACTTGTTAAAGTTGCCTCACTCGAGCTACAGCACTTAATTGCTGGATCATTTAAGTGAGCAATTAACCCCTGTCAGCCTTCTTGGGTTGGTTCACACACTACGTTTCACATTTTTATCCAAAACACAGGATATCGTGAAATAACATACTGAGTAAATAAATAACAAATTGTATTAAAATTAAATATATCACCTCTCACTAATTGATAAGCAAAATACTATTCATAAATATGAACGTATCTTGTGAACCCCCCTTTTTCCTTTGTTGCATTGCCACCTGAAAGAAAGGGACATTGTGAACACAAAGGAAGGTGTGTGATGCCAAAAATATGCAAACGAGATTTTCGTCACTTTGACGTGATTTGAGCCCGGAACCTTCCCTTCGTCAGGCTCTTTGCCAGCATTGAACATTTCCATGCCTGTAAATGATAGCATAAAATATTTTTTTAAATAAATAAACCTGAAATAAAATCACTAAATAAAAGAAAAAGAACGAAAATATGGACCCAATACCACCTGATGTTCAGGAGAAAACCATTACGGCGAAGACGAAACACATTGCAGTAAAAACCAGGAATTTCCTGCACATGCGAATCCGAATTGAACCGAATTCTGTATCCCCTCCAGTGCTACTAATTTTCACTGCTATTTGAAAATTTTTTGGGAAACTTTGGAGCTAGAAAAATAATACAAGGTTAAGTAGCCAAAATTGGTTTGCAATACACGAGAAGACTAATCGGATGTAGGTTTTGCATTTCTCAATGAACAATAGGGTTATTGTTTTCCACGGGATAATAAAATAAAATTGATCTTGAATCAATTTTAACAAACATGAAGGAAGGAGGGGTTTGCTATATGATGATGGATGATGATCATCATCATGTTAAGACGAGACGTGACAATACCGTTATTAAAGTACAATTAGTAATTGCTACAACCAAATCAACGACAAAACTTATTGATATGCTATTAATTTGCTGAAATTGTGCATTGGTTTGTAATTACAAATGGTTCATAGAAGTTTACTCACAAGAAAATGGGAGCATATACATGCATACATTGCATGCAAATCCGACATTTGACTTTCCATGCCAGTAACGTGCCTACATAAAATACTCTCTCTACTTCTTTGTTGCTCCAAGTAAAACTGTGTTGATGATATGATGATGATCATGAATCATGATGACAGACTCGCACTGTGTGTATGGCAATATAGCTATATACACAGCCGTATATCTGTGCAGCTATCAAAATCAAAGTAATTTAAGGGAATTATGAGGTAGAGACATTAATTTTTTAATTATATAACATTAAAAACATGAGTTCAAACGATTTTTTGGGAGTAATTTTGACTGTTTTTCAGGGAGGCCACGTCGCTGTAGCTATAGGCCCCTCGGGAAACTGGCGTTACACCATATCAGATGAAAAGCAGTCTACATGTTTCTATCTTCCATGGAATCATCCTTGTCTCCAGGACAAGGATGAAAGCTATATTCGAATGTGTGTGTAAGATTGGAGCATTGGAGAATCTGAATAATTCTAATTGCACCGGGTCTTTGTTTCAAGACGCAGTTTATCAGAACATGACCGAACTCCAAGTACTTGATGCCCAATGATATATTTTATGACTAGTTTATGATTAATTTTTTGGTTTGTATTAGCACGCTTGCGAAGATTATTTGTTGAAAAACGATTCATTTAAATAATCAGCCTTCGATTTTTATTACAATTTTGCTTCTTTTAGCCGACACGCCACACGGTTTTTTCACAGACAGACATTTTTTAAAGGTGAGTCAGGTGGTGATGCAATTGTAGCTTCATGATTACGTAATCATTCATGCAATACGCTTGTTTTCTTTATTCTGAACAAATGCATGTTAGAACACATTTATTTATGACCAAAAATTAAGATGCCGAGGAAGCCAATATTGCTCAAACTTGCTTTATAATTACTTATTAAGTCAACTCTATCACACACCAAACTACAATCGTCTTTGACCAACAGCATCGTTCGATCTTCTCCCAAAATTTAAGTTTCAAAGTGTTCCAAAAATCGGAATGAAGGCCTTACCATTTTTGAGTATTTTCGTGCTGGTAAGTATGCAATCATTTAACCAATGATGGGTATAATTTATTTTAGTTTTATTGCATTTTTTTTACAGTTGCTGAACACTGCGTCAGGAACTTACGAGCCTTGGGAGGATATAAAAACGTGGTACGATGAATACCACTACGACAGGACTGGGGCGGAAACCAGAGAAATAACAAAAGAAAAGGAGTGCCTTGGACTAAATGGGAATTCTGTAAGCTCGCTTCTCTCAAAATAAAAACTAAAATCATAATGATTTTGCAATTCCTAGAATTGACTCATATATTGTATTATTTTTGTATTTAGACAGGATTCTGCTTTGACGAATGCATGTTCCGGATCGGCTACTCATTAATTCTCTTAAACTCCACTGGAAATGATCATTCTACTTACGGGATCAATCGTGAGAAAGGAGTCCGCTATTTAGAACAGGAAATTCTGAGAGCAAACTTAACTGAAAAGCCGGAGCACTTTTGGTATGATAAAGGGCGGAGAAAGGGACTAAAACATACCACGCTCGTTTTTCATTTAAAATACTGTGCAGAGTGGCATAGAGGTTAGTAAATAAAGATATATTATGCTGATTCCTTGTAGCCAATGCATCTTTTAATTTGTTTCATTTAAATTTTGAAAAATCCTTTGGATTGTGTTCATTTTCAACTTTCCAGGCTTCGTGTTTTTCCCAGCGAAATTAAAAGGAAACCGTACGGGAAAGAACTCCTGTTATGCCATTTACCAGGAAGACCAACAAAAGAAAATCAAAGAGTTGGTAACCTGCCTCAAGTCCCGAATTAAGAAACCTGAGATTCCTGTTTCTACAGTCAAGCAGAATCGCAATCATAATAATTCCCGAACCAAGTTGTAAGTTCAACCTTCATAGATCTTCAAAAAATCGGATCAATTTATTTGAAATGTATTAATACTCAAAAAAGTCCTTGAGTACACTAATTTTATAATTACGAAATCACATTATATGTTCATCATATTATATTCAAGTTTAATAAATGTATTACGCAAGAATTGGAAAATTTCACTTCCATTAGATAAATCCGTAGCAAATATGTCTAAAGAATCAAGGTTAAAACTAGCGGTTGTGACATATTATCATCATCATCATCATTTGAACTCATATAAAAACTCTGTGGCGGCCAAATACATTAAATCTCTTGTCTCTTTAAATCGCTCAATTTGAGACTACGCTGACGAAATTTTGAATTTTCCTTCAAATTATTCGTAACTACGTCGCTTCGAAGGTCTACCTGGTCGACTTAATCAACCATCAACTTATAAACAATTTAAGCGCTGGCTGATTCTGTTATCTCTTGACATCTCATCTTCCTTGTGCTGGACTTTACACACAAAAAAGTGCATCCAATTCTCAGGTTGCTGCGACGTTTAAAAACCTACCCTCATTACCAAATGTGTCAGCCTGGGTTTCCGAAGTGAAAAAGTGAATTTTATTTTTTACTTGGGAATTTTTGCGACGGTAAGGTTTTATTTAGCTTAACACATACAGAGTATCGTTTACGGTGATAATCCGCCTGCTCTTAAGAAAAACAACGGAACGTCAAAGTCAAACGTCAGCACACGTTTAACAACGAACGGTACACAATCACTAAACCTAACGAGTTTTATCTCAGATACGGAGCTACCACAACAAAAATAGAGCTTGCTTGCCGGAGTAACATAAGAGAAAATGCCAAGTGCCTTGTCAAAATTTTGGCCGGAGTAACATAAGAGAAAATGCCAAGTGCCTTGTCAAAATTTTGGCCGGAGTAACATAAGAGAAAATGCCAAGTGCCTTGTCAAAATTTTGGCCGGAGTAACATAAGAGAAAATGCCAAGTGCCTTGTCAAAATTTTGGCCGGAGTAACATAAGAGAAAATGCCAAGTGCCTTGTCAAAATTTTGGCCGGAGTAACATAAGAGAAAATGCCAAGTGCCTTGTCAAAATTTTGGCCGGAGTAACATAAGAGAAAATGCCAAGTGCCTTGTCAAAATTTTGGCCGGAGTAACATAAGAGAAAATGCCAAGTGCCTTGTCAAAATTTTGGCCGGAGTAACATAAGAGAAAATGCCAAGTGCCTTGTCAAAATTTTGGCCGGAGTAACATAAGAGAAAATGCCAAGTGCCTTGTCAAAATTTTGGCCGGAGTAACATAAGAGAAAATGCCAAGTGCCTTGTCAAAATTTTGGCCGGAGTAACATAAGAGAAAATGCCAAGTGCCTTGTCAAAATTTTGGCCGGAGTAACATAAGAGAAAATGCCAAGTGCCTTGTCAAAATTTTGGCCGGAGTAACATAAGAGAAAATGCCAAGTGCCTTGTCAAAATTTTGGCCGGAGTAACATAAGAGAAAATGCCAAGTGCCTTGTCAAAATTTTGGCCGGAGTAACATAAGAGAAAATGCCAAGTGCCTTGTCAAAATTTTGGCCGGAGTAACATAAGAGAAAATGCCAAGTGCCTTGTCAAAATTTTGGCCGGAGTAACATAAGAGAAAATGCCAAGTGCCTTGTCAAAATTTTGGCCGGAGTAACATAAGAGAAAATGCCAAGTGCCTTGTCAAAATTTTGGCCGGAGTAACATAAGAGAAAATGCCAAGTGCCTTGTCAAAATTTTGGCCGGAGTAACATAAGAGAAAATGCCAAGTGCCTTGTCAAAATTTTGGCCGGAGTAACATAAGAGAAAATGCCAAGTGCCTTGTCAAAATTTTGGCCGGAGTAACATAAGAGAAAATGCCAAGTGCCTTGTCAAAATATTCGGTCGGTTGGGACATGTTGGAGCGTTGGAGGATACGAATCTACCCAATTTTTGTTTCAAGATATGCAGATTATCAGAACAGGACCCAACTCCAAGTACTTGACACCCAAATATATATTTTATGTCAGACACTTAAATGCGTATCAAGCTTGTAGGAAGTTGGGATTAGAGACGGCTGTCATAACAACCTATCATGATTTGACTTATTTGTCTATTGATGTGGTGCAGGGTAAAAATATTTTAAACTTATATGATTGAATTTTACGCAATAAAACAAAACGGAAATTAATTCAAATAATTTGCTATTTCCAGGGAAACGGCTGAGCAGGAATAAATTACTGATCAAATTCGCTTTTGAAGGCTTCGACATCTATAAAGAAGGAGTACTCGCTGATGCAACTACGAATAGAACGTTGCCTCTCCACGTTTTTAATCAGGAAGGCGATATGACTACTACGTAAGTATATTCTGTTTAAAAATTTATCAAGATCAAATATTTTGAGAAAAGAAATGATGGAAAAGATGCAATATTGCAATATTAGGAATATTCAGAGGTTGCTATCTTTTTTAGAAAAGATAAAAGATGAGATAAGATGAAGATAAGATATTCATCTTTCATCTTATCTTCATCTTTACCAAACCTAGACCCGTCATCATTCATCTCATCTTCATCTTTACTAAATCTAGAGGCTCATCTTTTATCTCATCTTTATCTGCGAATCGTAAAGATAACAATCTCGACGGTTATTTGATGATAAATTTGAACAATTATTACTTCTGAAGTGTAATATGAATAAGACATGAAGATATTTGTACTACGATTTGTATTTTATCATGTTATAAGTTGATGTAATAGCAGAGGTTGCTATCTTTTTTAGAAAAGATGAAGATAAGATATTCATCTTTCATCTTATCTTCATCTTTACCAAATCTAGACGCTCATCTTTCATCTTATCTTCATCTTTACCAAACCTAGACCCGTCATCTTTCAGCTCATCTTCATCTTTACTAAATCTAGAGGCTCATCTTTTATCTCATCTTTATCTGCGAACCGTGAAGATAACAACCTCTGGGAATAATTAACCCAAAAAAATCTTTGAAGAACCATGCATATAACAATACGTGTATTAAAACCAAATTTTGGCGCATTGCTAGCTCTGTAACTCAGAAACCGTTTACCATGGAGACCTCAAGTTTGATGTGAATTAATGTGGTAGTATTATGGCATTCTTCGTGCCAACTCTCAGCCAATTCTATGAGGTACTAACCTGACCATTCCCTCGTAAGTTTGTCTGTCCGTTATCAGTCTCCTGGCTATATACATTAGCCGATTTTTTACCTAAGTACTACTTCTCAAGCGGACCGCTGGGAATACTTTTCAGACAAGTCGGTAAAATGGTTCAAAAGTTATGGGCGTGAAAGTTCAAAAAGTCATAGACTGAGTTAGTAAGCATAGGTTATTCGACATACTGAATAAAATTCCGCAAGTAATTCTTTAAGTTCGTTAAATCACGGTGCTGGGTTTGGAGGGTATCGTGGAGTGAATCACAGAGACGGGTTTGGAGTAAGCCGACCAGACGTCCCCCATTCAAGTTGCCTGTCCTTCATTGAGAATTGTGTCCCTTCAAATTTCAAAATCGTGCAAAGTGGTATTTTAAATACCGAAATATTAAACTTTGTAAGAAACTTATAGTTATTTGTAAATATTTTCTCAATTTTTTGCCTAATACTACCAAGCATATTTGTGTCTGTATATTTTAAACTTGTTTATGGACGAATTTTCTAACAATTTGTTCACAATTTATAAAAATATATCGGTTCTGTGGAAGGGAAAATCCAAAAGGGCTGCCAAATTTCATTATCAGAATTCATGTGAGATACAAAAAAATTGGGGAAATCTTGTTGCAATCGTAAAAACCCAAAAATTAAACTATGCAATACAAAATTGCCAACCTTCTTAAAGGGTAGCTAAATATCAAACCTTCCAGTAATTTCCATGATATTACAGCTCCTTTATAATTTGTGTGTCTGTGTGATGATTGGGCTTTATGTGTCACTTTATTATGGCGTTAGTGGTGCTCAACTTTTACTCACATTCGAATTATGCGATATTCATTTTCATGAAAGTGCCTTCTGTTTTGGCGTGTTTTTGACAAAACCAATTCACCGATTTTGATGAACTATTTTTTATCGGAAAGTCTATAAAATTCTACAGGTGGGCATGACATTTTGGATTTCTTAAATTACATTTTAGCGTGAAAATTAGTGAAGCTCCTAAGTTTGAGTTAAATTCCTATTTTCACTATCGTACAGCTGATTGTTTAGTAGACTTTTTCAGTAAAAGTGATAAACTCATCGAAAAATAGGCGGACTGAAAGTTGACAACGCCACTGTTAAATAATACGTGATTTTAAAATTTTCTGAGCACCCCCCATTCGGCTTTGGAAACTCTGGTCACCTTAGTTTCGAGGGTATCGTTAAGGGGATCACAGAGGTGGGTTTGGAGGCAACCACGCAGGAGTTGTCGTATAATAAAATTTAAACGCCTGTTTCAGCTGTTTTTAAGTGTAAAGCTGATTCTAAAGTGATTTAGAAGACTTTTAGAATACATTGACTGTCATTGAGCAATTTTATCAAGAAAATATTGTTTCAGTTGTCAGAAATTTAGAACTTGGATTCTCTAGGAAACAGTTTTTAATTTAAGATAAGGCGGATTTAGTAACTGACTAAATAAAACGTCGCTTCATTAGTTAGAAGGAAGTCAATCATGGTGATTAAGAAGGTGGACATTCTTGAGTGTCTTTTTGAGGTAAGCCTTTTAATATTGTCTGTTTTCCAAATACTAGTGTTCACTAATTATCACCCCTTAGCATAGTTAAAAGAAGAAGGTACACATAGCTGAAATTGTTTTTATTGGTTTGACAGAGGTTGGAGCAAGGAGCGGAGAAAGATTATACTAGGACATTAGTGTTTGGTTTGGCAGCTCAGCCTGGAGGGCTTCAAAACCCGGTTGCAATAACAATCATCAAGTACACTGGTGACCAATCTCTTGAACTGGCTGTAGCAACAATCCCCTCGGGCTTGTCACTAATTGGAATTGTGGAATTTGGAAATGATCAGGAGGAGCAGGAATTATATTCTGTAAGATTTATTATTACTCAACTCAAAGATGTTTTTAAAAGGTATATGATTTGTAACTTTAAAGCTTGATTAATGAACTTCTTCAATTATTATTAAATTGTAGAGACTGGACAACGTTAGTGATGCAATCCTCCTCAAAGTTACTGATGGGAAAATTACAGCCACAACTGGATTGGACTATTTGCAAATCCTTCATTTGAATGTGATGTCACCAGAACAATTCTGGGAGAAAACCGTGTGCACATTCCGTATCCAAGGAAAATTCTTAATCGACAGTATCTTGGAATTCCCAGAGTTGAAAGATTGCTTTGATAGGGCTAAGGTAAACTATTTAAATGCTCACGAAATGGTTGAATATTTTTAGACTGTTATTTTTAACTAAAATTGGTGTTTGTTTCCTAATATCCATAGGGACGTGTCTTTAACCAAGCTGCGTATACAATCGGTAAAAAGTCCGATATAACAATACTGCCACGTTGGGGTCACTTTGTTTCGGAAATTCCACAAGTCATCAAACCCACAGCCAAAGTTATGGATATTATGAATGGGTTAAAGCATGAAATTGAAGAGAACAGGGATGCAAGTAATGTTTCCTTTTGTCCAACTATGTCTCTCATTAATGTCAAGTTAGTGCAAGATCAATCAAAATCAACCATGACGAATGACAGCGCGACTCTCATCGTTTCCGACAAGAGTAAGTGACTTACGAAATTACGCTTTCTTATCAAATGTGCTGAAAATCACTAACGGGGCAGGTTTTTGTTTGTAGCTGCTTGGTGCAAACTATTCCGAAACTATGTTGATATTGACGCCCTCGTGATTGTGCCTAGTTGCATGAAAGGGAACATGCTCTATAGGAAATTTAATTTAGCAGTCAGCTCTCAACTACAATTTGGATTTCACTCCAACATTGTACTGCAGTTGGGCAACTCAATTTCCGCAGAAAAGCCCCAAGTTTACCACTTTTGGCCGTGCTTCAGCCAACACTTTGTGACTGTGTTGCGTTGTCAGAATACGACCGAAGAGAAACTGAGTAAGTAATATTACATAAAACTCTGATCCAAATTAGTAGCATAAGCTTTGTGGAAGTTAACTTTCATCATTTTATTTGTGTATTGTAGAGGACCGACGTCACAATATTTACGATTTATACTGTGCCGGTGCAGCACGTCCTTTGTTCTGGCGATCTGAAGTCCTATTTCAACCCACAGTCGGTCTAATATCACCACACGCTAGTTTAAGGGGAAAGTTCTCGGAGACTGAAACCATTTCCGGTCACTATGAATATCGTCATTATATGCAGGAAGATTTTAATGATGATTTATGGGGTTGTGCCTATCGCTCTTTACAGACAATATGGAGTTGGTTTAGACTTCAAGGGTTCACGGCTTTTAATGTGCCCAACCTACTTGAGATACAGCAAAGTCTCGTAAGTTTTACCTCTTGTGGCGAATATTTTTCTTAGCATTTGCCACCAATTCCATCTACTAAATTGTGTCTTGATTTTTGGATTTAGGTGAACATTGGAATAAAAGAACCTAATTTTATAGGCTCAAATGAATGGATAGGCCCGTGGGAAGTATCTGTCATTCTCAAATCCTTTATCAGAATTAATTGTCTGTTACTTGCAATGGATGATGGAGTTGAAATGAAGTCAACGTATAGTTTTTACTTGTTAAGTTAATGAGATGTACTAGACAACATTTACGTAAACTAATTCATCTATTTTCATTTGCAGGGTCCCGATATTATTCTCTCATTTTAAAGGCGGTGGGGCACCTGTTTTAATAGGAAAGGGGGACAAGGCATTTACCGTTGTGGGTATCAGTCGTGATCCCGACTCAGATTCCAATGTCAATTATCTCTTGTTAGATCCCCACTATACTGGAAAAGATGAAATAAAAACTGTTTTGTCCAATGGAGCCGTGTCTTGGAAAGACGCCAGTTTTTGGACAAAGGAGTATCATCAAGTGTGCATACCTATGACTAGCTGTGTGCCTATTCCAATGCTAGGAAATGTCAGTGGTATGTACGTCTTAGAATTTTTTGCCTCTTCTTCAGATTAGTGGGCTATACTATAGTGAAGCGTGTTGAAAACTTTCAGGTATTCAGGTTGTTCTATTGGGCAATGACGACTTATTGAGCTGCACTACCGGATACGTAAGTTATTCGACATTTAGCTACGAGAAATTTCGTTAGTTTTTGTTGCTTAGCAATTTAATACTAAACCTAGCCAATTTCAGTTACAAAAAATGACGTGACATGGTTGGGTTGCACTCAGTTGTAGGTTCGGCAAATGACTTTAGAATTATGTTAGCATATATGATTGATTAGCAGAAGAGTAAGGCTTCACTTATCAACACCATTGATGTTGTAGTAACAAGCCACTTTGTTCAAAGAGTCTTCCAGCATTGTCAAATATAAATGCATATAGAAAAATTGGGGAAATGTAGGCGTATTTCTCACATAGAACTGCACTTGGCAACCTTGCGTCCCTATGCATGCGAGAAGCGGAAAACAGATGAGAACAGGAGAATACTCATTGTTTACATTACTGCCGTGCAATCTAAAAACAACCTGTCAGTATTTGTCGCCATAAATTCCATCTTGTTAAGTTTTTATTTGCATGCATTGTTTACAGTGAGATGCATAATTTAAACAACACATCTAAATCCACTGATCTTAAAGGCAAAGATCGGTAGTAATATTTTGTGGCAAGTGATTGTGATTAGGATGACTTGTGAATGTGGCAAGGTGTATCATATGAGTAAACCTTTGAATTTGAAGTAGTTCATAAATACGTGTACAGTTGTTGATAGTTGTTTGTCAGTAATTTAAAAATAGTCAAAATGAGTGGTGTCAAGTTTGAACTCCAAAAGGAGGTGTTTGAATCTACTAAAGAGCGACTCCATGGAGTTGTCACTGTTCAAAAAACAAATCGTAAAAAGAAAATTCCAGCATATTTATGCATCACTGGCAGCATAGAACGTCCAATAAGATTCACAATTTATTTGGTAAGCACTTATGTTGAGTGAGAGTGGTCAGTAAATCAGGTGTTTTTTCATGCTTTAATATTGTGTAAATGTAAACATTTGCATTCATTGTTTGTGAATCATTCAGTTTCTATTTTTCCCTGTACAGGTAAAGAAAACAGAAAAGGGGTTCAAGCGGAAACAAGAATGGACATTGTCTAGTCTAAAGGAGATCAATTACAAATCAAAAGTAAGTATTGTTTCATATTCATCTCTTGATTTATACGGTAGTGGTGGTTACTCATTAAAATGTCTGATAAACTGAGTAACTAACATCAAAGTTTAATATTGAGTTAACTTGTTCCTTCAGGAAAGTTTGGAATTCGATTTACAACTGGAAAAGTCATATCACTGGCTATCTCAATCAGCTGAGGAAAAGGACGTGTTTTTTGCATTACTACATCAGGTAAAAGCAGTTTATAATCAACAAAAACTATTTATTATTAGTGTGCTGAAGTTTGGGTGGATAGTGACGTTTAATGTTTCAATCTTTTTTGCTTAGATATGTTCCCGAATGCATCGTCCTCCAAAGTTTTTAAATTTTCAAATTGACGAGGAAGACGAGGCTTCCAGAAACGAGAATATTGCAATCGTGTCAGTTTCCAAAGATACCCAAATGATTGAAAGTGGGGATGAGGAGTTTGGGCTCACTGAGCGAGAGGAATTTGATTTGGAGAAGGTGCTTGGACGTGCAGAGAACGCTGTTGTAAATGCTGAAGCGTTCATGGAGCAACTAGCCAAAGAATTGTCAATTCTTGACGGGGAAAACATTCACAGCATCATGGACTCTGAGGCTCAAGTCAACTCTTTAATGGATTCAATCGACAAGTCTATTTGTCAGTTGGAGGAAATTGAAAAGGAGCTCGTTGACTACGAAGATGCGGTAACTCATGTCAAATCAGCTGTTGAGAAAATTGAGGAGGAAAACTCTCAGATGGGAACAGCAGCAAAGAATAATCAGCATTTACTTTCTGAGCTAACAAATTTAATCAGAGCTTTGGACTTTCCTGTTGGTTCTCAAATATTAAATGCGGATTTCAATTCTGTGGAAGGGATTGCTAAAGCTACCAAAGACGCATATGCTTTGAAAGATGCTTTAAATATTGAGGAAAATATCCATCCTGCCCTTCTAAAAATGAGATCAGTCACTGATCAGAAGCGTCGACTGGAGAAGTTCAAGCAAAAGTTTTCACAGAACCTGATGTCTCACCTGGCTAAGCTGTTTATTCATCACGGAAATATTTCATCAATGGATAATTTATCAACGGTCAACACCCTCCGCTTGCCAGTACTAAATTCAATGTATAATGAACTGACACCCTATACAAAGTTAATGGGTTGGTTAAAAGTTATGGATTCTGAGGCGTATGGATCCCTTCTCAAAACATATACGTTGTCCATCCAAAAGATTTATGAGAAGAATGTTCGAGTGTTGTTTGAGGAGGCTCGGACAAGAATTTCCGGTAGTGCAACTACTTCGGGTAAATGTGAGTATTAAATTAAAAAATTTCGTCTTATTCTGATGCTCTTTTATTTAAATAGTAGATAATAATGTTGAATCTTATTTATGATTTAAAGTGTCTGGTTCTACAAATGATTTGAGAATTCGTGGACGATTTTTTGGAAAGACAAGAAGTCTCGCTAATCGGGAGGGTGACACAGAGAGTCAAGGTTCGGGTGAAGGGTACGTGAATTATTTTAATATATATGTATTTTTAATTTTACATTTGGTTCATGAAAAAATTAACATTGTGCTATTTGTTTTTGTTGGATTCTCGTAATAGATCCGTAGACTCTTCTGAAAGACAGCATTTTTATGATATCCTGGAGCAATTGTTGGAAGGGTTGGAGCCATCAGTAAATAATGAAGAGAAGTTTATAGCCACCTTCTTTTGCCTTGAAATAGGCTCATCGTCGTCTGGTAACGTGTCAATTGTTTCTCCATCAAAAGGAAGTGCAGGAGGTGAACTGCGAAGGATCATGTCCAGTCTATTCAGTGCGATTGAGAGTGAGCTCAATTCTTTCCTCACACACTATGAGAAGGTGGAAGCTAGGTATGTCAGATTATCCATTTTATTATTTAATCATGTAATAACTATGTGGGTACTCAAGTGGATATTTATGTATTGTCATTTTTTTACAGTTTCTGTATGGGAGCAATGGTTCGGCTTGGTAATCATGCTTTAAAGGCAGAGAATACTTCGACTTACATTGGAATGATCTTCGGCTCTGTTTTGGTTCAAGAGAAAAGGAGTTTCGATCGCTTGATGAACTCTTATGTTCAAGCTATTAATGATAGTCGTCTTCCCAGAAAAGCTAAGCCGGGGATTTTAGCATTTGTTACCGATTTTGAGGTGAGCTGATAATGAAACCCTTATATCATGCATCTATCTATCATGCCATGGCAACATTAAAACTGTTTTTTGTTTATAGGATTTTGCTGTAATGGCTGAGTCCATTTTTGGAAACTCGGCAAGACGAAGTGACCTCGAGAAGTGGTATGTCAAAATGCTAACCGCAGTGTTTGATGGCATTATGCGACTTGCTGCGGAAAGTGGGAAGACTCCAGGGGAAGTTATTCGAATGGAAAACTTCCATCGTCTCCATTCTATCCTGTCACGATTAAAAGTACCAGCCTTGGAGCAGCAGAAAAAGGATGCGAAAATTAAGTATAATGAAGCCCTTAATGGTTACGTCACCAAGTACTTTGGGCGACCGCTAATTAAACTAAATGTAAGTTTGTACTAGAAATACAACTGGAATAACTTATAATATATGCAAAGCTAACGAGAAGTAGAAAGGAGGTTTTGGAGGAATTTATGCTTTCTCTGCTAAACTCCAGACAGGCCTCTTCCAGTCGGTTTCTCCGCAGCTTCAGTAGTGTTTTCTAGAGATTATTATTATTATGTCTCATGCATGCTTGCAGTTTTCAAAAACGATGATTGAATAATTTTAGTATCATCCATTTCAGCAGTACCTGTACTTAAGATAGCTAATGCGTACGTACCTAAATTAACTAATTATATATAAATTTTTCTATTTATGAACAGGAATTCTTTGAAGGTGTTCAAGCCAAAGTGAGCCAAGGCGTCAAGGAGTCCGAGATTGGTTATCAAATGGCGTTCAGCAGAGCGGAATTAAAACGTGTAATTAAAGAGTATCCAGCCAAAGAAGTCAAGAAAGGGCTAGAATCTCTCTACCGGAAAGTTGAAAAGCATCTCTCGGAGGATGAAAACTTGCTACAGGTACGACATGTTTCAGGCCGTATATTTTTCGAACATTTACGTATTGATTGTAATAGTAGTAGAATATGATATAAATATTATAATGGAAGCATAATACTATTTTTCAGGTCGTTTGGAGAGCTATGCAGGAGGAGTTCATCGTTCAGTACAAGTCCATTGAAAGCTTAATCGGCCGTTGTTACCCAGGCTCAAAAATTACTCTGGAATTTACAATAGATGATATCCTTCTATTTTTCTCAGAAATCGCCCAGTCTCATTAGATTGGAGGATTTAAACTGGTGATGGGGTTGAGGGGATTGATGTGTCTTATAGGTGAAGTACCGTCAACGGGTTAAGTTAACGTAATTTGCATTTAGTTAATTCAGAAAAAGCATTTAAATATTGTGCATTTAATTTGATTACTACCTGAATAATGTACGGGTCCAGCATAGTTATTAATTTTAGTTGTTTTCAAAAATGCATTTAATATACTTATTGTGATCACACATATACTCGTTCTCTTGCATAAATTAAAATTAAGTTGTAAATTAACTTGTTGAATTTCAAATTGTTTGCCTTTGTAAAATAAATTTCTGGAAAACGTACACAGAAGTTTAAAATATTTGTATGCTACATTGTTTTTTCTCAATACTATGATTCTTGGTACGCTTCCGATCATTATTTGTCGGAAGCAATATATTAATTAATTGGCATTTGACAGCTATCTTATCTATCTTCCTCTAGAAGTGGCCTCACAATCAGTATAACTAGTTGAGAAAGCGTTTGATCCTCAAGTAAAGTCAACCAGAAAAAATATTCATGCATCTCTTCGAGTCGAATTTTTCATCGCATCTACTATATATATATATAAATATTATTGGTTTGCAATTCACATTACTTTTTCAATCCTAACGGACTTTCTCAAAGGGTTTCTTAAACTTTAAAGAAAGTAACAAGCAAAAGCAACCCAAGCCAGGCTCCACATCATCAGTTCATCCTCATCATCAAGACTTTCAGTCTCTCCATCTGCATTAGCGATAGCTTTTAGCCTTCACCATTCACAACAAATAACAGGACTCAATGAGAATTTTGCGTTGCAGTGCTGCTGCAGTCCGCAGTTCACATTAGATCATTGGATGATGATGCATCTCATTGTTGGTGTATCCCATCAAATCAGTTTTTCTACCTGACTTGTGCATTTATACTGTAGTACCGCATTTGGTTTTCGTTTTGCCTTCTCCCTAGACTTCTGGCTTCTCACCATCCAATCCATCCTGTGTAGTAGCGTAACAAGACTGCCAACTAAACCACCACCAGAAGCACACCGCGACGCCAATTATAATGCATTGCATCCTTATCCTCATCATCACTATCCCATCATGATTATTATTTTACAGGAATATTGTTTCTATGAAAAAATTGCGTTTGAACAAAAGCCCAAAAACGACATTAATAATGCGTGACATGACATGATTTGAGTGAACATAATTTATACATATAACATGATGATGACGATGACTATAGGATACCTTGATACATTGTGTAGTTTTCTAGCATAATAATGTAATGTAATCCTCTATTTTTCAACTTGCCAACTGCAACTATAACTAGCTTATTTTTCATGCAGTCGCCAAATGTAAGCCAAACCAGTTATGTTTTGAATATCATTTTCTCTCTCTTTTTCGTTAGGAGTGAAAAAGCGAATGCGCCACAACTCTACTTAACTAGATGCAATTGTACAGCTTTGTTGGTGGTGGTGGTATGGTGGTAATACGGCAGTGCAGTGGAAAGGCAAAAGCAGTCAAGGAAAAAGATCCTTTTGACTTTTGAGCATAAACTTGTGGTTTTTATTTTTTTTTTAAAAAAAGAGGAGTAACTGCACTACACAGCCTGTGTAATAGTATAACGATGTTGGTTGGTTCGGTTTGGCTACACATTTTTACTGTTACTTAAAAAGGAGGCGTGCATCCTGCATGCATTGCATTTATGACTCGTAAGTCATCCATAAGTGCATCATTCATGTCTGTTTGTCTATCTATCTATATGGGTTTCTCACTTGCCAATTTTTCCCTGGCTTTCTTTCCCTTTTAAAGAAATTTCAAGCTTGAATGATTAACGTTTTGTGATATGAATAGAAGGTTTTTTTTATTTATTAAGAACTCATCGTGAAGCTAGTACTTACTACTCTCTTTCAAATCAAGTAGGTTATGTTATAGCTCATTCATTATATTACTTAATGGACAGAATGGCAAGTAGTGACGTTTTACTAGTAGCACCACTAATCATGACGACGGTGAACTTGCATAAAAACAATTGTGTTCTCATTGAAAAATTGCATATAATAATGTGTGAGACTAGAGATTTGTTCTCACTACACATGAGAATTTCCTCCTGGTGAGAATTTCTGTTTAGATCATCTCATTCAAGGTTTTCCCATCCTGTGTTTCTCATCGTCACCAAACCAAGTTGGCTTGCAATAGAATGAGAGGGTGATAATGATCGCTGTTATGATGATGTGTGTGTGTGTGTTTTTTATGTAAGAAAAATGCACGAGAAAAATGCGCATCAAAGTCTCAACTCAATTCATTTTTTTGTAGCTGTCTCGTGTCTCTCTTGAATATTATGTACACGTTAGCAATTCCGGTTTGACCTCGTATCAAATGTCTTACTCAAAGCAAAAAAAAACTTCACTCTTGTGCCGATTATGTTAAAGAAGAGAAAACACATACATAATATTTTCCTTCGTATTGTTTCCTATATGAAATCATATATCCTATTTATATTATAATTATAAATCTAGCATCCACATACATTATGAATCCAAACATTATTGTGTCTGCAGCTTTAAAAAAAGCATATAACATGAGAAGCTGTTGTGGTTTGGTTTGGATTGAAATGATTTTTTTTTGGTATGTAGAATATGTAGATATGTAGATTGTATGAAAGGATAGGGGACAAATCAAAGTCAAATTATACTCCTGCACAAAAAATAGAAAATGGGATAAGTTGTTTGGTTTTGTAGCTGAATGAATACCTACCAAACAAAATGCTCCTTTACAAGTTATTGGTTGCTAATAATCGGCAAGCAAAGCTGCAGATACAGAGTTGGTATAGAGAACCCATGATGATGATGATGATGATGATGATGAGGATGAGGATGAAGAAGATTATGAAGCTACAAGAGTACAAGCGATCAAGTGATGTAATGCCAATAAAGGAGCTTACTGTACTATTCGCAAACAGTCAAAACTACAGAGATGGAGTATAGAATTAAAGAGAATCATGTCTAAATACGTTTTGAGCATTGCTTTAAGAATGATTAGGATCCGCTCGGCTCCACTCTACTTGCTCACCTATGAATCGGCATAACCTCGAGAGTTACTTGCTGGTGGTGGTACATAATGTATATCTTTAAAATGATAATATTATATTTATATTTTCCAACCATCAAGAGGATCTTACTTATAAGAGGAAAAGATGGACAAAATTATTACTGTGACTCCATTTTACATTTCGTTATACCATCATTTCATTTCATATCATATCACAGGAGCCAAAGCTTAGCTCTTGAGTTGATGATGAATAGATTTAAAGAGAGGAGAACTGAGTGAATCCATATGAAATGTATTATATTATCTTGTTACATGTGTGTTTGGAAATAATGTTTTTCAAGCCTACTTTTGTTGTTCCTTTCCATTGTCGAGTTGAAAGTAGGCAAGCTCCGCTTCCCAAAAACTAGTGGGTAGTGTAAGCCTTTGTTAGGAAAAGAGGATGTTCATAATATTGTAAGCAAGTTGGTATGAAAGCAGCTTTAGTCATCATCATCGTCGTCATATCATAGCTCTTCCACAGAAGCCAAGAGCATTTCACAGGGTTCATGGACAGGACAACTGAGAATCGCTTGTTTCGCTCAATGGTATTAGTAGGTAAGAATCAGAATGAGCAAAGCACTAGAACCAAAAGCTTAGCTTAGTTGTTATATACTGTCTGAGGAGAAGCACTTCTGCGAAAAGCCAACAACGACAACCTACCTCGTTTTTCGTCAGGCTTCTCTCGCTGTCAGAAAAACCGACGAAAGGAAAGAAACACTATGAATGTACAAAAATGTATGTATGTATGTATGTATAATGTGTAATTCCTAGTTTTAACTTGCCAAATTGTATAGAAGTACCTAAGTACATGGTCAAAAGTATGTATTTGGCTAATACGTAATAATATAGCACTGCTGCTACTTACTCATCATCCTATTACTTACGTACCTACTTTACCTACTTCTTTTTGTGTAAAAGGTATCCAATTAAAATTTTCTTTGGGAGGATGTACACAAGAGAAAGAGAGGGGATAAAGAGAGGAAAATTGTTATGAGAATTACTTATCTCATGTACAAAGTTTCTCTTTCTCTCTGTCTTAAATCTCCTCTTCATTTCAGTCGTCGAGTTCCTTCCTTTCCCTTCCCTTCTGGAAAAAAGTACGTCTTGATTCCGCTTTCTTCCTTTAACTAACTGTTTTTCACAAATACACAATGGAACTGGGAGGTGGAGGATGTCCAGGATGATCATGGTGATGACGATGATGATGATGATAGAAATAGAAAATGACAAAAGTTTCACATCTCTCTCTCTCTTGTCCACTCTTAACTTTTCACACTTTTGTTCTACGTACAAATAATATAAAAAGAAGTTGGGCACAGGAAGTTTACCCGATTCGTTCCTTTTTAAACTTTCCACGTCTTCATCTACTCTTCTTCTTCTTCTTCTTCTCCGTTAAAAGCTAAAAACTGCCAAGAGACTGGAGTGTTTTGGTTTGGATGGAGGAAGATGAAGAAGAAGAAGAAAAGTAAACGATGAAGATGGTGAAAACAAGTTTGAAGTTGTCGTTGTCATTGTCCAGGATACAACTTATACATACAATACACGTACATGATGATGGGTGGGATTCTACAACTGACATTTCCTTTCCTAAAAACAATGCTCACTTTCATTTCAACGGGAGAGCTAACTACGCAAAATGTTCCAACCAAACAAAAAGATTTTAAATCAGTTTTTGGCTGAGAGAGGATTTGGAAAAGTTGGAGCTCTTGTTCTCACTCACATTTTAAATTTCTCTCCTCTCCTTCTGTTTTAAGCTGCTAGAGATGCTTATCATAGTCATGATGATCACACGGCTACTTTCTTAATTAACTTCATACACAGATAATAAGATATCTGCAGAGATTTTGGGTGGAAAATAAAATGACAAAAGGGATGTAGAAAATCAGGTATCGTTGTAGAAACTCCTCTTTTCTAAGAATATACACGTATTAACTTAATGTACCTCCACATTTTCTCCTTCTGAGGAGTTCTTGGAAAAGTTTAGCAAGAAAGTAAAGTTTGATTTTGAAACATTTTCAAAATAAACTTTACTCTCCTTTGAGAAAGAGAAAGTAATAATAGTTGGCTAAAGTTGATCGTGATCATCATCATCACAATCTTATCATCCGGACTGGAGTAAAGTGGGAACATTAGTTAGTTAACTTTTTAGGTTGGTGTTGGATCTGAGTTGTTGGATTGACGTAAAAAGCTCTCTCTTCATGAATGATGAGCCTGAGTTTGTGATATGGGAAAAGTTGTTTTGGGAAGTTTTTTTTTGCAAAGTGAATAAATTTCATTTGTCTCATGATGGTCATCATTATCATCATCATGAACATTCAAGTTCCAAAACAAATGTTTATTTGAGAGGCGAGAGAAGAGAAACAATTCAACAAACTTTTCTTTTTCTGAAGTTGCTTTTGGGTTTTTATTTCTAAAGAAAAAGTGTTTCTTTTTTTGCTCTATTACAACAGTCCAAAATAATGCATTTTCATTTAGGATGAGCAAACCAACAAATAAAGAGGAAAGAAAGTTACTACTTAAAAACTTGTTTATCCATTGTTTTTTTTAAGGAAAAGGGAAGTAGATCATGATGAAGAACCAAGTGAGGACTCACAAGAGAAAAGAATTTTCTATTATTTTATTTTGCATGAGAATTCCAAAAGAGTATGTATGTATGTATGTATAGTTAATCCAAAGAAAAACTAAACTAAGTTTAACTAACTAAAACTAACTAATAATATTAATACTTTTCTTCATGAACAAGACAAAGTCTTTCAAACTTTTTGTTCCTCTGGATGAAAGTTTTTCTTCTGTAAAAATGGAAATGAAGAGTTGGAAAAGGAAAAAAACAAAAGGCGAGCAATAGGTATATGGTTACTTAAGTATATGCACAAAAAGACAAAACTTTTTTCCCAAAGAAGGAAAGAACAAAAAGCACATAATTCTGGACAATCATAATATTCTCAGTGAAAAGGAAGCGGGGAGTGAGTGAGTAAAAGTTTTATTTTTTAAGTTTTAAGCACACACAAAGAGGAAGACCAGCAGCAGCATGCTAGTTGCTCCCTTTTCCATACCAAAAACAGTTTTACATACACAGAATAAAAATAAAAAGCGTAAAATGAAGAACAAGAAGAGAAAGTTTGGTGGGTGGTGAAGAAGAAGAAGAGAGAAACAAAAGCCATTTCGCTTTTTTGGAATACAGGATGGCGATGGGGATGAGGATGATGATGATGATGGTGGTGATGTAAGAGATAGGGAAAAGCAGGGAAAACTTTTTTTAGTTCATGGAAAGAGTGAGAGAAAAAGTTTGGGTTTGCGGGACATGTTTTTATAACAGCCTACTACTGTTGTACTAAAAAAGAAACAACAGCCAACCTAAATTTCCGCTTCTGTAAGGGAGTTGGAATTGAATGTTGGATGGATCCAACAAACCAAAAGTTTTCGGCTCTCAAATCTTTAAACAACTTTACTCGAGTCGGAGAACAGCATCATTTTATGAAGATGACCCTTCCACTTGATGGGAACAAAAGTTAAATAGAAATCAGTACACAATTTCATGCATCTTGTATTTTTTCTCCTCTACGTTTAGTAAAAAAAGTGGCACTTTGATCATTAGTAAGATGGGAAAGAAAAACATAATTTTCATTTATATTCCCAAAAAAATAGAAGCTATGGCTATCGTCAGCATTATATTATTTGTCATCGCCGACATCTCCTATTTACAAAAACAAAACATGTTTTTTTTTCAATTCCTTTTTGATCTAGTTCCTGGTTTGTCGTTTCCCAGTTTATTTTAGAATGGAATTAATTGCATGTTGCCACTCATTGGATTTTATCATCATCTTAATCTTGAGCATTATGATTATGATAGTGATGCAGTAAAGTAAGGTAGGTAGCTGCTAATGAAAAACCACCTCGCTTACTCACTCACGTCAATTCCATTTCATCTTGGCCAAGGTCAATGTCATGCTCATTTCCTTCCTATTGTATGCCTCAGCCGCCATTCCATATGGTGGGAAATAGGCTTCCCATTAAACATTTTTGCAAGTAAGCGTCGTAATATTGCTATTGTCATAAAAAAGGGGGGTAAAAATGTGCACAAAATTACATTTTATGAGAGTGAGTAATAGTACACCATGCCATCCCAACCCATTTTACATTCTGATGATGCATGATGATGATGGATGAATGATGAATCATTCCTTGAGTTTATGGTGGCAAAGAAGTTTTCATACATTTGTCTGGTCTTGCGTCAAAGTCCAAAGTAAATAATACACAGCTTATTTTAGAGAGAGAGAGGGAACAGGGGAACTCAATGCACATTAGATGCTCTTTTCCTGTCCATTTACTTTTATGAGTTGTTTTTGTGCAGCAGTAGTCAATGATGATGATGATGATAGCATTATATTATGAATGCATGCATGTCTGTCTATAAGCATGCAAACTCAAACGTTGAAAATGTGTCAGCACTTGAAAGTCAAGACAAAAAAAATAACTATCCTTTGCCAAGGCTTACTCACTACTATAAGAGCTCATTTTATATATATGTATGTATATCTTATAAAGCTGTAGGTACCTTGCCTTTTCGACTTAAGATTTGGATGCACTCAACTTATGATCTTGGTATCCTTGTCATCATTATCATACATTACATTACATTGCTACACTCACTCCTTTTTGTGCAGTTACATTTTTTCCTATTTTAGGTACTCTCCTCTCATCTCATCTCATCAAACCAAAATGAAACCAAAGACATCACGATATCGCCAACGATTTAACTTACTGCTCCGCTTTTATTTTGGCTTACTGCTCACTCATCTCAAACTCTTAGCCAACTACCTTGACTTGACTTGACTCTGTTCTCCCTTTTGTTATATACCCTTCTGCTTAGTTTTGAGCTACACATGGATAAGGAGAAAAAGCAAAGCCTTTAGGCAACAGGATAGGTTTGTTTATGAAGCAGAGGTCTTATCTAAAGGCATTACAATAATGTTATAATTGGTAATACAATACGATGTCTTTTCAGTTTCTACCCTTGATATTATATCGATTTTTTTTGCGTCGCATTGAATTTGATTTGCTGTATAATATTTTGCATAAATTGAATACGTCCTGTTGACAAAAACGCATTCCTTCCTTCTTAAAAGTGTTACTGTTTCAGAACAAATGTAAAATAATAATGATATGATGTTATGATGCAATGCGCGCTCATTACTATCATGTAATTTTATATGCTCAGCTCTCTATAATTTTTATATAATATATAATAGTCTTGCTTTTATTTTTTGGATTTTTGTTGACGAAGAAACCAACTACAAATATCAAAATGGCTGCTTCTCTTCTCCGAAGAAAGAAAAAAAAACTGTTAAATGTAAAAAAGGAGGGCTGGCTGGCTGGCTACAACTTCTTGTAGCTAGATCTAAAAAAGTGCAGCTGTTTTAAAAGGGCGAGAAAGAGAGATTATACAGCAGAAAGTAGAGCCAAAGCGGATTCATATCATATCACATCAGATGCCATCACATTGTATTAAACCATCTATAAAAAATATGTCTTTTATTGCATATATGAGTCGCAATAGGTACGTAACGTCTCCTTAACTATAGCCTTCTACTTGTACAAGAGAGCTCCTTCCTACACTTTACTTTTTTGCTCAAACTCTTCTCTAACTTGTTGTACAACAAGAAAGGATTTTTCGAAAGAACGGCAACGCAAGAGAGAGAAGACAGAGGACGACGAATGTGAACAAAAACAAGACGAAGAAGAAGCGAGAGAGAGAGAGAAAAAAAAATTCCAGCGAAGTAGAGGAAAGGGTAACTGTCCAAAGCACTAGCGAAACTTGGTTCGATTCTCCTAGCGAAACTCTGTCCATTGAGAAAAGTACAAAAAACTGAACTAGAGAGAGAAGATACATACATAAAAGTATAAAAGTATGTATATAGTCTAGGATTGTGGATTGGATGGATGCCTAAGTTTCTCATTTCTTCATCAGTCAGAACAACTAACTACTTGCTATAGATATAGATTGATTGTACATGCATACATAACTTTTTTTTGTATATGTGCACACACACACACCACACCACATTGTAAATTGTATCTTATATGTGGATATGATCAAGTTTGCTAGTAGCACCGTGGGATGTTGTCTGTCCGTCCGTTTTTTCTCTCTCTTCGTCTTCTTCTTCTTCATCGTCTTGATCCCATCCTTCGTCTTACGTCCGTGGGTCGAGTTGAGAGTGTGTGATGTTGGATGTTGGATGTGATGTTAGATATAACAAGATAATGATATGGATGTGATATCATGTTAGAACATTTTCTACAATGGATTCAAATGCATTAAAAGGAGTTTTTTTTACAAACGCAGGCAAAGGCAGGAGCAGAGCAGAGCAGGCCAAGTTATAGGATTGGATTTGGATTTGTTGATACAGATATATTGGATTGAATATTATTAAAGTGTTGGCTAAGAAAGACGCAACTATAACTATGTATCTATATGCATTATTATGTACATGATATAAATTGTTAGTCATGGTCATAAAAAATAATAGTAAAAAAATGTTTGTAAAAGGAAAAAAGGGATAGAGAGAGAGAGAGAGAGAGAGGACGACATCGACATAGACACAGAAAAACAAGCATAAAATAATATGCATTTTGCCAAGCCTTCCCGTTGAACACACACACCACCATCACATCACCACACATGCACTGAAAAAACGCTGCTTGAATATAATATGTATGTGTGATGCTGCTCCTATAACGCCAAACAAAACACCTTTACCATGGCCAGAATACGCTTCAGTGGTTGCTCAGACGTCGTTGTGGATGGAGGTGTTATGTGTGTTTTTTTTGTGAGTACTGAAGAGGCGGTAGTCAACCAAACGCTAGAAACGGAACGGAACGTTAGTTGAATGGCAATAGGGAGAAACGCTGTTGCTGTTGGTAGTAGCCTGTAATAACCTATTATCATTCATATAAAAACATAGGGGTAGATCTGCGTTGTTCACTTTTACGGAATTGCCCAATACCTTAGATACCTACTTACTTTAGTACATTGTGTTTGTGCATGTGCGCTTAGTGCATTGACGGATATTCGGGAGGAAGGAAGGAAGGACAGAATGAATTAAGTTGTTAAAAAATTCAATAAAACTTTAAACTGATAAAGGGTTTAAAATACTACTAGCAAAAAACATGATTCCTTCAAAACGTGCTCGTGGTGGTGAAGGTGGGGGGAGAGGACCTTTAAATAATGGACCTATTCATGCTCGCCCTTTGGTGGCATTGTTGGATGGACGGGATTGTTCAATTGAAATGCCAATCTTGAAGGATGTGGCTACAGTTGCATTTTGTGATGCTCAGAGCACAGCGGAAATTCACGAGAAAGTGTTGAATGAAGCGGTGGGAGCCCTCATGTGGCACACCATTACCTTGACCAAGGAGGACTTGGAGAAATTCAAAGCTCTCAGAATTATCGTCAGAATTGGATCCGGAGTGGATAACATTGATGTCAAAGTAAGTAGCAAATAGCTGTCATTCTCCTGTTTTTACATGGCTCATTTTCATTGGCTTCTGTTTACACGCTGTAATTAAGAGCACATGCGATTCTCAGAAGTAATGAAACGTCACGTCACGTTGGGGTTGGGGCATTCCGAGAATTAGCCTTGTTCTTGGGCTAGCTCGTTGTAATATTATACAAGCAAAATGTTAATCATTGCCCTCATCATAATGAAACTTTGGCAATAGAAAAAAACACACAAAAAATGAAATGGTAGCAAGTTTACTTAATTTTGTATTAGCCTCCACATAAAATATTTGTATCTAAAAAATAATACGGCTATACTTAAGTTAAGAAACTTATTTTTTGACTAATTAGTGGGAGCTTTTACACTTTAAAAAACTTTAGTATGCTCTCAACCACTTTATATACATACATAAAAGGATATTATGCATGAAATGGAAGAGGAATAGAATAGAGAAAGGAAAAGAAGAAATGGGAGAACCTTATTTAATGTAGTTTTTATAAGAGGTGGTGATATGGTATGGTATGGTATAGTATGGTGGTGGTGGTGGTGGTGCTGGCGGTGGCATGAATGAAGGGAAAAGTTTGGGAATTTCCTCCACTACTACTTACTCCGTTACTCCATATAAATATTTGCATTCATGCATGCACCACACTTTATTTACTTGGCTGCTGCTGTTGCTTTAGAGCTGTTGCTTGAAACAAGAGAGAGAGAGAGACCAAAAGAAAAACTTTTTATGGGTAGCTTTATTCCGCTCTCTTGTACAACTACAGCTCGTCCTTCATGTTCCTACCAGGAGCAGCTAAAACTCTGATAGCATAAGTAATATCATTCAACCATGTGTATTTTATTAATGACGGGATTATACGCTAAACTCTTTGCTATGCTATACACATTATATAAAAGTTGGTTGACTGCATGCTTTCTTCAAATGGCTGTACACCAAAAGTGTACATTTTCGGTTTTATTAATTACTTTTCCCTTCAAAACTTTTCCGTTCCAACCAACCGAACAACATAACATACACACACATACAAAAAAGTTTTCTTTACACACTCACTCACTCCAACACTCCACTACGACTTTTACTACGACTCTCATTCAACTTTTTTTTCTTTTTCGGAAGGAGGAGAGGAATGATGATGATGATGATGATGGACTTTTACCCAAAAACTTTTTTCCCTCTTTTTCTCGCTTCAAAAACAAAGTTTTACTCCACACAAAAAAGTTTGCTCCCCTCTCCATTTTCTTGCTTGCTTTGAGTAAATGGATAAAGTCAAAAGAAAAGGGGAAAAGTTTTTTTGTGCCTACTTTTTTAGTGGAAGAACTAGGTGAAAGTTTTTGTCGCATGTGTTCACATAAAAAAAGTTTTTTGAGGAAGAAAAATTTTCCCCATTTTTTATAGTAAAAAGTTTTGCAATGCGAAATTGGAGTAACTTTAGGTACATATTTATTTATAGTGTTATATAATATGGATGTGTTTTTATTGCATCTTTTTAGGCAGCCGGAGAAATTGGTATAGCAGTATGCAACGTTCCAGGCTACGGGGTTGAGGAAGTAGCAGACACGACCATGTGCTTGATCCTGAATCTTTACAGAAGAACTTATTGGCTTGCAAATATGGTGAGAGATGGAAAGAAATTCACAGGTCCAGAACAGGTACGTTTAACCTACATCTCTATTACACTGATCTTTCAGCATTCCCTTGAAAAATGAGATTTTTTTTGCGAAAGATTTTTAAAGGGATCCTTTTTGTGCTTAGGTGCGTGAGGCAGCAGCAGGATGTGCAAGAATTCGTGGTGACACTTTGGGCATTGTTGGGCTAGGTCGTATTGGCTCTGCAGTTGCACTCCGAGCTAAGGCATTTGGATTCAATGTCATTTTCTATGATCCCTACTTACCCGATGGGATTGAAAAGAGTTTGGGAGTAACTCGCGTGTACACCCTCCAAGATCTCCTTTTCCAGTCTGACTGTGTGTCGCTCCATTGCACTCTCAATGAGCACAATCATCATCTCATCAATGAGTACACATTGAAACAAATGCGACCTGGTATGGGCGAAAAAAGTATTTAACCAAATAATGCTACAACTGAAAATGACAGTTTAACACAGTGTTCTAATCACAAATTGGAATACTTTTTTGTTTTTGTTTCAGGAGCCTTTTTGGTAAACACAGCAAGAGGTGGACTTGTCGATGAGGCTGCACTCGCATCCGCACTCCGGGAAGGTCGAATCCGGTCAGCTGCCCTGGATGTGCATGAAAATGAGCCGTATAACGTTCTCCAAGGTCCACTTAAAGATGCACCAAATCTCGTTTGCACTCCTCATGCAGCTTTCTACTCAGAAGCTTCCTGCACTGAACTCAGGTTGGCATTTTACATTTAATATTTAACACGTTCATTACTCAAGAACTACAGTCAATAGTAGTTGTTTTTATGAACACATATGATTAACCCTGGCTCCTTTATTTTTATCGCAGGGAAATGGCAGCGTCTGAAATCCGACGTGCTATCGTCGGAAGGATACCCGACTCCCTCAGGAACTGCGTCAACAAAGAGTACTTCATGGGTCCAGGTGGAAACACAACTGGAGGCCCTGGCTTCCCCGAAGCTCTCAATGGGGGTTACTACGCTGCGGCAGCAGCAGCTGCTGCAGCAGGTGGGGGTGGAGGTGCAGCCCTCCAAGCCGCCCATTCTACCACCGCAAACGAGTCAGGCAATCAACCTCCCTCCCTTCCCCACTCAAGACCTGCTGTCTAAACTCAAGAAACCTGGAGAGAATATGTGAATGAGCAAGAAAGCCAAATCATCACTTCTTATTTACAAAGATCGTCAAACATTCATATCGTCATGTCATGATGTTCTTCTTTTAACAATTTTTTGGGTGCAATGATCCAAACCAAACCTCCCAGTGATAGTTTTAATTACCCCTTTCTTGTTTTTATGCATTTAAAGATAACTTATATAATAGAAAAGTGTTTACAAGTTGTAAGTACATAGTTATAGAGACATGAAAGCAGAAATACTTAACGAAAAATATAAATACATTAGGTACTATTTCTCCCGATGTTAGAAAATGTGAATTAAAGTTCCGAAAAACCAAATTTTATCCAACACAAAAATATATTTACTATTACTACAAAGAAAAAAACTATTTACAATGTTAGAAGTGGCTTTAACTAATGCATTTAAGCCTCTCTCTATCTCTCTCTGTCTCTGCTACATATTATATTATTACTAAATCAAAAAGTATTTTGTTAAAACTAAGGGAAAACAAAGTAATATGAAAAAGGTGTACATTTTAATCTTTAATTAGGTAATGTAATGTACACTGTTAAATTTTTTACTTACAGATGTTTAAACAACTTTTCTGATTTCGTTTTATTACATGTAGGGTATATTACGTTGCCATTTTATTCGTTGACTTTTTTTCTACTCAAGAATTCAAGAAATGCAATGAAAAACTGTAATGCATTTTTTATGCAATTATTTGCTAAAATCAAGCTAAAAATGATTGTTGTTACAGAACAACTGATTATTTTTTTGTGTGCTCTACTTGGGTTGTAATTTCTATTGTTGTAGAATAGTAAAATAGTATTCGATTTGAATTGATGTTAAAATATGTGTCTGTCGTATTCATGTAACTCTCAATGTATTAAAGAAAATGATAAATCGCATTTAAAATATTCTGCTGCTGATGATTTGGGCGTTGTCGGGGTTACTTTTCCTCGTTCGATTTATAAATTTTGTGTTGAATGCTTGCATAAAAAATCTATTTCACTATCTTCCATAAAATTCCGACACGTGTAACATGCATAAATCATACTACTGCACTACGTCGTAAGACGATACATTACTTTTCATTCGTTGTTTCAGCTTAAAGTCGAATGCATTTATTGTATCATGTGTCAGAAATGTTATACACCACTAAGTCAATTTTTTTCAAATTCGAACTTTGCAATAAATTTGACACACAAAACCCTAGATGCTAACTTATTTGTATTTAATAAAATATTAAAATATTTGTATTTAATAAAATATTAAAATATTTGTATTTAATAAAATATTAAAATATTTGTATTTAATAAAATATTAAAATATTTGTATTTAGGTCAATCACTTGTATATTTTGACAATGCTCCCGGTTTTGTTGTCCTCGAGAATAATTTGAAAGATACAAACTAAAATATTTCCAACGGCTTCTTAAGTAGCATCAGTACGAAACAAAGTGCAAAATGTTCCCAAGAAATTATTTTAACGTTTAATTCACTGTTGCTACTTCGCAAAGTAGCACTAAAACACCACCACCTGTAAATTATCCACCAGTCTTGTCCATCACCTCCCTCTTCATTTTCAATTCTTCCAGCTATTGCAACTGGAACTAAAGATGATGATGATGATGATGATCCACTCTGGAATACTTGCCTATCTTTAGCTCCCACATCGCACATTCTTTTTAAAATTTAAAAGCGAGCATCATTTGGCAATTATTAGAAACCGATCGTCAGCACAAATTAATTAAATGCTCAAAACTAGAACTACGAACATCAGTCAAAACACTTACCTACTGCTTTCGAACTCTTCTTTTTCTATTTGTCTCAAATCTTATGTTTAATCTAACAGCGAAATTGATAAATTATGGAATAAACGGGTTTTGAAACAACTGTAATTAACTAGTTTTATCTTTCACATTTTTTTACGAGAAGGACAGAAAAAATGAGAATCTTGTTCCCTATCTCCAATCAAAATTAGATGAAACCAGACTGAGAGACGTGCACACGTCCACAGAAATCATCATAATATGGGCTTATCCACAATTACAACTTTCTGACTTCCTTTCATTGTATAGATGACTTGGAAGGAATGGATAAGATTTCCTATTTCATTTAAATGAGCGAAAACTCAAACTCCTCTACTGCTGGGAAGAAAAAACCATCAGCATTCCATGATTTTGGGAACAAGTTTAAAGGATGGTCCTTTTTCAGCCAACCTTCAACAATTCGAATAATCAGATAAAAAGAGATGGAAGAATTTTGTCCACATTGGGATTGGGTTCCAGCTCTCTTGATTGATGTATATTCAGGTATTGTACCACTCATGTACTTTACCACATTATTATTTACAGATGAAATATACTTTTATAATTTACTTTTAGACTACTTTTCCTTCTCTGTGAAACTAAATAATATATAGAAATATTTGTGAAATAAATTTTTAAAAAACTTTTTGAAACACATACTATAATCATAATTTATAGCTATATTATCAATGAAATCCGTGAAACTGCATATCATGAGAGTTGTACTGTACTTTGGGACTACTAGACTCTTGGTACATGGCATTAAATTTTTACCCTAGCACTCGTCTTTGTTCTTTGTGTACAAATTTACTTGAGTCGAATCAATTAAGCATGAGAAAGGCTATCTTCTGTGACATCAGAAAATGTAAAATCTGATTCTGCCAAGTATTGAAGTTTGTGCTGGCTGTTGGGTAGTACATGATATTTTTCATTTACACATATACTATTTTGCACCTACACTTACGTTACGTGTGTTAACGTTTTGCCAAGTACATGACGTGACAGTTGAATTGTAATCATTCAGCTGCAAGTGTTGCATTAACTAAAAGCTAGAAATGTAGAAGAATTCAAACGACTTGAAATATTTACGTACTTGACATTTGGTACTGGTTTATTTTGGAGTAATATTTTCGTGGAATTGTGAAACTAAGCACTTGATTTTGATTACCTTCAACCTCTGAATCCTCAGGTTCGGGGCAATAATTCAGTTGGGATTTGATTGCACCTCTTTTAATCCTCACAAGTCAGCGTCGCAGGTTTTGGTGAGTAAACTTAAACTTGGACTAAACATAAAATGTTATTATATAGTAGGAAGTTTACAATTGAATTAGAG
The DNA here is from genome assembly GCA_964034955.1 of Orchesella flavescens. Taxonomy (NCBI): domain Eukaryota; kingdom Metazoa; phylum Arthropoda; class Collembola; order Entomobryomorpha; family Orchesellidae; genus Orchesella; species Orchesella flavescens. Next base: position 53,212,228 of record OZ035953.1, read on the forward strand.
AGACAATGATCAAATACGGCATATATATAATGTATTTGGTTGAAACATATGAAATGATAATAGTTTGTTACGGTTGTGTTCAATGATTATCAGATTGTTTCCAAATTATAAAAGATTGTGTTGCTGAAAATGCAAGAAGGGCTTATCAGTCGATTGAAATGTTAATATTAGGTATTAATTGCTTTGGTTGGAAATATTGCAGAAGTGGAAACAGTACTGAATATATCGAGAAGCAAGATGCCAGTGATGACAAAACAAAATTTGAAAATGGAATCTCAACAACAAAAAGAGAATGTTGGTGCAGGACCGAGCGGTATCGTTCAACCGGAAAAAAATAATGAGAAAGAGTATCGGAACTATTCAGTAAACCATGTTCATATCCCGCAGGTTGGTAAATGTCCTCATAAATAAAAGATGCATCATTCTAATTAACATATTTAATTAGTGATTTTTAATTTGCACCAACGGTTTCTTTCATTTAATAGGTTATTTTGGGAAACATTTTTGAGAAGCTGGATCCAACTGACAAGGTCACATTCTCCAGAGCCCACGAAGAATGCCATGACTTGGTCGCTAGAAAAAGATCTATGTTCCTAGCCGAAGGGGTATAAATTTAAAATTTTAATGCTGATGTTTCATGATAAAACTTATGATTATGTTACACCACAACTACAACATAAACTTGTTATGCTGAAATTCTTCCAGATTGCACCAACGCTTGTTAAAACCCTACCAAAGGAGGCTTTACCCACTTCCCGTCAACTCTGTAAATCATTGACCCTTGCACTAAATCACCAAATACCTGATAATCGTGCCACAAGTCTCTGTAACATCTTCAATACTTCAGAAAATATTCAACGTTTCCTCGAGGAGATGGAGGAACACCCTGCAAATCCATTCCCGGGTAGAAATATAGAATTCTCGGAATTAATCAACCCAAATATTGATTTACCCCACGTTCGTATGGAGTACTGGGATCATGCCATTCAACTATTACGCCAACTTGGATGGCATATACACTCTTTTACATATGAATATGCATATGGTTACGATCGGCGTTTTTACCAACAGGTCAACACGATCACCATGGCTCGCAATTTGAGGGAGTGTTTACTCCTCCTTCCTAACCTGAAGAAATTGACCATTCGTTCAGGTAGGAGGGGATATGGGTTCGGAAGATTACAACCTTACTTTGACAGACATCCTTTGCCCCGACTCCAATATTTGGAAGAATTTTGTGCTTTCGGAGCACACCCTATCATTATTGAAACTGTGTTAAGTTCATGTCCTGTTCCAGCTACCATGAAATCCTTGGTTGTTGATGAAAATCTGGGAGATGTTTATACGAGGTTTCCGGAGTGCCTATTTAATTTTATCAATTTGGAGGAACTCGAAGCTCGAATTCATATTAGTGAGTTCCAGAGACTCGGCACTCAACTCAACGTTCCACCGCTGAAAGTGGTAAAGTTGAGTTTTCCAGGTCGTGAAACTCTGAACCCTCAACTTGTATTCAAGGCCTTGGAACCCTTTCACAAAACTCTCACACGCTTTGATTGTTCTGGCTATTTGAATGCGACGAAAAATTATGAGGGGTGGGCAACATCAACCTACAATTTACCTAACCTTAGGGAATTGCGCCTCGCTGAACTTCGGGGATCCTTTGACCCATTTGTTCATTTTAAGTCGTTGACTGACTTCCATGTACGTTCTCTATTTGATTGGGATCAACCAGAACCGATTCCAGTACCTAATGCCAACGTACAAAATACACGTCCAAGGACAGCTAGCCCAGTTGCACCAATTGTAGAACATGTGCAGATGTGGGGTTTTAAGGGCAAAATGTACGAGTCAAATATTTGGAGACTCATCCCCTCCCTCAACAACGTTTGCGTTGATTTCACTGACAAGTACACGCGTTACAATTACAATAAAATTCGCAAAGCTGAACTTGAAGCTGCTACTGCTGCTTCAAAGGTAACCGGTCATTGTCCCCCCAAACTCGAGCCCCTCTAGACTTGAGCACCTCCAAATCTGAACCTCTCATGATCATTATACAATGTAGTTAGTAATGTGAGCGAAGTTATGTGTACACATTAGCTGATTTGAATCAGCTACACAGCAAAGGTGGTAAATATGTATTCAGGCCTGCCAGATTTACTTAATTTAGTAGTACACTACTACTTTTCAGCCCAAAATATAGACAAAAGTAGTACAGTACCACTTTGAAAAAATATTCAAAAATTTCTAATGTTCTTCGTATTTCTTTCAAAAATTCTTAAAATTACACAATGTGGTAGACTATAATCTATTTGTTGTCAAAACTTTGGTCGTATTTACTCTTGATGTTATTGTTCTATTGTTTATCTGATGATGATTTAAGTGAACGAGAGTGCTATTACATTTAATATTTTCGTTTATTGCACCTCAAAATCAATTCCACACCGGTTCTGATCAACATATGCAAACATGATGTGTGTTAATTTGTTTAAATTTGATTGGTTTCAACAATATAAACCCTATTTTGGTCGTGCAAACAAAGTTTCCTAAAACCTGATTTCAGTAACTGGATTCCAGTCAATATATATTAGTGAGCTTAAAAGGAGTGATAACCTTTTTTATCCAATTGCGCCTTTGCCTTAATCCATACTAAAGTTTATTACTATTATTACTAAATGTTTAAAATAAGATGAATCAATGAATATGTTTTCAATGTTTCTACACTCTATATTTTTAATGCATTGTTAGAATATACGTGGTGGTTGAAGAGCTTCTGTAATAACTATTTTATAAATCAAATAGATAGTATTTCAAAATGATTTGTGCTCTACTACTTGTGCAAATCCAGACAGACGTATGATATGAGTAAATTAACTGTTAATGCGTATGTAATTCCTGCAGCTGAAGAATGTTTATGAGATGTAAGATACTAAAACCGTTAAAGTCAGTCGTTTGATGAAAAACCTTTTCGTTAATGAAATAATCAAAATGTAACTATTTGGTAAAAAAAGGCTGTTTTTAAATAAAAATACTAATAAAAAATTGCAAATTAACCATAACTATTTCAGTTCATCTTCACAGCATTTCAACATAAACCGGTGTACTTTCCCTTTTCTACAATTACCACGTACAGTTTGCCTTTTTCGTGAAAAAAAAACGCAGAGAACTTGCGTAGTAGCATATACTTTTAAGATTTTCGTCTGTCGCATGATTTGATTTATTTTGAAGTTGAAGGCTAAGTAAAATCTGAACAAAGACCAGAGCAATTATTATATTTTTTTTGCATATCTAATAAACATATTATTTAGGAATGTGAACTTATGCTGCTTAATATCTTCAAAATTTTCGTGTTCTCTTTCAGTCTGATTTTGCTTTCTCCCTCAACGTTTTCCTTACTCTCAACCTCATCCACCTTTTTTCAATACATTTTTCATCTTTAATCATACCTTTAGCTTGTATCTTCACCTCTAAAATGACAAGTAATTTGGCCGGCATAGTTCCGCTTGAACTTACTTATGAATACCCTCTTAAATCTTTTACTCTGATGAATAATACCTTTAAACTGGGTAACGTAGTCCAAATTCTTGAATTGTCCATTTGATTCTAATACACCAAAGCCTTACATAAATACATATAAAATCACATTATTACTATTAAACTTATTATATATGTAAATTGTTTAGGCAAGGATCATTTTTCTCATTACCCCAAGATGATGATAAAACTTATATTTTCTCATTGTTATGCGTGTTTTGTCACGAACTATACAACCAATATTACATGATTTAATTTTTAATAAAAACTAGACTTAATTTTACAGGTTTAAAATTACACCAATAATTGTTAACGGCTTATAAAATTCATTCAATAACATTCAAATCGAATGCCCATCGTGCATCCTCTTAGTTGGAACTTGGTTGGCAAAATTAAAATTTCAACCCATTGGAAATTCATGGTGGATGTCTAAAAGCATATTAATTGATGATATAATAAACTCGACAATTCAAGGTGTAATAAACTGCTAGTAAGCAGGCCAGAGACGTAGCTGAAACAGGCGTTGAGTGATCACCTCCAAACCCCCTCCCCCACGTCCACCAAATCTCCTCCACCACCTCTCTCTCTATACCCACCTCTGCGATCCTCTCCCAACGTAGTAAAAGCATTGCTTGCAGAATTCCATTCCGGATTCTGGCTTCATGCACAAGCACATGATTCCGGATGTATGCACAAGCTCACCCACACGGATGATGTGCTGTGCTTACGTATACGTATACGTTTCAGGTTTAGAGAACATCATGGAGGGGATTTTGTGGACATGAGGGAGGGGGTTTGGAGGTGATCACTCAACGCCTTCTTCAGCTCAGCTGGCCTGCTTACTAGCAGTTTATTCACAAATGCTTCAGCTCGTTGTTTACTAATAGGGCACGAGCATCATCTAACTCATAATACATTTAGGATGCACTTTTAGAGTAGAAATGCAGTATAATTAAAGGAAATTCATGAAAATGAGCATGTTAAATACATTGATTGATGGATTCTTGTATACCTTGGATGAAACTAAACAGTGGTAATGATCTTAAGGGATTTAGGTACGGGGAGTAAAGGTCTTAGGGGAAATGGAGACTGGAGTGATACCAACAAACTATACGTTGTTTAGTAGGGCTCAAGTTAGCTAACGTAAACCATTGGAAAGTGGAGTTGGAGTATTATTATTATTATTATTGATACTATATCAGCACCCTAATCCAAGGTTGTTACGCTGATAAGAGGAATTTACAGAATTAGTTTCTTTCAGATACAAAATTTTACATTTGATTTTACAGTTTTAAGAAGAAAAGTCATACGTCAGTCATATTAACATAATAATAACAAAATTAGTTACAATCATCATTATATTGTTGAATTTGGATATATTGTTTAAACAGAGTTGTATAGTAAATGAATATTAGAAATGACATCATCAATACACGATGTATCAATGAGGTTTTCGTCATGCGCAGTGGCTCTCATTTGAATTGTTTCATCGCGGAGTGTATTTTTAAAGGATTTGTAGCAGTCAATGTTCCTTGTAGCGGATGATATTTTCGTCCATGCAGTAGTCACCAAGTATTGGCCATAGTTATCACAGTCTTCAAGTTTTACCACTTCATGAGATTTGTTTCGGGTCTGTACTATTTTAATGGCTTCTGGATTGAGATATTCTTTCATTTCAGTCGGACATCTTTTCGTCGAGATCTGATACCCTAGACAAGCTAAATCAAAATTAAATTTCTCATTAGGATAAAGCCATTTAAGTTCGTTGAATTCATCTTTGGTATAACCATAGCCTAATACAAGATACACGCATGCTTTGAATATTTTAACGATCGGTTTCATAGCCTTTTTGGAGCAATTGCCCCATATTGGTAGCATGTAGTAAAGCTGCGATAGTACAAGGGACTCGACTAATGTCTTAAGGTGATTCCGGCTTATCATATATCTAATTGACCTGAGCTTGTACAAACTTTTATTGCAGTTTTTAGTTAAGTGATTAATGTGGGAATCCCACTGGAGAGTATTTGTTTTAAATAGACCAAGGCTTTTGATAGTAGGCGTGCACTTTACTACATTGTCATTGATAGTTATGGTAAGCTCAGCAGCAGTGTTTTGGTCACATTTATTACTGAAAATAATTAGCTCAGTTTTGTTTGTATTAAGAGTTAGGTCATTATCACTCATCCAGCGGACGATGTTATCACAGTCACTTTGAAGTAGCTCAAAATCGGCTGAGATTGTATTGCGTTGAAGCTCTTTATTAGTCTGAGAGTCATCAGCATATAACGTTAAACTAGAGTTCTTAATCACATCAGGTAAATCGTTTATAAATAATGCAAAGAGGACACCAGATAGGCATCCACCTTGGACTAGGCCTCGTATTGTTGTTGTTTCATTTGATTGGGCGTTATGTTTTGCGACAAATTGACTTCTGTCTGTTAAATAGGCACGGAACCACCTCGAATCGATGTTTTTGTTCTCAAGCTTTTCAAATAGTAGGGGTCGATTCAGGGTATCAAATGCTTTTTGAATATCATGCATGAGTAAAGCACAGAGATTATTTTTAAGTAATGCACTCTTTACAGCACTGAACACTTTTAACTCAGCATGTAGGGTGGAATGCCCCGGACGGAAGCCAAATTGATTGTCCGATAGGATATTGTTACGCACAATGAATTGAATTAGTTGAATATACACACATTTTTCTAGAAGTTTGGCTAGTATTGGCAATATAGAGATAGGGCGAAGGTCGTTTAAGGATTTGATGAATTTTGTCTTTAGTATTGCAACTATTCTTGCCCTTTTTAGTTTTTTAGGAACATGGTTTGATTTAATGGTAGAGTTAAAGAGCAGTAAGATGATTTCTCTGGCTTTTGGGTGTTTTATTAAAATATCAAACATCTTATTGCACATCCCATTTGCATCTTCAGAGGTACTCTGTTTATTACGCATTTTCTTCCATGCTACTTGTAGTTGTATATCTGTGATTTCTTCTAGTTCAAATTTTTCATATGAAGGAGGATTGATGGTAACAGGTTTAGTTGTTCTTTCTGCTAGGTTAGACACACTTGCAAAATGAACGTTTATTTCATCAGCAGTAAATGGTATTGGTTCTGGTGAGTGGTTGTTGTTGAGTAGCCTATTTATTGTTGGCCAGATTCCATTTTCGCTTATTTTACAGCTGATAACATTTTTGGCGTCTTTATCTACAGCTCGCTTCGCTTCTTTACGTAGTTTTTTGTATGTTTCATAATGCAATGGGTCTGATATTGCAAGGTCATGGTACTTATTTCTTTGATGTATTAGCTGGATTGTTGAGTTGCTCAGCTTTATTGGATTTTCTTTTACAGTGATGGTTTTTCGTCGAGGGGGAGCATGTTTGTGAAAGAGGTTAAGTATGAACTCTTCAGTTTTTGTATAGATATCGTCAGTTGAGTTCTCACTCGTAAGTTTAAGGTTTACATTACTCACTTCATTATATAATACATTGAGATCAATGAGTTTGTAGTTGCGAAATATGAATGACTTTTTAACTCTTGGACTTCTTTTAAAGTTAATTGAGGTGGACACACAGAGATGGTCAGAAATGTGTGGGTTTGTAACAGCAGTTGAGCTGCACATGTTAGGGACATTCGTAATTATGAGATCAAGTAGTGCATCACCTCGTGTGGGTGATTTAATAAGTTGAACTAGCTTGTGAGATTTCAATACATCGGAGAGAAGCTTGTAGCACCAACTGTGCTTGAGATTGAAATCTCCACACACAATAAACGGTCGGTTCGTTTCATAGAGTTCGTTAAAAATCATATCCATCGCTGATATGTCACTGATAACAACATCATTTTTGTAGTTGGGGGGCCGATAGATACAGCATATAGTTATCACTTTGAGGAACTTGTTCTTAATTTTTGCTGAGGCATATTCAATTCTGGACAAGTGCTTAATTTCATCATTACATTTGAACTTATATTCAGTAGAGCTGATGCTGTTATTTATTAATATAACAACACCTCCACCTCGAGTTTTATCAGTAGCACAAAGGTCACGATCACATCTGAAGCTCCTTTGATTGTTGAATCCAATTAGTGGTTTTTCAGGGGTTAAGAAAGTTTCAGTCAAGCACAGGATATCTATCTTTTCATCGTAGCATAATTTTTCAAGTATGACGTTCTTATTAGTAATAGATTGTACATTGAGGTGGCTGATATTTAGAGTTAGTTTTGATTTGTTCCTTGAGTTGATTGTGGCTTCCGTACTAAAAAAATTGGTGGTGCAATTTCATTTTTCTCGTCAATTTCATCAAATGTAGAGTCAGGATTCAGTTTGTATGTTTTGGATGGTGTCAGAACTGCCAGTCTATTGTAGTTAATTTTGGTTAGAAATTTAGCAGCTTTTAGCTCACGTTGTTTCTTCCTGAGTTCAGCGTGAACTTTTAAAGTATTTTTTGGGAGGTCTAGATTGATAAAGACTGGTGGTTGTGTTTTTGTATGATTTTTCCATACTAGGTCACGTTCTCTCATCGTAGCAAATCGAACTTTAATTAGTCGTGTTTTATCCTTACTGTACCTTCCAAGCCTGGACACTGTGTCAATTTTGACGTTTTCGGTTGTTACAATTGAGTTTATTTCATTTTGTACTTTTGATCGTAGCAGTGATTCTGGTTCATTGTCTTCGTCTCCAATTCCTGACATGATGAGATTGATCTTCTTGACCTCAGTTTCTATTGCATCGCGGTCTGTTTTGATAGTTGTGACTTCCTTCTGAACGTTCTCTAGGCCTTCAGATATGTCATCTACATCTTGTTGGAGCTTTAGAACATTACTGTTGGTTTTTGTTAGTCCTTCTTTAAATTCTTTAATTGCTTTGTCAATGTCATCAATTTTGTCAGTCTTTTTGTTAAGGTTATCAAGTTTGATGTTGATGCCATCGAGCATTGCTGTTAGTTTATCATAACTGCTGTCAGATTGTTTGCTTCTCTTCGTTGCGTTGGATTCATCTAGGATTGATGATGATGATGATGATGCTGACTCATTATGACCATTTGTATCTGTAATTGTGGATATTTCTCGTTTTTTGGGATTTTTTCCATTACTTCCAGTTGTTTTGTTTCCAGATTTTGCAGCTTGTTTGGAAGACATTTTATTCATATCGCTGGGGTCACAGGTTGCTCTGAAATTAAAATATCCCTCAGCAGTACTCCACTTCTAAAGTATGTGTCGAATGGGATAATTGTTTGTAGTATAATATGTATATTTACCTGCTGGTGGACCCAGCAGTATACTTGTGCAGTCAAGTGTATACGCCGGGATAGGTGTGAGTAGACCACTAATTATAAATTAATATAAATAGTGTATGCAGGGATTTTAAAATGTTTTTTTTTTGTCAGTTAGGTAAAATATACTTTTGTCAATATAAGTCTATAATTTGAAATTTTTTAATTCGTGTTTTTAAGTAGTATTAAAATATTTTCTAAGAGCGCTCGGTTTGTTTACACTCTCTCTCAGCTGCTGCCTTATTGATTATGTTGAATCATGAGACAATTGCCCCGATAAAGTTACATGGCAATGTAGAATAAAATATGAAAGATGACTTCACATGCATACAGATACACTAATGTAAACCCAGCCTACAGATTACACTGGGTCAAGCGAGGTATACTGATTCCTATATATTAAATGCTTGAAGTTTTTTGAGATAATTGCCGCAGAAACTAAAGACATGGTACAGGCTAGCCAATTCAAGCCAGTCGCCTGCATAAGTAATTAGGTGAATCATAAAAGCGTCCCCACAACTGGCCAAAAATATTTTTATATTATCGTATCTCCATTCACCAATGTCGTAATTCCTTTTCCTCAAGAAATGAAAAATTCTATTTGATTATGAAAAGAGGAGCTTGCCAAACGTTCATTTTCTTCGTCGGGCCTCTAAATATGCAAATTAACGAAAGAAAGATAAAAAAACGCAGAGTAGTAGTAGCAGAAGCCTTCTTAGAATCATCCATAGCCTCAGAGCATGTACAAACAAGGAGAAGATAATGTGAAGAAGCTATAGCTATAACCAAAGGAATGATGAAATACTTCATGCATAGTTGAGCGTTGAGCCCATAATACAGAGTCGAAAAAGCTCACTGGCGATTACTTTTGTTTTGTACCTTTGCTTTGGGTACTCACACATCCGATGTCGAGAGAAAGAGTAAATAGAGAGATAAATGTCTAATGACTCATGTAAAAGATGTAATGACAGATTCTTTTCTCTCTTTTTTTTGCAATTGACAAGGATTTTCTCGCCAATTGATGTATTAGACAACTTCAAAGCAGTTGTAAAAGAAGAAGGTGTGGATATTTTATGCGTCAATGGTCACAAATTTGCTAGGTATTGTGATTGAGATAATCACATACTGAAAGGTAGAGAGGACTAATCATGAGGAAATCTGCTTTTGTTTTATTGCTTGTTGTTACGCATGCAGAAGAGATTAAACTCAAGTTTACAACTTGCATTTACATACATATGTACGCCTCTTAATCTTTTTTTTATTTGAAAGAAATAAACTTCCCTTCTAGAAAGTATATTCATAGATTTCACATTTACTATACATCTTAATAATCTTAACCTTCTTCTTATACTTTCCGATTTTCAAATAGTATCGTCCTGGAGCTCTACAAGGAAAATATTTTTAAAAAACAGGATAATAAACAGATTAATAGCTCACGTGCTATTATTACTAATATTATGAATCGCACTCATAAAACCCTTACTTGGGATGACCCATAGGCCCCATAATAGCCAAATAACTCTCGTTTCTGCATCGTTCTGTATCTTGTTTTTCTTTGTATATTTCCCAAGTTCGACATCGGCATCCCGGAAGACCAATATCAATGGACCTCGCCAAATACTTCAGACACTTATCGTGGTTGCACTTATCTAAAATTAAATGTGGTTTTGGTACTTTAAAATTCCAATCATAAAAAAATATATTTGCAAGAAAATTAACACACGTATTACGGTAATCTTTTTCGCAACCCGGCTGATATTGACCACCATGGGCTTCAAATAAATAGCAGTTAGAATTTTAATAACGAAATATGGGTACTGAATCTATAATTACAAATTACAAAACAAAATATAAATAAGAGAGTATTTCTATTTGGAAACTCACGGAAAAAGTGTACGTGTCCCACAGAATATAAAAGGTCATCTACGAAAGGTGACATGTCGCAGTGAATCATCTTTGTGAGTAAAAGAAATGGGTGACAAAATTATTTTACAATCTTGAGGCTAGTGGAGATCCACTGTATTTTCTTAAATAAATTAGTAACTCACGTCAACATAATCGGCATTAAAACGATACAATTCATAATCCCAATATGATCTAGTAGTGTACCTGTAAAAAGCTGCATATGGGTCCACAGCTGAATAACGTTATACACATGTGTCGCACATTAGTTTGTTTAAATGTTTTCATCATCGTTTAAGCGTTACAAATCATTATTATTACCCGTTATTCTTGCAATAGGCGAATCTCCGCCAAGAAGTTCACTGAGATAGCCTATTTCTCCGGCCACATAAGCACCTACTCCGAATCCAACTAGTTGGATATCTGACCAATCCCAAATCCTTTTGGTTTCAATTAGTTGATCGAAAAAAATCACAATATTTTGCGCTACCCTACTGATTGAATTTCGAGCATTCCATTTGGTATCAAATGGCAAAATAAGAGAAGCAGGGGCCCAGTCGATAAGTATCACGTTATATTTTATTGGAAGCTTTAGGAAAGCTGGAAGACAAAGATGCAACGATTCAAACATACATCATTAGACTTGTCACAAGCCGATAACTAGTATACACAATGAATGTGAAAAGAATTGGTAACCTTTTACGACCTTCTTCATTTTGTGACTATGCTGCGTTCGGTTCATGGAATAGTCAAGGAAAATAGTATGTATGATTACTATCACCTGTTGTCTATTTGTAATCCATACTGCATCATTAAAGTCCCTATCTCCGTTGATTTGTACCCCTTTATAACAGTCCCTGAAACATAATTTAAAACGAAGGATGAACAGCTTTACATATGGATAAGATTTTTTGTAGTTTATAGCGGTCTCACTTTGTATACAAGGTGTATAATATTGCTGGTTCTTTCATGCTTTCGGGTGGAGGATCTACTGGATCAGGCTTGTGTCCAAACCTTGACGCCTCTAAATCTAATCTTTCATCATATTTTAGTGAAGCTGTAGTTAAATTATCGTCATCATTGGTAGAATCAACATAAACCGGTGCGTTACCCAATTGAGGGGTAATGGGTAACTTGGTATTCCATGGGAGGTATCTTAAACCGAGTGGCTGATACTCATATAACTTGTCTGGAACCGAACTGGCGTTTGCGACAATTACTAATAATATAATAAATAATTGCAACATTTTAAATTTTCAAATAATTTAATAAAACCCCACGAATATTATAGTCTCTGATCTGATGTCTTTCACGAAACAAAACCACTGTATAGAAAAATGAATTTTACGGCATGGCATTCAGAAAACTCAATGCCAACTACGCATTACCATTGCCACGTACGCAAAAATGTTTGGTGGCTTATGGCGACGCCCATCTTTCAATTTCTTTGGTTTCTTAGAATCTCTCCTCATTTTTTTAAGTATGGGTAAGCTAATGTAAAGGACAGAGTGGTGTGTAATGCTATTACATGCATGTCTATTTGTTTGCTCTATAACATAAATATATCTGTGTTAATAGCTTGGGTGGCTGAAATCAACTTATATTCCTTATGAAATGTTTAGTATAGCATACATGTAGAATATATTTTTTTTATATATAGCTCGTTGTGAGTATTTGTATTTTTAATATCAGACATTCAATCTATTACCTATCAATTTCATCACTCTGCATACAGGGTGGTCCATGCTTCATAATGCGTGCATTTCCTTCTGGCTATTTAATTTCAATGGTCTTTTCTGGTAATGCAATTAGCAATTCTGTCCTTTAGAACATCTTCCATTGTCTTTGTTTCCAATAAAAGCATACTACCCATTTCACGTGTGCATTTGCAAAACTGCCCTTTATTTTAAATCTTTCATGAAATGAGTACGCAGTTATCAAATGTGACCACTAGAAAACTATGACATTCAGATACATGTTGGAATGATGGTGCGTTGTAAATAGAAATGAAGATGTGTAGAATTTTGTGCAGTTTTAAATGCAGAAATTGTGTACCATATTCATATCCTCAGCTTGGGATATGGGTATCATAGACTGGTGTGGTGTAGTACATGATTAACAGGTAGTGCTCGCAGTGAGGGACGGAAGTAAGCCAAGTGGCAAGAATCTTATTTTTGCGAAGCACCAGCAACAGAATTTATGCATTACAGTATCACACAAATGCAGGAACTTGTTGATATGAGTGGTTGCACTCATCTTCAAAAAAAAATATTGTATCGCATCATCATCGTGGGACTTATTTTTCTTCCTCTCTCATTCTCTCTTCTTTTTCTTCTTTCCTTTTAATCTTCCTTGATTACCGTTGCATTGAATTTAAATCTGGGAATGATCATTATGCATACATATATATCATCGTTCTCAAACAAATTTTGTGTCTATTATTCTACATGCTCGCATGCGGATAGAAAATGTGTGCCTGTATTCTGTATTCATTTTTGCAGACTAATCTCATCTCTAAAGGTTTCTCATCACATCCTCATCATCATCATCATCATCATCTTACAAGTTAGCTGATGTGATACTATCATTTTACATGGATACTTGTCTTTGCAAGTATTCAGAGTACAAAACTCCATTATTGAATTGTGTGTGTGGCTCACAATTTTTATGTAGCGAAGATGAATCACACAAAGTTTTCTGGTATCATGTAGCTCCTTTCAAAAGTCAGATGAAATTAATGATCCGAAAGTTAGTCGTATTGTGTGCATTATCCATATACATACATAGTTAGCAGTAGAAGGGGTTCAAAAAATAAGGCAGGTAATAATGGGAATCCTAAACAAGCTCAAGGAAAGGCTGCTAAGAATCCAACTGGAAAAAAGTTGAAGGGTTCAAAGCTCAAAAGAAAAAAGAAGAAGAAAGGGAAAAGGGGAAAGGCTACAAAGGGATCAAGTGAAAGTAATTCAGATGCTGAATAAAAATGTGCTTCAAATTCTCTAATAGATTGCCTTTTAATTAATTTTTATTATAAAAAACAATCGAAACACATAAATACACCTTAATTCAGTGGGATGTATTCCACTAGGCATATCCATTTTTAGGAATGTCACTTCAACCAAAAATTAGGTGTAGATTTCTGTGCTAAGTTAGATCACACATTTTCAAATCAAAATTCATAGATTTTTAAGTAATAATTTTAGCAAAATATCCAAATACATAAAACAGCCTGAATTCACTAACTTGAAATCCAATGTTATAAAAGATGCTCAAAATGTCGCTTGAACCAAAATATAGTTTTCAAGTTAGAGTAACTCAGTCGAACAGTTTCAATAGATGTTTACTTTACTACCTAAAATAAAACTAATCTAACAAAAGTCGAAACACGGAAATTATCACCGAACACTCGTAGTTCTTCTCGTTAGTCATGAATGATACAATTGACTATAAATAAACGATTAAATTAAAAGCCGTATAGTCATGGTTCAACGTTTAATTAAACGAAGTGCATAGGAAACTTTCCGATGAATCCTTTGTGCCGCTGAAGCATCGAATTCAAGAATTCGTCGGTGGGCTCTCTATTTCCTTTTGACCTGCAATGGAATCAAGGGGAAAAAGTATTTAAAAAATATGCACATAACCTTATTTTAAATTAAAACCCATAAAATAGCTCACTCAAATCCTTCACAGAGTTTCTTGGCACGATCTACAATTACACAGAAATCACAAGATGAGAAGATACTCATAATACTGTAATATTGTATTTTCGAAGCCAATAAAATGCAAAAATAAATTATTACCTGCAGCAAGATGGGCATAGTATGTGCATGATGGCATTTTTACGCTCTTGGTACATCTGACATACATATAACAAAGCGTATAAGCCAATGACTGCAACACATCTTGACTGAAATCACTGTCATCCCAAAGGACATGATAGCGTGATGGCCTGCTAGTTCCCTAGATAAGAAAAATAATCCAATTTTAAAATAACAGATTTGCGAATACAAGAAATAAACATTTAATGAATATTATTTTAAGCTAAGCTATAGTACCATCATTCCTTTGTGCGAAAGCAAGTAAAAATCTGTCTCAGATGAATGAACAATCTCTTTGTCAATAACAGTTCCAGCTGGAGCATTTTCGATTCTCTGTAAAGAACATGCACTCAATTATGGAAACCTGTAATCACTTTGAAAATCAAATTAAAAATAATAATATCAAAGAAGTCTTACCCCGGGTGAAGCATGGTAGAATATTCGAGTTTTATGGCGCTACAACAAAGGCATTTTATTAGTTATTTATACAAGTTGATACTAATTGAGAAATTAGACAGTAAATATTCAGGGAACTATACCTTTTGAACGGTGATGAACGTAATTTTTGGCTGATAAGTTGCACTAAGCTTAGCACAAGCTTTCCTCATCGCAGTCATTTCTACGTGTAGCACCTAACGAACCACACAACAGATCATCATGTCATAATTTTCATGTACAATAATGTTGCACGACAAATACGATTCACTTTTGTTTGCCAGTGCTAATAACAATCCAGAGATATAAATATAAACAGTAAAGTATATTTCTTTCTATGTAACAACCATACCTCAGGAAATTGACCTTCACCAACGCCATCTCGAAAATATATAATTTTCTGCGGAATGACGCCACCAGACTTAGCTCTAAAGGTTCGCAACATATTAATCACAATGTTTTCCAAATCCATGATAACTTCAGCTGCCCCAGCGTTGGGTTTTCGCTGCGCACGAACTTCCGTCATGTAGGGCATACAAGTTTTGTCGATACTCCCTACACACACCAAAAAAGCATTAATTTACGATTAAATGAAATAATGAAAACAAATACAAAGAAAGCCAGAATATTCATACTTCATACTAATCTTACCAGTAACTGCTGCGTAACTGGGCATAATAAATTCTTTCCCGTTTACCTACATACATCAAAAGATACAATAATTAAAAACTAAACACTCATGTAACATTTGCAATCTGCTGTGCAAGTATATGAATTCATGGCAGTAGTACTTACAAATTTCTTGGATCCAGGTGGAGCGTGCGTAACATCCGCTCCCATACTGTAAAAATATAAAAATCATACTAGAAATAAATATAACAAACCCTACAAAAGTTAAACTCATTCAATCAAATAATAGTGTTATAATCACATCAACATTGGACAATCCATCAACAAACTGCCAAACATGGACGCCTTCTGCCTGTCAAAGGGTGCTACTGTGACATGATTAATTCCACCAAGCTTGCTGTTTATCTTCAATAGAATGTTTTGCACAGTGGCATCTTTACAGAATGGAAAAACATTTCTTTCTGCGACGCATTGGGTCAATAAACCGACTTCAACTTCCGCTGCATGTTTTACGTGCCCGTAAAGTGGATCACCCTTTGCAGGAAATACCACTACCAACAGCTGAACGTCTTTGAAGTTGTTAGTCATCGCGTTTTTAATGAGCTTTAAGTTGTCTTCCGGCGCATTGCCCCGTCTGCATCCATTTTCCACAACTATGTTGATGGGCCCTTTGAGGAAAGTGACACCTTTCATTGCTCCATTGCTCATTAGGGAGTCACAAAACTTGCTGTTGGTTATAAAAAGGCACAAATTAATCAACGAATACATTTAATGCAAGAATTTTTCTATCATAAATACAAACGGTTCACATACTTCAGTGCATCGTCATTTGGTCCACGAATTCTTTGAGAACCAACAACCAACACGCCCCAACTTTCCACTTGCACAGGCTTGTAAAAGTTAAATTCGTGCGACCATATTTCCCAGGTACCATCTTCAGGGCACATGTGAGCTACCTGATCTGAGCGCTGTAGATAGATATACATACATTAGAATTAAGTTAAATGTTCATTATTAATCATTTGATAAGATGAGACCGCATTTTAAAAATGTTACATTAGATCCATAACGCAAGGCAGGGGGGACAAGTACTCGAGCTTCCAGCTGAAGCATTTGGTCAGGAAGTTGGAGTCCAAATCCACGAAGAGTCGCATTCTCCTTTAATTGCATTGCTTTAACCTTTAAATTCAAGAGTCGTTATTTTCATTGAACATAAAACATATGAACATGTATAGTATGCATTGCCAACTGACATGTAAAACATAAAATTCAAGAAATTATTTACCTTGGATAAGATATCACTATGCAAGTCTACAGGATCACGTTTAGCAAATGAAAGCATTTGAGTTGTTTGTTGACCATCTAGCTTCCGGTTATAGCTTTGACCTTTCTTGATGGTGCACAGCTTTAAAATATAAACAAATACAACTACAATCAACCACGTCTCACACTAGGTACACTTGATCAGTTCTTTAAATAAAGCTTTATTGTTCTTTCTTACCTCAGCAGGAACCAAAGCTGTACTTCGAATTTTTAATATCGGGCCGTTCCTGTGCTTTAGCGTCATCCCATACCGTTCTCGGTAATAATCGTAAACAGAAATATCCTTTTTCTTTTCTTCCCAACGAAATTTTGCGTTGATTGCGCTCTGGGTGTGCACATCCCTAATGGGCCCGCTAAGCTTCCTGCCATCAACAATGTAGCTTATTTTGCAAGCTGTGTAAAGAAAGCAGATATTAATTTCACAATCATGAGGCGATCTCCTAATGTATAAAAACAATTATTGTCACCCACTTCGGAGAAATGATTTTGCGTCCTCCAGATCGTTTTTCCTCCAAGCATCAAAGTTTTCTGGGGCGGAATAAATAACTTCACGAAGAACATCCAGCACAGGCTTATTAAGTACTAAAGCACAGTTTGCAACTGAAAGAATCGCAATTTACACAATTAACTTTAAAATAAAACATGTGTACATTTTCAACGTTACAAGTTTTAAAAGGGAGCTTACTGTCAACATTGAGATATGGTTTCCACCCCATTGCAATGTTGGCTGACTGTAAAATTAAATAAAGAATATCTAGAGATTCACCAACATTCATCCTCATTTAATTAATACAAAAGGCTAAAAATTCTTCTATAAAAAACATACCAAGCCCCTCCATGCAGTAATTCCTCCTCCTAATGCTACCGTAGTATTTGGACCTTGATTCCATGGAACCATTGTAGAGCGACCAACAGAGAAATACTGAAAGTTTGGCATACTTCTAACAATCGCATTACACGCGGCCTCAAGCGTCTGTCTAACTTCAGCAGAAAATGAGTACCCTTGTAGAGTGGCATTTGCTTGAAAAAATTTTGCGATTGCGTTAGTGTCAATAGTGTGGATTTCTCCCGTAGATTTATCAATGGTCTTTCCAAACATGATTTTCACAGTGGCGTTGTCGTCTTCATCCATGAGACCCTCCTTTTTTAAGTCAATGAATGCAACCTCATGCTGAGTTGGAATTTTAACGGCTTCAAGGAGCTGTGTGGAATACATATTGAAGCTTCCATCTGTCGCTAGACCATTGTGAGAGTAATCTCGCCTTAGCTTTGGAATCAAGTAAGCTAGGATGACATTAGTCAAATACTTTGGTAATTTCTTGGCAGGTGGTTTGGCTCCCTTCTTCTTGCCATCGAGATCAGTCTCTTCCAACTGTCCAGTCACGCTGTTGCTAGAAGCCTCACTTCCAGCAACTGATTCATTGCTGTTTTGTCGTTTTCTTTTGTCTCCAGGCTTTGGATCGGGCTTATCTTTGTCATCTTTCCTATTGCGCACTATCTCAAAACTGATATCATAATGGTACAGCGTAGGAATGGAAAATGTTTTTGGACCCTTTGAGGAAGTCACTAAAAAGTGATTCACTGATACGCCTATCTTGCGAGATGCCCACTCGGGAGGTTTTCCTTGATATCTCTGAATCACAACGTCTTCCTTCTTCTGAAAATCAAAATTCTTCCACCCCTTTAGCTGAACTTTCCTTTGTGCCTCAGTATATGCCATAGTATATGGATCAGGACACTGAGCAGGATCCACATACTTTGGAGGAGGGCCACTGAAAAGAACCGTGATTTTTTAATTTATATTTTTTGTTACATCCAGTTGTTGATCTTGTGCTTATGCGCGAAATATTTACCGTCCTCGTCCTCCTCCTCGTCCACCACCACCGCCGTGATAGCCTCCGCCACCTCCTCGTCCACCACCACGGTCTTGAAAGCCACCTCCTCGACCACCGCCACCGCCTTGGTACCCACCACCACCTTGACCTCTTCCTCCACCACGACCTTCAGGAAAACAACACATTTATACTTGCATTATCCTTAACACTAACGATTAACAAAATATGGGTGAGAAGACCCTCCTCTTTGTACTTTACAAAAATCACTTCTTCTCCCTTGCCCAAAATATGTGAGTGAGTTTCAGGATTTATTGATAATAGGACAATAATTATTTTATTGATATCAGCAACAAATCCATCATTCATGTCATATTTTTATTTGTAAAAGCACTGTTTCCTCGAAATTAAAAAAAATACAAATGAAATGAAAAGTTTGATGTGGTTCCCATCTAGCTTCAACTTTCATAGAATAAATTAAGGCCTTACCACCCCTTCCTCCACCTCTATCCATAGTTATTTTTCTGAGCTATACAGTTCGAATACTTTAATTAACGCTTTTAAAACATTAATGAAACGTGAATAAAAGAACACTCAATACTCAATACTCAACAGCACTTCCGAAGCACAGCACAGAGCACAAAAGCTTACGTGTTACTAGCCCAATGTCTAAGCACCAAAAGTTCCAACGTGGAGGTGAATTTATGATATGAGTAATCGGAAGAATCTATTTTTAAATGGATGGAGAACGTAAAAAACGTTTTTGGTTCCTCATGCTTATACAGACAGATACAGAGTGAGCACAGGAAGATACACGGATGTTGAAGGAAGCTACAGGTGACCCGAATGGTCGAACTAATGCGGGTACTGCTAACCCGATAAATCTTCAATTAGGCCGAATTCCTTCACCCGAAAAACATTCATTTCACCCGAAAGATCGAATTGCTTACAAGTAAGCCGAAAATAAGTTGGAAAATTTTTGGGTATGATACTTACTGCTCACCCGAAAGTATTCAGCTTCCGGGTGAAATACAGCTACTGTTTACCCGAATCTCAACTTTCGGGTGAGAAGTGGCTATATTTCACCCGAATCTCAACTTTCGGGTGAGCGGTAGCTATATTTCACCCGAATCAAATTCGGGTTACTTATACCCGAATGCTGAAAATTTTCGGGTCAGCAGTAGGTATCTTACCCGAAAAATTCGGGTTTCGGGTCACCAGAACACTCCGATGTTGAAGAACATAAAAACAACAAATTTGACTTGGTGGTGGTGTCTTTCTTATAATAGCATATCTTCATGCACTATGCTTGTTCATGTATGACTAGAATGGCTTTAATATATACGGTATCACATTCCCCCGATCCATCAACAACAATTATTCCAATATCATACTCACACACTCTCTGGTTTGTGATGAATCCATATCAAGAAGCAACATAAGCAAGTTGTTGTTATATTTACATTGTAAAATTGTAATGCTTTTAGAATTGCAATTTAAAATTTTGTGTCATTACTACAGCCAACAGTGCAGTGTTACTAGCATATACCTCAACCTCATTGACTTGGCTTCTCACTATCTAACTCACTCTAACTGAAATGGATACAAAAACTACTCACGATTCTTCGGTAACTGTAGATGGACAGTTATTCAAGCAAGGTGCAGAGGGAGTTATTCACGGGTTCCTTCTTTGGGAGGAAGACGGTAATCAAAGAACGGTTTAGTAAAAAATACAGGCATCCTAAGCTGGATGAAAGGTTGACAAAGGAAAGGATGCGTGTAGAACTGAAAGGATTGATGCAGTGTAAAAGTATCGGTGAGTTAAAAGTCGTTAAAAAGTGTTGATGCTCGTCATTTAATTGTTTCAGAGAAGTTTATTGCATCATGTTTCAGGGATATGGACACCAACGGTGTACTTTGTCGAATCCAAATCAAACACTGTGCATATGGAACTCTTGGAAAATGTGGATACTGTGAACATTTACATTGGAAAGCTGCTAACGGTATGCATCAGAAAATTAAACGATTCATTCTGAACCCATAATTCTTCGCTATTATTAACTAAAGCTAACTGCGGCATTGTTTTGAATCTTATGGTTTATCCAGGGTTGTAAAGAAGGAAGTTGCGATGTTCAGTGCACCACCAAACTAAAAAAATTAGCAAAAGAAGTTATAATCTAAGTTGGGAAAATGCATTCAGTCTGGATAATTCATGGTGATTTGACAACTTCGAATATTCTGATTTACAGCACACAAGTAGAAAATGAATCGAGCAAGCCCAGATTAGCACTGATTGATTTTGGACTGAGCCATATTGACAACTCTGCAGAGGGGGTTGACAAGGGGGTTGACCTGTACGTTTTGGAGAGAGCCTTAACAACTAGCACATTTTCCAATATCCCATGGTTCTTTGACATTATCTTAGCTACTTACAGGGGTACATATACGGAGGGCGGTGAAGAAGTGTATAAAAAGTTGGAAGAAATTAGGTTGTGCGGAAGAAAGCGTACAATGGTAGGCTAGTAGTTACATTACTTAATAAAATTTGTTTATTTTTTATCAATTAAAGTATTTAAGTGTATGAGCTCCCGCGATTTCAATTTATCAGTATAATGTCATGATGGCAAAAGTTTGGTTTTTAATTTAATTTCTTTGAAATTACAATCTGGAAGGCTGCCCACCTAAAAGTGAAAGTTAAAAAAAATAATGGCATGTTCTAAAACAGTCCTACATCCTACATAGGTTCAGCTTGCATATTTAACTTGCCTGCAGCAATGAAAGTCTCGCCCGTCACATAAGAGGCATCATCGCTAACTCCATTACCAATCATTATTACCTAATTATTGATTTTATTTGCTTTGCTAGTTCGGTTTGTTATAAGCATTCATCTATAGCTTACGGCAGAACTGAAGCGTGTCCTAATAACTCCCGGTGCCACGCAAATAACCTGAATGTTATCTGGACCTAGTTCTTGAGCAACAACTTTAGTTAGTCCCAATAACGCCGTTTTACTAACTGAATATGCTCCCAGTACCTGTACAAGTGTGGAGTTATTGTCATAATGAAACATTACGATACCGGTAAAGCTGTATAACATAAAAAAAAACTTTCATTTCATACTGCAAAAGGTTGAAAACCAGCAATGGATGATACATATACAATATTGCTTCCTTTCCGCTTGGAAAGGTGTGGGTCAAGCTCCTTGGTCAAAAGGTTAGCAGCCTTGACGTTAATTTCAAATATCTTATCCCATGCTTCCGCAGAACACTAACAACAACAAAAAATCGACAAACTTTGAATAAAATCTCGTTTATAAAAATATATACATATTCATTTCATATCATTGAACAAATTTATTATTGATTAAGTCATTACATCCAAAACGGATCCCATGTGCGGATTTGTTGCTGCATTTGACACTAAGATATCAACCCCACCAAAGTTGCTTAGGGTGGCATCAATAAGCTTTTCACGATCTACTTGATTTCCAACATGACAAACGACTCCTTTCACTTGGTCTGGAGAAAGGCCGGTGCTACGCAATTCTTCTAGGGCTCTCTGAACATTCTTTTCCTTGCGGCTACTGATCATCAAATTGGCCCCATCGTTAGCAAGCCGCTTTGTAATTCCAAGACCGATTCTTTAAATGAAGTTGACATTATAATATCTCTCTACGTTTTATTTAACACTTTAATAATATTTTCTTATTTAATTCCTACCCATCAGTTTATCCTTCAAGTCACTGCGGATACTTGATGCCATATTTCTATGCAAAGATAGAGCAAGTGAATTTGGTTGATTCGATGGAAAGCTTGACGGAGCATTTTATCGAGATACTTTTTTGTAATAAAAAATGGATGCTAATGTATAAGCAGCTGAACAGAAAAAAAGATATTACAATTATAAATATACTTCATTTATTGATTTAACTGTTACACAGCGACATTACCATTCACAATTCGTAATCTCTCTTCACGTCTCCCTGTTCTTGAAGATATGAAAATGTTGATGTCTATATCTCTACTGTTTATGCTTTTGATGATGTTATGAAAATGAAGCTGACAAGCCAATTCAGCTGGAATACATTTAGGTACATGCATGTGCATACACTCAAGGAAAGAAGCAATATATTGTAGCGAAGAGCCACTTGTGCCCGTCCACATCTCATATTGCTGATGCTGACATTAGGAGAAAGTTTATATGAAAAGTTAAAAAACCCTTCCTAGATTTCCAGCATTCTTGTTCTAAACATGTGTCAAGTGCTTGCAATGTAGCTATTTTGCATGATCTGAATGTTTATCTGTACATATACTTACACATAAGTTTAATTTAAGCAATCATTTCTTAATCATACTTTATGTGACATGCACTTCCTAGGACGAAGTTTACCTTAAAAGATTAATTTTACTTCAACTTTGTTTTTTTCGTTCCCTACTCTACTCTTTCATCACATCTAACATGGTATCCAAAGGTTGGAATTGATACCAAGGTCATAGCAGATTAAGTTAGCATCGAAATGTTGTTGCTGCTGCTACATATTCACGGACTATTGAAAAAGTTGCAAATTTTTTGCATGAATTTATGTGTAGATGAGCATCTACAGCTTCATTCAACCACATAAGTAGGCATCCGTCTACTCTGATTACCAGAAGAAGAAAAATCTTCATGACATGCCATGAGTTTCATATCACCCACATCGATTCGATATCATTAATCCTGTACATTTATGTGAATGAACATTCTGCAAGCAGCTATAACTAACTATCAGCTACATAACAAGTTATACTACCATTACAAGAACAATCTCTATTTGTCAGGAGTTCTTGTCTTTATTCACAGTCTTCTTGATTCTAATCCTTCCTCTATCTCTATCACTTTCTCAGTATTTATGAGTACTTTGTTCAACCGTGTGCATATATTTCTTTTGATAATGCTGATTTCCAAATTCGAATCTTATTTAGTCATGAATTTAAACTAAAGGAAACTTGACATTTTTTTGTTTAAAAATATGAATCAAA
The DNA here is from genome assembly GCA_964034955.1 of Orchesella flavescens. Taxonomy (NCBI): domain Eukaryota; kingdom Metazoa; phylum Arthropoda; class Collembola; order Entomobryomorpha; family Orchesellidae; genus Orchesella; species Orchesella flavescens. Next base: position 53,235,986 of record OZ035953.1, read on the forward strand.
ATAATGCACACAAAAAAGGAGTGTGCTGAGCAGTATCACTTTCGTTACTGATTTTACTATAAAGGACACCCTTTACAGATCTTATGACAGTTAAGTTTTGGTACATTTGCAATATACATACAAGATTGAAGAGAAATCAGCCTTCAAGCAAAGATAGGCAGGCTGGAGCTGGAGACCAGGATTATTGTGAGTTGTGAGCAACGGACTCTTCATGTGAATGAAGGGCAATAAAATGGGAAGTAAATCTCAAGGGCTCGAGTTGGGAATAGTTTGGTTATGGAAGTACTATTTGCTTCACATATTGCACTTTCTTGAGCTCTAGCTATCACTAGATTTATGCACTGTACATGTTCAGTATTCAGTAATAGAAAGTTGAAGGCTGCTACTTGAGGTTATGACAAAATCGGAAATGCACATGATTTCTTAACCATAATTTTTAAACCAAAACTTGTAAATTGAATAGAATTGTAATTCCTTGTCTTTCTCGCATTTCTCATCCAACCAGAAAAAAATTGAAATTCTCTAACGTACGATATTTATTATGTTCATGTCACATGTCATTCATTGTTCTATGACATTTCGTTCTAAAAATATAGGTAGTTCGAAAGCAAGACAGACGCAAATAAGTAAATCTGTAGAAGACAATATATAGATGAATCTTCCAAATCTTATATACACAGTAGGAAAAAGTTGGGGCCTTCATTCTTTTGTGAATGAGAAAATCTCTCAATTAAAAAATGATGTAGCTGACCTTCTTTCCTGAACGGAATCATTTCATCATCTAAAATACATACCTTCCAAATCCTTTCCTTTTTGAGAAGCTAGAAACGCACGTGACCTAGTTCAGAATATATATTGAAAGACCTTCCTGCTGATATTCAAAGAGAATTTAAATGTGATAATTGCGATACCATCTGAACTTTCTCTTTAATGCTCAACGTTATTTTTTAGCTCATACATATTTATGTGCATTCAATTTCAATGTATTTTTATCCTTTTATTGGCCTTTCCTTGTTAAATTAATAAATCAAAGATAAAATATCTTAGTGCAAATTACTTTTTATAGCACCACCCGATGCCTTGTAATGACATGCAATGCATATTTCTAATATTTTAACCTACATGCACCAAAACCAAAAACTATTTCCAGTTTCTTTACCACTTTTAACCTCATTTTTATTTTTGATCTCAACCTGCTTAGCATTTTCATAATCTTCAACTTCAGCCTGATTCTATTCTCATCATGAATTTCTTCCTCAGTGTTCCTAATATTTTCAAGTGTCATCATGACCTTTCCATTTTGAAGCGTCAGGTATACCGTTTAGCATATCATTCGACAGATAATCATGAGAGAAGATCATTCATGGTTTGCGCGTCTTGGATTTTATCATAAGGGTCAAATGCCATCAGTTTTCTTTCATAAACCCTAAATTGCTAGTTCGTTACACTCCCGTGTTACCAGGTTTTTATTTATTGTAGCTCTTTTGTAAAACAAACCTAATTACTATCAATTATCATTCTGAAGTATAAAGTTTCCAATGAATACTAAGCTAGAGAGCATGTGAGCTGTAATTATATTATATATATATACTTTATATAGTTTGTATTTGAGGGAAGTAGGACAAATTAAAATGTTGGATAGAAATTCATTTGATGTCTTTCGGCTTTTTACACTTCATGCTTCTTTCAATCTTTCCTATTGAACAGTTTTCCAAAGCCCAAGAACGAGGTCTTGCTTGTATTCGTGCAAGAATGAATGTTTTCTTGTTTTACTTCAGTCAAATCTCTCTTACATGGGAAAGGGAATCAAGTTTAGAAGAACAATAATGGATGCCGCAAAAAGGAAAATAAGATCAGGCACAACCTTTTGACGTAGAATATGAGAACTTGTTGTGTTTCCTAAACAGCAGTAGGCATGTCAGCAGTTGACTTCTGGGTATACGTCCATGTTCAGCCCGTCCGTATTTTGCTTAACGGCCATTTCATTTCATGGACAATAGTGTGTGTATATATCCCTCTAGAGCTAGTTCAGTTCAGAGATATAAAGCAGAAACAAATAAAGTGTTATTGATACTTGACGAAGTAGTCATAAATCTGGTGTCCCCTTTCTGATCCCACAACCAACGGAAAGGAAATATTATGAGAAACATTGGAATGCTACTGGAAAGTTCATTATATATATATGATTCAATACACATGTTTTCCTTGCATTTTAAGAATTATAAGAATTGGTGTCATAAATTTTAAGTGCTTATGCAGTTTCATGAAAATACATCAGTGGAGGAGCTTGAGTAAAAAAAATCTCCGATTCCTTATCGTAATATGGTTTTCTCGATGTATTTATTATTTTAAACGATGTGCAATATTTTATTTTAACAAAGTAATAGGAATAAATTTAATAATGATATAGTAAATAAAATAAACATTATATAACTTTTGATTTTTTAAACAACCTGACATATTCTACGAATTACTCGTACGTATTATTTAAACCTGCATTTTTATTTAATAAAGAATATAAAATAAAATTTAAATACTAAAATAGCCCAAATTTATCAGTGTCGGAGATTTTTACCACATCACATCATCATCATCATCATTGTTTTTCTATATTACTTGTGATTTGTAGTACCCATATATATTATTAGGGCTGCCGTGTTTAGCAATTGTTTAGTAAACGGAAACATTTTCCGTTTAAACGGAATAAATGTAAACGAAAACCGTTTATTGTTTTCTCAGGTAAACGAAAACGATAAACGGTTTCGTTTACGTTTAAACGGAACTAATAAACGGTTTATGAACTGTTTATAGAGAGATTTATGTATATTAGGGGCTTGGATGGTGATGTATGTGAAGACGGGGGAGGGATAATGGAAGTGTATTGGTGGTGTTTTGGAGGCTAATTGAGACTCATTCGAGTTTTATTAAACACTGCATTGGAAATACCTTGGAGGTGAACGAACAGTGACGTCAATTGAGCTTTAATGAAATATAAATGTTAACACTGTGGTTAAACTTAATGTGAGCAATTAAATGCAATTATTTAGAATGATAATGGCGTCATTTTTATACCTTTTACTTCTGTTCTTGCTTAACTTAAACAAGAAGATTGAGTTAAAATATAAAAATTGTATCACTTTGGATCTATCATTGGAATTTGCAAAGCGGGCTTCATAAAGTTGTAGAAATAGCAACAGGTGTAGCTTGAACGGAAACAAGAATCGACAATGCCATTTTCAACATAGAGTTTTGAACAAATCCTTGTTGTCTTGAGTTTAAATGTGTTAATAATGAACAATCATTAATAATTGTGGTTAAAATGAGTTTAAGTCACGAGGAAGTCCCAACCACCGTCATGGATGAACTGCAAACTGGCGTGTTAAACAACAAAAAGAGAAGTTGGGTACATTCCCACTTTACTCTGGATAAAAGCAGTCCCAAGCCGGAATTTGTATGTAACATCTGCAAGGAAGTTAAAGTTTGTCAGCTAAGAAGTAATATGGTTAAATAGTTATTAGTAGAATTCTTAACTTTACTCTCCCCCATTTTAGGAAACGACTGACTCAGCTAAAGGATGGAAGCACAGGAAACCTTCACAATCATTTCAAATTAATGCACAGTTCAATTCATGATGAAAAAACTGGAAAGTCGACTCAAAAACGACCAAAAGGAGCTCCTGAGAATGAACAAACTGGCCACTCCAACATGATACTTATAAAGGATTCTTTCAAATCCGCCCTTGTGGAATTCGTTGTGGACACAAACCAGCCATTCAGCATCGTTGACAATCCAAAGTTCCAGAAGTTGGTTTACTTGATTTCTAAAGATTCTGTCGCTACTCAAATGCCGGGAAGAACCCTTATGACTTCAAATGTTCAAGAGTACTATGCAAGAATGAAACAAGTCATAATACAAGAGTTGGTTCAACTCAAGTCGAAGGTTTCTCTCGTCATTGACTGCTGGACTAGTTCAAATGGAGCTGCTTTCCAAGGCGTTATTGCTCGTTATATTGGCCAGGATTGGATACTGCGAACTTTTCCTTTGGATCTTACTGCACTCTCAGGCCCACACAGTGGAGACAACATAGCGCATGCATTGCTTCCAGTGGTATCGGAGTTTGGAATAATCGAAAAAATTGGAACCATAACCACCAACAACGCTGGAAACATGGACACATTCTTTGCATCCTTTGCCATTCTGATGGAAGCGAAAGGTCAAACTTTTGACAAATGTAACCAGAGAGTACAATGTTTAGCGCATATTGTGAATTTATCCGCCAAAAGTGCAATTGAATCGTATGAAAAGGGTAATTACACCCATTTACAAAAAGTATGTATTACTGAGGATTTTGGTATAAGTAATCATATTGTGCATTACATTCAAGCTTCTTTATTCCAGGTAAAAATGGACGGAGTCTGCAAAATCTACGGAAGGGTGTTATTGCAATTCGGTCATCCCCCCAGCGAAGAGAGGTTCTGAAAAATCTGTGTGAAACTCTAAAGTGTAAAGTTTTGACTCCAATCGCAGACGTCCCAACTCGATGGAATTCAACCTTTGATATGTTGGAGAGAGCAATGGAGATCAAAGCTGCTTATCAAGCGACTTTACAGGGAAAGGAAGATCTGCGACAGCTGCTGTTATCTGAAAAGGATTGGATTGTCTTAGCTGACCTGCTTCAGTTCCTCCAACCGATAAAAGAAGCAACTTTCATGATATCAAAGGAAAAGGTTCCGAATGTCGCCTCAGCAACAATAATTTATCAATACCTATTTACATATTTTGATAAGGCCAAACAGAGTACTTCCAGGTGGCTAGTCAAAATCGCAAAAGTCGCACACGCAAAACTGGAAAAATATTACCCTGACACGGATGGGAAGGCCTACGTCATTGGAACTAGTGGGTTTTTATACAAAACTTTATGTTATCATCGGATAGATTTTTTCTTCAACCGGAAGACTAATAATGATTTTTTCTTTGTCTTACATCCTAGTTTCAAGTTGCAATGGTACAAGCAAGCAGGGTGGCCGGAATCATGGATTTCAAACTATAGCAAAATAATCCAACAAGAATGGCAGGTTAAGTACAGGAATAGTGCAACCGCCGGAGGCGAATCGCAGCTGTCTGGAAGTGATGACGGAGACTTCTTTAGTAGGCTCTACAAACAACAGATGGGAAGTGCAGCAAAAGCAGCTGTGGATGAATTGGCAAAGTATCTTGCAGAAGCAATTGTGCCAACAGAACACTTGAAAGGCTCCAGGCTTGTTGGGATGGTGGAAGGTTAAATTTTTACAAAAATTGTACTTAAAAATATTTTTTCATAATTGAATTTTTAAACATTCGAAAAATGGAATGCATGTTTTTGATTTTAGATCCACGAAGGTGAATTTCCAGAGCTCTCAAAAATGGCAATGGACTATCTTTGTGTTGCCGGGTCGGGCGTTCCAGTGGAGTGTTTTTTTTCAAAAGCTACCGATATCCTTACAGATAATCGACAGTCTCTCAGCAATGATAATATCAAAATGTTAATGTGTTTAAAGGTTTGGCAAAATATTTTTACACAGGAGTAAAACAAAACCAATGCAATTTAATTTGTTGTAAATGATGTTCAGATTTATATATGAATGCATTAAGATTTTTCGGAAACTGTAAATTAAATTATTGCATTTTTTAAACAACTAAAAACGTGGTTCTACTTCTTATGGGGTAAAAATTAAATTACCAATCACTCCTTGTGAATAAATAACATGTGCATCTATGATTTCTTGTTGCCTCAAACGTCACTCCATGATTCCTCCAGGGCTACTCCATGATTTCCAATGTTTCCATGATTCTCCTAAAGTGACTTCATGCTTCCTCAAAAATTTCTCATGGGCTTCCATCATACCCTGCTAGACCGTTTAAACATTTCAATAAACACGTTTTCCGTTTTTGTTTAGTAAACTAAACGGATTTCGTTTTCTGCTTGAGTTTAATAAACGGAAACTAAACGGTTAATAAACGGTTTAGCTAAACGGACAAAAACGGTTTAGTAAACAAATAAACGTAAACACGGCAGCCCTATATATTATGTGTAGTCTGCCATATCCCATAATTCACCACTATTTACCACATCATAAAAATATCATCATCGCGTCGTCATGTTCTAACTCGTCTACTTAACAGATACGTACCTCAAACACATAAGTCGGAATTTTACATGATATGCAAATCTTTGTAATCTATATTATGTAACATATTTATAAGTCGTATGGTCAACATCAATTTACTTTACTTCATATTATGCCATATCGTTAGCGTGCATCAAATCGATGATGAATAAACTCAATGAAGTTGTTCATTGTTAGTCAAGGAACCAAGGAAAAATCTTTTCCCATTCGAAAATCAAATTTGCCTACATTGGCATTTTAGTATTTTCAATCCTTGTGAGTTTTTCTGAATGTGTGAATATGGGCATTTGACCAATTTGATGTCTGTTAAATACGAAATCGTGCAGGCTCAGTGTGACAAGGTGACCAAGCAACTAAGTCAGGAGGCAGGGGAGACTTTAGATCACCCCCTCAACTCTCCCCCTTTTCACCCCAGCCAAGGAACTCGGAAGCAGCTAACAACAATCCCAACTTGGGAGCTCGGGATCACAATTTGTGAATTTAATTGACACGTCTACGCTTACAAATGACATGACAATATCTTATCGTTGCGTTAGTTGCTCTCCATTTCGATAAATATGAATTTATTGCCGTTTTATCTCGAATATCTTAAGAAGGATTTTTGCTAGACACATTTAACTGTTGGGGCGCCAACTTAATGGCTCCTTTATTTGCGTTCTGCTTACTTTAAAAGTTGTTTTTGCCACATGAAAAGCGAAGCCAAAAAGCTCCACAATACGTTTCATACTTACATTACACCATAAAACCCTGTCTTTGAAACTTAACGAACTTGATGAAAACTTAAGAAGAGTATATGAGCGTTTCACACAACATGTAGAGTTGTTGTTTAGGACGGCTACACCGTAAAGAATCATTTATAGGGTAAAAAATCAACAACATGCGTCAATTTCTATGTTTCTTTTATTAAGTAATATAGACATTGACACACATTCATATTCATAACGTATAATATAGATATTCTTATAGGTCTTCAAGATATAACAACTGGGCTACTAAAAAACCTGTTGACTTTTGTTATTTAGTACTTGTCCGTGTACCCATGCCTTTTTTATCCTCTCTTCACCTGACCTGATACCTACATCAAGCATCTGCTTATTTTAGAATGTAAATATGTAAATAATATGAAACTGTTTTCTTTGGTTTCTAAGGCTTATTATAGTATTATTATAGAGCTTGCAATTTATATCCTGCTAAAATTTCCAAACTGTGGCTTAAAAACTAATTGCAAATATTCATACCTCTTTGCGCTTTACTCCGTCGTGTAGAACGTTTTTTGTATCTTATTATGAACTGAAAGATCATTTTAAACATGTTTTTCTCGGGTTGTTGTGTACAACAAGGTGACGCATCATCAATAACGGCTAAGATTGATTGCACATCACGACTTACGAGTGACCACCAAGTGCATACAGGATGCATATATACTTATGTTTATCCTTCGATTTAGCTGAAACTTACGATAAGTAAGCACAGGTCATTTGTCATGCTGAATCAAAAATGTTTTAATTAGCTTCATAACTGTTTCGCATTTCCAGGTAAAGCTGTTTGGCGGTTGACGGGAAGATCAGAGGAATTTCTTATGTAAGATCCAGCAAGATGTAGCTTACACCAATGTAGAATCAATATTGATCCAATGTAACGGCTTAAAAAACAGGTTAATTTTCAAAAGACAAATACATGCACCATATCAGTTTAATGAGCACGAGTTTTCATTCCATTTGGTATATAATACACATGTTATTTAAACATCCTTATAATGGCAATAATGTAAATCCAAATGCTAAGTTATGAGATTGAGAAAAGCCTCTGAATACCTTTTCATAAAGCTTATGTATATCAGTCATAGGCAATGAAATGCAATTTTTTGCAAAGAAACCGAAGGCAACAGGTGCTAAAGGATACGGACGTAGTCTTCAGAGTTTGTTAAGCAACAAGTTGGAGAAACATTCCTCAACAGTTTATGCAAACTTCAAAAACCTCGCCGTTCCAAAGTCAGGTAGAAGCTAGTGGAAGTGTTTCTGGGTTCCCAGTGATGTGCCGAAGAAACTACGAAAAATGTAGGAGAAAATGTGTGCAGACGTAAGCAAACAGGTGTTTTGGTTTTCCCCTTTGCAAACCGGTTAATTTCAATTTTTCTACTGGTTTCAGTTCAGTTAGGGGATCTAACCGAAACTGTTGTTTTGGTTCGGTTTCAATTTCCCACCTACAGCTTCGATTTCCAGTTGAATTTAATGTCGCATCGCTGAACAAACTTTCGTAGGGCGATAGCTGACATGCTGAATGCAAACGCCAATGTAAATTCAACATTAGCCACGGAAAATTGATACTTATAAATAAAATGAATGAATTGAAATTAAAAACCTCTGAATACATTTTCAAATGCTTATGTATATCAGTCATACTGCGGTGCAGTAAAACAAGACGATGAAATGCAACTTTGTGCAAAGAAACCGAAGGTGCTAACAAATACAGACGGAGGCTTCAGAGTTTGTTAAGCAACAAGTTGGAGAAACATTCCTCAACAGTTTATGCAAACTTCAAAAACCTCGCCGTTCCAAAGTTAAACAACTCGAAAAAATAATTTGCCAGATCAAGTCCAAATTATTGATCTGATGTCAATAACAGGATGACCCTGGTTTTCTTCCCCTATATTCAAAAGATGTTAGCTGGAAGTACTTCCTTGGAATATCTGACTATCAACGTTTCTGAATCTCGGCAGATGATCTTTGCAGATGCTTCCCTTACCTCGCCAATTAACGCACTACATATTTCAACTACCAAGAACTACCAAGAAAATTTCAATATATGCACCTGATGAGGATGTCACCTGCTATTTCAGAATTCCAATGCATGATTTGGTAAACCTGAAAACTTTAATTTGCAACTTGTGGCATACATGTCAGGTTCTTCACGGGCAATCTGCATCTGGAAAGCATTGCTGGAAGAGTAAGGACCTTAAACTTTGTTGGGGCCACTTCACGGACCTTTACATTTCGGCAGCTGTACTCACTTAATTTTCCAGTGATGAAAGATCTCAAGACTTTGACTGTAAACACACCATGGTACTTTGATGCACAGACCCTTGAACGATGCATCTATGAAGACTACTTTCCAGATTTGAAGGAAATTATATTGATAAATCGAGGCGTTCAGCTCCAAGATTGTTTATATGCTTTCAAAAACTGTCGGACTCTAGAGAAACTTATTGCTGTGTCCGTCGATCTGCTAACCCACAATGCATCCGGTTTTCCAACCACGTCCCTTTGGATTTTAAAACGATGAATGAGTGTAAGTTTCTCCTGAAATGTTGATTCTCACTTTTTGACTACCCTTGTTCTAGTATGACCTTCCAATAGTTCCAATCATGGTTAAAATGAATTATTTGAAGTAATGTGACATGTTAAAAACTCTGACTATGAATCTACAGCTCACTCGCTCCTGAACAAAGCTGGCAGTTCATCCCTTGCTGAAATGAAGCTGGGCAATGGGACCCTGCAAGATTTTACATCTCCATCATCCCCTCCTACTTTGTCTGAGGATAGTTTACATGTTCGGGATGTTGACCCAGTTCACATCATGGAATTAAGTGGAGACTACCAAGATATTATGCTTATTGATGATGAGAACCAAATGGAAATGCCAAGCAGTCCTCAAGTGGATCAAGAGAGGTCAGAACTCATTTCCCTTAATCAAAACGAAGCGATCTGGTGGTCATCATACAAGTGCCCAAAATGTCCGGAAGCATTTACTTGCAACGTTCAAAGAAATAAACATGTCATTGTGTGTCCATACTTTGATACGGATTCTGGAACCGATGAGGATTCTATTGATAGAGAATCGTGCATTGAAAAGCTGTAACTATTGTACCAGTTCTTAGCCTTATTCTACACTGTTATATATCTACTATATGTTTCACTCCGTATATCAAAGATTTAGGGTAAATAAAGAAATTGGGGTTCACTTCCAATTAATTCCGGTTCGGTTTCCGCTACAAAACGTTAATTCCGATGCTATTAGCAACCGAAAACAGCAACTTTACATTAAGTTTACGAATTCGTGGTCTAGCAAATCGGTTTTTCAGCATGGAACTTAAGATAAAGATGTAGCCCTTATTGCACGACGCCTCTAGAAGCCAGCTGCCAAAAAAATGTCTGCTTATCGAGCACTCCATTTAATTATTTTCACACAATGAAAATTCCTTGAGCGATTATAAAATATTTTCTAAAGATTGCGAACAGACTTTTGAGCCTGTTTAAAGATACTAACTACATTGTTATGCATATATCTGAATCTCCAGAAGACACTTTGTAATAAATCATGGTTCCGCTGAAAGTGGTTCATTTCCTACCTACAACTTTCAAGCATTATGATACACGTTATACGAAAGTAAATACGTGTAGTTAAAAAGCCGAAAGCTGTGAATCGAAAATTAGACAATGAAAAGAAAACTACTCCACTTGAAAATACAATGGACGTGAAGGAAGCTACAGAGAAACTCAACGGTATGTCACACCATTCATATTTTCAAACGCTTACAATATTTTTATATCTGGATTTGGGTTGATAAACCACTTGCTAATGAATTTATCCTTGGAATGTTTGTTTATTGTAGGAATCTGGAACCCTAGCAGAGTGGGAGCGAAAGCCAAATAACAGACATAAGGTGCATGTTATGGCAAAAATCTAGGGGTACCACAAATCAATGTAAACTTTTAATACATTTAAAAATTGTTCCTGTGGGCTAACAATGATAAATTAAAAGTTTCCTATACCTTCAGGATAAACTTCTATTGCTTTTGTCCATTTAGTAATCATTCCAAGCTCTGCAATGATTACTTAACATCGTTCAAAACTAACCTTCTACTGTGACCACTGCGGCACCTGCAACATTGCCAAAAGAATGATATAATCTTCAACATGGTCACGACGCCAAGTTTTATCCTTGCTGAGATTTAGGCTTGTCGTCTCCTATCGTATTTCTGTACTTTCGACGCCCGTGTCAAGCCACTGTTAACTTGAAACAGCCAAAGGAAAAAAGAAAGAAAGTGGAATCCTTGCCCTACCTAAAAAAACCAGTGAGGAAGAGAGAAAGGTAGTCGTAGTTGAACTTCAACAGAAGTTCGAAAAAGCGGAGGAGACCATTAAAGAGTTGGCGACGGAGTCCAACCGTCGTCAGGAGCTGAACTTTCAGTTCGGTCCAACCCTCGCATACCAAACGCAGTGGATTTTAAAACTAGAGGAAGGAAATGCCCTACTTAGGGCAACCATTAATGTCCCTAATGTCGACGGGATAGCGCATGGAGTCGTTATTCCAATGAGTGCTAATATTTCTCCTTGTTTCACGAGGGTCTTAATGGGGGATTTAGAAGGTCAACGTGACATTGCTGAAGAAGAAGAATTGGGTGAAGAGGTAGCTGAAGAAATCAAGGCGTCTGAAGAGCATCATCAAAGCCAAGAGGAAGGAAGTTGATTGTCCAGCTGCACAACTGGATATGTAAAATCACCGATACGGGCATCCAGTAGCCGCATCGGTTGCTATATGCTTGATTAAGATAATAAGAGTCAATATTTAAATGTGACTGATTTCTAGGATCTTTAACGGGACCTAACTACCACGAAGACAGTGTTTCAAAAGCTAATGTTTTGATAGAATTGGTAGAAAAAGCGATTTTAAAAGTTATAACGGAAATATTTTCTCAAAATTCACCTTATAATTCAAACTATCACTGTTTTACTGAAAGTCAATATCACTACGAAACTTGCTGTGTAAATCAAGTAACACAATCTTGGATTTTGGTTTTGGCTCTAATGCATTGCCGGGTTGTAGTATACATGGGCGGAGTGAACTTAATGCATTATTCCCTTTATGAGTTCCCCATACCTTTTGGTAAACATTTCCTTAAGGAAACAGAGGAAGAAACTTACTATCTTAGACATAAGAATCTACTCCAGCTGTGATTATTAAACTTAATAATTTCTCAGGCATAGAATCTTAATATTAGAAAATTGTACAATGCATTGACGATGAGGAGAAAATCGTATTGATAAAATCGCATCAATTCACAAACGCTCTTCAGATCCCACGCTCAAAATGGCAAATGATGTTTACATTCCATGTTTGGTATTTCACTTTTCCCCTAAGGATTTGCCCCAAGAGGTTGCAATCGTGATATTTCACTCCCCAAGCGGGGCTGTGAACTTTTTGTTCAATACCCGTACGAAAAAGAGCAGACAAGAGTTTCTAGTGAACTAAAAAGGCTACTTCAAGGCCAATAACACATTGGAGCCAGAAAAAAATTTAAGTCGCAAAATAATCACTAAAGCATTCCAGAAAAATGATGAGAAGCACCAACGCATAGGAATATAAGAAATAGAAATACTAATGCATACATCTGCATTTTTTGTATTTTTAATTCTGATTCACACCCAGTCATTGTGCAATTTCGAAGCCTGTAAGTGGAGCTTGTTTGTTCAGGAGAATTAGAGTGAAGCCAAGCCAATGGAACATGGATTAACTTCTTCAGTAGGCCCACAACCGGAGTGACTGAAAAATTGTTGATCAAGTGCTCTTCACAACACTCAGGTCGTGAGGCCAATGGAACAAGTATTAACCCAGTATGCCCCCAACCGCCTGACAAGTTGTTGATCAAGCTACTTGTTCACAAATAAGTGATTGAAGATTGTAAGTTAGTTAGGGACTCAGCCTTAGTTTTTAAGTTAAAAATATACTTATTATCTTTATTTTAAGTAATGTCAAAATATTCAATTTTTAAACTACTATACTTTCATGCGTTTATGTAATCGTAAAAATATAACTTGAGCAAAGGCGAATGATGTTTAATGAAAATAAACGTATAATGGTATTAAAAAATGTTTCTGTCTTCAGCTTACACTTTTTTTGCTCGACCTACATATCTACTTGTTTCATTCATTAATCCCCAAAATTAGAATAAGCAAAATTGTAATTCCAGAGAAGGATGACAACGCCAAATCCATTGGAACAGGACAAGGTAAAAACTGCTATTAATGGTGTATTTTGGTATGTTTTTCCAGCGTTTGACAGGAAATATATAGAAAATGTACATATGAATATCATATATCAGCATTAAAAGTCATAAAATTCTTTTTGCTATAAGCAAAACTACGCACACAAAATGGTAAGGAAAATAAAGACGGAGAAGAAGTTAGTAATCTACTGCATACATTCTTCTTGCACATGCATTTCTTGTAACCACACTTTAACAACGCTGAACCTAAGCACAGTTGCACCCAGAAATCTGTATCATATCCCCGAGCTTTAAGATTATTTCGTTATTTTAAGATTTAGAAATCATTCTTTGACGGCATATTACATTTATGCCATCAAATTCGAATTCATAAACACTATTCTATAAGCTGAAAACATTTTTCTATCCGACTCAGCTTTCATTTCAGCCAAGCAGAGGATTATATTATATTCCATAGTATTCATGTAGCACGCATAGCAAAGAATAGCAATAATATCTTAATATATTGTGCATATCATATGTATACAATAGGAGTGTTTGCTACTATACGCGGCTCAGTGACTGGAATGAAAATGTTAGCAAAATAACTACTCTATTGTCCACTACTCTATCTTCATTTAATCTCTTCCTTGTCCTTGTTTTACCTAGCTGTCATTGCTTGTGATTTGTGATATTGCCGTCGATAAATACATAATTGAGGTCGAAAGTAAATTCAATTACACGTGATTTCTACGCAGCATTAATCATTCAGTTGTCAACGAAATGATACCACTACTCATCATCATGTATAATTTCCGTGCATAGTAACCACACATTTGACAATTTTTTATCTGCATCTTCATATAAATCAACCAGGCATATTAACGCAAAAAAGAAAATCGTATTGATAAAATCGCATCAATTCTACAAACGCTTTTCAGATCCCACGTTCAAAATCCCAAATGCTGTTTACATTCCATGTTTGGTATTTCACTTTTCCCCTAAGAATTTGCCCCAAGAGGTTGCAATCGTGATATTTCATTCCCCGAGCGGGGTTGTGAACTTTTTGTTCAATACCCACACGAAAAAGAACGGAAGGGAGTTTCTAGTGAAGTGGAAAGGCTACTTCGAAGCCGATAATACATTAGAGCCTGAGAACAATTTAAGCCGCAAAGTGATCTCTAAAGCATTCCAGAAAAATGATGAGAAGCATAAAAGCATAGGATTATAAGAATAGAAATACTAATGCATACATCTGCATTTTTTTGTATTTTTAATTCTGATTCAGACCCAGAATGCATTAGCTACAATAGACATTTAAGATGGTTTTAACTAATTGCCTACATCACCAACAACTATTATAAATTTGGTGTCATTTTTTTACCATTATTGTTGAACAAATTTAATTTCGCAATCATTGACATTGAGTCAAATTCAACTGAATAAATTGCAATGGAACGCTAGCAGTTCAAGAAGCACATTCCCTGTACAAGGATACCCTGGGAAAACGCGAGGTGGATAGTAAAGTTAAAAAAGAGGACAGTTAGTCAAAGTGGATGAATTAATGGACCGTGAAAGTAGAAATGAATGGAGCCAGTTGCTTGATATAATGAAAACTAGGATAAGAACATTGTTAGAATTGAAAATTGTGTCGAGTAATGATTAAAATGTAACATTTCATAGTCAAAAACTAAAGGATTATAGTCGTGGGTATTAATCTAACAGGCCAACACTTCAGATTAACAATTGATACTACAACGGATAGATAGCTTAGAACTTCTTGAAAATTTCACAAAGTTCGAATGCTCAATTTATAAGTCGGAAATCGATGCGAGCGAAGGTGTAATTTTAAAACAACCCTTTCACCTTTTCTGCAAGTATATGGAAAGTTGTTAAATATTAAGTCGAAATTTTAGTACCGGTGAAGGTATCTAATTAATATGTCTATCAGAGACCTACTCTACTATATGCAGAGATGGGCTAATAGGCCATATGGAGAACAGTGATGAGCCTAGAAAACATAGGTACCTAGATGCTTGAGTTTTCAGTTAACTATCTTTGTTACTACATTTAATGTTCGATTGGCTTTGTTTTGGAGATTGTATAAACTTCCTAATTCTACAACCTTCATTAAATTCACAATGAACTACCACACAGTAGCCTACCTACTGATGACAGCATTTTTCCACAACAAGATAAAAGCCGATCCCATTACTGTCATTGAGACGGAACCTGAACAAGTTCAGGGTATGGCTGGGAACGGGAAGAGCTCTCTCTCACCCATCCCCCCAAATGGATTCCAAAAGGGAAGCTAATCAAGACCGAGCGGCATGAAGAACCTGATTATGATGATAAATCAACGGCCTATTACTTTTGACGTTCACCAAATCAAATGCCTGGATTAAAATGGAAACTTTAAAAAGTGAAGTATCTGTAAACTTTATTGCTGTTTCCACCGTCATTCATGCATCTATATCAGGTGTATTATCATCTATATTAGCATGCATAGGGCATAATAATATTAAAAGGATTTGGCTGTAGGAGTATGCCCTTGATTTGCATGCATGTTCAGAAGTAAAAACCTCAACTGTAAAAAACTAAAGCTCACCTCGGAGGTTATTGGATATTATGTAGAATTCCGACCGTATGTGACTTAAAAACGGGATGAAATGCAACATTGGCATTTTTATACTAAAATGTTGGGTTAATTGCTAAATTTTTTTACCTAATTACTAAATATGTTGACTTAAGTACTAAATATGTTGACTTAATGCTAAAGAAGTTGACTTAATTGCTAAAATTTTGGACTTAATTACTAAATATGTTGACTTAATGCTAAAGAAATTGACTTAATTGCTATAATTTTTTACTTAATTACTAAATATGTTGACTTAATTGCTAAAAAAAGTTGACTTAATTACTAAGAGTGATTGCTTAATTGCTAATAATGATGATGATGGATGAAAAATGGATGAAAAAATTAGTTTATACTGACTATTTTGATGGCTGGATTCCCACGGCCAAGTGTACGGTAACATTCGTGGTGTCCCTTCTTTCTCCTTCAACAGAGTCCGAGTTTCGGAGCTTCCTTTGTGACTGGAGTCTGAAATGTCCCAAAATAAACACAATACGTTATATGCAAATGTAACAATCAACAAAAAGAATATACAATAATTAGTTTCTCATTAATTTATTTTATGAAATGCCCAGGTCAAAATAGAAATCGATACTTATAGCATGATAAACAGGATTTAACATTACAATTTAATCAGTATTTATTTGTGAGCAATCCCTAAAAGTAAATGATTTGAATTATGTATGTTCAGTATACCTTTCTAGTCCCTAACCTAAGTTCAGGTCAATATCGAGCACTTTACTTTACAGCTAGAATTTGAAAGATTGTGTTTCATTTCTCAACTCAATAAAAATTATTATTATATCGCTCAACATTCTTTCAAGCAGAAGGTTTCAACGTATTGGCCTAAGCTCTAAACACCAAAATTAGATTCCCACATAAATAGCTACTTCAACATTTCGGATGACACGGTAATACTAGCATGCATACAAAAGGTTGACCTGAATAAGCTTGTGATGAAACAGAATGAAGAATGGAAAATTTATGATAATTTTAAGAAAAATCTTTTATAGACTGTTGTTGGTGCTACATAAAGGTATGATGATGCAATAAAACTATTCTAGCAAAGAATTTTGAAACTACTTACCATTTGTTGAAAGCACAGATTCAGATTTCTAATAAAATATTTTAGTGACAAGATTATAGAGAGTGTATATCTGGTTTCTTTCTTGCATGCATCACTCTTCCACTGTCTGAATAACCTACCTAATATTAGTAATATTGATATTGTATGACATTTGATATTTTGGTGGTGGTGAGAGAATGATACCAAATAAAATTAATTATAATAACTGACCCTTTTCCATGCTGCTACACTATGCTTGTACATGGGGGTAAATGAAGAAAGGAAAGCTTAGAAGCAGAAAATGTCTTTAGTTTTACCCATATTTTGTTGGGGGAAGTTTCCAAACAGTTTTCGGTCACTCATCCCTCTCACCGAATTAACTCTCCTTTCATCTTTGTTGGAAGCTGAGAAAGAAAGAAATGAAAAAAATTGACATTAACAAAAATACCTATGCCCGCATTTGGTAAAGCCAAAGCCAAATGTTTTTGCCCCCTGTAAAATAGCCTCGTGAGTCATAACCCTAACATGCAACAGTTGTGAAGGAAGTAGAAACTGAGCTGGAAGCATGTTATTCTAGACGAAATGTTCCAAAAGAGTCACGATCATGTTCTTCATGAATCCAAAGCATGATGCAACCTCCAAAGCAAAGTATAAGCCACTTGTTGACTCCCATAATAATATATACACACGTATATATGTATGTGCATTTTGGTCGGAGTTTATGAGAGGAAAGCATGCACTGTGGTGACTGATTATGCATTACAAGCCATGCCTTTATGCCTCTCAAAAGTATAAAGTAGGATCTAGCAATTTTACTACGTAACGTAAACATGCAGTAAAAACTAGGAATTAAAAAAAACTTGTTTTCTACAAACTACAAACTAATTCCTTACTTAACCTTGTGGGATCATCAATAATTTGTGTATGATCTGATTCTAAAACAGCAGAATTCCTAGATAATTGACACATATACTAATTCAATTGTAAAAGAGGGAGACAAGATGTGGCGAGCATACATAAAAAACAACATTATATAAAAGCATTAAAGAGAGAGAGAGTGTGAATGTGCGAAAATGAATAGGACTTACATTGAAGCTTTTCCGATTTCTTCCTTCCTTCCTCCTTTCAGCTTTCCTTTGGGGCCAAATTATGCGATAAAAATCCACTTTTCAAAAAAAAGTGACCTGAAATTAAAAAAAATATGTTAAGTAACTTTGCATACGTGCGTCATTCTACTTTGCAGGCTCATTTAAATTATGTATCCTAAAGCTTAATTTTCTACTCCAATCAGTACAATTTTTGAATGAACTCCAAGCTAAATTCTGTAAAAAAAAGTGTAGCTACAGTGATATATAATCTTCAGTGTAAAAATAACAAAAAAATAGTTTCTTACTTTTGTCTTTGTAGTAGTGGAGATTGCGTTGGTATGGAAAAGTAGGTGTACTTCTGATCCATAACTGAGCTGCAAAAAAATAAAGAAAAGTATGTTTAACGAAAATGTACCTGTAGAATTAGAAATTAGAATGCGTGTAAAACCAAAAAGGGAAATCGACAGAATAGAATATAAAGTATTCTCACAATGCCCCAATATCATTTCATCCCTCTAGCTTGGCTTTAGGCAGACTTGATATAACTCTGAGAGTATATAACCCCAAGTAGGAGCATTTTCATGTCTTAGAAAATTACATTAAAAAATGCGTTATATTTGAAAAGCTAGCAACTGAAATTAGAACTACACATTATAGTATGTTAGGACGTTGACTTGCCTAAGCCAAAATATAAAGGAAATAGGAAAAATGTTTATGCGGTTAAAAAGAAAATAAATTGTGGAGGTAGAATTAATTTCTACAAAACTAGTCTGATTCATGTGCTTGCATATGAATTATATCGATGAAATGGAATATTATTGAAGTAAATTGACTCTACGTACCTTAAAAATTAAAATAAAAAGGCTTCAACTTACCCTTTCAAGTAGTTAACTCGCGACACGGCACCATTTTCTCCATTCCTATTGGATTAATAACTAATGGGGTGGAAAAACGACGATGGTCGATCACGATAAAAAACTTAAACACTCCACAATTACTGGCCACTCAGGGTAACTAGAAAACGGGTAATGGCAATTGCCAAGCACTTTTGCACTAATGCACATTTAGCACTTAACAAAAATAGGAGGCACACAAAACCTTTTACCTCCTATTTTCCATCAATATTCCTTGAAATTTTATACCTTTGCCTTTGATAGTTGTCAAGGATTTAATTTGGAACTATTGTTGAAAACCAAGACTTTACTGAAGGTGCTCGATTGTCCACCACCTATATTAGTGGAGACATTTTGACTGCCACTAATATATAACTTTAACGGAATTCGGAAGGAAGAAGATGTAACAGAATTTCACCGATGAAATGATAATTTAATTGGAAGTATATTTTTTACTGGATAGTCAATTCGGGACTAGGCCAGCATGAGCTCGATGAGCTGGCACTAGCCCCGACTTCAGAAAGCGAATGAAGGCTTGCTTCTACTGGAAAGCTTTGTCGTTCTCTTGTTCGTGGCCGTACAAAAGCATGGATAATACGAAGGAAGGAAAGAGAAGCAAGAGATGACAAAGTAGTAGTAGCAGCAGCCAGCATTTTCATTGAGATGTTTTCCATAAGGATATTGCTATATCTCAGCTATGCATTATATTCTAAAACCTAGGTGGACAAAAGATTGACAAGTTCGCGTCTTCCTTTTACTGTAGAGTAAATACGTGCTTATAAGATTTCATATAAAGTACACCACAAACTATACCCATATTGACACAACACTAAAACCATACCCATAACGTATAATTTCTGCAACATCATCTTACGAATGTGGATGCTATGATATCAGAGCACGTATGTAATATTATGCTCTTTTCTACTCTCATTTTGTTTTCCATTTACTGCCTGGGATATTTTATATGCACATTTTACAGGAACATTATATTGGTATATATGTAAGTATGATACAGCCCGAAAATCCTCTCCTAACCAAAGCCTCTGCACCAAAAACTACAGCCCAAAAAGAGATGAAAGCAGAGCAGAGTGTTTATGCTATTGTGATTTCTTGACTTTCTTGTTCGTGTAACTCATACTTTTGGTAAAGAATCTGATGCAATGCCTCTTTGTTCCTTACAATACAACCTATGATACGTTCAGTAATGTGCATGCAACATCAGACAAGCCACAAATACTACTTAGCAGAAAGAGAGGGACAGGTTTGTTTTACTCAGTAGGATATATTAAAGGGCGATGGGATATTGCCTTGCTTTAGCTTTCTGGAAGTTTCTTTGTCACTTGTTGTTGTAAGTAGATACTCCGGACTGTGGATACTAAAAAAGAGAGATTGAGACAAAGTAAAGGCTCGTAATAATAATATGGTCGTCTTCGGATACGCAACAGAATCCTTGTATTCGTTCGTTTATACCTTATGAAACCAAAACTGTCTTGTGTACTTTGTTTCGACTGGCTAAATGGTGACCAACAAATAATAAAAAGGATGTGAGGAGGAAAGAAGGAGCAAACTTTTAAGTATGTATGTATGTATGTACTTGATGTACAACTCCGCAATTCCCATTTTCTATGTGTGGTATGGCAGTAACTGATGACAACTCCAACAATATCAGGAATCACGAGCCAACTTATAATTATTATACTGAGAGAGACACCCAGCTTATATTCATATAATTTGTATCATTACAATGCTCAACAAGATGCTTTCTGTATTTGTGCATAAAATCTAGCTACCATGAGCTTCAACGTCCTTGTATAAAAATAAAAAGGCAGATATATCGCCCGGAAAATGTAGACACGAATTAAAATGTAATACATTTTCTAAAATAAAAGAAACCCAAAACGGTGGTAATAAATTTGAGGATGACTTTAAAGATGTACTTACCATCCTTTATAGTTTCATTGGATAGTATGAAACTAAAGCTGACTTGCAAGCTTCAACTTTCGACACAGCACATTGCTGGCAAGTGTAAAGGAAATTGCAAACCAAATATTTAAGTTAAGAGAAATTGGGTGGTATATTTATTAAAATGAATTCATGGTTGCTTTTAGTTTTGATTTGTGACTTTCTATGCAAATAGGACCGACTAAACACAAATAATAAAACCCTAGCCTATGTGAAGATACGGAAAGTTAGATATCAAGTTGACGCCTGGCTAAACATGCCTAATCAAGAGTTATTCAAATTCTCAGATAACCCCATTTTCGGGCTAGTTTCATTGAATTAGATACAGATATTTTCACCAAACATGGATTCGTAAAAACTTAAATTAATTAAATATGTTATCCTTTCTGTAGTCATTGTCAGCCTTATTAAACACGCAATTTGATTTATGTTGACGATGGCCATGAAAAAGGTGCAAGAGATAGATAGAGAGTACTATAAATGGAGCAAGAGATAGATAGGGAGTACTATAAATGAAGCAAATACATAATATGTAGGTATGCACAGGTGTGCTGTAGGTGGAGCTTTGTTCAATCAAACCGCCTACCTGTTAAGCAAGTTGCCTTAGGCATGAAAAGAGACACACGCATTATAGAGCATGTTTCGTTTTTTGCAACGACAAAACATAAACATTTTATTCCTAATAATAGCGAATAAAAAGATGAAAAGGATATACATTTAATGAATTGCCTATTTACAACGCCATCGAAGTTGAGCTTTTCTAAGAAAATAATTTTAGTATGAATAGATTCAGCAAGACACTTGGCAAAAATTTCAATTTTTTCTAAAGCCTTAAGTATTCGTTGTTTGTCTGACAACTTCAGAAGAAAACAAATGACCAATTAACCAAATAAAAGAATGTATTTTTGCTTCATTCAATCGTATTTTCTCCCATCTGAATTCAAAGCAAGACAACTTGAATGCTTGATGTTATAATACTCTGTGATCAATTTTTAATACATGAGATGACAATTCGATAATATTTACTAAAGTGAAACGGTTTTATGTAATGCATACCATATTACTACAACTTTCTTTTACCATGCATTTAGAATACGTAAAAGAAACGTCTCATACAATCTATTTAGGATTAAAATTATTTTATTATGCAAATAAAAACGTGCACGTTTTAATCATACACATAATTACAAAAGGCAAAGCAAAGTATTATTTCAATTTACGGCGTCCGCTACAGTAAGAGAATGTAAGTCGTGTAAGAGCAGTAGTCTTAAACATCTAACAGGCATAATATACCAAGTCTGAACAACATAATATACACACATTACATGAAGGAGCGAGAGAACTTTGTTCAAAGACCAGCAACGGTGAGCGGTGAGATATACTTGTGCATACACATAATCAATTGCCCATTGCACCCAGCTTACCATCTGAGTACGGTGGTTTATACGAACATCTTATTTTCTTAGTTTGGATGAAAGCAACTTTTTCAGGTTTGCTATTGGTAATTAATCATATTTATAGAAAGATAATTTATATGTCGGAAATATAAATGCAGAAATTGCTTTTGTAACATATATCCTGAAGATAACATTAGACAATTTTGTAAGGAAAAAATATTTGGCGTCCTTGTTTTCAAGTAAGGATAAAAGTCATTATGGGCTGATTTTTTTTGCATTTCGCTGCAATACAGTTTAGTTATACCCAAAATGCAGCACTGTCTCACTGCGTTGTCGACTCTTCATTCGCGAAGAAATATTCAGATATACAAAACCATGGTGTTCAAGGCTCACTTATCGTGTATAAGTCATTTTCTTATGCTGTCAGTGTTAGATGAATACTCAGCAGTAATATCCCAGATTTTGTTGTTGGGTCTAGACAGAGACAAGTTTTGTGGATGAAATCATATAAGGTTTTATGCCTCAACGCAACTAAAGTTTATATTTTCATATTAAAAGTTTTTCATATATACACGTCAGTTAAAGTTGCAAAAAGTTTTCATCTCTGCAATATGCTATTATTACCTGCGTAAATTATCGAAGATTGTATAAATGCACAAACTCTCTGAAACACAGGCAATACATTTGACTTTGCATGCATGGATGTTGATGATGATTCTGATGACTTCAAAATAGTATACGGTGGTCAACTTTGTCTCGCATTTTGGACAGATATATGTCAAGCATTCCAATTTACGACGAGTTCGGGGCAATGTCAAACAGTCTAGAAAAGCTTGGTGTTGGAAACTAAACGATGATGACCTGAGTATGTAAGCATATTTATTGGTGAAATCATGTAATAAGCCGAATAAGGGCCAATCAAGACTTCATTACTGATTTATAAATGCTCATTATAAACACATCAACCAAAGGGATAATAATTAGTGTTGGCAAAAAGTTGAGGCGAGACAACTATGTAAGAAACAACGAAACAAGGACAGGACGATAGGGGTGCAGGAAAATAAATTTTGTTGATTTAAATCATAAAATAGTGCTAGCATTCCTCCACTTTCCTAGAAAGTAAATACAATCATATAAGTAAGCATGCTGCTGTAGCGAAACCATTTTATCTAATTTCAAGCCGTTATGCGAAAATGTATGATTCTATGAAATACTACAGTATTATAGAGACAGTGCTTTCATTGTATTGAAGAACACAATTTGTCTAGTTTTTCCATGAGCATACTTCCTCCTGAACTTGCAATTCATCCATGCAATAACACGTCGAATTAAAAGTATATTATGGCCTTTCACTGTTTGCAAAGAATTTGAAAGTTGTGAACAGGCATATTGAGGAGGTTCACTTTTACTAATTTTCCTGGATAATTATAAAAAATATGGATTCGTGACGGTTCTAAAGGCACTGTGGCAGTTTCAATAAAATTTCAATGCTTTAAAATTCTATGACATATTTTGGTTCGTGTGTACCTAAAAAAGTGAAAAGAAATGAGCTACTGCGTAAACGTATATGAATGATGAGTAAGCAATGCGATGAGTTCATATATTCATTTGTGAGGAAAGTATTTACTGATGCTCTCACTGATCGTGAGTCACCACAACGACGATGTAAGAAGCTATTTTGTAAATGTCGTATCATTGGTTTAGCAATAATAGCTTTTTTGTGCTATATTCTTTGAACAGCGTTACTATGAATGAATACCTGATCTTGTTGTACGTCTATTCCAGGGACAGTAACAAATATCGTGCATGACTTTTTAGGTGCATGACCTAATCCACATCCCTATCGAATCATTTAAGTTTTCCAGTTTCTTTTTAAATACGTCGCCAGTGGGTCTCCAAATCAAATTTAAAACAGATTTGAATTGTGTTATCTCTACCTCAAAGACATAATTAGCCTAAGATAACGGCAACAACAGTAAATCAGGAACAAAGTAAAGATGCTCCGCACTATCAAGTTTGAAAACGTCGGTGTCAAAAGTTTCGGGATTGTGATGTTGCATGTTCTCTTCGACCATTATGTGTCTCTAAACAAAAGTCGACCGTCGCCATAAATATGTGATTTCTTGTTCCTCATCTCGTGCTGACGTTAGTTGGGAGAGTAGAGAACCAAATCGCAATGCGAAAACAAATTATGCTGTAACATACCAACTTCAGTTTTGTTTTGTTAACTTTATCACATGAACACAACGTAATGTAATACAATCATAAACTGAACAAATAATAATAATAATAATCGAAGCAAACCCAAACCATCCTCTTGTCCAAGTAATAGTTATTTTAGAAAACCTCCATCTGATAGATAATAATAAACTGATTTTGATTGTACGGAATCTAGTCACATAAAGGCTTAACAAAGAGGTTTTCCTTAGTAGGATCAGGTAGTACAATCACTCTCGTAAAGTAAATCTAACAGCGTAAACTCTATGTATAAAATCAATATGGATAACACTTTATTTTTAAAAAACGTAAGACATCTAAGTCATACAACCTTTAAGCAACAAATATGTAAGTAACAATTTTGGACTAATTCCTGCAAAAACTTAAGATACTTCATGACTACTTAAGTTTAAAAAACACGTCTTGTCGTTAAATGGTATATAGACTAGGAGGAAATTGACTGACATTTAGCAATAGCTGTTTCAATCACCTCGTTTAGCACATTCTTTTTCTGCAAGTCCCACAACCAAGCGTCAAAATGAGGAACATCAGCTGGCTTAATTGCTCCTTTCTGCTTCTGTAAAATAATGACCCAAATGCAATGTTACCGTATTTTTCTCAAAATATTATGCTAACAAAGTACAATGGAAAATATGCTTGTTGCTCACCACATCTAAATAATAACCCGAAGCATAAATTAAGTCATCTAATCGGTCGTTCATAATAAAACCTTCAGGGGGGTCTGGTATGTTGGCAAGACGAACCTTCATACCATATACAGCATACTATAAAATCACAAACGTGAGTCCATTATTAAACATCCAGAAAGCCATGAATATTAGTAGAATATGATAGCAATAATAATCGTGTTTCAAACTACTTACTTTCATTATTGCATCACTAATTGGCTTGATATCGCTGATTTTGATCACCTTACTGTCGCCGTAGTCCACGAAAGTACAAGTACAGTTGTCACCTTCGACTTTGTCCACTTTTCCTCTGTAATATAAACCATCGTACGGGGCTACCACGATTTCTCCAAGATAGGGGGATCTGGTTAGTGACTCAGCTACAACATTAAAAAAGGATGAGATAGTAGTGAGTTTTAATCAGAAGTAATAATAAGTACAGATATTGAAATTCCAAAAACATTAAACACTACTTACCTTCTGACGCATATTCTGCAATTAGGGTCTGAAACTTGATTGCGCTTTCCTCATCGGCCTCAGCCATTACATGATAAGTGAGTGTATCCCATCCATATATGATGCGCACAACAGATTCATTGGATAACAAATTTGGAGAAAAAATGCAGTCTGCCCATTGGGGTAGTGACTGGACCTGCACAGGAATTGGTAAAGGTATTTCCACTTCGAAAGTTGCTTTAGCTGCTTCTCCAATTTGTACTATATATTGACCATCAGTAATCTACACAACAAATAATCAAAACCACATCATATAAATACATGATTGCCTGAAATCAACCTTATTAATAATTTTACTCACTATCACTAACCTTTTTCAAAAATTTCACAGCTGTAGGAAAATTTTCTATTTGGCAAATGTTGTAAAGTTCATCCGATTTCTTGTGTCCAGCCAAGACTTGATCCCAGTATCCCAAAACACATAAACGAGGCTCCCTTTTCAGCTCGTCAGGAAGAATAAAGAAATCTCCAGAACTAAGGATGTCGGTATTTCCATAGTCAATAAAAAACGTCCGCCATTTCCCCTCAGCCTCTTCTGCAATAATTTCCGCTCGATAATGCTCCCCTTCGAAAGGCGCAAGGCACAGAGCTCCCACTGCTGGTTTCACCAACGATTTACATTTCCCAGAGCGAATAAAATTGACAATGCTTTCCCCTACGCTGTTAACAGATTCTACGACAGAAGGATCTTTCGACTGAAGGAAAAAGCCTCCATCTCCACAATCAAACACGATGGTACACTAAAACAAGAATGAAAAATTCACAGGTGATATTTACCAGTTAAAACGAAGCATTCAGGAATAAAATACAATTGGTAAAACCTATGATTATTACCTTCACTGATTCAGAGCTTTGGTACTCTGGCCACGGGATTCTTGCACGACTTAATGCAACGTTCGGGTTGTGTTTAACAGAAACAACAACTGTTGGCGCAGGCTTTGGCTCTGCAAATAAAAATCAAATGTAAATTGATACATGATTATATGATTAATCACACCTTTAAAATCCGAAGCATTTTTTCAATGATATATACTGTATAATTTACCTCTTATTCTTGCATCAGGAACATCTACGGATCCCTGAATTACATTGGTCATACTGGCAGGAACATGCACGGTGGTCTTAATTGTTTTTGGTCGAGGTGGTGCAGTGCGGACTTTTTCAGTAACGGGGAAGTTCTTGGGCTCAGATGGTGCAGTGTGGACTTTTTTAGTAACGGGGACGTTCTGGGGTGGAGGTGGTGTGACTAGAACTTTTTCTGTAATGCTCTGCTGTACGCTGCTGCTGACCTTGGCTGACATAGGTGCTGCCTCTTGAACCTTGGCCTTCTCTTGCAGAGGTGGATCCGCAACAACCTTTGGAGAAGAAATAGGGCGAACTGCTTCAGCAGTAGGTGGCACTCCAGCAGCTATAGGCATAATAGAAGATAGGCTGTAGTTCAGAAGACGATTAGCAACACCAGCAGCAGTTCCATTGGGCCCATCAGACATCATGGTTGTCGGAGTAGCACGATTTATCACAGCAGCAGGTGGAGTAACGGTGCCCCCCATCATATTACTAAAACATTGAGTAATGATAGCTATACTCATACCCATTCATCATTATCAATGTGGAACACGCAGCAAAATTAAAATCAATACTTACGGTGAATGGGTCATTGGCGGAGACGGAGGTGTTGTCCTTTCATGGCACCCATCTAAACAATACAGCAGTCCAGATGCTTTGTGCTGAAAACCGAAAATTTCGGAGCAGCAGGAACATTCCAAAACTATGTACTTCTTAAAAAAGTTTATGATCTAAAAATCGAAAAATAACAACACGATAATTAAACAAATATCGAATTCAGATAACCTCACTAGGTACTCCATACTACGGAATAATTATAGTGTCAGATAAAAATGCATAACGATGAACAAAACTGATTTCAAAAGTTTAAAATAATAAATTTACCTGATTCGTATCCATAGTCGAAGAAGCAGGTGAGGTGTTTGTTGTTGGAATATCAAGGGACCGTGGAAGGGACATCATTACAAATGCCTATCAAGACCTAATTAGTCACCACCTTGTTGTAACCCTACACCACCTGTCTGCCACCTACCAAACCTGAAATTTCAACTTTTAGTTTCAACTATTGCCTGTATATAGACTGAATATTACCGTTCTAAATACCTAGATTCGAGTTTCGATTCCAATAACTAACTAATGCACGCAAGCAATACTGCTTCAGATGTCAGTCTACACAACAAACTACAACGACCAAGAAATAACACAATGTTCAATCAATAAGTAAAACAAATAAAAAGACGAGGTGGGTCAAGACAATAAAAAATCACAAGAAGTTTCACCGGAGACTCTCAAGGAACAAATGAACCAAACTGATAAGTTGCGTCTCTCTTTTTGTTCTGTTCGGCTTCTGAACAAAAGTCGGCTATGCTTTTGCTACTATGTAATCTTCATGTCCATTGCTGGTATGGATACCTAAACTGGGCTAAACTGCCTAATGCACTTTGTTCATGCATAAAAATGGTTCTTTCTGGATTGGATGTGTTTTATGGGGTCTGGTCTTGATCCGCTTCTCTACCTTTTTGCTAGAAAAATATTTTTTCGTTTATACCTTGTTATATTACTTTCCGTTGTGACTTTGTCGTTGTTCCTTCGAAAAGTTGTGCTTGGATGCGGTATGCAAATTTTTTTGACGTGGATGCTATTCAAATTAACTCATTGCTAGGGACAGAACATGATGCCATTTAATTTGTTGTAGGTTGGATGTGGATGACATTCTTCTCCTTCTTCTTAATCTTTTGTGTGGTTTAAGTTAGCAGACGACAACTAAAACGAAGCTAGCATGACATTAACATTTTCGTTGGATATTCCTCTGCTGTTGGGACGTTGGAATTGGAATGTTAAAACGAAGTTGTGCTAGAATGAAATGTACAATGAACCCAATTGAAGTGATTAATATTCAAGAAACTTCAAGAAAAGGCATTTCAGGACAGTGATGTAAACCAAAATCCATGAGCTGGTTTCCAGCAGCCCACCTTGATTCAATGACAAACTAAAGTCGCAGACGATGAAGATGAATAGAAAGGCTCATCCAAGTCCAAAAAGGTAGGAAAGAAGGAATTTTATGAATTTTGTATAATTTATGCAAAAAAATTACAAATGCCATTCCCGTTGAAGACTTATTCCCATACTCAGTAAGAATGGATCAGTATCTAAAAAAACTTGCAAGTTCAAAACATAAAAAATACGCCACTAACGTTCATATAACTGTACCCGTGGTTAAAATTGCGACACCTGCATGCAAAAAGGCAAGTATCTTATCTAATCTTCATAAATCCATGCAAACAGAAGAGTTGCTTCCTTTTGACAATAACGTTTGCTCCATTCAGCTTCTCACACTGTCACTTACATGAACAGATAGGAACGATATTTGCTAGTATTTCGTATCCCTGCTATACAGAAAGAAGACATACTCGGGCTTGCACTGCGTTGAATAGGTTGAGCGTTCAGTATTGCTAGCCAAATTTCCTTCAAGCTTATTCTCGTCCATGCTCGTACAAAAGCTATGTAGTACAAGTGTTCCTATATCTGCTTAATGTTGTTTTTCTCACATGTTGTATGCTGCTCATGTTGAACTTAGCAGTCCATATCCCATTTTTCCATGATATGCTAATACTTGTACTGTGCTTCACAAAGCACTGCAGATCAGTATATTTGTGTCGTGAAACTTTTGTTTTTACTCCAACAAAAGCCAAATAGGATTATGTGATGTGATTTTGTATAGACATGACTCCTGAGATCAGCCGTCATTGCAACCAACACAGCACTGACAGTTTATTTAAAAAAGCTAGCAAATAATTGTGTTGATAAAGATTTGAAAACTGACCACGAAATAAAACAGCTGACAAAACAGCAAATCTAACTGTTTCACTTGTTAAAAAAAAGTTTCATGTAAATTTTAAAGTATAGGTGTCACAGTCTAAAATCCTCAACTGGTGGAAAGAGTAATAATTCATTTGGACAATTCAAGGAAAAGGAGCCCATCATGTCATCATATTTATGTATGCTTCAAAATCTATTGGTTTGATAATTACTTGACAACAAACTGAAGTTCATTCAATGTTTTGTTTGTGTTGCAGATAACCAGTTCTACTTGGATGACCGAAACAGTCGGCAAAAAGTCAGTGAAAGTACAACATGTCAACATTGGAATCGACTCAAGAATCAGGGTGGTCTTCAGACGTACGCTAAAGTTCACAGCAGTTTGGTAACTGGCTTGTGTGCTGGGTCAATGGCACTCAAAGTATGTGAATGAATAACTATGAAAAAATATACTAATTTTGCAGGAAATCATTCTTTTATTTTTTTTCCTATTTTAGGTAAGCGTGGGCAAATGCTTTGTTTGTAAACGCATTGACACTACAATCAGCACGTGTATGCATTGCATATTTTTTGGCTGTGTTCGAGCTGGGCACATCCGAGGTCACTACAAAGAAACTGGACACATGATAGGTAAGCCCTTTCTATTCACTCTCTGTTCTTGTAAATAAAGTGAATCCTTGATTCCAAAAGTAATTATTGTATTTCAGTATGTGACCTGATGTCAGGACAGCTTTACTGCTTTAAGTGCAGTGACTACATTTTCGAGCCTGATGTTATGACCCTGAATGATGCAAACTGGAGAAGAGCTTATCAAACACGTGGTTTACCGTATGAACCTATGATGAACGCGGTTCCATTTGCTGATCGATTTTTAAGATATGGAGGAACTCCGGGCACATGCCTGGTTCCGAAGGCAACGTTTGGGATGCGAGGACTGGTGAATCTTGGACATACCTGCTTCATGAATTGTATAATACAATCACTGATTCATACTCCACTTCTCCGTGACTTTTTCTTGTCCTCCAAAATCGATTGTAAATCAGAGAAGCACGATTCAAAACAGCAAAAGCCGTGTATCATCACTCCTCTCTTTGAACTATTTCAAGAGGTAGCAATCAGTTTTGCATTCACATAAGGCTGATAATGAGGGAGTGAATAGAAATCAGATTGTTTCAATATTTTTAGTTTTACAACGGATCGAAAACAGCTCTAAGCTTGCATAACCTCCTCCCTAAAATCTGGGACAATGCGGCTCACTTGGCAGGATATGAGCAGCAGGATGCTCATGAATTTTTCATTGCTATTTTGGATGCCCTCCATCTCCATTTTGCATCTCGATTTGCTGGATCTGCTTGCAACTGCGTGGTAGACGTGATATTCCTAGGTCGGCTACAATCCGCTGTCACCTGTACTGTCTGCGGGTATTTGCAACAATACATTTCCACTTTTCATTACCTTAATGTATGTAAAGTATGAGCATTGAATTTTAATTTATTTTCAGTCACAAAAGTATAACTGTGGATCCATTTTGGGATACATCGCTAGACATAATTTCTGACATGTCGTCTGACCCAAAAAAGGCGATCTTTGAACTTGAAGATGTACTGAAAAGATATACCAGGGTGGAACACTTGGGACCAGGTAGCATGATTCAGTGCTCGGATTGTGGTAGAAAGACTGAATCAACGAAGCAGTTACATTTCCAGGTGCTGCCAATCATTCTATGCTTACACCTAAAGGTAAGTAACTTACGACGCACCTAAAATAAATTTGGACTGATTTCCTTCAGAATATACAGCTTGATCTTCTTCATGCTAAAACTCAAATTTACTATTATTATAGCGATTTGAACACTCAAATACGGCCACTTGTAAGAAAATTGATACTTGCGTTCGCTTCCCTGAAAAGTTGGACTTGACCCCATTTACGACTCACAAAAGTAAAGCAAAGAGGACAAATCTCCATGAACGTAATGCGGATATGCGAAGATGGTAAGCAGACTTAAAAGTTTGACATATTTTGTGGAGTAAAATATGATGCAATATTAATTACAAGTGGTGTTCTAAATTTGAATGTAACAGGTACTATTTGTATGCGGTGGTGAACCACATTGGCTCATTTGAGGGAGGACATTACTACGCCTACATTAAACATGGACCTAACAAGTGGTTTAAATGTGATGACCACATTATCACTCACGCTTCCAGGGATGAAGTATTGAATAGCCCTGGCTATTTACTATTTTACCACAAGGCCGTCTTGTCTTACGATGAGGTTGCGAACCAGATAGCCCTATCGATTGACTGAGTAAGGCTAAGACGTTAGGTTTAAGGTTTTTTGTTAGAATCCCAAGTCTTCACGAGCCACGGGTAATTCAACTGTCTCTTTCTAATTGGAAACGGATCGCGATAGAAATGGTCACTATGCATCATTAATCGGAAAGCTCATTGTTTAAGTAGTAGTGGCACTTTTTTTAAAGTACGTGTTCACTCCACCGGTTGTTGGAGGGGTAAGGGGTTGACTAGTCTAGACCAGACTAGGCGCGACACGACTTGTGGCAACTCAACCAACTTCATATGGATTGATCACATCCACTACACGAAGACGGGGAAAGAGGGAAAGTTAGAATTCTATCTGTGGCATTTGGAGAAGTGGGGTTCTTTCAAGCGTTATGTTTTCGTTGCTCAGTTTACTTTTTTTTCTAGATCCTCAAGTTGTTTAATTTATGTAGATAGTTGTAAATACTCATCGACGGTTATTTTTGGTTCATTCATATTATTCGTAGAAAGTAAAAGAGGAAGGGGTTATGTTACAAGTTGAATCTCAGTTTGCTTCTTAATACATAAAGGTAGATAGATAGAGACTAAAGAATAAACTATGGATTAGTTAGAAATAGTATGGAGCATGCGTTAAGGTATTTACTTGTCGAACAGTTTGTCAATTATATGCTTCAAATTTGGACAGACACTCTCGATGTAACTATCAATTGATACAAATGCTTATCACACACAGGAATTGTAACGCATATAAAGTCCATTATAGTAATAAAAATGCATTGGTACTACTATCGCAAATTAATAAAGTAGATAAGGTTACAGACTTAATTTTAAATAAATATTGGACTGATTTCGAAAGTGGTGACGTTTAGCTAAGAATTCAGACCGTAAATAACGATTTTTTACGCGAAACTTGACTGAATTAAAATTAGTTAGGTAAGATACATGAATTAATATACAATACAATTATAATATGACTTTAAAAGAAAGGAAGGAACCGAAACTATGTACGTATTGATATTTCCATTCTCACTTACCCTAATACTTGGTATTCTGATTAAGGGCTAATGAAATTATAATTTTCTCGTTCAGTATGAAAAACTGTTCCCAGTAATATTGTAAATATTGTATAGCTAATTTTGAGAAATGTCTGTTTTTAAATTACTATGAATATCTATAAAATATTAGCTTTAGTATTTCGTTAGGTTAGCGAACATTACAATGAAAATGCAGGATCAGTTAAAAATAAGTTTCTTATAAGCTTACGTATATTCTAGTGATTAGTTTTGTATTCAAATTATTTGTTAAATTTACTGTATATAAAATTGTTTTTAAAGAAACCGTTTAAGTAATGTCATTGATATTTAAGATATGCATTAAATTAAACATGACCTGTTGATTAATATGACGAGAAATTGCAAAATAAAAATGTGATTTGTTCAAACAACCGTAAGATTTTTTGTTTTACGTTTTATTACAAACAGTACCAACTAGAAATCCGCAAATAGGTAGTTACGATGTTATATAATATGTACAAAATAATAACGCATACAGAACTAAGAACGCATAAACCATTAGAATTTATCTGAGGCTCTTGATGCCATATTACGAAGTGTACCATAAACCTTAGAGGGTGGTGTTCCCAAGATCAAATTACAAACTGCACGTTTAGCCAACTGTATATTTTCATAGGATCCTAAAATATGGATTCTAGAATCAGCCAGCACAATGCGAGTCTTGGTAGCGTTCTCAATCGTGAACTTTGTTCTTCCTCCTTTTCCAGCAAGTCTTCCAATGGCACGAGATAAATGATCACCCTTCAATGGTTTAACATCCTGTACCTCAAATGTGTCAATGAACAAATTCTCAAGTCGGATCAGAGCCAGAGCATCCTCAACAGCAAAGCCATAGACGAACGCCTGCACAAAGTCTACAGCCTTTTGTAAATAACTGGGGTCCTTGACATTTTCCCCTGCCCGAATCTCCACGTTCCTGGTTTTCAAATTGAAGCGAACTTGAAGTTCCAAATGCTCAACGATTGGGGTGAAAATATCCTTCCATTTCTGTTTCAAAGGGGTATACCGATGAGAAGGGACGGGAACCTTTCGGAGTTCCCACTTTCCAACTTTTTCGGTTGGACCTCCTCCTCCTTCAGTGTCCATCTTATTGTCACCAGCAGAGAAGGAATGAGATCTCTTTTTCCCTCTGCGAACTGAAGTTGATGTCACGTCCATCTTTTCCGTCTCCATCTGAAAATCAAAGGATAATTGAAAAGAAATTACAATTTTAAATCATCTCAAGCAAAACCTCATTTCACAATGCACAGCATATTCACCTATGAGTACAAGAAGTCAAATAATACAAACTCAAATTAAACTATAAAACTAATTATGAATGGTAGCGTCTAAATAATTACCATTTAGCCAAGTATTCACTTATTTTAAAAGTTCAAAGTTTCAAATTAGCAGAACAGGGTAATTGACGAGATTCGGTTTTTCAGTAGGATTAAATAACTCATCCACTTCAGCAGGTTTAGCGAAGAGAGCTTGAGAGTGTGTCTAATACACACGGTATATCCACATGTTGATAAAGTTGGTGGAAGCGCTGCAGTCACCACTCAATGACTTGTTTGATACACACAAAATTGTGAGTGCAAAGTTGAGTAGCCGGTGTCTAGCCTAGTTGCCTAGTAAAAAATACAATGTATATGGGACGGCATCATAGTTGTGCAAATATTTCCTGCAGCTGATGGACTCGTGTTTGACAGTTACGCAAAAACATTTTCTAGGACACGTAAGGTATCAAACTTTATCCTTATTAGTAAGTACTTTAGGAAAAGTCAAATATAAATTTAGTAGTGTAGCAAACGCGAAGGAAGGAATAAAATTGTATTAAATCATTATTTATTGCTGATTTTTAAATTAAATTTAAATTAAAATGAGGGAGAGGCCAATATGATGATTTTTAAACCTCTGTTGTTTTTCTTTTGCAGGTGCTGTTACCAAAGACCTTTGACTTCAATTGTGACCACTTGCACTCTCTTGTAACCTGACCAAAACTACAAAATGTCAAGCCAGGATCATGTGAGTTATTAAATAAGAAAAGTGTATAATTATGACAACTCCAAATATTTGCAAATAAATAGAGTACATACTAATTGTTTTCGTTTATTTGAAGGAATTTCCACCGCTTAAAAACGACGCAATTTTGAAAGTTGCGAGTGGACAGAAGCCCCACAGGATTCCAATATGGATAATGCGGCAGGCTGGTCGTTATTTACCAGGTTAGAATTTTAAACAGCTATCATTAACAGAATTTAATAGAAGAAATGCATGTCAGTTGTTTCATAATAGTCGAAATACTACATTTCTTTCAATAGAATTTCTGGAAATTCGTAAGCATCATGACTTTTTCGAGTTGGTAAATAATCCCGAATTAGCTTGTGAAGTTACATTGCAACCTATACGAAGGTTTGATTTGGATGCTTCCATCATATTTTCTGATATCCTCGTGATTCCCCAAGCTCTGGGGTTGGAGGTGCTAATGAAACCGGGTGTAGTAAGTTACCACTTATTAATGCAGCATCAACTCAAAACCCAATATAAAAAACATTGGTAGTGGTAACGGCAACGTGAATTTTTTCTCCTTTTTAAAAAGGGGCCAGTACTTCCGGAGCCACTGCGAGAGCCGGAGGATATGAAAAGGCTGAACTTTGAAGTGGACGTGTCTTTAAAAACAAAAGGAACTTTGGATGCAATAACGCTAACAAGAAAGAAGCTGGAAGGCAAAGTGCCATTGTTTGGATTTACTGGGGCTCCTGTAAGCCATTCTTTTTAATCGCAGAGTTTCTTTTACTTCCTTGTTTAAGTATTCTAGTTTAAAAAAATTTAAAATATTTCAGTGGACTCTGATGAGTTATATGATTGAAGGAGGAGGGAGCAAGACCTGTCATAAGGCCAAAGCTTGGTTGTATAAGTATCCAAAGGAATCACAACAATTGTTGGACGGTATTTGTGAAATTGTGATTCAATATTTGGTTCTTCAGGTGAAAGCTGGGGCACAGGTAAAAACATATTTTGTTTGTTTAAAAGCCACATTTCTTCAATATATAGTTTGATTGGTCTGAAATGCATTTATTATTATTTAGCTACTACAAGTCTTTGAATCTCACGCGGAATTCTTGTCACCCGACTCATTTTCAAAGTATTGCTTACCCATACTACGCAAAATCGTGATCGAAACAAACTCCAGACTGAAAAGCCAAGGAGTCGCGACCGTTCCGATGGTGGTGTTTGCCAAAGGAGGACATTATGCAATCAACGAACTGAGCAAAAGTGGATACAGTGTTCTAGGGCTAGATTGGACAATCGATCCGAAGGTTGGACGTCAACTTGCTGAGCCCGGTACAGTTCTACAAGGAAATATGGATCCAGTCGCTCTTTTTGGAGACACAGTAAATAAACCATACTCCACACTTTTCAGAACCATGCAAATTTATTATTAGTAAGCCCCTTTTACACAATGAAATAACTGAAAAAAATTACTTTACCCTAGGAAACTGTGAAAGCCACTGCAAAGGCAATGATAGAAAAATTTGGAACCGAAAACTACATTTGCAATCTCGGACATGGTATTTACCCAGAGACGCCAGTAGATTCTGTTGCTGCATTTATTGAAACCGTGCATTCCTTCCAAATCTAATGTTTCTCAAGACAATCTAACAACGCTCAGTCTTCCGCCCATAATAAACTTAATAGTAGTCACCTGTGTCTTATATTAAATAATGTGCATTCCAAAGCTATAAATTTTTACAAAAATGTTGACGTCTTGCTACTGCCAACGTGAGCAAATATTTTTGTAGTTCCTACTGCTGTAATCTGGTAAAAATCGAGTTCATTGAATAAAATATTATATTGCATATTACTTGCAGTTTTTCATTCATATTGTTGTGGGTTGTAAATAAGTCACAAAATATTCTAATGACCTTTGTTCATCTACATTTGACTGCCAATGAGAGCTACTCCTTACTTGAAACCAAGCAACATTATATTATTATATGCATGTTATTATGCAAGAAAGTAGCCTGTAGCAGCTATAGAATGTATCAACACGATCATATCACATTGGGTCATCATCATCATGATAGAAACAAGAGTGCATTGAAGTGCAGTCGGAATACTTGCGTTTGCTCTTCTCACTAGATTCTTATATATAAAGGATTATGTATATCATGTGTGTATTTAGATGTGCATGTGGATTGAAAATGGTCACTCAGAAGCCCCAATTTAACCCCATGTAAAACCTTAAATGTCACGGAGCATACTGTGATATGTTGAAAAATTTTCATTTTTAGCAATGGCCCTCGCTCTCAACATTGTTGAAAACAAGGCGGAGCTCAGCACTATTCCGAGTATCCAAGAGGATTATAATATGAGTTATTGAGATGTAGCACAAGCTTTTATACACCTTTTACAAATACTATGGTGTATTTTCCAACATAGCAAACAATGTTTAAAGCTTTGCATGCAATGCAAAGCAACTCTACTACGTAACATCATGTTATTATACATAAGAGTAGCTTGTAGAGATGCAATGGTATTGGGAAGTATGCTGCTGCCTTGCTTGCACTCACTCACTCACTCTGTTCCCAAAAAGCTTTTTGTTGGTAGCATTGACATTGTAAAGTAATCTAGTCCCGGAATCCCTTACCTAATCATTCTGGATGAGGTTAGAATCATTATTGTAGGGTTTACTTTGATAAGATATCACGAATGAATAAATGGAAAAACAACACTAGCCCTTTGTATACACTAAATTTAACTTAAATTTCGCCTTCAATAGCCCTTGTTAGTAGGGTAAACATAATTGAGGAATTGTGTACCTACTAAATGTTCCATTGCTGACAAGTCATTCTTTCGGCATTTGTTTTTAGGTCAACATTACAAACTTCACTTATTGTATATCATTCAAGAGACTTGACTCAAAATTTGGTTTAACTTTTCATGACCTTTATGTATGTGTTTCTGGGTTTCACAGTTGTATCCTGTTTGAGATACGTAGCTCTCGATAATTAGCTTAACTATGGAGTTCCATCAATTATTGACCAACGATTAGTAGTAAACCTACCAAACAGCAATCAATTTCTGATAAAGTGATGAGAGCAATTGAAAGTTAATGCAGTGAGACAGTAAATACAAAAAGAAGACGAGAAGATCAATAGAGTAGAGTAAAAGAATCTAGTGTTGTTCTACAAAAATGGAGAGAAAAATAAAGCTGAAAAGTTTTAACCCCTTTATCACCTGCAAAATATGCCGGGGTTATTTAATAGATGCGACGACGGTGACGGAGTGTCTACATACTTGTAAGTTTTGGCCTTTTATTCTTATCACTTCCTCAAGCAACAAAATCGTTCACCAGCACTAGTATCAATTGCTTGAATTATTGACCACGATTGCTAATATAAAATATTGCCATTTTTCACAGTTTGTAAAAGTTGCTTGGTCAAACATCTGGAGGAAAATAACACGTGTCCAGAATGCGAAATCGTCATTCATCAGTCACACCCTTTGCAGTATATCAGCTTTGATAGAACAATGCAAGACATTGTCTACAAGCTGGTTCCCAGTTTACAAGAAAGTACGTGGCCATTCTAACTAAATAAAACTGAGTTTAAATGTTTCAACAATATGAACCTTAGAATTTACCATGAGTTTTGATATTTTAGATGAAGCACGAAGGGAAAAGGAATTTTACAGATCGCGTGGTCTCTCCTGTCCCAAAGACTTTCCACCGAATATCATGGAGCCAGAAACTACCACGGTTACTGAGGAAGCCAAACATGCAGAGACGGATTATCATAGATTGGATGAACAGGTGAATGTCTGTTTGGAGAGCAAGACTGGACCAATGAAGCCTCTCAAGAGAAAGTTTATTAGATGTTCATCTCTAGCAACTATCAACCTCCTGAAAAAATACCTGGCTAAGAAGCTCTACAACAATATGGAAAAGTATAAAGATGTACGTTATCCACCTCAAATGAGGGTTTCATTTTAACAACAAGCAACTCTTGTTATTGTTATTCTTCAAGCTTCAATTTTCAACTCATTTTTCACTCTTTCAGATTGATATTCTCTGCAATGATGAACTCCTTGGAAAGGATCACACTTTGAAGTTTGTCCTGGTGACGAGATGGAGGTTTCGAGATCCACCGTTGAAACTTCAGTATCAGCCAAAATTAGAGATGTAGGAGTAGTTTGTGTGTACATAGTATTTTAGCCAAATCTATCAATTATCGGAAACTTTACACGCATCAAATTTTTTCTCTCGAGATATTCAGTTGATTGCCTGTAAGCTGAAAGTAGAAGATGAGACGAGCGTTTTTTTACTTATCGCATAATCTTTTTTTTAATAAACCGTAGTTGACCGATGTTTTTAAGAAGGTTGATTGTATATTGATTATATTTTATTTATAGGATAAATTCATGCTTGTTTTTCTTGTTGTGAAGCTCGCGGCCGAACTTGCCACTACGCAGCATTTTAAAACATTTTAATACGTACTAATCCAGTCATGATACAAAAAATTAACGATCATTTATGTGAATGAATTAAGAAATCAATCAAATACGAAAAATACTGACTCCTATTTTCAGTTTTATTGTCACTGTAAACCCAAATCTTTCATAGAAGTAGAAGGTATCGTACTTAAGGTGGAGAGTAATTAATGCCTGCTGGAAAAATCTTGCTATTTTTTGTTAGATATATATTTTAGTTTAATTTTTATTACATATTTTTTGCTATCAGCACTATAGCTGTCCTTGTCACAATAATAACGATACTTGGAATATTAACGATGTTACATGTATTTTATTCATAAGCTTAATATTATTATTATGTATTCCAATATTTTAATATCGTTGAAGTACTTGTCAAAAGCGTATCCTAACAGATTAATTTCTGTGGTGATGTGTGGATTGGTTTGATTTCTAGATCTATTAAATCGATGTAAATCATTGCAGCACGGAAATTGGTGGGGATAGACATATTTATGCTGATTTATAAATATGAAACATGTAAATTTCCTTGTAATAACCAATAGAAGTAATGCTTAATGTTAAATTGAATTAGGTTTACAATATAATTAAATCAAATCAAACCGAAATGAAAATAATGAGCTAACGTGAGGAATTGTGGAACAATAAAATATCAATGTGCTATTTGCAATTTATTGTATACTAAACAGTTTTTATTCCATGAAAGTTATGCGAACCTTTTATTCCTATTCAAATTGATACCCTTGATTAGTTATTAGCATAATTAGGTTTGTCATCTTATTTCGCAGGTTCCTTTGTAGGATTACAGAATGATATGCTGTGGTGTGTCCGGCATGAACTGTTGGAAGCGATGTGAATCATCATTAGTAAGCACCAGTAGCCCAATCTGCTT
Source organism: Orchesella flavescens (assembly GCA_964034955.1). Lineage (NCBI taxonomy): Eukaryota > Metazoa > Arthropoda > Collembola > Entomobryomorpha > Orchesellidae > Orchesella > Orchesella flavescens. The sequence continues at coordinate 53,276,208 of OZ035953.1, forward strand.
ATCTCACCAAATCACCATACGTACCAGCACAGCATATGCTATGTGATGTGTTTTATATGAGCCTAATGTCTTGCAGCTGCTTGTGAAGTAGATAGGGTCAACGAGAGAAGTTCTTCACGTCAAAAACCTGGCAATACCAAAAGTTCCTGTTTACTTTTTCTTTTCACAACAAATCCAACCTGACATTGATGTAGTTATTTTTGTTGGGGTTTATTTTGACAAACAAACTGAATCATTGGGGTACTTGAAAATTTATATTCAGTGCATACATTCTTACAAATTGTTTTAGCAATAAGTGGTTGTGGTTTCACTCGAATTAATAACGATGGAAGGCAGCGAAGGAGACAACATTTCTCCTCATGGAAACCCTTATGACATCAATGGAACAAATTTTATACCAGAAAAGTTTATTAAAAAGATAATTTCCGTAAGTGTTTAGTAAGGGTTCAATCTTTTAATTTATTTTCGTTGCAAGAAACTAATAAAAGGATGATGTTATTCTGTTTAAACAGGAATATTCATTGAACAAGTTGATGGAATCAGAGTCAAGCCTAATCCGACAGATTCAAGACCTTGACTCAGATATGCAGACGTTGGTTTACGAAAACTACAACAAATTCATTTTGGCAACAGATACCATTCGCAAAATGAAGACGGACTTTCGTGAGATGGAAGATCGGATGGCTTTACTCTCTAAAAACATTGCGATGATTACTGATAATTCCTCTAAAGTTTGTAGCAGTTTAAAAGTAAGATATCAAGATAGATACTGTACATTTCAATTGTTTGACGTGTGTTCAATTAATGGCACAATTTCATAATTTTAATTTTGTTATTTCTTAGGAAAAACGCGACAATGTAAGTCGTCTGTCAGGCATTAACGATCTGCTGAAAAAACTAAAATTTCTCTTTGAGCTACCAAATAAATTGAAGCAGTATTGTGAAGACAATAACTACGAAGAGGTGAGGAGAAAATGTTGGTTTGCCTGTATTCTTTCTTCTCTCATACTTTTTGTCTCACTTTCTCATATTATTTATTTATTTGGATTTCTGGGAAGGCTGTCAAATGCTATTTGAATGGAGTGCAATTCGTCAACGAATTCAAGCGATTTCCGAGTTTAGAAGCGATTAAGGTCGACTGTCAACACATTGTACAACGTATCGGAGATGATCTGTATAAAGATTTTGATGATGAAGAGGTAAGCGGACTTTAGTTTAATCGCATAAGTTGTGGCTCCTTTGCACGAACAAAATTTTAAGTTGGCTGTTTTAATCCCATTCTAATAGAAATCTTCGCAAGACCTTACGAGAAATGTGTCCTTGCTCCTTTCTCTTGGAGAGTCATCCGCAGACCTGGGAAAACGGCTTTTGGACAATGCCCTCCCAAAGTTAAATCAGAACTTGGAAAGTATAAAAATTGCAGATTCTCCCAATGTAAGTCATCTCAAGTTTTTAGAATGTTTGTTTGTCGTTTTATTTATCCTACATCCAAAAACTTATGCTTAAAACTTGTATTACAGGTTCCACTGGAAGAGTTTATGGAGTTGGGGTGTGGAATTTTCCTCAGCAATTTGAGCCTTGTCATAGCATCCTTTTCTCAGGCGTTTATTCAAACCACAGAGTAAGTATTAATAACGATGGCACTTAATTGTAAAGTTAACCAAATGAGTTCATTAGCCTTGTAAACTTTGTACATTTCCAGATTGGGTGAGTCCCTTCGACTTGAATCTCAAGAAATGCTGAAGCGTTTCACGACTGAGTTGATGGATAACTTCATGGGGATTATGGAGCATCGTCTAACATCCGAAGATGAGCTAACTAACATTCAGGATGCCGAGCAAAGGGACGAACTCATCAAAGCACTTGATCGCCTGTATCGGAGGCTTATGGCAATGGGAACTTTAATGCCCAATACTGATTTTGCACCGTACGTTTATTACCATATTATTCAATTTTTATTATGCATGCGCGCATAAGCCCCTTCAGTTTTAGATTTAAGAATTTTATTAATACCTCATTAGATGCGGCCTCGACTTGACATACCGTGTAACTAAAATGGATGCAGAAATGAGTCTGCAACGAATTAAAGCATCATTTGAGAAAGCAGCTAAAGATTCCAGTGTTGAACTCAGCTCTCATCCGGGCTCATCTCAAGAAATCTTAGGCTCAATTTTGGCCACCCTCGTCCTTCAAATGAAATCTAGCCTAAACAAATTGCAAGAATTCTGCCGAGCAGACTTGCAATTTGCACAGAATGTGGATTTCCGGCAGAAAATGGCTGTTGTGAGCGTTCGGGAGGGGTTGGTAGTATCTGTTTTCAAGTATTTGGCTGAATTCGGCAAGAATCTCATTCAAGACGAGCAGTACAGCAACCTAACGTGGCTCCTGTTAGCTAAACTGTATTTAGATATTGAAATTGGGACTGTGGAGTACATGGTCAACTCCGTTGAAACCGAGTTTGATATCAGAAGAGAGAAACGAAATCAAGTGTACAAACTGACAAATGTTTCTTCTCTCACAACTGCATTGAATGAAACGGCAAAGGCGTTGGTCAAAGAGTTTGTGTCATGTCAAGGAAACTATATTTCAGAGGTACTCACTCATTCAAATAATTAGTTTGTTAGAAAATGGCTTAAATGACGATGAGATATATGATTGATTACTTAGCTTATGAAATCAGCCGTCCTGCGAAATGATCTTATGGCCGTTTCTCACGAACCAAAGGGTCCCAGTCAGCAAATGAAACAGGTAATTGAAGTGCTAACGACGTTGGAAAAGCAGGTTGACTCCATCTTCCCAGATTCAGATTCCTCCTCCTTTATGAGAAGTGAACGTTCGTCGGATTCCTCAAGGAGATCGCTAAGGTAGACATTAATATTCTAAATACATATTAAAATTACCCTACAACATATGTATAATCGACTTACGTTTATATGTTTTTCTTTTGCTAGCACAAATGCCGGGAATAGGGGACCTACAAGATCATCATTATGGTCACATTTTGATCCCAATATGGCTACAAACATTCAAAAATTGTTTTCTGAGCGAGTAGAAATCTTTGGAAATGTCGAGCTCCATAAAAGTGATATCATGATGGCAATCGTTAAAATTGGATTGAGGGTAACATTCCACAGAAATCAGTGCTAATAAAATAGTTGCTTGAAAATAAGGTCATGATTTAATTTTTTTATGAAATTAATCACAGGCTTTGTTAGAGTGCATGAGACAAAAGACATTGTGCAATTACGGGCTCCATCAAATACAAGTGGATGTACTCTATTTGCAAATGTACTTGTGGAGATTTGTCAACAATGAAAGGTAATTTACTCACAAATTACAATAAAAATAAACAACTGCTCAATTCCAGATTAACATGGTTTCATAAAATGTCAATGTATCCCCCCCATCTTTATATACCCTTAAAATGGATTAAATTAATTATATGGTATTTCCTTTTTCCTCAGCTTTTTGTACTCACTGTTGGACGAAATTCTTACCAGCTCTATTCAGCGTTGTGTCAACCCTACATTGTTGGAGGCATCCATTGTGGAGTCTCTCGCTGAAAAATGATGTGCTATAATATACAAACGTTCACCATGTAATCATTTTTAATAAATTTAATGTAGTGAGATTTTGTAGACTTTGAGTCCCCGAATTGCTTCGTGTTTGTAGTGTGCATTCCTTTCTTTCTTGACTTGTAGGTGTGTTATAATGTGATAAGTCTTTGATTTCCCGTGTATTTATTTCTGTAGAATAATATAATTTTGAGCCTTATGGGTATTATTTATTATGCGGGTATGAAAAATAAAAAATTATTTTATGAGTGTGCAATACATTAAGTCAAAAAACATTTGCTCGTTTTATTAAATGGCATTATACTGATGTGATCCCAATCACGCTTGATCTTCTATGCTGTGGAATAATCATGTAAATTTCGGCTGTAATTTTACATAGTGGAAATGAAATGCCAATTAGCAAACAGCAATTTTGAATAACCTATCGGGTGAACGGGAACCTGTTGCCATTTCGTGTTGCAAGTTAAAAGGCACATCATGTTGATGAAGCGAAAACACCTCTTGACTTGCTCTTATCCCAGACGTCTTTTCATGTCTTAGCATCTCTCTTTGACAAACGAGTCATTGAATCCCCACCCATTGTATCGGAATATCATAAGTTACTTTATCAAACTGTTTATACGATAATGTGATTTTGATGATATGAAATTAATATGAAACCTACAAAATGTAAGACTTTTGAGAACAAAAAGTAACTGGGGCAACCTGATGTTTCTGATCTACCACTATTCTGACATATATATACACGTAGTAAATGATACTAATTTACTAATTATCCGCAATGTATCTGCACCAGGTTGCTGAAAAACGCAAAAATTATTATTTCTGTTTGTTTTCGGCTTCACTGAAATTTCAACAGATTTTCACTGCGTTGGAGTCATTCACCGACACCTTTACTGAAGTCACAATTACCTTGAAATTATTACAACTTTTCTCACCTAGTACGGTATCAACCTTCCTCAGCTAAGAACTAATCTTGGATAAAATTTGACGGGTGCCTTGAACTCGTAAAGTTAACGTTTATGACCTACCAAATTAAAGAGTGTACCAAAATCAAAGAAAACTTGGAAGGAAACGTCGTGTAGTTCCATACATTGAAGGATATGTACTGATTAAGCATGTGGGACTTGATGCTATCTTTTCAGACCCTGTTTTACAATTACGACAAGCATGAACTCCACCTCTTAGAGAAACAAAAAATTCGTCAAAATGAAACTGAAAATAATATATTTTCAACTGTTTACTGTGAAAACTTAAGATATTACTAAATATTTAACTGGAGGATGTGTTGTGTATTTACCTACATGAAGTATTCATCGCAAATCAATGAGAAAGTAGGGTTAGTCAGTGGTATTACAAACAGCAATTGCGACAAACAATGTCATTCCTTGATTAAAGCTGTTATACCTAAGTCTCTATAAATACTAGCAGCTTCTCTAGACGCACTATCTTAAGCTGTTTCCGTCATCTGGATAAGGTGACAGCAACTCGTGACTTGTTCTTAAACCGACGTCTTCTCATTTCTTAGCATCAAGCATGACAAGTGAGTCATCCGATCCCTACCAGTTGTGTAGTGATTGGTAGAGTCACCGTGTGATACGTCAGATGTGGCGACATCGCATCGACACCACGCTTAAGTTAAGCTTTATGAAATCATTATTAGTTTGTATTCCTGCCTTGGCCATCCCACACCGCACCGTTGTATCGCATGTTATCAAACTGCAAGATTGATAGTGAGATGCATATGGTATGATATTTATATTAATGATCATTAAAACATGTTGAAAGTATTGGATGATGATGGAGGGTTAGTAAATGCAGTATCAAAACATTCTTGTCTTATCAATTAATAAAGAATTCATGAGATGTCACTCACACTCCCGTTTTAAAATTAATCCCCGAAAAGTTTACTCTTGTTAATTCCAATTCGACACATAAGTATTACACTGAAGTTTGTTATACATTTAGGCTGTATTAGCTTTAAATCAGTATTGATTGAGAACTTATTTAGTGTACCAAGTTAATTTTTTAGTTTAGGAAAAGGAATATATATGGTGGGGCTTCATGTCACATCATCATGTCATGCCATATCACCATCATGCGTATCATGAAACCTACGTAAGTATATTGAGATTCTTTCATACAACTTTCCTCGGAAGCGTTTTTTTTTCTTATGAAGACGTCTGTTGCTTGTTGTTAGCTCTATTCTCAAAGTTGTTTTGTGCTATGCTATATCTACAGCTATAATGAATGATGAATATTCAATCAACGAAACACCTGTGGCATATGCGCTTCTGCTCCCAGAAAATAATGCTTTTTTTCTGCTGGTAGGAGGATGGATTGCATTTGTACGAGTGTGATGTGATGTGATACTCATATATCTGGTATAGCACGGGATGATCGGTATGATCCAGCAGCTCATCTGCTAGCCTGCCTACCTACATACCTACCTACCTGGATGAATGGGGAAACACGAAGAATTGTAATTCTTTCCATGGCTTGCGGTTTCCATAGTTGATAAGAGAGTGAGAAATGAGCATTTTGGGATTTAGTGAAAAAGAAGCTCAAAGACACGAACTGATGATTGAATATATATGGTAGTAGGAATTATTATTATTGGCTTTTTATTGTTAACTAAATGAACATCAGACTTACTCATACTTCTGGTAGGACGACAAATCAATTGAAGCCCAGCTCCAACACCAATACCAATACTATCCCATTGCATGACTAAACCATTATCTTTTCTCTTCAGAAATATTATCCTATCCTAATTATGTTGTTTGTATTCACAAAACAAGGGCAAATTTAAGGTAGCGAAGCAAAATGAGCAAGATGAGTATTTAAACACTTTTTAATAGCGAGCCCTCATCTTCATCTCAAACAGAGAGAACAGAGAGTCAACCATCGAAAGCACGTATTTACGTTATGATGTGATGATGAAACTAGAGCTACATATACCACCACCTAGCATCTTTTTATTTGCTGGGCACGCCTATTTCTGCTGTAATATTGTATCATATCAGTGTCTCAATCATAATATCACATCACATCACAGGATATGATAGCTTCACTATTTCATCTTGCCACTCACCCAGGTGGAAAAATGTATTGAAATGGCATCCCACGTTATTATTACTAGCTGAGTGACTGATTGAAATTTTTAACAAAATGTAACGCTACTGGATATGTTCACGCTCCTAATGAAATAGCGTTACAACATAGAAACCAACCGTATTTCATTCCTATCCAATCTACCTTTAACGCTCGCACATCCGTTCCATTCCTAAAGCTCTGGAGGAATCGCCGGAAAAGTTAGCTCAGTTTCAGTCAGTACTCACTCTGCGCTCAGAGATGCAAAACAGACATGTTTTCTTGTTCAACGGGAGATTTTCGACCGACAATACAGTAGTTACTCTCCACCTTTGTGGTAGTAAAAAACTTCATTGTTCCGTTTTGTTTAGTTAGGGACAAGTCGTTTACTTTTTATTTAAAAACCAATTCAAGCCAAGTTCATACTCAAGAAAAAAAACAAGGAAGCGGTGACAGAAAAGCTGGAAAGAGTAAGGTCATATTTGTATTTGTTGTAGAACGGTAAAGATAATTCAATGGGGCCAAAAAAGTTAGAGGAAATGGTAAGGTTACTGGATGCGATATCGTGAGAATAAGAGAAACCGTGAGGCCGAATTACCCCATGAAATGAATCTGTCTACAATTTGTATAAGATTATTATAGAGTACAAGTTTTAACTAATTTAGTTACGCCGTTAGTTAGTGTTTCTCATTTGTTTGATGAATTTACCTTTTGTTTTTTATCCAAAATGGTATTATAGGGCAACCAAAAGAACTAGCATAAGCTTTAGCGGACTCGATAGGAAGTCAGAGAAAAGGAGTTGAGCCGGCTGTTTCCTACTCCACTTGTATGATGAGACAAAGAAGTGCATTACATCCTTTTACGTACAGATATTTATGTGGTTTGTGACCGTTCTAATGGGCATTGTATTGAGTTTTTATGCGAAACAGAAATGTGCTCGTGAGTTCGTTCACAAACCAAAATATCTGTAGCAAACCATCATTTTATGACAAGCAGCAAAGGATTGGATTGGAATGGAATGAGATGAACCAAACTAAACGGATGGAAAGAAACAAGAAAAGCGTACGGCTGTGGTGAATGAAATGCTTTGTATATTACATTCTGCTAAGGTTCGTAATTTGAATTTATCACGCTGTTAAACTTTTACTGAAGTTACAATTGTAAAATTTCAAATGTGAAATTCGCAAGACAGGAATTATAAATGTAAAGAGATAAATGTAAATTAATGAACTATTTTGAATATTTTCTTTAATACTGGAGAGGTAAGGCATGTTACCTTTCTTTGCCTCTGAATGCAAAATAAAAAAAACTGAAATGATATACTAAACTTGTAACTCTTGTAACTTTGTGTATTTTATCATAATTTTGCATATGAAATCATATAACTTTCAAGCCGAATTCAGAGTACAGAAGCATCTTATTTAAAACAAGAGGCAAGCACACGCCATACCAACATCATCATCATCATCATCATTGTCATGATCGCGATTGCATTAATTTCCTCCACGTGGACCCAATGTCGAATGAAAGGATATGAAGATATGAATAGGAGCCTAATGTTGCCTTCCTCTTGTTCACGTTCCGTTCTGGGCTAAAAAAAATCTTCCCTTCTTAAGACTTTCCGGAGTTAAGCATTGATTTCTACTTCCCCACTTTACGTACTTCCTTTTTGGTTTGTCAAAGGTCGTTAATCCTCATCAATAGCCATTCGATATCAATTAAGATAAATAACGAGGGCACGAGCTTGAGGAAATATGATAATGGGAACAAAATTTGAGATATTCTCAATTTTCCAACAAATGGGCACTTTTTCAAATCAACTCCTAAATGTTCTTAAGTCAAACAAAATCGACCATCATTTCAGCCATACGGTTTGTCGTCTCAAATAACGTTTTTCAGCAATGTGCCATACATAAATACTTTATCTAGCAGCTAAACGTATAAAAGTTTGAATGCTAACTCCTAATTGAGTGCTTCCTCAACTGGTAATTACTATTACTTATGATATGCATTATGTATGTATGTATGAATGTCTGAGTTGAGATGATGGTAGAGACAACGACGGAAGAATGAATAATATTATGTGTCCGTGCACTTCATTATAGTCATTTATGAGATGAGTCATTGTCACAGTCATCACAATATGAGGATGCACCAGGCCCCATGCTACTCTCAACCAAAAACCACCATCATTCAGCATCAAAAGTCCCTATAAACCTTCAACTCTTATTATTATTATGAATGAATGGAAAAAGGACGACTAAGACCATAACCAGCTTTATATTGCAAGTAATGAGGGTTTCAACAGGAGCAGCAGCAGCCAGCCAGCTCTGCATGAGAAAAACGTCACATTAAGCAAAACGAAATGAGAGATGAGCCTATTAAAATTTAAGCTGGAAGAAAATGAATGCTCGTAAAATAAAAATGGAGACCTAGTTGACTTTACTGCTACTTACAGACCTAACCATTATTTCCCTTTTTTGACAGAAAGGGAGTAAACAGGTATTTTGGGATAGGTAGGTATTGAGAAACCCTTGATGATGCACACCTGAATGTAAATAATGTACCTTCGTATCCCGTCCAAAGGAGCATCCTCGTATTAATTTGCTTTGGACAATGAAAATGGTAATTAGTAGTTTATGCCTTTTTCATTATCATCACATTGGCGACCTGTAGAATACCCTATAAATGGAAGCAAGTTGGGAATGGATTACTTCATAAAGCAACCAAGCGAGCAGTTCCTCACACACGGCATAACGTGGGAATTGTACACAAACCCAAATGTCAACTGTGATCTACTATTGTTTTACCTGGAATTTGAAAAAGTCATCCAGCCTTTACGCATTTGCATAGGTTGTATTCTCTTACCAAAACCTATAATTTTCTCGGAATGACATTATTTCTTATATTTCGTTCCCAATTCAAATTCAAGTATTCCAGTGGATTTGTACAGTAATTCATAGTCACGGTGCCTTTATACAATCCCTCAAGCAGGAATCGGGCTCGTCGTCGTCGGAATTTTTTGGTGAGTTTCTCATTTAAATTTTGAGTATTACGTATTGATTGACAGTGTTGAAAACTGAGTGGTATATATGTATATATCTAACATCTTTCATCTCACAATCCTGATTCTAACAGATTAATCCAGACATTTCTTCCTCTTTTTCATTTGCATACATATTTATTACTAGCTCTCTTTTATCACTTCATCATCGTCAGATCAGAGCCCAGCTAGACATACATATATTATGCAGCTGCATTGCATAAAAAGTATATGCACACCTCTTACAAATAGGAAGGAAGGATATCTTTAGCTAGTAGGTATGCAAACACTGTGCTGAATATTCCCACCTCATTTATATCCCATTGATCCCATAAAATGATTTAATATTCAACATAAAATTCACCATCGTATCACACCTAATCATTCCGTTTCTCTACAACTAACTCTCTCTCTCTCTTTCATCCAACTCCAAAATGTGACTCTTTATCCTTTCCTTATAATAAATGCTGACGATCAGATGTATTTATTCTACTGTGCAAATTGTATTTTCCTCTATTATTCACTGCTACATTTCACATTTTGAGTTAAAGCCCTCCTTCCTTTTCCGACAGACACTATAAAATTTGATTTCACAATGACAAGCAAACACCATCCTTCAATCATTCTTTCAAAAGAAAATTATTTTATTGTTTTAAAACTCATTCCCTTCTTCTCCTGCTCAAATCATGCTTATGAATCTAAGCTCTCATTGATCACTTCAAAATATGGTGATTTTTTTTCTATTTTATTTTTTAAATCATTTATCCTCACCCAAGCTCAATAATATAGTTTAATACACAAACGCATTTAGAATATCAAGCTGAAATGCATAGAGTTTCCCTCATTTATCCAAAATGCAGACACCTTTCCATAAAAAACTTATAGATATTACTTAGCCATTTCACCAGTTTTGTCACCTGTCTTAACTTGCCTTACTTCTGCAGTAGTGTAATCCCATTATTTATTTGTTCTCTGCCTTCAAACTTTCAATACCATCATAAACATATTGGTTCCCATTATTGTCGGGACGAGTAAAGTGAAGCCACTTGATAAAACACACTGCAACTGTGTGCGGTTTTTCCATCTTTTTCCTGTAGCCATGGGCTCTGTACCGTGCTATACACGTACATTATGTGTGTCTGCTCAGAGGTGATCAAAAAGGGGAAGCAGAAAAATATGGTGTAACTAACGTAACTGATGATGATGATGATGACGATGATACTCCTTCTACTTATATCATTCAATTGTATAATAAGTAAAGGTGCATTTAATGATTGTCGAAAGTGGTGGGGACCTCATAATACACGAGTTTGAGTTAGCTCACCTGCAGAATAAAAGGAACGAATTGCGTTTATCAGAGAAAAATACATTTTTGATCGAGTTGGTAGGTAGCTTATATGCGTTATGTCGGAGATGTAGCGTTTATGGATTCATAACAAGAATAAGGAAAATTGGAGAATAGCACAGGTTAGGTAACTTGCTAAATGCTTCGTTTTTTTTGTTAGAATGAGGGCAGGTGTTCTAAAATATTGATATGTGTGTGTGTGTTTGTGTGTGGTAAAAGATGATGAATGAAATTCATAATGAATTGTTCACCATCTTTCTTTATTTGCCATCCATCCATATTTTTACTTGTCTTGTCACAAACTAAAGTAAGTTACTTGGTGAGGTTTTAATCGAGGATTGATTGGATGGGTAGTATCTATAATAGGATGATGATGCTCCTCTTTACTTTTGAGCATTTTGAGCGTCGTCATAATTTCAATGAGTGAATATGAATAGTATATACCTCTACTCGTCGTAAGTATTAGTCGTCATACTTTCCTCTGAAACGTGTACTCTGCGCCATATTACAATCATTGCGAATCAAACGTGTTCCTGGTGGGTTTGACGTTCTTCCCGACTAGCACACATTTCTAAAAAGGAGGCACGCGGAGCAGACTCTTAATCGGAGAACGGAACATAAATAGACATTAAGGTTTCGTTGAACAACCTAGTTTTAGGCAGTAGAAAACAAGTTGATTTACTGAAATATTAGTAGCTTGTGAGTAACTGCTAAGTGTTAATTAAACCGGATACACCTTTTTGATAGATTTAATAATTATAGTAAAACGATAAAACAACAAAAACGGACCCTTTTGCTACTGCGTAAAATTTTTTTTTTTGTGGCACTCAGAAACTTTGAGAAACAAAATCCCTTGTTCTAGAAGAGCATATAGTTTATTCGACAAGGCAAGGCTGTAATTTCATGCACTTGCAAGGCGTTTGGTAAGACTTTAGTATGTTTAAGGAACCAAGTATTGCCTTAGAAACTTACAGCAACAATAAAAGTTATAAAAATATAATTTATTTGTTTTCTTTCTTTGTGGGATTGAACACGGTTGGGAAATGGAGGCACCTGCTGATGCTGTTCGAAAACGGACCAGCGTCGCTTGCAGTTTGACATGGAAACCAAAAAAACCTACAAGTACTGAACATTGGCGTTGTGATCTGGGATTGCATCCGGAATTTAAAAGTGAAAGTCGCATGGCTAAGTAGTAGCGCCGCAGGTGAAAGTAATATAATTTGAAAACCACCCGCGTTCTACTGCTTAACAATGACGACTTTCAACACTCAACAATATTTACCAACCTTCTATCATGTGAAGGGAGGCTGGGAAGATGGTCGCTCAAATCAATGACGATATAAGGGAAATGGAAGGTTGACGCTGAAGAATCTGTTAAACTTACTTTGATAGCAATGAAGATGACCATTTACTTATAATGCTTGCTGTTTTCATGTGTTGAATAAAAACTTACTCAGATGTTATGAATTGATGTTCATTACTAAAATAAAACTGACTCAACCAAAGACGCTCACGATAGGAGTAGTTATTTTGTTCCTTGTTTCAGAGATGCATCTTTAGCTTTACAATCGCATCAATTGATGATAATCAAGTCGTAAGACAGAAAAACCCTTTGAGGGGCGATTATGCATGTTTATGCAAAGTCTTAGCTATAAATAAAAGCTGCGTCCTAATATCTTGTTATATACTGTGCACTTCCTGGTACAAAACTCGCTCATTTCATTTTAAGCCGAGAATTAAATAAACAAATGGCCAACTCCAGATACATATATTCCAACCATACACACACACACACCAATAAATCATGTTGCACCTTGTAACTGTAATTTATGAACATATTTTATTAGAGATCTTAAAAGTTGATCTCATACCGTAGAAAAATACTAAACCTTTAGCAGCTACAACAGTAGCTTCCAATCTAATCTGCAAAAAATAGCATGCGTATTCCAACTCTGACCCACAGCTAGTATTGGTAGTGACCATCTCTACAAAAATCTTTCTAATGTTTCAAACAGAGCGAAGTAAGTAGGTAATCCAAACTTTGAGCTGCTTTAGCTTTCCTTATAACTGAAATGATGATGGTCATCCATCCCATTGTATCAACAACATCAAGACTGTTAAAATCCTGACAATGATCAGCATACATTTTGTGTAGGATAGCTTGGAGTCTTTGCAGGCTGCTGCTGCTCTTGGTTCAACTCAACTTCCATCTTTGTCCTCTCATTTTACACCAAACTAACAAACAAGCGACGTGTGTATAAAATGAGCCCAAATTGTAAGCAAGCAAGTAGGAAGAAAAGGCATGTGTTTTATGCCTCTTAATCATCTCATAGAGATCAATTGACAAAGAGAGAAAGAGAAGAGCAAAAGGGGAAAATGCATGAAAAAAGGAAGCAGAGATTTAGAAAAAAATGAGCTGCACCACCACCATCACCACCACTTGTAACTTCAACTTCAGAGTCTCAATTATACATGCTGTTTGTATTGGAGGCACAATGCATGCATCATTTTATTACTTCTAAAATGTTCCTAAGGAAAAGGGGGATAGAAGATTTGAATAAGGTTGTGTAGCAGCAGCATCAGCAGCCGCAGTTGCAGTTGATGATGAGCATCATGCCGATGATCTGATGTACAAAAGATGACCAGTTGACTACTCCAAATCTCCAACTCATTTATTAATCATCATTTTAATCTTCAATGACGCTTTCAACGTCAGGCCCATATCCACCCCAGCTTCGACGCATGGACCCTCTCTCTTTCTAAAGGAAACTTTTGGTCAAAATGCGAGTGAACTAACCAGATAGAAAAATAAGAAGGCTTGTTTTGTTGAGAGCATGGGATGCCGATGCCACTACAACTCCATGTTATGTTTAGCTACCATCACCACCAACCACCACCACCGTTAACTCCATCATCATCGTGTCATACAATACATGTACATAATATGCAATAACATTTCTTTATTATAGCGAATTAAGGATCACATCCTGCCTCGACAAATTCTTTTTTTCTGACACACACACACACTCACACTCTCTTTTCGCTGTCTCTTAACTATCTGTAGATGATGATGAGGATGATCTTCAACTCTCATGAAATATTTCCCTTGTGGAGCCATTCCTGATTTCTTTCAGTTGGCCAGTGACGATCGACCTCACAGCAGTCACAAAAACATGTCCACCAAACTGCTAGTCAGAGAAAAAGGGAAGAGCGTTCCATTCCCTTGTGGGCCACACAAAGAAACGTTTTAATGGACAAAACAGTCTTGGTCCATATAAAACCTTTTTTTTGTCAAGCCAAGCCAAACAGTGATCCAGAAGATTAACGAGGAGAAGAGCAAAAGCAGGGATATCTGTGAAACAAGAGCTGTTGCTGTTGAGTTAAAATAAAGCCGACTTAGTGAAGTATTTTTAAGCTTAATCTTTACAGGGAAGGATTTTGAGTTGGAATATTTATGTAGATAGGTGATTCAAATGTGGATATTTAAACACATTTCTTAGCAGCAGTTTATTTTACATAATGTATATAAAGTCAAATAGAAAACAAAGCATTGGTTCTTCGTGTAATTCTCTTTTCCTGCAGAGCTGGAACGCGTCGGTCAAAGTCCTATGAGTGGATAGGCTAGCCAATGGAGGCGTCACCAACACCAACACGGTCCAGATCAGTATCATCAACTTCTGGAGCTGGAATCTAAAATCCCTATTTCGTTCCTAAGTACTAGTGCCGCAGGAGATTGACATTTTGTAACAGCTCCTGCTGCTCCAGTGCTTATCAATGGAAAGGGTAATACAACAGAATGTCTCGCAGATATTTAACAACTCTTCACATCCTTGGTTCTTCTATTCTTCCTCGAGAATTTTGCCGTCATCTACGTTAAACGCCAGGATGAGCAATGCAATAGATTACTTAGCTAGATGGATAAAGGTTCAAATATTTAACTCTCATTTCATCAGGATCGTAGTTCGTTTTAGTAGTTTTCAATTGTAATCTAAACATAATTGACTAAGGTCGATTCAAAACGCTGGCAACGTACTTCAGAAAAGGTGTATGGTATGCAAAGATGGGTAAAGAGTTAGGATGATAGTATGATAAAATATTCAACTGAACAGGAGAGAAAGAAAGGCAGTAGCCTAAAATTAAAATTATTTTATGATATATGATGTGTGGTTCGCTATACATATATACATCAAATCTTTTGGTATTGGTGTGATGTGATATGATGATGATGGTAGATATATAGGGCTGTAAAGTGGTTAAATAACGGAATGAGGAGTGACACTGACACCCTTTTCCCATTGACTCCGTAAGAGTTTGAGCAGTAGCCAGAATGAGCGAGGATTTGGAGTTAAGTGTGCTTAGATTGGCATTAATAAGCGGCCTTGGATACGAATCAGTAAGAATTTTGACTTGAGCAGCCACTTGAGAGCATGAAACTGTGTTGGATTCAATGCAATGCTTATGTTACTGGCTGTGCCTGGTTTCTGTGACTTTTTACTTTCTTATACACAAGCCATGCCAAGCTGCTACACATTTATTGGGTGGGGCGTGATACTAGTAACATTATATGAAACAACTGAACATAAGAGCGTGGCAATGTAACTTCAAAAACCTTTTTCACTTGCAAAATTTTTGTTTTATTATCATATCATCATCATATACAAACTAATCAACAATTAGCAAACAGTATAATATATCTAAGGACTAAAAATTAAGGTATTTTTTAAACATCATATCATATCGCACCGTTTCTTTCGTTCAAATTTGTTCATAAAGCTTATAATATCTGATGCATTTTGAGAAAGGAGGATGATGAATGTATGTTTTTTTTATATATTTCATACAGACATTTCTCCAAACTTCAAAGCAACAGCTCTATATGGAAATATTCGTTTCCAAGAAAACAACTTTTTAACAGCAACAGGCATAAAACTATTCATTCACCAGCATAATAATATTTAGTCACTCTGGATAAATTAACTAGAGGAACAAACAAATATTTAACAATGGTTTCGTTTCGTTTGGTAATTAATTATGTAATCGTTTGATATACAATATACATATTTTTAATATACCGCCTACTTCTAATAACCGTTAGCAATAGCTCTGTCTATGTACACTTTTTTCTATTTCACTGGAAAAAATTGAGAAATGTTTGTAGCTTGTTTCAAGTATAAAATTCAAAATCATTTTTTTATGTAATCAACCACCTGTAAAATATTGTGTACAAAAGTGAATGTTGGTCGCCGTCGTCGTACTTTACAATTATTTTAATGCAGTTAGTTCAATATTTTACAGTTCTTCAGCTCATACAACATTTTTCCTTTCCTCGCGTTATGATTAGATCTATTATGCTAATAGTTAATCTTGGAAGAAATTATTCTGTAAGTTAAAATCAGTTCATCGCATTAGATTAATACAGTTTAATTCTTCCCAGGATATTAGCTACTCAAAAAATTATGATTATGAACATAAATATATTGGAGATTGTTCAAAATAAGTAGTGTAACTAAGAAACAGAAAAGTAAAACTTTGAACTTCAACTGACGAAGCCTAACGTTTGCTAGCTTTACAAAAAAAACTTTGGTAGCATCGTCGCATTAGGTTGCTTAAAGATGATGATGAAATGGAGACAGACATATATATGTAATGCCTTAAAAATTCAATTACTTTCAGTACTTCATTTGACTACAAATGTTTGGTTCACATTCACATTTTGTGGATAACGCTAAAACTAAAGTTGAGAGAAAATACTTTGTATTTCGTTATTATTACCGGTACAATTCACCAGAAAAACATAATGGCTAAACTAAGCAGCCATAAAATAAAAAATAACTGCTTCGTTTGTAGCCACACACTCGGCCACATGTTAAATTAAAATATATATTATATTCTTAATAATTAAAACGATACTTAGTATTCTATTGATTAAGTAACACTTTTTTTAGGACAACCTTTTGTTAGAAAAATTTATCGTTAGTCATCCCGTCCTTTAACGGTTAACCCTCACCAATTTTGTTTAAAAAAATTTATTTGACGCCCTAATCCAAATTTTTAAGGAGTACATGTAAAATTTGGTTTCTTAGATTTTGGCAAAAATGTCTCGTACATGAAATATATAAAAAGGACTGACTTGTTAACTCATTTGGGTGGATATATTTACACAAAAGCTGAGTTATTGGAGTCGTCATCATTACCCTACAAGTTAATAATATTAGGATTGTCTTTGAAAACGATTGGTGTCACTATATTTTTGTATACAAGAAAAAAATGAGTTTTTGTTAAACGAAAGGTTTGGATCAACCACTAAAGTACATGCGAAGAACAACACGTTTCCCTTGTTCCCTCATTCATTCGAAATGCAGATCTTGATTTGTTTGCGTTAATTCACACCCAGTTTTTGCTAACCAATAGCAACCTTGGAAACGAAAATTGGCATGAGGAGGGAACAGTTAATTCCTGCAAAGATTCCGGTGATGAGGAAGGCTGCGCCAAACATGCCCGCAATGGGAGCATATTGACTTTCCACGGTTCTGTGAAAGCAAGACAGAAGGAATAATTTATTTAAACTCAGAAATAAACAATGAAATACAAATAGCCCAATAAAGTGGTTGTTGTTGTCTATAAATTTTATTGTTTTACCTTGGGCAATACATCATAGCCAAAGAACTATAGTATCCACTGGTAAGTCCCATCAAAATACCACCTGACCAGTAAGTCCAGTCACCAAAAGCAAAGTTGGGCATAAAGACACGAGTTATGTCCTTGGGTTGGTAGTTGCACAGGAGAAAGAATGGAATAAATAGAATTCGGAGCATGACTGGAACCCACAAGTATCTTGGACCGGGCTGTAAAACACAGTTAACGGGAGAAATATGAGTAATTTCACGTCATTACTTGGTTTCAAACGTCTCAGGGGCTTAATAGGTTTGTATCTCATCTTACCCACTGAAACAGACCAGGAACCATGTTTCCGAGCATGGCAAATAGATTGAATGTCAAGAAGCAAGTCACACCGACAAAATACTTGGTCGGGATAACAAATTCCGGGTCAACCATTTTTACGTCTGGAATGACAAAAGAAAGTGAAATGGTTAAGTCATGTACTGAGTGAGTACCACAACCTCATGCTTGAAGAAATGAAATAATACCTGAATGGACAGCAGGGAAAATGGCAAGAGTAACAAAAAAGACCATAAAAACGTTGAAACATTGGGGAAAGCATTTTTTGAGAATGTCAAAGTACGGAGTACGTTGTGAGACGCCACGTCTACCAGCCTGTCTCTTATTCTCTTGCTCTCTGGCACTCATCATTTCATGGTAACGATAAAATTTCTGAAACAAACAAATAGAACAAAAGTTTCACAAGCTTGTTCATTTTTAAATGATGGAAAGCTAACACGCTAATGACTAATAATTCAAAACTTACGGTGAGAGGAAGTGCGAAGTAAGTGTCAAAACACGTGAGGAGGACGAAGAGGGCAGTAATGAAGTAGTAAATGGCAGCAGTCCTTTCCGAAGGCGCCATTGCAAGGGAGATCAAGTTAATGATTGATGTGAATGTACCTGATATATTCTGAAAGAAGGCCAATAAATGTGATATTTCATTTTCTATGCATAATTCTTCTAAGCAAAAAATATTGTTGGCAGGTTAAGGCCGTACCGAGCCAAGGACAACTGCTCCAGTGTAGTCCAGCTTGGCAGCAATTCCGTACACTGAGTTTTGGTAAATTCCTCCAGCCACTAAGAAACAATTGAAGATTTTAGTAAGTAACATCATTTAAAATAAATTAGCGTGAAGATGTCGTATTGTTTAGAATTTTCTTACTGTTGATAACAACGACGGATGCTATCGTCAACCAAAAGAATACTCCGGGATATTCAGAAGTGTCAAGCATGGCTAATACCACGGTAAAAATGAAAAGAATAACTTCAATAACAATAGACCAAACGATCCTCGACTTGAGACTCCCTCTATAAATTTAAAAATCAATACATTCGTTAAGAAAATTATAAATTGTAAAAAATCGTCAAAATTGGAAATTGTCATAGACTTACCCAATCTGAATAAAAATATTGAACCAGTTGAAGAAAACATTTGGGATTTGGGCTGCGAATCCAATGTATTGTAAAAAGTTGGCTGCGTATTCAGATTGCTGCCCGGTGTAATTTTCACTCAGTTTGTAGCTTACAAAGTACTGGAAATTAAATTAATCAAAAAATAAAGTCGTTTGTTTTTCTTTGGAAAGTTATTTGAAACTATAAATCATCACTTAAAAAAGAGCGACTTACATCTTTGGCAGTGATGAACATGTTCCACGGCATCAAAGTTCCCACGCCATGAATTACAAGGATGAGATAAACTAAGTTAAACCTGCAATAAAAAATTTAAATGTGTTTTAAACGAATCAATAAAAAAACTCCACATTTTATCTGATTGTGAATAAAATTTATACATAACCTTCAAATTAATTTATTATGCATTTAAAAATTATGACAAACCAACCTATCTTGAGGCACTTTTACTAAAGGCCGCATTTTCTTATTCACATTGTACTTTGCAATATTTTCTACATTTTCACTATTTTCCACCAACTCTATCCCTCCATCCTGATCCCCCTTTCGAAGCAACGGCATTGAGAAGTCGGACAGTTTTTTCGGACGACTTGGAGAGTAGTAGCATATTGATGAAAAATCATCAATTGATGCTAACGGTGCTCTCTTATCTGCCATTTTTTAACCTTCCTCTTAGCTCACACACATTAACTTATTGTTCAGTATTATTTTGTTTCGACATTCGTCTTCAACTACAACCAACAATCACAAAATCACCACTACTACTATCTGATCTAGTCATTCTTGCCTTTGAAACACTTCTGCACCCACTCACACTTTCATCTAACGTTTCAATTCTATTCAATTTGTTCGCGATACTCCATTCCAACATTTCATGTTCTCCCAATTTTCCTAGTCTATTTTAATTATGATGGGTGGGTTGGAATGTAAGTGTATAAATAAAATTTCGAGTTGGGTGAGATATGGTTAAACCAAATATTTTGTACTGCAACCACTTTCTTTTTTAGTCAATCAGCTTGGGAATACTGAGGAAGCGGGCAAATCCCTGAATAAAGATTGAGCCTAATAGCTATTTAAAATAACTTGGGTAATATTTCGTTCGTTTCATCTATATATTGCTTTTGTACTTGCTGCTTTGACGATATATGATAATGAGACAACAACGCAAAAGACTTGACTGACATTTTGAGCAATTCCCGTTTCCCCTCTACTTGTCTTTCCTATTTGAATAGGTCTCCCATTCACATAAAATTATTTATCGCTTAAAATAGAGAGCTTTGCATAAGTATCAGCTTCATAAAACACGGTTATGGTTATACCACGGTCGTACACTAAATGTCTTTCACAGATGAGCTAAAGTTCTTGTTTTTTTTGCAGGAAAAACAAAAGAGCAAGTAATTATGGAATGGAGAGCTGAATACTACAAGTATTTGGCACTGGATAAACAAGGAAAACCAACACTCTGATGTACACAATTCAGACACACACACATCTGTATTCTTTTAACTGGAGAGGGAGAGAAGCTAAAGGACAGGGCAGAAAGGGGAATCAATCGATAAACCGGTGAAATGAGAAACTATCATCCAGCTCTGCCCTCCCCATCCAACGAAACGAAACCTAGTGGAAGCCTGAGCTCAGAGCAAGGCAACACAGCAGCAGGCAAAATAGTGACTGACTCAATTGCGGAAAGCGAGCAACACAAAGATTTTCACTGACTCTCATGTCAAACTCTACATTTTTAGTGTTTTCCCAACAAACCCTGTATTATAGACTGCTACCGTATTTATCCTGACATTTATTATGTATTGCGTACGATCGAAAGAGGAATAAGAAGTGTATGCGCGAAGACTTGGTAGAATTAGGGGGAAAATACTCTGACTAGAGTGTTGGCTGGACAAGTTTATTACAGCAAAGAAAAAAGAATGAGCATTGCTTTTGTTGAGTGACTCAAGTCAAGACTCAAAAGAAAATTTTTTTATGGGAAGCGTAAACGTTTTAAGTACTATTTTTCTTTGTATGCATCATCTAAAAGCATCCACGCAAGTTTAACAGGCTGGAGTGGAGAGGAAACCCCGATTTGGTAAATAATACAAGAGCATACATATTTATATTTATTGAGCATATAGACGGAGGAGATACATTTAACGCTCATATCATATACCGCGTAATAGGATAGAAGCTGCTTGCATGATTTTACTATTGCCTTTAAACACCATACTACAAATGAATGAAAGGCTGACACTTCCGTTGTAAAACACTGATTCATTCGTAGTATTCTTACTTTTCCCATTTTTTCTATATTCAACTGGGGATTGGAGTGTGTTAGGTCAAAAAAAACGGAGACACGGATAGCAGCAGCAGTCCTTACATTGTTACAAACACAATCATATAAAACAAGAGATCAACGGAGGAATAGCATGAGAATTGAATGAACCAAAAGTAGCTTTACTTTACGAAAGGAATACATTGTGGCAGTCACCCTTACCATTTCGTTCCTTGTCTACTATATATACGGTCCTACTACCTATTCACAATGAGATAGAGTGGAGAAGTAGTAGTCAGTCAGTCAGTCATTCACCGTATTACTCTCGCATTCACAACTACATTACAAAGTACCCAGCTACTCTAGTCTCGTTTGAATATACATAAAAATCTTGTTTGTCAAAAAACGGGAGTAAAAAACCGACTGAGTAAGTACACTAAAACCCTCAAAGATCCCGGCTGCTACCATATACCGCACCGTAGAGTAGCAGTGAATCACAACTAGCCAAACATCAACGTGCACCGCTCATTCGGTTTCCCCTTTTAATTCATTCAATTTTATACTATTTCATTATGTTGGTTGCTGGTGGTGTGGTGGTCGGTAAAATATGCTTCTCAGCTTGCAACCAATGCAATGCTTCACTTTACACGCAACGTTCGTTACAGTTTGTGCGTATTACGTGCTTTTTTCATGAGATGACTTTTTTTTGTCGTCAAAACCATTTCGAAAAAGGATGTTGTCTTTGTGTCCTCATTTCTTTCTATTAGCAACGAACGAATGGAGAACGTGATGGGATATGTGATAGGATTATTATTACCTACAACTTATGATATGCTTTTATGAGTTTTTCTTCCGTTCTCTCATTTCAACCACATTTTTTTGGCAAATATACTTGGAGTGGAGCATAGTCACAGTTGCTATAAGGCAAGGGATAAACATTCTCAGAAATTTATGAAGAAGTGAAACACAATGGTTGTGCTCAATTATGAATATTTCCAATTTTCATTTTTCTCCGTGGGTACACAATATACATAATGCATAACTATGCTCTACACACTCATATGTACCACCTGATCTGATTAAATCGGATGGGATGGGATGGGATGGGATGCAGGCTGCAAAACTCATATATTATTTTTATGAAACGACAATTATTAACCAGAACAGGGAAAGTGGAAGATTATTAAATTTAATTTAGTCCATGTGTGTGCGGATTGTAGATCCAATTTTGGAAATTAGTTGGCTATGCTACTGTCACATCAACCTTTACCCGCACTGTGTAGTAGTGCATTGCTCACGCAAAAAAACAATCTTTGTCGAATAAATTTCAATCTGGTTCTTACCAATGGCTTTTAATACTACTACGCTTTCTAAGGCTATCTGAATTCCTATCACGAGTTGAATGAAACAGAAAAATGTTGTTTATTTTTATCCAAAAAAGGGAGCTGATTGCCTAGACTTGCGTTGCTACCAAACCATGTATATATGTATATTATCGCGTGCGCTCAGTTTTAAAAGAGTTGGGAAGTGCAGTAAAAAAAAGTAGTCCACAAGCAAGCGCTATGCTGTTTTATTTCTTTTTTAGCAAAGCACAAAAATGCTGTCTTTTTGCTTATCAGGATCACTCAATCTCCTTTGTCACTTCTCATTTTCTATTCACTTTGTCTTTTCCTAAATACATATATCCGTGCATCGGATCCGGTATAAATTTATATCTAATACCCTACAAAATACTGTAGTTGGATGTTGGATGGGAAAGTCAAATGCCGAACGGATCTATATGTGTCTCTACGTACGTACGTACGTCATGTGTTTTATATTACTCAAGAAATGGGACGTCAACGTTCTATCTCGAGGCAGTGAGTGACATAAAACCAACACCGTATGAAATTTATTGTTTCCGATAGAGATATGAGATATGACAGACTGTGATATGCTTTTTGATCTAGTTTGATTGGTTGAAAAACTCTATGATATAAATCTTCAATATAAAAATGTATTGTGTATTTACCTGTCGTTTGGAGGTTGTGATAAGTTTGCAAGGCTACTTTTATGAAAATCATCTCCAGAGTTTGGCATCGTGTCTTCATAGCCTGGAGTCAGTCTTACAGGTCCTGTGTTATGGGATCCTCCTCCACTCCCAGCAACGATGGCAGTGGAGCTACCACTGCTTCCCAAAAATGGCTGCCTTTCCACTTCCATCTCTTCATCTCGCGTCCTATTGTCTCCTAAAGGATTTCATTCCAACAATAAAAATTAATTAAAAATATGCACGACTTTCACATTTGAAAAAAAAAACACGTTAATCATCATCATTAATAATATTATGAAGCATAGATAATAGAAAACAGTATGCATGCATGCACAAAGGCTTCACGTCAAGCTGAGCACTCTCGTACTCACGTGCTTCCTTACAAACTCTTACGTTTCACTGCTAATTATGTTTGTTACACCATCTAGCCTACGCAAAGTAGCTTGTAAATGCTTCCACAACGCTGGTCTCAAATGTTTTCAACAGCTCCAGTATATAAAATGTTTGAGAGAGATAAGTGGGAATATGTATACTGCGTGCATGCGTGCTGCTTCTATTAAACCATAAAGTTCGAGTAAAGTAAGTGCCACGTGCTTCCCCTTGTTTTTCTATGCTACTGCTCCTTAATCAAGTGATTTTATAATACAAAATCTCTACCATGCTGTTTTGGTTATGGAAAAAAGTAAAGCAAGCGAAAAGAAGAGTTTTCGAGACTTTCTACTTCATCTCCCAGAAAAGAATCTAATAAGTGAGGAATGTAGGAAGGATGCAAGGTACTAAAATACAAAGAGCTGGAAACCAAGTGGAAAAGTAATAAGAAATACATAGAAGAGGAAATACCAATAAATAAAGCACACTTGGTTTGAACTTAAACATAAATGCATGCCTTTATACCCCCACAGATTTAAAATGATATTAAGAGTTGCTAAGGAAAAAGGTAAAAGGTATGCTTTAAAAATAAAATATTCAACTAACGAATGGATGTAAGCTCCACGAGATTGTCCTCCTTAGCCACCGTCATGATGATTTTGATATGGATAGTTTCCACTTGAACAAAAACGACAGGAACCAGTGCCTACCCAAATGTGGTAGTTTATTCTACACCAGATACCGGTGATCAACTTTTGAGAAAAAGATTAAACTTTCAATTGATCTTTTTTAGGGTCCAAAAAATATGGAAAATAAAATATGTAATTGTGAGAAAGATGAGGATGCGATTAGAACACAAAGGTCCAGGTTTTCTCGGCAACTCTCTAAAAATGAGAATGCCAGGCTTGATTGATAACACAAGGTAAAGTCTGAGTCAATAGCACTATCTGTCAATTCCCTCCAAATTTGGGAGCCCGCTGTGCTGCAGGTAAACAAATAATATATTCCACAAATGTTATCATATGTCTCCTTTGCATACTAGATTACACTTTCAGTTGGAAAGTCCCACTCGGAAACAATAATCTAATTCATACACCAGACGAACTCACACTTTTGACAGTATCTGGTTTATGTCTCCAGAGTATATGAAAAAATGGAATGGATTTTTTGAGCGAACTAAGGTTCTTGGAAAGGAAATGAGAGAAATGGGTTGCTATCACTATGCTAGAGTTTATAAAATCACAAGTTTACCTTTTCCTTGAAAACGAAAACAAAATGAGGATGCACGTCATGCAAAATATACTGACGTAGTTCTAACTACTTTCCCCGCATATTTGCTGCTACTACTGCATTACAAGGCTAAACAATATCCTTCAAAGTTTCTCTGAAAATTTCCCCTTTTTCCAATCTAAATTGTCCCAGCAAACGCAAAACTTTTTCCCGAAAACGAAAATTACAACTGAAACACAATTTGTCACTCCACTCGCTATTGTGTAGGGTTTTGCATGTACTAATGTATGTGAAACCAATTCAGAAGTCCATATTCTTCCTTTAATTTGTCAGGCAAAGAACGGTTAAAAAACCGGCTAGAGGTTTTGGTGTGTAGCCGGAGATAACTCTAAAATAGGTTCTCATGAACAAGAAATGTAAAAGTTTCAACGAATGCTAGTACGTTGTATATATAATTTTGCAAAAAAGGAGCAGACAACGGTTGCCGGTGAGATGTGCCCTCAGTGAGTTTGATTCACTTGTTTGTTTCTCGTAAGTCGAACGTCTACTGGCGTCTCCTGGAGTCAAGTCCAAGTAGAGCATTCGTTTGGTGGAAACAGAGCAGAGAGTGAGTGGAGTACTATCAACCATGAAAGAAGGAAAGGAAGTACGACTTGAGACCTTGCCATATATTTGTGTATGTATGAGTGCTAGAGATTAAGAATAAGTTTGTGTGTGAGACGACTGTGTGTGCGAGAGAGAAAGATATTGCTACGCTCTATGCTTGCTCCTTCTACCAAGGATGTTGGTGATGTGATGATACCGATGATGGTCCAGAACAGAACCTTACTTCTCTCCGATTCATGAATGAAGAAAAGGTTAGGAACTGGAGTTGCCTCTGTCTCCTCTACCTACCTCTCAACATCATATCAACATCATATCATGCAAAAGACGAAAGGCTATATATACACATATATTTGGGTGCTAAACAAAATTGAGTAAGTGGGAAATAAAATGGAAGTTGAAGAATGGAACACTTTTTTATAGCTCTAGCGTGTGCAAAAAAATCGCTTGTAGTTGAGTTTTATTCCTTTTCTCCATTCACACACACACACACAAATATACCAGCAAAAATGAAATGTGTGAGCTTGAGAAAACATGGAGATGTCGAGAAAAGGGAGAGAAGAAGCAAAAAATTGCATGACAAATCTGAATGTATTAAACAATATTATGTGTATCTATGTAGAATGTGTGAATTAGCATAATATGTTACTCAGTAACATGTAGCGCTCCGCTGCCACTGGCAAAAATACTTAGTATCTGTAGACTAAACAGAAGGGAAATGATGTGCTTGAAATGAAAGAACCAAGTATGAAATTAATTAGTGTAGCAGTGACATAGCGTGGCAAAGGCTAGTCATCATATCATAAATAATACTCTTATCTTTGGGGCCAATTACACATTATATCGTTCCATATCATTTCATATCATCATATATTAATGCTCAACTACTTATGAGCACTTTATCCCAGAGACAAAGTAAGCGAGAGATATTCAAGCTTATTGCTTGACTCTCATCAGGATAATTTGATGGTGACTGGCGACACAGGATCGGATTATAGAGTGCCATTAGCAAAGTCAAAGGGCATAAATTGCAAAAAACAAAGTGTGATACTTGGGATTTAGATGATATAACGAGAACAGCCTAACATCGAATTACGCATGGGAACAAGAGATGCGAATGGTGAAAATAATTGTGATTATGTATGCGTTGTGCTTTGGCCTTTTGTATGCAAAATATCATTATATATATAATTTTTTTCTATGATGCCAATGCTGATGTTTTGATGATGACAAGTGAATCGAATCAAGTTACCACTTCCGAGCGTCACGTCTCCATCCACATCCTTCTCCTTTTGTCTCTCAAAAATACTTACAAGCTGTAGCCATCAACTCCAGCCTCTCTTTTGATGTATTAAGGCATACAACTTTGAAAATAAGAATGGTGTGGAAAGGGCGCGACAGAATATTAACTATTTGTAGCATCTTGTGCAGCAGGATTTGTGCTGTTTCCCTTTTTTGGGAACATTGTCATGTAAGCTACATCTTGGTAAAGAAAGGTTTTTTGGCGGGTTCAAAACATCCCTTTTTTCTTGTCCAGATGCAGATTGACATTTCTCAATCCCACCAGGATAAGTGGGAACACAAGAAAAATGACGAAAGACCGTTTGTTGGCCTTTTGCATCACCATTTACAACTAGCTTATATTATGCTACACTTTTGCTCACTTCATGTGCGTATTTTGAAGGAAAATTTTTACGACGGAAAGGAATTGTTATTTATTCCTACTCTCTCAAAATTGCCATTTGAAAAGATTAAGGATTCTCGAGAAAACTTTGTTATATAATTTTGCGGTGCAGCTTTCAATTTGGTTTTACGAGGCAAGTCAAATGGGTTAATAGTAGATTAAAATGAGCTTGGAAGGTATTTATAACAGTGCTAGGCGCCAAGAAGCAATAAACTAAGATGATGTACGTATGAACTCAGGAATTTTGTGGGAATGAAACTGAAAGATATATTTTTGATGACGATTGACGTTTCTCATTGCCGACTTCTATAATAAAGTGAGTAATATACTCACTAAGCTCTTTGCACATTTTTGCTAACGATAAGTAAGTACATGCCGAATAATATGATCTAACCTCAGTGACAGTCAGTATACACAACCTGCAACTTTTCTGAATTCGCCCCACTTGCAATTTCTCTAGCAAGCCCTGTCCACTCAACGTTTGCATGGAATTTCTGCAGATACAGAATTAAACTTTTCTGCCATAACTTGCCTTAAAACTATTATTTCAGCGAATCGTTCAAAGTATAACGGAGATGCAAAAAAGAATTGTTGATTTGTAAAAAATTGAGACCTGTAATGGATTTTGGCAATAGAGGCATACACAGTGTTTGATAATAAACCGGTGCAACTGGTTTAGTCACAAAATGATAAAAAAAAGTTTTCTGCCATAGCACTGTTATTCCCTACTAATTTGTGTTGCAAATTTTCATCCTCTTGAAGTCAATCCAACTTCCCTGACAATATTAGACACGTAGACGTTTCCTACGTGAAATGCTTTAAAACAAAGGATACGGGATCCTTTGATCTGTCAACTTCAGGCCATATTACTGCAAAAGGAAAGGATAGTAGCTAGTAGCTAATGTATACACAGAGCGAGAGCCTAAATAGTATTGTATGTAGTAGAAACATTGCGACATTTGCAATTGTCCAAAACAGTCCCCAGTCGCGTCCAAGGAATAAAAAGGATAATGATGGACACTGGATGAACGAGTCTTTATAGCTAACAGCTGAATCATTTTAGCAATGTATGAATGTACATTTTGCACATGAATATGTCCCTCAACTTCTTCAGCGTACGCTTAGCAAATGTTCCAAGCTTAAAGCATTATTTTGACTTATTTAAAGAAGCCTTGCTATTATTATTTCTAGCATAGCACACGACAAAGCTAATTGGTTAATCCGATTACATAGCAATATTGTAACTTACTCCAAGAAGAAGAAGGCTCCATTTTTCCTTTGAACGAACTCTCACTCTTTCTCATGCTGATTTTTAGCAACGACAACAGACAATAATAATGGGAGACTAGGATGTTCGTTGCTCCCACACTTTTACTGACGTTGTAAGGAATCCAAAATAGATTTATGTAAATTACACAATATAATAATATCCCTACAATTACTACATAATTTCAATATAGTCTGGATGACTTGGTTACGATTCCCTTTTTTGAGCTTTCACCCCACTATTGTCACTGTACAATGTTATAATTTGTGAGAACACAAGCCTAGTTGCAAAACCAGCACTTATGTTTTGGAAACGGATCAATAGCTAACTTTAACAAGAGTAACAAATTACATACTATAGAGCTTGCTTAAACCAAGTAGTTTTGTTCCGTCAAAACTTTTCAACGAATGATTGAATCCGTAATGTGTACAAATAAGTGTCGATATTATATATAGGAATTGGTGTGGTAATTAGGTACACGCCGATAATCAACTTATCTTTGACAAATTGTCCTTTTACAAATGGAAGACTGATTATATTTTCAACGGAGAGAAGGCTTTCGTATTGTACTCTCAATACTTACATAAATAATTTCATACATATGGTTAAAGTACTGTATGACTAGGTTAGCTGGCCTTAACATATATTTTTTATTGTTCTCATTGAGGCAGTCAACTTGTTGCAAATAAACAATAATTCTTTTATGACTTTAAAAAAAGTGTTGATTAAACTCAAAATTGAATTTATTGTCTTGCACCCTGATACTTAAACATGAGTGGTATACAATCTCAATTTAAAGCATGAGTAGTTGAAGTTGCCATACGATTACTAAAAACAGTCGTCAAGTTGAAATACAAAATAAATTAATTGTCGTATAAAAATTCAGTTACAAATGTTACAAGGTAGTTGATCTAGTCAGTATTTTTGTTAATGCTTAATAATGACACTGGACTGGAAGCAGTTTTACAGTAGGATTTGTCTTTTTCTTTTCCTATTTTTATAAACTTACAAATATTCTTTTCAAATTAAATGGCAAAGTTTAGTTTTGTCTAAATTAACGGTTTCACGTCAGTCGTAGTGCACTGATCGAATCTTTGCTTAAAGTTACAGACAAATTGAACGTTACACACTGTAATTCGGTGGTACGTCACTATCGTTGCTTTAATTTAACTTATCTAGCCTACTATTTGACTTGAAAATACATATATTCATATAAGCAAACAAGGCATGTATATTTTAGATAAGGCTAGTGTGCAAGTACAAATTATGTCGAGGGCATGGACCTTGAAATTATTAAACCATGGCAGTAATAATGCCTGTCAACTATATTCCGTTTTGATAAAAAAAATGCCAACTACAATTCAAATCATATTATATAAGCTTACAATTTGACATTTCTATTATTATTGAACAAAGTAATACAATTATAATATGTTGTATATCTATAGACATTTCTCATCCAGCCTTCATAACCCAATAGGTTTCGTTGAGAGTATAAATAGTGTTTTACTGTTGTTTTAAAAAAAATCATCCGCTCACAGTTACAATTGTTTATATATACATTTCATGTTGTACACCTATAAAGGCTTACTTACACTCTGTTAATGGAGATAATTATAACTGAGCTTTGAACGACTTTGACCTTGGTTCAAGTAAAGGAATAATACTTACTATATATGCTAAGTTATCAAAACTTAAATGTAGAGCACACACTTATACATTCACTTTTACAAACCGTTGGCTTCCTCTGTTATCGAAAACTTGCCAATGTTAATGACATGACCTAAAGTGATATTGCTAATGATGATGATGATGATGATGATGGTGTTTCATACTTGTAATGTGGCTGGACAGCAAACTGAACTTTTTTATGTCTTTGTATATAATATTATATACTAATAATTTGACACATTAAAAAAAGTATATGACATAATGCCAGACAGTCTCAAGTATTATTTCTAATCTTCTGGATGTGATTACGACGATGATGATGATGATGGTGATGGTGCTCGTAAAAACACTCCTTCCTTCCTAAACAAATCTCTGTGTCTATACTTGTGGAACCGTGCGTATTTAAAAAACAGTTTTGAGCAGCATGTTCCTCAACTTCTCAGCACATCCAACATCTCTCCAGTCTTATCTTCTTATTGTTAGCAATAAGACCAAAAAAATATCAAGTAATGTCTATACATTCTACTTCTTGAGCTGGCTGCAGTAGTAGAGGTACATATATGAGCATATTTGAGAGAAGAAATGTAAAGGATAAAATAAACAAGTTGTACAGAAAAGATGAGGATAAAAGTTTTTTAGGCACACATGTTGTTGGTTTGCCTGGCTGGCTGGCTGGTTGGTATGGTGTGAATGAATGGAGCAATGTTTTTTGTCGTTGTCGATGTTGAAAGGAGCTAAACTCCGTTGGATGGAATATGGTACGGATGGACAGACATGTTCACAGAGCAAGAAAATGTTCTTTCCTTCTAATATATACTTTGAGTACGAGATGTTATGTTAGGTAAGCTCCTCTGTTGCAGAAGAGTGAGGATACGTGCGATGTATGATAATTTGAGAGAGTAGACTAGGAGCTATTACATAAGGACGGATGATATTATGCTGATGATGAGGTTCTTGATGTGTGATGTGATGCAGTAGAAAAGCCGAAAAGGCAAAAAGTAAACCCGGCTTCTTGTGACGGAGACTACCAGCCTCATGATCATAGCATGCCAATTGCCATGATAGAACCCGAAAGGTTTTATGGGATAGAAAGAGCCCAACCTAACCTGTGTGTCCTTATGGTAGTATTAGCCTATTGGTTTTGGTTGGAAACATTTTTTTTTGAATGTCTGTTTCAAACTTTTCTTAAGCTGCTTACTTTAAAGAAGACGAAGAAGAAGTCTGTGTATGTCCTCTCCTTGGATTTGAAACAGATCAAGGAGACTTACATAGGAAGGGTGGCACACTCTGCATAAGTATTACAGGGGGATTCCAGATTATATGCGCAACTTTGTCCTTCCGTCTCTCCCGTTTTATGCAATGTCCCTTTTTTTAATTAAAATGGACTCGTCGTAATTAAATTTTCATTTTTGGATACTTCTATTTCTTCTACTTTTTCATAATTTTTATATAAAAAGAACGCATAGAACTAAGGATGAGAACAATCTGCATGACAAAAAATGTAACCGTCTGTCTCCCACACTATCCCATTCTTCCACGTGCTTCCGCACTTTGGCATATGGCTTTGTAACTTTGCTTGATCCTTTGTAATGGGATTTATACGCATGATTTTCATATTTTCATCCATCCGTACTCTCCCATATATGAAGTCTTTCCGCATCGCATCTTTACTGCAGAACTATTTATTTGT
Source organism: Orchesella flavescens (assembly GCA_964034955.1). Classification (NCBI taxonomy): domain Eukaryota; kingdom Metazoa; phylum Arthropoda; class Collembola; order Entomobryomorpha; family Orchesellidae; genus Orchesella; species Orchesella flavescens. The sequence continues at coordinate 53,308,146 of OZ035953.1, forward strand.
TGGGAAAGAAATAATATGTGTGTATAAAAGGGAGCATATAGCGATATGGTTTGAGCCCATTTCATATTCTTTGATGCTTGAGTTTGCAGCATGGAAAATATTGCGTTAGTTGCAAATAAATGATAATGATTTTGTGCGGTGTGTTGTTTATGGATTTGTGCTGCACCAGTACAAGGAATTCTAATTAGTGTCTTCTCGTTTGCTATCTCCATATTTCTCTCTTTCTTTTCATACTTTTACAATAATAACGAAGAAGAAGAGGAAGAAGCAAAGAATTTTTTGTGGATTAGATGACTGAGAAAATGGAAATCAGAGTGGGAAGATGAAAGAGGCGTATTTTTAAGTGTGCTATGCTCTTCTTGTAATGATGAGGATGATGGTGATGATGAGTTGAGAGTCAAAGGTGTAAACTCCATTTCTCAAGGAAAGGAAATAAAATGGAATGTGAGGTAGACAAACACACTTTATTTGTAAATATAAATAGCATGCCATGAAAGAAAACGAAAAGAGGAGTCAAAATCAGTCTAGAACCTGGAACTATATTATTGTCGTGCATATATGTATGCAAAAAATATCCACCCGTTCAGTTCCCTGTTTAGCATTTGCTATTTAAGGCTGCACAGATAGTAGCTCCTCTGTGCATGGAAAACTGATATGGGCTTTTTTTGGGTTAACCTGAGACTCGAAATATTGGTACTGGTTCTCGACTGCACGCTTTTTAGTCCAATAACATATAACATATATCTCAAAAGAAAGTAGGTGATGACAAAAGTTAAAGAGAGACAAGAAACGACGTGCTTTATCATATTTGCTATGCTAATTGCTATTCTTTTCAAACATATTTTTCTCAAAAAACCCATAATATTAAGATGGTAGGGTGTGTGCACTCGCATTCTTAAGATGCTACGAACATCCCATTCCATAACGAGCCATTCACCTCCTGCTCACTAGCTAAAAAAGTTCCTTTTCTTGTTGAAGGAATCACATCACACTAACCAAGTAGTACTTACATACACTCTTAAGTTGTGTGAATCCGGTTTGCTTGACTTGACTTCCATGCCACTTGCCCTTTTGGTAGTAGAGCGGAAGTTGAAATAGAGTTTGTTATGTTTTACAACAGAAACGAATGTATTTTGTAAGAAAGCTGGAGAATCTCTTGCTGCTTTTCTCTTTCTGTGTTGGAATTTGGTTAGGAGTTTACAAGAAATACGCCCAATCTGTCTCGTGCTTTAAAACATGCGTTTACTAACGTATTAACATTGTGTAACACATAGCATGTACTATGTAGGTACAAATAGGCTCAAAATACATCGGTAGAAGAAGTGGAAAGTGGATTTTCTCTACAAAGATGACATAAATACAGTATAGACCATTCCTGAGTGCAGTAGGCGATGTGCATATTTGTTGAAGATGAAATGAAAATACTTTTCCCGCTACAAATAAAGCTAAAAAATCATGGGTTTAATGGATGAAAATAACTTAAACAAACTTGCAATTTTTTCTGCTTTATTTATTCTTAATCAAGCATTAGATGAAGTTTTCTCAATGCCTTTTTCCAATCACTTTTATGACGATAAAAGCATCATGATATTGAAACATTGAAAGCTTGAGTTTAAATAAAAGGTAATTTTTTTTATAAGCCATGTCATGCCCACATCCCGTCAATCATCATATATGTTGTAATTTTTTTAGTAATACATTCCATTTTGATAACTACAATACACTCTTATCGGAGTAAAACACGCGTTGGGTTGATATGGACGGGATGACATCATGATGATTAGGCTTATCTGACTGTTGAAATTTATACATTTTTGGGGAACCCCACAATCTCGTTGAATTGTGAATAATAATGGGATCGGATGAGTAGAACACCGGGTCTTCTTGTATATTCCCTTTTTTATAACGACAACAACTAAAAATCAAGTGAAATATGCGACAGAAATTATAATTGCATTTTGTCATAAAGCGACACGCAGAAGAGCTCCCTGTTTTCCTTGCTCCTCCGTCAGGACCCGCTCTCAAAGAGTGATTCCATATCACATACAGAAACGGGTTGAGTGCGGAGTTGATGGTGGAGAGTAGATGGAGAGATTCCAGTAGCGTCAAAGTCAACTCGGTAGTGGGTACCACGATAACCTGTATAATAACGAGAAAGATCCAATTTGGGAGACGGCAACAGAGGTTAAGAAGAATGAGACCGAGAATAAGTCGTAGCGTTTTGTGATGCCGTTCCGCCGTTGCATATTTGCTCTCTTGTACATTAACATTGGACTGCCCATGTTGCTGTTGCTGGGACATAATCTTTTTTCGGAAATTGCCATGCTTTTTGACAAATTTGTAAACGGAAATGTAGCAAATAAGGAAGTACGCAAGGAGGAGAAAGTATGTGGCTCCGCTGATGCTGTAATGGGCAATGTTACGGTTGTCAAATGTTGTTCGCATGCAGTAATAGTACAAATCGCAAGTTTCACTAGGGAAAGGTGGAGAAGATGAAGTGGATGGGATGCTAGACGAGAGATAGGTGTTTAAATCTGAAGTTGGTGAAGTTGTTGAAACATTTTCTGGGGGTGGTATAGGATGCAATACAATGAAACTGGCATGCCGGTAGTACCACAAAGTTGGAAGTCCGCAACCTTATTTCAGTTTAATATACTTGAATATTTTGTATCAAGTGGCGATGCGATAGAGTCAAATGCAATACAAGTTTTTATCACTTACCAATAGGAACTAGGATTACTGCGACTGAGATTGCAGGTGCTATCCATTTTTGCCATGTTGCAGCGGCTGTGGATGTGCTCATGACTTTGACAATTAGTAAATTTCGCTCAACAGCAATTGCCATCAGACAAATGGCACTCATTGTTGCAGCTATGAGTTGAAGGCATGGCACGGATTTGCATAAAAGCTCTCCAAAAACCTAAACATTTGGTGAAGAACAGTTGTTTACCAGCTCCTTTTCATATGGTTCGTCCATATAACCTAATTTAGGACTCACCCATGCATTGTAGTCACTCATCATTTTCCCAATTTCAGTTGTAGGAGAGGTTGCAGTCATCAAAAGGTCACTTATGGCGAGGAGCGTTAGAAAGTATTTTGTTGAGATTTTAGGCCCCCTGTTAATTTAATGAATCACACTTAACTTTTTTATATTCACTGTATTATTTTAAATACACACAAGCTTTTTATACCTGGATCTCGCAATGATGATAAGTGCAGCAATGTTTCCACAGACAGAGAAAACCATTACAAGAATATTTCCCCCTACAAGAATCCCCTGAACAAATTTTGGGAGTCGGACAATCTGATCCACGGGAATTCTCATCATGGGATTGCAATTCTAGCCAGAGGAAAAATCAATTATTTCAACAATCTGAAAACAAAAAGTGAACGTTAGTTGATTGACTCTTTTACCTGTTGAAACATTGAATTTTCACCATGTTGGTGATCCATTTTCAAAAAATTCACCGATTCCATTTCTCTTCTCTTATTAATAATTAACCCGTTATTGTAATGTGTTGCGGTTTCCCTGCTTGTCGTGAATAATGTGTATGAAGTGAATGACTAAAACCTGCATTCACATCACTTATGACAACTTCCATTTTTGGGTGAAAGCGAATGACGTATCTGAGCTGAGACTTGATTAGCTTATCAAAGCTATACAAACATGTTTATCAGAATCTCTCTGTAGAGAAGCCAACTGTCACAATTCATTATAGCTAATAAGTTGATTTTGCATGAAAAAAAATCAACCATTTCCATTCAACCTGGTTGCTACTATGCGGAAGCTGTTTTTAGCGAAAGATTCGGAGAAAATCCAATCACATTATATCACGATGGCCGTGGCATTGCATCCACAAAAACTTCTATTGATTTTAGTTTATCTTTATCATATTAAGCAAACCGCTAGGAAATGAGAACGCGTTAACGAGAGTGGGGCTTTTTCCAATGATTTCATGACGATGGTCAGACGAGCTTTATGGAAACCAAAATAATTAAAATAAACGACAACTCAATAGCTGACAACGAAAGAATTAGAAAGTACACACAGCAATATTATTCATTTATTCACTATGAAAAATCTAACATGTTTGTTTATCCCAGTCACAAAAACATTGCAACAAAAACGTGTACATGTGTGTGTGAAACTGAAAAAAGCATTTACAAACAAGCAATTCAAAGAAAATTCACTCATATTATCATCACATGCATCCAATATTAAACAAATGTATACAAGAGGAACTATGTATTTCCCCTCTTATTTCATGACAACAATTTTGACCATTTTGTGATAGAACACAAAAAAAAAATCTTTTACAAGCTAGTAAAAACAAATCAGCAAGTTTTTAAACAACATTTTAGTCCCAACAAATAAAAGGTAGGAAGCAAAGAAATGATTTAAAAAAATTGTTGTTGAAAACACTAAAAGATTAAGTAACTTGCTTCATTGAGATTAAGACTGGAGAATCATTTAACTGCTTTTGACCAGAATTTTTTTTCGCTAAAGCTTTGAGTTATTTTGCTTACACATACATACACACATAAAATTGTACTTTCGTAGGATATTCCTACGACATGATACGATTACTAAAATCTTTGGCATAATAATATATGTAGAATGAATGGAGTTTAACTATACAGTTTTCCTATATTATTTAAGAGGAGAAAAAAGCACATACCAATTTGTAGGACTGTGCCTACCATCATCATCATCCACCCATACAATTTATACGAGAGAGACAACCACTTTCATACAAATTTTTACACTTTTATCCCATTTTTTCTATAATAGCTTTGATAGAAAGAAGTAAAATCAAATGAAACAATGTGACGTACATATAAACTTGTGTCATTCAGCGTTTGATTTGATATTCATCTAAAAATAAGGATATGTGTCTATTTCTGGTTGGGTTGCAACGAACCAAATCAATAACAAACGTGTACAGTACGGATACATCTAAATCAATATCTTCATTAAATTATAAGATTAGTATTTTATAATAATGTATTAGCTATTGGACGCGTATCCATTCGCCCACTCAAATCACATACATACATATTTTTTTTTAAATTTTGCCACATACTTTATACTACGGTAAATAATTAAAAGTGATTAGTTTAGTAAATACATAAAACGAGACGAAAAAAGTACATCCTTCGTTTTAGAAAAAAACAAGGAAATTGGTGTTTTTGATTGAGGTTAACATTGAAAAAATACAACACACGTAGCGATGAGCTCTATCTCTATATTATACTTACGTGTATGTACTATTTAATGCTTAACATACATTAAAACTCGTGACAATTTTTTGTTTGGTTTTTATTTTATTTTTAAATTTTTAATGCCTTCAATTTTTGTTTAATAAGAATATTTTCCACATATAACACTACAAACTTACATTAGTACATTTTTGTATTGGCTACGAAATCAAAAAAAGACCTAATCAAACAATAAATGCAATAATTAAAATATTATGTATGTTTATTACCATACCAATTAAATGAACAGTCACTAACGGTCGCATGACAACATTCACTCTACTTTGGACATTCACACACACCAAACAAAAAATGATTATTTTTCGTTAAAATATAAGTCATAAACCATATAATATATATATAAGTATATAACATGATGATTGAAACAAACTGGAACACTTGAAAACAATTTCTATGATTTCCTGATTTAACTTGATACGATTTAATAATTATTTTAAACAATTTTAGATTAATAACGAATGCTCTAATGAACTAAAGGCACCAAGAGCCTTTCTTATTTTAAAAAAAAAGACTTTGCATTATCTAAAATTATTCCTGATGGTAAGAGGACGTTTGGGGAATTTTTTCCTTCCAGCTCTAGGGTAACAATAATGATAATAATGGTAAATAAAATATTAATAAATGTAAAATTAGTTACACAAAGACAAAAAAAAGTTTGATGACTTGACACTCATCAAGTAATATATTTTTTATATAATATGAGGACAAGATTCTCTAGAGTGTGGTCATTTCCGATGATAGGGCATTTCCTGGACCTCGGATCTCCTCCAGATTGATTTGTGGCCGTATCAACAGTTTGTATTTCTAGAGAGGAAAATTAATTGGGTTAGAATTATATGTAAAGTTAAAAGGTTTTCAGCCCATTTAAGAATTTTTCTGAATTTACCGTTTCGAAGTCACCAGGTGTTTTACGCCACAGCCAAATCGCATATCCTGGTATACACAACATGGAAGTAAGTGCAGTAAACCAACCAAACAAGTGAGCAACGAAGGGATACCGGTAGTCCATGTATTTGATTTCAGACCATGAAATTAAACTGAAGAAGAATACTCCCTAAAAGAACAAAAAAATGCAAAGTGAAAGCAAGGGAAAGTCACTCATGTTGAATTTTTAGGTTTAAGATTTTTCATACACAGCAAATTGTAGGAGTGGAGATGACCCAGCAGAATTTCCACCAAGATATCGGGTAGTATCCAATCATGTCACGAATTGCTTCATAAAATCGGTTGACGCCAAATGCCCATGAGAAGGCAATGCATTCGAAAAAGATGACCCACAAAAGAACGAGACCAGATACGGCATATGAATCCAAAAGTTGAAACACGTACATTCCACCCTATACATTGCATTCCATTTTTTTTAGCTGGTGATATTATTTATGGGCAAAGTTCTAGACAGACAGAAGAAGACGTACCCTAGTGACGCATGCCAAACCAATCAGATATGAGATAAAGCAGACAACAGCAATAAATGCCTCTTTCCTTCGTCGTAAGAAATGGGGCCACTCATCAACCATGGCGGTAATGAATCCTTCCAGAGTGCAAAACTGCGAGTCGAGACCAATAAACAGCAGCATGACAAAGAACAGACAGGACCAGAGTGTCGGCCAAGGTAGCTCAAGTACCGCAGATGGATACACCAAAAATGCAAGACCAGGTCCTAATTGCAACAGTGCATAAAACAGACACATGAATAATGTTAAAAGGAAGAAATAGCTCACAGTAGTAAATTGAGAGCATAAACTTTTCCCAATTTTGTGCTTACCAGATACAGCCACCTCAGAGACAGGTTTGTTTTGGGTATGTGCCATGAAACCAATAACGGAGAAGATGACGAAACCTGCAAAGAAGCTGGTGCAAGAGTTGATGCAGCACACGGTAAGGGCATCTCTGCAGAAAGAAAAAACATGACAGGATGATGGCGTTAATACTAGCATAGATAGTTGGAATTTAACTTTTTGTCAAAGTATTCAGACAAGGTGGGACGTACTTGTATACGTTATTGTTGTATTTATTGTAGGATCCCAAGGCAATCAATGTACCCAAACCAAGCCCATACGAGAAGAAAATTTGCGTCACAGCATCAACCCACACCTGCGAGTCTCCCAGTTTCGACAGATCCGGATTCAGATAATATTTGATTCCCATGAATGCTCCAGGAAGTGTGATGCCACGGATGAGTAGGATGGTGAGAAGGAAATAAGGGAAGAGAGCGGTGAAGTATACAACCTTTCCTGTCCATCGAACACCTTTCCAAATACAAAAGTAGCACATGATCCAGACCAACAAAAGGGTTCCAGCAAGTTCCCATCTCACTTCACCCATGTCTTCCACACCAGTTGAAATGTTGAGGACACGACGTCTTCAAATACAAATCAAATCATCATTCCATTACAATCTATAGCAGCCGTACATGTCATGTCACCTATTAGTTTGGTTATCAGTTAATAATATCATACTCCCAAAATTCCTTGACGGGGTCGGATAAATTCCGCATGGGAATGTTAGTCCTTCCTCCAATACTGCAAAGGGTGACGTTGATATTATTTACGAGCTGGGTGCTACAAAGATCCTCTCGTCGAGCGGTTTGGTTTACACAGAGATCAGTATTCCATTTATTGCTACAGTCACTCCATGGAAGCTCTGCAATTGTAGTCGTATTTTTTTTCATTCAAATCTTTTCATCCGATTACTAACTCATCTCATATTTATGTAATTCAACAAAAAAGGTGGAAACTATCACGTCCTCTATTTTCCTCTACCCCTCACTCCTCTTTTATATTTTTATCACACTGGAAATCTTAATAATTCTGCTATGACTCCTTCTCACGCACGTACATGTTGTACCTGCCTCCAAAGTCGGATCGAATACAATGCAATACTTTATCATTCTTCTTCGTGCCCTCATCTCATTCCCAATATATTACAAAATTCCTATGTTCATCACAATTGCCCATGATCCTCCAAACATGCTTTTTCAGCTTCAAACACGATGCAAACGTTTTATTCACATTGCAATTTTTATATTAGACTCATAAGATCATCATACTTGAACAGTCTCCAGCCAGTTTCTTTGAAAAAAAAATGTGATAATAATTGGTTTTTGACCAGCCTTTCGTAATAGGTTTTTAGTTTGTTATCAGATGCAATTCATCAGCCCATTAATCATATATTAAGTTTTGTATTCCAGAATGATTTTCTTAATCAAAACAAAACGTAAGGAAATCTCAGCCTGTAATCCGGCTGGTGCTTATGATGATGGTAATAGTGATTATACTGGTCTGGTTTTTTCTTTGCGATCAAAAAACGGATTATGAATTTAATACGTTGTTGAGTTTTGTCTAATCTTGTTAGTCGCATCTGGTTTTCCTTTAACATTCTCTTGGACCATTCTCCTCATACCAGCCTCACTGGCTAGCTCAAGATAAGAAATGGTTGGACCATACAAAACAAGTCGTCCTAACCTTAACCAATTTCAACTTGTTTCATTGTATACAACATTTCTTACATAAAACTGATCCTTCAATATTTTGTTCAACAAATTAAATGGAGATTATAGAAATCAAAATAAAGCATGAAGAACGTACTTGCACTGAACGACATAATGAAGTAAAATATGGCCCAAGCCAGGACAACAATGTAGTAGATGTTCATCCAGCATGACATCACCGCCGCTGCGTATCCCACACCTGCAAACATACATGGTTCATTTAATACAAAAAATGATGTAAAACCATTCATCATCATCATCCATTTCCCAAACTTGCTCAACAGTTTTTTTCCATGATGGATGTTAATATGATGAGCGTAGACTTTTACCTTTGAAAATTGGGGTCATTTTCCACACGCCCAAACCACCAATGGTAAGGAATTGGCCGACAGCTAACTCCATGAAAAACATTGGTATACCACCCAGAATTACCGTCAAAATGTACGGTACAAGGAAAGCACCTAAACAAATAAAAACATAATTTAACACAGCCATATTGAAATTATTCATCTGGCTGATTTACATTTTCGACGGGATATTTGTTTGCATTATTTTTTTTGTAGAAAAATGTGAGACATGGTTTGGAATTCTGGTAGGTTGTAGGTCTGCAAGTGTTGGACGGGAGCGTGCTAAATTCTTCTGCTTTGTACAAGACATATCCAGATGAATTATCTCAACTTTATGTTTATTTTGTTAACCTTCAGCCACAAGTGGAGAAGAAAAAGATTTTCTGCAATTTGAGTTAGGGTCAAGTTTCAAGTCAACCGCAAACTGTTAATATTCTATAATCACTTTCGAGGAATGTGCCTTTTCTCTTATCTAATTTTTTTACATGTAAACTCTGTCTCATCATCTTCACCATCGTCTGCTTATATTCGTTATATATATATATATGGCCTTCAAAAAAATGTTGATGGTTATATAAAGAGAATGGCGATGCAAAAATTGCCTTCAATTTATTCCATCTGTATCTCTATAAATCTTATTCGAGTATCATCATGTCAAGTTAATTTTTTCCTGTCAAGAATTACACACACTCTCCGACCATCTTGAAACCATTTGTGTCACACATGAGAAAAGTAAGAAAATTGATGATGTCTTGATTCAACTTAATCTAAAGTGTCTCAAGGCCAACAACATGAGCAACTACTTGCTGCTACAACGTCAAAAAAATGATTGATATATAAGCGGTATAATTTTAGTTTATGTGTTAATTTATTTAAATGGAATGCTTAAGCAGACTGCTTTCTTTACCTCCACCATTCTTATAACAAAGGTAGGGGAACCGCCACACATTTCCCAATCCGATGGCTAATCCAACGGTGGACATAATGAAGTCGAGTTTGGATCCCCATGATCCTCGCTGGGGTAGATCGTCATCCTTATCCTCATGAAGTTGGGCGACAATGGCGTTCGTCATTTTGGGTGATGTTGCTCCAGACTCACTTCCGTTTGTCAATTGGTTTATCTCCATACTAAATCCTAATGCTCGTGCTTCAGAACTGGTGTCTCCAGCCGAGGGCTTCTCGCTCATCCTCCGTTCACACACTCCCTCTCACACACTCTCACTCTCCGCCTTGGTTAATCCAAATAACACGGTTAACAAACTCTCCTTATCTTTTTATCAAGATTAAATGCTAATCGTCAAAGAAGCCAACTACTTTCTCCACTATGATTATACTCTCAAAATTTAAGTGATATAATACGCCTCTTCTAAATGAAGTAATGACAATGCGATTTTTTTAGAGAGGCAAAATTATGCTCAAATAACATATATTAATATCACAGCCACCGAAACCCCAGCTTAGCACAGGACACCACTAACCACCACTAGCATCACATCACCATTCACAAGTGAGTCAACTAAACGCGGCTCCTACATACATGCCACCCCAGAGATTAAGCGAAATGTAGGAGTACTCTGCAACAGCATTAATCTCTATTTTATTTTTTACAAATCTCTATCTATAGACTCCGCTAACCACTTTTCTAGTGTAGGCAACTATGATGCTGATGTTTGGTAATGCCAAGTAAAAATAATAATGTTTACATTAACATTACTGCAACAGTGTCTTTCACTCTGTGTGCCTCTCACTCACTCACTCACTCTTTCATACTGAAATGGAGCGGTTCACTCTTCTCTCTCTCTATCTATCTATCGCTAGCGATTGTGAGCGTTAAATTGCGGAAGTGTCAATTATACCTCCCTAAACCCACCCTCCAGTTCCAATGTAAGTGGACAGGAGGAGCGAAACTAAATGAGAAAGACGAACAGAGCACTAGCTCATTTCATTTTTTCTTCCTTAAGCTTCTCGGCAACTGATTGTGAATCTGAGATCTTGGAGGAGAGTGTTATAGGGAGACTCATTTATTTTCGTCCAGCATGCCGACCATCATTCTGTTTCATAATGAAATGAAATGCTTTATAAATATATTCCTTCTCTTGTATGATAATGTTGCTGATGATTCGATATGATGGGATATGTTGTGATGTGATGTTGCAGTATGAAAAAAAGTACTCAACCTCAAACTTGATGTTCATTATGGACATTCACCCATTTAGCATATGTCATGTCATATGGCGGTTTGTTTGTCTCCATACATTCTATCACCATCAACCATTATCTATCTTTTTATAATTGATGCATGTAAAATAACAATCTCAAGACGTATCTGCGGAGAGGTTGCAGAACATTTAGCGGTAAATAAATCTCCTCATTTATGCAATAAATGTCAATAAGATGCCGCGGAAAATGTGTCCTACATTAAGATTATAATAATTTGTGATTAGAGGAAAAATAAAGTTGTTTTCAATTTTTGGGGAAAAAATCACAGCTCTTCTTTAGTGACAGAAATTTGGAAGGCTTCACAAACTAAAAGGTTATTGGCCGCATGGTCAAAAGGTTTTTGAATGAAAACAAAGGGCCCCTTTCATATAATTTTATTTTGATTCTAGAATTTCTACAGTTTTCTTACAAATACAAAATTTAAACTAGCAATTGAAATTGAGCAGCGAAATTAACAAAACAACAAAAAAAATGAGTGAAAACCTGGGAATGAAAATGGGTTTGAATAAGATTTGGCAAAAAATTGATACGAGAGCCCTTGATATATCAAAATGATTTAGGAAAGAGTAATGAAACCCTAAAAAATTTTAGTAGAGACATTTGGCGGTTTGCAGTAGGTCTGTGGCATTTACTATGAAAATACATCGTTCAGCAATTATATAACGCTTTGATGGTGGTATGGTGTTTGGTGGCGGTGCTGATGACCATGATGATATGATGCTGACTAGTATCATTTTCATGTCAGCATTACATCCTCATTAAAGTGAGTTTTTTGCATGTATGGATCATCCTCATCATCATCGCCACACCATCACTATAAGCATTTACATCTTTGACATTAATGCACCTCTCACTTATTCTAGCTCAAAGTGAAATCGACCTCACACAAAGGAGGAGAAACAATACAATTGCTCCTGCTCTATCGATATTTTCATGATGATGATGATTGCGTGGAGACAAGAGATGACAATATATGATGTGGCTATAATCCAAATCTTATTCTCAACTCACCCCGTCCAATCAAACAAATGTCTAGGTTTGCTAATTTTTTATGGAAAAGTAAAATGTGACAGCTAGCTTACATTTCCTCCATTAAAGGAAGCTATGGAAAATTAAAAATGTCTAATTTGTTATTATGGTTCTCCCTACTAATTAACTAAGAGTATTCCAAGAAAGTAGTTTCCTACAAAGAGAGAGAGTAGTAGTAGGTATTCCTTGTTCGATATTTTGTGCCTACATCGAATTCACGAATTTTTCATTACTATTTTTCTTGGATGCGCATTGGCGACAAACGCTTATAAATCTTGCTATGCATGAACCCATCAAATAAAAAACGTTTTAGCTATGTATACCAGCAAGCAATTCATATGAGTATGCATTACAAAAGTGAGGAGCAGACAGGAAATGATCACTTTATCCATATAAAATGCACAATTACTCTTTGTGGTCCTGTCGCTGTCTACTCGGTGAATGAGAACGACTAAAATCATGTCAGTGTGCATCTGTATAATCATCATCACCATCTTGATTGCTTAGCTCATATAATCTATTCCTCTCCTTACTGATTATATAGTGAGTAACAACAAACAGTAAGCTAGTTGGAGGAGCAAGTAAACTAGAAATAAAAATTTTATCACTATTTTTTGCCTTTACTTTTCACTAAAAGAAAAGATTTTATTGTTACTCTCATCACCTTATTTTATTGCTGAACTAATGAAAACGAGTGGAGAAAGTGAGTAGTTTCACTAAAAAGTAAATGTATGTATATAAAGAAACTATATGACTTTGACATGTCTTCCTCTTACCGCTTGTCCAAACCTTTCTTTTAGTTGGATGCTGTTGCTTCCTACCGGTCCTGTATGTTGTTCCTTGGTTTAATCCCAAAACAAAATAAAACCTGTTGCTTTTCCTCCTTCCTTTGTAGGTTGTTGTAATAATGACACAGATAAAACTTGTCTCGTCTTTGCCTTTTTTTGTTCTATTCCAAACTTTCTTCTTGCTTTGTACTCCGCTTGCTAGGTTCCCACGAACCAAATTGAACCACTGCTTCTCACCACAATAATGAAATCTTTTCACTTGGTTCACATGTACCTACAGGTTTGTAGTCTTTTTACATGAAACACAATGTGTTTGAAGGTGAGGAACACAATGGTATAAAAAATTACACGTACTTAGGTATCAATGTTTTATGTCGCACAAGGAGAGAAAAAGTGTTTCAAGTACTTTCTTTCTAGTTGCTGTTAGTGCTATGATCCCTCAAAAGTCTAGAGTGAACTACAACAACAACAAAAAAATGAATGAATAAGTTGAGGTTGTGTAGCGTTGTTAAAAATGAACGGAAGAAGAAGAGCCTACGGAATAAGGTTGTAAGACTAAAAGTGACACACACACAATGAAAAGTCAAACGCCTCTGGAGACGAAAAGACGGTGAAACAACAAATTGTTTCTGGTTTGGTTGACACTTTGAGTGGAGAAGCACACTGGGATCATACCTCGGTGAAGGGTTGCAGCCAAGTGTTGTCGTTTCCCAAAAGTGCAAGAGATGAAAGTCTACAAACTTGGCAGAATGTGTGTGTCCAACAACATCACTCTGTCCACTGCTAGTTAGTATCTGAGCTCAGAGTATAACATGAGGATGGGGAATGACGAATGGCTATTCTATCACGATGTGGTGATGCTGGGGATCAGGATTATAGCATGGAGATTATCTCTCCCATTCAGTGAAGCTTGAGTATTAGTGCTTTTTCTCTCTGTTCTCCCTGGCATATCACAAAGGAGGCCCCACTTTAGTGAGTTTCACACTCTTCTTTTTGCTCTTCAAAAACTCACCCTCCCAATGCTCATGGCTATCGCTTTCGTGGTGGTTTGGTTGGTGGTGATGGTGGAGGAGAGGAGATTTGTGCACGCAGACAAATTTTTATGACCGACGAAGAGAATTGATGGAATTTCTACTTTTGTAATGGTCCTGGCGTTTCCACTTTAGGTTCATACCAACAATCCCAATATCATCTTCAATACTTATAGCATCCAGACCATGTACACATTTTCAAAAAAAAGTATACATAAATACAACCATGTAAGTTCATAAATTCGTCCATGTCCAGTGGCAAAAAAACTTGGTAATAAAATAGTTAGAGTATGAGCGATGATACCATGTGTCTAGCGTATAGAGTGTAATGCAGCGTTAGCATCATCCAACCCATTGACATGATGTCAAGCGGAACCAAATGGATGACAACAAACGGAAGCAGACACGGTAGCAGCAGTAGTAGCCAGTGGCCATCCAACCACTCCAGTTTATCAAACGCTATGTATTTTATGTACAAAAAAGGGTGTTGGTGATGATGGGTGAACCATTTTCAAAAAAAAATACGTAAACTTGTTCCGAAACTAACATTCATCTTATTTGCCACAGGGAAGCAACGAATATAGCAGAAAGAATGCATAATGAGCATGGGCATAAACCTTAAATTGTTTTTTATGTGAGGAGACGCAGAGCAAGACTGGACATGTTGTGTTTTGGTGGTGGTGGTTGTACATTACCTATAAACATTTTATTGGCATGAAAAAGTGGCTAACCATTAATTAGACAAACAAGTTGTTCTCACCCTTGTCTTAGATCATGCATACTTTTTTTTATCAAATCAACATCAGATCAGCACAAGTTTGATATCTCCAGTGTTCTTGCTTAGGCTTGCTTGCGTGCTCACTCAATGAAAATATTGAGTGAGTGAGATGAAAACGAAAATTAGATTATAAATAACAATGAGTCAACGCACCTCTCCCACCCTTCTATACTTCATTTTTTTCAACCTTTTATATTATTTCCAGTTGGTCAAGTGCCTAACATCAATTTCTCCTCCGTTTTTCACTTGCCTTGTTGATCCATCATTTTTATAATGCCTGTGGGGCAAATTTAGACACAAACCATCCTCCCTATAAATTAAGTATCGACAATCACAATCATTTCACACGCCTACCTTGCTTAACTAAAACACATTAATTGTTCGTAGTATAGTGATGAGCCAACCAAATAACATTACTTTTCAGTTTATTACTCTTCATCCTGCTGAACTGAACCGGAAATGCTGAAAGTCGTAAGGGATATGAGATGAAAAATTTAAAAAATAAAAAGGTAAGCGACCATGAACTCCATTTCGTTTTCCCTATATACTAATAGGGTCGTGCTGTCTCATTCATTACGATAGTGTGCTACTACTGCTGCTCCTCGTCTTGAAAAAATGTGTCACTTGTCAGTTTCTATCACATAATATATATACATATGAATTCCAGATGCACTATTGTAGCTGTGGGTAGAAATTTGAAGTTATAATATATATATGTGATTGTCATGTCATCATCATGATATGTTACGATTGTGATGATGATATGATGATGATCCCCATGCTAATCTTTTCTCTAGTGGTCACATAATATTGTGTACATACATACAACTGTAATGTGACAGTCATATTCATAATGGTTTGTAGATTTCAAATGTGTGAAGTGCACGTTTAGCAGCGCCAGTGAGTGTATCATGAAAGGGATGCGAAAGCCATCCTGACAATTGACCTCGATGGTTTTTTCCTTATTACAGTATTATTTATGACCAATCTAGTGGAATGGCAGGAGCCTTTCACAGTCCCACACTCTTTTTCAATTCATCATTCAGAGAGAAAGAGAGGAGACGGCGAGGACATGACATGAAGCGAACTAAACATACGTACACGTCTCACTCAAAATACTTATTGTATTGTACTACAGCACACTGTGTGCTTGCTCCGCTCTCTATAGAACACTGTAAAATGAACTCTCATCTCTTTGTACCCTGTGGCATTCCTTCATCAAATCCGCTTTTAGTGGAAGTTCCATTCAGTCCATGATTTTATTTTCATGTACATTTCAATTTTGAAACTTTGACATCATCGGTACAAGTTTTATGTGATTTTTTTCTCTATGTATGCTGACATTTTTTAAGAGGAGCATTTGTGCTTACCTTTGAAACGTGCAAAAATGTGTTTAGCAAACGGCTTTACCCATCTCCTTATTCCATCCAATTCTATTTCATACGAAGTACAAGGCCGAAAGCAAATCTCCTTTCATAGAAACAGTATGCACCAAATCGGGGCTTTATTTTTTTTGGTGTCATCAATCGATTGATATAGACAGCTTGCAATATGAATTTTTATTTAAAAGTTTCTCCCTAATATATTTTACGTTTTCTGCAATTTTGATTTTATGATTTGGAACGATAAAGTCAACAACGTCACGCCTAGAGAAAATATGAGTCGAAGCTAGAAATGATGAAACATGCAACTTCTCTGACTTTAAGATAACCTCTATAGCTTTTGGTTAAAAAAATAAAATCTATTTGAAATTCGATCATATTAGTAAATTAATCAGAGGTGGTAATTATCCATGGATAATGGTAAAAATGGTATAAATCCACAAAAATTGATAATAATGATGTATATGCATAAGATGCAGATATACCGATAAACATAACGATATCAATATCAATTTCTTAGTACACAAACACTTGCAATTTGGTATACAGTATACAGCCATGCCTGGAATTAATTTGTAAATTAGTAACCAAGTCAAGGCCCAAAGCTCTTCCAAATATAACAAACTGAATCGAAGCACAAATGGCAATGAAATTTTTAGAATTGTTGCATCCAGTTTTGTTAGAATTTGAAAATCTTCATTGTCAAAACTGTTTGATTGATTGATATTCTTTATTAAAGTGTTGGCAAGTATCAGCTATAAGCTGGTCTCCCTACCGTAACACCAAGTTTGAGTTATTCCATTATTTTACAGACAGGTCATACAACATAATCCGATTCGCAAACAAATCATTATAATTTTACATTATCATTTAAGATACAAGTAAGTTTCAGACAAGGTTTATTTTCAAACGGGATACATACATAATATAATAACTAAGATCAACACAAACACTTTTAATATAAACTATGCTGCTTAAATAGTAAGTTCTTTACAGACGTTTTAAAAATTGGATAAAACATCTTATTTATGTTCATGTTATTGGTTTATCGGTGAATTTTATAGCATATCGACTTGAATTCAGTTATGGTTGGAACATCTTTGTCTATCTGTCTCTCCGATTCTTGTGAAATTTCCTTTTAGGAATTCTTCTCTCACAATCAAACCCAAAATCTCTCCTTTCTCAAATTTTAGGAAGTAAGCAGCATCAAGCAGAGTGTTTGTTAGACTGTCAACAGTTGGCCGTCAACCCATCCGCTCATATACGAATGTTGTGAATTGTTTGCATAAATATAAAAAAACTTGATTGTGTGGAAGCAATGTTGACCTCCATCAGATTTCAAATAAGATTTAAAAAATCAAAAAAATTTTCCATATTTTTTATGTACAAATGAATGTTAAAGGGTAATGTGGAAACTCATATTTTACAAACCCAACACAAGCGTTGAGTCAAATATGCTCTCAACAATGTTTTATGATGTTTTTGTGTTCAGTGACTTTCTTAATTGGAAAATGGCGGAAAAAGAGAGATGAGCCAGTATTATAAGTTTGTGTTACATTGTATTGATAATGGAGGATTATTATTGATTTTTTAACTGAAAACACATGTTTACAACAAAGGCTTTTATATGAATTAGCTTCTATTGATTCTAAGAATTCATATTTGACTTTTTGGTTATGACCTGGAATGTTAATGAATGTCCCATCTTAAATCAGTACCATGGTTGCCTGATTTACTTTCTTTGTTAAGTTTCTTGGTTGATGAGAACAATGTATGTAACACAGTATTATACATATATACATACATCCTTTGTCAAATATAGAAACAACATCAAGCTTTATAAATGCACAAAAAATATCCAATTACCAATTGCTAACCATTTGACAGAATCCTTGTAACATTTTAAGTTAAGCCTCGTGACAGTCAGTCTACTTATTGAATGATCTTAGGAAGCTCTACATTTTGATTTCGGAAAACATTCATTAACATAATTTGATTTTACAACCTCTTTAATCAGAAAGTTTACCAGCTCAATTTGTCTACACTCAGCGGTTGTAAAGAAGGTTGCATTTGACACAACTCAATAAGTCGTATTTTTCATGCCATCTAAATACCATTTAAAACAACTATGCAACACTTGATCGTATATATATATATACGCAATATGCCAAACCCACGCACTCAAATATTGTTATGTTCTCACTTCTCAATCATTGTTCAATGCTATGTACAGAGCTATGAATGTAGACTGAGCTAGGATTTTATGATGGACAATATGCAATGCTACGCTTTAACAGTCTGGGTTGCATGAGGGTTTAAACTTGAAATATAGTAATAAAAAGCATTTTCTGATTTATCAGAAATAAATTATTTGTGGCATTCCACGTGCAAAGTTGAGAATTGCAAGCATCATAGCCCATTATCGATGTGTCGATGGAATTGAACGTAGTAGTAGCGAGAAACCCTTTTCCCAGCGCCGGTCTATTGCATAGGAGCATGAGGTGAGTGAGATTGGCAGCCAACTACAAGGCTCCAACGGTTTCTCGGGCCGTCCTCCCAAGCCGACTGCTTACGACACACGACCACCAACCTGCATTATTCAGTTTTGAGAGGGTTCTACCTAACACGAGTCTTGAGATTTATTTAATTTCTTATGCATACACGCATCCTTGTCTACGCTTTACTTTATATTATTATATCAATTTCAACCTCCAGCGAAAAAACGTTATCATTTTCAGTTTACTTATCGTTAGCTAAAAACTACCATTAAAAATAACACATTATCTAAAAGATTGTAAGCTACTGGTACTACTTCATCGCATGTTTTTCTCATTTCCTTATTTCATCATATGAGGAAAAATTAACGTGAATGGATAGGAATCTATCGGCATTTACTCCACGTTGCAAAACTTACAGTTTTCTATTGCAAAACACGAAGAGTAATTGTGTTGTTTGTAAGATTGTGTGCAAAAAAAATTTGTAGAATCCTTCTATGATTCTGATCTCGTGCCATTATCAGTGATAATTGTAATACTACCATGCATCTATCTCATCATCAACGTCATACTTAGCTGCATTCGACACGTCTTCTCTTGTAATATCCCTGTACAAATTTATTGTGTACATGAACAAGTGAGTGACAGTGTTATATACAAACAAACAATATTGTGAGTAGCAAGGTAGGGGAGCCAGACAAGTTTTTGGGACTGCTCGCTTCTAAGCACTCAGATGTTGCGGTGCAGTTGCTTTTACATTATACGTCTTACTCCATAAGATTCCTGTATTTTGATTTGTCTTCTCATATATATTTATTATCATTACCTTTTCTTTACATCATAACATTGTTTATCAGCTGTCATATTCACACCCCCCAGCAGTCATTACATAACCTTTATTACGCACTATCAGAAATTCAAAAACCAGACTTCAAAGTCCGAGTCTCGTGACATTTTAATCCATCATTCCAAGGCATTTTTTGTTAAGAGTAATCCTCAATTAATTCGTGTTGTTTGATAGGTTTGTGAGGTGTTGGTGGAAGTGGGTTGGCTTGGCTTAGCTTATGATAGGGTATGATTGGAATGAAGTTGCAGTAGTGTACTTTGACCATTGAACATTAGAGCCGACTGGGTTGGGAAGTGATAAGAAAAGTGCATTTTTGTTATACGGAAACGTACATCATACCACCGACATAATCATCAGCATATCATCATCATTACTTGGCTTCTAGCTGAAAGTTGAGCAAGAGCAGGCTGCGGACTAGTCTCATCGTTGCTTCCAGTAGTTTGAAGCGTTACATTTCGGTTAAGTACTGCTGTGGTAATTGGATAGTGTTCGGATCAGCTGTTCAGCTTTAAGGTTTTATTAAAGGCTCAGGTATGTTAAAATGTACTTTTCTTCCTTCTGCTTGTGTAGGATACATAAACAATATTACATTAAATTAAGCCGGTATTTATTGTATTTTTGAACTTGCTCCAGGTTTGGGATTTAGAAACGACACTTCTTAACAGGCGGTGCAGCTAATTAATACTCTTACAATGCCTCCAAGGAACGGAAATACTCCAAAGGTGATATTTATGTTGAAAAGTACAATTTTATTTGGGCTAATGATAAATAAGTTTACTTATAATAGATATGGTTATGTTTTTTGAAGGGACGCGTGGCCTTTATACATCCAGACTTGGGATTGGGTGGTGCAGAAAGACTCATTGTTGATGCAGCTGTAGGTCTTCAGAGAAGAGGTTATGATGTGACCATATTCACCGGCTATCATAATCCTAGTCATGCATTTCCTGAGACTATTGATGGGACTCTGAGGGTAAATAAATATTTTTTTTAACTCTTGAAGTACCTTCGGGATTCCCGTAATATGTATGGTAATTCAAAACTTAAATGAATTTAGGTGATCCCTGTTTGTCAATGGATTCCACGTAGCTTGTTCGGAAAATGTGTGGCCCTCTTCTCCTACGTGAAAATGACTTTGGTTGCTTTGTATGTCAATTTTCTAGCCGTTAGTACTTCTCGACGACCTCAAGTTGTCGTTTGTGATCAGGTGGGTATAAAGAAGTAAAAGTATACAAGTTAGTTCAATGTACATCTGGACCTATAATGTTTAATGTAATGATCCCTTCGATTTGAAACAGGTTTCCGCATGTATTCCAGCTTTGAAATTACTACCTGGCTTCTTTTACCCAAAGATAATGTTCTACTGCCACTTTCCCGATCTCCTGCAGACAACTCGGGAAAGTTTCTTTAAGAGGTTGTATCGCGCTCCGTTGGACTGGCTTGAGCAGTTCACCACTGGGCTTGCTGACAAAATTGTAGTCAACAGCTTGTTCACAAGTGCGTATATTTTGTTTGTAAACCTCTACCTGTCTGTTTTATCACTCAAATTTACCTAACGACTATGATTTTTTTCTCACAGGAACAGTATTCCAAGAGACGTTTGGTCGACTCAAGATCACTCCGGATGTACTATATCCTTCCATTAATACAAAGCTATTTGATGAAGCAATGAAAAGCAAGCAAGCTCTGAGGCAGCTGGACAACATCAACTTCAAATACACCTTCCTCTCCGTAAATCGGTTTGAAAGGAAGAAGAACTTGGCGTTGGCCATCAGAACATTAAGTAAGTAGGATAATGACAAGTATGCTGCCTTTTAAAACACACATACATAAATACAAGTAGGATAGTGAAAGTGTTTGATCTTCACATCAAACGTATAAGTAACTAATTATGACTAAACATTATGAATTTGTAGAGAAACTTCGCACATGTGTTGATGAGGAGGAGTGGGGAAGCGTACACTTAGTCCTTGCTGGAGGCTATGATCCACGACTGGAAGACAGCGTAAAGTACTTGGAAGAACTGAAAAAGATTTGTGCTGATGAAGGTGTTGTCGACCACGTCACTTTTATACAGTCACCCAAAGATGATGTCAAAGTTCATCTGATTTCCAAGTGTTTTGCATTACTCTACACTCCATCAAATGAGCATTTTGGTATTGTGCCCCTTGAGGTAAGTCAAATAACTTCTAGTTCTTTGTTTCAAGCATGAGCAGACAAAAATAATGACTAATTGATTATGTTTCTTCAGGCAATGTACATGGGTAAGCCTGTGATAGCAGTGGACTCTGGAGGACCAAGGGAAACTGTCGTAAATGAAATAACAGGCTTCCTTTGTCCTGCCACTGAGATTCATTTTGCGGTTGCCATGGCACGTCTCATTAAAGACCCAAAAATTGCAGTAAATCAAGGCTCCGCTGGGAAAGCCCGTTTCAAGGAACATTTCTCATTTGATGCGTTTTCCCTAATGTGGGACCGTAGTATTGAAGGATTGATCTCAACTTCATCCACATACGGACATGGTAGAGCTGAACTTACTGGGAAAATAGCAAGGGAGCATATAGACTAAAATATTAAGACCGCAACCTTCTTCCATAATCCTAATCCCAACTCTGCAACTACTCAAACCATGAAAAGCAGTGTAGAAAGCTAGCTTTCTAAAATATTTATATGTTCTTCGATAGTATGTAGAGATATGCCTATCATTTGTTGTTGCCAGTATAGAATAATAATATGGCAGAAATTTCCATGCCTACTGAGTCATGTGCAATACTAACTCGTCCTCAGTATAAAAACGAAGACTTGAACGTTCTAGTTTTAACGAGTTATTTTTTAGCCAACAAAACCTTGCTTGTAAAACTGATGTCATAGAAATATTTGATCGTGTCTAGAGAATTGATATGTATATTTTGCTCATACTCATACATGACACATATCATCATTCATCGTCACTTATTGATCACCACCAAAACTTTAATACAGTCTGTATTCCATATTACAATATGTCCTAATCTTAACGTTGATGAACGTATGATTGTATTATTTTAATAATTAGTGTTAGAAAATCTAAAGTGTACAGTAAAACAAATATATTATGTGTATGTATGTATGTATGTATGTACTAAGACCACGTAAATTCATGCGTTTTAAGTGATTCTGAGATTTCATTTTTATCACATAGGCTGCTTTATGAAACGAAAAGGTTCTATGTTCCTAAAAAAATGTATGCATAAGTGTGTGTATAATTTTAGCTTCTGAAAAAATTACAAAAAATGTTTTAGATTAAATAGTTTCAGACTATTATTGTTCATCTCATTTATAAACTGTTTTGCTCAGCATTACCCCAAAACTGTATTCTTGTTGCAATCGTTTTGCATATGCTAATGAAATAATAATTTAAAAGTTCTTTTGATCGTAAGCATTTCAAATTAAATGTAATGAGGGATTAATACATTTCTTTATGATTTACTGAATGAAATAAAGTTTTGTGTGTGAATTTCACATACATTATCCTATCCAATGAAAGATAAGAGTAATTTTGATTTTTTTCCTGCATTGTGCATTTGTTATCATACTTCAACTACAATGGAATCACTGTCTCATTCTTAAATATCATAAATGTGTTTGATGAAAATAAAAGAATTCAACTCATGTTATTTTTTTCGACTATTTCATAAAATTGTATTGATTTTTCCGCGAGTCTACAAGCCATCATCATCTGATAAATAATTATATTCATTAATTAATATTGAAGTAACAATATACAACAATGACTGATTGAACTAACCGAAGCAACACACACTGTATATATATATATATATAGATTATTTAATATATTAATATTATTTTTACCATACCACAATACATTACATCATTTATAATCATGTTGTTTTTAAATGTACCACATATTACATTACATTTATATGCTGTTTTTTAAAATGTGATAATAACCTTACTTGTACAAGATGCTATATTATATTACATATATCTGTGATGAATCAGTTGTTGTTGTTGCTTTTTTTTAAAACTTTCATTGTAACATAACATAACATATTATCTCAAATAGAATAGAATCTACACATATCATTATTATGCATACTCTTGTTTCAATGATTCTACACAATTCCAAATAAGTTGCTAACACTAATTATTAATGACATTTAACAATATATTTCTTGTTATCTTAATCATTTCACATAGGTATATCTTCTGCATCATAATAATCATAAATCAGTTTTTTACACAGGTTCTTTGATTTAAAATCTATATCCTTCACATTTTACGTATAAGTTTATTAGGATATAGTTTTAGCTCCACAAAAGGGTATGTCAATTTTTTTTCTCAATAATTGATGATGTACACAGGTTAAATATAACAGTACACATGATAGCTTGGGCATTTCTTCTACTCTCGGGTCATAGCTAAATATATAGAGGTGATTTATCATCGCTGAAAAATAAAAATGGTCGAGAAACTTTTTCCTCTCTTAAAAAATTACGAAATAGTTGAAATTTAGTTTAATGGTGAAAGTAAGCTGAAAATCTAAAACAAATATATATTTGGGTATTTTAACTAGATAAAATGAGAAAGCCCCAATTACAATATGCAAGAAGTATTTTTTTTTAAATAGAAACTGAATCTAAACAAAGGGTTGTCAATAGTTTAAACTAATAAATTGGAGATGTGTACACTGTGTACATACTGTTAGTTAAGTCAGTTCATGCATAGTTTTCTGATGGAGCATGATGTTGTTTCTAAACTAATCACTGTAATATTCACAAGCTCAGAATTAGAATAAATCCATGTATCATTTTTTTTGTTAGCGATATTAGTTCAAGTAAGAAATTAGTAGATCAAAATCACAACAATCCTGAATAACTAACTCTTGAACAAAGGGGCCCAGCATTATTTCAACTTTGGCTTGGCAACTAGTTAATTTCCTCCTACCTAATATATGGCAAACGATCTGACTGAATGCATAAAACGATGCTTCTAAATTTGTCAAAAAAGGGGTATTCAAAGAATTACCAAAATTTCATTTCAGAAAACTAAATCATTCAGCTATCGTTTTCCTTCCTCCACCATTTTTAAACTCCTGATTATTTTTTTTAAAAACAACACTACAGTAGCCTTGAAAACGATGTGTATTGGGTACACAATAATATGTATAACCGTTCTATAATAGTGTAATATATTTATAATCTTTTTAGCCTTAAACCACTTTTACCTTACAATTAATGATTGATAAACATTCACACTTGAAGCTCTAAAAAGGGATTCCATTTCTTTTCTCTCTTTCTGTGCTTGCGCTTGCAAGTCTATTTCTCCTCATCATCATCACCGTCATGATGATAAACTTGCTTGAGTGATTCAAATATCAAAATGTTATGATTTTTATTCTTTCCTCTTAAAAAAAACTCATTATTTTGGTGATTATTATTAATCACGAAATGATTTTGGTTTGACTGGAGTGATGATGATTTGAAATAATGGTGTTCAACTTTTGATAACCTAGATAGAGAAAAAAGATGTGGTTGGATTTGAATTCATGTCACTTTCTCTCATCTCTGCAATTCCTTACAAGACAGCCTGAAGGGATTGGCCCAACCTCAATAATATTAAATATTTAAGTCTTGACAAACAACTGCTTTTGGTATAACAGATATACACATGTTTAGATTTTACACTGGTCATAGTATACAATACATTCAATAATTATAAGATGTATATTAACTATCAAAGTAAAGTTATTACTCGTAATTATTTTTTTAAATATTGGTTGCAGTATGCATACATGTAATATGTAATCTTTATAGTATTACACAGTTTTTTTACTTATATCTTTAAATAATCTTTTTTCTCCTATTTCGCCATTACCATCATCATAATATAACATATTAGTCACACTTTCACAGCTAAAAATTGGGAGGTTTTTTTAAAATTTAAAAATATTACGATACGAATACGAACGATGAGTGATACACAATATATAGTTAAAATTAGAGTAGAGTACATGTTGTTGCTTTGTTCCTCCCAAAAAAAGGAAAACGCACAGAGACAGATTGCTTTATACAACTTGGTTTTTCTCATATCGATAAGAATAAACACATGATTATTATTAACTATGTAAAATTATGAATGCAATTATTTATACACGCTAACACAATATATATTATAGATATATATTAATATGTATTATCATCATGATCATGGTCTAATTTTTTTTAGATGGTAGCTTGATTAATAAGGTAATAACACAGTTGTACAAGTTCACAGACACGACCAACGACAACGAGGATGAAAATATGGATGGATAAGCACCTCCCAAGGTAAGTGCAGAACACAAGGAAAGAAATGTGAATCTGATGCATTAAATTCCAATATTAGTAGGGTTAAAGGGTGGTTGGTGGTGGGTGAGGTCCCAATAAGACAATGTAAATCTTTGTGAATAACTTTCAAAAATTGGAACTAACACAGAATTTTTCTTCTCATCTCTTGCATGTTCGAATTTTGAGTGAATATGAATAGGTTTGTTTGGTTTGAGTCTATTTTTTAAGAAACAGAAGTTGGGCAAGTGCACTACTACTGTACCATCATCATCGTGAGTCATTGTTTGTAAATCATGACAACCAAGAGTCGTTTCAATGTTAAACTAAAAGTAGCGTTTTTTAGCCAACCTTTACTACTTCAAATAAACGAAAAAGTCTATCAGATTAATTTGATTATTACGCATCATCATTATATCATCATCATCGATAATTCATAATTAATAACATACGTTTCAACGTACAATGTCTAATTGTCTACCAGCTGTATGTATATCTACCAAACTTAGATATATTGTATTTAGCAAGGAAAAATAAAACCTTTCTTCATCTAAAACAACTAAAATAATTTTTTTATATACGTATGTGTGTATATATCAGTGTACATAATATACTTATACTTTGGCCTCCTAAGTAAACATGGCAAAAATTATATTAAAATTAACCATATCAAGCTAACTTTTTGTAAATATATAAGAGTTTATATGAATCATCACCATACTATTATTATATATTCAGCTTCAGCCTAAAATAAAAATTGTTTTTCCATATAATATGCCATTTCCTTTATAAAACCTGATGATTGTATTATTTCCTTTTCAAAATAAATCCGGGAGATGATAAAGTTAAGATAAATCGAGAGACTTTCCCCCTTTTTCCTAATGCACTTGAGTTTGTGCAAACAAAGAAGGGAAACACTTAACATTGCACAACACCACCTGTTTGTATGTACCTGAGCACCAATGAAATTGATTTCTGATGGATTAGTTAAGACTCTTACAAAATAAATACTAGTGATAAGTAAAGTATATAAATCTCTCTATATATGTATATACCTGATTCAGCATAGCTATAACAAAAAAAACGAAACAAAATAAACTAAAAATGTTTTTCTTCTTTTTATATACACGATATACGTTCCAGTGTTAACTAGCAATGTGATTGACAGAGTTTATATTCTTGCTTTCATTTACACAGATCTGCAGTTAATTGGCAGTTGGATAAAAGAGTCCTAAAAAAGTATATTTTAAAATTTGTGGCCATCTCTTGTCTCTTATTCTAACAAAAAGATAGACTTCATCTCTAAAAAAACCAAAATAATAGCTGGTGATGTGGGGGACTTTTCATTTGGGATGTTTAAAGCATTCCTATTTCAACGATACGGTGCACAACCAAACATTTTCATGACTACTACGTTTTACATAACCAACCTAAAACTAGCACAAACTCATTCATTAAAACGTAGTCCAAAACTTAGCATCAGTCAGAAATCCAACAGAACGTCTTCGTCTTCCAATTTTTTTAGTGTAATATGTGCGCACAACACTTTTTCCGCAAACTTTCACTTCAAACTTTTCCATACTGTCATAATATAATATGTCAGTACCAAAGAGAAAGGGGGTGGATGGGAAGGTGGTCAAGAGATGGGATACGTATTTTTGTAGGTGGAATGATGAACTTGTCAGAATAATACCCACCAAACTACCAACTCCAAGTTTAATTGTTGTAGCATATTATACTCAAATTATATAATATTTTTTTCCTTCTTTTTGCATTCCTTCCCTGATCCTTATCATCATCATCTTGGCTTGAACCAGTACTACATAGTTGGTTGCTTTAAGCACTAAACCACTAGAGACATATCACGCACACCGTACCACCACCATTTGAAGTCATCTTATAAAGAAACAAGTAAAACAATGAATGTTTTAATGTTTACAACAACAATGTAACAACAACACAAGAGCAAAAACAATAATGACAGAGTTGATCTAAGACGCATTATTATTTTACATGGAGAGTCAGCATCAGTATGACAATTACAGAGAAAGTAATCTACACACGTACACGCACGGGATGGGATGGCTTTAATATGTATGTATGTGTACAAATAGTACAGGTGTTTGTTATGGAGGATATACATATACTCACACGGTAAAAGGTAGTAGTAGTAAGTTCTCTAACGAATAGTATAGTTACTCTTTATCATATTCATTATATTTTTCTGTATAGATTAATACACGTCTCTAAAATGGAGTTTTTTTTCTTCTCTTCCCCGCTTGTCCTTCATCATCTTCTTCATCATCATGTTCTTCTTGTTGACTTAGCTTCTAATTAGAATTATAGTAGTAGTAATAGTAGTAGTAGCGGTATAAGTATAGTGGTGATACCAGCCTCTATCAAAATCTATTTACATACACTCTCTCTCCCAAATATAATTAACAACATTAATTACTTTTTCCCAAATGAATATTTTTTGTTTGCTTTATAATTTTTTTATGCTTGTTTTGTTCGAAGACATGGTTTTTATTTTTTGAAAATTTTCAATTTTCCTCGTAGGTATTTGTTGTTTTTATTTTCTCTTTCTTAAAAATCAGCAAATTCCTTTGCACAACGCTCAGTTGATGAAATACGGAGAACTTCTTCCTCATAGTCATCAAAATTGCTCGTATCACCAGATCCTTTACACTTCGGTATGAATGGCGCCTCCACCTAAAATATTAGAGAAATACAAATTGTTTTAAACCAAGAAATATTTGAAACGTAGCGTAACATTAAAGCAAACATAATGATCCCGATGACATCACGATATAAATATTTAAAACATGGATACAATGGCCCAAAAGCAGTACACGTAAATAAATTGCGAAACGCATTTTACTCTCAGTAGACAACACAGGATGACGGAACTCTGTTTTCCCAGAAATACATTTTCAAATTTAGACGAAGACTTTGGGTCTTAATATGAAACAACAATTGTTCCCGCATATTTGACATGCAAACGATACGAATTTCCCATTAAACGCTGTCGCCAAATAGAATCCAATGTATATCATCACGTATAAATTATAGAAGATTTAACTTCAAGAACATTAACTGATTAGATGTTAAAGGTTGCTTAGGAATAACCACAATCCTTGAGGAAAGGAGTTGAAAAAGTGTCAGTATTCTCCTTTCAAATCAATATTAATTCTACTTGGCGACATTTTTTTGCGTGGTGTGTAAAACAAAAATAGTATCCCAAAAAGGTATAAAATGATGATTACTTTAAATGAGTAACACTATTTGCACACAAAGAAAAAATTAAATGAGTTTAATTTTCCCCTAGAATTCTGTGAAATGTGCATCGAAAGGATCCTCTGGTGAAATTTTAAATGTATCCCTCTCTTCGGGAACGGGTTCAAAATAACGAGAGTCTCCTGGATGATTCGTTCTGGGTTTGAGAGGAGCGTTTTCCTACGAGATGAGTATAGAGTGGATAGAGTAACATACATAATACTAATTTTGTCCATCTACCGCTATAACTTTAGACACTGCCTAAAAGTTATATTTCAATCCCCGTAGGTTTCTGGGTACCATTGTAGAAGTGAGGTATTAATTAGTTCTTATTAGTATTAAAGTTTGAATCGATGAAATTATTTTAAGACGTTGGATGTATGGATACCGTAATAGTAATTTTTGAAACCATATGTTGGTGTATAGCATTAAATAAATAGTAAAAGTACCTTTTTCTGGAAAATAGCAATCCAGTCTGTGGTCGCAAACCACCTATGGCTTTTGATATCGTTTACCCCATTTTTCAAGTTACCATACCTCTTGGTAAGGTCAACCTGGAAAAGAAACATTATATTATTAGGTAACAAACGTATGCCTTCATTTGAAGCATGAAAAGTTTTCAATTTTAGTAGAATATTAATTAAATGTGGTTTCACCTGCAGCAGGTTTCTTAAAAGGTCTTTTAGGTCATTGGAAAAGTGGGAGGGAAAACGAACTTTTCCAGACACAATTTTCTCGTATATCTGGATAGGTTGATCAGCGAAGAAGGGCGGATAGCCGGCAGCCATTTCGAACACAAGAACACCAAGGGCCCACCAGTCCACTGCTTTATTGTATCCTTTCGATAAAATGATCTCTGGAGCAAGATATTCTGGAGTCCCACACAATGTCCACGTTCGTCCTTTTACTCGCTTTGCAAAACCGAAGTCAGTAACCTAAACAAGGTCACATCAAGAACTTCCATATAGATACCATGATCATGTATACCCATATACATACATACATACATACATAGCTTGCATACACTTCTCCAACTCATTTAATTAATTATGTGTGAAGCTTCACGAATTCCATTACCTTAATATACCCTTGACTGTCAATCAGCAAATTTTCTGGCTTCAGATCACGGTAGATCAAATCTAGGTAGTGCAGGTACTCAAATACCAAGACTATCTGGGCAGCATAAAACCGTGAGTGTGGCTCACTACACAGATCCAGGACAATACATAATATACGCAAAAAATATTAGTTTCACCAAAATCCAAAGTTTGTTTCGCTCATTTTGATTGCGTTTCATAATAATCATCATGACATGTAAGTTGTACAACAAGACAAAAAAGGTAACTACAGGACAAGTTCCATTCCATTCTACTACATTTATACTGGAAAACAACAACAGTAAAAACAAGATTTTCAAAATAGAGCATGCGATCAACAACTAATAAGTTTCTACACTAAATCAAGTAATAATCGACATTACTTTTCATGCAAAGTAGGCAGGTACTAAAGTAAAAACGGCAATTATCAAATATCAATGCAAAACACCAAAACTCATCTCCCATGCTTCACACATCATCATCATCACCAATTATCTAGATTATAGCAGCATTATATAGTCATCGTATATAATCATCATCATCATCATTAAAGCATCGCAATGCAAATGCAACGCAGTTGGAATCATCTACTAGTTTCTACCATAAGCAACAGCAGCAGCACGTGCAAACTACAAGAAGTACTGATAAATTTGCTACAATCCCATTTTTCCAAAAATGGATTCTGATGCCTCAAACTTTTTTATTTGGGATAATTCACGTTATTAAAGGTATTAAGCCAGTAAAACTACATCACACAACTCATCAATCAAAAAAAAGAAGGATAAAGGAGAAAATAAAACGAGTTAATTGTTTTGTTTAGTTTACTCGCAGCAGTTACAGCCAAATCATACACAAAGGCGAAGGATGGTTGAGCAGATTACTAGGAACTAACCAATGAATCAGTCTACAAGAGAACTGCAAGTTTTCTACTGAAAAATGTAAAAAGGCAATGTATTAAATTAGCGCGGATGAATGAACTAAAAAAGATTTTTGAAACGGAGAGAAGGGAAAGTATTAGATCATGCTGGGGAAATCACTAAATTGCCTTTTGTTCATCATGATCATGATAGGAATTTTTGCTACTTTATATTTTTCGTTCGTGCCTGAGTTTTTCTGTCGCTGCTTACCTAAATCGACCTGTTTTTCTCAAATGGGAGAACATTTCCCCGCCGGGGATATACTCTAGTACCATGTATAGATTGGAATTGTCCTGTAATAAGGTCACAAAAACAATGTTGACAATTAGAAGCTTAAAGAAGACAACTCTCACCACTCTCGTACCTAAATCTTCCCAGTCTGCGAAGATGAGAAAACATTTCACCACCGTTTACGAAATCCATCAGCATATAGAGGTTCGTCGAGTCCTAAAAAATTTCATAGGTAAAATCTGTTTTCCTCGAAAAGGCTTTCTCCACCGCTAAGCCACTCTCTTCAAATATTCATTTCATTTTGTTTCATTTATTTTTTCTGGAAGCATAGCATCATTTTGTAAACAGTTTACTTTCTCCTTGGCTCTCTCTCGGTATGCTTGCTCTTCCAAGACTTTTCATCAACTCCGTAAACCTCTTAATTTTTTATGTATTATGTATAAAAGTATTGTGTAGGCTGATGTTGCTAATCGCATCACTTCACACAACATAAGGCCTTACCTTAAAATGATACTTGAGGGTGACAAGGAACGGGAAGTTGATGGCATGCAGAATTTTCTTCTCGTTTAGCGTATGCTCCACTTGCTTCAATTTGACAACCTTTTGCTTATCCAGGATCTTCATGGCGTAATATTCTTTGGTTGCTTTGTGCTGCACAAGCATCACCCTCCCAAATGAGCCTGTTCCCAGAGTCTTCAAACGGTCGAAATCCTCCAAAATGGATGTGCTCTGGGAAACCACAGGAAACACACGAATGTATCCAAAATGTCAATCTTTATTTTTAAAAGCTTTCACCATCACCCACCAATACCTATACAAAACATAAGTTGGACACTGACAAGAGAAAACAGACACATTAGGTTTTTCCTTACCGGTGATGGATTTCGCCATTTCTCCTCGAACTCTTCCTTCGCTTTTTCCAACCATTCACGCACTATAAAATTGGTAAAAACAACAAATTTCCATTAGTACAAACCACAACACCTTTTTACAACACACAATTCAAATGAAAGTAAAATTGTTAGAGAAAAAAGGAGAGAAAGTAAAGAAAGGAATTGAGCGAGAGAAAGAAAGAGAGAAAAATAAGAAATGAAAAAATTGCTAAATAGATATTGCACTATATTATAGTGAATATTACTCTTGAATTATATTATTTTTTTATAATTTTATACTTTTCATTTATTTGTTGGAAGCAATTAATTAGAGAAGTATATAGCGTATTGCGCATGATCATATATTTTTTTGAGTAAGTGAACTGATTAATCAAGTGTGTAAGATTGATTATTACTAGTGAAAAAATTCAGCGAAGAGAAATAATTTATAGCTTACATAGATTTTGGCTTTGGCTGGAGTAATCTTTTAGCAGCAAACTACGTATACTTACATTACAAACTTACGTACTGTGTGTATTTTTATGTGTTTACAGAGAAAGAGAGAGAGAGAGAGAATGTGAGTGTGTGAAAGTATTAGACATGACATTTACAAGTAAAATATGACATTAATCGCCGTTTCTACCTCAGTACCAAGATCAGTTGTTAGAGGAGAAGGTGATTTGATAATTTAACGTATTAATTTTTAGTCTGGTTTTCAACTTTCTTCATGTAAGTTCTTATTGTTTCCATAAAGACTAGTTTAGTATAAGTAGTAGTCCAGTTTTATAAATGTTCATTATTATTATTTTAATGCAAAAGTGTCGTTAGTACTTTTTATACTAACGATAATATATAAAGAGTTTTAAGTAAATATCATAGGATACGATTGATAGTTGAATTATTTGTGACAGAAATTAAAAGTGAAGAAAGTATAAAAATAGCAATTAACACAGTAAATTAATAAACTTTCGTTTTAGTCATTCTCACTCGTCTCAAAGACAATTTTGAGCAATGACCTAATACAACATGACATGATCAAATGTACTAGAAAACAATGAATCAAAATGAAAGTTTTTAAAAAAAAATGTTATAGTTTTCATTATTGTATATAACATAATATTTTGTTGTTGATGACATGTCAAAGTAAAAGCATTCAATCACACCTTCTTCAAAACCGTCAGCCATATTCGGTCGTCGTGAAACACTTTTTGAGGCTGCTTGAGACAACAATCAGCATTCAAAAACAAAACTCAAGAAAATATCACAGAGATACAGTCATATAATATGTATAAGTTGTAAGTGTATTTTTTTTGTTTTTTTTTCACAGAGAAACGAATCTCAAACCCAAAGGGAAATAATCATTTTACCAGCTCAACAAGAAACCACCAAACCATACCACTTGTAGCCAACTTGTTGACAATTGACGTATTTTTATTGACTTGAAATCAGCGCTCCACTCTCAAAAGTTGTCAGGCTTAAATTTTTCAGTCACCAAGTGATGCCCACATTTTAAATTTTTTTTACTGTTTTTGGTTGCACCATTTGCTCTTTTTTTGAGAGACACAGCGCGTTTCGTTACATAAGCTAGACTGAAGTCATGAATATAAGAAGCAAGCAAATAGATAGAGGAATGTCTTTTCTTCTTTCTCCTTTTCTTATGTCGCCAAACTTTTTAGCTCATTGGTTGCGTACAGTCCGCACACTTGAATGTTACTGTTGCTTTGCTTCATTTTCCACATGGTATTTATATATATTGTATTGTTATTATTATTTCACTCATTTAATTCTACTTGACAAAGAGAAGGAGAACAGAGCAGGAGAGGAGAGGACAAACACACTCAACTTATTTTGCACACCACCACGCAACGCATGATGATGATACTAATATGAAGTTTGGCAAACTTGAATAAAAACAAGTGCGAGTGAGTGAGAGATAGGGAACAGAGATGGATAGAACAAAGGAGTTAAAAAGGAGAGTCAGACCGGGAGTGAAGAGGAGGAAGGAGAAAGAAAGACGGGGAAGGGAAGATAAAATAAAAGAAACATCCTCTGTTCTACATCTCTGTTCTTCCTTACCAGTACCACCACCACCACCTCCTCCTCCTCCTCCTCATTGTAGATAATTGAGAAGGAAGGAGCTGGTGTTCCTCTCTTCTCATCATCATCATCATCATGAACACACGATGATGATGTTGATGAAATTATTTATTAAAAGAATATACATGTAACAAGAATAGTTTGCAACTAGTATTAAGAAATACAGACCGCTTCTCTCGGAAATAAAGAAACGAGCGTGCACATGCAATGCACACTTTTTTCCTTCTCTCCTACTTTCCGCTCATCTCCATCTCCACTTCAACTCTTGAATAAAACACGTAAAAGATAGTCTTTTGCAGAAAAAATATATAAGAAATACGTAAAATAAAACTGCACTGGCACTGGCAGTGTGGCATCCCACTTCTTGCCTCTTGACTTGTTTTTTTCATGCTGAAGGACGAGGAATCTGATTTTAAATACATAAGGGAAAAGTAGTAGAATGTTATATGAGAGCGAGTGAACTGTGCTAGAGATTCTTTTTGCTTCTTCGCACTTCATGTAAGAAAATCTCAGTGTGCAATCTGGTTTCTCTGGATGATGTGAATTTATATTTGAGATGGAGAGAGTGGAAAGGGATTTCGATATTACTTTTGAAACCATGAATAAATATAAATTTTCATAAGCATAAATCCATATGCATGCAATGCACGCAATTGTCTTGCTGCGCTTGTATCATTCATTTTCCCGTTTTTCAATACCCAAGAGGTTGCTTGGATCCGAAAGATAGAGTAGAGAGCAGAGCTTTGATGATCAAGAATTGAGTGCGAAAAGATCTGTCTTTTGTGATGATCCGACTGACGGACGAGTTGGTTTGAATAAATATTAAATAAAACTGTTTCACTTGAGGCACAACAACGACCGAGGGGGACGTGTGGATGTGTTTATATGACCCAGATCTAGCAAAGCCCTACCGGTTATGTGCTTTCAAAATATATTGACAACTCATCATAATCATCATCGTCCTCCTCAGGAACAGAGGAACTGTTGTGATATATGTATGAGTTTTGAAATGTAAACTAAAAATCTTTTCCTCCACTCTGTGATTATGTCAAAGGTAAACTATACTCCAAATAATTTACGAACTGATGTGAAATACAAAACGGATTTTGTTAAGATTAAAAAAAAGGTTGGCTTTTCAACATTTTAGTTTTATAGACCTAATGTTTATGAAGACACATTGCCAGTTCAAACAAGTCATGAACTTCAGTCAGATCCCTGCTATACGAATGCCTGTGCAAAACACAACACCGAGAAAAAAGATGGTGATAGACGTAGACAAATAAATAAATCCTTTTTTTATACTAAAGAGTCATAGATGCACTTCCGCATTTGACAATGCACGTCTTGCTTAACTCAAGCTTTAAAGTGAATCGAACGCCAAGCAATCATCGACATACATGTAAATTTATAAGGCACAAATACATACACATGTCAACTTTTTCTAAAGAGACACTACAACTTGACGAGCCCATTTTCATCGTCATCACATCATATCATCATGATCGGTATTACAAACTTAAACCTTGCTTGATGAAAAATCATAAAAGTTTTTATGTAAAGTAACTTCTTGCTACTTCTATTCTCCTCTTTCTTATATTACGATATACAACCTAATATTTAGAAAAAGGAGGGGGAGGAAGCGCCTGTCCAATATTTCACATTGCATACAAATTTTTATACATAGTTCTTTTGCGAACATGATCTTTACCATCTATTTCGTCATAGCAAACCAGGATCATGATCATCAATCCCTTTCCTGTCAACAACATCATTTTGAGGAGAATAACGCTTGGTTGCGACTTTGAATTTTTAGTTAACTTTGATTGGCAGGAGCAGAGCAAGAGAAAAAAATAAATGGAGCAATAAAACTAGGAGCTCTTTTCCTTTTGGTGAAAAGCAACCAAGTGCAACACTTTAATTGCATGTATTGGTCCCTCACTTTGGGAACCGGGCCGGTGAGCATATCTAAAAGAATGTCTGACGGGAAGCAAAGTAATTCCAGTCATGGTATTCCATGCTATCATCTTCTTCATCATAACATCGCCAACCTAGCATAAAGTACGTGAAAACCTCTCATGATATTAATGAAGATGATGATTTACTACCCTGATAATATTTTCTATACATAAATATTCGAGTGTGTTGGAATTTCTTTTGAAGAAAAAAACTTGGCCCGTCCTGCCTACTACCATCACCTTCTTCTCACGGAAGCAAGTTACTCAAAAAAAAATTCTTACTATTTAGCACTTTTTTCATCTTTGGTAGGTTTAAATAGATGAAGATACACCATACATCATATTAGTTTCTAGGATGCTTGCGTGGCTTCACCAAAACCATCTTTCCTACTTATGTGATGTCATTATCCTTCTTTCCTGACTAGACACAAATTGTATTCCATTATCATCATCATCATCCAATCCAGATCCGGTGAAAGTTGGGGAAAGTAAGGAAAGAGTGTGATCAAATTCATTGTCGTCATCATGAGCGAGCGAGAGAGAGAGAGAGAGTTTTCGAAGCAGAGATAAAAATGGTAGCTAAAAATATCTCTGCAAAAATCTCAAAATTTGTTTTCAACAACCATACCCTCCATCATATATAACATCACATGACCACAAAGAAACAGACATGTTCCCTCCCTTCTCCCTATTATTACAAGCTTTTTGTGTTTTTGTCCTTCAAACTAAAAAAGTTTTCCTTGTCGACACAAAGTAGCAGCAAAAGGAAGGTAATAATGAGATGCTGTGCTGCTGACTATGCAACAATTTCCTTCATTCCAGGCAAACTCCACACACACACACACTTAATTCTCTATAGGCACTTGGCTCACTCCTCTCCCAAGTTTTTTGTCCTTGGATCCGCAAGCAGAAAAATCATTATATTCCAAATCAACTTTAGTTTTGTTATTAAAAACTTGGCATATTTTCCTTTTTATCTCACCAGGATCCAGTTTTAAGTCATTAAACACGTTTACAAAAACTAGTGACTCTTCAAATGATAATGGTGATGCATGATGTGATGATCAAAAGCCTTCAAACCGGATGAGAATATGAATGAATGGTTAAAGAGCATGGTTACAAAATATCAGACTAAAAGAATTTCTCTTTGCAAAAAAATAACAATTGTTAGAACAAGAAAAAAATGTAGAGAAGTGATAGCAACACAACAGCAGCAAGTAAATCTCACTGACAATCCACTCCTCTACCATATGATGATAGTATCTTGATGTTGAGTAACATCACCACCATCCAATACATTCTGAGCAACTATCACTTCACAGAGAATGAAACCAGGCCTCAGCTTTTCCCCACAACCACACCAGTGATCTTAATAATGAAGAAGGTACAGGATGAAACTACATTTCGTTCGTGAATCGCATAGAAATTCGTTCCTCCACTTTAAGTAAATGGTGTGCAAAAACCCAGCAATGAAGTAATAGAGCAATAGCTTCTTTATTATAGCATGTCGTCTCTTTCCCTTGTGGTGATGCCACTTATTGGTGATAATGCAATGCAATTTTGTTGCGAATGAGAATTAAAAGAAAGAAGAAAGGAAGCAAGTCTCATTTTCTAATGGAATACCTTTTGTCACCAAATTCAACGAAGTTTTTTTAAAAAATAAGTTCCATTGAATGTTTAATGCATTGAAAGTTCTTTGACGGTGTGGTTTTCCTAACATAAATTACTTAGGCACACGTCAAATATAGTTTTTGCACTAAAGGGTATGGGAAATATGAGTGTGGTTGTATTCATAAACCTTTCTTTTGATGTTGAGGATGGGGGCTGATGACTAGAAACCATTAATGGTCAAACAAGGTAGGTATCAGGGTTTTGGTAAGCTTCACAAAATTTTCACTCATTTTACAATCATCTCCTTCCAAAATCCGATTTAGAGATTTTAAGCTAAGCTCCTCTCTTTCTCTCAAAGTACAATTCAATTTGTAAACTTGGTCTGAGAGGGATTGCTGCTCACTCTTCAAATGAAATAGTTTTTGTCGATGACGTAAAATGAAAATCCATTTGAACCAACAGAGTCCTCTCCGCATGCTAAAAATCATGCTGTGAATAGGATTGTAAGATATTAGAGAGCTTTCACTTTTTGGCTTCCTTCCTACTTCCTTCAACAACAAAAGAGAAATCGAGGAAGATAATGAAATTATAAAACTTTTTAGATTGTGCAACCTCAACTTCAAAAATTTTCACAATTCCATTCAAAATTATAATGATAATGATGGCTAGCTGACATGATATTCATTGCATAGCAAAAACATTTTCTTTTCTGGCCTCCTGGGTACAATTTGGAACTAACTTTGTTTAAGAGGGTCCAAAGCCAAAGTTGTCCTCTTTAACCAACAACAACCAATGCTTTATGCATGCATTCATGCAATCTAATAAACTTTGCCAATTTTCCACCCAATAAAGATTTTAATTTGGAAAAAGTAACACTGTAGAAATCGTTTTTAATGGCAATAATTGCATAATATGATACTGGGTTTATTCCAATCGCCATTGAAAAACCTATTCTCATCTTTTCAATTTAAAATCGCATCGATTCAGTTCTTCCCACATCCTCTTCCTCCACTGCGTATCAATTCTCATTTCCAATTCGAAACGGGGTATTACCACACATACCCTTCGTTTTCATGAGGCGCATTTCCTTCACCCTATAATCAAATCCTATGTTGGTGATCGTCAAAATGACAATCAACGGAGAAACTTGGACTTGGAAGGAGAAAGAAAACAACATGTTTTTAAATGGTTTGTCATTACCTTCATCCTCCCCCAACAGCTCCTGTCCAATTCTCCCAATTCCATATTAGAACGCCTTAAATTATTTATAAACAGTATCAAGCTTCCAAGAAAAATATGACGAAAACTCTCTGTCATTGGCTTGAATTGTATGAACAGAAATTGTTCCCATGTCATTCTTAGGAATTTCACCTTGAAGACAACCATATCCCCAACATTTCTCCTATTTGCTCTCCCATTGCTTCATTCAAAACACTACCATCTAAGCTCGTTTATGATATGACTCATGTGAAGAATAACTACGTATTTATTTACGCTCCATGATTTCCTGTCAACTGTCAACACTTGCAATTCAATAATATGGAAAACAAAGGAAAATGCGCAAAACAATTGCGGGGTTAGGGACACTGCACATCAGTACTCCATTCCATGACCATGTGTTTTATGTAAGATGATGCAAAACAAGCAGTCCATGAGCAGTTTCACGCATTAATGGACAAAGAGGAGATAGCAGCAGCATAAAAATTCTGGAAATTGTTGAAGGCTAAATGAGCTGATGCATGGATTGAGGACGACGTCCTACTTTCCTAAAGAGACAGCGAGAGAAAGTAAGAAGGGAGCAGATCAAACAATGGGAGCATTTCCATCAATTACAAATTGCCATCGTTTTTCCTTCTTAACTTGCGTAGCAGGTCTATAGGCGAGAAGGAAGGCATCGCAATCATTACAATCCTCTTGGTCGTCGTCTCCATCAATCCATCTGTCATTCTTTTAAGAGTGTTTTGTAAGACAAGGAAAATGTCAGAGGCATCAAGTAAAGAAGACAATTTCTCCTGATGATATCGCGTTACACAGATCACTTTCCCCATTTCCCTCTTTCACTTCTTTCTCCATATGTTCATTTTCCCACTTCTTGAAATGTTTAGCGACCTACTGCAAGATTACAACAATATGCTCCTCTTTTCTCTCTCCATATCCTTCTCAGAGAGAGCCGTTTCCCTCTTGGAAAATGTCTGACCAACTTCTATTGTCACACTTTCTCCATTTGTTTGTGGCCTTTCCCTTACTTTTCCCGACCATACCTAATTCATCTAAAAAGGTGGAAAATCATTTCCTTCATAATGATAGTTTTAAAAGGACGTAAAATGGCGTAGTTTTGTGTGGTTTCTTCAATCACTAGCATCCTTTTTTTATTATTGGAGACCAAACAGAGGAAGATCAAAAATCATTAGCATTTACTTTCCTTTCCAGACCGCAACTGCAACCTCACATATGTAGACCTAAAATAGGTCCAATCATTTTCACCGGTGCTTTTCCTCTTCCAAAGCAAAAATCATTTTCATGTCCTGTAGCCACAATTGACGGTGCTGTTGCTCTTTGGTTTTTAATTCAGATCAAGGCAACTGACTGAAGCTGACATTTTTTCCCAACCCACTAATCATAAACGATTGAGGGAAGCTGGTGCAAAAACTTTTGTTTCTCCTTCCAGACAAAATACATTGCCTCATGCTTAAAGTAGAGTTTTTTTTTGTTTCGGGTACAGATGAAACCAGATAAAAGCGTCGCTGGACACGGTGATCATGATAATGATGAAAGTATTGACAAGCCTTAGCGTCCCTTTAGTCACTAGTCGGTGTTGTGAAAGCACACCATCATCCATGGCCATCACATATCATTGTAGTGAACGCTACACCATAGCATATCACGTCGGGTATGAAGTGAAGGGCGAAGGTAAAGCATGGAAAAAAAGTTTAGTTCAACATGAACATTTTCCAACGCACATAAGACACATTGCATCATATAGATAGATAGATGGATATATGGATTAACTCTTCTTTGTAGTTTCACATAACCATCCATCCAATTTTTTCACTTACTCTTTCTCTCTACCTTCCTCTCCAAACAAGAGGGAGTAAGGAGTATCCATGCGGAGTGCAAAAATTGAAAGACAAAAGAGAGGTAGTCAGTGAGCCACAAAAAAAACGAAGAGATAGAGACAATTCTCTTCATCGATTCTCTCTAAAAAGGGAGGCCTGCAGTAGTAGTACTAATACTACTGTCGTTCGCTTCACTCAAACCAAACTCAACCAAACCACCACAACCGAAAAAAATGGTACGAAACGAAGAGAAAAGTGGTAAGGAGGCATGCATGAATTGTATTTGTATATTATGGGATGCTCAGCTCAACGCTTGCTAGGTGTGTGCGTCAACGTGTGTGTATATATATACAACACAACATGCCTTTCTAAGCAGGAGTATTACTATTACATCACACAACACACAAGATTTTTATCTCTCACTCTCTCGTCGTCTTCTCATTTTCCTCTCTCTTTCTCTCTCTCTCTCTGCCAAAAAGAATGGCAGTTGGAGTTGGAAATAGTAGTGGATGGAAAGAGAAGGAGTTTTATACTTGAGCACCGTCATCGTGATCATCATCATCATCATCAACAACATTAGTGTACCATGTTGTTTCTGTCAATTTTTGTATGCCTCCATGCTTGGTGTAAAAAAAGAGACATAATCCTATCCCTACGAATGCAAGTACATAATAAAAATCTATGTATATATTTATATATGTATGTTCACTACTTTTTCTCGACAATTTTTACTGCCAGGCTTGACTCTCTCCTTGTGTTCTATCTACTTCCCAAAATTTCCCCGCAGATTAAGGAGGATAGCGGGAGTTGAGTGAGATGAAATAAGATATTATATGAACATGAGGAAAAAGGACCTCGGCTACTTCCCATTCCCTTTGCTTTTACCTTGCCATTCAGGAGAATGTGTTTATGTGTGTGTGTGTGTGTGTGAGGAGTTTTTTTTCTTGTGTCGTGGCATCGCATCGAATGGCTTTACTTTATGGAACCGGATGATGGTGATGGTGATGATGATGATGCTAGTGTTCTACTCTCCTAGCTTATAAATTATATTGCAGGATGACGACGATGATGATGATGATGATGACTAGCAGAAAAAATAATAATGCTACATATTTTTGGCACTCTGTTTTCCTCCTTTGCTCATGATGTTGTGTTGTGTGCAAAGCACGAACAGAACCAGGATGAAAATGAGAACACAACACACAAACATACGTCAAAACGGCATGGCATGGCATAGCATAATTATGAGAGAAGGAGGATAATATTAAAATTTATATCTCCTATTCTTTTCTTCCCCATTACATACATATTATTCACACCGTTTTTATATACCCTTTCACAAACTTAAGGTCAACATGCTTCCATCAAAATAATTTCAACGTGTGTGTGTACTCTACCGGAGTCCAAACGAAAAATAATATTCCCACTCTTGAACCTATCACCAATATTATCATCATCACCTATGCTCTGATGATGAGGGAACTATGGAGATAAACATTCTACTGGCTCACCATAAACCCAATCTTATTCTTGTCACTTGCATTCTTGTTGATAAAAAAGAGGATAGATAGAGGATATCGTGGCGTAATATAGACGATCACGCGTATATCTTATAGCAGTCTAGTATACCAAATACAAAACGGGTTGCTTAAGTCAAAACTAATACTCATTCATATACTCTCTCACTAATAATATTATTCATATGATCGATTTGCACGTCTTGTGAATGTGAAGTGGGACATATGTGTTTGGGAGCCGCACCAGAAAGACAAACGTGCCTTATGTCGGTAAAGTTCAATCGAGTAATCATCTATTTTCCTTTCCTCATTGCATATTTATATAAAAAAAAATATGTGATGACGATGCGATGCGGCATACGATGGTAATCATGAAACACACATAAATATGACATATGTACAGTTATATGGTATCGTTATTAACACACAAACAAAAATTATAGGGACAGCGAAATCATATCATATTATAATATAATATCATGTATGAATACCAAACCACACCTGTCCCGCACATATAACAAAAAAAATGCGAGCAAAACCAAAATTGAGAGGGAAAGAGGAGCAGAGCAGAAGGCTAAACTATGTTTTTTTTTCTCAATACAACGTTATACTTATTAGATTAGGTGTGTGCAAGTGACTGGATGCGAACAAGAGAGATACGGTTTGGATGAGTTGGTGGTGGTGGTGGTGGCTTATATATTCACATGTATTCATATATGTTCACATTCAACAAGAGATTTTTCAACTTTTTTTTTCTGCTCACATACATCCATGATTGCGTGGCTTGCATATGGCACGCGGCATGACGTTACATTACTCTTCACTTTTGCAATAGTTCTCAAATCCAAAATACCTAACTCCTTTTATACATATATGTACACACTTACTATGAATGTAGAGAGAAGTTGGTTAAACGCAGACAAGTTTTTGTCTATTTTACACTAGGCGTGTACCTTAAAATCCCATGCGTG
This sequence comes from Orchesella flavescens, assembly GCA_964034955.1. NCBI lineage: Eukaryota > Metazoa > Arthropoda > Collembola > Entomobryomorpha > Orchesellidae > Orchesella > Orchesella flavescens. The sequence goes on from OZ035953.1 coordinate 53,351,759, forward strand.
TTTTTGGGATGCCGAAAGCGACCATTTAATTAAAAGGAAAAAATACTGCAAATGAATCCTGTGAGGCAACTCATAAGTTCATACACACGATATAAAGTATAGAAAATGTCTCATGATCAAAATGTTTTATACTTGAACAGATTAGGTTAAAAGAATTGTAGTAGTGGAATGGAATGGAATGGAATAGAGCACAAGAAGTCAAACCACTTTTTATTTATTTTTTGCTCAATGAATCCTAACCTGAGATACATTGGGTATGTAAATGAACCAATACTTTTGATATATCAAGGCATTACACTAAAGATTGTTAATTTTAGTGAGACAAAATATGCGTGAAAACCATTTTTTATGAACATTGAAAGATAAAAAAGGAGTTGATTAGGTCACCAATGTAACGGTTGTGAGTATTGATCGTTGCTTAATTTGAAGTTCATCATGTGTGTGTGCATGATCGCAAATATGTCACAGTTTCACAAATGTTAATTTAAAATCCATGTTTATAATAACCAGTATTGCAAGCAATAATACTTAATAATTATATGCTTGCGCTTACATGTGTGTGAGTAAATGAGAAGAGGTCGGAGATAGATATTACGGATCCTAACAAATAAGAATACCAAGAATGAGAACCAACGACAGCAAATTGCACTGCATGCGCTAATGTGGCCTCCCGTTTTTTTTTTCAATTACGAAGATCACAGACAGATCATCAAAATGATAGTGCTCGCTTCAATAACAGTGTAAGTAACTAGCAAAAGCAAGGAAAAATACTACCTACAAATACGAATGAGAGATGAGATGAGATGAGATTCTGATGATTTTTTTTGCATGAAAAGTATCACCATACTTAGCTCTCTTCCATTCTTTATTGTCAGATATATGGGGTTCAATCAGTTTGATATATTTTTGCATCTCTGTTTCCATACGGATTGTCATGTAAGCCCACACTGCTACCACCACCACTCATTTATCCTCTCTGGGCGACGAGTCGGTTGGACTGTGCTGTCGGAGTCAATGGCTTCTAGCAAAATCATCATGCTCCTTTTTATAGTGATGATGATAATGATGACAAGTCACAGCCAAGCCTTGAAAAATAAGTATAATATGGAGCTGCACATTGCATAGGTTAGCTAACCTAACCATACGGTGTAGTAGTTATTGTATACAGGCTACCTGCTCAGCTTTCTCTAAAAGCATCAACTCAACCGAATAGAGGTACACTGTTCAATCGACAAAATTGAGAGTCACGCACACACATTCGCACTCCTCCTGATGATGATAATATTGCTCCATGCCATGCACATCAATTTCATTTTCATCCCATCTCATCTTCTTCATCACAACACCAGAACCAACCACCACCATATGTCGCTGAGCTATATGAAAGGAATATGGTTGTCGACTCTTTGCTCGACTTTTTGCTCTTTTTTAATTTGCATGATGATGTGATGTGACTCCTGACTTGAATCTCTGATGCTGAAACTCCAGAGCGTTGAAATGAAAAATAATTCTCACAATAATTGGAACAGCCAAAAGGTAAGTTATGATGGCATCGCCCCCCCCCCCAAAACTCTCTTGAGAATGCAATTTGTTTTTCCACTTTCACATTATAAAAGTATTATTGGGATGAGATTTTCATAAACAGGGTCCCTGTCATGTCATATCATGCCATGCTACACCCTGATGATACTTCGTCTTCCTCTCTTTTTAGTAATCCACTTTTGGGAAACTATCCGCATTTACTATTTCTAGCTATAAGCACTCTCATGCATTCAAAATTTACAATCATGTCTTTTCAGAATTGAAGTATTCAGGAAGAAAAACGTAATGATATTATCCTATAGTACTTTGACATTCAATATGAAAATTTTTATTGCTAACATACTTCAGGCCGTTAAACTGTTTAGGAAAAGAAAAAAAACCATTGCCGGAAGAAATACGGAAAGAATCCGGCCGTGCAGTAGTACCCGCACTACCTGAAATCGTACTGTCACTTGTAATTCGCTAAAAACGTCTTTTCCATCCCATCTCTTTTTTTATTAGCTTGCGGGTAAACAAGTTGTGAGTCAAGTCATCAACATCCGATTGAGTTTAGTTGACTAGTAGTAGTACTTACTCCAGAACATGGAGAGGTAGACTTCAATACATGCTATCCAACGGGTAGAAAAGGTTTACCTACTCAGACAACCGACGAAAGGAAATGATAACTACATGAAATACCTAGTAAAAGTAGGGAGTGAGAGAGAGAGAGTGAGTGACTACCATGTTTTTAATATTTCCTTCTTCCCTTCCTACCACCGGTAATTAATATTACCTGCTGAGTCGAGTCTTCCATTCCACTCCAAAAACCTACTCACTTTCCAGCTCTCCCACTTGGAAACACACCATGTTTCCGCTTACATCTGACTGATGTGATGTGATGTGATGTGATGCGTTGATGAACACAACTTAATCAACTCCATCCTCCTAACTAACTACCATTTCCATTATGGACATAATAACACGGAGTCCACTAGGAGTTTAATTTTGACATTCATACACTCATCATCATGAGCAGTTCCAGAAGGGCACCGTCCTATTTATAGAATCTGATGTCATTGACAGAAATCATTTTCCAAATTTAGCATGTTATGGTTCCAACAATAAAACACATATGGACCACAACTGTCTCAAGATTCCAATTGGATACACCACGTTTCCGATTCCAGAGATGAGTTGCCTTGATTATTATACTGCCATTGACAAAGCGAAATGTACTCTGCATCTATGAATGTATATATATCCCTCCGTTCAAAAGTCAAATAATGTTCTCTCATCCATATTAACAAAATCATAAAAGGATTTTATTACTTTTTCCTCTTTGAAGAGAGGAAAGATAGGAGGAGATGAAACTCGTGTTTTATGCATGTTTCAGCAGTTTGATAGAGAAGAAAATCAAGAAGTATTTTTCAACTGACTTACTATAAATCCCCCTTTCCCTTCTTCGGAAAACGATCATCGCAGTTCTCAAGATCATGATAGTGGTCGTGAGGTGAGGCAAATATAAATGCAAATGGGAGGACGACATGGACGCTATTTGTATTTGTAACATTCTTTTGAGCCATGGCCACAACATCATCAAAAATACTAGTCTTCTCTTTTTAAGACAACACACACGCAAAAAAAGGAAGACACAAATAAAAAGAATTTTAAACTCAGAAAAACCAAAGGGTATCTGTTCTTTCTTGGAATTTCAACCAGAAAAAAAACTGACTGGCTTGTATTTGTGTTTGAGATGCAGGAATAACAAAACGTGGATGTTGAGTTTTTGAGTTACTTCTTGAACGATGGAAGATTTGGCTCTAGGTTTGTTTGTTTGTTTTCCTTGTGGTGGAAAAGTTATTTGCATCAGAAAGAACTCAAGCTTACAAGTTGTTAGTACCAGCACCCGCCTGTAGAGTCACAGTCTTTTTACATTGCAAAGATATATCGTATGATGATGATGGTTATGATTAACTAATGTTATTTCTAGTCTTTTCCTGTGGTCACTCAAGCTTCCCCCTTTACTCCTTACTCAAAAATCTCTCTACAAACTACTCAAGCTAAGAAGCTACGGTGACTACTTTCACAACAGGGTAAGTTGGAAAAATTAAGGTCAACTTTGGATGTTGAATTCGATCAACATTTTGAACGAGATTGAGTAGCTAGCAAAAATGTAAACAGTTGGCTTTATATAGAAAAATATTTCTGCAAAGGAAAATCCTTAACAATGGTGCTAAAAGTTGATAAACTTTGTTGTACAGCTGAGTTATTTTTTTCTCGGAATGTAAATAAAAATCCCAGTCATTTTTAGGGTAGTGTGATGATTTTATGTAATGGTTGGATTGTTTCCTAAAAATATTGGGGTTTTATACTTACTCCAATAATAAAGCGTCAAATGAATTTACATACATATTTGCATATCTTGCCGCTCCTACGTGATCAACAACATCGCGATTTCTAAGGGATTTTCATACAACTACCGAGTTTATGTGGGTTGAGTTATACGCTTAAAGGTAAGATGAGATATTGCAAAGCTTCCAGAGTTGAAGAAAAGGTGGAGAAAGAAACATGAGTAAAGGTCCCATTCCTATATCGTCTTCGACATCATCATCATCATCACCATAAGTTGCAGCAGTGCCACCACTTCTTCCAGAGTAGTGTAGTACGCAAGTCTGAGAGAAGAGCATAGTTGTGTGTTTCTTGTGTCGTTTAGCATCCCAAATTCCCTTCATTTCCTACGTGTGTGGTAAGTATCATGGTAGTAGTAGAAAAAAGTAGTAAAGAAAATCTACTTCCTTCCTCTCCCCACTCAATCCACATGAAAAACTTCCTTTTTTTGCCCAAATGTTTGATGCTCTTTGCCTCTTTCCCTAGTCACTAGTTCCAGCACTCGTTTCACTCAGCCCCGGCTCACCCATCCATCCTCTTCTTTATTATTATGCTGATGATGGGGAAGCAGGCATCGTGTAACTTTTATGGCAATTTACTTCTCAAAAAACTCATTTTATGAAATCTCTAACATACTCTTCCTCAACCTATGTAGTAGCAAGCTGTAATGGAATAAGTATTCGGAGAATCATATTATTATATTATCTCTCTTTCTTCCCTCATGATAAAATGGCAAATAATTTACATGCATTCTAGCGTATGAACACTCAACCTTTTGACAACAGAGAACGAGGAAGTCCTTCATTTGAACCTAGAAATATGGACGGATGGATGGATCTTTGCTTCCTAACTAAATTATTATTAGTCTGTGTTCTCTCCAAAAAGATGATGATAAGGACCACCCTAATTCGACATTTTAGAATACTGATTTTATTTTGAAATGGGAATACAAAATATTGGGTTGAAGGTAAATTGGAACCAATTTTCCAAGCAACAGATCGTAAGGTAGACGAGACGGAAGTACATCCTCATTATCAAAATACAGTTAGTAGATAACTTGGCGAGGGAGAGGGAGAAGTAAAGGTAAACATTGTAAACAGGCAAACAAATTGGATGACACATGAATTGAGTGGAACAGCAAGAATTTCTCTATCTTTCACTGACGGTAATAGTGAGTGGAAGTAAAAGTAGCGAAGCGATACAGATCCTAACTCCAAGACCAGTATGCATGCCTGCTAAGAGAATACGAATGCAAATAAAGGAATACCTACCTCGTTCCATTTTCTAAGAAAAAGTAATCTTTGTTTGTGTGTGTGTGTGTGTGTCGTGAAATGAGAAGCTTTCACATCCCTTCTTGCTTGGAAAGCGAAATCGTCATCCTCATTAACATCTTGTGTATGTTTCGTGTAAATGAAATAGCTGGATGTGAAGGGAATAGAACACATGATTGCTTTTCAGCTACATTCCTCTTTTTCACAGTTCATGCTTAGTTGAATTCTGCAATGAATATGGGTGAATGGGAATCTAAGAGACTTTTATTTTAGCCAAGTGGAGTTGTAGGAAAAAAGTGACATCCACACTGACGTCCGTTTCATCATCACAATTTTCATCTGAATAAATACTTTAACTGGAAACAAAGCTTTGAAAAAATCCCAACGATGGCATACTAATGTTTGCAAATAGGTAGAATGAAATCTTTTTTCTACGAAAGGATTATTCAAATTTTTAGACGACAAAAATGTCTGGATGGCTGTCCAGTAAGAATGAACTATAAAATTTTAGTTGGAACTTGGAACTAATATGTATATTGAAATAATAGCGCTTTTAAGATGCACCAGTAACAGCTGACCAAAAATTTATTTATGTTTCCTTTGTCTTCGATTGACAAAAGAAGAGGAAAACTTTGGCCCCAACTTAAGTTTCTTTCACATAGGTTCATTCCTCTCAGCAGTGTAGTTTTTTGTTGGACTTATCAACGTCATCATATTATTAACTATGGTGGAGAAGACACTGACAATGAATATGACAGGATTCTACCCTTCTCTCCCACTTCACATTCACGAAGAATGGAGACGAAGAAGAATATATCTATTAAGTTTTTCATGTATTTAAGTTCGAAATCAGACAATGGATCAAGTCCCAAAAATATGAAGTATATAGTCACAATTAAACACTTTGTGTTTATTAAATGGAGAAACCAAGAGTCGCTTACGCACTGTCGCTTTACTTGTACTTTGGTCATTAAGTTGAGAAGGACGTAGGATCTAGCCTTAGAGATGTACCTTGCTTGACTGAAAATTAGTTACTTGGTATCTTTTCAAATTAGTCCTTAGTTTACTCATAAATGATGAGAGATGAATGCAAATTGCAAAGCCACTACTAACTTTTTTTCTCCACCAATAAACCAACACATTGGTGGAGTAATAAAAGAGAAAACAAGATGAGTAGGTATTATCATTACTTCACAATCGGTTGAATACAAAAAGAGGAAGACAAATAATATTTAGTTAATCAACTGAAAATAAATTTGAATCATTAGTTGCTATAGTAAGTAGACACTACTACATGAAAAAATAAATAAGTAGAAATAAGGTGTATTCTACTTCCAATTGCATTTGCAAAACTACTACTGGCTTTCAAGCCAAGGAAAACAAAAGAAAAAAGTACAAACGTTCCCATTCTCATATCATAATGTTTCCAGAGCTATAGTCAACTAACTAGTGACTACATTCATGGTGTCAGATAGTCAGTAATCATATCAATACTTCATTCCTTGATGCACAAAATATAAACACTAAACTTGTCAACTAAAATTCTCATATGAAATGTTACAGTAAAGAATTTGTTTCATAAAAATGAAAAAGATTTAAATAGTTTAGCTAAAAAATGCAATTTTTTAATCACTTCTTTTTTGTTTTTATTTAATTTTAGTGGCTAGTTATTTTGAGACTGTATTGAGCAGCAGCTACATGACATAGTAGAAACATGTAACGAACATAAAAAAACAAATAATGGCTTTCAATTCATAAATAAATAAACTAAGTAAAAAATGGAAATTTGAATGAAAGAAAGAATTAAAATGTTGTTTTTTGGATGCATTATAATTTAGTAACATTGGTTGATTAGCATGTGTATTTTTCTTTAAGTTACAGTGTGAACCACAATGAGCAAAATTTAAGCGACGTTGATTTGTTACTTTTTTTAATTGGTTGTTTAGCTAAGGAGATTTTGATTGCACTTTACTCTTAGGCAGAGACCTTGTAAATACACGGAAACAATCTTTATATGTTGGGGCACATTTAACTTAATTCTGAATTTAAATCTTTTCCGTTTTTAAATCTGTTTATGAATGAGAGAGAGTACTTGGTTGATATGTGTGGCATTGGCTGGTTGCAATTTAGGAAAGCGTTACTCGAGTATTATATTATATTAGATTATATTATAAGTGTCTATGACGCACAATTAAATTGTTAATGTCTTCTTTAATGAAGCGCTTTAGAGATCTCGTGTTCCTTATAAATCAAAGTATTGTTTGTTGGTTGGTACTGTGAAACATTTTGTTGTTTAACAAATGAAAGTCTTTCACAGCAATGGTCATAAGTACTGTTCTCACAAAATCATAAAAAAATAATTGTGCACAATAATAACAAGAAACAAAATGTATATTTTCCCTCCCCTTTCATTCACATGATGGTGTTAATGTTTCATGTAAAATATATATTTTCCCATCCCCAAACCAGCAGTGGAATTAGTGCTCGTGGTAGTTAGAATAAAGCTGTATAATTATTTTTTGCTCAATTAAATGGTAAGTGTAGTTAAAAATTTTCACTGTTTTATATTTATAGCGGTATTTTATGCGTAATTTTTAATCAGTTTTTCTCAGTTAATTGTATAAGTATTTGTGCAAAAGATAGTAAAAGCTTTTAGTTTTTTCCTTTTGGAGTAGCGTTTTTTATGAGTTCTTCCGTTGTAAAATGCATGCAAAAATTGTTTTACAAAAAAAAATTCTCTCTTTGTATTCAAATTAACAAAGATGACTACGAAAAGTTTTGAGCTGTCTTTTGCAATTTTTTTCTATAGAAAACTAGGAAAAGTAGAGAATAAAATAGTGAATAATTTTTTAAGGAAAGGATGAAAAAATGAAAGTAATAAAAGTATATTTTGTATATATAAATATATATAACATATATATAGATATATATAAATAGTAGAGAAAATATATAAGTATATATATGAGCTGCTGCGACAGCCAAAATTGTACTAACCACTGTCTGGAGAACGCTGCACTGACTCGACTTGCATAGAGAGAGGAGAAAAAAACAAATAAACACAAATGAAAATATGTCGTTTTTTTCAGAATATCATATTTTAATTAAATTAAAGCACCTTTCTTTCCATGCTTAATAAGAGCGGCAATTTACACATAAAAACAATTCCTATCTTGTTTCCTCATTCCTACATTACTTAATTTTAAATAATAATAATAAATCATCAAGGGTTCACATTTACTACTTCTAATGTCCTGTCGAATACCTGATGTTGAGTTTATACTTAAAATGTGGAAAAAACGTTGTAAAACACAGAAACAATGAAATAGGACACATTTACACAACAAATAAAAATTATGCGACACAGTAATATATAAAGATGTATACGTACATACGATAGCATATATATTATTATTATTTTTATATATAATTAATTTTATTCTACTATGTATATATTTACATAAACTGTTGTTATGTAAAACAAAATGTTTTCCTTGGAAACAATAAAGCGCGATAACGACATTCGTATTTATACCGTTGGTAACCAACAAATGAAGAAAATAATTTATTTTTTGTTCAAATGTTACTTAAATTTTCATTTATGGCTAGCTTTTATTTATTTATTTGTGCTGATTGTGTACTTTGTATGTGCCGTTGTTAAAATTGGGCATACCAAACCTTGGCAAAGAGAAAGCAATTCATATAATACATAAAATAATAATACGACCTTACTGATATTTTTGCACAGAAAATTATCGTCATCGTCAGCATTGTAAGGTTACAATCATCCTCGCATGATTGTGACTGAGTTTGTACAGCCAATTCCACAAAATTGACTAGGTTTTATCGTTATTATTGCTGAACGAAGACAAAGGATTTCAAAAAGTGGTTTCACACAGAGCTTCAACTTCACTTGACTTGACTTGACATTTCTGTCATTTGCAGAGAAGGGAAAGAGTAACATCGCGGTGGCCAAAATGGGTTTGTTACTTTATATTATGTCGGGTAGGCATATATATACATAATATGGAAATTATGGACGATGTTGACACGCTGTTTACTTTGATGATGATGATGATAACAATGATGAAAATCGATTATAGCTCCATACATTCCTCTCTATAGACTATAGACTGAAATGTAATATATGTTTAGCTATATAAAAACTATCCACCAAGCAATAGGCCTTGAATGTATATTTGTATGTGGACATTTTTGTAGATAAAATTAATTCCAAGAACCAATTCAATCAACAGGCCTTTTCCCCGTTTGGATGGATAGATGGATAGAAGTCTTTCCCTCTACTTTTCTATCAGCAGCGTACTATCATCCTATATTACACCATACCGTTTGGATGGTAGTTGTTAACGACAAACAATAATGCCGCTCGCTCCTATGCTACGTACTTACGTTTGTATAATATGTGTAATATTTCACATTAGATTGAGTAGAACACCTAGATAGAATCCCTTATGGAGTAGTTTTGATATGCCAAAAGTAAATGAGAATTGGAGGCAGGTAGGTGGAATGGAGTAGAGAGAAAAAACGACTTGACTTGACACACAAATACAAATTCAAATGGGGAGAAAGGCTTTCCCTACTGAGAAAAGTTACAGGCTGACGACTTGCATTGTGTGCTGAGATAACAACCCTGATGATGGCGATGACGGTAATAATACATTGAAGAAAGAAACTGAGCTAAGCTACCGCTATTTTGCATATCACTGTATTATGCCTTATCCTGTGTGGTTTGGAAGGCAGAAAATTATAATTATTTTTTGTGGGAAAATGAACCAATGAGAAAATAGAGAGGCAGGCTTGATATTAATGTCGCAAATACTTAGAAATGAAAGAAAAAAGAAATTCTACGTAACAACAAATAGATGCCTACCCCTGCTTCTCGTTTTTTAGTTGACATGACATTTTCTCTCTCAACAAGAAATTGAATTCCCAATATCCCTTCCTAATTTTATACTTTGAGAACAACAGGATCGTATACCATACCTAGGCAATGATGTACGTGTATTCTCAATACCTGCATTCCTACTCCTACACACCCTTTGTAGCCTTCTTTTCTATTTTCATGAGCCTTAAATTAACTTGGCCACACAAGTGCCGGTAATAAATCTACGCTCTAGCTTGTTTACATATTCCGCTTTGTAAAGCGTATGTTCCCCAAAAAAAAGTCAATTTTACGAATCATAATACACAATTTGTTTTATTTCCAAAACTCATTCTCCTTGTTTTATGTGGCATTTGCTCTGGCTTCATAAATCCATTTCCCTGACATGTCTAGAAATATAGCCATTGACACGTGTGCGAAACAAATGTAATATTTTATCAAGGCCACACAAAAGTAAATTTGATGTGTTCATATTTATGCATTTCTCTGGAATTCTCCAGCCGTCCTCCACGCAAGTCAACTGATATTTGTCAAAGATAACATGCTACCGTCGTTCTATTATACTAGGCGAGTGCTTTATTTCCCTTGTCTCATTTTGTTATATTGCTGACTGGCCATTTCTTTATGGGTTCCATACCATCAAAAAGTCGAATATGAATGAATTTTTTTGTTGGCAATTTCGTGAGAAAGAGAATAAATTTTAATAGCAGTCCCTGGAAACCTGTCCAAGACAACTATTGAAATGAACATTATGCCACCACCAGAAAATATAGGTTCAAGTTTCTCTCCCATAACATTTCTCAAATATTGACCTACGATACGGAAAAATGTTATGCAAATTACTATGTATGTAAATCCTCCGTCTAAAGCAAACAGTTGAGTGGAGCTTTTTAGGTTTATGCCTTAAGATTACATGCTACTAAAGTGAATAGGAAATTACACAGAACTCGTTTCAGAAAATGGTTTAGGGAAACACTTAGGATGGATATGACATCAACAAAACGATTCGGACATGTTTGTGACAACAAGAGGATAATTCGTATTAAAGGATGAACTAGTAATATTGATGACACATGTCAATTTTTGTCACATTCTCCTTTAAAGTGTGTACTGACATTCAAACAAAGAAGCTCCGACGCCGCGACATGATCCACAACACTATACGTTATATGTGTACCTACACTATTTGTGCGTGGAAAGAGAAATTCAATAGTATTGTCATGATTGACCATAACCACTAACAGCTGCACTAGAGAAGGAGTGGATCTTTTTTTATGTATTATTATCCGTTGTGCTGACCCATCCGATCGTCTATACCAAATATGACAAAACTGAAACGACTAGTGGAGAAAAAAAATATGAGCCCAAAGACGATGCGATCAACACTGGTCGTATAAAAACCTTAGCCATTCCACCTATGTATGCAAAACGAAATGGGAGCTATCTTTAATCGAGATCTGACTAAGATATCTTTTCTTTTCAGCAAATGAATATTTCATATGGATCACAAAGTTACTCTATCTTTTTTAACTGTAGGACATGATAGCATATCATAGAGAGAAAAAAAGTCTAAAGGCTTGATGTTAATGTGTGTGTGTGGTGGTGGTGGTGGTATGGTATGATATGATATCAAGATAATTTGTGATCAAAACCAACCATATAAACAGAACATGATCCTGATCCTTCTAGTTTTTTCTGTCCTCCTCTCTTCTCCTCTCTACATTGCAATGGTTGCACATGCTGAGCAAAGATAATAAAAAAGGAGGAGATGTGAGATGAGATGAGAGAGTCGGTCTCCTAACCTGAAAGCTGATGGTTTGTGAACAGGTGCATTTTTCTAACATCATATCATGTGGGCGGATTGGATAAGGCAACCTATTATTATTTATATCCCAACCGTGCTCAATCTAGTACACAAAATAAATCTGAATGGAAAACTGTCATTGATCCCTCTCTACCTTCCTACTCTTCACTAACTAAATACAATCATCCAACTTTTAGCAGCTTGATACGATGAGGTTTTTTTGCATAATATTTTTGCTTATAACATTTTACCAGCATTAAAGTTTTGTTTCAAATTTTTAAAAGCATGCCATCCTTTATGCTTTATTGAAATCTTGACTTATATCAATATCCATCCATCCTAGTTTCATTGTACCTTGTTTTGGATTTACGAAAGATTTAGCAAAAATGAGGAGCAGTACTTGAAAAGATGGCAAAATGAAATGATAGAAGAGAGATCAAAGCAAGAAAGACTAAAGAAATTATGGAGCAGATGGCATATTTTATGAATGTCCATATCCATACAATCCTCCTGACTAAAATGACTCCAACTATAATGAAACAAGAAGACATTGGTGCCTTGTGGACAATATGCTTACTTTATATCTATCCTTCACAATAGTTTCTCTCAATTACTTTATTATTATGTCTTTTTTAAGAGAAGAAAAACTCAAGATATATTATGACGATCCCCTGATGTAAAATATTGGATTATCATCATTAAGTGTCTGTAAGTATTGAGTCAAGAAGACAGAAAAATTATTATAGACGTCCCACACCAAAACCTTGACTGTCATAAACTCACGACACACAAAAATGGCGGCCATCACTCCATCATAAATGTGACCGTGCAGATGCAGAATCTTTAAGCGTACTTACGACTTAATATTAACCTCATAGAAAGAAAAAAGTTTTTCAAAAGCATCTTGAAAATGAAATCCCCTGTGGTCCTCTGCAATGCTAAGAAGATTGTCACCTAAATTACTTCATCATGTGGCCTACTTAAAACTCAAACATATGAGACGATGACGAAGGTCCGAACCAATCTTTGCTGAAATCTGAGACGAGGGGCAGATGCTGAAAAACAACTATCACATATCACCATCACCACCACTATCATTGGATGTACAAAGAATCGAAGATGTAAACCGGGATTGGTCTCCGTAAAATCATTGATACATTTATGTTATTGGCTCATAATTTTTGTAAAGGAAGAAATAGGGATTATTGAAAGTATAAAAACGAAACTAGAGAAAACGTTGGTTAGCAAAATATTCTGCAAGAGCGTAACAACTTCGTAATTGAAAAGAGGAAAGGCTGAGAGTTCACAATAGGAAGCTTCCTAGTTTTTCTATTTCAATATGGACTTGACTTGCATGAAGTAATGGAAATGTATACAGCTAAGTTTGTTTAACAGAACAACAAAAGTAAGTAGTCAGTGCTAATTTTTTTCGTAAGAAAATAAATGCAAAACTGTTTTGAAAAAAGTACAATGGCAGCTCATCAGTAAACTATACACCTTTAGATAAAAGGTGAAAATTTATTTAAAAATAGAACATGTCTATGTTTCGATCCACCTAATTCAAATCAAAAACTTTTTTTTACTAACTCACGGTGACACTCGAATAAAAGCTTATGAATGTATACTGCTCAGTCACCCTTCTCAACTTTTTTTCCTAAGCAGACTGCCCAGAACTTTACTAGTAGTTTTAAGGATAGTATGGTGACTGACTACTCCCCGACGTTTATTTGAGTTGAGGAGAAAGTTTAGAGGGAAAAGTTTTAATTAAATTGTCAAAAACAACTTTCATCAGAGTCAGTTGTTTGGTTCAACTTTGGCTGGTTACAAGGATCACTGTACGTCCACTCGCACTGAGAAACAATTTATTACAAAAAGACTCTTAGTCTTTTGTCAGGCTAAAAGGGATAAAAAGAAATGAAATCTCTTCAGCTTTCTCAAATTCTCCCAGTAAGAATTACAACTCAAAATACTACTCTACATTCACAATCTGGAGATGGAGGGCTAACAGCTTGCTTCCTCTCAAGGATGAAAGTGCACGTATTCAGGAGACCAATCCCTGTTTAATTTTTTTATAACTTCAACAACGGAATACTATAACAAATTAGTTTCATTGAGCTTTGTGTACGCTGCGTGAATTTGTTTGGGATTACAAATCTAAAATCCTCTTCTGTCTTCAAAGCCAAAATTTGCCCGCAAGAGAATAATTGTTATTGGAGAAAATAAATTCATGAGAATCAATGTTTTATTACACAACGCACGAATGGCTCTCTTTATTGGCCTCTGCAATATCTGCAATAAGGCATTTCCCTTTCTCTGATGATTGATTGAAGTGGAGATCAAACTCAATGTGCCATATGGAGGGCCTCAACGGTTTTTTTCTAATCAATTCTGTTGTTGGAGAAAGAAAGGTGTTTTATTCTTAAAAATCAATAACCACGTCTATGTCTGTCTAGCTAGGAAGGAATGGTGTCGGCCAACACATTGTGTTCTCCATTTCACACTTAAAATGAGACATGATTTTGACTTGACAAAGCAATTATAACGTTTCCGCTCATATCCTTATAGTAACCATATATATTATATATGATGTACATGCTACGTTCAAAAATATTGCGCCAAATCCCTTGCAATATAATATTGTGGATGTATATATGCATAATATGCAAATATATGAATACGGAGCTTCCATCTAATTTGTTTCCATTATCATGTATACTTGTGCTGGAAAAGTTTTAGCTTCTGCAAGAAAGATAATACTATGAAATGCTGATTATGACGATGCATGCAGAACGAGCCACCAGAGAAGTTACTCTATCACTCGAAAAGAGAAAGTAATTTTGAACGATGAAAGAGTAAAGAAATGATATATTCAATAGAAATCAAGTCATGTATGCCTAACATAGTCAACAAATCCGTAACGAATACAAGCATAACATAAAAACTTTTTTCCAATAAAGGAATCGTAAAGCTCAGCTGCTGCTGCCTTAGTTGTGTCCGTCTCCAAAACCAAACCCCCCAAAAAATATTCATATAATATACTTTTAGCCATGGCTAAGGGGGTAGATACGGAAATGACTTTCGTCTTTTAGTTATGACAAGGTACTAATGATTTACGCCACGTTAGCCGACTCACGATATAAAAAAAATACTGAATAAAAAAAATTCCCCATTATAGTGTTCCTAACAAGAAATCCATTTCAAAGGTCATGATGAATGGTTTAAAGGTCAAATGAAGTTATGCAACTGTTCGTTCCCTGCCTTTCACAAGTACCTACGCACTAGAACTAGGAGCAGAGGGTGTAATAGGACTACAGCAGCACAATGATATTGGTTCTTTCATCCTTCAACTCAATTCAAATGCTGCTACCTTCGTTTTATCATCATCATCGAATGGAATACTGAAAACATAGTTGCTGAGGAAACCGTCGACCAAGCAACTGGGTGGTATGGTGGGAGCTACTTTTCTCTTCAGCTTTTTTTCACTACCATTACGTTTGGCTTCATTTGTGTTGTTAACTAGCTGAAAGAGCAAGGGTTTTTATTTTCCGGTGTAATGAAGCGGAATTAACTCATACATATGATTTTGCTTTCTCTTTACCAACTACCTATGTATGTAGAAGACTAGATATAATAATAATTGCTATTTTGCGTTCCTTTCGTTGGTTATCTTCTTTTTCATTAAATACGCCAGATTACCCGGTATCATCATCGTACGTATACATGTTGCATTTACGTACATACAACACAATAAAACTACCTTTTTTTATTCATATTTGTAGGAAAACTTCAAGTTTACAGTAATTGATTCTTTTACCAAGAGTTTTAATAAATGTATTCTTTGTTTTGCTTTTGTGTTTTCACTATCTACTAATTGAGTCGAGTTTCTTCCTTCCTACCTTTTTGTTACCGTTTCCCTTTTAACTTGTGATGGACAAAGGGAAAAACAAGATCGAGTAAAAGTTGGCGCAGCACTCAACTACTTTTCCCCTTTAATCAACGTTCTACTTTTTGTAAATGCTCATGGGTATAATTGAGTGTGAGTGTAAATGTACATTTTGAAGACTCGTAAAAAATAATTTAGGTTAAATTATGGAGAGCACCTCTTCAAAGCTATTGACTGTTGATTCCTTCGCTTTTTTTTAATTAAAATCCTCGCAAAAAAATACCTGCGCAGCATCATTATCATTAAACATTGTATTTCTTTTGTAAGGGGAACTAATGTAAATGCAGCACATAATAATATCTTAAGTTTTATGAATTTGAATAGAGGAGGTGTGTTTATATATAGAAAAAGTGATCTAAGTATTACCATTTTCAGCTGGATCTCCTTTCTTGGTTGCAGCATTTCCCATATTTGAGTGTCGCCCAGCTCACTCTGGGACGAACACTGGTCCAGTATATGTTATCTCACACGGGAAAAAGAGGAGAAGAAGTGGAGAAGCTGGCGTAGGCAACCAACTAGCGAGGATATATATTGACAAGAGTGTGAGACAAATAAAATTTATGTGAACTTTGATGAGGAAAAACTTTTTGAAATTAATTAGGGGCGTGCAGCCGACAAACTTTGGTTGACTATTATTTCCCTAGAAAAGCACCGGACGAACAATTCAAAAACGTTAGCGTTTCAGCTGCCTTTTATACTTCCAGCTGCCAGTTCAACAAGTTGAATCTTGCTCTCAACCTCGACTAGCACGACAATTGATGAATGAGTGAATGAATGAATGAATTTCAATTAATGAATTAATGACCACGTTACACGATCACTGAATTTTAAGCAATTTTGGATTTGCTTGAGTTACACACTTTTGGACAAACAATGACCACGCCACAAACTGACTAACTCACTTTTCCCAAACACACTGCGTAAATTTCTACGAAAAGATGACGTGGAGAAGAGGTTGCTGTATAATGAAATTTAAAACACGGTTAAAATGAAGGACGATCGATGCGAAAATATTTATCCACGCTAAACAAGATGTTGCTAATATTTGTGACAACGTACTGGCAAATTCCTTTTCTTTAGGTAGTTTTACCAATATATCACTTGAAAAAATTGTAATGGCAGGTTACGTATATGAAGAAGAAGAACAAGATCTATAATCTTTTTGACTTTGGTTTCTCTCCCTATTATTATTATGCTCCTTCGCTTCTTCTGCACACTACAAGAAAATGAATGAAATTAAAAACACGTGAGTAAACTCGAGAGATAAAAATATTTTACTATGTTATTATGATGGTTGGACAAAAGCTATCAAATCAAATAATTTCATTTCAGCAGCCATTGACATTATTTAGAGTAGACGCTTGAAAGGAAGGAGTGTATCCTCCTATCATATCATCATCATTGTCGGCATATGGATAATAAAAAAGGTAAGGTACACACATTGGAGTGAAATGAGTGGAATGAAATGTAAAAGTTGAGTAGGTACACTATTTTGTATCATTATGTAACACAATACTGTCAAAGCCGAAACACATTTCACGATAAGATTACGAGCGGAGTGAATGAAGAGCTCGTAAAAAGAAACATTAAGCATGCTAATTGTCCTCGCGACTCGCAAAAGGGTGATATAATAAAAACATTGCATTGCTCTTTGCTTGTTACTGTAACATCCTGCTAAATGTGAACTCTGCAAGGAACCGTTCAGAAATGAAATAACATCTGCCTTATTTTAAAACGTGCTCTCCCCTCCTCTTCTTCTCATAGCTTTTGTCCAACCAACAAGATTCTAATATTTTTTTTTATCTTTTAAGTAAATACCTGCTTGTTTTGAAGGAAAAATCTCCTCTTCTTCACCTCCTTACAATTAATATCACTTTTAAGAAAAGCTCAGTCAGTAATTTTAAACGAAAAAAGATTTTTCATTAATTTAAACACTTTTTTGTCACTAGTTTCCCCGTCTATATATAAATGAGGAGGATTATTAAGTATTTTATGGCGTCGTGGATAGTTTTATGACGATGATGGGAATGCTGACTTGCTCATAATAATTTATCATGCATCATAGTAGTATGATGATGATTAGGTTTTTGGTTTTGAGTGGAAAGCCGCAAAAGTATTTTAAATCCTTTTTTCCTCTCTATGCGGTTGGTTACATTCCTTGGATCCTCTTCAGTTGTAAATGATACATGAGAGTGGGTCGAAAACAATGTGTGGAGCTGAGCTCTATAGTTATTATGTTTGAGTTGAGAGCTACGTCAAAGTTTCCTTTCGGACAATATCTTATTAGTCAACGAATTCTTTAGTCAACACGAGGGAAACTTGATGCAGTGCTCAAAGCTGCTCATATCCCTTGTGTCCAGACAAGTGAAAGAAGATTGCGAATGGAGATGATCTGATGTGACAAATTCTTCCTCTTTCTCCCACACATTCGCTCCTTTTCACCATTATTATGATGATTACTCCTTGTTCTCTCCTACACCTTTCTCTACCCCTGTCACTTGCATTCGGTTCAACAACACACCTTCTTTTTATTTGTCCGCTCACTAGAATTTACTTGACTTTTCCAAGAAAATCTGCTTTGTCTCTATGCAACGCCAACAATAGCTAGTTGATTTGGTAATGATCAAGAGTTCTACTTTTTTTTCCTTGAATCAGCTAACAACCATTGTTATTTAAAGGGAGCACTAAATGGGATGCGGCAAATCAACAATATAAAACTTTGCTCCTTTTTTTTGCTCTTCTCACGTTTCCCAGATAAAGAGGAAAGTTGGAATGAGGAATAATTGGGAAAATGTTGAGTTCCTATTTATAATTGGAAACTCGGAAAACCAAAAATTATTTTCTCTTTCCTTTCCACCGATTCCTCAAATTCTTGTTCTCTCCTCAGCGTTGTGTTCACGAGAAATAAAAAATAAGCGAGAGCGAGAGAGCTCCAATATGCACACAAGAGAACAACTTTGTTGTGTATATGAGAGTGGAAAGGACAGGACACAGAGCAAGTGAGTGATGTTGTGATGATGATGATGATGACAATAATAATATAACTATATGATCGTAGTATATAGTAAGTAGTAGAAACAGCAACAAAAATATTCCTATTAGAGCCAAACAGCACAACAGTACCAGCAGCAGGAGGAAAAATATTGATGTAGTTCGTTTTTCTCTCTTGCTCTCTATTCTGCTTCTTCTTTTACTACTAAACTAGAAGCGAGAGCAGAAGAGCCAGTCTAAAATGGTAAAGAAGTGAGTTGAAGGTAGAGTAAAGTAAAATAGAAGTTGTTGTAGTAGCCGAGGAGTAATGCTGAGAACATGGTACACGGCTATGTTACCCCCTATATAATCGCAATAAGAGAATAAAGGCATGTAGAAAAGGTTCTCTCATAGTTAGTTTTCCTTTCTATAAGAATGTACGAGGAGCATATGATTGTGTGTGTGTCAATAGCAAAATGATGGAATTATAGTGGAATAGAAGGAGCACACACACGTACTCACAAACACAGGGCTTCAAGCCCTGTATTATTCTATAGAAAGAGAGAGAGAACCTTTAGAGTTAGACACACACATTCGCATCGCATTCAGAATTCACATAACATTTCAAGTTGAGCAGAGTCTCGTAGTGGCTGATGGTGCTCAAAGCTAAAAGCGAGTCAAAGTCACTCACATTTTTCCCATGCAATACTCTCACACACATGTTATATCATACAAGATCAGAAATGGGCAGGACAAATGCCTGATGGTCACCGGTATCTAAATGTTTTTGGGCACTTGGCGCAACAAAGAAAAGGTCTTAGAACTTCAGAATCTACCTGGCTTTCCAAGTATCGGTGCATGATTTCTCATCCTTCCGAACCTAGATTCAAAACCGTCCAAGTATGTGGCGACCGGTGGCTACAGCCATATTAATTAGATTGAAGCTTACTAATAATTTACATAATTTTTTTGCCAAAACACTCCTTGACCAGTGAGTAACCTGAAGCATTTTCATACGTTTTCTTGGTACGGGACATTTTGGGAATCTGAGCCCTTATTAACTGCCCAGGAGTGGAGAGAAGGCAAGGCAATTCTCCATCATCTTCCCTTTGTTGGAGTATTACATTGTGTGTGCTCGTGTTCCTTCATCATGAGAAAGGAGCAAGCATAGTCTATGCGTTTTCCGTGCCACTGGCTGAAGAGTTAAAGACGGAGAGAAGAAGTAGTCGAAGAAGAATGACGATAACATAGAACGGAGAGCGAGAAAAAACGGGAGAGACTTCTTGGTTCTCATGAAAACATAAAAAAATAGGACCACCAACACCAAAACTAGAACCAGCTCTATCAGAAACTATATCGTCCCATGTTACACAAGTGGACAGAATCAGGATTTTGCATGGCAAGGAACACAAAACGTGTGTGAAAGAGGATATATACTTATACAATGTATGTATATATATATATAACATATATTCTGGCCAGAAAAAAAGACAAGGAGCGAGCAACCTTTTATAAAATACACTTGTGTAGGTACAACTGCTCCCTTATTCTGTCCTGTACATATTTTCAAACACATTTACCTCTTCTTCTCAACTCACCACACGTTTCTTAACTCCCTAATATGTTCATGCATGACTGTATTGCAATGTGATGGAATGTGAATTGTGTAGCTTATATATGAGCTATGTCGTGTTGTGGCATCGGCATGGCATTTATGGCTTGAAGAGAGATGAATTCATATTATACATGAGAAAAAGCAGGTTTAGCAAGTCAAATACTTATATGAGCACTAGTATACATATATATACTTATTTATTATGAGTGCAGATAGATATGAGTTTGTTCAAGAAAAAACGAAGCACAAGAATGTTGATGCTGAATTCTTAGAGGACTTGAAGCCGTAGCAGCATGTGCCGAGAGCAAATTTATTTTATTCCTCTTCTCATCATCATCATCATCATCATCCTTATGATATCGTTAATATAACTAACTATCCATACATATATTCAAGCGGACTCTTCTCTCTTTGGTTGGGATTTAATTTTGCAAAGATAAACCTGCATCTTCATCCTGAAACTAACGATAAGTACGTAACAACCAGCATGAAAATGAGAAGTGGCCGAAATGAAGAACCAGAGTGAAAAAAATTTAGAGAAGGGTATAATACATTAGATAAGAAGAGATGTAATGTGGACTCTCTGAGGATGGGATTGAATTCGAGTCATATATATTACGTATATCTAAAGTTTTTTTTTGCAACGGCTTTCCACTCTCCGCTTCTTCATCTTACAACTTTTTTCTTAGATTCAATCCAACCATAATATTATTTACATTTATCATCCTCAACATGATTTTTTTTGCACGGTAGCTACCTAAAGATGTGTGCAAAGAAGTACAAGAATTTGTAGGACGTTTGTAACATTACTTTATCTCGTATGCAACTCTACAAAAATAACATGCTACAAATTTTCTTATAAAAGAGAATATAAATTTGTTCCTCTATTCTATTCAAAATGTACATACAACTCTCGTTACTCTTGATCTTGATGATCAAAGCGTTAGAGAGTCGAGAGAATAGAGAGCACAGAGAAAAAGGAACAAGTGAATAGGAGGCTCAAAAAAGTCTTCGTGCTGTGCCTTCCAACTTTCTGAATACGAGCACAAAATATCTTCATATTCACTCGCTTTCATTCTCCCTTCTAAACTGCTCACTTCACAACTCACTTTCATTGTTGGAGAAGAAGCAGGAGAAAATAAGGTTAGTGAAAAGAGAGAGAAAGAGGAGAAAGGGTGGATCATGGTATAATAAACATTTTTATAGAAAAAAAATGTATGTGAGTACGTTAGCAGACGATCCCATTTTTGCACTTATTTATAAATACGGAAAACACCCACGATAGCATTGAAATCTTATTAACCTGCGATCGAAGATCAATCAAAAGCAGGTTTTTTAGAATGGATCATAGTCTGTCTGTCTGTCCGTCCGTCTGTCCGTCTGTTCGCACGATAACTTTTACACCGTTGAAGATTTTCAAAAATTCTTTTTGCTAAACGATACCTTAGGTCAAGCTCTTGGCTAAGTTCTAAGATGAGCAAAATCGGTCAACGGTAACTGGGTCAAAGGTCAAGGTCAAAAAATTTTAATAGCAAAACATGGCTTATGATACATCAAAATGATGCTATTTTTCAAGAAAAACTCAACTATGCTAATATCAAAGTTCAGAAATGACCCCAGCGTGACCTATAAGTGATTAAAGGTCAATTTTTGAAAAAAATCTCAATAGCAGCCACAATTATGAAAATTTTCAAATCTTTTTTAAACCAATGAACTACTCAGACACAGCTTATGCTAACTTTATTCAGCATAAATGCTAGATCGCAGGTTCCTATATATCTGCCTATTGTCAGGTTTATTCTTTTCTGCACTTGAATGACACTATATGATAAATACAATGGAAACAACGAAAATGTGAATGGGATGTGCGTAAAAAGTTTCGATAAAAATCTTGACTTTGAATTTAAAAGACATTTACATCACAACTAATTACATCCCATCCAAATGGAATGCATAAAACTGAAACGAGAACTGTGTGTAGGATGTCGCAATACAAAACTCGACTTGAGCAAACTTTTTTCCCTATTGAGGTCATTCCAATTCAGTCACGTAAAGTTTGAGCCCTCTGTATTTCCTAACTTCGGGACAGGGATCAAATTCCAGCAAACTTTTTTCGTTTCAATTTCTCGTCAAATTACGTATTTTGTAAGTTGTTATTCATCGGCATGAAAACCACAAAATTTCTCCTTGCAAAATTTGTACATCTAACACAACTCGAAAAAAGTTGAGCAAGAGAATGTTATGTATGTTGATAAAAAGATGACGATATTGGAAATGGGATATGGGTATTTTGATACGGATGATGTTATTATGCTGGAGGAACAAAACAAGTGAGGAAAAGGGATCTAAGGCCATCCAGCTTGCTCCTTAGTGCTCAGTCACACGCCTCATTAGTGTGGAAACTGATGGTGGTGGATCATTGGAAAGAAGATCCAACTAGTGAAGAAGTGGAGTGAGTAACTCAGTGAATTTGATGGGTGTCATGTCATTCCACATCACGTCATACTTATACCTTTCTCAACAACTACATATTATTTTATATACTACACGAGAAAAAAATCCTCAACAAGCCTTTGAACAAGGAACATAAATCCCTAATATATATTTTGTTACATTCTTGAGAAAAAAACAGAAATTTAATCCTTTGCGCTTTTCTTTTCTTTCATGCGAGTTATTGGGAAAAAGGAAGAAAATCTGGGATCAGATACATTTCATGCTCCCATTAAATTACTTTTCTTCCAGCTGCAATGCACAGGATGAGGTTGATGACGACAACGGTTGAGAGACAATTCACTAGCTTTTTGAGTTCCCTCAGGTAAAGTATTTTTCCCCGTGAATTTGACGCTGTGCCCCATGATCAGCATAAGCATATTATGAGGGAAAGTGAGTAGTCAAGTCACTAGTGACTGTGATTATGGTTTCCAGCTACAATATCACATCATCATCATCATCATCATGTAAAGTGTGCTGATTCAGCATCTTGTTTTCTTAACAAGACCACTACAATCCCAAATCATTGCTTCCTCCCATTCCTCCTCATTCTATTGTGTTGTATTATAATATTAGGGACTACCTATCCTACTACCGTAGGATTACTCGCGTACGTAATTTTCTACGTTTCTCTCCATATTGGAAAACTACACTTGAACATTGGATTGATGTGGGCTCCGTATGGAAACATGGTTGGTGGTAAAGGGGAAATACGACACCAAGCATGCCATAATCCACACACACGACACGGCAATAAGATTACTTTTTTTCTAGACTCTCAAACACACATTTACATCAATCGGATAAGAATAAAATATCCGTGAAATAAAATGAGATTTTTTTTTGGACTGGTCTGGGTAGGTAGGATGATGATATCATGTCCTGTCAATTGAAAACATAAGCTGTCTCCTTCAATCCCATATTTTCATTTCATCTTTTATTCGTGCTATGCGACCGTGACTGTTTGGATTGGGTGTATGGCATGGCATGTTCACCACCAAGAAATAAGGATTGTTAAACGATACTGGAAAGCAGTGCAGTAAGTACTAAAGTTGTCGCATGCACGTTTTTCATTCCACTTTACTTGACTCATCGTCAGTCAATAGCGTACACTGGAATTTAGTGGAGAGAAGAAGCCAGCGGAATGGTATATGGATGGTGGTACGACCATCTACCTTCTCTCCTTCTTCTTCTTTTCATAAACAAGCTCGTGTCTCCTCCAAAGAGTTCTTTGGAATGAAACTAACTTCTTTTTTTTGCAATATTACTCGACTCCAGAAAAAATATTTAATCTTGACTTTGCACAAGAAACATTTTCATATTAGGCATCGCACCATGTATCAAGAATGGAGACGAGGAAATATACTATTTCTTGAATTGTGTTGACTTTGCTCCCACTTTATTCCCACTCTCTCATAGCTGAACTTATTGTAACGTCAGCATTTTTGCCCAGAATGGGAAAAACTAGTTTTAAAAAATGAGAAGGAACTGCTCGACTTTATATGAAAAGCGTAGAGTATTTATGAGAGGGAGAGAAGGTAAAGTAAGAAATAAAAGGTAGTAAAAGGA
Organism: Orchesella flavescens; assembly: GCA_964034955.1. Lineage (NCBI taxonomy): Eukaryota > Metazoa > Arthropoda > Collembola > Entomobryomorpha > Orchesellidae > Orchesella > Orchesella flavescens. The sequence goes on from OZ035953.1 coordinate 53,376,230, forward strand.
GGAAAGAAACACTTGAGCAGTTTCTCGTAATCGTCGTCCATATACGTACGTAACCATTCGCAACAGAGCTATATTTTCTTCATACATTTCCTTTCGGGGTTAGTCACCATCCACAACACACATTTGAAACAGAGAGAAGACTCAATGGGGACGTGTGAGTGTGTTCTATTCATGCAGCCAGGTTCTTTATGTTGTTCCTCTGGAGCAAAACGCGTGTGTGAGAGTGAGAGAGTTAAAAAGCTAGTAGTAGGTAGCGTACAAACATAGCAGAGCCTCCCATCATGATGGTGTCGCTCTTCTAGTTAGTTGCAAAACCCTTTTTTATATTCCTGGAGAAAGAGTGTTAGCCTTGCTACAGCTTATGTATAGAATTAGACGCGTTCTCTCTCTCTCTCTCAGTTCTATTTTCTTGTCTCATTTTGCACAGAAAAAAAAACAGGTCTCCATCTCCTATAAAAACTCTTTCCGCTTACGTCCACCATAGAAGTGTAAGTGGTGGTGGTGGTGGTGGAGGAGTAGTAGTTGTAGGGTAGAGAAGAAAAGGAAAGGCTCTTGCTACACATGAAAAAGAGAAAACTCTCTCTCTCTCTCTCTTTTCACCCGCTCGCTAGCATTCTTGCTACTCTCAACAAAGTTGAGGCTGAGGGAGATGGCCGATCCACAAAATCGATCAAAATGGAAGAGAATCGGCTAATATGTACACAAAAAAGAGAAGGGCTTTCAGTATGTATGTGAGTGTGTGTTGCTGTTGCCGGCTGCTACACAGCTAGCATTACCACTTCCACCACCGCACCAACATCGCTGCTAGCAAACCTTCGTATGATGACGATATATGCAGGATACTAGAGCAAAAGAGAGAGAGAGAGAGAGTGAAGGGAACGATGGAAAAGAAGACTTTATCTTCATTTCATTTTGGAACAGGAGGAGAAAGGAAGCTTGTATTTAATTTCGTGCTAAATCGCGTCGTATCGCCAAGCAGAAAATAAAAAAAGAACTTGTATAACCTAAAAATCACACAAAAGCATGCCAAGAATATACCTATCTAACCACGTATGCATTATCTCTGCATTCCATTCCAATCTTGGTGATTTTTTTCTTAAAAACTATGGATATTTATGCATAATGTTTTACATGTGCCACTTCTAAAAATATGTATGTTAGATAGTACACACAAATTATGTAGTAGTAGTAGTACTAATGACAAACCGAAAACCTCAGCAACAACGCTTTCCCATTTCTTTCTTTCTAAGCGAATTTCTTTTTGGAAATGAAAGTTCATAAAAAACGAAGCAAGGTACGATACAAACGTTAGGTTAGGTGTGTTCATATAACATCCGGAAAGTTCATTTGTAATGTGTTTTTATGTATCATAATTGTCCAACCCATTGATATTTTCTGTACCTGTTCGGCCTGCTTTTGACCCCTTCACTAAAACACACACGTATTGGCACCTTTCTCTCCTCTTGTGCCTATCGAAAGACATGAATCATTCATGTACAAGGTATTTTTACCGAACATATATGCTATCCAATACTAAACCGGGGAAATGAGTATATATGACATTGCACTGCATTTTTAATGCCTACATATCCTATATAGAATGGATTTCGTCTAAAAAGAAAACAATCATTTCTCTAATTCAACCATTATGAACCCTAATAAAAACCGTTTCGTTTCCTCCAAATACAAGGCTTGATTGGAAGCCGGTAGTCATAAAAGAGAAGAGTGAATGAAACGGAGTGACTTTTACAAAAGGAAAGAAAAAACGGGACGTGACACTGAATAGGGAATAAAAGCTTGTCTTCCTCTAAGATGCAAGCATGAAAAGGGTTTAGCTTCACATCATTCCTGTTTCATGTCTTCTCAACAATGTACTTACTTTCACCCAGTTCCCGGAAAATATCTAAGTATCATATTGATTTGTGGGATGGAAATGAATGAGCACGTCTCAAAAAATACAAACTTTCTTGTTTCCAAGTAATAACCACTTTATGTTACTGTTGCTTTCTTACTTTCGCTTATTCAACCTTATACCTTTTGCTAATGATTATGTGTTTATCCCTCTGAATAAGTTAATTGGAGGATACTTTTCTATAATATTATGAAAGAGGGAAATGGCCGTGAATTTCAGATCTCATTCCATCTGGAAACTTGAATTTGTTTTCTTTCCTTGTTTGTGAAAGTATTGAAAACAGTAATTATTCCGCACCAAAACATCCTCATGATCATTATCGTCGTCGGTTCGTCGTCCGTCGCCTCACACTTTCATCTTTTGCATACTATTACAATCTTTGCAGAAACACACGTGATGTGATACCCACCCTAATACGGAGACTTGTATGCATGCTTTGCAAAAGCTTTCTTTTGGTGCATTGCATTGGGCAGAGATTTATTTTCTCTTTGTAAAGATTTTTTTTATAACGAGCAATCCTCATGGTCAATATATAGTAAGTAATATGCAGACATACATACACAACCGCACGAACATGTTTAAAGAGTAAAAACGTGGTAGTCGACGTTTAGCAAGATTTTTTTGCCAGTTTCTTCCCCTTTTTACTTCACACAAGGTCAAAGCAATAACAACAACAGAGTCTGCAGTAAAGAAGCAGAAAAAATGGGAAGAGTGAGCAGCTAAGAGAGAGACGGAATAGAGGACGCGGACAAAGAGATAAAAAATATGGATAAAAATGGCTCTTCTTCCACGTTTATTACAGTTATTAAAGTATTGTGAGATTGAGAAGGGAGGAAATTGGGATGAGGAAAGTGAAATGGGTAACGGATGCTAGTCCGAAAAATTCATGTGCATTAGCATCATTGCTACTATCATCCTGTATGATGTACTTTCTTTAGAGGGACACAAGGAAAACGAGCAAAAATTGAAGATGGAGTAGACTGAGAGTATTAGATTTCAAGGCTGAGGGTGATTTTCTTTTTTCTATTAAAGGGTTAAGTCATGGTCATCCAAACAAAAAAAAGTGAGGAAAACGTTTTTTAATAAGGAAACCAGGATGTCTTCTCCACTTAGTTGTTACTTTGAGACAAGGAAGAAAAACATATATATTGCTAAATAAAAACATCAAGTCACAAGTAGTAATTTAGCAACTTGGAGCGGATTCTTAAATTTAAAAAACGGAGGTTAACTTTTAGGTCACATCTACCTTGAATTCACAATAAATCTAATAAACATCAGCGAAAATTTATGAAAAGGTTACCCCTAAACCGGTCAAAGGTCACGTCAAGGTCAACCAGCACAAATATTTTCGACCTATTTCTGTCACTAGCTTTCATTTAATGCATAAAAAACTATACATTTCGCTTTAAAAAGTAATGGTTAGGTAAGGTTACATGACGTTTAGCCATGAAGTGTCGTTTCTTTGGTCCATCTTCAAACTCGATGGCCATCTGGACCTATTAAAAAAGGTTTAACCTGTTGTGTTACACGCATAGAAGTGCAGACAGACAGAACGTACGAAACAACAAACTCTCACTTTGTCCCGACTTAATAAAAGTTGAAATGGGTGGGCGAGCCTCTTCTTCTCTTTATTTCAATCCCTGCACTTTCAGATTGCAGATACATTTGCATGTGCAGAAACGGAAAGCGGAAAAAAAGTCAAATTATGCGGAGTAATAACAGAAAACTAAGGGGGGGAAATGATCTGTTGGCAAAAATCATATGAAAGTTGTCTTTCCATGTTTTCTAAGAAAACAAAAACCATGGCAGTTTGTACACGAGGCGCAATAAAATAACTGTCCAGAGAGACAAGAGGAATGCAAGCAACTCTGTCCTTGCCAACATCCCATCAGCGCCACCAAAGGTCAATAACAAGAAAGCCTCGTAATATTATCATAATGTTGGTATTTGATGACAATGATGTTTGCACAACGGATTGCCTAAAAGGCTCTCCTCATTTATTGCAATTTTTTAGTTCTCAAGAAAACCCTTCAGACGCCGATATTTTCTATAACTTCAATAGAAATAGGAATTTTCAGGAACATTAGCACGAGCACGAGCCTAGTTAATCATGTATATGCAGCATCCCATATTTCACGTTTTTAAGTGATTGTTATGTAATCATAATTTATATCATAATCAGCAAAACCATGGTTTCACGGATATTCACATTATTTTGGAAACGCTACTTCCATAAGTGCATGCCTCTCTAATGGTAGTAATAACACACATTGGCATTTTTTCTCTCGCATTTGTACTTGGTTGACTAGTAAGTAACCTCTTGGAGGAAATTATGATAACATGATGATGATGATGATGCACAGGAGAGAAAAGTGTCACCGGAGCCTTTGCCAGGAAAATGAAAAAGAAACAAGATTTTGGGCATCATGCCATTTACAATTTTTTATCTCTTCATTTCTTCATCCTCATCATATCATAGTCATCATCAACCTATTTTGCCAGCCACACCACATCACACACATAAGGAATAGGATGGGTTGTAGGAGCGGATGAGAAAATCTTGATCAAATATTGCGGATGTGTTACCATATCACTGTGATAATAAGAATCAAGAGGGTTGTTATATGTACACCAGAGTGAATAGCATCATTTGTTTATCGTTAGTCTTGTAGCGTGTTTCCCAAATCAGGGAAAAACTAACTGACGCAAGGCTTCCTCTCACAAAGTCTTTGTCAATACATGGAGAATCTCAAAGTAAACAGGATGATGATATACCTTTCATACCATCATTATTATCAACATTGTCATCTCATGGACAGAAGGACAAGGTAGAAAAAAGGTCAATTTTTGGGTTATGCCATCATCATCATCATCATCATCATACCAAAAGGTTTTAGATGTGAGGAAAGAAGAAGATGAACGGTGTCTTGTTTCAGTACGCAAACGAAAGTTCTATATTTGCAGAAGAATAAATGTACAATCTGATTTTATAATGGGAAGAAAAGAATGGTTTGTTAAAATGAAGACGAAGGAGAGTAGAAAAACCATTTTTTTTATTCCAAACAAACGAGTATGCAGTCAGTAGCTGTTCGCTAACACAACAAATTTCGTCATCATCATCCTAATCTTGATCATCTTATACAGCTTTTTTGGTGGTGCGTCTTTCAACATTGTGAAATATCTTCTTTTTTTAGCCTACTGCCATCATTTATATTATGGCTGTTGTAAAAAAATAGCAGTAGAATATCCAACCAAGGAATGCGTCGTTGGAAATAAACTCGACTATCATATTATCATTCTTGTGATTTGTCTTGTACCCCTCACCCTCTCGAGATACTAGTTGGGATGAGAAATATAACTTTTTTTAAACTGTACTCCTCATTTTGTTGTTCCACATAAAATTTACATTTTTGCATGCAAATATCCAACAATAAGATGCTTCTTACAAAAAATCTTCAACCAAGTTCGTACCAAACAAGTACCAAGCCCAAGTTGACATTTGGATTGAGCTAGAGAAGTGAGAGATTCGTTGATGAGAACGGGATGGAGGAAAATAGTTTTTTCAACGTGAAAAATTGTTGTTTTTCAGTTTAAAAGAAAACAAAGGGTATATTTTTCAATAGTCCCTTTTGCATTTCTCATTCCATTAAGGATTCACTTTTATTCTCCAGAAACGACGGTAAATTGCTTTTGAAGGATTTGTGTTAGCTCACTCAGTGGGCAAAAATTGTTTGCATATTTTTTGTTGCATAATAATATGTATCCTTCCGTTCTTTTCACTAGCCATTTAAAAATAAATTCAAGATGATGATAAAGGGTGAAATAAAAGGCCGGAGTGTAGAGTGGTCGTAACCCATGATAATTTGTTTCCCTTACTACTACTACTTTTCCAGCCAACTAGCCACTCATTTTGTAAGTATTCAAACCCATCTCTTGTTCTTTTTCTCTCACTCTAAAAAAGTAAAGTGGACAAGCACGCTTTGTGAATATAAATGGAATGCGGTAGATAATGGAAATGAAGAGAACGTAGAGTGGAACATGGAATGGATATAGGAAACCATTCTGTAACAACTTCAAATTCTCTCTCTCTCTCTCATCCTACTTAAATAACGCTGCCACAAGCTTGTGTAACAGCTTGATTCATATATTTCGATTTAGAAAGAGAATTTACTTTTAGCTATTTTCTCACTCATTCTCAGCATCAGTATCAGTTGTAAGCACTGTGCTGCTGCTGCTGCTACTGCAAAAAAACGACGCAGGATTTTACATAATGATTTTCTTCTCCTTTCCCACTCTTCTGCATTGTATATGATCGGCTGTTATGTTGATGCTGATGGTGAGGATGATGACGACCATTCCCTTTAAAATTTAGAGAGATAGAGACGAAAGGAATAAAATGCGAGTCAACATCATCATCATCATCATCACCAACAACCAACAAGATGGAGTAGGCAGAAAGAGAAAAACTGGAAATATCCTAACTGCCCTCACCTCATGCTCACCAGCACTCTTGAGCTTACATGAATTCACGAAGCACAATTATATTAGCATGGGTTGAAATTGGGGATAGTGGCGGAGAACGAGTGGGTTTTTTCTTTCCGTTTCAAAGAATAGGATGCATGCTATTGTAACATGCGAAATTCTTTTTAGATCAGTTTTCCCCAATCATCATCATCATTTTCATATCACATGAGAAATCCTTTTTGTTACCTTGTGAAATGATAGTATTATACCAAAAAAAATGCAGGGGATCGTTTCCTCTACACGAAATGATGATGATGATGATGATGATGCCACCTTCTTTTCTTCGCTTTTGCCTCAGTTTCTATCAGTTTTTTTTGAAGAAAGAAAGCTCTTCCTTTTTATCCTAAAAAAGTCTACTTCTTCCTCTTTGAGAGTACTTTTGTGAACTCAACTTACAATTTTCTTTTTTCATATAAGGAACATCTTACATGGTAACTGGAAGAACTTTCTTCCTGAAATGTTTTACTATCCTCCCTCATCTATTTCTGAATGTACAGACGAGTTAGAGAAGAAGAGAGATGGGATTGCGAGCAAAACGAAGCTCTTTCTAAAAAAAATTCACATGCTCGTGGGAATTTTCCTATAAAAAAATGCAACTTTCATTAGTTTCATACCAGCCAACCTGCTCAAAAAAACTCGCTGGAAAAACGGAGGATAAAAAAGGGGAGCAAACTCGTTTTACAGTATTATAGAAAAGCATACTCGAGAACTAGCAAACAGAATTGCTGCTGCTGTGATGTGATGTATGTGATGGAATCCTCAGCATTGGGTTCACATATCACATTGCATTGTTAGGTATAGCTAGCGGTAAGCAAGTGACAAAGCTGCATGGATGTGGATGCTCTAATTCAAATAGTTCAAGTTGATATTCATACAAAGACAAATTACATTTAGATGGGGATGGTGGTTGGTTTACGTTTATACGACATTTTTTTTGTATAGAATGTACATGTCCCCTAATATCTTCACTTTTCAAATCTGATCTAATCGTTAAGTAAATGTTTGTATGCAGGTAATAATATTAGTTGATTGCTATTCGGTCAAAAGCATCTGAATTCATGTAAGCATTTAGCAAACAACTGAATAATTTGAGGTAAAGTTTGCCTACAGTTTCTTCATTTGCATCCCGAATGTCTAGTTATGTAAAATCGAAGAAAACCAAAGAACAGCTTAGCAATAACTTTGCTAATTTTAAATTTATTTACTATATGTTATACGAGTAGTACGAGGAAAACAGTGTGATTTGTATTGATACAGCTTTGGCATATAAAGGAAGGATTACATGAAGATAGCAAGAATTTGCTTTTCAATATAATCTGCAACTCTTAATGTAGATGCTAAAGCTAACAGCAAAACCTACAAGTTCCAACTAGTGCCATCCTACCACAGAGCTTGCTATTAAGATGAAAATGACTCAAACGAACTGTACGCTCTATCGCCGTAAGTCGCTCCAATACAATTTTCTTCGCACAAAGTGAAGCTAGATTTAGCAAGACAGAGACTGGTATGGTATGCAATGGAAAAACTTGTTTGCAGACTAGTCTTGAGGCACTATTCTTACAAGCGTCACTTTAATGACATTCTGTTGTCATCTGTATGCATGACATGTCTCAATTTCCCATCACTTGACAGTAAAATTCTGAAAAGAGATTATATTCTTTTTTTCACCGCCTAATTACATAACGTTTATGTTTTTAAATGACATAACATTATATGTTGTTGTTCAACTTATCCATTTTTCCTTATCAAAAGTCTTATCTTTCATATCATAATGTCTACAGTTGAGTTATGCATTGTAGTTTAATTTTTGTATGTAAATTATGCCCATTTGATATTCTCCGCCAAACAAGCATTTTCAATAACAGCCAAATTAAATCATCAATTTGATGAGTTTTGGTCCAGAAAAAATAGCAGGAAATATAGAGGGTAAGAGGGCGGTTGTACTTTACAGGTAATAGTACCAAGGTTTTTGGATCGGAAAATTGAAAATGACTATATGAAAATTCACTTACATAAGTCAGTTGGTTTGTGATGTGCTTTGGCCAATGGATTAGTCATGTGGACCAAACTTCCTGGACGAGAGGGAATAATGGAGGCGAGAGTATGTTTTGTAGATTCCTTTGCACTTTTCTGTCGAAAACTACCGAATCCTGAAGAGACACTCGATGTCTCACCAGGTACCGGAAGTTTACCTATGAAACAAGTTTTTGTCAAAATTGTCCAACAAACTACCTTGCTCAACGAACGTTGCGTTATTAGCCCAAAATGAAATTAGAGCATTCCTGCATGCGTACAATTTTACAGTCAACCAATTTCTGTCTTCATTTCAAAAACTGAACAAAAATGAATAAAGCTTCACATGCGAATCCCGATCGGAAACAGTGATATTAACAAAAATGTAGAAATAATATGACGAAAACTTTCTCCACATAAATTTGAACTGAGAATATGAACAAGAATTAACACAGAATGACAAACAACGTAGAAGGCATGCCACAAAAAAGAGTGAATAGTGTTGATGTTGATGTTTGATTTGTTAAAGTGACTCAGCTTCAATTCCAAATTTTATCATATTGTTTGTTTCAATAAATTAGGAATAGACTTTAGCTGATAACAAAACGTAATCCAGCATTAATTGTGAAATGTACACGCTTAATACGATTCCGATGACATTGAACATCAACGGCCCATGCAAACAAGCAAGCCAACAATTATAGATAATTGATTTTGCACCAACTCGAAGACTAGTTTTTACGGATCACAGAAACAGAATGATAGCCAACAGTAGGGATACAAATATAATCACAGAACAAAAATGGCTTTGTGGTGGTTCCAATCATCAATTGCTTCAAAATGCAACTGAAGCCAACTAACACTTAAAAAAATATTCTATTACCCAATTTACCACGAAGTACTTAAATTATATCCGTTCAAGTTCACCATAAAACAACTGAATGACAACGTAACAACATAATAGGCTAGAAATTGGTTACCGTTGAACATTTCACGTTCTGAAAGACACATTGCATGCATTGCTCCACTGTTTTCAAACAAAGAAAACGAACAAACCTAATAAGCAGCCGAAAAATAAGTACCCCAGATAGCTTTGCAAGAGTGAATTTAAATAAAATGGGCACCCAAGGTGCTACAGGGACTAAATTAAGTACATAAACCCATACAGATGGATATGAAAATATGGGATGAAACTGTTACACAAGCATGCTGAAATTTTACAGTTAGAGATAGAGTCTTAGCTAGATGAAGGTACAGTGTGAAAATTGGAATTACGAACAGTCTTCCATTCTCAGGGAATTTTTTTACTACTACTACTGTGAAATATTTGAGTAACAATAAGTTGGCATTTCTTGTCGTTTGCACAACTAGGAAAGTAAAAATGAAACTAAAACGTTAGATGAAAGCTCTCAAACCAACAAGATGAACGGTTGATTGAATATATGAGGGCACTTCACAGTTTTTGCGTATGTAAATGCTTAAAATAATTTGAATACTATAAAGAAGAGGAGAATAGGTCGCTGTGAAGCCGGTAGCAATTAGAAAAATTGGTATTTTCCGTCAAGTCACTTAACTTTTGAGGTATTTTTGGAGATATGAAAGCTACACGACTTTAGCTTAGGAAGGGAAGGAATGGGATATAATGTGTGCCCGTATGCAGAACAAGAACACATAATCTCTAATGGAATTCGAAGCAAACGATTACAAAATATATAAGTATGAGTATTGAGACGTTGGCTTATAGAAAGAAAGATTCCCATGTAAAAGATTACAAAGAAGAATAAAAAGAGCATTCCATTTACATATACCGTGGGGTGAAGCTGCAGCAGTGCAAGTTTTGTAAATTGGAAAAAGCAGAGAAGAAAAGCAAATGAATTTTAAAATATTGGGTAACTTACTGGATCCATGAGGTGGCAAGTTGGGATCAGCTATAGAGTTTTCCAAAACAGGTTCAAGGGTGGAAGTAGCTTCCTGACCTGGAAATGTGCGAGCACCACTTGGAGACGTTGCATTAGCAAAGGAACCATTGATTTGACTAGGGTGAGGGCTTTGAAGACTTCCAGATGAGCCATCGTGGTGACTACCACTCATCGCACTCCCCAAACTAGTGCTCCCCTCCGAACCCTTAGAGTCCTTGGTTCGGCGGGGAACAGGTGGGGCACTTCCATCGGAGGATGAGTACTTTCCTGCGACCTCATCGATTTTCTGGATACTGACGGTTTGAACGGTGTCTGTTGTTGATTACCAAAATAAAACAAAACAAAATTCATTTAAATTCAAACAGGTAAATGACAGTTTTATTGAAGTTTTAAAATATGAAAATTGAGTAAAATTGACTACTCACCGGCTTGCTTCTTCTTACTCTTGTTCCTCTTAAAGAACGGCATTGTGCAGACCAAACAACTCATGCCTTGGAACAAAAACCCGTATTAAATTTTTTGTTGGCTCTCGAAGTTGCAGAAACAAACTTGGATTTATATCCAACCAGAATATTTTTAAATTCACTTAATTGTCACTGTAAAACACTTGTTAACTATTCCACCAATATATATTCCATTGGAGCACACAGCGAAAATTCATAGATCCATATCAAGTTTTTTTTAAACCAGAATATTAATCACCAGCGTCTTAATATTTTTGATTATCCAGTCACTTACTAAAATCCATCACCATCACACGTTGGAGAAGTTGAGTCTACAAAGCACAAAACCAAAATGGTCTCCTCTCCAAAAAAATCCGATGAAAAAAAGGGAAATTCACAACAAAAGAGTATTTTTGTAACTTATTTCATTTTGTCCCTTTGTTTGATCCTCAACATATTTGTATAGAACGCACATTGGAAAGAAAGTCGGAACAAGATCAAGACATGCAAAGTAAGAGGCGCACTGGGCACAAACACAAACACACACACACACACCCACAATCTTTACGAAGTCAGAAAAGCTTAACGGATGACAAGGGTTTGAATTGATATTGACACTAGCATGCCCGTTGTTGATTTTCCACACGAAACACTTTCTTTCTAAAATAAATTTTCTACTTTATTCCCAGTTTAGTCCAAGTAAGTGTACTTTATGTCATGTATGGATTTGTTGATGGGTAGTTGTTGAGAGTCTTCACTTCCAAAAAAAGGTTAAAAAGTATTCCAAAATTTGGGACTCTTCCATCTTTTTCATGCAGTTTATGTACACACATTCATGATGATGTGCGGTTGGTAGGTGTGTGGGTTGTATTCAAGCAGCCAGATACCTAATCAATTCTTTCACAATCATTCATCGATCGGATTCAGATTAGCTCAGCATATTACACATTATACATGTTTACACCATTAATGGTTTACGAATTATAATATGTGCTCATATAATACACTTGTTAATTTACCTGGAGGAAGGAGAGCCCTTGAAATTAAATGAAGAGAGGACAGCGCTCAGAGTTGGTGAACCAAGAATTTCCAAGATAGCTACAAACCGAGATAGAATCCTTTTTCAACATCATCATCCCAATTTTGACACTAAACTGATAAAGAGTTGGTGATGGACTTTGAGCCTCCTGCAACCAAATAATTCACATATTTTTTATTATTCAAAATGAGTTGTGCGTCAATTTCCAATCCCAAATACATTACATTACATTATACCCCTTTTGTATTTTCAATTCATCACTGGCTTATTTATATGCATATGTATGCATCTACCTGTGTTACAGATTTTACAGTATAGTGTTCTGGTGGAAGTATGAGAGATAACCGTCAGTTTTCCCTGACTTGTCTCATGCAAAAAATATGTTACGTGCAATATTGTGTTTAACTAAGTAAGTACAATCATGGTAGTTGAAAATACCTATCCTTTTTATACGAAACCACATAACAAACCTCTTGCTCACAAAAAATTGTTTATTATTACGATATGATAATGGTGGTATGCTGATCCATATAAATGTTAACGTACTCCCCAGCTTTAAAATGGGATGGTACACGACTGCATGGAATGATAATATCATACTGATCATAACATCATCATCATCATTATCAAGATCACCAGCAGCAGCATCATTCCTCATCAGTTGTTACATATGATAAAAATCATTTCTCACTTTGAAGTGAGGTCAGTATACCTGCTTTTCGAGTTGTTCTGCTCTGTATTTATATAAAGCATTGGCAACTGTAGGTAAATTTTCCAATCGTTGTTCTCTCTGATTAAGTTTGAAATTCAGATTAGTAAAGAATGAATATTAAGAATTTCGGGAAATAATAGGCGTATGACAATGTTGTTTGAAAGTATGCAGTGGATTAGTATGTTTGTTTGATCTCTCGTTTCGTCGGGAATGCTGAAGAAGACAACATCATTATATCCACGCATGCAATTAAGGTGTCGTTGATAAAACGATCTGATATGTCAATATCATATTTTTGAATCAATTGAAATATCTCTTGTCACACAAAATGGGCGACAGATTTATTTATGTACACAAACGCGTGTACGCATAATAAATAAACCTGGCAACACGAGTAAAGAACCGACACCTATGGACGTCTGATTAGATGCAGAGCCAACCTAAAACTTTAGGATGGCATAAATGAACCACACTTATCAATAGCCTCATTTGGACGTTTCACACTCAATACCTAGACTTTTAAACGTTTATAGATCACGCGGTGGTCGTCGAAAAATTGACAAAAATATAGGTGAATTTGGAAATCTTGATTATCCTGGCTGCTATTTCGAAACTAACAAAAAGACTACCTTTAAATGGTCGAAGGATATACTGCACACTAAATTACAGCTCAAGCCAACGTGTCCCAGACCAATTCAGGGAATAAACATGAGGATTTGTGTATCTAAAAGAAATTATGACTAACGATAAGAGGCTTTTCCTAGAAATTACTGTGAAACTAAAAAAATAAGTGAAATTATATGACTGTTTGCATAGATAAATTCGTGCGTGTCACAAGTTGCGAGTTTGACAAATCAACACAATCGCCATACTAAGTAAGCTACACGCTATTATCAAGACCAAAACAGAATTGTTGAAGACATTCCTTCAACAGGCATATTGGAATAGATGTAAAGTTAATTGGCAATCTGCCTAAAGTAGATAGCACAGATAATAGGAATGTGTTGAAGTATGTACACACAATAAAATTTTCTCGGAACAACTTGAAACGAATTGCTAAATTATTATGACTGTCTTCATGTTTGCGGAAAATTGTAAATTTTTTAAATGAAAGGGAGTAGGCGGGAAAGTATGTCTTGTTAAGCAACTGCGGTGAATACATGTTTGTGATGCCGATTCATGAGATTTCTTTAGTGATCTGTGATTTTCTAATATAAAAATGGGAGCAAAATAACTGGAATCAGTAATTGCAATAAAAAATGCTTTGCCAACAAGCTGTTTCTCCTTTCTTTCTCGTACCAGTGGTAGGAGTGATGGTTTTTTGAGTAATCCAATCTAATAACCAATCCAGAAATTGTTTAACGAAAATTGAGTACTCATCTTAAAAGTTTCACCAGTAGTCATTAGTTCATGGGCTTTATACAATCATTTCTATAAGCCCAAGTTTCTAGCTGATTTCTACCTATGTATCCACAAATATTTTTGACATCCTACATCATCCAATGTGTTAACATTTTCAATATAGTACTTTAGATTATAGTACACCTACACGTTATACGACTAATTGCATTAGGTAGTGTTCCTTCAAATCGAAACCGTCGTTCACGGTACTCACTTTTGTTTTCCACTACCAAAGGAAAAACGAAGACAAAAGTTAATTGCAAAAGTTTATAGTTTCGTTACATTTGCTTAACGACCTACACAAAAGAAAGTACGTTGCGCAACATCGAAACAACCCACCTCATAAACTACAAAAATGATCTGGAGGACAAGTAATGTCAACTTTTACGTTGTTTTTGGGATTAACTCTTCATATTATTTTTCTGTTCGGAGCGTCCTTTCTGTTTAAAGACGATGATATCATCATGGCAGCACCATTCTAATCATATGCGTGGAGGAAGTAGCAAATCCAAAAACAACATCGTCAATTCCATTTTCACATTAAATACTGACGCCGAGAATAAAATGATTCGCTAGTATATCGTAACACTTGTCACAAATCATCGTAAAATTACTCTTTTTGCTCTATTTTAATTCTAGTTTAAAGGTCTATATTTAGCCACATTTGAGCGTTGCAATTGAGTAATAGCTAATAAAAATGAGCCCATCGTTTCCATCTAGTTTTACATACAGTAATTAGTTTTTAACCAGCGTTTTAATGATTTTGGTGACGATCACAGTGACAATGATGAATGAAAAATGCGTAGTTACTTGCTGAATATTTTACAAAATTCTCTGACTAAAGTTCCTTTACAGCAAATTTTACTACGTAAGAAACGACGAGATGAGTGCCAACATCCAATAAAAGAGCACGTGGACACGTGTCCCCTTAAAACAAAATGAAGGTTAAATTTAAATGTTTTTACGATTGCATTCTTAATTTCTAAAACAAAACAAAAGGAAGGATGTTACTTAGTCACAGAACATTGTGGCAAGTAATTTTTTTCCAAGTTGTTGTAGAAATATAGAAATTTTGTAGAAATTTATAAATATGACTTAATTACAGATTAGTAAACCTTTGTTATATTGATCAGGTATTTGTGCAGGCGTTGTTTTACTTTCATTTATTCTGATTTGTATAGAATTTCTGGAAATGCACTAGAGATTAACATTAACACTGGCCGTTCATGCCGTGCTATGCTATGTTTGTGCCACATTATTTTGCGAAAGAGTGGCAACGGATGCACTCCTCTCATGAAAATTTATCATTTTTACTGCTTGTCCTTCCTGCCGGTGTCGATGTAAATTTTGACTGAGGGGAGGAATGTCGAAAATGGATACAATTAATTTATGAGCTTATAGAAACCATTGCATTAGGTGTGCAGAGATAGAAACGTACGATTAGATCACGGAACAATGCCTGGCACAAATATTTAATGCGTGTGTCAACCCTACTTTTCATTCATTCAAGAGTCACTTTTGTCACATTTCATTGAAGTCTTGACCAACTGTCTTCACTATTGCTTGTCCTCTTTTTAGTCAGAAATGACAGAATGTTTTTAAAACATACAGCACCTCAGAAGCGAACTGAATTCGTAATTGGAAACATCGAAATTGATTTTGTTGACCTTTATATTTGGATAATGCTACTGAATTAGCAGTTGAAACTGTAAGCCCTTTCTCATGTTTACTTTGTCAGTCTGTATTAAACTAAATATGCTTGGGGGACGTGTTGATGCTTCGGATTAAAGTTTTCTGTCAAAACGTCCGCTCTACTATTCCATTTCGCTATTTTAAAGAATGACTGAATTAGCAACCGAAGCCCAGATCATTGCGTAATATAGGAAAGGTGCTATAAAAATATGCAAAAAGCATAAAATGAATACGCAGCAAATGTATGTTTTGCAGGGGAAAAATTGACATAAAAGCGCTCCTGCTAAAAAAGGGGAAATTCTATGTAAATGACCTTTCCTTCTTTTATACGAATACGTACCCGTTTATGGGAATGTAGAATATTATGAACTAAAACCACAAAACATATTCAATAGCAGCTGTCGCTTAGCTCAGGATTGGAAGAGTGTAAAAATGTGTTACTTATTCCATCCATGCCACTAACCAATAATAGCTTAAATCCACAGACATTCGAATTAGTTTTTGCAACTCTCATTTCCCCCAAAGGTCCGCACCTAACAAGAATCACTGTTACAGATTCCAACTAAACTACAGTGAAAACTAAACGGTGTCAATTTAGCAATGTTTAAGAACAGACATTCAACTCAAGAAACTCATCATCATCGTCATCTCTCGACATTTGGGATTCAAGACCAATTTTTCCCCATTTCGCCGTCCTTTTTTACTCTCCAGAAAACCACCAAATGTCTGTTTCTCGTCCGTCCTCTCGTCTCTCTGCCTGTGGCTGCCAAAATGAATTGAAGCGATGATGTGGATGATGACTAGGAGGAGCAATTCCCATTTTAAATAGGACAAAATATGGTGCTACGTTCCATTCAATTCATTCATACCCATAGGACAATTTTTAACTGTGGAAATGGGTGTAATATGTTCTTTCTCTGGTTGTGTTCGACATATGCATGTTTGCTTATTGCTCCTAGTTTGTACTGTGTACCGATGCTGAATTGCATTTCTGTCGAATTATATGGTCCTCCTTACCAGCCCGTAAAGTTCAGTTGAGAAGGATGACTGTTGATGTTTTTATGTTTCTTGCTTGGTGATTATGTTATTACTCTGAATAAGCAGAGAGGAAGATGTGAGTTAGGTTGAAGAGAGGAGAGAGCGAGAGCAGCAAGTCGTTTGTAATTATTACTCATTTTACTACCAAAACTTCCTAACAGCAGAGAAGCAACAACAAACATGACATATCCCTAATAATGAAAAGCGTTCACGTATTCTGCCAGAGAACGTAAGTAAGATGAAAAAGAATGAAACAAAATATGCTACATGTCATGTTTCACTTTGCATACCTATGTATTTCCACTGCCATCATCATCAACATCATCATCATCAGTGAAAGAAATAGGAGCATGCCATAAACTACTTAAGCTTGGTTACTCCAAGCTCCTGCTTATTTTGGAGGAATTAACTCGATTATTTTTCATTTAAGAAAGTGGATTGAATTATCCCAATTTGCTTGGCAATTTACTCCCAAAAGTGCAGAATCCCTGTGCACTGTTCTATGTTCAACTGTGCCAACACAAAAATATGGAAAGTACTGATGATGGTAACTAACTATATCTATGTAAGTACACAAACTGCACCAAAAGTTAGAGCTATCCTTCCACAGGTGGAAAATCCAGATGTGTGTTAATTTAAATGCCTACTAGAACGTGCAGAACAAGAGGAGAATTGAGATGAGGATTACAGTGCTCTTTACAAAAAAAATTAACGCTTTGTACTATGCAGACAGACGAACAGCCCGTAGCATCCAGTTGATCACGAATGGATCATCAGAAAGAAACGTTTGGTTATGGATAAATAGAGCGAGAGTGTATATATGTATATATATGTCTGTGTTGCTGTGTGAGCTAGAGCTATCAAGTCTTCACAAGTGGTGAATTTTTTTAACAAGGTAAATGGCATTCTGGTTTTACTCGATCCATTCTCTTCGTTTTGAGAGACCAGCCTTATTATGAATGCACGGAGTTCACAGTCCCCTTCTCTCTCTTTAAATATACTTATTGTACTTGAAAGTATGGGGTTAATTGTATTTATTCTAGTTCAACTCAACATAAATGCATGGGTTGATCACGCTCATTGCGAACCGTCCTCATGTCATGTTGGTCGTGCTAAAATCAACTCCCGTACCACCATACCACCACCACCTACTCCAGCAGCAGCCAGTATTGAACGTTGCAGAAATCCCAATGAGAGACGCTGCTGCTACTACCGCTCCTTCCAAAGAGAATAATAATACGCGTACAGGATGTGTACTAATGCGTTGTTAATCTTTGTCTCGAATAATGTCAATAAATATATCATTCATGCTTACTGGTTGATAGAAAATGCCTAGTTTTAATCTTTTCAAGCAGTCCACATTTCTTTTATCCTGGCAAATTTTAAGTGGAAAACATTGGTAGCCTGATTTTAAGGTGAGAGCACGTGTGAGTTTAAAGCTGGATTAAAAAATGTCTCCACTACTTATTTAATTCTTATGTAATATTCTTGTTGCCTTGCTGGAGCTCAAGATCTAGTTATCACCAGTTTATGAATTCCATATTTTTTTTACTTTACATAACAAAAACAGTAGAGTATGTAAAACTGGTGGCAGCTTCTTCATATATTTTTTGAGGTGACTAATCTCTATCAATCTTTCAATAAAATATGTTACTTACTTACACCTATAGTACAACCACATCAACGTTGTTTGTGCGTTGGAGTGTGTATGCGCCCAATATTATATATCGCATCATCAGCGTCATCGAATCATGCAGGTGAAACATGAAAGCTCTCTAAGCACACCGCACCGCACACCAAACACCAGACATTTCATTGAATTGTCACTTGATTGCATTGTCACACAGCATTCCACTTGATTAATCCATCTCTTAAATGTATTATTTCTTCTTTATTATTAAATATTAGTGAAATTGTCAGCACAGGAGACTGATGGTCCACAATCGACAACTAGAAAACAAGAGGGGGGGTACCTAATCTAAAGTCGTTATTAGTTTGAATGCACTTATCAATGAAAAATGTTGGTGAGCTTATTGACTCATTGATCTCTCAGGTTTAAAAGTGGCGTGTGCTTAGCACTATCTATTGGTTATGACTGATGATACGCAAGAAATGTATATAATGGGATGAAAATGTGTGAAACTATCTAAATCTAAGCATTTTAATCATACGACCGAGAGCCATAGCCATGTGATTTGATTTGAGCTAGCATCATCATACATCATCATCAACATAATCACCTATTATATAACAAAGAAGGAGCAAGCCTACGAGGGAGAGAGGTGAGCAGTACTTCCACTTCCATGCTCATAAAAATTGTATACCAATTAGATCTGGGTTTTTCTGCTTCTAAACTACAAACTCGGCTCCACTGCCAAAAATTTGCATTCTTCCATACACCATGTTACTTACTTACTCACTCACTAACATTTGATGCTTCTCTCTTTTTTGCCTCATGCAACCATCATCAGCAATTCAGCATTAGATACAGTTTTCTGAGTGAAGTCATTCCGTTCTTTGGTTTGCACCCACAAAAATATATAATTAGACAGTTGTCCATGTTTTAAACATGAACACATAAATTACAGCCCAGTTCTCCTCTGTCCACACTAGCGTTTTGCCTTGTCTTCTCTCCCTCTTGTGTCTTTTTTTAAAATCTAATAAAAAATTATTATTATATATGTCTGGAGGTGTAGGTACCTATCTTTGGAAAAGGATGTATGCTTCACCTTGAGATTGAGAACGTTCAACCCATAAAAATGTTGTACACTCCAATTCTTTCAACATATATATATATATATAGTAGTTTCCAGCAAAAGCAGTAACTCAGCCTTGGCAAAATCGTGTAGAAACAGTTCATTCTTTAGAAATACGAAATACCAATGTGTTAGTTGCTGTAACTACATTACATTAAAATAAATGTACTATCACAATATTCTTCCTACTTTTCCCTGATACTTGATACTACACAACTTTTTTTTCCTTGTAGGTATATTTGATTTGAGTCAGCCATTTCCCTTCATTATACAACCCTTTGCTTGCTCTCTCTCTCTCTCTTTCCCTTGTCCCATATCCCTTCTCAATTGTCAATGGTTTGGTTATCCTCAAGAAATTGTTGGTTTCTGCAAGAAATTTTCTTCCTTTTTGTCTTTGTGCCTACGCCTTCCCCCGCTCAAATGTATTGAGATTTCTTTTCCCTTGTCGAAACCTTAAATTGCCCTACTTGTTGCTTGGTAGCGTTTCCCTTTCTTCGATTTATGAACCTCTTTACAAAAACCCACGCAGACTGATAGCTTATCGGATCATTGCGTTATTAGCCTTAGACCCGTAGTTTGGAGTTTTTCTTTGGAGAATTGAATACAAGTTGCTTTTTCCAAAAAGAGAAAAGCTTGAGTTGAACATTTTCTCCGCTTTTAGTTCTCCTTCTATTATATTCTAGTTGAATAGGGTGAAAGTTGAGGCTTGGAATGAACAAGAGTGAGTGAGTGAGTGTGGCCACTGAATATACACAAGACCAAGGAGAGGAAACAGAAAAGAACAGTTTTCTCTTTGTTAACAGGAAGCCTTGTTTGTGAGCTATTGCAATATGATATGTTTTATGTATTCCCTTATACTTTTGGGCATGTCTAAGCTTCTTTGAACGATTAAATATTATTTGATAAATACACCAATTTTTCAGCTTAGCTTTGTAGTGCTTCGAAATCTTATGTAAGTGACCTATATTTCCTCATTATTGAATTATATCAACTTGAACAAAGCATTTACAAAAGAAAAAAGCAGGAGCTAGCTACAGAACGGACGAAATAAATTTCAGAAGTTGTTTTTTCTTCAAAAAGGCGAAGGATTTGCAATGTATCCCCATAAAAAGTTATGTTAAATAGATAACCTTATGGAAACAATTTAGATAATAGTTTCTTTAGTGATGAAGTAAACTTTTGCTAAAGTTGCCTCTTCTTTTTTGTACCAAAAGTTTCACTCACTCATCGTCAAAATGAGATGTAAGGATTTGATGGGAATGAGAGAATTGAAATTCCCTAAACTAAGGATCAATATCAATATGAGGTTTAAAACGGATGAGAGTGCGAGAAGATAGAGTGAGTGAAGGCGATGAAAATGGATAATGTGGAATGGCAAAGTCAAGGCAAGAGGATTCGAGCTAGATATTGCGATGAAAAGTGGCTTGGGACTTATTCATTCAATGTTGCGCTGTAGTGCCTAGTTTTCCCTTTTGCAAAAAAAAGAAGGTTTTCAACCTCATCCTCGCCCTGAGAATATTCATGTTAAGCAAACAACCAAATAAAAGTTGGATCTCCAGTGTTACTTTTTTTTACTTTGTGTTTACGGTTCAGCTTTTATTTCAACTTTCTCTGGTATTGTGTTGCATTGTACAGGATTGTATCGGATATGAAATGGGTAAACAAGTGAAGAATGGATGGATGATGGGGGAAAGCGACTCGCTTAGTTTGAGTGGTTCCTCTTCACATAATACCTTTTTTCACCTATCTCAATATATGCCCTTGTCTCAATCCTTCTGATAATGAGCACGATCATGATATGATATGATGATCATGATGATCGTCATCCAACCAATGACTGGTTTATACCCTCTGGATGATTTTACTAATGACTACTCCTTTGAATTGAAATGCAGAAACCATGGGAAAACAATGAAGTCCAGAGAGAGAGAGAGAGAGAGAAAGAAGGAGGATTGGATGGATGTTGTCAGATAAATAGATTGTATCGTGCCTAACAGATTATCTCATGCCTGTTTAGACTGATTGACGAGGAGGAGGAGGATACTTTCCTCCATATAAAGGAGATTAGCTCACAATTAAATCTCCTCTACTTTATGTAATCATCAACATCACAACCCCATCATTCTCTTTTCACTTTCTGTCTTGCACCCAATTTAATAAACAAAAGAAGAAAGGGAAATAGACTGAAAGAGAAAGAGCAAGCTGGTTGCTCACCAACAAAAATAATCATATCATAGTTTTTTTTATCATGTCGAAAGGCAAATGAGAACTACTACATTTTACAAGACCACCGGGACGATAAAAATAATTTGCTTTTCATTTCCACATCTCTCAACATTTTGTTCTACTTTTTTTCTTGAAACAAAATAGGTGAATGTTTTTTCCTGTCTGACGTTGGAAGGAATGGGTAGCAAGGCGTGATGTAATCATTATTATAATAATAATTTTCATGCTTATTGCGTATATACATCGTATCCTTTCCTCTTTCTTTTTCTTATTCTCATGAATTTCATCCTGTGAAAAGTTCTGCACACGGACCACTTGGCATTGCCTTGACTCTGACAAAAAAATTGTCGTGTAGGACAGGACATTAATAAAGAGATTTCTCTCTTTAACTTTGCTTTTTACGCACCTTTCTCCCTAAACAAACAAATAACCTTTTTTTCATTCTTTCGTATGCTACTCTACATTTTCATCGGATTGCTGTGTCTTTTATTATACTTTCAACTTTGTATTCCCCTTTCTTACCTCTTGAGTGTGTCCGTAGTCTCCAGATGAACTATTTCACTTGCCATTTTTAGGGGGGAAATTTACTGGTGATTTTAAAGTGAAAAGTGCATTAGCTTTCTTTCAATTTCTCATCTCCAGAAAATGCAAACACTTGAGGAACGACGTAAGAACAAATATATTTCGTATTATCAGTGTCTTTCTACATGAGCAAAAACTTCATTTTCATTCATTTCCTTCGTCCTTGGTATTTTTTTTAAAACGGGAGGCGAACCCGAAATGAAAAAGAATCAAGAACCATGTTCCACAATCAATCTTTGTTGAACAAGATGCAGCTTGTTCAGTGAAGAGGAGCACTACTCCTCGCTGTCAATACAAGTTGGAGCGTAAAACATGAAGTTGTAGAGCTCCATACATTCGTGTTCACACATAACAACGCACCATATATATATATTATTCAAGCTAAAAATGCAACCGGTGGTGGTGGTGGTGATGATGGTAGTGATGTTGTCAGTTCAGTGTGTAGAATTTACCCCACATGAAAGTTTTTTTCTCATCATCATAATCACATCACGATCCACTCAACAGGAAGAAAAATGAAACAAAATTTTCTGTTCGGTTGGTAAGTATGGAAATGAAGAAAAAAATGTTTCCTGTGGATGCTACAAAAATGACACTTGGAACCACCCTATGTGTTGAGACTGATAAGAAGATTTTGTTGGTTGCTTTACGTTCCACTACTTACAAATTAGAGTACACGGGAGGTAGGCGAGAAGAGAGACACACAAAAGAGTGGAGAGAAGGTGCTTTCCCTTCGACAGATGAACATGTTATGTGTTTTCATCTTGTGCAGCTTGAGGAATTAGCAAGCAATGTGATGTGATGAGAATAGGAGCTTACTACTAACGTTATAGCACTGGACTGAGCGGAGACTCGACTACTATAACACTGCTTCCAACAGTAATTCATTCGATCTGACATCATCATCCTTTTTTGCAGAGCTAGTTGGGTTCAGTTGAGAGTTGTCTATTGCTAATACAATGCACTGCTATGTCCATACATTTATTTCACAAGGATGCTCCAAGCAGCGGTGTCGTAACAGTAAGGTATAGTACATTAACTTACAATATGCTATTTATAATGCTACTATTTGTTTTTAGCACTATATACATATAAATATGTATGTCGTCTCACGCTCTACCCATATGAAATGCCCTCAATAAATACAATACAATACAAGTCGCCTATAATGGATGATATGATGATATGGTGAAGTGGACCAGAGTGGATGCCCTACTCCTCTTTCGTTTAAGAAATTAAGGAGAAGAAGACAACAAGAGATATTTTTCAGTGCTAAGTTGAGATTGATTTTAGTTGAAGTGTGTAAGAGAGAGGGGCAGGCCGTCATCAGACAAGATTTTATTTGGGATAGTCAAGTCCGGTTGGAGGCAATCCTCCCAAAAATTTGGCGTATGTTTGGTCGTTTCCATGCTAAGACATCTAGTCATAATATTCTTTCCTAACTTTACCACTTGCCGATGATGAACAAAATTCCTTTCCGGAATCCGATTGTCCCACAAGTTGATTGTGGGGATAAAAAAATAACTGGTCGGCTACTCCACTCGGTCATTTTCTTATTAGTCGGATGCTGGTGGTTATGATGTTCATCTTTGGAAAATATTTCTTTTAAAAAAATCCTTTCCATTCACTAGGCGACAAACATACAATACGTAAGTAATTCTTGTATAAGTGAGCAACAGGTCAACCATCCCTTTTGTCCTTTCACTCCTCTCCAAAAAGGAGGCAGAAAGGAGGAATTAGAGATGGAGAAAGTGAGACGTAGTATGAAATGATGTTCATCCAATCAAAGTTCGTGTCTTCTCACACCCACGCACACAATAAAGTCATGAAGACACGCTGCACGAAAGGAATATTCATTTGAGAACTGAGATGTAATATCCATGAAAGAGCAACGCAACCGAGAAACAATACATTTCCCCATGCTAATAATCTTCTTGTTTTTTTCTTCCAGTAGCAATATGTATACAGAAAAAAACATAGATTAAAAGCTTGTGAATCATCAGCTTAAGGATCAACAATATTGGAATATGCCTTCTCCTTTTCCCCTTTTTTCTATAATGGAAGGAATGGTAAATATTTTCTGCTTAAAAAACAATTCTGTACACTGAAGAAGCTTATGATGATAATGATGACTACTCTCCTCTCTCACTCCTATTTTAATAGCTAATCTCCCTGTTGCAATATCAGATCCGAACTCAGATTTCTTTTTCGTTTCATGGACCCACTAGACCAAGACCACCCAAACTCGGGTTACTACATCATTAAGCTCATTTTCCAACTTTGGTATTTTGCATTTGGATGCGTTGAGTAAATGGGTATCACTGGGGAAATGGAAACTTATTTTCTTCAACATCCTTTTTCTGGATCATCTCACATCATCCCTCTCTCCTCACCATAATATAATCCTATCATCTTTGTTTCCTGTTTTCTTCAAGGGTTTGAAAAATCTACAGCTCAAATTTTCACTAGCATGTAATTTTGCATCTTGTTTTCATGGAAGACACAAGACTCACCTTTTCCTATTTGAAAAAAAAGATGATAATGTAACTAATTTGAATAATTTTTACGCGTTGTTTATTTCCTTGGTGCAGCAGTATAATCGTCATGATCTGCATAATTGGCTCTCTCTCTCTATTTTTGTTGCAGTTCCAAGTAAATAGTTGTCAAAGGAGAAGCGGAGGTTGAAATGAGAAACAGGGAGAAAAACAAAAAAAAAGGACGGAATGGTACTTCTTTTTTTTGGCGAAATCTGTCAAATCCAATGTTTGTTCTGTTTTTCTATCTTTGATGCCTATCATAACGACAGCTAGTAGTGTTTTGTGCATTCACAAAAAGCATTAGTTAAAATAGTAAGTGAAACTGCGAAATAGTAGCATATTGCTTTCGGCTTTTGTCAGCGTGACACAAAAACATTTGCTAGGTGCTGACAAGCCAGTTAATGTTTTGCATGTCGTGTATAAAATGCTAGAACGATGCAAAAGTTCTAAATTTGGCATGAAAGTAAATGTTGGCATTATCATCAAGTCAATGTCAATCCAATTGTACAAAGAGTGCGACAAATGACACTTTTTTTCTATTTCAGTGCACAACTTTGTTGACTTGAATTCTTCTGGCAAAGTCATACAAACACTAATTAGTAGGCACGTGTCTTTAAACAAAGGCTCATAGCTAAGGTACTCCATTGAGTGGAAATTTCCAATTAAAATAATTTTGTACGTATTTGAAAAATGGAAAGAAAAGTTTTGAGTATCCTAGCTGCTAAAAATATACATGCAGTTTCTCATAACAGTGAATTTTGAGGAAGGGAACTTTCTGCAAACAACTAAGTGCGAAATGTCTCTCCTTCTGATTCGCAGAGTTGACGTCACTGTGATAAAAAATAAGTACATTATTATGCAAATCACTTTAACATGACGATTAGCAGTGCAACCAATGATGAACCATTTACATTTTGAATTTGGATGCATTTCTTGTGTGTGTCTCAATAATTGATTTTTGTGTTATACTTTTGACGGATATGATATATCCATGCGAATTTTTATGAGTTGAGCATCCCAGTTTAAACATTTTACAAGGTAAAAGATTTTTACTGCAGGCTGTTGCATCCCATCATCGTGTCGAGTCACGTTGGCAGAACAGAGTATGAAACACACATGTATTACAAATTTAAACAGCTTCGAAATGAAAAGATGAAAGGCTCAATTTTCCCCGCAGCAACCACCTAAAGCTGACATGGGTTGGAGTTTAGGTTGGTGGTGGCTTAGGTATGTTAAATGTGTAAGTGATTATGATATGATATGATGCATAGCAACAACCATCCATTTTTCATACTTGATTCTTTACATTTCCTTGAGAAAAGGTAGTTAGCACAATTTATTTGTATGAAAAGACAATCCTTTTTTAAAAAAGATGAAATACATTCATGGCATACTTAATGTACGTAAGTCACGTCATGTGTTTCATTTCAGTTCAGGTGTGAAAAAATTCAAAGACTTTTGCCTTCTGTCTTTTGAATACAAACATCACATCACATCATGTTTCATTCCACTTGAAACACATCACATATGGATGATATGAATTTGCCATAATCAGCATGGAGAATGGGAAGACTCGAAAGGAGGAGCAGTGTTACTGTTACTACGTACGTACGTGTCATTCTATTTCCTTCCAAAGAAAAAAATCCCAGCCATTGTGTTTTGTGAGCACACTGATTTCATTAGAGGTCATGGAGCATTTTACTCTCGAGCTTTTTAGCATTGTTAAATTTTTTTGCCACACTTTTTAAAAACACTCACGTAGAAAGAGACCACGCAACCAAAGGTATGTATTGTTCTGTCATGTACTTACTTACTTTACTTACGAATGTATCCATATGTAACTAATTCACTTATTTTCCCTAAAGAACAAAGACTCCAGGCGGCAATGGCAATAGATTGTACATGTTCCTTCCATTACCATGCCACCCTAACACCACATATCATCTATTGCAAAATATCCTAGAGTTTCCTACACCCAGTCCATGTGCTACTACTTTATAAGTGTATTAACTATGACTTATCATCATCTATTTGCTTATAGGAGATGATGGCGGCCAAGCCAAAATGTGAGCTACTGCAGGTGGTAGTGCGTTTAAATGTTTAGCATGTGCCAAGAAACTTCATAACGGTTATGATTAAGATTATATCATCTCTGTTCTAATAACTAACCCCACAGCAAATAATTCAAGGTCGGTCAATAAATTTAAAAAAAGGATTTTGGTGAAGAACAATTTTTGATGCAATAAATTCTTCACTGACGCATGCTAACTTGTCATACACAACCATCATAGTTTTAAAGATGGCAAATTAGTGTTATCATTAATTTGTATTTATGTGTTCAAAAAGGAACCAAATTAGCAAAAGTCAAAAATAGGTACAAGTCCATTCCAATATTCCCACGCATATTAGCATTTAAAATAAAAGTTTTACTTGTGGGAAAGAGAAAAAATTCAAAGTTTACAACTTGAATTTGAGCCACCCATATATGCACTCAATCACACACGTCGATTAGTGATAAAATCTAAGAAAATTTAAAAGAACATGACATAACACATTTATTATTTTTTAAGATACACACAAGCGTAGGAGAGGATCATTTCCATATGGACAAATGCATTTTTATTCGCTCCTAAATCAGCACGCTTCAAACTACACCTACGACAAAAATAGTGATGATGGTAATAACACTGGAGTCATACACATTTCTTGACATAATCTACGACATGTTATTATAGTCATTCTTATCATAGCATAAATGTAGTGCTACTACCTACGTGATCAAGATCAAGACACGACTTTACGTCCATATCAGATTACACAAGCAAACCAAAAGCCAAGGAGGCTAAGCCCATAATTATACCATATTATCACTTTTTATTGATGCACCAACCATACCATACCATTCTATTGTCAAGATCTCGAGGACAACCAAGCTGACAGGACACAAGTCTCTCCCTGATTTCATGGCTGACAGAAAACTTTCTTGTGAAACACAAGGCATAACAACACATCTTCATTTAACACCTCTTCTCTTGCTCTCACTCAACAACTTCAGTCCGAGTTGGGCCTCATGGTGGAATGGAATACATAAATTTGTTGCCGTAAAGGTCAAAGTTTTTTGTGGGAGTTTCTTCTCTCATCATCTTTGTAACTTGACAGTTGGGGACATTTCTGTCTCACATCTTTACAGGATGTCCATCATCATTCAAATATTTGATTTCATTTCAAGAGAAAAATTAGATCCTGACCATCATCCATCCAGTTTAAGCCGTTTGACGTTTGAAAAGTTAAACTGTGAGCCTATAGATTCATTTGTCTACATGTCGACAACAAGCATGTATGCAAAACTAGTGCTACTACTGCTGCTATTGCTACAAATGATTTTGATGATTACGAAAAAAAATATTCTAGTGCTGACTGACTTGCGAAAGGATAAAAAAAGAGGAAAAAATAAATCGTTTCAGGCAAAGCTGGCCATTATTACTCATGCTCGCATCCCATCATCATATCACCATTTGATTTTATAATTCACCTTAGTTAGTAGTTACATACACACATGAAACATGAAATTTAAGAGGCACTAGAAAAAAGAAACGCACATCAAAGTAACAAAAAACCATGTTTTGTTGTCGTCTAGCAACAGGAGCTACTACTGTAGGCTCATCAAAAATTGTATGTATCTACAATTTTATGCCTACATAATATCGTTATCCATCAGCTAAATGATTCCATTCCATCATGTCATTTGAATGCATGAATGTGAAATGATGATGATGAGGATAATGGCTGTAAGCTATTGAGTGACCATACCACGACCACATGCATACAAACAAACCTACTACTACTACAGATACTTACTACCTTCTTTTCATTCCTTCAACTCTATCCATTCATCTCCATCCTTCTCTACAAATTTCCATACATCATTCATTTTAATAATATTACTTGCAATATATGTGCAACTACAAATATGTATGTATGTATGTTCAGAACATGAGATGAGCAATCAAGAGAGACACGACACGATAGCACACTTACACTTTATCCTCTTCTCTTCTCTCCTACTTGGCTTTGGCTTTTCAATCCGTTCTGCCAAAATGAGAGATATACGACACGAACTCACTCATACAAATGATACAATATGTGGAACGTCAAACTTAACAGATATTCAAGGACATCCCTACATATATGTGTGTAGCAAGGAGAAAAACGAATTACGGGAGGTGCACTTCGAGTTAACCGTCGTATTAAAAAAGTATATGATTTGTGTGTGAGTGTGTGTGTGTGTGGTGGCAATAGGCAGGTAGTCAGTCAGTCATTCATTGTTACGCAACAATATAATTTCATCCTCATTTTTTTTTCAAAACGTAAAGAATCTAGATACGATTTGAGTATCATATCATACCACATCACCCCATATAATTTTGGATTTTTTTTGTTTTAAGCAATTATTTATTAAATGATGTAACCTATGGCTTGCTCGCTTTTGAGTTCCATCCCATAAGTATCTCCCATTACTGAAAAAAGTAAGGTAATGCAAGTGTCCACTACCACCATACGTCCAAATTCATAAAACGAAATAATCAACGTGAACCCAAAGCAGCGCAATGTTGCTTCATACTAGATTGTGGTTAGGTTGCGGTGGTTTGATTTAAAAAAAGATTATAATGATTCTTTGTGGCATTTTGATCTTGATTCCTTTTTGGTTCAAATCTCAACAACACAAAATGTGTACAAATTCACGTGCAACAACACTAACACTCGTCACCCTCATCATCATCATCATCATCATCATCATCTTCTTATCAATCAAACGTACTCCTAGACAAGTTTTAATTGGACGGTGGTACTAAAATCAAATGGCATGGAATGAGTGACAAGTGGAACTACTTATTTGCAAGGGACCTATGCTAATTTCAATGAAAAGTAAAGGTCTTCTTGTGAGGCTGACAAGACAATATACACATTTTCATTTTCTCCATTTGATTCTACATATATTTACATACCTTACATATTTATTATGTTATTTATACATTATATTCAAGCTTCTGGGTAGTCTAGGAACGATTTGTTTGCACGGGGCTATTTGTCAGTATACAATTATCTTGTAACTTTTGGTTTGTTTAGTTTCTTTGATAGCATCATGGGGTGAATGAGATGAGTGTGTACGCCCTTTGCAATTTTACTCCATTGACACCGCATCGCATCCCAAAGAAATGAAAAGAACAAAGTAAAGGGAATTTTTCACCGGCAGTACACGTTGGTAGCAGCTTAAACATTTGCACAAAACATGAAGCAAGTTTTGGCAAAAGGAGCTAAAAACAGCATAAAATTTTGTGGGTGCTTTGAGTTCTCCATTTTATTACGAGCGTTAACTTTACTACTCTTTGAGAAAATGCAAGTTGCCTAGTTTTCAGAAGCTCTTTTTGTGAGACAAGGAGCAAGCATGTTCAAACAATACAAAAACACACGGTAAAATGAAAAGAAATATGTTTACTCAAAGTGTTTCTTTAAACGATTTACGGTCTTAACATCAAGAGATGAATGCACATAAAGTGGATAAAGGAGCATAAAATATTTTGTGTTGCTTCTCCTGGGCTTAGCTAAACGGGTGCAAACCAAAGAAGCTTTTTTTTTCTCTCAAAACTTTAAGTATTCATATTTAAAAACAAGTACATATTTTTAACCACCTAAAAACACAAAAAAAGTACATGACTTGACGTTTGAAACAATGAGTATGATTTGGTGTTGTGGCTCAAGCTGTTGTTGCTTTTAGCTAAGCGAGACACTAGTACGAAAATAAGTAACCAGCTTAGCACAAAAACACATTAGAATACTTGGGATGTGATATGATGTGGTATACAATATTTAAATGAGTTTGCTTGGAGGCAGGGAAGGGAATGGAATAGAATACCTATGTACTAGCTCTACCACAATCATCATCATTTAAAAAGAAGAGTTGTCGTTGTCACAAGTTTAAATGAGCTGTTCTCCACCTCCTCCTCCTTGAGGCAGGCAGCTACACAAGTGGAAAATAAACTCTTGCATTATTTAGTTATTCCCATATGTTTACATGCGTGAATATGTCCGTGTGGCAAAAAAAAAGTAGAAAAAAATCATTATGATTAGTTCAGCAAGTTGAGTGTTGTTAGAACTAAGCAGACTCAAAAGCAGCATAAGAACGTGGCAGTGGATGGGAGAACCCAACCAATCTTTTAGTAAAACAATGACGACCGAATGAGAGCAAGTAAAAACGTGTACACATACTCACTCCTCGGCTGGCATTTGACTAATATTTGAGAGCTGCTCTGTATAGCTGACAACAAAACTATATCTTCATATCTGTTAATAATATCTATGTTCATATTATATTGGTTTTTATGGTGATAACGGAAACTGTGACAATTATTACTCTACAAGTATGCATCTATCACACTAAAGGTTATGACTTATTGGGTCCGGCCGTCGTTATCATTCGATCAGTTAAGAAAAAAGGGTTTTAATGATGAAAAACCTGTTGCTTCGATCTCATTCTATCTCTGTTGTACAACAATATAATTGTGGGCCCTTTGCATTTTGTTTAAGATGTTGCTCACACATGTATTACACATTGTATCACCCAAACAGAGGGCCCAACTTTACATGGCTTTAAATTGTCTGTCCGTCCCATGACTGTGACAGAGATGAGGATTGGTTAGGTTAGCTTGTCGGTAGCATTCAAAGTTTTGCAAAAAGAAACGTTTAAGTTATGGATTATATTCAATATTAATCGAATATATAATTTCATGTATTTAAGACTGACATCAAACTGCTACATGATACGGATGTAATTTTTGAAAGATTAAAATCATGTTTAGCGAATTGTAGCACATTGACGCCGTTTTAAAATCATGTTTGACTTGATTTAAATTACTATCAGTTACTAGATAAATTATCATCATCAGTATGAGTTCATTTATATATAATATCGTCGCCAAATGTTTATTTTTGTTTTTATATCAGTCCTCGAGCTGCTCTTGGTACCTAACTCAACTAATCTGAACCTGTAATATGATGGGCAAGTCAAATTATTCTATGAAAGGTGGATATTTAGCGCTTGCCATTATTACGTTTTGATTTTTTTGCATGATGAAGCCCCTCTCAATAATCAATGCACCTATGCTTTTCAAAATCAATTTGAGGTTTGAGCTGCTCAAATTGAGTGTAATAAAAAGATAATGAATATTTTGGCTCCACTACTACCCCTACATACACACATAACATTTATATGAATGACAGGGTTGCATTTCTTCTTCTCGTACCATTGGTTTTGGCAATTGCATGATGATGATCATCATCATATCATGTAATAAACTCACTCATTATTTCTCCTTTTGTTACCAGTTAATCATTTTCATTCACCTGATTTGAATGAATGAATGGACATTCATTGCTTCTCAATAGAGAGAGGGACAGATAGAGATCGGAGTCAATAGACAAATTCTGTTTTTAAATCGTGGCTTCACTATTAAAAATGGGCACAAGCGTTGTTTGCTCACATGCACATCATGCACAAGCAATGCAAAACACCGTATATATATATATAAATACATAAATATAAGGTGTTCTTTGGAATTGAAATTATATTATTATTTGTTCGCTTCATTTCTCCCTTTTGATAATTTGAGTTGAGAGACGACGACCTTTCTAGGCACTTGCATAGGTTTATGTATGTAGTTAGCCGGCATTTTAGTGATGGTGGTCAAGCATCATTTGTGGAATGCCCATGTCGATAGTAGTAATAAATGAGTGAGTGAGTACTGAGCATTTCTGTCTACTCTCTACCCCCATTTTGGTGCACTCACTCTAACCCTTACCGTTAATGAATGGAAAGTTATTGAATAATATGAAATATACAAGCGTATTTAAACTATATTATGCATATAATTTATTTCACATTGATTTTTCAAGACATTCTCTTTTCATGTTGGGAGTGGTTGCTTATACTGTTGATGATAATGGTGGATGAATAATATTATGTATTATCATTTTTTGGCACTTGCAATTTCAGCAATAAATCATTTTTCCCAATATGAAAGGGATAATTTACTTTTCTATTTTGTTTTTACCTGCTCAACTCTCCATGATTATAGACTTTATTGTATGCGAGTGAGTGTTGGCCGGCAAGTCCTTGCTCCCACACGATAAAACAAATTGGTATGCACTTGACTTGACTTGAGTTTATTTTTTGGACACATGAAAAGAAAAAGGAGTAATTTTCATCTGTGTTGCAACTCACAGAAAGAGACAGGTCAGCAACCACAAGCACTAAATGTAGAACACGTCAACGCAACGCGTAAACGTGTCAGAGGGAAACTATCATAACATCCTGTGGAAAAAAATTAAGAGGATGGAAACTGAAGTTTCATCGAAAGAGAAACAGAAGTGGAATACACTAATAGTCCACACTCAATGTCCAAGACAAAGATGAGGTGGTGTTGAGTATATTTTTGTTGACAAGATAGGTATCGGGTTTTTTAAACTAGAGTACCGAGAAATGAGAATGAAACCTTTGTTCCAATAATAAATCAATGGTAGTGAGGAGGATAAAGCAGTAAACTTTTTTTTCACACACTCCACTCTCTTACATTCTATGACTTATAAGATGGGAAAAAAGTTGTGCGCTCAGCAAAAAAGTTAGTCACTCAATCTCTCATCATCTTGAAACAAACTGAAGAAAAGTTTACGTATTCCACTTTCCCCGAACAAAAAACAAATTGTTTCAATGTATATTTGCTTGTGAGCCAGTTGCCTTCTTCCTGCTTATTATATTGTATGCATTTACACAATCTTCCTTGTAGGTCTCACAGCTTCAACGCAACTGCAGTGAGATGTGGGAATAGAGAGCTGTAAAATGGATATGTTATGGTTGCACAGAGAAACACTTTTTTGACAGGAGCACATGGTCCATCTTATGTTTAAAACAAAATCTTGGATTTCTATTTTGTCAAGGCAATAGTTACAAGCGAAGCTGAAGATGATGATGATGATGAGCCAAAAAACATATACAATAAACGTTTGAAGGACACACTTTGAATAGGAACAGGGGTAATTGTTCTTGACGGTGATTATTGTTTATTGTGAGGAAGTATAAAATAATACTTTACAAATAATACGTTACTTAACTTTACTTCACAGACTTTGTTGATAGAAGATGAGAGAGTTACGAAGAGTCACAAAAATCAATTTTAATTGATTTTTTTATTGTTACTTTTATGCTCTACCTACCCACCTGATGCCGAGGACACTGGTGCACATGTTTTATATTAGAGTAATCATGAATCATGAATGACAGTAAAGTAATGGCGAAGTAAAGCAGCAAAACACCGTGCCCAACTTCTCTTGTCGTTAGAATCTAAATGAATGTATATACATACATACATACATACATACATTGGTGCATAAATGAATGTATCTTGATTATAACGACAGTAGCAATATATTATATTATGTAGCCTAGAGAGTTGATATTTGGTAAGCGTGTGTGTAGGTTAGTTGAGTAGTTGGTGTTTAGGTTTTGTATTTGTGTGTGTGTGTCGTTGATGACGAAAGTACGTATGTAAGTACTTAGCTGGTAGCTCGTAATAAGGATTGTGATGATGATGATGATGATGATGATGAGATTATTACAGTTTTGTACAGTGATGATGATGATGGCCGGTGATGGTGTTGGATTGTTGGAGGACGATTGTGATATGGTTCTTACATATTATGCATATTGACTTTGACTTTACTACTTGTTGAATGGCTCGACATCGACATCGACATCGACATCAACAAACACACCTGGATAAAATATGTGTAACAATAATCATAGTCAACGATTGGGAAAAATAGGTGTTATCTCACAATTTTTATCGCATCCCTCCGCTCTGCTACAACCAACTTTTTGCTCCATATAATCTTGCTTACTCACAGCTCACACACACACTCGCCAATAGACATTAAACTTGTTTCTGGCACCTTGGTAATGATAGCATATGACCCTCATAATAATAATACATGAACTACCATTCTATTTCATTTTTACAAGCCATCATAATAATATATATATATATATTTATATATACATACAACTTTGAGTCAGAACTGAATTCCACTTAAGCCCTTTCTTTCTCTCCGCTTCCTTTCTACTTCCCCCAATTGAGTTCACCTTTTCAATCCTCCTATTAATTTGCTCTGCCTCATATATTTACAATTCGTATGTAAAAGTTGACAAATTATCTTATGAATCACAAGTTCTTTCTTTTTATACGGGGAACTGGGAACCAAATGTCAATGACAAACGTGATGAAAATGCATAGAACAAAGACAACTTCTTCTCGTTTTTGGATGCTACCACCTTTTTTGATGAAAAGAAAAAGTTTCAATACTTGGTAATGAACAAGAATGGCATGAGAAATCCATGCCACACTCACACATTTCTTTGCCTTGCAAGAGTTTTCTCTCCTCCTTTTCAACACCAATGTTCATATAACAACCGTCAATGTAGCAAGTAGTTTCGTGGAAGGAAGAATGAAAAAAGGATTTTTTAGAGAGAGAGAGAGAGTGAAAGAAAAGAGTAAAAACTTGTAGTTCTCCGCTCTTTCTTCCCTTCTTGTGCTTCGTATCACACTTGAGAGACTACTAGAAGTGTTCTTATGTTTAATGCGCTCATTTACTCTGTATTTACGGGCGAGGAGAGTGACTAAAGTAAAAGGAGTTGCGAGTGGTGGTGGCGAGAAGTAGACAGAAAACTGCTGCCATCCCATTCCCATGCTACATTACACCTTTACAATCCTCTATTACTAATGCTTTTGGCATGCCATGCCATGACCGTTGTAGTTTCTGTCGTTGCAAAGAAAAAAGCAATAGTAAAAAGGTCCTTCCAATATGCTTCACATAACGTAATACTAACTAAATACACGACATAACATTACAGACACCGTCATCATCATCCACACCAAGACACAAGAGAGGAGAGGAGGCAGAAGAAAAAAATAATATACACAGGATTTCATTCTTCTTGTTTCCTTGAGACAGAGCACAACCATTTTAGCATCCTTCAACAAACATCACCATTTCCCCTATTATATTGGTCGTTTCTTGTTCAAAAACGACCGTCAATATCATGCTTATCGTCACCAAAGACAACCATTGTCATTGTCATGATGAAATTGTGTTTAAGTTGCCAGCAGCAGCAGCAGCAGCTACATAACAAAACCACACTTTTCCTCTTCTTCCTTTACCATATTCTCTTTCTTTTTCTCTTCCATCCGGCGGAAGGGAAGAAGAAGCTGAGCAGAAAATGCAAATTTGTCGATAGAAAATACATATTATGTTCCTAACCTTCTTTAACTACGACACTAATTTTAGGATGTGTATAAAACTAGGGACATGAACTACAACCCATAAAAATATCATATCATCACATATCACATCACCATCCAACCGTCTTTAAAATAGATGGGTTCGTGTCTTCACACCAGCTATCGTGATAATCATCATGATTATGATTATGATGATGATGAAGATTGTCTTTTAGAATGCCTCCATCATGATCATCATCATTGTTGTCATTCCTAAACAGAAACTAAAAGTAGTATGAGCTTCAAGTGCAACCCATAAGTATTCACTCCAGTGACTAGTCCGTTTCCATTCACTCCGCCAACAAACAACAAGCTCACCAGTGGAGTGGAGGAGTGCAACACTTGCATCCCAACTTTGAATTGGTTAGGACAGAATAGAGTGCTATGTGATGTTTGGTTTTCCTCCATGGAATACCACACTCTTTCTCCTCATCCTACATAGGATGGGATGCTGTTATCGTGTCAAGTACGATAGTTTTTCTGCGAATAAACAGATACAAACTGGCAAAAGAGAGAGAGAGAAGGGAAGCACATGGGAGTGTTTATTGTATTCAACTTTTGGAGGAAGCCAAAAGGATAGGAAGTTGAGATGATGGGGACAGAGCTCGATGAATTTTAGTTTAGCTAACCAGCACATTTTTATCTTGTTGATGATAGGGTTATGATGAAGAGGATGATAACAATAATGCACGTCACGTCAGGTGGTATAAATATTAGTAGACATTGTACTTATAACGTCTTCATCCTAATACGAGATGGAGAGTAGTGTATATGCACACATTATTGCGCTTCTCCTTCATCATTATGCTGCCTCATCCTCACCTGTCATAAAGAATGAAGGCATTGCATAACTCACCGTGTATTGGTAACAGTGAAAAAAAAGGTTAGCATCATTCCGATATTCATATGTGGTAGTAGTATGAAATTGTTCAAAAATTCCTGATGAAATGAAGCATGCATTGGAAACGCTTACAAAGTTGTTAGTGTATGAGACCACCTTTTCCTCTCTTCTCTACCTCAGTCAAATATTATTATTATTATTTATTTTTGTAACATGTAGTCGTCAGTCAGTCAGTCATACGCTCATCCTCATATTTCAGGTAGTAGTAGATTGAGGAGAGGGCAGGATAGAGAGAAGAAGGAGATGAAACTGGTAAGAAGATGAATCTCTCTTTGTCTTTCTTTCTTCCCAGCTTAATTCATGCATAATGTACTCTTTCCAATTCATATTTCATACTTAATATTCTCAGTCCCATTTGTATGTCTACACCGTCATAAGTAAGTATTAGTTTGTCTTTTGGCCCACGATATTATGTAATGGAATGGTTTCACTGTTTAAAAACTGTTATGTATGTGCTCATGAGACAGAGCATGAGGCCGAAACTTGAATAACTTTTTTCAAGTGTTGCTTCTGATGAATGATGATGATGATGATGCTTGTACACAACTACACTCATTTAATGGGAATTCTGTGTTACCTTTTTTTCTGCAAGTTGAATATAAATCATATGCTCATATGTTTCAAAATGCTTTGCTGCTGCAAAAAACAAAAGTTGGACAATGATTTCAGCTGCAAAAAAACATGGACGTTTTATCGTTATTTGTTGTACTACTTGTCTTGCAAATCTGGCTGTAAGCATAAGTAATTGGTGGAAAAGTCCAAACAAGGTTTACGTAACATTTTTTTCAATTCAATATAATTTGTAAATCTAATGGAACCAAGTGTATCACTGGTTTTTACTGGGCAACATGAAATTCTCAGAATACTCAGCATCTCTGACTATTCCCATCTTGTAGTAGAAAACCACCTTTTCTTATGGTGAATGCTGGAGATCGAGTTCAAATGTAAAACGTGGAGATAGCAAGTTTTGGCCTGCATTATTATTATTATTATTGCCTAGTCGTAAACCGTACGTTGCAAATTAGTCGTTTTATGCTTCCTCAAATCATCGTCATGATCCTGTTTACACAAATATCTGCCTCTAATTTACTCGTGTTCTAGTCAAAACTCATGGAATCCCCCCGAAAAAAATGTTTCTAATCAAGTGTAAACTACGAGCAAAAACGCAAAGTTAAGCTGAAAAAATTCCATCATTCATAGTCACCCATGTGGGGGAAAAGGATGAGCTGAAAGCGAATGTGGCGTTAAGAATAAACTCAAGATGAGGAAAACAGTGTAAAATAGCAAAGCATCAAGTGGGCTTGCTTCTCGTCAAAATAGTTTGCTACAAACTTGAGTTGAGTCCGATAGAATTGAATGGACTTTTTTTGTGAGAACCTTGCGCTAGCCAACTCCAAGTACATAAACAAACAGTAAAGGAGCAGGAATGGTTTAAGAGTAGATGTTGATATAGTCATTTGAGCAAGCATAAAATGTTTTTGATGATGATGATATGTTACATGCGAATAAAAAAAGGAGGATCGAGTCGAGCAGCAGTCACTTAAAAATAATGAAGACAATTTAGCTCGAGTAATTATCATAGCCGTCAACACATCATAGAATCGTTATCGCATCCCACACATTCACACCACTAAATTTTACTCTTTTTCTCGCCAATAAATTCTGCTGACAGCTCCAATCCAATTGGATACTAATCGTAAGTATATTATATTATGGTGAGCTCCAAAATGTGAAAATACCAAAGAGAAGTCCATTTCTTTTCACAACTAAATAAAACCATATCATTCTTTTCCTGCGAAATGCAATCTGGACATTCATTACGTTATGATGTTATGTGTCAGATTTTAAAAAATTAGAAGGGCCAGAAAAGTGTAAACTAGCATCCATTTTTCTTACCAAGAAACTGACTGTTCAAGGACATCTTCCTTCTTGATTCAACAGCTAAATAATCTCGATGATACGCCAAAATTTATCACTATCAATATTTTCGTCTATTTTTTTTCTAAAAAAGTAGCAATCCTTCACTGACACTTTTAATTTTCCTTCATGATTGTAAAGAGCTGCTCATAACAAGTCACAACGAAAGTAAAATATAATAAACATCCAACAAAGCCCGAATCATATAATATAGTTTTTTTCAGAGGCAAAGAATAACCATTTATTTTGTTCCAGAGGAAGGAATGGTGAATTGAGCAATGATTGCGAACTAGTCAAGCCACATCACAAACTCTTCACGTGTGCATTTGTCATTTTTCTCTTGAAATGATGATGATGATGGTGTGATATATGCTGGTTTTGCTTCTATCAACTTTCCTGTTTAAATGAC
The DNA here is from genome assembly GCA_964034955.1 of Orchesella flavescens. NCBI lineage: Eukaryota > Metazoa > Arthropoda > Collembola > Entomobryomorpha > Orchesellidae > Orchesella > Orchesella flavescens. Next base: position 53,415,638 of record OZ035953.1, read on the forward strand.
AACAGGTGTCAAAATACTTGCTAAGTTCCCACTGGCTCGCTAAACAAATAACACTCTCTCTGGTTGGATTGTCCAACAAAAACCCAGTTCCAGTTAGCGTTCACCACACATACACCAACCAAAATATTCTTTCTTTCTATCTACATATCTATCTCCATGGGCTATTTATTCGTAACTGAGCTTTCCACTTTTGTAAATATGATTTGACTGAGCTGGACAAAATGTATAATAGTATCGCTCACAACTTGTTGGCAGACACCGCGCATCCAGCATTGCATTCCGTCGATCAGCATGCCATGTGCGTAACTGACTGATTGTGAGAGGAAAAAGGAGGCTTGATGCAATGCGTCTCATCATATCATCTTGGTATAGCAAAGAGCAACAATCACATCGTTATTACACTCAGGTATGATATGATATGATATGATGGTGAGGACCGTGTAGTACAAGTTTGTTTGCACGGAGTACAAGACTCCTCTTCAACGTGAAATTGTAAAAGCTTCTCTTCTCCACGAAAGAAACAAAAAAGTAGAATGCATAATATTTAATATTTCTCACCTCACTAATACACGTGATATCTTAAATAAACTGTATATATATTGGATAGGTGATGCTGGTCTGGTACTAATGGTAATATAGTAATGGTAGCAAACATAATACTCAACACACCTCACGCTCCTTTCATTATTCATGTAATGCATATATTATTCTACTTTTTTCTCTGTTTGCTCTCCTACGAATATGTCAAACCATCAAATCAAGGATGAAGGATATCATCATAAGTATGAAATATAATGTATTAATACTAAGTATGCTTGTATGTAACACATGAATGAAGCAACATGATGGAACAAGATGAGCACTACTACCAACCCAATCCAATCCAAGCAAAGGATTAGTTACTTAGCTACACACATACTCTTAGTGTTATGTCTGTTGTTGGTTGCTGGTTTGGTGATGGTGATGGTGGGCGAATAAAACGAAATTGTGTACTTTGGTGTAAATCAATGAAACATTATGCTATTTTTCTTAGTTTTCCTCTCTATTCTATCATCTTCACAAATGCATGTGTGTGTGTGTGGAGCTGGAAACAACATGATGGACATTACATTTTATGGAAGTAAGTGTACAAGTGCATTGTTTGATAAGAGCCTTTCCTTCCTTCCCTTTTGGGATGGGATTATATTAAGTACGTACACTATTTGTTCTATATATCTACATGTTATGCTTTCTCAACCCTGATTTATAATGCATCCATCATCCACATCATCATCATCATCATCATATCAGTTGTTGGATCCTTGTTGCTGTTGTTGTTGTTGTGATTGGATTGCCAAGATGAGAGGATGAATCCAATGAATCAGATTCATACAATGGAAAGGCTTATCTTCAAAGTTATTTTTTTGCAATATCATATCTCATATCACACCAGCCATCTCTTTGCCCCCTCCGTCATCCATAATGTATTTTTCATTATATCTAAATGTCTCCAGCTTTCACAATTCCTGTTCAGGTTGGCGGTATTCATATGTGCACACACACATAAAAGTACACACGCAGCCATACATATAAATGTGTATATTGTGTACTGTTATTCTTATTGTGTGCGTAACTTTGCGATGGGATCAACAAAAAAGGGTTGAACAAAAACCAACTTGAACAATATAATAATATGAATTCCTAGTACACTTTATTTGCATAGAAATCCTTTTTAAAGTTGAAATCGGAAGAATAATAATAATACAAAAAAGTATGTAGTGTCGAAAGGGAGAGAGACAGCAATATTACAATACATCGCAATTCCATCGCATTGTTTGCTCATAGCTTTTGTATTTTCAATCCCAGTTTTCCTTGTCTGCTACTGCTACTACTACTACTATCACATCACTGCAATATGCTGCCGATGATGATGATGATGATGATGATGACCATCGTCATAAAAAAAGCACATCACATCGTATCGTATCACATGCTCGGCAAAATCAAGCTTCTGGAAGCAAATATGTTCTCACGTTTCACTTATGGGATTTTCCCCATTTTATACGCTCCACATTTTTTCTTCGGTGCTTTAGCCAATGCCAATTCAATGCAATGGGGGGTTTCGTACAATACAACACACAACATTGTTGTTTTTGTGCACATTTGATCATTTGGTAGTGTATCGTGCATAATCAAACGGTCATGATGAGAATTTCAGTTGATAGTGCAAGAGAGGCAGCCAGTCATGAACAAAGTTACAATACTTACGTTGGTTAATATTGTGTTCTAATGATGCAGATAAAGATAATAATTATTATGAAATACAAAAAATTACTGAGGTCGAGCCAGGTTGAGTAACTCTTTTCCAGAATGATTATGCACAAAAAGAAGAATTATAATTCTTGTTGTGAAATCCACTTTTTTTACAGGGCTGAATATGAAGCAAGCTAAACTTACTAGAATAGAATAGAGTCTTTATTTAAGTGTTAAATGATATCAGTCACCCTTACTCTGTACCTTTTTCTGAATTTGTTGAGGTAGAGATTGAACCCGGCATTTATAGACAGCAGCAGAGAAGTGACGTTACAAACAGTTTCATCATGGGAAACCGAAGCAGAAGAATAACTGCATTCAATGTAAAATTATGAAAATGAAACAAAGCAAGGTAAATAATCTAGCACGTCATGTGAGAACTCTGGGGTTCATAATTTTATTCTCAGAAGACCGTACAAGACTTGGACAGAAAGTTATCAAGTTATAATTTTTAATAGTCTCAAATGCTTTGGGTTGAGCTCCGTTTGAGAGCATTGCAAATAATGTGGGTAATAATCACTTTATGGATAAAAGTTGAATCGCATCATGAACTCGGCTTTGTACAAAATCTCTCCAAAAGATTAGACCGGAAATGGTTGCGAGGCTGACAACTGTCCACGACGTGTATTTCACCTTTTCCATCACGTGGTCTTGCCACTTTTTATGTTGAATACATTGCTCGTACGGAGTCAGCGAGAAGGTGACATTGTTGTAGAGAGGGATCCACTTATTCCCAAAATATTTATGGAGTGTGTAGTCGAAAAATCTTCGAAAAATGAATGCCGACTTATTGACCAAGCACCTCATTTCCACGTAGTTGTAAAGAGCCAACTCGCAAATGGCGTGAGCGTTGGGTACACGGGATTGGGAAAAACGTGTCAACACTTTCTCCACAGGCTCATGCTTGTAAATGTCAAGAATGTTGTCAAGAATCAGCACGTCTTCGAACCCCTGTATAGTAAAAATAAAAACAGCGGGTAGAAGGATTCACTGTAGTTTCCTACAAGCATAAGAAAAGTTGAATGAAAATGTTTGGAAGAAAGCTAGCTCACCGCATTCATTCCTTGTCCATAGAAAGGAACCATGGCATGGGCCGCATCGCCAACTAAAACAGCTTTCCCTGCATTTAGTGGATTGCACTGGAAACATAATATTTTACATATTCTCTCCTTTAGCTATTATCTCTTTCAATGTAAACTGGAGCCGCAACAAATTACAAACAGTTTAAAGATTTTTTTTTGCTTCAAATTTTTGCACAGAAAAAGTATCTACCTTGACAGAAATCAAATGTGAGGGTCTGGAAGAAAGAAAGTCCTTGATTAGGTACTCCTTTCCAATGAGTCTGATGGCATCAGGGAATTCTCGTGTGAAAAATGCATCAACATCCTCTGCATTTTGAAGTTCTCCAAAAATTGGAATTGGCATGAATAAAGTAGCCGTGAAGCTCCCATCCAGATTCGGCAACGCAATCAGCATAAACTCATTTCTTGGCCAGATGTGAAGATAGTGCGTGTCCATAGCATGCTGTGAAAAAGTAAACAACAACGAGCCAAATAAGCACGAGCAACCACATGCAACAAAATGTATGGAGTTATTATTGGAACTTAATTTACTTGACCATTTTCATTGGCAGGGATTCTCAATTCCATATATGCATGATCGATGTAGGTCTGACTAAAGTTAGTCATCGGTCGCTTGAGCATGGCTTGTCTTAACGCGGAATGTGCTCCGTCTGCTCCGATTATCAAATCTGAGTCAACCCGAATATCAGAAGTTGGTGCAGTATTCACGTCAACGTTTCTACAGAAATGTAATCATGCTAATTATTATTAAAGCAAAAATAAGTAACAAATCTAAAAGACTTTATCATACACATAACGGTAACATACTGAAATGTAAGTAGTCCTTTCTCAACCCTAGAGTCCACAAGTTTATGAGAGAAATGAACAGTCACATTCGGATTCTTCTCAGCTTCTACATTTAAAAGTGAAATCATCTACTACGTATTATGTGTTCTGATATCAGTTCAGCTTTTACGCCTCAAATACATGAGATACCTAAGATTTTCCTTACCAGAAATTAGGATTTCATTGAGGAACTGTCGACTGACAGAGTAAATGCACTGTGGGATTAAAGGAGGTATATATTTGTAACACGTTCCATTTCCAAAAGTGAACATACTGTTAAAAAGGAAGAAAAAAGAGGCAAATCCATACCTGCTCAGTATTTGGATCATAGAGAATAGCCTTTTTTGATCCAGTAACTGAATGAATCATTCTTCCTCGCATGGGAATAGCTTGGGAGATGACGGTATCCTCCAAACCTGCACGAGCAAGTGCTGCACGACCTCTTGCTGAAAGCGCGAGATTAATGCTTCTTCCTTGTGCTAGTGCTTGCTCTCGCTCACTTCGTGGGTCTGTGAAGCAAGAAACCAGTAAAACAAATTTAGTTAAACCCTTTGAAGCGTATTGTAACACGTATGCAATCATTTTTAGCATGGATTTTTTTAGTGAGGCATGGAATAATGAGGTTTCTAACCTGGACGAGATTCATATACGTCAACCTGATGTCCTTTTTTCCCCATTATGCAAGCACATAATGCCCCTACCTATTAGTGAAATGAAAATACAAATCAAACACATTTTTATCTGCATTTTTTAAGCTTTATAAATTAGTGAAGAAGATGGAAATTCTAATTACGCACATTTTTATTTCATGGTACTGTTTACGATCTTCTAACTCATTTTAAGAACATGCATAAAATCTAAATTGTGTTTCAACAGTAGTTGTACTCTCATAAAATGACATGATTACCGAGGCATGATTATATTCTTGGATCAGCAAGAAGGTTGCACAATCCTGTTTTGTTTTGTTATATTTATAACCAATGCGTTTCAGTGTTACCCAATCTTTGTTTGCCACTACCATCTGAAGAATAAAATTGAGTGACAGCATTTAAGTACCAATTCAAATGGCATAAAATAGTTGGATTGGGTGTGTCGAAATGTTGTCCTTTAACTAGACCTGGTTTTGACATGCTAAAAAGTAATAAACTTAGCAGAACCGAGCCAAGATTAAGACGTATTCAAATAAAAAGTACAAAATATTTATGTATTGGCTCGGTGACGTATAAGCTGTAGTCAATAGGAGTAAAATTCATTTAGAAAATGCATTCATTGACTTATCGTTAGAGATGCTGTGTATTGTTATATCAAAGGGAATGCAAATGCAAAGGTTTTATAAGATTTATATATTAAATCAATCCATAACGATAAAATAACTGAAAATGATCTTACAACTGAAAATGGGGTGATATGAGAAAAGGAAATGGTTCGTCAATTGTAATGATGTTGTTTGACAAAATTTTGTCAAACTGCCACGACCATCGGCATACATCCTGATAAGATTGTGTCAAATTCGAAATACACCAAACTGTTAACTGCTCAAAATTTAGTTACAGACAAAACACATACTGCTTAAGGTACCGTCTCATAATCTCTTTTATAACAAACAACGTCATGTAGCACATTAACCATACTAAAACCGAATAAGCAGGCAATTGAATTTTACACACTAATCGTAATCAGACTCAGCGACATCAATTTAAAGGGAAATGTTACAAAGTGAACAAGTGTCACTCATCGTGTGAAATATGTGATGTATAGCCATTTGTCTACCACTGATTTATAGCCACAAATATTCTGTCTTAAACGCTTATCTTTGAGTTGATGACCTTTTGGCTCTGAATCGCCAGCCACTCATGCATATAAAGGGCACCGTAGTTTACATTCAGTCAATCCATCATGTATCGATAAAGAAACCGGCAATTATCAAAACAAAGTGAGTAGTTGCGCGTTGGATAAAAAATGCATACGTGCCCAACCCAATCGACTTGATAAGGCAAACGACAAGACTTGCAAAATATTGGGAAATTCGCCATCGAAAAAATCACGACAATCACGTACACAAATAATGTCGTCATACGCGTACACAACCTTACCTACCATGTCATTATCTATCAATAGTTTATATCTGGAATGACAAAAAAATGCAATTGCTGTGATTGTACCAATTTCACGCAATTACCCTACTTTTAATTTTCAAGTCACTCATGCATTAACAAGATCAACCAATGAAAGCTTGCGTACCCAGATATATGATTTTTTTGTAACATGGAATTCATATTGAAAATATTAGAAGTCTTATTCAAATCAGTTTCGATTTAAAACAATAAAAATTAAAGTATCAAAGAAATTCATTTATTTATTTCTTACCAAGCCTGCTCCAGCAATGACAATCTTCTTCTTTGCCTGTTGGCTATCAAGGGACGCAGAGTCCATTGCTTCGTAATTGTAAGACGCTTACACAATATTTTCAACCTTGCAAGAGCTTCAGTATCAAACAGGGGTTTTTACTTTTGAAATGTAATAAAAAGTAGGACTATTAAAATTTCCGAAACTTAAAGTATTCTGCTGAGAACAAGACCTGCCAACTTCAAAAGAGGATGAGTGAATGATGGAAGAAGCCCAAGAAGAGTCAGTTGTAGTCAATCATCATGATCATGTCTGAAAGGGTTCTTCTTTTCCAGAGGTTTCGGATTTACATCATATCATGCTATTTAGGCAACTAAAAAAAGGTGAGTCTGCTTCAGGGGCACTTTGTATGGATTCATCAATTAGACAAAATATATGGTGTACTATAGGATACGATACGGTGGACTGTATAGTTATTAATACAAAGTAAGACAACAACGCAACACGTAGAAAAAGATCCTTTGGATTCTATTATATAACATGACTCCAATTATTAGAGAAGGTATATTATGTTATACATATTTACATGCAGCCGATGATGTATTGGGATGTCCGCATACTTGATATGAAAATGAGAGAGGGCTTCTCCACTTCATAATAATAAAAAAAAGTATGCACATCTTGAAAGGATAACGACTTACGGAATGGGTATTAAATTACTCGTCCATTATATCATTGTATAAAAACACGTTTGTGTTGTTATGTTTCGTCAATGTATCACCATCATAAACGCACCAGTCAGTCAGTCAGTCAGTCAGTCAGCCAGCAGCGTAGGTAATTTGATATTATAGCTGGACATGAATCCTTCATCGTACACAACACAACTGACCACAACGTTACGTGCAGTGGGCAGTTTTTTGTAGTATCAGCATAGATATCATCATCATCATCTTGCATAGAAAGAAGCATTCAATGCTCGGTACTTTGTGTCACGAAATCCTTTGCTCTACAATTTCTCGCTTGACTTAATTCCACTAATTTAATACGACATGTTAGGTAAAACCTTTCATTGAAGAGCCGGTTCTAGTTAAGATTTTTATTGTTCGAAACAATGCCATTATGAAATTATTTTTTTTCAGTTGGCTCCGATTCATTCAAATTGGCTTCAAGTTTTAGGATGGTACCATCAATTCATTGTAAGCTGGAACACGTGTGTTCATCTGCAAATTTTAGTGAGAAAGAATCAAAGTATGGAGATGCAACAGTTTCCTTAGAAACAGTTTAAAGTCAGTGCTCAAAAATTATTTTGTATTTATTTTTAAAAAAACGTTTTGTCATCATTGTTAAATCTTACATTTCTAGAGTACTTAGCATATATTCATATTATTCACTCACACAAAATAAAATTACATGCGGCAGAAGGAAAAAATGCGATCGGGACGTGGAAACAAAACCTACTCATTTTTTTTACATAAAGTTATATTAATTAGTTAATTTTCAGCGTCACTGGTTTTTTCTTCCACTCTTCTCCTCATAACACAATAAAAATTCTTATTCAGAGGAATAAAATAAAGACTTATATATAACGCAACGCCTATATAATAGTAAGTGACCCCATGATTGTATGTGAAAGTGATCCCATGAAACTTTTACACTTTTTTAAAAAATTTATAAACAAATTTAGTAGAAATTTCCACTTTAAAATTACACATCGTCACTTTACTTTTTTTTGCTAAATTTCGTGGCATAATAACGTTTTATATGAAAAATCAACGGACTAAATTCTTTTTAACAGCTTATTAAATTGCTATAATTACACTTTCAGAGCTTCCTTGGCCTTAGCGGGCATTCCTCGCTTACGCTTTTGAAGAATTGGTATTGTTTTAGCCTCCGGAATGACAAAAAAGTTTTCTCCAACACATGCCTACACAAATATTGTTTTTAATAACCGGAACAGGTGCAGGACGAATCCGTCCAGTCAAATTGTTTGTTTATCGACTGATGTGCATTATTTCACCTCACTAGATCTGGCTTACTGAAATGATTCGGTTTGAATCGTGAGGGTCAACAATGGGGTTTTAAACAATTGTTTATTATAAACTAAAATTAATAGCTTAACCTAGTAACACCTTCTCGAGCGTTCGGAATGATCGCTTTTGCTAGCTTTAATGTTATGATGTTACTAACTATAATAGTATTGAGGTTCGAGAAGTGCAGTTAATTAGTAGATATCTTTACTACAGCAGATATATTTATGACAAAGTTTAGTGAGTAGATGTGTGTGAGCACAATGATAGCGAGAAAGATCAAGCTTACTTTCTTCCTTCCACGTGAGTTGCTTTCTCGGGGTGAATGTCCCTTGACATGATTGGTGAAAGGAAGGTTTTCTCCTGACGCTAGGCCATGATTCCACAAATGTCAGGTAGCCTGATAGTTTCCTAGACTTACAAAGGAAATTCCTATTAGGAATACAGCCCGTGACACGGATTGTATTTAGGCTCAAATGTTAAACTTTTTATCTCAGCTAGTTAGCTCGTATGACTTACATACGAGACTACTTTTCAACGTAATGCCTTAACGCGGTGTTAGATACTACTTATCTACAACCTAACTGTATGCTTAATCATTGATAAGCCCAGGATCGATTATGATTAATAACGTAACAATAACGTATAATTAATAGCGTAGCAATTAAACTTGACTGAATACATTCTGTGCCAACTGCACGAAAGACTAAGCACACCTTTACATTATCAAATATTACCACGTCTAATAATACTACAACACATACTTCTCAGTGTCTATGTCCTTCAGCTTAGAGGTTCCGGTTGCTTTAATTAAGTAAAATATTTTTTGTTCATTGACTCGGCCAGATAGTGTGTACTACTAACATTTTAAAATGTTAATTAAATAATTTAATGCCATTAAAAATTCGGTGCTGCTCATTCACTTATGAAATTGGGAGAAGCATTAATGTACAGGCAGATGTTTATGACAATAATGAGTATCAAGTTACATGTTATTGCAAGTGCTCTTTCTTGCTTACATGTATATTACTCAAAATTAATTACATCTTTATGTTCAAATGTAATCGTTAACATAAAATATATTTGATTCAATGTTTCTTTTAAAAAGTGTCATTTTCATTTCTTTGTGTGATGAAAATCCTGAGTAAGGTACAATAGTTTCATGGGATCACTTTCGTATAACGTCATGGGGTCACTTCATATTATAGAAGTGTGCGATTAAATGTAAGCCTAAAATAAAAATGCTCATTTTAAAATGGAATGCATCATATTATTTATATAGTGTTAATACAATTGGTAGTTTCAACATATTAAAATCAAATTGTTAGCTAAAATATGAAGTTTTATCCGATATAAATGCAAGGGTTGGAAAATGCAGAGATGTATATAAAAAACAATTCAATGGGGGCAGGCGTTGATATAAGGCTGCTAAGAGAGACCTTTTTTCAGGGCTACTTCTTGCAATCGGTTACCCGTAAGAATTTTTATGATTTATAGACAGATATATAGATATATGTCTTGTGTTTATTGTGTATTTCACGACCACATTCTTCTAATTTCATTCTCAACCTTTTATACCTGAACTCTGATCTAATCCTACTAAAAATAAGGTGAATTTTATGACGTGTGGAGTGAAGTGCGTTGTAAAAAAAGATGCAACACTCAGGTGACAGGTAATCAGACTGAAGTCTATTTTGTTATCGTTGATTTAAAGTAGTCAAGTTGCGTTATAAACATAAAATTTTTCCAGTTCTATTTCTATCACTTTCGCTCCAGTAATATTCTTATACACCTATTCTTTGTTATGGATACATATTATATCATCTTATCTAATGTCTTTTTACTTGGGGAAATAGAATCTTCAAACTTATGTGCACTAAAACTCAATGAGGCTAGGCTAGAGTAGTATAATTAGTCAGATAATGGAATGTATATGGTTGAAGGTTATTCAGCTAGTCTAGCTACCTTATATATCAATCATATCAACTAACTTATTGGTAATGGAGGGGTTATGGGAAAATTAGTTTTTAAAATAATAGTTTTATATTCACAAGAACAAAATTTTACTGGAGTCAAAGTCATCATCTTGTGGTTGAAAGAATCGATGATGGTGATGATGATGATGATGGGACGAATTTTTAGCACTGGCTGCACTACTGCTCGTCATCGGAACAGGACTGCTTCCTGAGCGACGATGTATGATTGGCACACCGGTGGCTGGATCCTTGCTGTTAGGATCAAGAATGGTTAGCCCATTGGTATGAGCTCCTCCTCCTCCTGAACTTCGTTGCGGAATTTGAGGTGGTGGTGGTGAGGACTCGGCGGCAAGATTATGGTATGGATTTGGAGCTTTGGAAAAGTAGGCATTCATTCTCTCACTGCTGCTGCTTCCAGATATTGGTCCATGCAAATAGGATGGATTGGAGGGCTGGTCAACAAAATTAGCACTTGCGTAGTTGACATAAGAATTCATGTTTCCAGTTCCACTATGACGTTGAACTCTACCCGAGGAGGATATTGATATGTCTGGATGCTGAGCTTGTTCAAGTTGATGCACACTTGACACTGATCTACTTGCGGTGACCCCTCGAGGCAAGCTTGACGTTTTTGAGGAGGTAGCTGCTGCACTATTGTTAGTAGTACCTTCGCTCAAACGCAATGGCAACAGTTGTTGAACTTGTGAAGTGGAGGAGCTATTTTTTATGGTTGGTTGGCCCCAGGATTGATGACTACGTAAGGTGGTGGCTCCACTCTCATTACCACTGTTGGCGTTATGTACAGATTGAAGCAAGCTTGAAGCGGAAATGCTACTTTTAAAAGAACTGAGGACAGAACTTCGAGGGTAAGGCTTGGGTGGTGCTTCGCTACTTATTGCTGCTGCTAAAGCGCCGAGATTTGACACACTGGAACTTCCACCCACACCACCACCACCTCCACCAGGCTTGGATGATGAAAATGAGGCAAGGTGGAGTGGTAGCTGTTGCTTTGTTTTCCCATTCCCAGTCGACTGAGTCGAGCTATTTCCCGTGCTGCTGGGTTGTACTGGTCTACGAGGTATGGCGCTTTGGGGAGGCTTTTCGGCACTTGCACCTGGTGATACTGAATCGGGAGTTGGGACAAGCCCTTTCCAGTTGCAATTGCATGCGTTTTTCTGAAACGCTTCCAGTTTCCTTTAATCAGAAAAAAGGGAATTAATCTTTTAACTGCTAAATTCTGACCTTAAATCTTACAAACCAGTCACTTGTAAACGAGAAGGTAATTGTTATAGATACGTACCTGTATAACTGCTCTCGTTGTTGAGTAATATCATCTTGCTCTTTCTGCAAATTAGTTTTCCTGGAATTCAGATCACTTTTATCTTTTTCAATACACTCCTTCTGAGAATTAAACTCCTGCTGCCACAAAGCCTTTTCCGTTTCCAGCCGCTGCTGAGCTTCTCGCAAATCTTCCATTCTTCGTTGTAGCTGATAATAGTTTTGGTACACAATTGGACTCATTTGGTGCACCAGCAGGGCAAACAGCTCACCACATACATCTTCCAATTGTACGACCATCTAGGAAAAGTAATAAAAAAAAGTATGAAATTTCATTCGAATTGGAACAGCCATAATATCTTCCAGTTTACTTCTAAGCATAAAACGTGAAAAGTTTACAAACATAATGGAAATACCTCAAGAAGTTGCTTGCTGTTTATATTAACAGGATCCCCCTGCAATCTCTGCTGGCTATCAAATCCACCAAAGGTGTCTGCTCTTTTGGGAAGACCTTGCATAGCACTGGAGTTTCCAATCTCGCCCACACAACTTGTACTTCGATTTACCACATTCAAGTGGTTGGCATCAATTTGGTTGATCATATGGCGGACTTCCTGTTTATTAGCGTAGACCAAAAGTAATTAGTTTAATCATCCGATTTTCAGTAGAAACCACTTTCTAAATATCTTTTGTGAGCTATATCTCTTACATTGCATGCTGCAGACATTGCAGTCATTACAGTTTCCTTCCCATCCAAATGACTTGTGGCCCAATTCTGCGGCTTGTCAGCTCGCAAAACATCAATGATCTTAGATCGTGATCTCAATAAGGCCAATATCTGCTTGTCATTTTCCTGCAGCTCTTCTGTAAAGTGGAAACAAATTTCAATGTTAAGTTGTCACATAATTTTTACTCCTTGAAATGGACTGGTTCAAAGTTGTTATCGTGGGTTACCAAGTGCTTTTGCAGTGCGTATTTCAGAATGATCAACAGCATCAGAGTTTAATTCATCGTCAACATCGGAAAAGGCGTCAGTTTTCTCTTCATATTTATTTTTAGCTTCCCTGCAAGTTTAAGAATATAATGTAAGTATCTTTTATTTGACATATGCTCTAAGGAGAAGGACTCGCAAAAACTCACTTAATTTTCTCCATCCAAGCATCACGGTTTGGTGGATTTGACACTTGAATCTCAATCATTTCCGGTTTGCCACTGTCTGAGATTACCAAAAACATTGAAGCAGCTTGACCCGCATTAGGACGAACTAGAAGATTACTCAGCATCACTATTCCAGGCTAAAACGAGAAAAAATCCATTTAGTTTAATTATTGCAAGGATTCTTTCAGTATTTGGATGATAGATCTGAGTTTAAAAGAATTCATACCGGGCAAACGAATTGTAGGCGACCACCAAACTCCTGAGTAAACACGAGGCAGTCAGTTAATATAAGAACGGTGCAAGACACATTGGAGAGACTTCCAATGCCAATGCGGTTACATGTAATGACGGCCTGTCCATGAAACAAGAGGCGCCGACTTGGGACAGAACTCAAGTCATCTCGCCCACGTCTTTTCTGTCCAATTGTCACGTAAGATTTGGGATCGATTTTTTGGCAAATCTCTAATAATCTCTGACGCTCAGCTACTCGCTCATTGACTCGTGATATTAGTTCTTTGGAAGATCTCAATACTTTGGAAACTTGCTCCTTTTCTTGTGCAGAGACGCCAGTTTTCACAAGAGGCTCAAATAAAAGAGGATACTTTGTAATTCGTTGTGCAACCAGGAGCAAACATTCTCGCACGTTCTTCCGTGCCAAAAGTGGCTGAAATGCAAAACAAAAAAAATATAAACCCAGAGATTATTAGATTTAGACAATGATTTGTTAAATGGGAGAGCTCTTGGGCGTACGTACGTACGCCACCATTCAAATGAAACTTTGATGGACGATAATAACTCACCTCCTTGTCCCAAGTAGCGACGAGACTAGCAAATTTTGGTTCTTTCATCAGGCCTCTGAAAATTTCTAATGACTTAGCATGGGACGCGCAAAGTAAACCATAAAGGCGCACCATGTACTGCCACTGACTGCCACCAAATTGATCATTCAAAATATCTGTCAGGGTGTCAACCGGTTGGCCCAATTTACGGAATTTTAGTTGACGCTCACGTAATCTCTTCAAGAAACTAAAGTGCACCTGCCAATATCACAAACCATTCAACCAACATTTAAACATTTGTCATCTTCTCTTCCATATTAACTATTTAAGCTGATATGCTAGTAACAGGGTGACATACCTGGAGTAACTCTTTCAAATCCGGGAACAGAAGGCGAGCCTGCCTTGAGAAGCCATGCCTCTTCATATCCCCAATAAATAAATGTTGCATCAAGGCCAACGTCAAACAGTGATGCTTTTCCGTCAAAATCAGCTCGTACATATGCTCCTGCCTTTTCTTTTCCTTCTCATCCAAGCTGGACGTGAGCTCCTTGTCCATGGAATTGGTCCAGGTGTCAGCATCCGCATCTTGCAATCCTAACGCAGGATCTGTAAGAGCTGCCAACCCCAATGAGCATTCATTCAATGGATCCCCAGCACCGGAAAGATTATGTACAATCCCATTCATTGTTCCTGTGTCGAAGGAATGAAGGGCGGAATGAGTGTTCATTGAATGACCCTTAAACTTGTGTTTTCTTCTAAAGAAACTTCGCTTGCTGCTGTGTTGATGGGCATCAGATTGGGAAGTTGGGCGGAAGTTTGTCAGGTGTTTTTGGCGGTGCTCCGTTGCAGATATTAAGGCTGATGGAAATCTACACACAAATTTAATGTAACAAATGAGTATCTATCTTTCAAAATATTTGGGGAGGTGACAAGATTCTACAACACGTCACGTCAGTTGCACACCTCTTCTAAATATTTGTTAAAAAATTGCTCCATCATTTAAGCCTGTATGAATAGAGCATTCCTAAATAATAAAATCATAAATACTTTTCCAAAATGACAGAAGAGGAAAAAGAATGAGAGATGAGATAAGAGGAAAGGTTCTGATTTGATAAATTCGCAGTAGCATAACGTAATGGAGATTAGAGTGTGTATTAGTATTGAAATGATAAAAAAGAATCCGGCATTTGGTACAGCTTTGAGTGGCTATATATATATGTACCATGTACTACATTACATAGTCGGTAATTTTTCTGATAATTAGCGTCCACATGAAGATTGAATGATGCGATAAGGTAATATAGCTAAAGTTCGCATGCTTTTTTTTATGAATGTACTCTTTCCGAAAAATTGTTAGCCTGAAATCGCCGTCACATTCACAATATTTATTTGTTATCATGAGCAAAAGTGGAATGGTTGGCGAAGGTGAGCTGATAATTGATAAGCTCATGACTGAGCGTGAGTGTATATTATTTATGTGTGAATATAGTAGACTTACTGCTGACTGACAGATGGACTGGAAATGCTTTTATGAAGATAGCCAGGTCTTCCGCTGTCCGACGCTCTAAGCTTGGATCGTACAAAGTCTGTGGCACTTGGTGTACATTTAACAGCTCCAAGTTTCAGTTGTTTATCAAGTTGCACAGAGATAGCTGCTACAGTGCCCGTGTTCACTCTCCCAAAGCCAGCTTCATTATCAATCAAAATGGATGTGGAGTCGCTTCTTGAGACGAAGTCTTGGTCAACACCTAAACTATTTAGGCTTGTGCTAAAAGAGAAAGTAAAAAACCCATGTTTTATTATCATTACACAACAACTTTAGACAATTGATTTTAGGGGGACAACAACTCCGCTCTTCTCACCTTCTTCTAAATCCTAGTGGTATTTTGCTCGGTACGGTTGATGTTGATGAAGCGTTGTGCTTTATGAAAATGCCGTCAATGTGATCCTCACTTTTCGGAATGTGTCCTCTTCTCAAAATTGTTTCAAAACCGTCTATTTTACTATCATCCAGTGTGGATAGGTGCTCCTCTTCCAAAACGGACAAGTCCGGACAAGAGTTGGTGGCACACAACACTTCAAACTGTCCGTCCAACTGATCCCCTTCCTCATCATGGCCATCCAATTTGGGTAGCGTTTGAGAGGACAAAACGGGCTCCATACGCTGCCCAAGCATTTTGAGAATCTAGGACAACAATCACGTAATGTAATCAACTATCAACAATGCAATTCCACCTATGTATCATAAATCAAAATAAAGAATGCGGAAGGAATTCAAAGCTGAAAACCCGACTTAAATATTAATAGCTTACCTTTACTATTTCATCTGCGTTACGTGATCATTTAACGACCTTCTCCCCTTTCACTTTAAATTACTTTCTTTATAACATAACAATATGACTTCATTTTCATTCCAAACCATTCACAAAAACTTCGCACCTTAACAAATTTCACACTTCAGTTAAAAACTCGTGGCTAGGAATAATTGCATTTTTTACAGTCTTCATAAAATAGTGGACACTAAAAATAGGCGTACATAATAAATTATTGTGTAGAAAAGACACGGACGGGCGGGCGGAATGTCGTAAAATCTTGTTGACTAGCTCTATCTTACACGGCTTAAATTCGACAATTTTAATTAGCGAGTAGTATTGAGTAGTCGTCACGGTAGGTACGTTTTATAGTTGAGGTCGTTGTAAACGGTAACTCTTTTTTATAAATATAAATACATAAAGATGAATGGCCTTACTAGTAGGTATTTTTCCGGTCACTAATAATAATGTTCTTATGTAATTTTTGCATTGATATTGCTATAATAATAGTATTACTATCACTAGGTTACTGTTTACCAACAAATACACATGTTACTATAGTCATATGACGGATGACGTTTCCCTTATAAATATTTACTTTAGTGATATTTCTGTTGATTTTTTTTGTAGGTATATCACAGGTGAACAAATACTTGTTTTGTTTTCAACGTTTAACGATATTTTACTTCTTAAAGAGATTAAAAACAATTTAAATACTTTTAAAAAAATCATAGATTCTACTTTTAGTTGCTGGACGGCAATTAATGGACGGAATTGCTTAAAGTTTTTTTAATGGACTGTGGAATGTCACATGATTCGTTGTAATTCACATTGTATTATATTGTTCCAACTTGTCAGAAGTAATCTTCACTCCCACACTTATCTGAGCTAGTTTGCCATCTGATAAAGTGTGATGGGAACTAAGCATTAAATTAAAACGGCTTCCCAGCTGAGAGCGTGCCAATAATGAGCCCTTGCATGTACCATCTGTTTCTCTCTTTCTGTGTGTGTGTCTGTGTTTCTAGTGACCGTTGAGAATGACAGTCAAGTGTCAAGTTAAGTATATTATGCTCTATAGCTCTAGCCTAAGCAAACTAGCTCAAATGAGATTACAGATGACACGGAAAGGCCACAAAGAGTTGTTCACTTATTTTGTTTTACACATAACTTATTATGTATTATTCATTTTATAACGATCAACTGCTGGAAATAGCTGTGAACAACCACCACCACTTCTGTCTACATTATTGTATTTCCCAACGAACAAGGAGAGGAAGGGGATATGGATGGCTGCCAAAAAAAAGGTGATCCGCCAGGTGTTTTTGTTGTCATTCAATTTTGCTCTCACATCACATATCATTCACATCCTTCTTCTTCTGTGGCACGACACAAATCATCATATAATCTCTTTTTGATTATATTATATTATTGCAACCTATACTCTGTTCTCAGGTCCAATCCAACTATTTATTTAAATATATTTTTTTGGGTGACGAGTTAAACTCACACTTGTTGGCAGTCAGAAACGTCAATTCAATTCACTTCACGCACACACCAAACAAACTCTTGATATAACCACAATAATAATAATAATAAACGTAAGGTAGTAAAAAGGAATAAATAATAATATAATATAATATAATACTGCTGCTCTCTTCACAACACGAATGGGATCATCATCATCATCATCATTGAGTCTAGTTACTTCACTGATGTGCCTGTGCTTAAGTTGTATATCCCATCTTTCATGATGTATTATAATAGGATGTAGCTGGTTTTTAGTTAGTTGGGGTTTGCGTTGCAATAATAATGTTTTTTACCTCTAGTCAAGTCTTCACATATCTGCATCTCCTTCACTGACGGATTCAACCCAATCATGAGCAAAAATCGTTTCCTCTTGCTTGCACTTCTTGCCTTATTCCCATTCTTCTTCTTCTATAATACCCCATAACGGTATTGTGCTCTTTTTGCACTGTTGTCAGTACTCACTATTCCTTCACTCGGATCATGATGTTGATGATGATGATGATGATTTTTTTAAAGAAAAAAGACTGATGATGATGTTGATGAGAATGATAGAGAATTGGAGGAAGGAGATTATACTGTCAGTGTGCGTGGTGAATGATTTTTATGTGTAAGTTACGTACAAAATCCAATCTAAAATGCAAAGGTAATGCAATGCAATTCAATGGTCTTTCCTTTTCATATCATCATAATATCATGTAATGTTGTTGATGATGATGATGATGATGATGATGATGATATGATCATCCGAACAAGAACAGTCAACTCTCTCAACTCAACTATTTTTTTACGTTGGCAACGTTCCTTCGTAAAAGAAAATAGGAGAAAAACTGTAATGTGCTCCTTTATCATCATCAATTGTTGCTACATGCATAACATAAGTTGTTGAACACAAAAGTACATTGCTTGCTATACATTATGTACAAGAAAGAGAGGTGTAAAATATGTTTGCAGTTGTATGTAGGTGTAGCCAGAAAGAGTAAGAGAGAGAGGTAGATACATAAATGTATATAAGTGTATAGGTAATCTTGATGACAAGTGAAGTAATAAAAGTGAGCCAACCAAGAACAAGAAAAATACAGGTAAGATAGGAACAACCAAAGGTTTTTAGGTATGATGATGATGATGATGTCAGTATTTCTTCATGTGTGTACTCGTACTCTCAAACCAAAAATGCATTATGTGTGCCCTCATGCTTTCAAAGTTAAGACGAGTCAAAGCCCCTATCAAAAATGAAAAAAATGTGAAGTATTCTTTTGACTTGACCATGCATATCAACATGTGGATATGCCAAGTAAACATTGCTTTGCATAGCTTTATGATAGCATCATAAGAAGTATGTATATACATACATCTATCTATCTGCCTTATACTTCAACAGACGAACAACCGTACATTCTTCAGTTTGCATCTGCTAGTTTTACTCCATTGTTACAAGAAGGAACTGAACAGAGTTGTGTATAATATGTGTACACTATCCCAGCTTGTTTGTCCGTCCGTTGGGAAGAATGACGAATTTGGTAGCTCTTTTTGCCCCATTGTTCTTAAATGCATTGGAAATTGTCATTGTGTACGTACGCTTCTCACCTGAAATATATGTAAAGTAGTCTCCGGTAAAAGTTGTTACTACTAGTCCACATTACATTGTGCTTATTATGCGCTCCTTCAACGCAGTCGAATGAGAAATCCTTTTTATATGAGCAGGTGAGCTTCTCTTGTAATGTAGTCAATCTTATCGGGCTATGAAGACGATAACTTCTTGAGCATTAGTACATAGTATGATTCATATCATTCAGTTGTAATACACACATTAAGCTTAATGGGATGATGCTGTGTTGTGTAAAATATGAAAACCTCTCTTGAGCTTCCAATCGTCAACACGAGAAAATTGTAACCGTCAGGTTAGGGTGCTGATGCTGATGTTGAACACTCATACGCATAAACTTAAACTTAGCAAGCATCATCGGATGATTAAAATGATCTACAATATTTTTAATTTTCTTAGCACACAATAAAAGAGCTTTATATGCGTGTACTTCATTATAATTGATGAATCATAAAAAAATGAAGCTCACAACATGAATTTGGATTATTACAAAAACGGAAAATGATGATGCACTAATGTTCCTACTTTTCTACGATACTCTGTGAACCTGCAAGGCAAGCCACAAGGTACGCGCCGTGACCTTCAAACCTGATCACTTTTTATTTAATTTGCAACTTCAAATCTTTGTGTCAAAAGTCCCCGTTCTCCCATTTTATTTTATGAGCCATTTCAATACTTTCAAGACTATAATAATATGTACATTCTCTCATCTTTTACCATTTCCCAGGATAAGAATTCGAATACCTAACAATTGCTTTTGCTAAACTATGCGGTTATTAACAAGTGGCCACCACATATATATATATATATATATGTACATATTTATCGTATGCAATATAATAAACATATCTTTTATGGTTGTTCCTTTGTTGAGTATATTTCTGCAAAGACGTTCAATATGATATGATGTTGCATACATTATGTATGTGATTATGATGGTACTATTAGTGTATACATGTACTAACATGCAGAATCAACTGAGAATTAGAGCGAACTGACACAACCAACTGAACGCAAACTGTTCACAATACCATCATCAACATCATCAAGTTTATGCGTGAGGTTTTTTCATTTGACGCTGTAAAAGTTTTGAAGTGGAGTGAACAATGCTTTACTGCCCTATTAAATGCCTGTATATGCAGCATGATTGCTTCAACAGCTCCTTTATCGGTTTGCCTTACTTAGCAAAGACCCTTCCATTTTATTTTCTCTGTTACTTGCTTCGCTTACCTGCCTCCCTCAACCGCATTAAAATTACCATCATTGCTTGCACCGCTTATCAACTACATTTTATTGCGTTGCATATGATTAAAACATGATGATGCTAAATATTTCTGTCTGCTTGTGAAGCTGAAAAATAGGGAAGGATTTATAGTTCTTGCTTTTTTTCTACCACAACACACAACACATCTTTTCTTACACGCTTCTACCATGAAAAGTAATTAAAATAAAAGAAGGATAAGCTTATCTTCATCCCATCTGCATGAATAAGAAATTATTAGTAATAAATATGTGTGCATTTAGGTTAAAATCATTGCACAAGTCAAGTCAGTATTACTATGATGATGATGGTGATGGTGATTGCTTGATGATGAGGAATGAAGATGATTGCATGAACTCAAAATAGAATCTCCGTTTTATTACAACTTAAAAAGCAAAGAATGAAAAAAATGTGCACACAAATATTTCTTCTTGTGCGTATCCAATCAGTTGGCTCGTTGTTGGTTTGGTTGGTCAGTCAATAACAATTTTTTTATGATGAATGTATGTGGTGCGGTGTGTGGTATGCTTACGTTTGTACATAATAAAGTGAGTTATAGCGCACCTGTCATTTCCGGGCAGGCGTATGTTTATCTTTTTCATTTGGCTTTTTATTGCTCAATAATATGTAGCTTAGCTTACAAACTATTAAATACGAATTATTACAAAATGATTTCAGCTAGTAAAAAAATAAAGCATGAGAGGAACCTTCTTTCTTAAACTCAAAATAAAAATTACTGACAATATGTAAGATATTAGCAACTGTCACAGAACAACTGTCATGGTGTGTCATGGTGTGACGTAATTACATTGAGCACCTTGTAAAATTAAATTAAGTCAGTTATTACTATCTACAATAATATTAAACTTAGTTAAGTACGACGATACCGTTTGGAAACGGGTTTTCTCCTAATTTTATTTGACCTGTCGGGTTGAGCAGGACGACTATAACTGCTTTTGCTGCTGCCGCTGCTAATGGTTCGCGTACTGTCTCTAAGGTTATCATTAATTACCTTCAACAAAGGATATTTGGGTCCACATTCTCCTCTAAAATCATCCAAATCTAAGGACCAAATCATGATCCCTCCAAGTCCCAAATCTTTGACAAACTCACACTTCCTCTTAATGATGCCTGTATCATCGTATGATATCCACTGCACATTTTGGTATGCATAAGGACCCATCCGCTGCTCCGAATCGTAAACGATTGTCCAGTTCCTATTGCAAACTTCATAGTAGGCCAACATCCCTTTTTGTTTGGTGCATGGTCCCTCAGGTCCAGGTCCAACGGCTTTTGCTCTCAATCCAGTCTCTGTGTTGCTGGCCAACTCAAAGTTTTGTGCGTGGAAGGGAATTCCAACTACAATCTTTTCAGGAGGTGCGTTAGAAGCCAAGTATTGCTTGATAGCGTACTCCACGTTGAGGTAGTAATCATCAGGCTCAAATCTTTTTAATGGAGCCTGGTGACCAGTCAATTTCTCCCAAGAGCCATGAATATCGTACGCCATCACGTTGAACCATGACAAAGACTTTGAAAGTGTGGGTATATCATAAGCTGAAAATAAAGTTAACAAAATGATATTAGAAATAGGAACCTTTGGCTTTTAAACACCTGAACAATTCTTTCCGTAAAAAAATGTAATATATACACGCTAGACTGATAGGGTACTTGTTTGTCGGAAGGAGTTAAAAGAAGAAAGAACGTGTGCTTTTTCTAAGAAATCAAAAAAAACAGACTAATTCCTTTGGCGACAAACCCAATAAAATCATTTTTACATGGGTTGTGACTTGTGAGGTGAGATTCAGACATGGTGAACCCTTTTATAAATTCTCATTGTGCCCCGACCCATGCTCGTTTGGCACGTTCGCTACTTACTTCCTAGTTGTTTCTAATTATTAGTAGTTCTGTACGCGTCTTACCTTCTCTCATGATGTTTTCATTACAAGAAACAGCTGCAGTTATGAGTCGATCTGCACCAAACTTTAGCCTCAGACCTTTAACCAAAGCCACAAATCCTGAGCGCTCAACACCAGAATCAAAATTGCAGTTTGCATTTGGACAAGTTGGATACTCATAGTCTAGGTCGACTCCATCAAATCCCCATGTGGTAATGAAGTCAAGACAAGAGTCAATGAAAGCTTGCATCTTGTAAGGATCCTTGAACATTTGACCCCACTTTGGATGAGCAGAGTCTACCCATCCCCCAACTGCAATGAGAACTTTAACTCCTACGGCCCGAAGTCCTGTCACCTTCTCATATCCCTTGAGCCCATCTGGACCGTCGATCCATGAGTCACCCATTTCTAGCTTGTAGCTGGTCGCATTCATTGTTGCAAAGGCGTAAATGATGTGGGTACACTTGCTAGGATCAATATCTCCCGGGGTGAACTTTCCTTTGCCTGGTCTATATGTTGCCCACGAGCTGTAGTAACACACTATATTATACGCTAAAGAGGGAATAAAAAACAAGGGAATTTTTTAATATGCAAATCCAAGTGCATGGAACATCATGTTTCAAAGAGTTAGCGAAAGTTTGTTTCATATTAAAAAAAAGTTAGTTTTTATTGTTAATCAGTTTAGATTACAATAATAATAGTAGAGTTATTTTTAAATAAAAAGGAAAAGAGTTGACTAGTAAAACTATGAAAATATATACATAGAGTAAGGTGTAGTGTAGTAGAAGAGATAAAGGA
This sequence comes from Orchesella flavescens, assembly GCA_964034955.1. Classification (NCBI taxonomy): domain Eukaryota; kingdom Metazoa; phylum Arthropoda; class Collembola; order Entomobryomorpha; family Orchesellidae; genus Orchesella; species Orchesella flavescens. Next base: position 53,438,797 of record OZ035953.1, read on the forward strand.
GATTAAGAATAAACGAGTTGAGTAGTTTTGCGAAAGGATAGATTATTGGTTAATTCCTTCCACTTCCTCCTTGTTGTTGTAGGGACTAACCTGAGGGATTGGGTCCAATTAAGATTGGATATTGCGTTTGAGACGACTGAGGTTTTGACGTTGTGGCAGATGTTGTTGTTGGAGTTGTAGTTGTGGTACTGGAAACACTTGTTGTTGGGCGACTTGTAGTCGTTGTTGTTGGTTTTGTAGTTGTAGTAGTGGTAGTAGTTGTTCCTACTACAATTTCTTGTGGACCCACTTGTGGCTCGCTTGATATGGATGATGAAGATGGTTTGCAATTAGCGTTAGCTGGCCAGTCACACATGTTCCCGTTGGCATTCCAGTTAAGTCCACCACTACATCTTTGGGAAATCCAGCTACCGTGGACGCACGTGTAGTACTTGTTGCAATCTGCTGGGTCTGCCTTAAATGAGCCATCCGGCGCACACTCGTCTGTAGTTGAAAATTATAACAAGGGTCAGTTAGTCATTATTTTTAATTTAATTTTTGAAACTTATTGGAGAATGTTAAGTATTTAAGGATAAAATATAACCTTTAATCCAATGGTGGTGACCCTTGACGTTTCCAGTGATGCCATTGAGCACTGCATTCTGACTGCTTGATTCCCCCTTCCCTTTACTTTTGCACGTGGTTCTAAATTGCCAGTCACAGTAGCTTCCGTCCGCATTCCAATTTAGTTTTCGAGGACAACGTTGAAGAACCGCTTTACCAGCTAAACATTGATAGTACGTATTACAATCATCAGGGTTCTCCTGATAAAGCCAGCTACACTCATTCCCAGAAGATAGGGATCCAACCAGGCTAACGCAAACGCTAGCCATTAAGGCGAGCAAGAGATTCCACCTCATTATTCCTTTCTTACTTTGGAGGAACACGAGGATCATTCTGTAAGGCAGAATTTGTGTGTGGAAAATAACTAGGGGTGATAAAGAAAATGTGATAGCGTTCAAAAAAAATAATAATTAGTTGTAGTAGCTCTCTTATTTTTCACAAACGCTCTGTCCAAAAAGTAGACACGAACTGAGAAGGAAATGCGGAGAACACTGTGACTTTTACCTGTTCCATCACCCTCTATTTATATGAATCTACAAGAACTGCACATTTCTCCAAACTTTATTGATTCAAATGAGGCATTAGATGAGGACGCATAATAATAACATGATAATGTAAAGTCACCCAACCGTATAAGGAGATAATGTTGGATATTAGATATATTCCACAATTGATACAGATGATTTCAGGTACTTATACCTTCAAAAGGATTTTATTAGCTTTGACTTTAGATCCACAACCACCACCACCGACCGCGATTATAACATATTTTGTTTCGTTCGGGAAATCCTTTGAGGTACTTTTTGGCCACAAGCTTTACCCTCACCATCATCATAGGCCAACCTTCTGAGCTCCAAAGTGTTTCTAACGGGATTGACTTTTACTCTCATCAGATATACATATGTAATCATATCACCTTTCCTCAGTTCGTGTGCAATTCAATTTTCATAGGAAGAAAACGGCCATAAATAAAAATGCCAACTTTAAAGTAACTTTTCATCATCATCATCATATTGAGCAACGGAAACCCGAATTGCCAACCAAAATTTTCCCGGAAAGAACCAGTTTTCATCTCCATGATGAAAACCGCTAGGAATCTTAATTGATCATGTCAAATGTCAAGTGCATTATTTGTATAATATACCCTTGAAAGGAACGGGAAGACCGGATGATGCTTGGCATGTTTATGATATGATGGGAAAGGGTGAAAAGTTATGTCGCATGTTCTACTTTTCTGTTTTTGTTGGCGTTGACACATGTAAATATGTAAATAGATAGGTAAACAGGGATATTCTGTCAATATCTCCTGTTTACCTGATACATTTTGTGTCAAGCAACATGCAACTCTGAAGTGAAATGTCAACAATGATATGCAACTAACAAGTTAATCCCATTCGTTCCATGTCCATCATCATATTAATATAGCAAAAAAAAAGAAGATTAAAATGAGTGAGCCCCCGCCTAGCTCTTCTTACCTAAAGGTTAAACAGAGAGGTTCTCACAGGATCTGCATTATTTCCTGGCCTCTCCAACATCCTTTTTCTCAACTTCCACTCAACTTCCTACTCCCGATCGATACAGTTAAGCGTATATGTATTTCTTTATCTCCAAAATAAAAACCTGTTGCGGCTTCTTCCGTTCTTGTATATGTCCCGTTGTGAAGTTGTGTTGTTGGAGTTGAAGCTGTGCAATTGCTCATCAAATCACCCATATCATGTCATATCTATTGTGACTCTGACATGTGATGTAGTCATTATGTCAAAAAAGGGAACCAAAGAGGAGATGCTCCTGTTGATATTATGACAATTTTTACTCATGTTTATTGTGATACCTGTCATCATCATCAACACGTCGATAATAGCACGGCATATGAGATGATGATTTTAGGAAAAAGGATCCTTCCGGCAACCCGCAATTCTTCCCAAATTTTAGAGGTTTTAGACACGGACAATTGATTTTGATATGGGTTTTATGGTGATTTGGCGACAGAGAGAAGACGGTATTTAGATGGTGGTGGATCAAGTGAATAGATTCCATTTATTTGTGGTGATTGCGATTCCTCTGTATTGGAGGTATTTAGGGGGTAAGAGCTCTTTAAGCTGTATTGTATTCTTATAGAAGCCGCCTGTGGTGCCAGGCCCCGTCTGTGTGCATTCATTAAATCCTTTGACTTTACCTTTTTCTCTCTCTACCGGACCCACACACAAACAAATATTTAGAAGGATCAAAATAGTTTATAGCAACCTATCCAAATATTGACTTTGTTACTGTAGTTACCCACAACAATACACATAATGATATGGATAGCACACACAATCCGACCAAAAAAAAGGGAAGAAATAAGTAGGTCGAATCATCTTACATTTACGAAATAATATTATCAAAACAAAAAAGAAAGAAAATTGACTTTGACATTGACATTCGACTTTTAAGCGAAAAACACATTTGTTTGACGTTGTATGCTGTATGTTGTAATGTACTTAATTGTAATACACAAAATTTCTCATTTTCCACGCTCAGTCGAGCAAACCAGAGTACTGTAATATATAAAATGTATCTCTAGGTATTACGCATCCATCAAATTACATATTCCATTATTGTTTTGTGTTAATAATAGTAGTTCCATATTACATTATGCATAGCACTTGATATTTGTTTGTACATATGAGAGACACCACAATATTGAAGTTGTACTAATCTTGTGCCATTTTATCACACACTTCTGATAGGCATAGGAAACGAATGAGGATCAAGGGGAAAAGCTTGTCTGAGCACATGGGATTAGCTAATTGCTTAGCTCATTTACACTGTCATAAGAGAAGGGAAGATAAGAGAGGAAGAGATGAGGTTCAGAGAGGATCAGACTTTTTGTACCTGACAATAAAATCAATAAATTTAGCTCCTACTCTTCTTGTACCTTTCAAAAATGACATTATGCAAACAACTTGTAACTGTACTTCTTGTCGAACAAGACAGGTATGCTTGTTGTAGCTAAAAGTGTAATATCGTGAGAAATGGGTGAGACGGATGGATGTGTGTGCGTACGCTATGTTAGATCCATGGAGCCTCGTCACCGTAATTTTATTTTGGAAATGTTAGCCAATTTTAGGAGTTATCCTCACTTCATTAGCCAAAAAGGGGTTGATAAAACTTGTATTTTGCCATGGAATCTTTTGTTTGAGAGTAATTGAAAGAGTTGATTTAGGTTGCAAATTTTTAGTGCTAAATAAATATTTTTCCATAGAACCGCTAAATACTGGCATACTGACGTAAAAAATTGTCCAGGTTTGTGGATCAATTGGAATATAGTATAGTGAAAGGATTTATTGTTGTTGTCGTACATCCGAGTCGAAATTTAACAGACACTTTATTTGGCTTAGAGTCTAATGCATTCACAAAATTATCAAGATTGTATATGGCTTATAGCATTCTTCCTGGAATATAAGCAACAAGTTGTCATGTTTTCAACTTGCTAGGTCCTTTGTTCATACATCTTCTCTAGTGGGGAATGTGAGAACTCTGTCTTCAGCAAATTCCGGAAGGATTATGAAGGCATGTTAACTCAAAAATACTCTACTTAATTTTCACTAAAATTTTCATTCCTCAAGGTTACATTAAAAAGATTTTGTTTAGCGTAATTTAAGTTCACATGGATTAAAAATGGCAAAATTGCACGCGGTCGAGATGGTAGAACTGTTTAGAAGCATGCTACTTCTTCACATGTGATTTTGGTGTGTAAATGATCGTCAACACAGCAATCTCCAACATGCTTCTTGCCTTGCCCCTTCTGTCTAACGAAATGTAAGTGATCAGTCCCATCATGATTGTATTGGATATGGATATTGAGGATATGCATGAAAAGGGCAAGTCCATGTATTTTTTGGCGAGCAACGGGAAAAAACACTTACTTTTGGTTTCGGATCCAATTCAGAGACTCCACACAACATGTGTGTGTGTGTGGAAACAAGGAAACATTTGACGCATTTTTTTTCTTAGGAAATAGGCAGTGAAACATTAAACATCATATCATACAAGGAGCTGCAAGCGAGCTAAAAGCATGACTTGTGAAGCGTAATCACATCACTTTTTGAAATACAAAGTAGAGGCTAGGCTCAACTGAGTAGTAGTGGAGGAAACAGAGAAGCCAGTGTTCAGATTGGAGTTCACAAGTATTTCCTCTCTCTCTCTCCCTTCTTCCTCATCATCAGCTTGTAAGAATGCACCGAAAATACATGACTACTACTTAAAACAGTGTAGTACTCTCGCAAAAAATAATATTATGCATGTTGGTCTCATCAGATCCGAGAATTTTTTAAACGGTGGAGAGTTTAGTGCACTGCTTCCTCTTTTCTCTCTCCAACTCCAACTTTATTTCAAAGCACACATGGTTATGTACACGACATGCAATATTCATCCGTGCCTCCCTCCCTAGGATCAAATACCTTGCACATACACTCAGTCAATACTCATCATGCAAATTTTTACGCTCAGTATACAAATTTCCATTCTTAAATTGTTATTTTTAACTATACCGTACCTAACGTTTCATCAAAAAAAATATGGATAATTCCACATACATAATTTGTTACTAATATCCAATACCTATTATGATTTTTATCGAGCATTGATTTAGATGATATTCAAAGTAGTCAAATAAACGATGTGTTAAATTGAATATCTCCAAAACTCAAACGCTACATTGACACATTAGAAATTTCTAAACTATCGTACACTTCAATTATCAGATTTTTAATTAATGTTACACTTCCACATTTTTTTTCATTTGAATTTGATTTTAAAATTAAAATGGGATTTAAACAAGGAATGTAAATTTTAATGCCCGGCATTCAAATTTGCATCCCGCAAATCACAAAATCCATAATTTGATTACAACGTAGACAAATTTTCACGCCAGGCTTCCAAATTTACATGCTGAGTACTGACTGATAGAAAATTGCTTTTTGCAATATTTTTTTCACGATCCCTTTAATACTTTGTCCTTTTCTGTTTCAGAACATCTCATCTCCATACTATCAGGCTTGCGAGGAAATAGTGATAGTAAAAAGCAAGTAATAAGTACAGTATAGCAATAGGATCGTCATCATCACCATCGTACTTTACGTTAGTAGTATATAATGATTCCAATCCAATCCAAACTTAAATAATGGCAAGGGAAGCAATGCCATCATCGTCATCACATATTATGCAATGGTTTTTATAGTCATATGAGTATATTCTCATCCCATGCCGTTGCCTGCGATATCAGAGGGAGAAGAGCAGCAGACAGAACTGAACAAGTATATCAAGAAGAGTGGAAAATGTGCATAAAGCACACAGCTTGATGCATGATTTCAATCCGAATCCATCGGAGAGCGTGTAAGATAACATGAGAAAAGTACATATGTAAATACGTAATGCACTGCACATACTTTGTATTTCCCTATTTTGTGTTCTTTTTATTTGAGTTTTTAAACTCCGGCCTTTCCTCAACTAGATGCTCCAATCCCAATCCTTTTCCCGTCATTAAAACCACTAGCCATATCCTGAACTCTGTGATGTGACATAAGTAGAAAAGGCTGAGGACTATTTGAAACGGTTTTTATCCACTTCTCGGAGAAAAAAAACTATTCAAGCACGAATCACTATCATGTTCATCATCATCCCATCTATTCGTTTTAGATCAATAATACATTGCCCACAAACTATTTCATAATTTCATTAAAATTTTCAACGACACGATTACTCACTTACGTGCTCCCCAACAAATCCATCGTATCCTCTCCGCTTGTTCATAGGTTCCTTTTCCTGTGGTTGCCCTGTATGTTTTTGTGGTCGTTGGTCAAATTGCCAATGCCTGGCCCAAGTTATCAGAAGAAGACTGATCCAGCCAGCTTAATGTATTGAAGTGTAGCTTATATTGTGTGTGGACATTCAATTTATTCCTTCATCCAGGAAAAGGAGGATGTTGAAGTGAGGCAAAAAAAATTGGGAATAGTATAGAGATAAATCTTGGTATTCTAGAGAGAAGTGGTGAGGTTGATTATGGTGTTGTGATGGTGACATGGTGAAGGTGGCGTAGAAACGAGTTGGTGTCTGTATTAGTATCGTATCGTATCGTATCTAGTATCGTCATCATCATCATCAGTAGCATCAGTATCATACTCATCATCTCCATTCACTTCACTTTGTTTCATGGTATTCATGTTTACTTTTAGGAAACAGGACACAACAAGTTTTATATCGCAATTTCCTCGAATATACTGATATACCATGCCACCTTCTTTTCCTCTCTTTCTTTCTCTCATGCTGCTCTTCTTCTTCTTCTTCTCCTCCTCCTCCTCCTTGTTCGCTACTCGTCGTTGTTGTGCAAAATGAATGAATGTGTATAAATATCAGGAGAAAAATGAGAAGACAAGTGCACCCAACGTGCCCATCTCCTTTCCGTGTAGTCATTTAACCGAACCGAGATGAATTGAATGTAGTGAAACGGTCTTCTGGACGTGGACCTTCCCAATTGCCTCCTCTTATCCTGGTGTATCAACATTTGCCACAGTGCAGTGAGCGCTGGAAGCGCATACTGTTCATAGCCTTTTCTCGTTTCGCGTTCGATAAATATATTTCCTACCTGAATGGTCAAGTCAACTTTTCCTCACTTAATTTGCATTTGGTGACTGCCCATCAACTGTTGTCACCTAACGAATCCTTGAGGAATGTGCTAGAGCCACGTGCCTACTCAATCACAGGTTATCAGCAGCAGGTGGAAATAAGTTTCGCCACCTCTCCATCTGCTTTTCATCTTGGTTGTGTCAAGAGAAGTAGCTTGGGGAAAGAGAGCAATTGTTAGATCCCGCTTTTCCTGCCGTTCTTTCCCTTTTAGTGATTCGTTGTCGTTACTTGACTGCATTTCTTTTTGGATGTTTTTCCGAATCTGCGGATATCGGGAGTATGAGCAGAGCAGGTAATAATTTCCGAAAGAAAATGAAGTGATGTGTTGTGATGTGAGAATGAAACTTGCATACAACGGTGGTGATGTGATATTATGGTGAGGCTTCTTCTGGTTGCTAGAATACGATACGATGCAGAACAAAAAAGGGAGCCGCTAAGCCGAGAAAAGAAAAAAAACGGTGGATCTGGAAACTGTCTCATAGCGTCTTCATCTCATCATCATACCTATCATCAAGTCCAAGTGGCTTTTAGTGAATTTTTTTCCTCAATCGTTTTCTATGTGTGCTTCCAATTTTGTATGAAATTAAACACATCTGATATCCTTATATCAACCAATTACGTAAAAGTATTTCACACATGAACGTAATTAGTGTCTTGCACATAATATGTGTTTGGACTTTGTGGAAGAAAATTTAATCAGATGAAAAGTACTTAATTATTATTAACAACTGAAAACACACATGCGAACAATTTTTACATTTTTCACAAATTTTTTCCCCCACAAATATCATTGCCCTTTGTTCACGTGAGTTCAATTGAATAAGCAAGAAAAAGTGGATACTAAGTTGGTGCAAGATGTTATATTTGTGAAAATGACATAATATTTTACTGCAACTTATATTTTTAAGTCATGATTCGTGACTCTAACTTTGGATGGTTGCCCACTAATTCGATTTTGATTGTGGGGAAGAAGACAAGAAGCAAAACAAATTTTTGTTTCATCCGTTTTTTATGATCCATAATAAGAGGTTAAATATTATGATGAGTGTGAACACTTTTATTTCTGGACGATTTAAAGAAAAAACAACAACAGCAATATGTTCATCATCATCCGTACACTTCTCATTTTCCTCCTACTCATCTTCATCACCGTCAGCATAAGCATAAATTAGAAGGACGAGAGGAAGTCACTCCTTTTCTCTCTCTCCGAGGGTTTCATGTTTCCCAACGAAATTGTAATTACTCATGAGGACATCATCATCACCGGTGGTGCTACGAATTTATTAGTGACTATATTTTCATTAGCATGGAGATTGATTACTTTGCAAAGACCAAGAGAAGATTTACCAAACTTGTCACTTTTATTACGTGTGGTGACAGTGGAACTAATAATAGAAGAAAGGAATCTGAAAATTCAAAATACTCAAAACCAACACATTTCTCTTATATTCAATCCTTCTTTGAAACGCAAACATTACTTGATTAATTACAACTATTATGAATTTTTATTGGGATCGTGTCCATTCGCCGTGGTGGTCGTAGTCCGGATGGGAGTTGTAACTGGACCGGAGTATAAAATGACAAGGAACTGTAAGTCAAGTTCAATTTTTTTACAGACATCATCCTTAATATATTGTACATTTATGTTGTTTACGTAGACGGAAGTAAATGTACTAACAAAAAAAACTTGAGTATTTAAATGACTACTTTCTTCCCCATAAAATTTAAAATATACGTCACCAGACGGAAAGACAAACAAATATAATGGCTTGTGGAGACCTAGACTTAGACTGAACTGCTGACAGACGACTTGTAGTGCATAGCATAATTGTAATTTCATCGAGACGCTAATCACTTTTTGAACTCTAGTCAAGGCTCAATATTACTCAGTGTAGTGACTGACGCGGTGTTGCTAATCTCCTCGATATTGCATAATTTAGGAAGCATTTATGCCAAGGGGAAAGAGACTATTTTTTTTAAATCGCCACATCTTTTTGAAGTTCATATAATGGTGAATGGTGATGCCATGTCGTACACATTATATATAAGTGGGGGATACAGAGCGGAGTTTCATATTATTAGTCTCTCGCTCTGCTTTTGCAATTTTCCCAATATTTCCATCAACAAACTTATTGGTATCCCACCTTCATAAACTTTTACAAGGGCGAGAATGGTGAAAAAGGCCCAAAAGTTGGATGTTTCATATAAAAATGTGGCAGGAGGAATGTAATATGAAGCCGAGTGGCATATGTGTGTATAACTTTTTTAAAATTTATTGTAATGTACGTCACAGTAGCATCCAAAACATTTTTCCTATGAAATCTTTTACTACCCATCAAGTTTGAAATCGGAGGATGGGGATACTCAAAAGACTCTTTTTTTTTATTTATAAACATCAAAAGTATATAAGTATGGCTGTATTATATTATTATATAATAAATTTTGCATATTATTGTATGGTTGGATAGATGACATGAATTTATATTTTTATGAAAATTAATAAGCACAAGTAGCATGATGGGAGATGGCAAAGGAGGCGTGAATAAAGAAGTGCCGTTTGCTCACAATTTTTCCGCGTGTGGTGCTCAGTGCTCACTCATATGAAAAACCGGAGAGAGAGAGCGAGATAAAAAGAGAAAAAAATAAGCATATGGAAAGGTTCTTTCTTTGAAATCTAATGCCAACTTGTGTACAAAACGGAGTGTAAGTAAGCAAAAGGAGTAGTGCTCTCAGTAGTATATCATTTCAGTACTTTTTTTCTTTAGAGATAATATTTATTTCAATGATGTGATGTGATGTTCCTTGCTGTCTCTCTATTTCTCTGTGAAACTCCTGTTTAGACCCCCTTCCTTCTCCTTCGTTTTATAATAATGTTTCATCGTGAGAGACAGGAGTGAGACGGGATGACAAAAATAACTTTTTCTATGTGAATTTCATGGATGAGATCAGTTTCTAGCATGGTGAAATTATCATCATAATCATATCATATCGCCAACACAGCATAAATATATCGTATCGTAAATCTAAACCTTGTTGCACTGTACTGCAAAACCAATATTATGCAGTTTGCAATCAAAATGGCTTGGAAATGAAAAGGATCATCATTTTATACATGAGTTAAAACTGATGATGATGAAGCGCTGCAGTTAAAGCTGTTATAAAAAAATTATTCCTTTTTTACCACGTGTTCGTTGCTCCCTCAATTTACATGTATTTTATTATGGCTTTATTCTATTCACACAGCTAAGTCTAAATTATGAAATGTCAAAGCGGTTCGTCAACGTGTTGTAAGAGCATCACGTTTCGTTTCTTACTTTATAAAGGAACAAGAACCAATTTTGAAAATGCTGTATGAAAATAGTTTGTACACACTAGAATTTTGATTTATTGATCATATAATTAGTACAAGATGAAACAAATTGAATATCAAAACCATCAATTTGATAACTACCTGATATTTATAGCCTTTACACTCACCGTGCAAGGATGCTGTTGCAAGGACAAGTTTCCAGAATATTTAGTTTATAAACCGAATGGAATAGCTAGTAAACTAACTTTCTTCCCTTGTCAGTATTATAGATAATCCAAATTTAGATAAATTTTATTTCAGTGTTTACAGTTATCAATCAAAATAAGATTGTTCTTTCAACCATAATACCTTAACATCATCGGAATCACTACTTAATATAATTCCATATTATATAGTCAGATCAAGTAGAATTCGAATCGATTATTACATCGAAAATTAAACAAAATATTCCATATAACATAAAGTCGTGCAAATACGGTCATCCAATAAAAATATTGTAAGGGCCGTAGTCATAAACGTCGCGTTGGGATCCATAACGGTGAGGAAATGTTTAATTGATGAATCTTTATCACATGGAATTACTTAAATCAATCATTTTTGATAATCACTGGAGTTTTTATGTATACTTCTGTAGTGATGAGTGTTACACGTAGGGAGACCAATCCTTGTAAAAGCGACTGATACAAGATTGCCTCGTAAAAATAAGGTCCTATTCTATTCTATTTTATTCCATAATGTTGGTGTCCATAACAGTGGATTCAAATTAAAAAACGTAGAATTATGCATATAAATACAAAAGCACCATGCATAATTAGTCTGGTTCAAAGGTTTCTGTAGATGTTCGTGAACCTATGAACCAAGTTTAGCTTGAGATTTTGAGTATTTCAAGTAGTTCAATTGAAGCTTACATAATATTTTATTTAAAAAGTAAGAAGGCCTTGTTTTTTCTCCCTGTGAGTGTATTCTTATATCTGTAAAAGTTTTCCTATGCTCACGCTACAGCTAAAATACTATATATATTTTATTAAATTGTTGACTCTGTATCTATAGCTAAAGTAACTTGGCTATGCCAATATTCATATAAGATATATGGATGGTGGTCTGTAAACTTCCTGTTTCAGCAACCAAAACCTGCAATAAAAACCTAATAATAATAATTAGTTAGGTTAATTTGTATATGTATGCATTTCTTCATATTCAATATTATACAAGACTTAAATAAAGACTCTATTCTATTCTATTCTATTCTATTCTATACAAAGAGAAAAATATTTTACATTCATGCAGTAAATAGTTGCTAACGAAAGTTAAAAACTTGACAGATACATGTGCGTGCACAAAGCTGTGCTTAATAACATGTATGTTTTTAATTCTGAAACCCACACTACGGAGTGCAAGATAAATGATGATTTGGTAAGAATTATTTGCAAATTTTGTATAAGAAGTCATGACAACTATTGTTTCCGCACAAATGAAATTCAGCGTATTTTTTTACATCAGGAGTCATACGCGTTCAATGTTTTTGGTTTTTGGACGTTCCACATTAGATAATATGGGTTCTCGACATTTTGGACTAGAAGGTATTATTATCTTAAGTTAACTTTAAATACGCCACATCCCAAATATTTATCGTTCTTTATTTCGATTCGTGACAGCAAATAATTATCAGAAAATCATTATAAGTTCGTAAAACTTTCATTTTCTCTCCCGAATCTGTTACACCTCAAACCAAATTTGCAAACTTTGACCATTGGATTTGACGTTTTACGATCGACTCAACTTTCTACTTGTATTTCTCCTTTATTTTCAAGGTCTAGCATGTTAGAATTCCAATCTACGTTGGTGCAAACAGGAATGAATATTAAAAAAATATATCGAAAAAAAGCAATTGATATCGTAGTACAAGTTTTATCTATTGCATTCGCGTCATATGAAAGATATTGAAAATAGATTGCGTTTATAGCTACTACTACACACAAGCATTATTTCATGAAACCAAGAGTGTTCTTCATAAACTTGTATAGTTGCAAGTGAAACAAGCAAGACTTCAGAAACACATATACAGAGATGCTACTGCATTATTATGAATATTTTTGTTTAGTAAATTTTATGTACATCATGAATACTAGAGGTTAGCTTGAATCCAATAAGCACACAAAAACCATTCCAGAATTTGCAATATCAAACTGTTGCAGTTGGCTTCCGAATAGTGTTTTCTACAGTGAAAGTTTTAAGATTTTGGTTAATTTAGATAGAATCTAATTTTAGCTTTTGTCTATTCTTCTTTTCTGGTGCCATATTAAATATATTCACTTCTCATATTTTCAGTTCTTGCTGAAACTGCTGTTTAGAACTGTCAAATATCAAAATTCAATATGATTAGGTATCCAACTTTAATAACACCTTGAGCAAACTATAATTTGTTGATGTTGTTGAAATTTGTTCTCATTACTTTTCGCAAAACTAATTTTTGTTCTGTCATATGAGTGATTTTTAAGTTAAAATTTCATACAACATATTGATGCAATGAAAATATTTTAATACTAATTTTAATTTGCAATTCTCGCGAATGACCTTAATATATTATGTAATTGTTCAAATTTTCTTGATGAAATATAATGACAATTTGGCCGTGCTATAAATATTCTTCAGGCCAAGTTTTAACAAGGTCGTAATATTTTATGGACTCCTAATTAATGTTTCTTGGAATTTTTTCCATTTCCTGTTCTCATTTCAGATGTTTTTTTCCTTCAACATTTCAATCACAATCCATTAAGTTGCAGAAAAATGACTTGCGTCACACTTTCAAAATAATATATATATCTATGTATGCATAATGAGACGTTTTTCGAATGAAAAGTGACGGATGTTGAATATGTGCATTTCAGGAGAACTTGCTAGCAAGAAAGAAAAGTTTTGAGGCATTGAAACTAATGAGAAGGCAAATCTTTTTTGCTCACTCGTAGGCATGCCTACTGTCATTTTATGTAAAGTTTATTAAGCAGTTGAACTCACATCGATGATGCGCTTTGATCGATCATCTATGACAAGACGAAAGTACATTGAGAAACCCTACATACATTGAAATAAATTATATTCAAGTATTATTAATCAAAACATGTGTGTGCTCAAATGCATTTCTAATTGAAATTAGGAACGGAGCCTATTTGCATATTAATGCTGCTTGTGCTTTTCCTGTCACTTTTGTACTTGAATTCCTGAGTCAAGTGAAGAAAGGAGAACAGAATAAGTAATTTCTAAACAGCAGCAGCAGACGAATTGAAGTTTTCACATGGCAGAGTATGCTGAAGGGTATGAAGAGCGCTTAAATAGGAACGTAACACAATGTTCGTTATTGTGTAAAAGGCAATGCGTGGTAAAATTAGAAATGGTGTAATTCACTAGAATTTCCAGCAACAGGCAAAAAAGCACATACATAGAACATGGCATGCTGCTATTACTGCATATTGCATTGGCATGCCATTGCAAAAAAGCAGTGGCTCACAAAAAAAAACATTTCGACACGACGTTTAGAGGAGAAGTTAAAGAGAAACAAAATATTGAACACATGGCATCGCATTGGCATATGCTCCTGATCTGATGAACATCTAGAGCTGCTACATGCTTTTAAGCATGGCACGATCCCTAGAATGAACAAGATTGTTTAAAGTTCGACCATCATGTACAAGTCGCTAATTTTTTATAGCAAGAAATAAGAATCGGTGATGGTGGTGGTGGTGGTAATGTGATGTGATGTGATGATACATACACCCGTATGTTTTTGAGGTGATTGATGCAATGCATTTTCATTATTTGGTGAAGACAGGAAAAAGATTAGAAACTGTTGTTTTCTCAACAAAAACAAAAGAGAAAATCTGTCTCTCGTTTTCACTGCAGCCTTCTATTTTCGGTGGCGGAAGCAGCAAATGTCCCTCTAAAAGTTTACTGAAAAAGCTAAAATGTATGGTAGATAATGAGTTGCTTCTCACTCTGGTATAGGCTAGATTTAATATGCTCCTTCGATATCTTCATATGGTATTTTTGGAAAATTGAAAATTATGATAGTGTCTGGAAGTTCCTTGATATTATTTAGTGATGAAAAAGAGAAGGGGAATCGTTTGAGAATAAATCCGACTTTACCATGCAGATGTTTGGCTGATAATAATAATATAGGAAAGGGATCAGCTTAACAGCTCAAGTATGAATGCAAAATATTATTGCTTTGCGCGGTGTAATTTTTGACTGATATTTCTGTTGGCATTTTAAACATGCTTTATTAGTTTGACTTGAATTGCTCATCGGATTCAAGCACGACGCCAGCCATCTTTCAAACAATTTTTGAAGTTAAAATGTTCATCTCCTTTCTATTTTTCTTGAAAGAGTAAGTCACTATCACGACAACTGTCGTTAAGATCGCGCGGTATGAATGTGTGCCGGTAGAATATATATGAGAAATCGAGAATACATCTTTTCTCTCGCTCTCTAGGGGGAAATGGGATGAATGGGAGTGTTCGTGAAGAAAAGTTTCTTTTAAAAAACGGTTACGTATTTAGTTTCCGTCTTCATCCACAGCTCTCAGCACTTGTGTCAGAAACAAATATTCGTTGTGCAAACCACCTACCTCCACAGCCTACCTACTTACTCCTGAGCATTCAAATTGAGAGAGTTTTATGGTTAGCAGGAGTCTCTAATATTTTAAGCAGTGCCATACTATCTTTTAAAAAAGTATATGCTACACGTCTGTCGGCATTTTTCGGTGTCGCTCCTTTATTTTGAATAGATAGGTTGTTAGAAACGTACAGCAATCACCCAATTCAAACCAGCCCACCAGCAGGATCAGGTTTACGTCATCCAGATTTTAAATGCAATACGACGTCCTCTCATATTTTATTGTCGGAGATTATTTTTCTTACAAAAATATTAGACAGATGACTAGCGCCTTTTTACAAATATGAAAAATTTGTATTTTTTACCAAATCTTACAGACAAATATAACAATTGACCTTGATTTAATTTCTGTTGTCATCGAAAAACAATCGATTTGTAATTCGAACGGTTTCCGTTCAAATGAATTGTTGAAACAAAATCTGATCATCACTATCAGTTAAGGGTTGGCTAAAATTTCATAATCCTAAAAGTAAAGTTCATGTCGCTGTTTTATGCACATTACCCATTCTACCACTTGTCTCTCCCTCCCAACAACAGTTGCCATTCATTCATTCACACATAATCTGCATTACTCACAAGATGAGAAGGACGACAAGAGTCTCACTCTCTCGTTCTCTCTCTCTGGCTCACATACTTTCAAGATGACTAATCCTCTGTGAAATGCTAACATGCATATTTTGCTGTTACACTTTTACCCTTCTTATCTCCAATTTTAGCCTTTTTCAAAACAGTGCGCACAGGAGGGAAAAAAGCAATTAAGTATTGAGAGGTGTGTGTATTTATGTGATGTACGTTTGTATGTTACGTGAACGTACGTACTTTCGAATAAATAACTAACTTACACAACATAAAAATGTATTTCAAGACTTGAACTGTGAGAGAGGCCATGCACCCATTTTATCCACTTGTCATCATCATCCACTTCTCTTTCCTTTTGCACGGCGTATACAAAGCGAGATATTTTTCTTACTTGTTTTCACTGCTAAAACATTTTACATATCATTTACATGCAACTTGCATGTACATCCCAATTGGAAGACGAAAGTGAGAAAGGAATCCATCCAGACACAAAAAATATTATATGTGAGCAGTGCTCTTGTTCTCCCTCTTTCATCAACGGCGAAAGAGAGAGGGAGAGAGAGGTTTCAAAAATGAAAAAAACGATACTTCCGACATATGAACCGAGTGTTGCATTTCCATATATTCAAAATGTAGCACATACCTGCTGGTTGTGGTGATTATGAGGAATACACACAATATGATACAATTACTACTATTACTACTACTAGCTTCAGCTAGTCTTAATTTGGGTACAGGGAAAAAGTATCCGTTAAGTTGCCATGTTCAAACTAAGTTAGAGGTCGTTACTACTAGCTTTGCTTGTCTTTACAACGTGTTGTGTGGACTTTTGTAAATGTCCACTTGAGTTCACATGATCAGATAGGGCAACAATAATATACTAACTCGTTCCGTCTTCTTTGTAAGAGGACCATACAGTTATTGATATAATTTCTATCTGTATGTCAGATAAACATTAGCTTCCTATGCTCCAAGTAAGAGTTTGCTTTATCGTTTCGACCTGAAATAATCTTAACATACATAATTCATGCTGAATTAGTTGCACATAACTGCATGTGAAAGATTTAAGTCGAAAGAACTCGGAGGTAAGTTGAAAATAGGGTAGAGCTTTTGGGGATTGCAAAATCCTTATTAGCGTAGTAAAAACCCGTGCTTTCAAACCATCGTATAAACCATAAGTCTTTACAGAACTTAGACCAAAGCTAGTGCTTACATCCCATATTGCATCATTTTCACTGAAATGCTCTCAACACAATGCAAATTACTCTGTTAAAGTAAAGTACTAACAGGGTAGAACTCGGGGAAAAGAATTGGAAAAGTTCAAATCCAAAGCATTGCTTTGTGTTACTTTTTGCAGCAGTTAAGTTAGATTAAGTTTCTACATCCCATTATTGTATGGATTTATTATTTTATGGAGAAGTTAAATTTTTATTTAAATTTCGTTTCCATGAGTTATATATAAAAATTGTAGTGTTTTTCATGTACTGCAATCAAAAAGAAAACAAAAAGTTTGATAAAATGATAATTGGGAAAAATATGTTTTTATTGGATGTTAAGAGAAATTATGAAAATTATAGGTACATGTGTACACACATAAGTATATTATGTATTATATATCCATTCTACTGATGAAGAGAATATCCTTAGTTTATTAAACACAGAGAGGATGGCATTTATTGTGTGCACTCATGCAGAATTTTTACATGCATGCACTTAAGCTTGCCATTTCGCATATTTTCTTGATAGTTAGTTAGTAAACATGGACTCAAAATGTACTTCCGAACTTGTGATCATGATGATGTGAGTTCAAAGATAGATACACCGTCAACGTACGAGGAGGAAGGTTAGAAGATGTAGAGGAGAGCTTGAAGAAGCTTACCATCCTCATGTTCAAAAGGATAATGATGAGTACACCATCAAATCACTAGTCTTTTATTACACGTTTATGTACGTGTAGCAAAGCACAGGGTAGCATCCGAGTAATATGCATAACAATTTTTTCTATCCTCCGGCTCCTCATCTCGAACTGAAGTGAACCCTCAAAAGAAGAAGTACAAAAAAGTGAAAATGCACAGGAAACACCAGTATCATCAAACATATAGCAGCGGTGTTCGAAAATGTATGCCCTCCATGCATATATATCCAACCATTTAGTGTAGTCTTCATGAATTGTATGGAAAAGCTAGCAAAAACTACACTCGAGCTCAACCCAACATCAGTTGCATACTTACGTTATCGCCCTACTTCAAAAAAGGGAGAATGAAACAAGAGGAAGAGGAAGGAAGGAAAATGTACATATGAACAACAGTGAAAATGGTAACTGAACGAGAATTTTGTATCAATAGTCATCCCATTCCATTTTACCATACTGATGATACACACATCACATATACATACATACATACATATTCGCTGTTACTCGGGAGGAAGAAAAGGAAAGGATACAATTATATTTTTTTGCCCAGTTTTTATTCTCATCTTCACATCACATTCACCACTAAAACCAATTTTTACTCAACTTCCCTTCAACTTAAATATACATAGATATTGATTGTAATGATAGTTTTGTTTTTGCCCTATGATTCAAACCCATTGTATTCATTTATGATGTTGTTTCACATCACATAGATATTGTTCATTCACTCTCCCACTTCATTTTTTAGTTGGTTCCCTTCCAGTGTAGGAAGTAGGATGATGGAGTTTGGTGGTGGACGCAAGTGAATAATATGTCACTTCAAATTTAAATAATCATTCATTGAATGGGGTGAAAACTTGGTGAAAGAATCAGCTTAATTGAAATACTATTAACCATGCACGATCTCGCATTAGTTGCTCCAAGCGTTTACCTTACAAAATGTGGTGCATGAATGACTCATTCGAAGGTTACGGTCGGTGAGGAAAGGAAACATGTTCACACGTGGTGCTGCTGTTGGTGATGCTGACTCCCTTTATTTCTGGAGAGGATGAATTACGTCTTTGACGAAAAATGATGAAGTAGCAGTTTATGAGTTCAGGTGATTGTTGGTGGTGATGGTGTTGATTGAGTGCAATATGAATGAAGATGGTGGTGTAAATAATTGGGATTCAAGTTGCACAGCAGCAGTTTTGTATCGTGCGTCGGTTTAAAAATGCGTGTTATTTTTGCTGCAACTTCTTCTCAAGGGCTACTAAAACGAGCTCATTTGAAAGGGAAAAGATGACAAAAAAAGGAATAAACTTATGAAAATATGGGGCCGCTAACAATTGGATTTGAGGAAGGACTTTGTTGTCCCACAGGTGATGATGGAGGTGGTGGTGGTGATGATGATGGTGTGATTGACGATGAAATGTTGAAAGTTTTAAAAGTGGGAGAGAAAAGATAGCAGGTTATTGACTGACCAAAGTTGGTACTTGGTTTGTGTGAGTTTTATTGTTCAAGTTTCAACAATCCATTTCCTTCAAAATGGATGAGCCACGAAGAAGAATGGAGAGGAAGAGTGGCTCATCCAGCCGCTCTCCTTCTCTTTCACGGCGTCCTTCTCTCAAGGACAAGAAGGGTACAACAATCTCCAAAGGGAAGGGGAAGAAAAGCAGTAGTTCCGGAGGGAAAAAGGAGCGCTGGCTTCTCACAAGAAAGACATGGAGGTACATGTCAGACGCGGTGGGAAATCTTCTTCCGGAAAGTCATCGAAGTAGTAGTGGTGGTGGTGGTTCAGGCACAACTGGTGGTAGTACAAGACGAGCATCTGCAGGTGGTGAGCAAGTTGGAACCTTAGTACGCTCTCCAAGCTTCCATTCGCCTCCTCCACCTCTGGCCTCATCATCATCATCAGCATCCCATTCCCAACAACAAATGCCTGCCTACCACCACCAGCATTCCTCAGACATTCCAGGAGCATCAGCGTTACCATCAACGTCGGCAGCAGCATGTAGACCAAAATCTATGCCTACTGCCATTCCTCAAACTTCGGATGGAACGAAAAGTGGGGGTGGCTCTGCACCAGGCTCCAAGGCTTCGTCTGGAGTGACCAGCCCCACATATGGGGGCATCATGTCCTTCCCTTCACATCGCCCGGGAGTGACACCCACTGGTCCCGGCCCAGGAAAAACATTTTCACCCCCACCAACATCCCCAACATCACAGCTACAGGTCATTGAAAAGTTTTACCCCCCTTCGGATGATATTCCTACACTCGAGAAGCACTTTGAGGCAGTTTGCAATAAAGAAAAGAAATTCCTACTTTGGAGTCGCACAAAGCCAAAGGGGCTTTCAGGGCCAGCACTCAGGGAGCTCAAGCTGAAGCAAAAGCCAAGAAAAGGACAAGGAGGAGGAGGACCCTCGGGACATAGAGACTCATCAGGTAGTATTATAGAAGCACTCCAAATGAAATTTGGAGGAGGTGGTGGCGGAGACAGTAATAAAGAGAATGTAGAAAACGTCGATTTTTGGAAGGAAGAGGATGATGATTATGATGAGTATGATGCTCCAGATGAGATAACTGTTCGGGAGCGAAGAAAAAGTTCCACTGCCTCCTCCACCGCTTCAATGTTGGGAGCTGGTGGTGGTTTGACTCAAGGCTCACTCACATTTTTCCGACCACTATCCACCCACTCAAGTCACGGCTCTGAATCTAGCTACTCCATGATTTTGAGTCCAAATGGGGTCACAAAAATATGTCGCAACACTGGAACGCAAACAGATCCTTTTCCTGAAGAGCTCTTGATTAGATTCCGCCTTCAAGCTGTTCAAGAAGAGAGACAACAACAAAGTAATATGGAGTGGGGCACAACAGCCACAGCATCTTCTGCAAGTCGACAACTTTCCCCAGATGCCCAATCAGATACGACTGGTGGTGGGATTATAAGTGAGACAGAAAGCCCAATGTCTCCAGTCCGTTTGGTTCAGTCAACATTTGATGGTCAAAAGGTACCTTGTTCACCTCCGCCCACAATTACTGCTACAACTACAGCCTCTCCAATGTCTCCCACAACCAGCACTGACGCTCGAATGTCTGGTGGAAGTGGACGAGAGTCTCAAGAAAAGCTGCTGGATACTGGCTCAGACCAAACGAGTGGGAGACCAAGTATTACAGGTCAAGAGAGCATCTCCACAACAGCAACTAAAAGTAGCGGTGCAGGAACAGGAACCGAAGGTCTATCTTCAGCTACTTCCACTGATAAAAAATCTGAGGAGTCTGGATACTCATCCTCTATTTCGGATACGGTAATGCGCTACCTGCGAATGGTGAGAAAAAATTCGAAAGCAGATAATAAGGACACGATTGATAAGTTTAAAACGGTGAACTATGACCGCTCCTTGAGGTATATTAAGTCAAAAAATGTGACTGTTGAGGAAGCCATAGAACATGAGAAAAATAAGCTGAACCAAGCGCAAAAGGATAAGGAAAAGAAGGAGGCTGAAGCTTCGTCCTCACCAACAGTCCCTTCAGCTTCAGCAGGGGAGTCGACTAATGAGAAAGGACAGAGAAATAATAATGAGGATGGGAAAGCAGAGGCTCAAATAGCTTCACCCACACAATCTCGAATGTCACCAACATCAACAACTCCAATTGTCTCTGGAGGAATTTCCAAACAGCAAGTTAGCACTGGAACTTGTACTGACGCTCCATCATCCCCTCCCCCACCTCTTTCCCCTGGAAGTAGTAGCTCAAAGGAAACTCAACAAGTGCAGGAAACCTCGTCCTCTGTTGGAGTTCAGGCAGGGGAGAGTTTGGTACGGTTTCTGCGTAACTTGAATCCAGTTCGGAAAATGTCAGACTTTTCATCTTCCTGCTGCTCCTCGGATTCACCGGCTGAAGTGTTTAGTCCCCGATACTCTTTTGCGACCACTGTGATGAGTAGTGACACGGAAGGATTTGGAGGTGTTCAGTCAGCAGCAATGGCTAGTATGATGGCGATGGCGGCTGCAAAAGGGATTCATCATCCTCATTATCCCCTCCATCAGCAGTTTGAAGGCAGTGGAGTTGGTGTTCCTCGAGCTCCTATTGATATGATTTCTTCTTCTTCAACTGACCCCACTGCTGAATATGACCTTTTCCATGCTCATCAACAGCAATTGCGTCATTTCCAGCAAAAACATCATCAGCCACTCCAGCAACCTGAGGGACCCTTGTCATCATCATGGACTAGCAGCGCGACAAGAAGCACAACTTCCTCAACAACAATTAAAAAGTCTTCCAGCGTCCAGCAAATGGTTTCATTTGGTGGAGATGTGGGAGCTGGAATTGGAAGCTCAGGTGTAGCTCAGCCATCATCCGTGCCAATAACATCATCTTCAAGTTATTCATTAAGCCAACTATTTCATTACAGTCCATCCAAGTCCCTTCGTAGTAGCCTACACCATCACCATACAGGAACAACGTCAGGGGGCTCTGGAAGCCCTGGTACAACTTCAACTCCAGTCACGCCTACCACTAGCTCGATGGGTGGAAGTAGTGGTGGTCTGATGAAAAGCTTTTTTGGCTCCTCACCCTTCTCCTCCAGTTTTGTGCTTGGGATCAAGAAAGGGGCTTTGAGAAAGCCAACCTCCACAACCTCATTGACAATCACGACCAACACAGGTTCCGACTCTATCAGTGGCCGACGAGGCTTGAACGCTCCTCCTCCCACCACAAGTAGCAGTCCCAACCTCCTCAGTTTGATACAAAGTAGTGCAGCCAGTGCTGGTAGTGGGTTTTCCAACTTGTTTTCTTCATCACGTGGTGGCACAGGTGGTGGTGGCTCATCATCAGTTACTTTTACATCTCGAGGTGGTGAGCAGAGTGGTGTTGGTTATCATCAAACGCGTGGTGGTGGTGGTATTACCAGTACAGCAAGTAGTTCAGGTGAGCTTCGAGCTCAAGCTGGAAGTGGTTCCCCTTCCTCCTCCTATTCTCGCTCTTCTTTGCCCTTAAATGTTAGTGGTGGTGGTGGTGGTGGTGGGGCACAGCAGCGTGAACATGAGTCCTTATCCTCCTATTCCCATTTAACCTCTCAGCTGACCAAACACAAAAAATCCCATGATGATGATGTCGTCACAAGGTACTCGGTAGGTGGATCACATGGGCATCATCCGCATCCAACTCATCATCATCATGCTCTCGGCTCTTATGATGGAAGCATGATGATGACTCAGACCAAAGGCTTGTCCGATCTTTTATCGCATGTCACTTCTTCTGCCACAAACACGACTTGCTCTTCTTCCTCTGCCTCAGGAGCACAAACTGACTTGTACTTGACTACAGGAGGTAAAACAGTGGTGGTTGACCACGACCCTAATTTTTGTGTCCGGACATTACATTACAAAAAAAACCAATACGCTCATTAGTCGAGCTTTGCATGTAGGAGTCGTAGGAAGGTAGACTACTCACTACTAAATACTCAACCGAACTTATCATCTTGACAAATATATTGACAACAATGACTCATTTACAATGGCATGGAATTCTGTGCATGGACATTCTCATTCACGCAAAATATTTTTATTACAAAACATAAGTATCTGAAATCCCGGAATGAACTAATATTATTATTAACGGCTAGTCAAGTAACATAGCATATTAAATGGTTGCTCAATTACCTCTACTACTTTACTATAATAGAATTTATGTCAAGTCAGGAAAAACATGCATCAATATATCACAACTGCTCTTACAGCAGATTCCGCCTAATGAATATACGTAGAAATATTTGCAGTCTCAGCGTCTGTCCACATTCTGTCCAGCTCATGCTATCGTGCAGTCGGCGTTGGTAGTGCGATGCTCCAAGCGAGATATTGTGCATGCAGCAGCAGTTGATTTTTACGCCGTCGTCGCCGACTGCAACACAGCATGAGCTGGACAGTAATTGTAGCATTAATGATCACGACATGGTAGCATTTTCAATGGTTAGTCCCTGCTCTTAAAAAATTTATTTTACTTAAAAATCGTAACTGAAAATGTCTGCTAGTCAACTATTCACCAACACCATGAGTACTTAAATATTATCCTGAAATTTAACTTGACTTGGGGGCAGTTGATGACATGTAAATTTATTTTTTGATTCACGTTTTGAAGTTATGCAGAAATCCAAGTCCTCATCAAGTGTGCTTCCATTATACGGATCATCGGGGAGTGTTTCCGGTGCTGGACCCGGTTCCAGCACGGCGCATTTACGTGCCTCGCCTAGTGGCAGCGTTGAAAGAGGTGGCGAACATCCTACCCAAGGAGGTAGTGAAGGTGGTGGTGGTGGAGGGGCTGCTGCAGCCACAAGTTCAAGTAGTGGTAGTCGTCTCATTTCCAAATCGAAACTGTTTAAATCAAGGTCGAAGAGTAGCACGAGGGCGACGACGAGCAGTAGTGGCTCTGCTATTTGTACATGGAGTCCACAGGTAAAGCAAATTCGTTCGCATTTAACTCTATTCTCCCAAAATGAATCAGAATAAGTTGAGTGTTTGATCCAAGGGTGGCCATTCTTGTTTATCTTTAAAGGGTCGTTGTAAATGGAAAAGTGTGGCTGGAAAAGTAGTAACACTAGAGCCAACCAACGTTCTTAATCTTTCCGATGTAGAGCGATTAACGCTCCAAGATGTGGCGTTGGAAAAACTCCGAGCTCTCAACTTGGGCGTCGATGTCAAAATTCCGAAAGGTATGAAAATGTGTTATGATGATCCGCATTTAAATACATTAGCACTATAGTTGGCAAATTATCAGATGCAAAGTCAGTTCCCTTTTGAATGAAAATGCATTATAAACGTAGACTCCCGTTCAAATCCTATATAAATCATTAAATGCACAATTTCAATAATGGATTTTCCCCTGAATATTTTCATTTGAGTATTAATTGAAACTTTGGTTTATTGAGTAAAAAGTGTTATCATTAAGACACTAAAATGCAATTTTTTTTTGAAAAGTTAGTTGCATTCTTTTTTATGAAGCTGAAAAGTTGAGTATATGTTCTCTTTTTTTTTATTTAATCAGCTTAACTCGTAAAAGTTGGAAAAGGTTTTTTCTTTGGGATTGACGTTGGTTGTTTTGAGAGAAAATGAAACAAATATCTAGTTTTTTGTTGTGTGTCGTGTGTGTATTTTGACAGAGAAAGTTGGAGGTGGCCAACAAAAGCCAAAAAGACGGCCGTACCTGCTAAAAAAGAAGGCATTGTCCACTGGGTTCTTTGAGTCAGGAAGTAAGCGCGAGGATGCCAAAGGTGAGGAAAAACATATATCCCTTTTTAAAAATTTCTCCCTTCTTTTGCTTCTTGTTCTTCTTCCGCCTCTCTTAATCTTTCTTGCTTTTTCTTGACTTTTCGCTTTTGTTCTGTCTTTTTCCCCTTTTCTCTATTTATACTCATATTAAATGCATATTATTGTCAGTCAGTCATTCAGTCATTTTGAAACGGAATGGAATGCGACTTCACACAGGACAGGGAACCAAGCCAAAAAAGATAAAGAAAACATGAGTGTACACGTACTACGTACATTTGCAGACAAAAGGGTTTCATCTATACATATATGCGTCAGCCAGCCATATACCACTATATATGTATAAGAACATAGTGTGAAGTAAAGAAGGACCGACGACCGACCTGAGGTCCTATCCAAACTAACTATTACTGCATTTGCATAGCTTGTTTTCCTCTGAGGAACAATGATTTTGATTGTTTCATTTACATACATATGCAGCTGGAGCAGAGTGAGAAACCCTCTTTTGCATTTAAGCTTTTGCAGAAACCATGAACATTCGCATTCTCTACAAAATATATTAGCATGATGATGATGATCTTATGTAAAGCCATTTTCCCTTAGTTTTATTTTATTCAATAGCTCACATTCATCATTACTCATTTTCTTTCAAATCGAAGTATTCTGAGGGTTTTCGTTGAAAGCTCAAAATCAGATCCAAATGTCAATTGAAAGCTTACGGCTTTTCGCTAATTCCTCTCTTGGTAACCAAGTCATTTCTTTTATAACTGAGCTCAAGTCAGGTGCTCAAGTGACAAATATTTTTTTTAAATTTTGTTGAAAACGAGTCGACCTTTTTCATTATAAAAGAACAAGTTTTTACATGGTCGTTTGGTATTTAGAATTTGAAAATGATGTTGAATGTGAAATGATGATGATGATGAGGATGATGATGCTAGTGTTATTGTTGTTTGTTGATGTTGATGATGATGAGACATTCACGTAAAATGTAGGGAAGGTGTGCTATCTTTAGCTCAAATCATGTGCAAGAAGAATCTTCACAAAACAGCATCACTCACTCCCAAACACTATTACTTGGCTCTAGTTGGCTAAAGGTATTTAAACTTTTATGAGGAAAGACACAAGAATATTATACGAATGGGAATGGAATAGAGAGAGAGATGGACTCTTTTTTTCTCTAGCAAACATAGTGAGTGAGAGCTGAGGAGGGGCCACATAAGATTATTACTACATACTTATTACAATATTTTTGTTTCTCTATCTTTCCGTCTTCTCAACAACAAAACCATGTAGGTAGAGAGAGAGACTACTAAAAGTGCTTGTTGGTAGGATGGGAATATATCACCTCTCTTTACATTCCGAAGCAGCAAAAAAATAAGGAATTACTATAGCATACCATCCTATTTCGAATGTATTTATTATAACGGAAAAAATTAAGTAGAGCATAGTTATTGCACTAAAAGGCAGATACGAGGCAGACATAAAATCCAAGGAGTTTAGGAGAAAAAAAGAGTAATGCCGAATAATTGAGAGATGACGCTTGAAAAAAGAGAAGGAATTCTTGGAAGCTATTGTGTCGTGTTCTTGTTGGATGGGATGGATGATATGGCATACTTTATTATAATTATTCATATTCCCTTTTTTTTATTTTGCAAAAGAAATAAGGAAAAGTATTTTACTGCTTGCGCATGTTTGCTCTGACCTAGAGCGAGGCAGAAGGATACGGAGAGAGGGAAAGAGAGAGGTAATTGGTTATGTAATGATAGGTTGATCCCGTTGACAAATTGAAGTTTTTTTCGTGGAATTTCAAAACGTAAAACACATCAGTCAATGTAATGAGAAAAAAGTGGAGGAAAAGAAAGAGAAAAATATATATGCATGCTTATACAGATTTCACACGTTTCCAACGTCAACCAACGTGAAAGAAAAAAAAGATTTAGTTTGGAGTCATGAGAACACGTTAGTAAGTATCATCATTATCATCATCATCATCATCATACAGAGCCAAGTGGAGGCCATTCTTTTGGTTGGCTTTGGATCTAGAAACAAGTTCATAATTAACTGTTTTCTTTTCACTCTCCCGTTCTTACATCAACAATTTTTTTGTGAAGCTTTGAGTTTGGGCACAACAACACCCGAATATGTTCCAAAAAAAATAGTATTATATTATGCTGGATAGAGAGTTGACCGTGATATGATCAAAATGACGTTCGAGAAATGATGAAGGGGACGTGACAAATGACGTAAATTTGAGCTTGTCTTTATTAGTTTTTATACTAATCAAATGGAGGAAAACAAGATTATTTTAGCAATTTATTACGGTTATTACTATTAGCAAATGTTGGTCTCATGGTCTCCTAATTGTGTATGCATGAATGCTAGTCTATTTCAAGAATGCAGAAAGTATTTGAATGGTAACATTCTATTTTCTCTTTATTTGACTGATCCCAAACTCCATGTCGACTCATCTTGTAGTGTCCATGAACGCTGCTCCTGCTGTTTCCTCTTTTTTTACAAGACTCACGTTAACTAACATGATCCCACATGCTCACACATTTGAGTTAGAGATTGAACGACAGGCTCTATACAAATGCAGACAAATATCCGAAATGAGTGTTTGCAGAAAAGAAGTTGAAGTAAATTGAGATGAAAGTGTATGTGAAACTTGGAATGTGCAACTAGCGGTAGCTATGTATGCCTATATATTCCTTTTCTACCATTATCAGAGTTAAATTTACCATGGTTGTGCTAATTTTATCCCTATGTTACCTTTTATTCTCCATATCTACCTCACACACACACACACCCTTTCTCTCTCTCAATCTTTTTTTGCACATTTTGTTGTATTATGTTCTTTTGCCTTGCTTTTTTCGTGTCTGATTGCAAGTTTGCAAGTCGGATGCTTCTATGTCTATATTATTATTAGTTGATGGACTCCTGCTACGCTGGTTGGCGGATGTAATTTTTTCGATCTTCGGTTCTAATTTCCTTTAATTTCTTTTAATCATGTTAGAATCTCCATTCACATCACGATCACGATCACCATGATTATAATGATGACGTCTTTCATTGTTTCCTCTCTTTTATTGTCTTTAAAACAATCAATAGTTTCTAACAAAAATTAGAAAAATTGTGATATTAAATTCCATGACTAGCATGATGTTCTCTTGTCCGTCATGATGTATTTTAAAAGATTCCACGTGGTAGAGCTGGTCTAGTTCATGCTCAAATGTTGAATGTATTTTTGGATAAAATGTTGTTTTAAAAAATATACGTGGATGTTTTCACACAACGCACACAACCGTGATTCATATTCTTATTGAATGTTCAGAGTCGACAGGAGGCGGAGGTAGTGGCCTTGTGTTTGGGATATCGCTCAGCCAGTGTGTTGCGAATGACCGATTACGTCAAATGAAGACAGCCGCTACGTCGTCATCCTCACCTGTTTCTGCAGACTGGGAACAACCTCACAAACGATCTCAAAATGGGAGTCGTAACAGTGTTTCCTCCGTATTCGAGATGCCAAAGGAGGACAAGGTTATTACACCAAAATCAATATGCTTCCTCTCTCCTCACGCTTTCATTTATATATGTGCAGAGGATAAACAGACAGAGTACATACGTAGTAGGTATGACGCAAACCTCCTTTTTTATGAATTCCATACAGGATCAACTTCAACCACCTCAAATGTCAGTACCTGCTATCGTATCAGCTTGTATTAATCACTTGGAAAGTTATGGCTTGCATACCACAGGGATTTTTCGTGTTAGTACCTCACTCAAACGAATACGTCAGGTAAAGCTAATATGATGATGATGATAAACATAAATGAATTTTAAGCAATGAATTTATATCAAGTCACGTCACGTCATATGAATGGTTTGTATGTCGTCACAGCTTCGAGAGTATATTGATAGTGGGAAAGAAATTCAATTTGGAGAAGATCACAGTCCTCATGATGTGGCAGCATTGTTAAAAGAATTTCTCCGAGATTTACCTGAGCCTCTTCTTTGTCGGGACCTTTACCAAGCATTTCTCAAAACGCAAAGTAATAAAGATGTTATATATAGTAACAATGATAAATGTATGTTCTTATCCAAAGTTTCTTGATGATCCTACAAAAATGATTTGTTATTTCAGAAATTCGTAACCGCAAACTACAACTGGAAGCAATCCAGCATTTAGTTCAGTTGCTTCCAGTTTCAAACCGTGATACTTTAGCGAGCCTCCTCAAATTTTTTGCACAAGTGGTTGCGAATGCTTCTGAAACGAGATCGAAGACGGGAGAGCTTCTACCTGGGAATAAAATGGAAGGATACAGTTTGGCAACCTTAATAGCCCCCAACATTTTACCTTGCATGCCGACCGAGGGTGCCGTGCCCGCCTCCATGGACCAAAATGCTGCGTTGACGAAAGAGCGTCGAGAGTCTATTGACTTGGTAAACTACATGATCTCTAATTTCAGTGCAATATTTGATGTCACTGCGGAACTCCTTCATGACGTTTATCTCCATTTAATGGACACAAATCCGGATGCAATTGAGGGGATACTTAAACAAAGATCAGGCATTTCAGATGAGTACGTCCTCAACTTACTATTATAGGATGAATAATAGCATCGCCAATAGATCTTAATGAATTCATAATGCTTTCCCTTAATTTCTCTAGTGTAAATGACGAACTTGAAACGACAAGTAGCGTATTTGAAGAAAGCGAAAGTGGAGAGCTGGTGGAACCAGAAGAGACGGTGGCCAAGGTGTACAGAAAACGTGAGGACATTCTCCATGAAGGAGCCGGTAAAGGTGGTAGCTACCCGGAACACTACAGAGAGGACAGAACAAGGGAAAGGTCAAAAATGAGACGAGATGAAAGCAAGGAGCGGCTCATGAAGAGTGGCAATACGGGAGCATCCCATTCCACTGACGTGGACAAGCAGCATAGTGGAGGGGAGTCAGATAGTTCCAGCACGAGATCCACCTCACGCTGGTTCCGCCGTAGTCGAGGCGATGCCAAAGGAAGAACTTCTAGTGACTCAGGTTAGAGATTAATTAGGTATTATTGAGGTGTTTCGAATCAACTACTTATAAGGATCCGGCTCATAGAAAATTTGTATTGCAGGAAGTGAGAAAGTGAAAGGCAGCAGAAAACGTGACAGTTCCCTATATGAAAGTAAACGCGCTAGCTCACTGGACTCTGTGAACGTGCAAGAGCCAGGAGGAGGTGGAGTAGGTGGTGGTGGTGCGGCGGCTGTAAGGGTTTCTTCTCGAACCACCTTAGATATGATTCCATCCCGGCCTCTGAGCGGTTCCGAGCAAAGCTTGAGGGTTCCCGAACATTTGAATCGACGACAGAGTTCACCCGTCTTGGAAAGTAGTGGCGTTATCACAGCCTCCCTCAAAATTCCAGTTCCTGTTCCCCTCAACATTGATGATTCTGACATTCCGTATATTGAGGATGAGCATATGGAGGGAGCCACTCATCACCTTCATCATCATCACCAGTATCTTCACCACCAACAACAAAAGTATCCCCAACAGCACTCTCACCACCATCATGTTGTCCATCATCATGACATTGTCAAGAGCGTGGATACAGGCCAGTCCTCTGGTCCCACGCATTTACCATCTTCATCATCATCCGTTGCTCGATGTCGTTCCATGTCAACCGACTCGTCCATGCCACTCATAACGACTTCTTCCAGTGTCAATACTACACCCATCAGTACACTCTCACAGCAATATTACAAACAGAATTGATGTGGTTATGAACAATTATATTATTTTTGTTCCAGGTTCTCCCGCAAGACAGCCGTCTTCGGAAGTATCTAGTCCCACAGGATTTTCTCCTCCCACATCACCACTTCTTTATGGAACATTCCCTGTTGAGGAGATGACTGCCAGGATGCTCATCGGCTCAGCACCACCCATCTCTTCCGCAACTCCGTCAACAGTGGGTGCAATCACGTCTTCCCCCTCTATCCACCAATTTCAACACCACTACCAACAACAAGCTCCTCCTCCCACACTGGGGGCAGTGACTACCACCCCCAGTTCCCATCACTACTCTGCAATGTCCAAGGACATAGTGGAATCCAAGTCAGCAGGCTCTACACCCACAACGAGGCCAAAAATAGAGAAGCCCTCTAGCTCCGTGACGAGTACAACGGGAGTTAAGAAACCAAGCATGACAGCGTCTGTGGGGATGAGCTCTCCCCACCTCCTTCATAAATCTAGTTCATCAAACGTCAGCAGCAGCAGCAGCAGCGCTCCCTACGGAGCTATTGCTTCGTTGGGAGTTGCTACCCCAAAATATGGTGATATTGGTACAAAAAGTGCTCCACCTTCTCCTCAGCCACCCTCATCTCTCAATACTCTTAGCATTGCTCCATCTCCTTCTTCGACTCCATCTCCAGTTGCGTCAGCATCTGCTGGTCCCCCATCATCTTCAGCCGTTATGCTCTCGGCAGGAGAGCCAAAGGGACTGGGAAAAGAAACGAAAGGTGCAAACATTGGTGGACTGATAAAATCAAAGACTGCAGATTTCGAGAAGCTAACAAAAGTGTCTCCAACGGAAGCAGAATTGTTCAGTGGAGCCCAGCCCACACAAATCTATTCCATTGCACCAAAAATGAGGCTCAGGTCTCAAGAAAATGTGCTGCTCAAACAACAATTCCTTCTGAGACAGCAGCAGCATCATCAAGGGCAGAGGGATGCCGCCGCCGCCGCTGGAACAAGTGGGCGAGGTACCACTTCAACTCAGAAAAGTGAGCAGTATCTTGAGCAAGAAGAAAGTGGCTGTCGTCAAAGTGGTGGATCTAGTGCCAGCGGACCTTTGGTAGGTAGTGGTAGTACCCCTACAGGAAGATCAATAACCCGGAGGAGGCTGGTTGGTTCATCATCCACTAGCGCCATTGTTAGTGGAAGCAAACCAGGTGCAAGTGGCAGCAGTCCCTCAACTCACCGAGTCCGACAATCACCAGCAACAAAGGAACCTGAACCTGGCCCCTCAACGGAGTCAAGCGGCTTGGAAGCCAATAAGGAACCGGTGCCAATTTCAGGGAGCTCTCCATCTCGATGGAAACGCTCAGAAATCATTGCTAGTCGTCAACAAAGTCAGCCATCAAGCGATCCTGAAACTTTCGTATAGTATTTTCTATTGTTAATCACTTATTTTAGCTTTTTCAAATTCGTATGTTGAAACAAAAAAAACACAGCAAGATGGATGATTTCTTACGGTCACTAAATATTATTATTGATGGAAAGAACATTTGTCTCTTCAAAAAAACAAAAATTTGGAGAATCTATATAAGAAATGTGATCATGTAACAAAACATTTGTTTTCATTTAGTAATGAAAAACGGTCTTTGTATTCCTGCACTATACATATATATTACTTAGATACATAAATACAGACTATCATCAGTAAATAATAATATAGCATAACTTAACATACACATGTGTAATTTAAAAAGATTAGCCTAGAAATTATGAAAAATTAGCCCTCACTCAAATTGCTAATGAATATAAAAATTCGCTTTGTTGAGATGCATGTAAAACTTATCATCTACATAAGTAATTATGTACTTGCCGTAATTTAATATCTACTCTTTGTCTTTAGAAATTCCCAGCAAAACAAACAAGATTCGTTATATGGTGCTAAAATCGTGATTGTGAAGTTTTTTTTTGGAAACGCTACTCATTTACTTATGTACTTATATAATACGAGCCGGCTATTTGCAATAACAGAGTAGAGTTAGTTACCGCATAGATAATATCAATAGATTATAGAAGAGTCCATTATTATTATTATCATGCTCGTTCACTTTTACGTCAAGTAGGAAGGAATTTATCCCATTGTTAAGGCTAGAATACCCTCTGTGTGTAAAAAACAATCACATTTTAAATGATGCAGACCATCAATATGAAGTGTATCTGGGTATTTTACTGGTGCTACTTTTACCAATCTTTTGGATTGAACAAATAGAATATATTATGATGTACTGGTATAATTGTTAGTAGCTATAATTATTATTATAATTATAGTACTCAGTCTTTTTGTCTTGATCTTGTTTTTTTGTGTAGGTACATATAAACACAACGTAATATTATTATAATGGAAAATGAAAACTGTAAAATTAACTTGTATCGATGAAATGAAAAACCGACTGTTACCTAAATACATGCGTACATTTAAGAAATAATTAAATATGAAAAGGAGAGAGACACATACGTCAAATAAAATTGTTTTCAAAAAGATGAGGTGTTCAAGGCAACTTATTTTTCTTTCATAATGGAATATTTGCATTAATTGTACTTTGCCACGATGGCAATTCCAAAGTCACCATTTTTGTAAAAAAATAATTGAGGAGGAAAGTTTTGTTCGCCCAGCTTTTCTGCATGCATGAAACATGAAAGTCTTTGTCTCTGCGTGCGTTACTTCTGTCTTTATAATTTCATTAATCTTACTGTGCCCCACGTTTGCTGCGGGACTCGGCCTTATTTCCATCTCCTTCAGCTGCAGATCATAACAGAAGCAAAAATTTGCTAGTGTATACAACAATCCTCTAACTTAATGGTGGTTTGTAAATCAAAATTGCATTCAGGTGGAGTAATTATTGGTCTTTTGAATGAAGATAAGGTGATGATTAAGCTAGAATTGTGAGTAAAAGTGGAAAGATTGTAGGATTGTGTGAAAGATTTGGGGTATTAAGACAGTGCTAGCAATGTCATCACGCTGGTAAGTTTTCACCAATTTTTAATTGACTTTCGACAAAATTTATATGGGTCTAAATAAGAACCTTGAGTTTGTCTAGTTAGGTGAAAGGATGCAATTTTAAATCAATGAAAGTCAGTCAACCTGACTATTTTTTTAGGTTTGATTTATTTTTTAAAATTTATATTGGTTTACAGGTATCCGATTTTTCAGCAGGGAAATCCCCAGCTTCGGGTATTTCTTCCCAACTTTTGGATGAAGCTTGTCAAACCGCAGATAAGGAATGAACCAAAAAACAAAGTCACTTTCCAGGTATCAATGGGCATGAGTCAAGATGATATCAAGAACTATCTCGAGAAAATCTACAATGTGCCAGTTGTCCACGTTAGAACTTATATTCAGCAAGGTAATTATTTTAAATACCTCAATATTATTTTTGTTATTCATCATGATTTTTTTTAGCAATGTGTCAGCAACGTTTGTTTATTACTGTCACCAGGTCGATTCAAACGTGTACCATATAAAGGATATATTGTCAAAGAAGACGATTACAAAGTAGCTTTTGTGACTATGGTAAGACAATTGGTTACTTGGCTGCATGATACAAAATTGAAATTTTGATCTCTGAAAATTAACTAATGGTTGTGCTCTATGTCTGTAGCCCAAAGACATAAAGTTTGAGTTTCCTGACGTCTTTCCAAAAGATAAGGTGGACAAGGAAATTGAAAGTGAGCAGAAGAATATGGAAAACTTAAAACAAAATTTCATTGCACACAAAAAGAGAAATCAACTACGGCCAGACGTCCCTGGCTGGTTCCTTTAAAGTTGATTAAAGACTTGTGCTCAGTTTATGTAGATGTATTTATAGTAATTCGTAGTTGCATTTACTTTAGTGACCATTGTTGCAAATAAATCTCTAATAATATATGATTATCTTATAATAAATCAATTTTTGTATGAAGTTAAGTAGTATTACGGCAAACTTACATTTTATTTAATCAAATAAAAACCACTCATCTTTGACATGAAAAGTCCTTTTTGAATTTTGGTGTAAACTAGAATTACTATAATATAAGGGACTTCTTATGCATGAATTTGGTAAGCAAAAAAAGCAGGGAAATTGAATTTTTATTTATTAAAGACTTAAAAATAAATTTATTAGTAGTAGTCTCCATTCAAATGCTCCCAGTCGTCATCATGCCCATAGTCACGACCTTTCCTTGATTCCCCTCCAACTCCACTCCATTGATTATCTCCAGGACTATTTGGCCAATTAGGATTCCGTCCACTCGGGGGTCGGCCTGGTCGTTGGGGGCCACGTGGAGGGGGTTCCCTACCTCCTCCAGGTTTCCCTTGTTGTGGCGTACCATAGTAATCTCCCAAAGTCACACAACTTCCATCTGGAGCCATTACTTGTTGTGCCATATCTTCATCTTTTTTCATCATCATTCTATCATGGACAATTGTGACTCTTGCTACTGCAGAGTTTTTAATGTTTGACGCATATTCCTCAATAGTTCCTACGGGAACCTTCATGCTCTCAACAGCACACGGGTTTGCGTCAGCCGTTTCTATTGGTCTCATTACGTCTTGAGTGTACTGTGTACGATCAAATGGGTAGCCTATAGAATATAAACATCAACGTTAAAATGAGTTTGAAATTCAATTGTTAAAATATATGTATTCTTCTTCCCACCCATTGGTCGAGCATCTGGATATTTGGCGTTCAAAACTCCACAAAAGCTTAGTGCACTGTTGCATCCATTCTTTCTGTCTAGGCTGGGAACCATATCCTTGGAACCATCAGTGACGATCACGAACAAGTCGTAGTCAGTTCCACCGGCAGAGCCTCGTGGCAGCAGTAAATGTTGTGGCCAACCGCAATTGCATTGGGCTTCTTTAACAACATCCTGTTGGGATTTTGCTTGACGAAACAGTTTCTCCAAACGTTCAAAGCTGGATCCATTCTCATCCCGCAGCGTGACTGATGATTCAGAGGAAGAGATTCGAATCTCATTTTCCCCCACTCGAACTAAAATGGAAAAGAAAATACTGGTTTGAGACATGACTTTAAAAAAAAGTAAAACAATGCTATTTTGAAGCTCGAAAAGATTTGTTACACACGTTGCTTAGAAACTTTATCCATTTCAAAGAAAAGCACTCGCTGATCATCCAAGTTGAATTCATCTCCGTTCTCGTCCTCCCTGGGTGCCATGAATATTCGTATTGTTGCCGTTGTTGGACGCCCAGTTTTGTTCACAACCTTAATTTATGAAAAAGTGATGTTGACGTATATGTATTTCATTGTAATCAAATCAAGCAAGTAGAAAGTTAATTTAAATAGAAATCAAATACTTTAAAAAAGTAGTCGAATGGTGCGTGATTAAGATGAGTGAACATGCCAATAACTGGGTTTTGTCTCATCCCAGCCGCTCCTGTTCTTCTGAAGTCGAGTCCTCGTGAAAGGTCGACCTCTTTCGTGTCCCAAAATGTCTTAAGCATATTTCGATTTGGGCTGTCAGCATGTTTGACATAAAATGATTGAGGAACCACTTCAATTCCTTTCCATACCAGTGGAAAATCACCCTGTGAAACTTCATTTTTTTAGCATCATAATGTCACTAATAACAAGCTATCTTTTTTGTGAACATATTGAAACCTGATAAAGAAACTTGTCTACAGCACGTTTCTGTTAGTTATGTTAAAATTACCTTGTCCAACTCATAAGGGGGAAGGGTTTGCTTGTACAAGTCGAAAAGGTGGTCCAGATACTTGTGCCATCGGTAAAAAGCAGGATCTCTCATAGCTGTTGAAACGTCCCCCATCACTCCCAACCCTTCCCTATGCTTTCCTGAGGGGTCATGCGAACCTGCTATTAACACATGGCCCATGTTATGAAAGCCTACGCTGCCATAATATTGATCATGTGGGGTAAGACTCTCAGAGCTTTCAACAATATCTCCCAACACGTCTATTCCATCAAAACCATTCAACTTGAGTCGTCTCTCCGTCCCATTGTCTTCTCGCTAAATACATGAATGAATATGATTTTATACTAAAAATTGCATTACGTTAATTTCAAAAGTTGTTGCTCTTACTTTAACATAGTAACCAATATCAATGGACTCTAAAATCCTGTCACGCCATCTCGTCAATTCCTCCACTCGAATGCCAAGGGGGTCTCCCATAAATATTGTTTGGACATTAGTAAGTTTCGTAAAGGCTTGACGAGTGCCCCATGAAACTCCAGAATTTTCCGCACTCAGCTTGGCAAAGTAGCCTTCTTCTAACATCAAGCTGTTAAAGTCAAACATCTTTGTTCGAGGTAAGTTGTTGCACAGTCGCTCCGTGTCATAGCGGGCGATCATCCCATGATGCATATAATAAAAAAGTTCACCACGTCGATCACGATGTCCTCGCTGACCTTCAGTTTTCGGTGAACATACGGGAAACACAATGTGCCAATGAAAATGATGGGAGTTGACTAAAATGTCTTCCCGGAAGTACCAAAGACGATGCTCTGGGTCGGTACCCCTTCCAACTAGATTTTGATCGATTATGATTGGAATCTACAAAAAAGGAACACTAAAGCTCAGCAAAAAATTGAAAAGCAACTTATTATATTGTAAGCGTGCTGTAACACTGTATGTACCATGTTTCCTGAGTCACCATTCGGCATTTCTGGCATTTGGGCCATTTTGGTGGCTTGTCGAACCACATCAGTAGTGCAGTAGCTTTCAGGCATCACTTCAAAGTGGTTTGGAATTGGAATATGCCTCGTATCACGGCGGGTAACTAGGCAACAGCATAAAGCATACACAAAAAGTTGGCTGTTGATCATGGGACTATCCCGACAGGCACCTGCCATATTGAAAATTTCGTCAGGATTCTTTTGACCTAAACGAAAACATTTAAAACTGTAAGTTTTTGGCTTGTATAGCACTCTAGTAAAGAAATCATATTGGCTTAAGCATTTCCCTTACTTTCAAAAATGGCTTTGAGGGCGATGAAAGCTTGTCGATGTTTAGGGTGAAAGTAACAAAAGTTTACATTTTTTGGGCATAATACAGAAATCAAACGTAAATTTGGCATCTCTGTGGGCATTTCCATTGGTATCATGTCTACATTCATCCCATTCTTTTTCTCTTCAGCCATTTTATTGAGCATCATTTTGACAGTTCGCCTCATTGCGTTGTTGTCCTACAACGGTAATAATGGAAATAAAAATCTATCCAATTTATATACCAAGCACAATGCTATGCGTTACTTCATAACTTACCAACACGCCATTCATCATGTTTGGATCCTGATAATAAAAATAGGTCATGGCATCACCATTTCCTCCTCCGCCACCTCGCAGCCCTTATGAAACAAAAACAATACCAATAGTACAGTTTTAAACTTTACTGTACAATAGACTTACGATGAATACTAACTTTATTCAATATACTTACCAAAACCTAAAGGTTCCGACATTTTCTCCAGGAGGTGGAGAAAGTTCATTGGGGTTCCTTTGGCCATGGTAACAAATGCTTAGGCTTAATTTTTAGAATAAATCAAAATATAAGACCTTTGATGATCTTGGACTGTTGACTGTTTGCTCCAAGAATCTTTCACAAACTAAACATAATATTAACAAATAATTTGCTGTTGGTGTCATTTCCGTTCGTTCTCACTTTTCTTTTCAAACTCTTAAAGCGATTTGTTGTGACCGAGCTGTTATGTTTGAAGTTGGAAATACCTAACTCAAAGTCTACACTTTTCAAATTTCCCATTTTTGACCGGATTTGTGTTAGACCGCAAACTACAAAATGAAAATAAATTCAACTATAATAAACGATCGTTTACTGTCCTCTTAATTTAAAGCATTTGAAGCTGATTTCTATACTGGTAGTTAGCAATTGTACAAATCAATTCAATATTCAAAGTGTGAATCCTGTAGCATCCTTTCACCAGTATAAGCAGGCACAGCTCACGTTTACAGAACATTGGTATAAGCTTTTAGTATAAAGTTTCCCTGTTTCGCATGGAAAAATGCATGCAAGAACTTTACAGTCTAGATTTAGTGCTGCGGTTTCCTGCTCTCTGCAAATGAAATCTGAAAAGCGTTGAATGAACCAAAAGTGTTTTCAGTTCAAATAATTCAGTCCCTTCCGTTCTTTTTTTTTAACTCGAACCACAAATTTCCTGTGTTAAAAAAATTAATATGGATATTCGTGTTTCCTTTCCAACAACTCAATAAACGATAATCGTTTCTCAAACCAAATCTCGAGTTGTGTTGGTATTTTTGGTAACGCATAGTACCTAAGGATTCATTTCCCAATTATATTTCATAACATGCCGCATTTCATGAGAAGAGTCATTTTAATTATTCTTGTATTTGAGTGTGCTCCGAATTTTAATTGGATTACAAATCAAATGGGTATGAAAAAGCGTTGAAATGGATAATGAGTTTAACATGTACTTATAACTACTCAAGTCATCGTAAATCAGTCATGTACTTTAACCCTTTTCTGTCCCTTAGCTTCCTTTACTATTTGCTCATACGGGTTTTTTCTGTATTTAAAAGTGTCTGAAAAGAGATGCAATGGATGTAAGTTATATTAATAAAGATGGGAAAGAAGTGCAATGAATGCATCTTGAAAGCCTCCCTAATGTATTCTCTGCCTCTGCCTCGGTCCTTTCTCCACGTTTGTTATAAAAAGTAGTAGTTATTTTTTACAGGTTTCTTTAGCTTCGGCATCTTGATGCAATTTACTTTGCAATACAAACAAATAATCTAGTTATGGTCGAGTAGTGGTGGCGGTTGGGGTTGGTGCTGAGGTGGTTCTTGTAACGAAATTCCTAATAACAGGCTAGACGATACACAAAGATATTTCAATACGTTTCAAAATCATTGCACCAGCTCCGTATTGGCTAGCTATTGACCACAGATCTCTGCCATACGAACATTATTTTTTTTATAATAAAATCAAATGAAAGTTCAAATAATTTTTTTTATACGCTACTGACAGTTTGCTACTCCCCATTGAAAACTGAACCTTTATGACAACATGCCTAAACACTATTTATTACAAGACAACCCAGGAGGAGGAGACACCAATAAGAGGAAGCATCCTAACAACTCTAATTCTAATACAGTCACTTTTTGCTGTCACATGGCATTTACTGGATGCAGGAATGATGTGTAATATACAGTAATACTCTAAACTCTCTAAAGCAAAGAATAAACCAGGATTGCTTTTCTACCTGTGACAGAAACCATATCCGTGAATTTCTATGCAGGAACTTGTGTTTTTAAATATGAGTCGATCAAATTTTAAGTGTTGTTACAAAATCTTAACAGCTATATGCATATATTATAATGTTAATATTTGAAGAATTTAGTAGCTAATAAATAAATATATGCGTGAGACTTTGGATTAAGAGGTATATAAACAACGATATTATTTTTCACACATTTCATAAATAGGCTTATAAATTTCCATTGTATTCTGAATGCTTAGCTTTCATAGATCATCACTCTCGGAGGCTTTTCAGACAACTTTTGACACCGGAAGTGGGCATTAAAACAACTACATCTCCTCCTCATCGGAGGACTCGTATTCGCTCACGTCTGGGTCATCAACTTTTCGGGCATCATTTTTAGCACGACCGGAGATTGGTTTCGACTCAATTTTTTCTCGGAGCTCCTCACATTTTGCGGACTTGGACTTTTCAGCAGCAATCAGGATAGCCTTCTTGAAATCCGCCTGTTAAAAAAACATTGAGCATCTTAACTAAGCATTATTCACACAAAACGAAAAATGATTAATGATAGCAAGTCATGACGATGACATATAGAAAACGACTTAAAATTGGAGTGACAAAAACAAAATAGGAAAAGTAACAGCGTAGATTAAATTAGAGCTGCAAAATGAAGAAGAAACCAGGTTTCATCTGCCAAGTACAGATTAGGAAAGGTTTTAAGAAAGGCTATATACATACAACTATGCAATTAAGAACGTTTACATTACCTCCATTCGGGCATCGCGTCTCTCCTTTTTCACCACCAAGCAGATCATTATAGCTAATATGGGGCCGAATACTCCAATCAACAGTGGAATGAATGACGGAGGTAGTGTATCGTACTTCCGTTTGAAGTGCTCGAGTCCTTTACCATCAACAATGATCTATTAAGAAAATACAAAATTATTAAAACACGGTTGTTCCAATTACATCTCTTGTATCAAACTGACTTTTAAAAAACTACAACAACTCCACTTGCCTCTTTTAATATAGAGTAAGCCACAAGCGAAAGAGAGAATCCCGTCACAATATTTAACACCCGATTAATCATCCTGAGATCTTGAGAATAACGTGCTTTCTTAGATCCGTATATTTTCCTTGCACCGAGAACTTTCACAGTGAACCTGATAGAGACCTGCTTAGCCAATAATCTGAAAATGAAAAGAAAACATTTGTACATTCAATTGATCAATTTGAGTGTTCCACAAGAAACATAAACCACAAATATGTGTGCTTGTAAACACATTATGTTATTTGTCTCTTAAATAAATTTTCAACTAACTAACGTTAACACAAAAAAGTACGAAACCAGCCAATTGTACAATTCAAATCCAACAGTCAAAATCAAGGTGCCACTCAAAGATCAAAATTATGTGATTGCGGATTCACGACTACTGCTCACTGCAAAACAAAATAAATAATTTATCATATTTCTGTATTATCCACAATTTTCATCGTAATGCAAAACTAATGACAAGCGTATATCTGTTGGATTTTGTAGCAGCTGTTGCTGGTTATTTTAACAGATAGGGTTTGCCAGCCTCCTAAATATCATTCCTACCGGTAAAAGTATTTTGCGGTTTCAAAAAAAGACAGGTTTTGAGAATGGCACAACATACAAATCTTCCAGTACTGCAACAACTCTTCTAGTTTTCATTAAATTGTGCACAGCAAACCAAAACAAACAATACGAATAGCAGAACCTTGTCGGAAAGAACTGTTTGCAAATTACTATATTTCACTGGCTATTATGTAACTAAACGAAATTTAAAGTGAGTTCGACTTTCTGACTGCAGAACTATTCTGACTGTACAACTATTCTGACCTGCACAACTATTCTTACTAAATGACTAGAAGGAGATTGACTAGTGACTGGTTCTGCGCTGTATACACAAACAAAAACAATCAACTTTAGACATCACTGACATGTGAGAATGAAAGAGCCTACTTGCTTCCTGCCATTGAATTGGGGCAGTGTGTTACAGGCTGGATGTGCCGTATAGAGCTGTGCTTATGTAAACTTGGAGATTATATGGAATCTTCTCATTTACATACCCAAAAGTGAGCTGTTCAGAGAAGGTATTTGACCATTACCTTTGGGCCATTAACCCTTTGGATCATGAGCCCCCTAGACCATTAACCCTTTGGGCCATTACCCCTTTTGAACATGAACCCCTTAGACCACTACCCCTTTTGGCCATTACCCCACTTGATCATGAACCCCCTAGACCATTACCACTTTTGACCATTAGACCCTTTTGACAATTACCCCCTTTGACTATTAGCTCTTTTGACCATAAGACCCTTTGACTATTACCCCATTTGACCATAAACCCCTTTGACTATTAGCTCTTTTGACCATTAGACCCTTTGAATATTACCATTTTTTACTATTACCCCCTTTGACCATAAACCCCTTTGACTATTACCCCCCTTTGACCATAAACCCCTTTGACTATTACCCGTTTTGACCATAAGACCGTTTGAATATTACCCTTTTTTACCATTAACCCCTTTGAATATTACCCCCTTTGACCATAAACCCTTTGAATATTACCCCCTTTGACCATTAAACCCTTTGACCATAAACCCCTTTGACTATTTGACTATTAGCTCTTTTGACCATAAGACCCTTTGAATATTATCACTTTTGACCATTAGACCCTTTGTTGACATATTCCCACAGTCAAATGTCAAACAGAAAATAAATTTAATCTACTAGCTGCATTGACGGTATGACCTGAAACTTTTGTAATCTATTTCTCTCGATCATCTGTTCAATATAAAAATTTAACCTAAGACACTAAGATTGCATATTTTCAACTACTGTGCTCGGGGCATAAACATAAGGGTTTATGTTCCTAATTTATAGTGGTAATAGTATGACGGGGTAAAAATCAAAAGGGGTAATTGGCCATGGTAGTTATAGCCTGGAACCATGGAGAATAAATGGTTTCCCCAAAATTACTGTGGTCACCAATGACCGAGATTTTCATGCACAAGTGCAATTAATACTATACACTAAATTTCCAGCAAAAGGCTTCAAATCACCACACTACCGCATCACTTGGTCAAAACTCATTTCTCCACAGTATAAGTACCCGTACTCTTTAAGTACAGGAATGGCTCAGCTTAAGACACAGTTTTGCTTTAATAACGTTTAGCTGTCAATTCCCATGACGTATTTGTACAATGTCATCTACTTACGAAAATGCAAATAGTTTCAACAAGTTCTCTAAATTTAATGCCACCATAATTATAAATTTTTGCATTTGTACTTAAAGACTCTGCTTCCAGTCTTTTGGCACAGTCTAGTCTGTAAGACTCTTCCAACAGGGTAGCCAGATATATCACTTTGGTGGCACGGAAGGCAGCAAAAAATATTCCAACTATAATTTGAACAAAAAAAATGGTGACTTCCGGAAGTCTTACTGTGAAGTCGTAATGATTATTGATCAGCTTCTTTACTGCTCTACTGATATGGGAAACAAAATTAATTTGGTCAGGGGAAAATAAATGTGCCACGTCACTTCATTAAAAAAATTCTATCAGCTTATCCAAATCGGCATGAATGAGCAGTATCAACAAGTTATCAATTTCGTGACACCGTCCATTTACATAACTAATAATAATTACTGGGATTGATGACCAGATAAATCGTAAATGTCAGCTTTAGACAACAATATTCGTCATTTCGAATCTATTTATCATAGTTAATAATCATTAATTTGGCGTATTTGCAATTGCAACTTACAATGATAGCAGATCCTATCCTAAACATGTACAGTACATAAAAATCAGCAAATAGTATTCTAACTGAATCACAAAAATTAAACTCGAAAGATAACTCTTACCTAACTGCTTACTATTAAATGAAGACTACGAGAAGATGAATGAAAACACACTTTTCCTTATCAGCTGATTACCGAAATCCCATATAAAGCTACCCTCAACCTAAACACTGGATTAAAATCGTGAATCTGGTTCAACACAAACTATTGCAATGAAGAACATGTATACTACAACTAACTACCGAAATAACTGAACCCATGCGGGGATGATCTTTCCTTCCAATTGTTAATGAAACAATTATAATCGTCAATCTTTAGAGAACGACTAGATTGACAAACTTAATAACTCACTAAAAGACATTTTAAATCATATCAAACATTCAACCTTAACTCAAACAATTTGTATCAGCTGATATTGACTAAAGAAAAACAATCTCAGTTTACAACGAAACCCTAAATAGATAAATTTAAATGGTACTCAACCTTGATTCAGATTTTACCGAATAATATACAAAACTTTTGACTTACCCAGTATAATGTTGAGTTGAATATCGCCTTGCTACAGGTACGGATGACAAATGTTTTGCTTAAAAAACCTCAGTTGTATATTCACAGGGAATAGCAAATTTTAGCTGCTCGTTCCGTTTCAATTAAAGAGCATTGCACTGTACACTTTACAAACAACCAAAATATACGGCACCTACACAAATCATCTGTTATTGCTCAATGCTTGAATGCACTACAGCGCAACTGAAAGAGATTATGATGCGTCACACGGGCAACAATGTATTTAAATAGTGGGCGGTATCAGGATGGGAGA
This sequence comes from Orchesella flavescens, assembly GCA_964034955.1. Lineage (NCBI taxonomy): Eukaryota > Metazoa > Arthropoda > Collembola > Entomobryomorpha > Orchesellidae > Orchesella > Orchesella flavescens. The sequence goes on from OZ035953.1 coordinate 53,483,392, forward strand.
CTGTTTGTCAATCTATTGGTTTGATTTAGCCAATTCAATAGAAGCGCTCCGTGCTTCCGTAATTGCAAACTGAACTCATCACCGGATATGAATCTTCCTACCAATACTTTCCGAACCGAGCCCGTATCACCAAGCAGTTGTGTAGTGGCTGCAAGAAAAAACAAATTATCCTTAGTTGCATACTTAAAGGAAATTCTTCTTGTAAACCAATGGGACATTGAAACATAGAGAATGGTATCATCATAACTCACCTTACTTCGTTATTCTAAGCAGTTAAGGGACTTTTACACATGTAAATGTGAATCACAGACTGCAAATTTTTAGTTGAGAAACGTTAATGCCGTCTTGACCGGCATTTTGTCAAGGTGAGAGACCATTGATAAAATCCAGTTTGTACTGGAGACAGTATATGAAAATTCCACTTCTTAGTTGTAGCCATTTAGCGTAGTTCAACCCGGGTCTGAGGAAGTTAATGACGAGGTCTTTTTATTTTGGAACGCATAACCCACCCGAATTGACGGCTCTACAAAAAACATGGTTTGATTCTTTCAAATGTATATAACAAATACAATTCCGAAACTTATTAGTTTTCAACCACGTTATTTTGTTAAATCAGGTAGATCTTCGTTTTCTATCCACAAATTATATTACTGTCAGAGGTGGAATTAGAAGTAACGAGACAAGATTTATGAAGTGGAAATGTTTGAAATAATAAATTATTCCTGCCCAGGAACAATAACAAAGCCTTCCCCTGAGTGATTAAATAATATTTAGCTGAATAAATTGAGCGTTATAAATATGTTTTTGCAATGATCTGATCAGCAGAAAAAGCAATACATTATAGACACCCTCATGTCTAACAATTTTACAATAACACAAGGAGCCAGAATGTAATGTTGCAATGCAGCGCTACCCCACAAATCAATGGTTTTAGAGGTAGGTGTATTTGATATTCCGTTGCAGAAAATACTTGCATGCTGAAAGCATGACTGGTTGTGTAGGACTTGTAGGAGTAGTGTTCCGTACGTGCATTTCCAAGGTAATGTTCTACAACCAACGCAAGAATAATATGATGGTTCTACTCAAATTGACAATGAGTATGAATGGTCATGAAAAACCAATGGTTTTAGCATCGGAACCAACACCTGAGATTTGCAGTTTATCTAAGGGTTTTCAAATTTTATGACGAGTTATCAATTTTATGTTGAATGAACTAATAAATTTTATGATTTGGTCATGTATATGTATGTTAAATAAATAAATTAAAGTACTCAAACAATGAATAGAAAAAAAGTATTCAGTGAAATATTTTTTGGGACTCACTTGTGATCAAATTCATCCCGTTGTCATTATATAAAAACAAAACAACTGTTTCAACGCTTATAATAGAATAACGTAACGGTTATCAAACAGGATAACTAAAGACGTAAAGATAACTTACAGCTACTGGAATAATTCGATGAAATCTTTTTGTCATCTTAAAGAAATGCTTCGTAGTCTTGCTTCATTTGGGTCATAATCCCCTCATTCTCATTGTTTATATATATTCTCAAGTATGCACCATGTAAGAGAAAAGGATTGATGCATAAATGCTACACAAACGGATATTCATCTAAGTTTTTGCAAAAACTTGTATTCCGACTTTCCATGTAAACTTGACATTTTGTTAAATACGAATGCATCCAGCTGAAAAGAAATATATTGATTATAGTCAAGCATCTATCGTAGTTATTATTTTTAATACAAACGTTTCGATTTATTGTTCGAATTTCTTGTCAAAATCACATAATTAAGCAGACTCCTGTATCATAAATTTTCATATGTCGTTAGTCATTAGTTTGTGTACTGTAAGACGGTTTCTTCTCTTCTATCATCCCAATATGTATGATATGATTTTTACACGCTTTACCTCAACATATTTCTATTACCTGCTTATGGGTCTCAACAAAGACGCAGCAAATATTGTCTACTTAGCTTATGTATCTCAACAAACCCATGATAATGCATTTTAAGTTCCTAAGCCGGGAGCTTTCTTTCATACCTTCACTCAACGTCAGTTGTTTCATTCCATGCTTTTTTTTGGTGCATTGTCTACATTTCATCACAAAAACAATTACACCTGCTCATGCTCATGCTGCATGTACACTAGTTCTTCCTTACATTTCTATACCCACGACATTGCATTTCATTTCGTCGTTTTTTACATCTTCATTGCTGTGACCATGAACGTTTTTTACGACATAACTTTAACATTAGACTTACAACCGGCGGTTGTTATGATGACGCGATTCCAAGAATAACTATAGCGTACTATAAAATACCCAGAACTAGTCAGCGATTGTTGATCCCAGCAGGATAATGATTCTGTTTTATCACAACGAAATAAGTTGTGAGTAATATTTTTGACGAGGAAGATTGTGTACAAATGAGAGTTGTTAAACTTGGGATTGACATCGTCCTTACTAAAATATAGTGGAGAAAGTTGGACAGTGTTGTTTTACGTTTTCGAAGAAAACACACGGGAAAACGTTTCCTGTAACCCTTGCTCATTCAGGACGTCAACATGGGTTAGGTATGTCTAAATTCCATTAATTTCCAAATTGTATCCATGGTTTGGACATGGTAAAAGATTATCACACGCATGTCCGCAAATGGAAAAAGAAGGACGACCTACGATTGTCAATTATATATATTTTGTGCATAGCACGACTATAGTCAATGTGCAGCAATGCTTGAGCATCGTTACGTCAAAAAGTAGTTTTGCCGACTAATCTTATCTAGCGTAGTTTTATCTCTTCTGTAAAAGAATGAATAGAATCAAATGTTAAGAAGCATGGTTACATCATCGTAATTCCTAAACCAATGAATTGAAATGTTGTACTATGTTAAGCCCAATAATATAGCTGACAGTTGAGCATAATCATGTTGTTCCCTGCTGAAAACGTCTTGATGATGGGTATATGAAAATAAATACGACTGTATTCGCTGAGAGGATTTATAAAAGGAGTTTTACAGTCATGCGTGCATAATCGTAAACTTACTTTAAGTAGCTCATGGCTAATTTTTGGTCTTATTGCAATTTAGGTGAGCTGCCCAAGTCGTGACTGTGATATCCGGAGAATTCCTAAACATCATACTACTAGCGACTGAGACGGCATTATTTTTACTCTAAATACATAGTTCCTACGATTGTTTCTGAATCAAGTTCCTTAAATACTAATCATCAGTTACCCTCAAACAGTATTAGAAAACAAGAGAATATGGATGAATATAGCGACAAAAGGTAAAATCTGAATATTGAGATTGATCATTGAACTGGGCTCCTTGCAATGAAGAAAACAGTTCTAATGGAGAAACTTTATTATTCATTTTCTCTCAAGGGGTCTATTAACCTCAGAAGTAGAAACTTCTGACGACTGTGTACCTGACACAAGTGATAGTGTTCAAAATGCTACAAACTCCGGTTCCTCTGTCACAAAAAATGGGAAGCTGTTAAAGCCATCAGAAACAGAAGATCCTTCGGATCTAAATACAATTCCTGAAAATGAGTCCACTAATGACGGGGATTCAACAGAGGAGAGCGTCAGCGTGTCATATTTTAGTTTGGTAAGCTAGCACCAAATCAAATCAAATGTATTCATGATCATCAATCAAAACTTAACAAACTGTCGTTTTACAATTTTTTTTGGATTCAGTATCGTTACTCAAGCAGATTTGAGAAATTTTTGGTAGTGCTGGGTCTTGTGATTGCCACACTCACCGGCATTGTTCCAGCATGGGCAAATTATACTTTTGGTCAGTTTACTAAAACTATGGTTGATTACGCATCAAATACTTCAAGGCAGTGTCCACCACCATCGACGGGTGAAACGTCACCTTTTATGAAGGAAGTGGAGAAATTTGTTATTTATCAAAGTTCTCTTGGAGCCTTTGAATTGGTTGCTGGCTACCTTTTTGTTATGTTACTTAACTACGTGGCTGAGAAACAGGTAAATTAATGCTTTGAATTGACGCGGTTAAAAATTCACTTGTCTCTTAATAAAAAAAACTAATTTCTCATTTATGTACCATGTCCCTAGACGTACAAAATAAGGAAGGAGTACTTTCGTAAGTTAATGCAGCAAGATATAAGCTGGTTCGATAAGAACGCGAAACGCGACTTTTCTTCCAGAATGGTGGAGTAAGTAAAATAAAATTAGATTTCGATTTCCAAAGTTTACCTGTGCGATTTTTATATAGTCTTCATTAATATTTTCAGTGACATGTTGAAAATTCAAAACGCAATGAGTGAGAAGATTGGAATGTTCGTTTCTTCCATAGTCAACTGCGTTTTCTTAACAGGGCTGTCATTTGTGCTTGGTTGGAAGTTGACGCTGGCACTCATGGCGTTTATACCCGTGCTCGGTGTGCTCACTGGATTTGACGCAAATGTTCAGAGCACAATGACATCTAAAGAACAAGCTGCCTATGCTGAGGCAGGTGCAGTTGCGGAAGAAGTCCTTACTAACATCAGGACAGTGCATGCATTCAATGGTCAACAAAAAGAGATAGAAAGATACGACTGTAAAATATCACATGCTAAGAAAGTTGCGTATAAAAGGCATTTCTTAACTGGACTGGGAAATGGTTCCATTTGGATGGTATCCCTATGTAATTTTGCATACGCGTTTTGGTATGGCTCCGTACTGGTCGTATACTCCAGAGAAACTGGAGATGGGCTTTATGGACCTGATAATATTCTTGTGGTACGAGATGAGTTTAAAATCAAATAAATTTTTCTGTACCATCACCATCTACATTTTTCAACTGAAAAATAATGTTTCTCTCATTAAATAGATCTTGTTTAGTGTGATGATGACTGGCTTTTACTTTGGTTCGTCCTCTGATTATATTGAAGCTGTAAGTGGGGGTTCAGGTGCTGCAGAGGGAATCTTTCCTGTTTTAGACAGGTAAACCAAATCAAGTAATTAAATTGTGGACTAAATGCACGTAACTAAAGGATTGCAATCCTTTTGGGACTTGTAGGGAGTCCGAAATAAATAGTTTGTCAGAAGAAGGAATAGTACCCACAGGACGAGCCAGGGGTGATATTGAGTTTAAGAATGTACGCTTCTCATACCCGTCCCGAGCAGGAGTAACAATTCTAGATAACGTGTCTATTCGAGTGAAACCTGGTCAAACGGTTGCCCTTGTTGGAGCATCAGGTTCGATTTTTTATCCTGTGACCCGGATTAATTTTTGGTATGATATGGGATGTGGTTATGTACTAACATGCGTATTCAATGACTTTTGAATAGGATGTGGAAAGTCTACGTGCGTCCAACTTCTTCAAAGACTTTATGACCCTTCTGAGGGAGAAATCACATTTGACGGTGTTGACATCCGATTGCTGAACGTAAAATGGCTCAGGTCTCAATTGGGTGTTGTGGGCCAAGAGCCAGTACTTTTTAACACGACAATTGCAGAAAATGTGTCGTTTGGGTTAGAGGGAGTAAGCAGGGATGAAATCGAAGCAGCTGCAAAGCAAGCCTATGCACACAACTTTATCATGCAGTTGCCACAAGTAAAGTTTGACATTTTTATATATTAACACAGGATGAAATATAAGATTTATAAACGTATAAATATTTTATAAACTAGCTATTTATTGCTAGTTAACAGGTTATTGCTGGTCAACAGTTAGCTAGTTAGTCAGGTATACCGTATGCATTTCAAATAGCGCATCACTTTCTATGCATTTCAAATGGGCATCTTAGCCAAATATTTGAGAAGATCGACAACCATGATATGCGCTTATCTCGGTGTTATCTTCAGGGTCAAAAGTCATGACGTTTCATTTATTCAAGCGTCAAGCATATCGTGTAGCACATCATTCGATAGCCAATCATAAGATAAGATCATCCTTGATATGTGCGCTTATCTTGGATGTTATCTTAGAGGTCAAATGCCATAGTTTCCTTTTATGAACCCTAAATTGCTAGTTCATTACACTCCTGTGTTACCAGGTTTATTCGTTTACTCATGGGTACTACATCTCGAGCTTCTATTCATTTTGATTGCAGGGTTATGATACTCGTGTGGGTGAGAGGGGTCAAACGAGTCTTTCTGGGGGCCAGAAGCAGCGCGTTGCAATTGCGAGAGCCTTGGTACGGAATCCATCAGCTCTCCTTCTTGATGAGGCAACATCTGCCCTTGACTTTCAGAGTGAAAGTATCGTTCAAGCTGCTCTGGAAAGAGCTAGTCAAGGCCGATCAACCATAATAATTGCTCATCGATTGAGTACAATTAAAGCGGCCGATGTGATTTACGTGGTTGACAAGGGTCTCGTAGTGGAGCAAGGAACTCATGCAGAATTAATGGAGAAGCGTGGTCGATATTATCAGCTAGTGTTAAGTCAAGAAGAAAGTGAAATTATGAGAGATGACGATGTTGAGAAGCCTGAAGATGAAGAGCTTCAAGAAAACTTTGTTGAAGAATACATGGAAACTGAGCCTGGAACTGGAAGAATCACCAGTCGAACCCGACTAATAAGTGTTACTTCCGCTGATGATGTTCCTAAACCCATGGAAACAAAGGATGTGCGTAAATTTTATGTAGGCTTATTATATGTAAATGCGTCCGTATAACTGTATTTCAAAAAACCTATTTGTATTTGGTTTACTAGGATGATAAAGCAGTTTCAGATAGTGTAAGCTTCTTTCGTTTGTGGAAAGCAAATCTGCAAGAATGGCCATATCTTCTCGTTGTTATCCTCTGTTCAATTGTCAAAGGACTGCAGTTACCCGCTTATGCATACATTTTTGGTGATTTTATACAGGTTTGACTACCCATTATTTATCTGACTAAAAAAGCACTGACATGAGCTAATAATGATTAGAACAAAATTCAACATTTATATTTCCAGTCGTTCACAATCAAGGATGATGTTGAGGTAATTAATCACGGAAGGTTTTATTGTTTCGCGTATCTTGGCATCGCGGTAGGAATGGGAATCTGTGGATTTCTTCAGGTACGTCAATTTTTTAACTAAGAAAATGCTATGCTAGCAACAACTTGTAAAAGAGAATAATGTTTAAAGTAAAAGCTACTTAATAAATATCCTTTTTCCTCAGAAAATGCTGGTTGGGTTTTCGGGCGAGTGCTTTACATACCGTATACGAAAGCAGTTGTTCTCATGCTTGTTGGAGCAAGATATTTCTTTCTTTGATGAACCAGAAAACACGATTGGGAAGCTGACAGCGAGGCTCTCCACGGATGCTTCAAGTATTCGAGGTGCTACTGGTTCTAGAATGGCAGGAGTATTGCAAGCATTTGCAATTGTGATTGGTGCTGGATTTATGTCATTTTACTATCTTCCGAACATGGCTGCGGTTACGATTGTCTTCGTCCCTGTCATGATTTACATTTCTTTCATTGAAGGGAAAGTTATGAATTCTGACAATGTGATTGAGAGAGATTCGATTGAGTCCTCTTGCAACATTGCAGTGGAAGCTTTAAATAATATTAGAACGGTTGCTAGTCTTTGTGCCGAAAAACAGTTTATGGAAATGTATGAAGAAGCATTGGCATCTTCACATAGGTATTTTTATTACAAAAGATATGTTTTCAATACGGCTGATTAATTGTAAAACTAATGGCGAATTCCCATTTTAGAATTAATCTAAAGCGAGCTCATATTCGTGGACTTGTGTATGGTCTGATAAGCGGAGGTCCAATGTTTTGCTATTGTACTAGCTTGTGGTATGGTGGCTACTTGGTGGAGCAGTCCTGTGCCAGCATTGGAAGCGTTTTCAAGTAACAATTAAAAACCTAATTTTTCTACCAAGTACTTTGATGTTAATCAAAATGCAAAGTGTTAAGGTTGCAATGTTTTCGTTTAGGGTAGCCGAGGCGCTTATCTACTGCACCATGTCTGGTGGAGCAGCCATTAGCTACGCTCCTGCGTATGATAAAGGAAAAATTGCTGCTGCACGAATATTTCAACTGCTTGATGCAACTCCATTGATATCAAGAATTTCACAAAACTTTGCGGTTTTCAACTCTCTCGTAAGTCCTTATAAGAGCTGAAATGCTCCCATAAATACATATTACCTACTATTTTTGTAGTAAGCGGTCTTTTGTTTTAGGGAACTGTGAAAGGACAAGTAGATTTTGAAAATGTCAACTTTAACTATAAAACCCGTCCATCTGTAAGAGTTCTCAAAAGCTTGAACCTGAATGTGAAGCCTGGTGAAAGCGTAGCGATTTGTGGTCCCTCTGGTGAGTTGAATTTTTGAACGTTTACAATTGAAGCCAATATAAATGAAATGATTAGAAAATTTATATAATTTTTTGGTAAAGGAAGCGGAAAGTCGACTTGCGCAGCATTAATTTTTAGATTTTATGATCCAACTACTGGACAAGTGGTAAGTCTATCGATAATATGCATAATTTGTAACACTCTACTGTGGATCAAAACTATGATGATTAAAAACTAATAATAATAGAAATTCGATGGAGTGGACTTGAAGAGATTAAATTTGGATTACGTGAGGCAGCAAATTTCACTCGTGTCGCAAGAGCCCATCCTGTTTGACTGTTCCATTAAGGACAATATTGCATATGGGAGTAACGAGCGAAATGTGGAAATGGACGAAATTATCAACGCTGCTATTGCAAGCAACATGCACAATTTTATCACTTCCCTTCCAGCAGTACGCTAATTGTCAGATTAAAGAGGAAAAACATAATTTTTTCACATAAAATCTGAAAATAAAAAAATTATTTTTGTTGAAAGGGATACGACACCAGAGTGGGAATGTTGGGAAGCCAGCTCAGCGGTGGACAGAAACAAAGAATTGCCATAGCACGTGCTATTTTACGTCAACCAAAATTGCTAGTTTTGGATGAAGCGACGTCTGCCCTAGATAGTCAAAGTGAAGTAGCCGTCCAAGCAGCTCTAGACAGTGCAAAAACAGGAAGAACAAGTGTCACCATTGCCCATCGTCTCAGCTCAATCATAAACTCAGATAAGATATTTGTGATGAAAGGAGGTAGGATTGAGGAGTGTGGCACGCACTCGGAACTCGTTCATAGAGATGGGATCTACCAAGCCATGTGGAAGGCTCAGTCCTCCCAACAATCAGAATGCTCGTCATGAAAACAAGTACTTTAAACCTGCTTTAATCAAATATATATTATGTATAATACTTTTTGTTTCTTCTTACGTTTCTTATATTTTTATAGAAAAATGGAAGGTAATGTTGCTATACTTACTAACCATTTAGTATTTTGTGTGTTAATGGGTCTAAAAAATATATGATCCTTCAATTTAAACTATTTATTAGCTAGACTTGATTGTTGTTGATTTGAGTGTTTCAATAAGATTTTATCACAAGTTGTTGACCATTGAGGAAAAGAATTCGATGTTTGAAGTACGATTTTATTGTCATCTCTGTTACAACAGACACAACATAAGTAAAACATTTAACAGCTGTGGTAAAAATTACTTATAAATATAGTTGGCATCTTAAGATTCGGCACATTAAAAACAAAAAGTCAAATGTTGGCATATTTAGCGTTTCCCATTTCGTTTACCATAACATTTAGGCCAGATTATTGTAGTACCACAAAAACATATAATATAATAATATATATATATATTGATAGTTGTATATACGAAATATTGCAAAATGAAGAAATATTGATTAAGATTAAATCCTTCTTTTCATTCCGTTCGTGTCCCTTCAGAGCCCACGCTTTGGGTTCGCTGATATTGAGGTGATGGTCGGGATGCTCGGTCTGAACTGACGCTTTGCGTTTCTGAGTTTCGACCATTGTAAATAATAGGATCACGAGAGGCAACGGCTTCACCTCTCATAAATCTTTCAAGCTTGTCCACACATGCGTCTTGATAGTCGTGAATCCATCTAATAAAATAAATCAATGAGTGAGATTAGGATTAGAATATGTCATTGATGATACAAAAGATAAATTCTCAACTGTTGATGAATAGTATAATCATTTATGTATATATTTTCAACTCACTTGACGCCATTGAAGCTCAACACAGGCTGAATGTCTTCGGGCAGATCTTGCGGGTCCGGCCAAATGAAATTGTCCATGATAGGGATAATGTTGCACTGGGAATTTAGAGCGGCAACGATTTCCTGTATACAAGAATGAAGTAGGAATTTTAGACTGACTTTAGAGAGAAAGGGGAAGGCTGTTATTTGTTTGCAAAATGTTAATGTTGTACTTACTCGATGAACCCAGTCTTTACACTCGGTGTCTTCAACGCAGCGGTCAAGTGCATTGGGCGTGAGAACGAGAACGAAATGGCGTGCTTGCCGAATGTTATGGAGGAGATTATTGTCAAACTTGCCAGCTTCCAGCCTCTCAACATCAATGAAGACGCTGAACTGTCTGAGCTGTAAGTGGACCTTGAGTAAACTGGCTAGTTGAGATCCATTGGATCGACGATAGCTGATGAAAACATCCAGTGGCTTCTCTGGATTTTCCTCAGATGTCGGTCCCAATGCAGACTTTTCTGCTTAAAAACAAATAAAAAAGTCCCCAGTTAGTTACCAAATTGGTTCTATTCCATTTTACAATTGATTTAGCTAGAGCTTCATAGGAAAATCATGGGTTTGGCCACCTTTAAGTGCATCTAAGATACGCTTTCTGTCAATACTGTTTTTGATTCCACATTCACCAAGCACGTCCTCCGTAACGCATTTGCGAAGAGTATCCTTGTCCACATGGTTGTTGAGTAGGGTGTACGTGTACGAAGCATACTCGGGATGAATTGAACTAAGAAAGTCGTTGAGATTTGTGGGGTCACAGCTGGAGTAGTCAGCCATTTTCTTGAGATGGCGAAGATCTCTCATAAATCTGAATTGGGATTTAAAAAGAAGTATTTTATTCTGCTTGTTTTGCAAGCTAACACAGATGCCTACGCCGTGTTCATGGTCTTTCTTTCTATGTTACCTTTTTCTGAGAATCCCATTCTCCATTTCAATATCATCCTTGAGCATGTCCTCTGTTAACTGGAGAAGGAGATCGCCATCCACTCTGGATGCCATAAAAGAATTTGCGTACTTGTCGAACCCTTTCTGGATCACCCACTCCCGTACATCTTCAGTTGACCATAATGGCACTTGCTGACTCAGCTTGTGGGGCACTGTCTCACCTATCAGCTTCAAAGCTTGCGCAGCAAACTTGGATGCTAGTGCGTTTGGCGAGGAAGCTACTCTTTTCAAAGGCTCAATAGCATGGATTTCCTTGAAAACGGATGTGATTCCTTGCCGTTTCTTGATGCCAGCTTCCATACTGAAAAGTATTATAAAACAAAGCAACCCTAATCAACATATTCTTCTCCAAATTACATAAAATGAGTGTCTACGTTAAACTTACCAGAAATGGAAAGCGGCCAAGGAGCAAGCTTCCTCCCTTTGTGAAGACAAAACAGGGACCAGTCGTTGTAGCCATTGAATACTCTGGCCTTGACTATGAAATGAGTTGGAAGCAGCAAACTCCTCAGGATTGTGAGAATTTAGAAAAGGCTCCACCAATTGAAGGGTATCTGTAGCGATTCAATAAATAAGTGTTGATTTGATTGCATTTGTGTGCTTAATTTTTATTTCTTTTTAAAAAAATGCAACTCAAATTCTCATTAACTTACTAGATTTGATGATTTGAGCCTCAATTTCTTTATTAGCCACCAAAACGGCAATAGCCAAGCATGCATAGTACTTGATGGAGTCGTCATGATGGAAAGCGAGAGGGAAAAGCCAATGATGAACTTTCTTTTTGATCATGGCTTCCTGATTGTCAGCTCCACCGTACAGAGACAAGTTGACGAGGGCGCCGGCGCAGTTCCTTAAGGTTTCCACATCCATTCGACGACATTCTGCCATAACCCTTTCCAGACCTTGCAGTCTTAAAACGTCACTACATGTCGTTTCACTGTGACGGAAAAGGTGTCGGAGCAAACCGGTTCCTACTGGAGATTCTTCTTCCTCACACAACTCAGAGGCAACCTTCACAATTTTATCCAGACATTCAAACCCTCCTTTTTCTACAACGTAGTTGCAATTTTCTGGAGTGAGAGATTGTTCCAAAACTCGAGCTGAAGCCACTCGCAAATCATCTTTTTGGGAGGAGAAATTATTGATGAGGAGGTCCAAGCCGCCCAGTTTCCTCAACTCTTCGCACAAGTGTCCTCCAACCTATACATTAATCATTGAAGAATCAAGTCTCAAGAATAAAAATTAAGGATATGTTGTACGTAAAAGGATCATTCGTATTGATGATGCCATACCTGGTGACCATGTCCTGGAATACTCCATGCAGCTTTCATCACACCAGATGCATAATTGAGATGGTTGATTGAGCTGGTGTTCTCATCCTCCGTATCACGCAGGGATTCAAAAATGGTTGAGATTTCATTTGAATATTTGTCAATCACATGGTCCACATCTTGTTGGGGAGAGTCCCATCCCAGGGAGTCCAAATCTTCAAATATCAGTACTAAAAGTGAATAAAATTGAACGGATGGTTGAGCACGTGCTACAATATATTGAGCCGTTAGAGCTACATTCAATTTGAGGTTAAAAAGCTCTTACCATTGCTTGTGGAGCAGGGAAGTGCCAATTGATTTTTGAATGTCAACTTGGACTGGCTGGCTGCAGTGGTTCGTTTCTCTGAGTTGATGATTGTGCCCTGAGCAAGTCTTGTTTGTTTCTTTTGCTCAACGGCCATCGCAGCTTTTTCTGCGGTGAACGTGTCCGTTGAGAGTTTCATGGAAGCGGCGGCAGCCTTGGTAGACTCCTCTTCCGTGACACCGCCCTGAGTCAGCGACCTTAAAAAAACAAATCATGCATTCATTAAAATATGTCCTACATTAATAACGTGACAAATTAAAATCATGCCAAAATTATAGCACACCTTTGTTCATGTTTAAGGGCGGCAGTTTTTTCCGCCGTGATCCCATCCATTTCCACCTTGTGTCTTAAAGCTTGCGCAGATGACTTTTCTTCATAGCTGACATCCCCGGTTTGAACTCGTTTCATTTCAGCAGCATTTGCAGAGTTTTGCTCAGTGCTAAAGTTGCCTCTCGTGAACTTGGTGGAGGAGTGTGACTGAACTTTTTTCTGCTCAAATCGGAAGCTCTGCGGACCCAGTTCCTTGTTACCCAGCGGACTGTCCAACGTGTTGGCATGGTTGTTCATGACTAGGTTTGGACTTTCCAAGGGCGGATTGGGCATGTCACCTACATTTAGCACAGGTGTCATTTGCAAATCTGTGGAAGTTGGGAATGGTAGCTCTTGTACAATCACCGTGCCTGTGTCTAGCGGTGAGTCATCTCCTCCATTCTGCTCACTAATTGAGCGTCCCGTTTTCGAATCAATGAGTTTGAATGGAGGCAGGCCTGTAGTTCCTACTCCGACCGCTTTCCCACCGCTCCCCACTACGGAAACTGCTGTGGAGGTTGCGGACGCTGAAGAAGATGTAGAGGAGGACGTGGAGGACGTGGAAGATGTCGTTTGCTGGCTTATAGCCTTCATTTGTGACATTCGCGTTTGCATCTCTGTCAAATTCGACTTCAAATGCTGGGTTGACGACTGCTTGACATGTTGAGACGTCTGAGTTTCGTTACTTTGATGGTGGGAGGTGAGTGCGGAGGTGACAACCCGTCTGCTAGATGAGTTCACTGTCTGGTGCTGGGACTGCGTGGAGGATGTGTTTATCCTTGAGAACTGAGCCGCCTTGCTCTGCTTGAAGAGTGGAGAGTGCAACCATATTCAAACAAAATGAACACTGTTAGCTGATACAGCAATTTTAAATTATTATAGTCCAAATAATAGTAACCACTCCACATCCAATATATTTCATCATCGTCATCAATACCTGAACGTTTCCGGTTGGCTGAACTCCATTTAGTATACCCATTGTTTGACCATTCATTCCCTGACTCGCCAGGTCATCAGAGTCTCCCATCTAAACATAACCAAAAAAACACAACATAATTAAAAATTAACAAAATTTAATTTGATACTCAAAACTAATATTTGAATTCGTATGTATCAGCATGATTGCTTAAAACCCTCAATTAACTTGCTTTAAGGAAGGAGCAACGAAAAACATGCAAATTTTTAATCACGGTAATTTGCATTCCACAGTCAAGTTCAGGTTGAAAATATTAGGACTGAACGACACGGAAAATGTACATAAAACGATAAGCAAATGACATTATCGTCAACTGAAATCACACAACATTTTTTACTACAATTAGAGACAAGAAGCACTGAATTTTACAAGGGCATAATTTATGTAAATCTGTAAATGATAAATAAAAAATGGACGTTTTTATAACTAGCACCTCATTAACGACCTTGTCCTATCATTATCATCATTGTCATCAGCATGCGTATGAGCAAAATGCAAAATAAGCCTTGCAATATTTTCTAAATTGGTTTGGAATAAGAAAGTGAGTACAATTTGAGCGAATTCTGGCGCTCACCCCTCTTCTCTCTCCCAACCACCTAACAATCAAAATTTATGATCAAAACGATGGAACTGAAATGTGGAAAAACAACATTTTCCTTTGGTTGAAACAATTACACATTATGTCAAATCCTTTTAACAAGGGTTGACAAGAAATTAATTTCCTCATAAAAATTTATGACTTTTCAATACCAAAAAGTATAAATGTATAATCATCTCAGCAGACGCTTACGATATTTATTTCAAAAAGCTGTTCTGAATCAGTCCCTTTTTACCCCACGCATTTTAAGGGATACTAATATTACTTTACTGTCCATATTTATTATGATAATATGCAATGCAGGGCACCAACTTCATGCTGATTCTTCTGACAAAACGGTTCAGTCAACTTGTTTCATTTTAGCTTTGGCGAGAAATATAATATCTGTAACCGCATAATGAGACATGTCTCATTATGGTCGCAGCTGCAACTTATATATATATACGTATACCTGCTTTATCACTCAAAAAGTAATCAAAATATATATTTTTAATAATTTGCCCGTTGTCTAAATCTAGCAGTAGTAAATCCACTCTTTGACACCTTTCCTTCAAATAAATATATATTTTTAATATGGAATGGGCAGAAAATGCTTATAATTTTGTTTTAAATGAGACCTTATTATCATATTATTCTGCTGCGTAACACCTCGTCTTGACCAAATCCTCGTGAAATAATAAGTATGATTTTTATCGTTCTCTTCAGGAAAAGTGGTCTTGGTCTTGAATCATTAAAATTTAGCTTGAAAGAGATCAAAAATCAAGTACAACCTATTTATTTATGCTTATTACTTATGATGACTAAGCAGCAGCCCATCTATTGTAATGATTTATACCAGTTTTCAGTCAACCTTTTTAAATTCATTGAAGTTTTGATTAGTTTAGGAAAATAAAAATGAATGCGACCTTTATTTTTCCAGATTAACCGGCAGAATGAAAAGTAATAGAAATATTTAAAACAATAACAGCCGCTTTTTCAATTTCATTCAGATTAAATAAGCTGATGGTTTCATTTTGATGTTAATTTTGAATGAAAATGTAAGAATAAAATTAATGTTATACCGTGCTAACTTGTGACTCAAAATGAAAAGCAGAGACAGGTCCCAATCTTGGGTTTGCGCTATTATTCCCCCGGAGAAACGGGGACGTCAGTGTTTTCGGTGAGTTGGAATTGGAATTCATCTTGCACGGCTATACCGTTTGTAATTGCTAATTATTTTGCAAACCAACTATTTTATTGCGAGTGTCAAAGAACCATATCAACTCTTTCCAGCTAGCTACTGGTTGTTGCTAGCTGCGAAAGGAATTTATGCAGAAAAACAAATTCGTTTCCTTGTTCATCAATAGTGTGTAACCATTAACTTCCGTTTACTAACCAAACGACATTGCTTTTCATAAATATATTGAGAAATTAAAGAGTTCAATTGAGGCTCAACTGCGATGCGGTGATGGTGGTTGGTTGTATTCATGCTACTTACTATCTCTTTTGAAATCAATGCCAGCAGGCGTGCAGTGAAGAGATATAAACGGGATTGCCAAATACTATTGTGCTACTTGTCAAAACGCGAATAATTATCAAACAAGTGAAAAAAACCAACAGGAAAATCGGTTAGTTTTTGTATATTTACATGAAATACAAAATTATTCCAGTTTCTACTTAAAAGTTAACCAATCAGAATGTTAGTGCCAGTAGATTAACACTTGTTATGAATGTATACAAAACATTAAAATAAATACAAACTATTATTGTGTTTCTTTAAATTGCTGAATATAGGTGAGTATCAAGACAACGATAACAAACAACAACTAAATGTTCTGAAACAGGGAATATGATAAACAGAAAGCACAACCAATCAACACCCACAGTATTTCTTTGCAATTAAGTGGATGCAAATTGTATACAATTTATTATCTCAGGATTAGAGGCTACCATACTTTTTCATATGTAATTGTACCGGAGCACAATTTGCAGCTACAGAGAGCTAGATGAAAAATAAATAAATGTGGTTGCAGAAAGAACTAACCTTATCAAGACGAACATTCAAGAGAGACTTATATTTTCTTGCTCCAAGTCTATTGAGCCTGTCCTCAAAAATATTTGAAGGGACAGGTCTCAAAGTTGCGTTGGCACTACTTGTGTACATACTCTTCGACTCCATTCTCACTCCCTTCTATATTGAGCCCCCTCTTTCTTTTTTTTTCTCTCTCTCTCTCTTTCTCATTCAACAACTCTTTTCTCAACATTTACACTTTTCCCCTTTTTGATCTGATCCCAGATTTTCTTTTAAGAGGACTACAATAAAAAGAACGTTTCAACGTCACAACAATTCTTTTCTTATGCATGCACTTTGTCAAGTAACAACTCTTGTTAAATTATTGACCATATAACGCGACAAAAGCACTTCTTAACCAATGTGAAGAAAGTTACGATGAACTAAAAAACTCAACTGGTGAGGAGCAAACAACATTATTTTTCACTCACGCACAAATGATAGAAATAAAATGGCATAAAAGAGCTGAAACAGCTAAATTGTAAATGGCTGTGACAAAAGTTAAGAGTTGGTTTCTATAGCTCTGCTTTAGCAATTATTCTTATTTTAAACGCAAATTGGAGTGGATAGAGAAACAAGTAGTGTTACAAAAATGATTCAAGTTCAGGAGCAGCAAGCAAAAGGGACATGACATGCCACGGCACACTAAACCAAACTTAACAAAAATTGGAAAGAGACTGGAAGCCGAACCCGTCTTATGAATCGCACTCATTCTCCCTATCTCTTTCGATATCATTAAGCACACGGTTGCGGTACTCTTCTTGCATTGCGTTGTAGAGCAGCATAGTTATTATGTATAAAGTTGTTACCGTGAAACAAATTTTTGTGCTTGTTGTTAGCTCAACAAAAGATAAAAATTTATTATCAATATCATACATTAAACAGTTCAAAAATTGCCTTAATGTGTTGCATGTCAGTCAAAAAAGATATACATAGAGATTTTGAGTAAGTGTGTGTGTATTAGATGCGTGCATTATGTGTGTTTGTAGTTTGTGGGAGCGTAACAATGTACACAAGATAAGTTAGTTATTAGTCAATCTCCACACTCTTGGAATGCAACGCTCTAGCTGAGCCATTTAATGATGAGATCTGATTTGAAAAAAAAATGTTTCATTTGTGAAAATGAGTAGTGTTGTGTTTGTGAAAGGACATTGATGAGTAGGTTTGTGGATTATGTGTTGTGTTACCTTCACAAATTCCCTGCAAGTTGTTTTCGTTTAAACTATGAAATGCTATATTTCATTCCCATTTCCCATCCTGTTATGTTATGGTACTGCTTATAAATTTACTTGATGATAATGAGCAACAGCATTAAAATACATTTCACATTACACGGCGTAATGTCCTCCACAAATAAAATAAAAAGTGGGCAGCAGCATCACATTTTTATACCATTCTCCACCACCTCAGCAAGTCGCTAATGAAAAGGACTCACAATTTCATTTATTTTTACATCACAAATCACAACTGAAACGAGACGGTTGGAATGGAATGATAAAACATCATTTCTCTCATATTATTACTGTCGCAGTTGTGCTACACAGAAAGTAATACGAATAAATGTTCATAATAATAATGCAACAATTCGGCATGGTCTTGTGCTACTGCCGTGCCTGTTGTTAATTTGAATACAAAGCCATTTAAAATGCCGAAATGGGCTATTTTACATCTTTTGTAGGAATGCTTATTCTCTAATATAATGCTTCATCTTCACAGAAATCCAATGAAGAGCGGAGTGGATCATGATTAAATTGCCTATTCGTGGGTTTGCAGCTGGGTGTGGGCCTTCTTTCCTTTCACATTTTACGTGTTTATGCAATTCCTGGTTGTGGTTCATGACCAAACAAAATGAATTATCTTGCAATTTAACGAGAAAATGTGAATGTGATGCTAATTAGCTGCTGTGTTTTATTAACACAATTAATTTCCTATCTTTCTCTCTCCAGTTTAGTAATATTGTGAATAAAGTAAATCACGCAGAACGTTGCTATCTAAATGACACTCACTGTCAAACAATGTCATTTGCCTAATCTAAAAGGTATTTGTTTCAATTTGAATTTCTATACAGCAAAACCAATCCGGTGTCGTCAAACAAAGTGTCAATGTTTGCAATGAATTATTAAACCTTTTAAAATTTTAGCAGAGATATGATATAAGTAATAGCGTGAATTACTGTCTCCAATTTTCGGTTACTGCTTAAGTAAACTGCAAAAGACAGAGAGGGAGAGAGACATGGTATTTTGGCTCTAAACATAGTCATGCATCCGTTCCATTATCAAATACATTGAGATACACAATATATGTATGCACCTGATTGTCTAACATTTTGTTATTCAACACATTCTTCTCCCCACCTATATAATTTCTTGTCTGGCTGGATGTGTGATATACTTATATGAATACATTGAAGAATAATAATGTATTAAACAGTTTTGCAAAAAGGAATTCATATTTATCGATAGAAGATGAAGATGGGAGTATAAAGGCGAAGCGGAAAAAGTCGGGTTTCATTCAAAGCGTCGAGTCTAGTCTCGAATAGAATGATTTTCTGAATTTGCTATTAAGGGGCGAAATCGGACCAACACCCATCATCAGTTTCTTGTATGTGATTACTGTCATCAGAAAATGCTTGTTTGTCACGATAAAGACGGATCTTTTGCTACGCAGATTGAGAAGATGGCTCAGTATCATTTAGCTGTCCAAAAACGTATGAAAACGTCGAGTCTGTGGGAAGTTCACTTGATTAATGTTCCCCATGCTTTTGTATCACTGGTTGGATAATGCTGATATGTACAATCCTATTGAAAAACCGTTCTAATGATATGGTTCACAATCACTATGAGATACATTTGGTGAGAGGCTCATCAATACCATCACGTTTGCTTTTTATAAAAAAAACTTTCATCATCAAAGACAAACCGTAAACCGTGTTGGAATGAGCAAGTTTTAGTTTAAAAATATGCAAAATTTTGAACAAGAAAAGGTATTTTTGTGCTGAAAGAGGAATTTGAGAAGTTAGAAAAGTTCATGTTTTCCAAATGCTCTTTTGAGAATGGCATATAAGAAAATATGATAATAATTTATACTATAAATTTTTTTGACATGTAAAATTTTGTCGGCTCACGTTTTTTCTTGTCGTTGAAGCTCTTACAGTTGACCATATATAGTGCTTCACAAAGCAAGTGATTGTAAAGCAACAATGTCATTTGAAGAAAAAAAGTGACTGAGCACCACAACCAATCGTTTGACAACGAAACTCGGACCTTGACAAAAAGGAGAGATGCGAAGGAGATGGACATTTAAGATTAGTAAATCAAAAATAGTGTAGCAGCGCCAAGTCCAGAAGCCCAAGTCAACAAGATGAAATCATAATCAGGAACAAAATAGTACCTGATGATGATGGACTACTACAAAGAAAAGATAATTTATATTTGTTGTGAAACAGTAAATTCAGAAGCTGTCGCAACAACAATTGTTAGACACTTTGTAGATGATGATGATAGGTTGCCATCAAAAGCTTTACGTCATCATATTTTCCTGTGGTTTGGAGCTAGAGTTGTGGAGATGCATGAAAAAAGCTTTGATGTCGATTCACCCCTGAGATAAAGCTGTTGATTCTGACATATCAATCAGCTTCCCTTTTGCCCAAAAATTAGATCAAAGTTTGTGATTGTGATTTGCTCAAGACAATGTGTGCACATCCAGCATTACTTTGTCTAGTTCTACTCCATTGTTGTAGTTTAGCTAAATAGATTTTGCGTCCTTTTATGGAACCGACTTTGATCTTAAGGAAAAATGAATTCGCGAGACTCTCAATGTGATTATGAAAAATGGATGCTACTAGTTTTTACCTTTTAAGGGAGATTTTCATTTCCAAATGTGCGTCAAACATCGTCGTCAGTGTGCATGTACATAGGATGCTTCTGTTGCATGGAGACTAATTTATTTATTTTTAGCAGCAATACAGAATAAGAACACCACCCGTCATCATTTTAATTTCTTAGTATTACATTGCACCCAATAATTACTTTGCGACTATGACCTATCACTATTTTTGAAGGAGAAATGCCACATTTCTTTAAAGGTGTCCATGTTTATTTTAGTTGAAGCTGAAGTAGACTCTGCCGTGTCATAATAATAATAATTATGCATGGCTGGTGGAAGGTGGAAGGGAATGTGAATAGGAAGGAGCAGAGATATCAGAGCTCACAATTTGCATAGTTATCTTTACCCAACATTCCCAGAATACATTATGACAAATGCTGCTGGTGCTCTGCTTTTCCCAAGTGTTTGTTATCTTTCTAAAAGCACGCCAAGTTCTCAAGCAGAAAAAACTGGCGGAATTGCGTAAACGAAAATCTTTAGGAGAGAAACAGGATGAAAGACTCATTGGTAAGGTAAGCTTTTGTGCCAGTTAAGCTTCTCCCACAATAAAAACTCTAACCTCTTTCATAAACGAAACCGGCATCATTTCAGAAAAAAAGACAAGAGGTGTTCGTTAACAAGGACACCAGCTCACCTACAACTTGAATGATATGAACTATGATGAGTTATGTTGTGATGATTCACTGCACCACAAAAAGGATCAACTTTATAATGACACTCGACGACTCATCCAATCCACGTAATTTAATAATATATAGGAAATGTAGTAATGTATGAGGTAATGAGTCAGATGATGTGATGTGATGGTAGTCTCTATAGCCGGGAGCATGCACACAACAGTTCATCTCCCATTTCTACTTGTCGTAAATTTCTTCACACACACAAACAAGCTGAGCACAAGTACCTATGTACCTATGGAAGTGTGCAACAGGTTGCTCCTTTAGTTCATACATTCCATATCTCTTTTTATGAATGGAAATTGGCAGGAGAGCAAAGCTAAGCGGCATCCAACATTTTCATGCTGAAAAAATGACATGTAATTTGTTTATCTGTCTTCTTCTGAAACCAGAATGATCTCATCATCAACACAAGGGAGATGATGATGATGATGATGATGAACTGATTTCTATTTGAGGTTTTTTTCTAATTGACAATGATTTTTTACAGTTGGCCAAAAGGGTTGGCTGAGTCTCCAATCATTTGACTCTAGCAATTCAAATAGCATTTTCTCCTCAACTCTTTTGACTCTTTTCTACCTTATTTGGTCAGGAAAGGTATGAGGCGACGTGGCTTGGCTTGGCTTTGGCTTTGGCTTTGGCTTTGCTACAGGCAAATTATTAATGACTCACCAAGAAATATCATCATCATTATCACTACCAACCCATTTCCATAAACTTTGATGCCTTTTTGCCAGCCAAAGTCAAAGCCAAGCCAAGAGCTACGGAGAGGTTTCTGTGAAAAAAGGAGAGTCATACATGTATTGTATGTAAACACGCATTATATTATGTTTCATCATCAGTTTCAGTTTTAAGCACTCTACTCAAGTTCAAATGTATAAGGTGTCTAATATTGTGATGATGATGATGAGACTGTGATACATGCACACACGCGCATGCCAATGCATTGCTTGCAGCTTTCTGGAAAACACAAACTAACCGAGTAGACACACGGCGGTTAAAAGAATCCGCATGTATGTATGTATATATCCCTGTCTGGCTAAAGATGAGGCGAAGAAACATATTTTGTGATAAAGCACGTGTTTAATCACCAGTAAACCATCTTCAATTACAATGGACATGGGGAATTCCTTTTTTCTAAGATATATAACATATCCAAACAGATGAGATGAATTTTTCCTTTTAAATTCAAGCAAGTTTTGCTAAAATATATATATTATTCTAGTTGCACTTATAAGTTGAATAATTTATAGAAGATGAAGTAAACCCCTTCCCTTTAGAGATGTATAGGCAAAGCTGAATATTAATTAGTATTCACCGCGTCAATGCGTAGGAAGTATGTATGAAGGCTGCAGAAAGCGGTATACAGGAGGAACTAAACAAATCCTAGTCTTACCCAATTTGTCAGTTTATGATGATTCGTAAATCCCGAATTACTCAGGGTTGCACACACAACTCAGCATCGAAGCTGGAGAGGAGGAAAGCTGGAGAGGCTTGTGCAAGAAGTACAGTACGTATACAACACAAAATAAAACTGAGACAAAAAGTTATGACGCCGGTTTCACAAGGAGGAGAAGAAGCAGTCGCACGGTAGTCAACTTTCATTCAAAGCTTTTCTTAGAATTGTTATTCAAAAAATCAAGTGCTGCGGTGTTACACAACATGCAAACTGACACACGTAGAAAACTACTACTACTACTTAAGTTGACATTATGGCATGGCTGATATATATGGTGTCACCAAGGAAAAGGGTGAAGCAACGCTCAAGCACAAGTATGCTCCACTGTCAACCAACCACAGCTATATACTTTTGGTTCAGCACGTTTTCCCCCCTGAAAACTTTTATTATTTGTATTGTATTGGGTTAACAATGTAATAGTAAGTACAAGTAGAAGGATTGAGCTGTGAAGTTTGTTGGAGTGGTGGTGAGGAGAAGAAGACGACAGAAGAAGGAGCACATGAGAAGCCAAAAGTGCACTGCATTCATTTGCCAGCCCAAGCTGCAACTAACTATAATAATGTTTTGTGCAAAAGCAAACACGTTTAGTTTAATACTTCTCAACCCTTTAGTGTGCATACCAAACCGATAGCAACCACCATCCATCCACCACGAACCATTAGCATTAGCATCATGATCATTTTCTTCTCTACTCTACCCAAGTAATAACATGTTTTTCTTGTCAGATTCCCAAAAAGTCCATAATATCTTCTTGAGATGACGATGAGATGAGGATGATGACGACGGTGATTTAGAAAAAGGAAAACTGCCTCTCTCTCTCTCTACGTAATAAAGTGAGCACCTTATTCTTACCCTGTGGTTCACACACACACACACAAACAATCAACTCGAATTCGAGTATCAACTCACTCAGCAAATCCCCAACATTCCCATACGATTATGATGGTGGACTACAATATCTACTCAACAAAAATTATTGCTTCCACGCTCAAAATGCAACGCAATATTTAGCTGTCCCATCCCCATCCAACTCCAATCATCCTCATCATCTTCATCATATATTCTTATCTATAAGGATATGTGTTGTAGTCACAATACGACACTAATGTCAAATCCTTTGACTAGAAAAAATAAAGATCATTTTTTGAGAAAGGAACTAAAAAAAATGCTCAGTTCTCCGTCTCATCAGTGGAGCTGGGGTGGTGGTATAGTGGGCTCAAGAAAGGATATGTCAAAAACGATTTCTTTTCGTTCTAAAACATCCACATGTGCCCACACACATACATCATACAAAAAAAACAGATCGCAATTTGCGTATGACTCTGCTCATGTACGTTTATGCAAATACGTATGCAATAATGCAAGGGATCATCATGAGGAGGGGAGAACATTGAAAATTACTTTCTCCTAATTCATTTCCAGAAATTGTTTTTACTGACCACATGAGAATGAGGTGCCTCCACTCAATCACTTTGTTCATAAGCATTTTATGACTTTTTTATATGGTTTGGGCTTGCATTGAATAGTTTGTTCTAGTCAGTTGCACCCCCACACACACAAATCATTTCCACACTTGTTCTGGAATGTTCACTGGGAGCAGCGAGACACAAAGATTAGTCTTATGGTGACGGGATGATAATGATGATGGTTTACTTGTGTTCTTGTTGATGATGAGGATCATAATGATGTGGAATGAGTTAGAGATAGGATGCCGAATGACTGATAAAGGAAGTGATGTTGTTGGGAAACAATAGTTGGACAAGCGTATAATATGCATAGATATAGATATATTGGATGATGGAGGGAAACAAATAGCGTTTATAATAGGATTGTGTTTTTATGCATGTTAGTGATGGTAATTAGATTTGTACCGTGATTCTATGTTTGGCTTGTTTGGTCTTTCTTTATTATAGACAATGCATGTAGGCGACCAAAAAGTCAAAGAGAGAGAGAGATAGAGAGACGAATGAGCACAGCCACCCGTTGCATGCCAAAAGGTAGGTAAAAATCAGTGCATGCATCTGATTGTGATAATCAATGGGTGTTGTAAAAATGAAATGCATCACTGAACATGACAAAAAAATTGCTTGACTCGTCATCCTCATTCTCAAGTCTTACGTTTTTTTGTATACGTATATTTATATTTATTCCTCTCTCCCCTATCTCTCTCCCAATGTAAAAGGATATTTTTCGTCAAACAAAATAAATTCCAAGAAATAACAAATCCCACACAAATTGGATTAGACACTATGCTTATTCATATGAGGATAGGATGCTAGGTTTTACGAGTTCCAATAACTTACAAGGATCCACTGGTTTGTGTAATGTAACTTCCATTCACAACAGTAGTCATTTCACACATTTATTTTGGAAAGAATGATATTAAAGGAAAAATATTGGAAGTTTTTTTTTCTCTCGTATTCTTTCCGAAATTGACGTACACCACCAACAGTTCTTTAACAATAATTTACAAGTTTCAATAGTGCCCAACCACCACACTACCACACATATTTCATTTGTATACCACGCTCAATTCACTTGAAATTGCAGTTGGCATCCTCTCCTAAAAAGCGAAACAAAAAAGGCTTTTTTTGAGTCTAGCACATTTTTCTTAACCGAAATATTTCCAAACTATTTTTTGTCACATTCCCTCTTCCCACAAAAAAATCACTATTCTCACTTTTTCCAAAGTGACAAAGAAATCCTCAGATACTTATTAAAAAGGTATGAAAAAAAACATGCATGTATGCTAAAACGATGGTCCAAAAACGAATTCAGCCAAAACACGAAAAAACTGATTGAGAGGGAAGATACAGAATAATAATGATCGTCCAAGATATTCCATGTTATGTTTCGGAGCTTTGCTCCTGCACAAAATTTTGAGACACTCCACCTTCCTCTCCACTCAACATCAAAATCTTGAAAAGCCGAGCAGTCTTGTGTTGAACAAAAAATGTACAAATCCCTAGAGCTCACGCTGTTTCCTACACTACACAAAGTTTTGGCAAGGACAAAACTCTGGTGTAACTTTGTAACTTCTTTTTTTTTGCCAAAATACATACACAATAAGCAATGAATAAATGAAGAGTACTCTAGTAATACTCATGTTGATTGTGGTTCGGAAACCAGCCGTTTTGAAACTAAAATGTTCGTGCCTCATCGGAAGTTTGTGCCTAGTTGACATTTTAAAAAAAATAGGGGAGTAGTGCAGTGTATTGTACACTTGCTCAATTCAAATCTTATTTATGTTGAAATGAAACCGTAGTTTCAACCGTGT
Organism: Orchesella flavescens; assembly: GCA_964034955.1. Taxonomy (NCBI): domain Eukaryota; kingdom Metazoa; phylum Arthropoda; class Collembola; order Entomobryomorpha; family Orchesellidae; genus Orchesella; species Orchesella flavescens. The sequence goes on from OZ035953.1 coordinate 53,509,267, forward strand.
GAAAAGAATGTGCAAACCCTACTGTGACTGTGGGCATCTCTATGTATTTTTCAAAATATCTGTTTTTACACCCTCCATCCAATGCAATGCAATGCATAAAATAGTATGGTACAATAGAGCTAATCAGCACTCAAGTCAATATTTTGTTGAGGAAGAAGAACAAAAAGTTGGAACTATTATGTAGATATGTATGTATATGCGTGGCTAAATACATTTTAAATCATTCATAGGAAAAAAGATTAGTTGAGAAAAAAAGTAAACCGTCAACCGTCTCTTATTGAAACTTGGGGGAGCATGTTTTCTTAACTAAATCTTCAACTCTCCTCCCATAGATTTTGACAAAAACTGATGGTGATCCTCTCCTGCTCCCTAATCTGGTCCACATATGATGATGAAATGGATGAGCTTTTTCGCTCCTTTGTTACGTTACATGGTTTACAAAAGGCTGCTGGCGAAGAAATATTTATATTGAGTGAAAACTGTGAGCGAGCTAGCTGTTCCTACCGAACATGTTCAGCTGTTTGCAAGAGAGCTCCAAGACAAAAACGAGTCTGAATCCAATCCAATCCAGCCACCGATTCAAATGGTATAAGTAAGTATATATACGTAAATACACATGCATAATAATATGTAGTCGCTACACGGTTCTTTGCCTATTCTCTCGGTTTAATGGCTTTCTCTCCCCTTCTCTATTTTTACATCTTTTCTTCTACAAACAGTTGTTTTTTCCAACACCATTAACTTCCAAGATGATCTGATGATAATGGGTTTTTGTACTTGTTGCTTCACTTGTTAGAGCCATGAGCTAGCCATCCATCCATCCTTTTTCCTCTCCTTTTATTGCAAACAGACCTGCTAACCTAGTCCAACGTCGATGCATTGCAATGTTTAATCTATTTAGATTACATTGTCATGGCGCACATTCAATCGAATGCGAGAAGAAAATCTTACAAGGAAACTTTTGGCATCTACCATCCATCCACCAACTAAAATTGGCTTTGTTCAACAAACTCCTTCCTCTTTCTTGCCCAAACATGAGGCAATTCCTTTCTCCGAATCACACCTCCGCCCTCTACTTTTAATTAATTGTTTCCAAAAAGCCGTTTTTAAGTAAAGTATTCAAGGCTTCCACGAAGCACCCACGTTTGTATTAGTTTGCATAGAAAATCGAAAACCCAGAATGATTTTAAATGCTGACTGAGTCATCACGGACAACCTTTAGGTTAGGGATGATGATGCATAATACATGCCGTGTGTTTGTATACAGTGGAGAGTTTTTTTTTTAAAAAAAACTAGCAACACATAGAAATAAGACAGCTGTTCCAGCTGTGAAATCCGCTGAGTGAGATAAAGAGAAAAATGTGTGACGCCACAAAACAAATGGATGAAAGCAAGCACAAGTATTATTTGTCCTCCTTTTTCTCATCATTTTTATTTCACACAGTGCAGCTGATTTTGAGACTTGAGATCATAATCTAAAATAAACGTGAGACCTTTTAGACATTTTCATTCTTGGAAAAGGTGTGCGTTTGAAGGCAGGATGCATAAATCGATTTCCAAGGAAGAAATATTGATGTCGCAAAAAGTATTTCGGTGACAAAGTGTCTAAAAAAAGGAAGCTGCGTAGTCACACACTTGTATATAATGTACAGAGTAAAAATGCTGATGATAGTGATGATGACCTTCCCTCACCTAAAAATAATGACAAGCAAGCATGTATATTTGCGAGCATAGCGTTGTGGGAGACTCAAATCTTTTACATTGAACATAGTTAAAGGGAGAGAGAGAGGGAAATGATACATTCACAAATGAGTGTAGGTTGTGGTGCGGTGTTCCGCGAAAAGATAACAGTAAAAATGACAACGCGTATAAAAATGCATCAGATCCACATCCACCTCATAATGACAAATGCATAAATATGAGTACTAGCAGCCAACCTAGCCATTGTTTTCCTTTTAAATATTGTTATATCGTTCAATGAGCACACGATAAACCTGAAGGCAGATTAATGGTTCACCTCTCTCTCTGCAGCGTCATCATTTGTTAGGGTATCTTAAGCATTGTATATATCTATGTATTGAGCATGTGTATATATATGTATGTGTGCGGTCGTTTATCATTTCCACTCCGACTAAACTCCACAAGACTGAATTTGTGATACATTTCAGTCTTGTACATTCTAATGAGCATTATCATTTTTTGGTTTGTTGGGCAATGGCAATGCACTCACTTCACTAGCTCGAAACGTAAAGAGGCATGGCAAGTTGATGAATCATCCACTGTCTCCAATATTTTCATCATCATCATCATCATCAACATCAACAACATCAACAACAACACTGGCATTGGATTGAACAGAATACAATGCATGGGATAACTTGTCTAACTAACTTTTTAAAATTATATTCCGACCAAGCGCCAGAGCTAGTGAGTCACTCATGCAAAATAAGAGAGTGGAGGAGACCGTGTGCCAAAATAATCCGGGAAACCAAGTCGAATGAACTCTGTCTTTCCTCTGTTAGGATTTAGTTTGCATATAGATTATGTACTTACACAACTTATGTAAGTATACACAATAACGCCCAACAAATTCATGTGCATTTAAAACACGCCGAAGGAGATAATATCATGTGACTTCATGTACTTTATCGTAGCGTGTATTTAGGTATTGGAGATACGTAGAGAGATACTTATTATTCAATTTTTTTTTAGCTCTGTGCCATTTACTACTTGGGAGCTTATTTCTACCGTATTTTTTTTTCTATAAAAAATATTTTTGTCTTGGGCTGGCTTCGTAAATATTAGATCCTTTTCCAAGTACTTGTCAATCTTGTTTGGTTAAATTTGTGCTTGCAAAATGAAAACAAGTCATGCTTAACGATGTATTTGCTGAGAATTAGTTTCTCAGCTGAAAATTTCTAATTGTAGGTTATGGTAAATGTTACGCAAGTGTGTAGGAGACAAGAAAGAAATTGTCAAAGCAGCTCATCAATTCGTAGTGATATTGATCCTCTGTCAATTTATCTATGTTGCCAGACATAAACAGAAACTCGAGGAAAAATTAAAGCTGAGAAGCATTTTGTTGTGTAAATATTTTTACAGGATGACTTACATGTCATTATTTATAACTAAATGGGTAAGTTAATTCACTGGAGTGGTCGAAAAAAATTTATTGGCAGACTGAACTTTGTCCTTACCCACGAAAATCATTACAAATTTGTGTGTGGCCCTAGACATGGAGCCGTTTAAATTTTTTCTAGCTCCCCCAACTCGCCAAATTTTAGATGTAAAAATAAAAATCCTCATTTAATGAACATATTCGTCAGTTATGAAGTTGTCTGAAAAGGTTAGGTCGATCCCATTATGTTCAGGCTAATGTTTTGCTGCCGTTGTCGTTATTTCATTTTAAATTCTTGGAAGTCATATTATTGGGAAATGAATGCATGGTTGACGGTAATAGAGTTTATGGTATCCAATTTACTTTAACTGCTTGGGTGGGATTTGCACGTAGAGTGAGAGGAAAAGGCAATTAAGAAAAGCCATATAGACAAATGCTTTCAATTTTTTAATTTTAGTTTTGGATTCGCCTATATATGTAATATTCTGTTTTCGTCGTCTACTTCATTTTTGTAAACTGAGCTGTGTCTCGATGGATGTTTAAACTGTTTTTTTTTCCTGGTAAAGAAGTTGTCCTCCAAATAAATGAGGACATTGTTTTTTTTGCAGTTGAATTCGATACGCATTATATGTGCTGTGAAGGAACCAACCGCGTGTGCAACCAAGTTCTAAACCAAGATTTTACAAATGTCAAATGACAATAAAATTCGTTTTGGCCACTGCTACTTCTCCTTCTGTCCAACAACTGGAGTGAGTGAGTCTCTTGAGACAGGATACTTAAAACTGTCTCGGCAAGGGGGCTTTTTCAACTTTTACTCATGAGCTAGCAAGAAGGAAGGTGTTGCCTTCTTGGCCATATTTGGTGATAAAAAGTATATCTTAGTCCACACACGTGCATGAATATGAATCAGCTCTACATTGTTCAACTCCTTCAAGGCGATTTCTCACTTGCGGGTACATTTTTGGCCCATGTGCATGAACTTAAATGTTGATTTAACTTGAATGTAGCTACTGAACAAGGAAATTATGAGAATATATTGAATAGAAGGATATTTCAAGAGTTAGCTATCCAGGCTACTTTAGTTTAAAATACAAATGCTGAAAATTTCATGAAACCCTGGAGATCTTATTGATCCGCTTGTAAAGTATTATTTCATGAGGTAACAATGGCCACCAAAAACCTAGTACGTTTCCCTGTTAAAATTCGGCAAGAAAAAATGTGAAATAAACATTTTTTTAATTTTATGGGTAAGCTGAAACCACATTTTCCTTCGCCATTTTCTGCTGGTCGGGTCAGAAAAAAAGTATGTTCAAGAATTTTATGAGTGTTTCTCCATAATAGAGACACGCAAAGAATGCTCGTTATCGGAAAATGAGACGGTGATATGATGCAGTATAAGCTATACAGTTTATGTACCTACCTGGTACATGCATAAGTACTATCGGATTGCATACCAAGGCATAATTTGCCTGTGTGTGCGCGTTTGCGTTCTGTTGTCTTGTTCTTCTTTTGAGGGATTTGTGGCATGCCATAAAAATTATCACATTTTGCAAATGCTAAATTTGTACATGTAAATCACCAAACATTATGTTCGAAGTGGATCGTAAAAATTAAGTGTTGCACTACAACTACAGAGCTACAACTAGAGATCTTTGGACTGTGGAGGAGCTGTCATTCTGTGATGCACACATTCTCACTTACTTTTTAACCCTCAATAATTGTATCTGCTCCGCTTGTGTAAGCCGGCCGTGATTTTAAAAAGGGACCGTGAAATAATATAACGGATTTGTACGTCTACTTGGCGTCATGAAAAGCAGTGCATGTCAAAGATTATCTTTTTGACAATACCCAAATGAATATTTTTATCCATTTTTTTTATTGTTTCCCGTTTTATTAAGATAAAAACTGAAGGAAAACATGCAAGCTTTTCGTATTCTCTATTCTCTTTATCCATATAAATTTGGAAATGAAACACGATCTGTTTCACCAAGAGAAAAACACTTGCAACTTGATACTTGATCTCATCGCATTCATTTTGATTCATGTGCTCAAATAAGGAGAAATCAAGTCACCTTGCGTTCATTATGTTGAGAGACACATCTTCTGTAATGCACCTCCTCTATTTTTATATATAATATGTATGGTTTATACATTGTGGACATATCACTTTAGACATCACTGTCCAATTACATTAAACGCAACAATTGACCACCTGCGGTGACTTCCTCATTAGGCCTACAATACATATATACTGCTGACGACTTTTTTTTGCAAGGAGATCTAAGCTGCTACACACACTTCAAAACTTGCAATGCCCTGACCAAAGAGAAGAGACAAAATGTTTTCCTTATGAAACTATGGAAATGTACTGACGACTCGTACTCATTTTTTCACGTGGGTCGACTTTTCTTCTTGTTGCTGTTCAGTGGAAATTAATATCAACTTTAAACTGCTAGCCCAAGCTCTAGCTAACAATGAAAAAAGTAATATAACAGCGAAAAAGAACAAATACATGCTACACAAACAAAATTCTGTCTAGCGATTTGTTGCAAAACAGGAGGGTTTGAATGGTATCTCCAAAAGAGAACACGTTTATGGAATTGGTATATCTCCATGATTTTTTTTCTGCTGGTTGTTAACTGGCTGGAAGCGTAATAATTCGTGATTTTGTCTACAAAATTTAGACCCCATATTAGGATAGTTAAGGCTGGCTGAAAACATTTTGTGCATTCATTAGGATGATGATCAAGATCATCATAAAAAGATTATTATATGAGGAGAACTTGCAGTTCAGTCTACCATTTTATACGACTAAATATACCTATAAAACAATACGCTTCTAAATGGGGATGAGTTTATAGTTCATGAATTGTTATATTACTACATGTAAACCGAAATTACTTTAATATTAATTCAGCATAAAATATTACCATGTTGTAAACGTCAATGATTTCTGGGTCGGTGGTTCTTCCTGACGTCATTTCCGAAGGGACAGTCACACTTCGTCGAAACAACTTGGGTTTTTTGCTCAAGTCACTCATCAACCGAAGTGACTCTGGCTCCCCATCCACACTTTCACTCTTTAACATTGTTTTAAACATGATTGATGATGGTAATCACCGAATGTTTCACAGTATTCTTTTTAAAATATAATAAAGATGAACTAGTCTACTCTCCTGTCCCACAAAGCGTAAAGGAAATCACCTTGAAAGAGCAACCACAGTTAATTAACTCAATGATTTGATGTACTACCTGCTACTAATTACCAAGATGTTGACTAATGTGACAACAGTAATCATTGAGCATAATGCCCCAAGGAAAGAAGACACAAAACTAAATGTTAGTAATCAAATCCGATCAGATCAGCAGAGGCGTAGACTAACTATCAACATGAATCGGTATCTTTGATCGTTTCATCAATATTATTGCGTTCTCTTCATCAATTTCTCACCGCGTCATTGTCATATCCATAAAACTTTTTTGATGACTCTGAGCATCCAATACAATGAAGGAAGCGCTCAATAACTCATTTTTTCAAGAGCCACACACAAATACGCATTGTCTTTTAAAGGACACATTGGTGAGGCGGCACCAAAAACCCAAGTTGATATTATTCACATCAAAAATCAAAGCTGCTCCGCTCCACATTAAACTATCTTCATAATGAGAAGGATATTATATTCTAGAGAAGATGAATCTTGATGGCGATGCAATGCAATGCAATGTTGCCTCGTAATTTATATCGATTGAATCGCACTCATCATATCCACAGTCATATCCATACGTATTTAACTCGACAAACCAAAACCAAAGCAAAAAATGTGAAAAGTAGGAACACCCAAAAAGAAATAGATTCCTTTAATTACTTTTTAACTTGTTCGCTTGAATACCACTTTGCATCATTCTCGAATAAAAAAACAGGAATATGAGTTTATCAACCCACACAGAAAACACAAACACTCGTGTAGGTACATATATGAATGTGATGAGGCGAATGACGAATACTACGTATGAGTAGTGGGTACGTTGTCTAGAGCTGGATTTGGAAAAGACCTTGATAAATATTCAATCAATAGTCTTGCACTGCTTGCTCCTATGATGTCCAGAGAGGCAACTGTTTCTCAACGTTTTTGTTGCGTACGTAGGCTTTAACTAATAGCAATTAAAAATTTTATTACATGTACACGTAAAGACAGCATTAATTATTATTGTTTGAGCGAACGTTCGTTTAGTCAATTAAATGATATTGCACAATGAGGTGTTTGAGCAAAGCCGCATTGAGTACACTAATAACGAAGTAATCACCGTTAATTTTTTTTACTGTGCATTTTTCACTCACTTGAGCAATCACCATGTCTTGACGTGATCATGTATAAAATATTTGCTATTTTTAATCCCTGTTGTTTGTATTTAGCGTTTATAAAAACGCATGTGCCACCGCAAATTTTTCCAAAAGATGAGGAACGGCTTCAAATAATGTCATCATGAATGACTCAATTTTCTAACAACAAATTTTCACGTTGTATTTTTACACCAAACTTTTGCTATTTAAAAGTAACTTTCTTCAAAAATCCCACTGAAAAGTAAGTTGTAAGTTTGTTTAGTAGTTTTTCCATCCAACAAAAATGTTTTGCTACTTGTTTAGAGAGAGGAAAGAGAGCAACTGGAGATAAGAATACACAGTTGGTCACACACACGTTCACTCAGTTCAGCAACACTGAAAGGTGATAGTATGAAAAAAAAATAAGATAGTAGAAAATGAAACTAAGTAAGCAGCATCCAACATTTCTGGCAAAAGATTGAGCACATTGAGCAGCATTGGTTTCAACAAAAAAACTAAAATAAAATAGTTGATCCAAATCTTTAATTTCCTACACATAACATGATGCATAAAAAAGACGCATGCTCGCTCCGAAAAAGCTAGATATTTCGAGTATGGTTGAATGGCTGTTGAGGGGAACGTTACATTACAAAAAAAAAGTGGTGTTATGTTGTGAGAGAGTCGGGAATAAAAGGTGACATGTGTCGTCTTACTCCGCACTCTCTAAGTTTCCACACTACTCCACTGAAAAACGATGATGATAATAATAATATCAGCTTGAGGATGAGGACGCACTCAAAAGGATTTTACTGGGAAAAGTGCATGTGTACTAGACATACCATCTTCATCAACGAAATTCTTAGTCCTACTTCAAGCACTCGATGTGTATTTACTCCAATACAATTTTCTCTACGCTGCGCTACCGCAATGAAATTAAGGAAAATGTCAATCTTCATAAAAGCTAAAACCACAACGGTTTTTTACTTGGGAAGAGGCATAGGTCACAACGTTTAAAATTATTGCAAGGAACTACTATTTGATACACTCAAGTATTATGCAGATTAAAAACAACTCGATTCGAAAAAGTCACAAAGTTGATTAGATTCGCTAAAGCACACTGCCCCAATCTCTGTAAGCCGTGAAATGCTCTTGTGCACGTTGTACGAGAGGGACGACAAAATGCCGAGTGTTTTCCCTTTATTCTTTGCAAATCAATTCGTGCTGATGTGATGTGATGTAGTGATGCTGGTGGCTGTGGATTTTTACAATAGGAAAATGGAATGAGAGAACGACGGACGTAAGCCGACTGAACGTTTGGTCATTGCTCTACACATAGTAATATAGGGAATTGGCATGTGGAGTGAGTGCATACAACAACCGTTCATCACTGTATACTCAACTGAAGCAGCAACTGGCTCCAATACTTTGCTGAGCAGCAAATGAAATGTACCCTAAGGTTTTGCGTTCACGATCACGATGGTACCTAAACTGTTTATTGTACAACAACAATCAGCGAAACCTGCACATACACATACTAGTAATGTAGTGTGGCAAGCAAAAAAACTCTCAAAATGTCAACTCGAAGACGGGGCGCCGATGTGAGGAGAGTGATGCACATCATCTATTAAATGCTGATTATATTAAGAAAGAGCTGACTTTGGTGTCATATTAAAAATGAGATGGTTATATTTCTAATAGTAAGACTTAGGTACTGCCTTATATATTTATTATACCAGCACACATTTTTGAGTAGCAGCCACCAGGCACTCTTAATTGAGACGCAACAAGTTTTCATCATAATCATCGTTTCAACTGGGGAACCAACTTGGCATATCCTGGTAGTTATAGCAAACTAAAATGTAATAATTAAGAATATAGGTTCTGTAATGGTGATAAGATGCTTGTAGGATTGATAGCTAAGTAGTTGAAATTATAGATATATCTCACAGTGAGTTGTTATAATAAGTCTATGTGAGCGTGTTATTGTAATTTAGGTTTGTAATTAATTATATCCCCAACACATCATTTTTAGAATTTAGTTGGGAAAAGTAATTAACTAGATTGTATGGTTTTTCATGGTTACGTTAAATATATTTGATTTAAGTCACGTTTCGTTATTTTTGTTAAAATAATATATTACCTTAAGGGTTATAGGTATATCTGGATAGAAATAATTATCAGCACTGCTTCAGCAGGAGCTGAAGCTTTTCTGTGTGTTGGTGTGTTAGGGAGAAGTATATTTATGTAAATAGCTAACATGAGAAATGTATGAATGTATCTGTGTACCTATTTGCTGATGCAATGATGATGATGATGACATGAGATTTGTCGTGGGCTATGGTTTATGCGTTATTGCATCAGGCTCAGCTGGTCAGGGCAATGCACTGCATTGACCCAGTGTCCCGTTATGTTGACATAACGGCAGCGTGGGAACGACCAATGACCGGTCAAGTACCCACTATGGTGGTGTGATCGGAGTTGCAAACGTTTACATATAATTATGTAATCTTGTGAGTAGTATATAAGGTAGACTGAATAAATGGAAAGGGACAGTTGGATCCCGAGACAACACCAATAATCATCAACAGTAGTGCTCCTCCGTACACTCATTTCTAGTCATACGCAACATCATATTTTCCGAGCATAATAGTCCTAACATCTTACTCCGCACTCTCTAAGTTTCCACACTACTCCACTGAAAAACGATGATGATAATAATAATATCAGCTTGAGGATGAGGACGCACTCAAAAGGATTTTACTGGGAAAAGTGCATGTGTACTAGACATACCATCTTCATCAACGAAATTCTTAGTCCTACTTCAAGCACTCGATGTGTATTTACTCCAATACAATTTTCTCTACGCTGCGCTACCGCAATGAAATTAAGGAAAATGTCAATCTTCATAAAAGCTAAAACCACAACGGTTTTTTACTTGGGAAGAGGCATAGGTCACAACGTTTAAAATTATTGCAAGGAACTACTATTTGATACACTCAAGTATTATGCAGATTAAAAACAACTCGATTCGAAAAAGTCACAAAGTTGATTAGATTCGCTAAAGCACACTGCCCCAATCTCTGTAAGCCGTGAAATGCTCTTGTGCACGTTGTACGAGAGGGACGACAAAATGCCGAGTGTTTTCCCTTTATTCTTTGCAAATCAATTCGTGCTGATGTGATGTGATGTAGTGATGCTGGTGGCTGTGGATTTTTACAATAGGAAAATGGAATGAGAGAACGACGGACGTAAGCCGACTGAACGTTTGGTCATTGCTCTACACATAGTAATATAGGGAATTGGCATGTGGAGTGAGTGCATACAACAACCGTTCATCACTGTATACTCAACTGAAGCAGCAACTGGCTCCAATACTTTGCTGAGCAGCAAATGAAATGTACCCTAAGGTTTTGCGTTCACGATCACGATGGTACCTAAACTGTTTATTGTACAACAACAATCAGCGAAACCTGCACATACACATACTAGTAATGTAGTGTGGCAAGCAAAAAAACTCTCAAAATGTCAACTCGAAGACGGGGCGCCGATGTGAGGAGAGTGATGCACATCATCTATTAAATGCTGATTATATTAAGAAAGAGCTGACTTTGGTGTCATATTAAAAATGAGATGGTTATATTTCTAATAGTAAGACTTAGGTACTGCCTTATATATTTATTATACCAGCACACATTTTTGAGTAGCAGCCACCAGGCACTCTTAATTGAGACGCAACAAGTTTTCATCATAATCATCGTTTCAACTGGGGAACCAACTTGGCATATCCTGGAAGCTTTTTTTGATACACAGAATACATTTATTGAGTATTAACAGAGAAGTTTCAAATATTTATTCCTGAGCCTAAGTAAACAAAATTTTTAAATCATCGAATCGAGTCACCCAATAAATATTACTCAGATAAATCTCAAAACTTTGTTAATACGGTAGCGCGAGCACACACACACACACATACTCACAACAAAACAGATTTGATTTCCGTAGGAATGCCAAAACGTAAGCAAAATTCCACATCTAGCCTCCTCTACAAAAATAGCATGCTAAAATGTGTGTATATATGCAAAGACGGGACGGAGTTATGTATGTATGTATCTTCTTTGTGTGCACGAATGTGAGCACATTTCTTCAACCTTAAAAGTATACATAAGTTTGTTCTTGCATGGGGAAAAAAATGTTTGGCGTTCCATAAACAACAACTGATTTATATGCCGAAAATGGTTTATGGAGAAAATGTCATAGAGAATGTGTAATAAAAGTCGATATTATGTGGCATAAAACTTTTTGCAGCCAGCAGGCACTTTAAAACAACATGATTTTTAAACTTCATTTTTATGGATGCTTTCTTCTCCATAACCTTTATGTTTTTGCCTTCACTAATTTTACAAACTCAAAGTGTAAATATGCAATCTACTAATTACATATAAATGTTATAAGGAACAAGATGCTTTATTTATGCAGAGAGTTTAATAATCGATTAACTTTGATGCAATCAAAGGAGAACCTCTTGTTAATGAGATGATGAATGGTGGTAGTCATTTCAAATTCTAGTGGTCTTGATTATGATCTATGATAATTACTCTGTATTTAATATTAAAATTTGTTGGAGACATTAAAATTTAATGCTCATTTTGTAACCGAAGAGGAATAGCCCCTTTTCGTGAGAGCTCATTAAACAACACCACTCTGTTTAGATTTTTTGTTGAAAGTCTCGCACCAATTTACAAACGTTCAGACAAGGTCCATATCAATGGAAACCGGAGTCATTGTATGATTACATTAGTCCTTTTTCCCATACGTCATAAAAATGTCGCTTTGCAAACTATCTCAAGTTTTGAATTTCAGTTTCATATCTCATCTCATATTACTACCATTAATGAACCGAAGCAAGAGCCAGCGCAAAAAGGCAATAATCGAAATGGGAAAATCATTTTATTTTAGTGGGCTCTCCAGCAATCAAACAAGTCATTTTGGCGTGGCATCACTACTGCACCATCATGATGGAGGTCATTTAACTCGGTGCGCCGTGCATCATCCTTTATATACCTAGTGCACACGTATCCAAAAAAGATGTAATCTGGCTCGTTTGGGTCAAACGGATAAAATAAAGCTATTTATTATTTACTATCAACTATAGCGCATACACACTTGGCTTTGCGCTTCTTCATCCTTTTACACTCCATAATGTTGGATTGCATACAACAGATGCGTGTTAAAAGCTGATGCAGTTGCCCATTTTCATTCGTTTTTATGACGATGCGGGATGATTGGACTAATATGAGACGCTTATCTCTTTTCTATGATGATCATGATGATGATGATGATGACGACGACGACGACAACGAAGATGGAGAAAGAATAGAATGGGTTGCAAGTTGCTTGAACACATTTGTATATTATGTATATGATTTTGAAACAACCATAATAACCGTTTACATGAGCTTTACACGTAAATGGTCAACCATGCGAATGGGAAACAACAAACGTAAACTAACAAGAATGACTCTCCCTCTCTACTTTTTCATGGCTGGAAAAAAGAATAGAAGAAGAAGAATGAGTGAGTGAGCTTCTTGGGATCAATGTGATGATGATTGCAACCCCACCCTGTTCAACTTTTTTTTGAATCCGCCCTAAAGCACAGCCACTTCCATTCTTGCTCATTTTTGTTTCCAATCCATAATTTCTAGGAGAGAAACACGGAGACTGAAAACGACCAGGATGATTAGGTGACAACTCATTCCAGTTTTTATCCATTTAACAAGCCCAAACCTGAGCACTAATCAACTAATCACTTGTTTCGTATCATAAAACCAATTCTTAAATCACCAAAAGATTCAATAGAAACCAGAGTTTGCTTGACATTAAAATTAATGACACGACGACGCATGTATGCAGAAACCACAAGTAGGATTTGCTGCTCGTTTTTTTTGCAAATGAAAATTTGCACTTGGTTCTCCATTATGTTGCGCCAACACTCATAATTCATCACAAGTAAAAAAAATAACTTGCAAATAAAAGAGTTAGTGTTTTTGAAAACACGCCTTCTAGTTGAACTTTTGAGTTTTACTATTAAAAGTATAGACATGATGTGTTGAGCGAAAAATCGGCTTTGTTCCAAAGGCCATTACTTTCCTACAAATATAAAATCGTGAATTCTTTTCTATTCACGATCCTTTGTCAAAAGAATAATTGGAATTTTAAGTAAGTAGTAAAGTCAAAAGTAGGAGTTGTTAAATTTAACGAGTTCATTAGAAACGCATTCCCAATCCGATCCTGTGATTGCAAAACGAAGAAATTTTGTAGCTGGACAGAAATAGTTGAACTTTAATAATAGTATTATCTAATGGTAAGACAAATTATAATTTTGGCAAAGAACATGGTAGATAGAATGCACAGATTTACCACTCAGTCATAAGGCATGGCATGAGTTAGCATTTGAGTTTTGAGTCTTTTAAAGCATTCGCCTCTGGCTCAACTTGTAATATTTCAACGCCAGAATAATATTGTGAGAATTTTTATATAACAATTCATGTCGATAGATATCAATACCAAACAGGAACAGATCTAAGTCTGTTGCAGGGCTTTCAAACTTCGCCTTCTTTCCTATTTCACTTTTCAGATTTTCGAGTTAGTAAAGAGTATCTAGCCGACTTGATATTTTTCGTCTTTTGCATAGTCATTTGGTACTTTTTTCTACAAAACCCCTGCCACTTGGTGGCTGAATGTTGCAAATGTAACAGTAAATATTTTCAACGCATGACTTATTCTTTTAATTGTTGTAGTCTCAAATTCTATGAGTAGTTTTATTTTTACATGAATGCACAACTGGCTGCCATTGTTTGCTCCAGAAAGACCCATAAATAATTTTATTATTTATTATATTACAGCTAAGTTTGAAAGCTTTAGGGTTACTTTGTGTAAAATCGTTTTTCCAGCTTCTCGTAGTTGTAGCTACTTCATGAAAAACAAAAACCAACAAGGTATGCTTACAATGCTGGAATTTATAGAGCGTAAAGAGTTGTGTGCCACAAATTCTACACATGACGAGTAATTATCACCTCAATAGAATTAGGCGGATGCGTCAAAATAAAAATGGAGATGTAGTGGAGATATACATATGAATTTTATACTTGAGGGCATCAAAGACATGACATACATGCTGATGATGATCGTGATGGCTACGTCACGCATGATACTAATCAACATCAATATATATTCCACTTCAATCAAATAACACATTAACCAACGTGCCATGCCATTTTCCCATTTCCAACCAAAATTATCCAATCTCCAGTCAAGCCGCATTTGTAGTCCTAATGTCACTCGTCAAGTCTGTTTCGTACACACATTAAGTAAGTATAAAAGGTATCTTGAACAAGGATTAGATTTGTGTAAATGCAAGTTTAATCGTATAATTATCGCATTACATCAAGGGCACGACATTTTTCCTAACCTTGGAATTAAGAGAGAGAGAGAAAAAAAACGAAATGAGTGTAAATAAGTGTGGATAAAAACATGTGTAGAAAGACCTTTTGCAAAGAAAAATTCTATGCAGTTTTATTCTCTTGAGAAAATACTTGGTTTCCATCATCACCAATTAAATTAAAAGAAACCCATGTTTTTGTAATGAGGACCGTGTTCCTAGTTGACAATAATGACAAAATGTTATGCAATTGTATTACATAGATTAGCCTCTAAAAACAGATTAATGTTTTGTATAAATATATATATGAATGCATTTTATAAGGACAATAGTTTGCATATAAATGGGAGAGCGGATGAGAAACGCAAAGGATTTTGTGGACACAACAAGTAAAGAAAAGAAGGGCTGCTGCATATTTTTCGATTCAAATTACATTTAATCTCTCAAATCACTCTTATATTTATTTATGTATTCCACATCAATTTCATAGACAAGGTAATTAATTAGAGAAGACGATACGAGGGATATAATATCGTACGAAATTCGTTTGAATAGTGAGCAAACTTATATATTTCATGTATGGATAATGCAAATTCTAAATATTATTCAGTTTAGGCATTCGTCTTCTCCTTAAAAAAAATTCACGTGCTGTTGCCACGCTGGCTGCCGATCGCTTGGAGATATGTAATGTAATTACTAATTAATTCCATTAAGAACTCGTTTTTGTAAACGAGGAGAAGAGCATTGATAACCGCTAAGGAGAAGAATGTTAAGGAATTATGTACTACTTCTGATATAACATGTAAAATACATGCGTTTTCATCCTTTCGCATTCATTTCATCAACAAACTGTTCGTGATAGACGGGGAGAGAAGCAACAAGTAATACGGCATTGTACTAAAATGACATTCAGCCCCTTATCAACTTTTGTATAATCATAAATTGTGTGTCTGTATGGATAATGCAATTGGTATGAATACAAAAAAAATAGAATTTGTTGTTTACACTCGTCAATGCATCATAATATCATTATTCAATCGCATATTATGTACGTGTACATCATCAACACAGCCAGTTAAAGTCTTAAGTAAAATGCGTCATTGAGATATTTCTTGATCAAAAAAAGAGAAAAACAATTTCCTTCAACATTCATTTCAATCAGAAAGTCCTTGTTAGAGATTTATGGAAGAAAAAAAAACAAGAGCTTTAGATGATTAAAAAAAGGACGTAATTAAAATTTAAAAAAGCGCATGAATGAATTTCCTTTAAAAATTCTCACATTTCCCCCTAACACTTGTAGCCTTGTTGCAGCTGCTTAGTTCTTGGAATAAAAAGAATGACAACTGGAAAAAATTATTTATTACCTTGTTATTGGCGTGAAGCACCATCAGGTTACTGTCAAGTATTTTGTTCGGATCGGGGGGACTATTCACCACCGGCGGTGAACAAAGCTCGCTTTTCAGTTCCTGTTCCTAAATTAAATTAAAGAATTCTAAGTAACAATTGACAAAACAATTTTTTTGCATGCATATAATATTAGATTTCAGCAAGGGATCATGCATGGTCAGGTGTCAGGTGTTTCACATCATAATAAGTTGTGCATGTGATGATAATGATAAGTGTGTAAAACTTTATCATAACTTATTTATATCGTCTTATCAGCGGAGAATATATTTTTTATTTGCATGTTGGAGGCATTAATAATAAATGTGTAAATAACGCACGTGGTTTGATGTTGACTTGTCGTTGTTTGTAATATACAATTTAGTTGAGAAGCCTCCGTTGTCTGAGCAAGATTTCTCGTGGCATTGATGCATAATATTTAGGATGGGGCCCACAAAGTTCCCATGCAAAAATGTGTACAACCTTGACAATGAAGAACAAAAGCGTACGCGAGTGTTTTTCTCACAATGCCGCTGCTGTTGATGATTAAGACTCACAAATTCCACTAATTATCACACACTCGAAATACTACAACACAATTGAGGAAACCAACACTTCTACTAGACCCGCAACTGTGCTTGGATGATGCGTGCAACATGTCTGTCACAAAATAAGTATATTCTCCGAACTCTCCGTCTCTTCAACCTTTTCTTAGAATTTCTTTCTGAACTAAACTAAACTTTCGATTTATTTGTATCCCAATGTGGATGAGTGTCAAGCCTAGTGTATGTTGTTGAATGTAGAATCTATATCTCTGCAAATAGGATTATGGCAGGCTAAAAAAAATTCTTGGGGTTGGTATGACACACAGGAATTCCCGAGTAAAATAAGAATTCCAACAAGAGGACAAATGACAAACAGGGTCTAACCGATAACTTCATACTTGACTGAATCTTTTCTCTTTAAACTAGTTGATGTCATCCTATTAAATGTCATACGATTCAAAAGAGACACTCAAGCACTCAGAGACACAAATGTTTAAACTCAATTTGCTTCAGTTTCAATATTATTAGAGACGGTCTACTTGACTGCCAATTAGTGGTTCGCTCACATAGAATGAAATGTAACAATACCTTTTAAAAAATTTGACGTGAGTGAGCTGAGCTTTTGCTCTGTGATATTCAGCAGCAGGAAAAAAAATGTTCTCATTCTCTCACTAACTAACTTTCTAAGACTGGACAGGTCTACGCGTACATCTTCAACCTAGCCGATCATCATCCATTCCATACTCTATGTGGACATTAGCAAACACATCCCATAATATTACAAGGCAGACAGACTCTTTCATTTGTCCGGTTCTTTTAGCTAACTTTACTTGCAGTTTTTTGTTGGATTGGATGAAATATATTATGTATGTACATGTAGGTATTCTTGTTCTTTGGTCACAAAAAAAAGTAGGATGAACGGGGATGAGAGAGACGAGTATACAATCTGGTTGTCCATAACCATAACCGTTGCAGACACGGCGAGAGCCAAAACCAAGTTAGTAAATCTCGTTACTTTTCTCTCTCTCTTGTCTGCTAGTTGTTGCTGCTCTTGTGTTGATTTAGGATTAATGCAAATTGAGGCGTATAAATAGTGTATGTAATGTCAGTGTACACTACATTTTTTTTCGCTTGTGGTGATGATGAGGATGATACACTCCTTTGAATAGGTGTATTATCGTTTTTCCCATCTCTCTCTCTCTCTCTTGTCCGTAATAATAGTGTACATATGATATGCATACAAAAAATTTGTCCATGCAACATACCTATAATACATGTGTAAATAAGTAAAAAAAATTGAACATTTTTATTTTATTTTAGATGATGCGAATAGAATGATGATGATGATATGATGCTTTGATGATGCATGGAGAGTTCTACAAAAGCAATGATTTTAAAGATAGACGGGAATAGATAGAGCTCTATTGAATTAGTCTTCTTTTTTTTGCCCTCTCGGATTTTATCCCACAAGCGAAACAAGTAGAAACAAATGCATACATAAAATATTGTACATACATACATTATATTCATCAATGCATTCTCTTTTGCAAAGCAGTTAAACCAGTAAAGAGTTGTGGATGCTTTGGTTAACACATAGTAACGTAATTTGATGTAACAGGCATGGTAACTCTTTTTTTGACAAAAAAGAAGCAAATCTTTGGGCATAAGTACGACTGGCAAAAAGAAATGGATTCACATTCCCTCTTATGCATATCATCATCATTGAATACAAGGTTTGAGAACGGAGTTGAAGTTGGCAAACCAAACCAAACCAGGCTCTGCACTTGCCACCACTCAAGTCTAACTTGACTTGCTAAACCAACTTCACATATATATATGTACATATATCTCTTCTTTACATTCATTCTTTCTTTCTCTCTGGCCAGTTTTCATATTCAGATATGGAAATGTGTGGAGATTTGTGTCAGAAGTCACCATTCACACATAATGAGTAGAGCACCGCACACCGCACCATCCGCATATTATCAGCAAGATTGAAAATTGAAAATAAATGCATAAAATTAGAGTATAAGATTGGGATGGACAAGTTGACCAAAGCAACCAAGAATGAGCAAAAATCAAAGCAGAGCCGAGAGAGCCTCTCTCTGAAGAAAAGTCATCATAACATGAGGAGCAACAACAACATAACACCAAACATTTCCACCTTCTGTAGTAGATTACATTGACTGAGTGAAGTTGCTGATTGAAGACGACACCGTGTGCATGGCACTAAAAAAGCACCACTGAATTTATAAGCCATGTTGTTGCTTGCTGGTTACCGAGGATAGCCTGTAGCAACGTGAGAGGAGCAGCGCGTTTAGATTTACAGCGCCCATCCTCATCATCTTCCATGTTACTTATCTTTGATAGTCTTATGCAAATAACAAAGAGGCTTGTTGTACAACATAAGATCATCTTTCATTCGATGTGGTGGCGATTCAATAACATCTGATTCTTATTCAAAGTATACGTATGAAACACCATCATACACTTCCATGAAGAGAGTGTATGGACGACATGAAGAAGGAATAATGATGTTGATCATGATGATTATGTAGCCCACAGCACTATATCCCATTTCATACCCAACAAGTCTATGAAGTTCGCTTGCATAATACCTAAGCGTGTACCACATGAGTAATTCCATGCGGATGTTCTCACATTTTTTGCCTAATAACCGGAGGTGGAGAACTCTGCAATATCCAATCGAGAAAAAACTGGAAAGTTAGAAAATTTTGTGTAGTATCAACTAAACTATGTATATTGTTTTCCAGTTTTCAACACTTGCCATCTTCATCAACTCACAAAACCACAGAACAGAAAGAACCTGCATCTACTACAGTAGCGAAAGTGAATGAGAAACAGCTAGATTTGAATGTTCATTTCTATTTTTCAATGCCTAAAAAAACAAGTAGGCTTTATATATATATGTACTTATATTTATCGTGGAAGCTAGTTTAGACGAAGATGAGGCGCAAGGCAAGGTCAAGTCCATGAAAAAAGAATGTATAAACATGTTTGATGTGGATGCGTCGTCTTGTATGTTGCGAACAGGATTTCGTTTATTTAGAACTGTACACCGTGCTCATTATTCTTTTTCGACATGAATAAAAGATTGAGTGTGGTGTGTACGTAGGCGGATGAAATGCATGATTTTGTAAGAAGATGAGAAGCTCGCAATGATTTGGAATTGTAGGAGAGAGAGAGAGAGACAACAGACAAGAGCCACATGAACAAGAGGCATGCGACTCTGGACACTACCCTTTGTCTACTTTAACTATATGCTATGCATTCTTTTTAGCATCTTCAATGCTCCTCGCTTCTTTAGCTGCTATTATGAAGGCGAAGGATGCTGATTTTTATCAGGGGGCGATGTTCATGTGGGGCTAACAGAGCTGAAGCATTCTCAGAACAACTACTTCTTCAACAGCAAAACTTGTAAGAAAACACCGCGATGAGGTAAAGCGCAGAAATTTCATGTTTACGAATGCTAACGAACAATGAGAGCGACTTCAAGTCAGTATAAGTATGTACATACTTGCATTATATGTGCTACATTTTATGCATAATGC
Organism: Orchesella flavescens; assembly: GCA_964034955.1. Lineage (NCBI taxonomy): Eukaryota > Metazoa > Arthropoda > Collembola > Entomobryomorpha > Orchesellidae > Orchesella > Orchesella flavescens. The sequence continues at coordinate 53,529,644 of OZ035953.1, forward strand.
ATGCATAATATATATCTTGAAAGTATTAATGGTGCTGCTTCCAATGTTTTTTTAACAAACAGCTACATTTACTTTTTTGACAGGTTCAGCGGATCACTTTTATGATTTCATGCATTTGTCTACAACCTGTCATCAATTGCCTAGAGTTGACTTTGAATGTTCAGTATCTACTTTAACATTGAACAATTTTCCTTGTGGGAGAGCATTTGCGTTCACATAATATAGTTTATAGAGCTATTCTTACCTGCATGTCACGAATTGCAGAAATCCTCGAGTCTGCTGCAAGCTGGCTATTATTATTCTGTGGTATTTGTTTAACGGTGTAGGAGCACGAATTGCCCATGTTTGTCTTGGAAATTGGAGGTTTCGCAATAAGACTTTTGTGAGGAGGAAGCCCACCTTTCTGGAAATTATTCACAATTGGTGAACCACTAGATAAAGCACTATCTGCTCCAACAATCTCTTGATGTTGATTCGTTTTTTGATAGGATTCTAGAGCTGCGACAACTGCGGCTACGGAAACTGCTCCGCCTTCTTCCTCCTCTTCCTTTCCCTCCGTTTCCGCACTTGGCAATGGGGATTCACTTGGATATTTTGGGTACTTGTCAATTTTGTGAGCTAATGGAGCAGCTCCTCCATTTGATTTTGCTGAGGTAAGGGTAGCATTGGCACTACTGCTTTTGTTAAAAAGGCGGGATGTCGTTTTAACGTCTTCTTCAGAACGAGACTGTGAAATTTTGGGAGGATGGGATCCTCCTCCACTCCCTTTATCTGTGTTGTTGAGTAATTTCTTGGAGTAATTTGTACCAAAAGCACGATTAAGAAACCGTTTGACACCTCCACTTGCACCACCACCAGGTTTAGTAGTAGCAACAGGGCAAATGCTTTCTGTGGCTCGCGGCTCTCTCCCAGTTTCAGCTCCACCAACGTGCCGATCTGGTGGTGCACGCTGATACAGCTCCTTGGGAGACCGTTGTTGTTGCATTGGAAATTGGGATTTGTAATTATTTACTCAACAGCAAACAAAAATGATGTGGTTAATAGGAGAATGAAAGTGTGCTGAGATCTTATTATTTCATTTCATATGAAAGTCGTTTGCATGCACGTTTGTAAACGTGTCCTCACACACTTAATTTAAACTGAATTGGTTGGCATTTGTTTAGAGAATTGGAAGCTTATGGCAGCTGCGTCTAATGAGATTATATTGAATAATTGCAGCTCTAATGATTTTTAGCACTTATATTTCCTGACCTTGACTCGCCAAAAAAGATCCTGTTCAACGCGTTACACGGAATTGATGCTAATGATAATTACAAATAGCAACTCCACTCATATTTGACTTTCATAAGTGAGCACAATTCAATGGATGGCAAATACTTAGGCACGACACGTCCTAAAAATTTAATATTCATCCACTCCACACTGTCCAGTAGTAGCATGCGCAGAATATAAGCTAAACCCCTTCCTCCAAAGTGATTTTGATGTGCTACCAATATACTACTTTCCTCACCAACTCCACTTCAAACTCTCGTACTTTACTCTTTGACTATTTTGCAGTGGGTGAGCGCAGCTGTGCTGACACGAGCCGATGTAAATATTCAAGAATAACTTCAAATTAGCTCCTCTTCTGTTGAAGGGATGGAATAGATTACTTGTCGTTTTCGAGCTCGTTTAGCGTATCAAACCCGACGTTTTTGTCACAAAATAAAGGACGCGAAAACTATATACGGATGTATATATTAGAGTGGGAAGCGTCATCCAGCTGAACAATAGTCACAACTGGGACAGAGTTTCACTCAGAGCAGCTCTAGCTTTGGTCCTCCAGCTTCTTCTCGTAGAAATTTGCTATGCATGCGCTTTCAATGCAAGAGTAGCACGACCGCGTGATAACGCATATACTATGCAAGTGAGTGAACGACTGAGAAAATGCAGTGGTGAGAGCACAGAACGAGAACGAAAGAGCACCAGTCACCAGAGCCAGTCTAATTGGAAATATGAGAACTGAGAACGTTCCCAAAGCAGAGCAGAAGAAGACGACGACAGGCACATAAACTAATAACAATGGGCAAAACTGAGATTTTACTTGCAAATTATCTTGTAATCTTTGTTTCTTTTGACTCAACTGATTTTTGCTATGACTTTATTATTGACTTTTGCAGAGCACGGAAAGAGATATTATGATGATATTGCCTTGCTGATTGATATTTCTGGAAGCTGGGTACAGAATTGAAAAGGAAAAGGGAGAGAGAAAAGAGAGAGAGAGAGAGTTGAGTGGAGTGATGATGCTCTGGAAAGAGTGTCTCAGCTTAGAGTAACGTGAGTGCTAAAGTGAAGGATTTGAGTTAGTGACTGAACTGCTGATAAAGTGTTTGAGGGCTTTCGGTTGTTTCATTCACATATTATTTTTTTTTCTCCTTTCTCGCCTTGGCAAGTTCAAATTAAAAAGATGGCAAAGAGGGATTGCCCAAGTATAAGCAAATCTCATGCATTCATTCTCGCTCACTCTGACATTGGCACACTCATCGCCTCACAACCTCTACTTCTATATACTTAGATTCTAGGGAAGAGAAGAGCGAATAAAAGTAGTTAATAGTGATGATAGAATAGGAGGCAGGAATATAATAGGGCTTCTCCTGTGCATTTAGAAAAACAACATGCCATATTGCATTACGCACAAGCAAAAATAAAGTGCTACACACCTAAAAAATCCTATTGCATCATGATGTTGATGATGATGATGTTGTTGATGATGATGAGATGATGATGCTGCTCAAAGCAAAATATATTAAAAGTCAAATTGGAAAAAGCCATGTGCCAAAAAATTCATGACAAACCTTGGTCTTGTGTCGGTACAGGCGATGCGCGAACTCGCTCTTCGTCAGATAGATAACATGTGTGTATTAGTATTGAGACGTGGTGTGTGAAAAAAATGTAAAAAAAAATAAGAAGTATAAGAAAAAGAGGAACGGAGTGGACAAGAAAAAATATATATCATAATAATATAATCATTAGTAATATTTGCAAGAAAAATAATATATTCAATAATTTCCATACATATTTTTAACATAATATGTACAAGCTTTATTCAGTTCGCTCATCTTAAAAAGAGTTTATTTAGAAGGTCCTTACTTAACATTACATACATAGAGCATCGTCGTCATCTTGAATGAACCATGATCATCATCATGACATGACCCAACAAAATTCTAACAGTTGTGTTGTGAGTATGAACATTCATAAGGTACTCTTCCGTCGCATAATAATAATAACTTTATTATGTATCCCAACTCATGTCATCTTCTTGTAATTCAGCTTTGTGTCTTGTTCCTTCTCACTTCTCAGTTTTTATTTACCTGTACTGAACTATCCACACGTCGTTTCCGCTAAAAATTGTAACTGTTCAGCAAAGAGCGAAATGAAATATAGTAATTTTTTTTAAAAAAAAACACGGCTCCTCTCTGCTACCCTTATTCAATTGTCCCTGTTTTAATGCTGATGCGGTAAATGCCAGTGCAAAAAATGTCACAAATTGAACATGTCTAACTTAACAAATAACATTATTTACTGTTCCATTTATATCTGCTGGGGCGCGTCACAGGGCATATATATTACACACACAGAGTCAGCTTGTTTTTTTCCTTTGTTTCTTTAAATTGGATATATAACGCTTGTCAAGTCAATAGCACAGGCATTCACACTTATTATTAGTTAGTTTAGCAATAGAATATTAACAATAGATAATTAGAATATTTATAATAATATAAATTTATGCTTAGGCTAGCGACACTCCCAAACTTTGACACTTTGATCTACACTGCTCGTGACTACATAGGGGTACGACCGATGGAAATCTGAAATGGAAACCAAAAACATAAAGAAATAAAGCGGCCGCAACACATGCACAACACAATTCTACTGTCTCAAAAAACACGATGAGAAACTGAAACAGTTGCAAGTTGTTTCTAAAGTCTAAGAAATCTAGGGGCTTACCTAAGGAAGTACAAAAATGAGAATGAGCCTCTAACACCTTCAGGCAGCGCTTGTTAGCCAAGTCCCAGACACGAAGCGTTTTGTCATCACTTACAGATAGTAAAAATTTACCACTTGGATGAAACGTCAGACCTCGAACCCAGTTGTCATGTCCCACAAGTACCATAACACAGCTCTGTGATCCTATGTCAAAAATCCTGATCGTCTGCAAAACAAAATTATATTACTTTAGTGATTTCATTGAGAACCCAACCTTTTACACACTAACAATGGATGCGTGTAGTTAACCACAAGTAGAGTTCAAGGACAAATATTACTACAGATTATTATTCGCTACCACACACATTGATTAAAATGAGAATCGAAAGAAACTAAATCTCCACCTAACATTTTAGCAAGGTAGACCCTATTTTCTGTAATAAAATCTTGTCTAACTTATCTCCGGTAACACTATACTAGTTCAGAAGTTAATGAAACATAGTATGAAATAAAATCGGGAATACTCCAACGACACGAGGTGTTATCACAATAGGCTCTACGATTGATTAATTCTTCATATATTTGGACTATTGGTGTAGAATTAATTAAAAAAGAAACACCAATATTGTCTTTTCTGTTTTTGTACAATTGTTGAACAAAAAAGCTGGAATAAAAACGAAGCTACTGTAAGAATGTTTACTAATAAATTTGAATCCACAGACGGGACGAGCTTTCCCCTTTGTCTAACTGCCAAACAAACCAACTTAACTTGTTAGTTTGAGCACGGTAAACACAACCTTAATTATTCGCATTTTGAGATAGTTTTGTTCCTCTACTTGCGCATAAGGGGAGATTGCTATTCCTTGGATCTTTATAGGTCGTTCTCAAAGTTTGGATTGAAAAGGTAGAATGTTCAATAGAAGGTAGTTAACTCATACTTTGTCTCGACTGCCAGATGCCAAAAATGGTCCCGGAGATTTCTTGTTGTCAGTTCCTTCACAAATGGGGTCAGCTGCAGTTGGTGGAGCCCAAGCAATGCATTCAACTACATGCTCATGGTTCCTAAATTCCATTTTACACTCTCTGGAGTTAGTTACCCAAACACGTATTGTCTGGTCATTAGAGCAGGATGCGAGCAGAGTTCCATCCTGATTTGGCCGAACCATTCTTATCCATTCCCTGTGACCATCAAATGTGCGGACACAAAATCCTGTGGATACTTCCCAGAGCTTGATAGTTTTGTCACGAGATGAAGAAACTATGTAGTCACCAGAGGGAAGAAATGCAACACTAGACACATTATGGTCATGGCCTCTCATTGTTTTAACACATTCGTAACCAGTCAACTCCCACAACTTGATTGACATGTCGGCACTGCAGGATGCTGAAAACAACACAAACCCAAACAAAAAATCAAAATTTACTCAAACAATCAACATTGTTGCTTGTCCTTATAGCATGGCCGGACTTGAGGCAGTAACTCTGACTTACCTAGCCATTTTCCAGTGTTATCAAATGCAACGTCTTGAACAGAGTCTGTGTGCCCTTTTAAAGTCTTTTCATGATCACCAGTGTCAAAGTCCCAGATTCGAATTGTGGCGTCTTCTGAGGCGCTAGCAACTAATGAATACACGGGATGAAATGCCACTCGGTTGATTGGTGCTCTGTGACCTCTCAACGTGAATTTCTCAGGCGGTCGTGGAATCCATTCCGAGGGGGATCTCTTTTCTCTTGTTGGTGCTCCAGCCAAATATTCCTTTTCTGCTTGCTCCAATTTCCCTTCCAACTCCATCACCTTTATTATAGCCCCATAAAACATTTGGTTATCGACACCTGCTCACACCCTCAACAAACATGACATATGTGAGCGAGTCTCACATCACTCAAAGGCATGACCAAAAATAATCGATATTTTAGCCACCTAAAGAGGCAGGACTCACCTTCTTTTGTAGACGTATAACTGATGTCCACTTCTTTTCCAAAAGTCCCACATACTTTTTATCTCCAAGATCGCAAGGAAGATCTGACTCTTTCAAAAAGATTTCTAAGGACTCATGGTAGCCATAGCTATTCATATAATCTGCTATAGCTCGATTTCTACAAGTAAACACAAATAAATAGCACAAATGAAAATACAAAACAAATTCCTTTGTCAAACACCCTCTTTCCACACCATTAAAACACAAGTATCCGAAATAATGTGATAAGTAGATCACTGCAGACTTACAGCTCCTCCCTCTGCTTCTGTGACAGGACCATTGTTTACTCCCAAAACAAAACAAAGTTGCCAATATTTATATACTCTCACTAGTTTCTTCACAACTGGGAACAAACGTGAAAAACTAGAAACTAAAATTAGGCAGTGTCTCCGGAAAAGACCTGCAAAAAAACTAAAGAAAAACAACAAGAAGTTGTTTCTTGCTAATCCTTTGATTTACAGAGTGGAGGTTCACAAAAACACTTTAAAAAACACGACAAACAATCCAAATTAAATATTATTTTCGGTTATCAAGTGAATTGTGTGATTGTGGCAGGAGTATCTTTTATGCTGCTGCTGTAGTGAGACTACAGAACAGAGGAGCAGAACAGAGTTGTTGAATGTAGGAAGTATGTATTATTGGTTTGGTTTGGTTGTAGAGGAGTAGAAGAACATAAGACAAAAAATATTAAGACTATTCAACCACTGCACTCTCCTCTTCTTGTCCAACTGACTGCTGACTACATATATATTATATTTAACCATGCTAAGTACACACCACCTTATAACAACAACACACACACATAACCCTGTATAATGCCAACTTATGCACTAAGAGTGAATGATTTTGCGAGTATGAGTCAAAATAGAGAAGTGAGAAAAAACAAGGCCCTGGCTCATACTTTGCCGTGTATTTCCTTTCCTTACTAAAACTCTATTCCACTCCTATATCCTATTGCTCAAGACTCAAGACAGGAGTCAAGTCAATCAAGTCACCTAATAATATATACATACATATACAACACAAACAAGGATATATATATATATGTACTTTTACAACATTTCGTACAACATCACAAACGGATTGCATAAAAAGACTCGAACAGTTTTTGCTCTTTTTGTACGTTATGTTACGACCGTGATACAATGTTTTCTACTCTCCAAAAAGTATGTATGCGGAATAATAAAAGCTGTGGAGACGAACAAGCTGTATTTGGCCTGTGTACTATACTCTATATGTACATATATACCAAGAAATTTTTATATGCGTAAGTAACATGGTATATTTTGTGTTGTGCTATGTGATGGGCTCTCCTTAATAACAACTTTTCTGTGGAATGGGATGAATTTGTCTCATCCTTGTCATCTCAGCGCTACCTTCACATGTCGTCCTTAATGTGAAGCAAAAATTAGATTGACAAACGGAGAACCTCCAAAGGTTATAAAAAGCGCCAACAGATGGCAAATCGACCTACCGGACTTTGTTTATCTGTTTTCTGCAAGGAGCACTCCAGTTTTATCCAGTCCTAAAATTACAGGTGTACATAGTATGGTTTCATTGGTCTCGTATTTTATTTATATGACCTAATTCTTTTATCGGACCAAGCAATTGAAAGTATTGTCAATTGTAGAAGGATGAAGCTTCAGCACAAGGAATAATTTCGTTATAAAACGACATCGACCGCGTTTAACTAAACTTTTAATTAGTTTAAAATAAAGTGGAATCAATATTGTAACTTTGTGATGGAATTGAAAAATGTATGTTGACACCAGTATATGACCCTAAGCCCTAAGTTTCCGTTTGATAATAATGATGATGATAATGTTTTGATTGTGCATAAGCATGGGAAACCCTGGCCATCTGTAAAATTGGAGTACCATGAGTGAGCAAAATGACTAAAGTAGACTTAAACTAACTTTATCACTTGATTTGATGTTAAAACTACAATCTGTAAGAATTTTTGTAAGCATTCTTGAGTAATAAGATAACTGTGAAATTTGGGTATTACATGTACACTTGTCTGCAAAATGGGGCAAAAGAAATAAATCAGCTAAAATTGATGCATTTGACCAATTGATTGAATCTACGTTGTAAGTACTGTTAGAAAATCTTTTTAAAAATGAAGTAAGATTCATGCAAGGGAAATTGCGCAGTATTTTGCACTTTGCTAGTTCTCCTAGCAAACGGTTACACACAGTCTACTTTTTCTGTTCTCCATAAAATTTATAAAAAGGAATAACGACTTCAAATATGTGCATCTGCATTTATGCATGGACATGACGAGGCAAATGCTTGTGTAAAAGTATACACTTAAGCCTACATAATTGCACTCAACAATTTAATTTAACGCAACCAATTCCACATTAAATACATACTACTTGAACTAATTTACTAAACAAATAAGTTAGTTTATTGGATCATATTTGGTTCATCCAGTTGCGTAATTTTAATAAATAAAAGCAACATTCAACTTTATTCTAGACTTACTTCCAATGAATCTCATGGTCCAAAAAATAAGGATTTTCAAGTAACCCCGTCTATATTGAAATATGGGATAAATGTCTGTTCGCAAACTTAATTTACATTTCTCATTTTATCTCATAAAGTTCATAATACTTAGGAGCTGATCAATTAACGAATTTAGGTTAAATTGGTATCGAGAAAATTGAGGCAATCATCTAGAAACATTTTGAAAAGCGAAAACAGGTTTAACAAGGTTAGTTCCCTGAAGTATGTCTGTAAATGAAAAAGCAATCAACGACTCCAGTTAGCTTCTAAAAACATGAGATTTTTCATCCTTTCATCTTCCTACGTGCGAATCATGGCAACCTGAAAACTTTACTTGTTAAATTAAAATTGTCTTCCTACGTAAATGAATTTCAGTGATGATGATAAGTGCATAAATATCATTCATTACACAACAGACACACATTTTTTTATTATTAATTTCATTTTTATTACATTCAGCCCTTGTTACAATAATGTGTGGTGGAGGATTGCTCAGCATACTCCCACGTTGATTACAAGGATGCCACAAAAACTGTGTGAGAGTGGGAGATATTGAGAAAACTCAAGAGATAGTTACCCTGTCCCCATCGTCAAACTTTAGTCCAGATTTTGATTTGTTTCTGAAACGCAGAAACTCATACGTAAAGTCAATGTGTAGAATATGAGCAGACTTCCCAAACCTCCCAAATGTTTTTGAAGCATGATTGCAACCTACCAATTACCAACCACCATAACAATTATATATCTTACGATTAGCATTATTATAACATACACATTTTACTGTTATAATATATTTTTAAATACAAACATTTTTTCATATTAAAGGATATTTTTCTCAGTTTTTATTTATTTATTCTGCACATTTTATTTTTCAATTTTGAAGACATGCTTCTATCTTAACATAACAAATAAATTCATATTATTATCAATACGCAGTACTCGATCGTTGCCCCATTACCTCTCTCTCTCTCTCAAAGTCTCAAGTACTTTCAATGCAAAATCTGCACATATGATTAGCTTCGTAAGGAAGCCCTACTCGCTTGCATCTACAAACCGTTTTACTTACGTTTCTCTATTTCTCCATGAAAAAATCGAGATGTAATTAATATTATCCTAGTTGCTTATACATATGTATCTTTGCCACCCTAATAACATTTATAATATTTTATTCTTTAGTCATTTACATGATCCAAACATAATGAATATATCACACTCTTTCTCCTCATTCCTTCTAAAATCTAAAGAAATTCAAATTAGCATTTCAAACAAATGTGCTGCATCATCTTCGCATTGGATGAATCCTTCTATCATCGCGTGAATGTCATGTTTGACATTCTTTTGCATTCAAGGTACAATCCAGAATTCATGCTACATAAATCATTAATATTTGTTATAATTATTCATATTATTATCATCATCAAAAGCCTTTTCCTACCATTCACACATCAGTATTCAAAGACGTACTTTACAGCAAGCATATTAAAATCTAAAAGTAGAATATAACTTAATGTATTTCCACATATGACATAATATTGGACGTGCTTCCAAACATCAGTTGAACATTTCTTTTCCACTTCCATCCTCTGGTATTCAAATATAATATGGTAATTTGCAACAAGGTAAGTACTTTCATACGTGTACTCGCATTATAGATCTGTATTTCTTTTAAAATTTTTGGTGCTCACTCCGTTAATAAAATGATTTGGTACTACATTTTAAACCTTTATTTTCCTAAATAGGTCAAGTTATACTTCGTGTCGATCTGTTGACACGCAGTTAGAGTTACACTCTAGTAAATAGCATTAAAATGTGTGCTAACACTGCTCATCTAGGTTTTATAACATTTGCACAGCTACGTCATACTCAATGTGTACTCATCAAATTCCTACAATTATACAATTTCTTTTTCAAATTCAATCACTTTAGTTATGGGTTTTTCTTCGTTTCAAGCTCAAGGGAGTGTAAAAATCTTCTTCATTTTTGCATCAATTTAGTTGTTTTTAAATTCTGAGCTACGTGACTTAGAATAAGCTAATTCATGAGTTTTAGGAACCTACGGAAGAATAAACTATTATATATTTTTTTATAATATTTAGCGAGTAGTTTTCTAACTTTGCAAGCATCATGAATTGATGATAATAATACATTACAAAGTGCCACCACCGTCAAATTTGATGCGATTCCAGTTTTATTTTTCCTTTCACAAATTTTAATTTTTTTTGTATTCGTGACGGTATGTCACTGTAAATTGACATTTTCCAGTATTCAAAATATTCCGTAATAAAAATTTCCAAGCAGTTTTAAGAAATGTGTAAGTATAGTTGATAGTATTTTATTTCGATTTATTTAAAGGTCCAAGGAAAGAGATAAAAGTATTCTCTGTTTTTGTTAGTATGATGCAAATGAAAGCCAGGAAATTTCAGAGTTGGTTTGAGACGCATTTTTAAATTGTGTCCATTACCTAATTCCACAACGTTACTCTTACCTGCTGCTGCAACGAACCCAATTTAAATATTTTGGATTATTTGGTGTCGTCATAAGAAGACATGTTAGCATGATAACACGCGACACAACATTTCTGGTTGGTACCCGACATTTAACTGAGCTCTGGAATTTTTGAATAAATTTTTCATTGCTTTCGTTACATTCCATGAGCCACAACTATGTAGTGCACAATATTAATGTTTTATACTTTCCCCAGCTGAAAAAAAAACTAAAATGGAAAAAGCATTGTGTTCTCAAGCTTGTTTTCTTTATTGGGACAAAAGGTTGAGAATTTTGTTGGTGGCAACGCTCAGTAAGAGGAGACACGCAGTGAAGTCGAGATTTTGAAAAATTGTCAAGTGGAGTGGTTGGTTGTTTCCGTGGGTGGCTGTGAATCTGAGGAAGGAACGAGCTGAAGTGGCACCACTCTTTTCCCCGTTGCAATAGTCAGACAAACAAACGCACTCTTCAGCATACACTTGGTCATTGAAGGATTTATTCTGGTGACAGAAACAAACAACAAGATATGCCATAAAGTATGATTTTTTTTGTATCCAAAATAAATATTGCATAACATTCATAGCACATTCATCATGGTATTTCATTATGAACATGATGATGACATGGAAATAGTTTCTTTTGAGTGGGTTTTATACAACTGTCTGATAAAGTATTGTAAATAGATATGAATGAATTTAGATACCTCGCATGTTTCCCTAGTTTTCTTATTTTTCTGACAGCCTCTCACGTAAAACGTCATATTGTCCGTGTTGAAGGTACGTGAACGGTTGGTGGTTGTGTTGTTGTTCATGCTGTTGATGTTGGAATTGTGCCCGGATTTAGCTCGAGGTGGATCGTTTTCTCCTGAAAACAAAAAAAATTCCATACATTCTTCTAGATCACAAAAAAAAATCTGAACAGTGACTACCAACTTTTCCCTGATTGTTTGCACAACTTTTGGATGAAGAGTGAAAGAGAAAGGGAGAGAAAAAAAACTTTTCGATTCTTGAGTTGATACACACTATTCAAAAAGAATGCGGATCCCAGTCAGTTGTAGACAGTAATCGTTTCAAATTTGATTAGATTTAGAGTGAAACAAGTTAGGCGACCCTTTAAACCGTGTACTCAAACTCTATGGAATAATTTAGCACGCATACCATCATTTATTCAAATCATTCCACTGGATTTACTCAACTCCTTTTTCATGCCTTGAAATATGGCATCCATATGGGGATGATGCGGTTGTGAAAAATCTTCCATAACTTTTGTCGCTGAGTAGAATTACTCTAAAATTCCTAACTTTAGAAAAGTTGGTGTCTCCCTTTTTACATATTTAAAAAAAAGGTTTGAAATTTGAAAAGTAATCGGAAAAAGTCGAGTATAGCTATAGGTAACATAACAAGGTGAAATTAGATCAGAAAGACAGTTTGACTTTTATAATGGGACAGGAAGACACATCCCACTCAATGCTTCCTTCACAGTTACATTAGTCAACACAAGTCAAGTCAAACTATAACTTTTCCTTCTCATTTATTCTTTGGTGGGTAAATGGAAACAAAATCTGTTGAATTTGATTTGATTCTTTATTTAAGTGTCTACTCGTTTCAGTTTACAACTGTTCTTCCAACAATGACACTCTACAGATAAAACATTTACTAGCTAACAATAAATAATTTAAATAATATATACTATTACATTAGCACTTCAAATTTTACATTGTTTACATTCAATAGCACATTTTGCCTGTTCAAAAAAATTTGACCTCCATATATTTTCAATATCTATGTCCTTCGGAAGACTATTCCATATATTTACTCTACGATACGTTAACGAGCGTCTGAACGTTTCTGTTTTGAAACTTTCAACCTTTACAAGTGGTACCTTTCTACTAGAGGTTCTGGTTGACAAATTTAAATTTTCTTTGACATACTCATTATACATATAATTAAGAACTAACTGGTCGCGTCTTTCCACTAAACAACAAACACTATACTTTTTGCGCAATTTTATAATGTCAGAATGGCTAATCTCTCTTCTTTTCCTAAAGATCGTTGGGAATTCAAACTCGTAGAGAAATCTGTCTAATTTGCGCTGTAATTCATGGAGAGTATCATCTGATTGAACTGCCCATATATCCAAAGCGTAATCTATAATTGAATTGAGATGAGCGTTAACCATTATTCTAAGCATCCTATCATCAAAATATCTCTTGAAACCTCTAAGATAACTTAATCGACTCGAGATTTTCTTCAATACATAGTTGAAGTGCTGCGAAAACGTTAGACATGGGTCAAAAATTACTCCAAGATACTTGTATTCGTCTACACGCTCGATTTTATGATTACCCACTAACATTTCATTAATACACTCTTCTTTCTTAACACTAGGATCTCTGTTTTTATAAAAGAACATAAATTTAGTTTTTGAATAATTAATAGACATGTAATTTTCCTTACACCACGATTGAATCTTTACCATTTCACTCTGTAGTACCGTTGTTATTTCCTTAAAAGTCTTACCGTGTGTGTAGATGACGATGTCATCCGCGTACATAAGGTACGCTATATCAATAATTTCAGCTATATCGTTGATATATAAGCTGAAGGTCAAGGGACCATTGGCTGACCCCTGACAAATGCCTCTATTTAAATGGTAAAACTTTGACTGGTTATTTATATTAAAAACTCTATTCTTCATGTTCTCATGCGATAACCTAACATACCAGGGTTCTAAATTAAACTTGTACATTAGTTTTCTAATGAGTAGAGAGTGGTCAATGGAGTCAAAAGCTTTTGAAAAATCAATAAATACAGCACCTACTTTAGTTTTTGGATTGTCAATGTGCTTAAACACATCGTTAGTAAAGCGAGTTAGGGCCGTATGACAAGATTTTTTTGCACGATAAGCGTGCTGATTATCATCAAGTTTTGAGTCTATTCTAGCTAAAATCCGACTGGCTAAGAATTTCTCAAAGATTTTACAATAATCAGTCAAAACGGATATAGGTCGGTAATTGCAGCTTGAATATCTTGAACCTTTGCCCTTGAACAATGGCATCACAGTAGCCTTCTTAAACACGGTAGGAATGGAACAAGAATTAATAATTTGAGTAAATAAGCACACTAAAAGATGTACAAAAGGAATTCCTCCGTTTTTTATAATTTTTGCTGAAACTACTCCAGCTGGATTATAAGACTTTTTGGTTTTCACTGACTTAATAGCTGCAGCAACCTCATCATGTGAAACAAGAACGGGCTCACAGTCACGTTTATCACTGTCTTTATAATCGAATTTACTAGAATACATAGATATTTCATTTTCTAACTTAACAGATTCACTAACGCTATCACTTGTTGACTTCACTAAAAAAGAATCGGCCAAAGCGTCACTAATTTCAATAGGATCCGTTATCTTATTACCTTTGACAGTAGTTAATTGCGTGATTCCATTTGTGGATTTCTTACGAAAGCAAGTTAACTCGTTGACACTGTTCCACATATTTGTAGAATCACATTTCTCTGCAAACTTTTCCTGAAAATATTGAGCTTTTAATTTACAAGAGAGAGCTGTCGCTTGGTTTTTTAATCTACGATATATTTTCCAAAAATCTGGGGTATTATTAGTAATTGCAGTCTCTTGCGCCTTATCTCTTTCTTTAGATAACTTACATAACTCCTCATTTCTCCAAGGGGTGGGTTTGCCTTTCACAACTTTACTTGATAGGGGGGCATACCTATCAATAATACTCATGACTTTTGAGTTCAAATAATGTAATTTCCTATCTATAATTCTATCAAAATAGACTGAGTAGTCAATATCAGGGTCATTCAGGCTACCGGAAATTAGAGCTAGTTCATTTTTCAAAGCAAACCAATCTACTTTCTTCCAGTTCCTAGTTTTAATTAGTTTTGGCTGATATTTAAATCTAGATTTTTTACGGATTGCAAAACAAACTTTGTGATCAGACCCCGCATATGTGAAAGATCCGTGCTTCTGGTACTTATCCTTAGTATTCACATATACGTGATCAATAATTCCTCCTTTATTGTGAGTAGGGGTACTCATGAGCTGCCAAAGCCCAAATTCCTTGCAAACTTGATAAAAATTAAACTTGGACTTGTCAATGATATTAAAATTTGGCTCTTTGAGATTAATATTGAAGTCCCCGTATATAACCAATTCATTACCAAGAGTTCTCAACAGGCAGTTGAAAAGTGGAAACCCCCTTTTTTTTATCAGATGTGATCACCATCATCACAAACTAGGAATGTCAACGCAAGAAATTGAAAAAAAATAGATAGTTAGAAAGGAAAGCTGAAGAGAAAGCAAAATCTGTGTTGTAGTTTTTTCCAACAATGTTTTTCCTTTTCTGAAGTAAAACATATGGAACCAAAAAACAATCGGCAACAAATCCAATAAACAACATGAAATGGGAGGATTAGTTTCGAGATAAAAGGGGAAATGAAAGAAAGGGAAACAAACGAGAGGGGGAGATCAGCATTGTGAATAAAACAACACATTCAGAAGCTCTTCATGAATTAGTAGCTCAACTGCGACAAGAGGAAAGCGATGCAATGCTCACTCAAAAACAAATGATGAGCCTGTAAAACAGGAATTGCAAAAGTTGCAAACGGTTCAGCAGCTAACAGCCTTGAGCAACAATGATAATGATGCTGAGAAAATTATGAAGGTCTAAAGTTTGGCAAACAACTTGAAGCCAAGATACAGTTTGCATTTTTTTATACTTTTCCTCAGCTCATGTGTGTTTTGCTGTGTGTCCTGGGCTTTCTCTTGAGTGCACACTTCTTGCAGAGCAGAGGAAAATAACTGGCGAGACAAAGGGCTAGGGAGAGTATTGCCTTTCATAAAGAAGAAAATGGGGCGGAGGAGGAGCTCCCTCATGTTGTTTAGTATAAACTGCTTTCATTTTGTTTGATATTTTATGGTCGCACTAATGGCGTATCAATTAGCACAAAGGAAGAGAGTGAATCCATTCATTATTCTACACATTCATTTTCATCCAGCCGAGAGAAAATCTCACAGCCAAGAGATCGACCCTGTTGTTAGGAATCTCCAACCATTTCTTCTTTTTTCCTCCAATGTGTCTCCGTCTCTTCCATTCAACAAAGTAGGTACACTTAAACTAAACTAAACTAAACTTGTTTTTTGGGCTTTGACCCAAAACAAAGAGAGACCCCTTTGTCTTGCTCCTGTCATAACATGACTCTAATACACACACTTTTCCAGACTTACAAAAGGGATGAGAACCAAAACATGAAAAAAAACTGGGGAATATAGCAGATGGCTTCAGCTTCCCATCTTAAACTACTATCACTTTTTACATGTTTCGGAATAATGACCATCTTACTTTTCAAAAATTTTCTTAAAAGACAGCAACAAGGAGAAAATGAAACGGTCATTAGTAATACTATTGTGAACTTACGGGGAACATTTAGAGAGAAATGGATCTGGAGAAGGGCAAACTACACTATAACTCACTCCCTTCAAGTATTTCATTAGTTGGAAAACTTGCAAGTTTTTGTGCACTGTCCTCTCCTTGTTCCGCCAGAGACAATAAAGAAGAGCGGTATGTACAGCGCAAAAGTCCAAAATCCTTCTTAGACTTTACTTCTTACTTTCTCTACGCCTTCCTCCGTCGTCCTTTGTAATTAATAACTCGCAAAACGGAAATCCATATAAGAATCATGTCTATGTTTTAAGAAGCATATTTTTATGCATGTAAGCTACAACTTCATCTTGTGTCTGACAAGAAATTTCCATCCAAAGTTCCCAAGTTGATCACACATACATAAGTATATATGTACACATTAATGTATGTTCGCCAAATTTGGAGTCGTAGAATCAAGCTTGGTCTGAGAATTTGAGTTAAACCAGTCCTAATGCTTTCTTTCCCATTTTGACCACCACCACAATTGTCCCAAATCAAACCAGAATTAGGGGTTTGCTTGAGAAAATCTTGGAATTCAAATTCGCTTGAATATTCTTTCTTTTCCATAATTTCAAGGGAATTTCTCCAAATTTGGTTGCTGCTAATACTTTTTCCTTGTAAAAATAGCATAATCCTGATTGCTCTGTCAAGCTTTATTTTTCATTTTTCCCTTCTGTCAAGCAAAGCTTGTCAAGTCACCATCATCACCATCATCCTAATTACTTATATACAACATTCATATATAAATCCTTTGACAAAAAACTTGGAATTGAATTTGCACTAAAAAACTAATTATTGTTTCAATTTAAAGGAAATTTTGTATCAAGCTATCCTTCCTGTGGTTCAGGTGGAATTAATACAAAAAAAAGTTTATTAAGTACAAAAATTACTAGTAGGTTTTAAGAAATGAAGCTATTTTATTGAGACTGTTTGATTCACACGAGAATGGGGAACCATAACATGAGATTGATGGTTTAAGGCTCGGTCGTCAAACCAAACATCAGAGTTGTGTATTGTGTGAGCTCGCTAAAACACAACCAAGGGTTAAGAGCAAAGTGTGTGTGGAACCCAAGTTGAAGAATATGATGCTGCTGACTTTCTTTCTCCTTTTTTATCTATCTCTATTTCTCTTCGCTCTAATATTTATTGTATTAAAGAGAAAGGGAAAACGCATGGGATCGCATGGCAATGAAGGAGAAAATTTTCTCCTGAGGGACATTTGCTTCTGCTTCTGGTGTGAAGTTTTCATTCTACTTTTCTCATCTCCTCTCCTTTCGTTCCTTTTCTCCACAAAAAATATAAAACTTGATAGTCTTTCGTGACTACTCACCCATATTTCATGCATGGATGTAATATGTATATACTTTATGTCTATATAGAGGAGAGGAGACGGATGTTGTGATAGAACATACAATTCTTTTCCATGGGAAAACTAGTTTTTCCGCACAGGAAAGTGGTGAAAATACACCGGACAATCTAAATAATGCAATGAAAGTTTGAATTTTCAGATTCAGCACTAGTCAGCTCACTGAGCACAGAGAGAGAGAAAGGAAGAGTTCTATCTCTATTGAATTTTCTGAGCAAACCTCCAAAGTCTTCCATTCACATTGTTGGCATTTTGAAAATTGGTTGCTGTACATGAAGTAGGAATGTCAGGAAAAGATTTGAGAAGCATGGAAAGCTCTATTTGTTGAAAGCCATGTTATATGGTGTGTAGACAAACGGAACTGAAAACTTGAAACGATAAGACGACAACGACTATGACATGACAACGCAATGTGCCGAAGGAGAAAAACTTTCTTCTCTCCGCAACTCTGACGCTGCACATTAGTCGTTCCATTCATTGATTTTAAATTGTGTTGCCTCCATTTTGTTCCAAGAAAAACAATAAACAGACTTTGGCCCCCATCGAACAAGGCCCAACTCCACACCAGTTATGAGAGAAATGGAGGAAAAGAAACAATAGGGAAATGTCTTTCTCTGACTTGGCACGTCATAAAAATCTTCCTGGAGTGTCCAACACAATGGGAGACAACCCAAGGACAAAAAAACATGCTCACTTTTTATGAACCTTGTAAACAAAATCGTCACTTTTATGCATCATATCATGTCTCCAATGAGTCGTTTCTCCGCTTTTTTATGCCATTCCTTTTCCTTAAAACATGTCACATAACATAACATAACATAACACAAACTCATTCCATTTTATTGACTTGTTTAAGCTTCTCATGCTTTGCCTCTTCCTTACTTAAACTTTTACCAAATTACCTGGAAAAGGAAAATGGAATACATGTAGGTGTAGTGAATGCAATACATTTTACTTCTGTCTAGGTAGTAAAAGATGGGGTTTATCCAAGCTTTGGGAAAAGCAAAAGGATTGTGGAAAGACCAAGATGGAAAAGTTGTTCATTAGCACCAAAACCTTGTTCAACATACATTTTTTTACCCAAAAAAAGGAAAAAGTACTTTTTGTAGTTTCAAATTTCCATATTATGCTCAACTTATTTAACTAGCTGCTGCTGTCAATCAACCAAGGGATAAACAGGAAGAATCGAGAATAGGTTCAGAAATAATGAGCAGTCTTCGTTGGAGAAAGGAGATTGGCTGAAATATATATTGGGCTCGTTTTTTTGTAAAGTAAACTTGTCACTTTAGTTGTCACATGGGCAACATGAAACAGCTAATTATCCTTGTTTAGGTATTATGTGGGACAAAAACAAGAACATTTGATAGCCAATATATACACATAGATACATGAGATGAAGCTTGCTAGTTGATGAAAGAATAAATAAATTAAGAATGAGTGACAAGAGACTTAGCCACAAGTCACGTTCGTCAAACAACTTTCGCTCACGGTATAATTATTGATATGTTTTGTAAAGAAGGAGACTTATATTTTCATGCTAAACGTGACAGCCAGAAGATAATAATGACAACATCATCAACGCTTGTTTCGTAGGAAGTGGAACGTTTCAAGCTCTCAATTTCCATCCAGTGCCCACGCCACGTCTTCTGGACTCAATTTTTTAATAGAATATTTTCAATGGCATTGGTAAAAAATTGGGTGAAATATCCGCCATCAAAAACCACGACAGAACCATTATAAATCATTTTAAATCCACCACAGTAAAGTGGAACCCAATATTATATTTTCCTTCGCTCGGCAGAATTGGAGCAGCACACAATATTATTCCAGATAGATAGATACATACACCACACTATTGCTATTGCTTGCTAGATGAAGATCAACTCAGAGAATGGTGTTGTGTAAGTTGTAGACCAACTTTGTTCAATTCATTTGTTAGTAACCTTGAAGGAACACGAGTGTGTATGTAGTTGAGCATAACTCTTCATGCTAACTCTCTCTCTCCTCTCTCTGTTAGGCTATTTTAATCAAGTTTTGAACTTTTTCTTGGATATCCAACCAACACGCCACGCCACGCAGTCAGTCATGAGAGTATAAAATCAACGTTACAACTTGTAACTTCTCTAACTTTATGCCTAGAAGAACCTCATGAATATTGTATTCGACAATCGACAGCATTCAATTTTTCCAAACAAGACGAGAAACTAGTTCGGGGAAACGTGAGAAAAGACACGACAACTTTCCATTGGCCTTGCTTTCCCATCGGCTCACCTTTAGAATGAGTGGTGTGCAGCATGTTACTAAAAACGTTGGTGGGTTGTTAGACCAAAGTCTCCTCCACTTAGAAAAAAGACTAAATCATTTTAGATGAGATACTCTACTCCCTCATCTAAAAACCCCAATGACCAACTCAACTTTTGGATGTCGTCCAGAAAAAAAGTGCATTTAGCAGAAATGCTACGTGATTCGGAAGTTCTGAGAAACTAAATTTTTGGGGGGAACAGGAAAAGGTTAGAATGGCATCGTGTCTCGGCCAGTTCTCTTTCCCGCTTGTGCATAAAGCGGAAAACCGTATCCGTTATAATTAAAGCACAAAGTCGGACTGATTAATTGAAGCATAGCTCCATTTGTTTGTAAGTGGGCGGTGATATTGCAATTTGCAACAATGGTAAGGCTATATTTCATTTAAAAAGGCCACGCCACGCCACACAACTCTTCGCACCACATTTCCCAAGAATTACTTTCCATTATTTGAACTTTTGAAAAACAGAACAAAGTTTAAGGCAGGATGTGGGAAAGGTGCGCCATTGCAGCAATGTACAAGGTATACAGCATCCGATCGCTGTAATTTGGCATTGAATAAACTAATCAAAGAGGAGGGAAAACATGTTACAAAATAGCTGTGGTATGGTATAATCTACATGTAATCATGAATATTGGAAAAACATGTTTAGTAAGTGATAAGCATGCTCCACAAAAACAAGATGAGCATTTACTGTTACGCCAAACCACATAAGTGCAACATGAGAAGGAGCCGTGGGTAAAGTTTGTTTTATCTCGAGTATGAAAACCAGTAGCGGAAATGAGTCTAGTGGATGGATAGATTTTGATGGAGACTTGCAGTCTCAATTTTTGCGGTAGGCTTACATAAATTTCTTTCCTGAAAGCCAAAAAAAATCTCATTTAGTTTTAAAGTAACTTTTGCACATTACTTTTTCATCTGTCTTCATCAACAGCACCGTATGGTACACGACAGCAGCATAACCAAAAGACGTACGGGTACGCTCTGTAACAGTACTCCACTCAAGTATAATTTTTGCTACTGCACTTTTCCCCGTTCCCCAAGTACTTATAAGTATACTTTTCCTCGGCGAAAAAATTATTGTCCTTAGTTTAGAGACTCTCTCCAATGTTTGATTATGGAAATGGATACGAAAATTGGGGAGAAAAAGTTGTTGCAAAACCCAAGTTTTTTCCTCCTTTTGTAGCATGCTTCTTCCTCGATGGAACTTTATCTTTCGCAAGTATTTCCATAAGAGAAAATGTCTGAGAAGTAACCTCAGCGAATAAAAATGTACATATTGTTTACGTGTTTGTTGTCGTTTATTGTAAAAACGTATTATGCAAATATGCAGTTATATATATACCTACAACTGCTGTCATGTAATATATATGTATGTAATCTACGAAATGCTATGCCTCGAATCAGTACACACAGTGAAAATACTTGTGATCTTGTTAATGGAATCGTAAATATGTAAATATTGTATGAGACAGATGGTCTTCACATATTTCTCACTCGATATGCAATTTCATATTTTCTCCTGCTCTTTCCTCCTTGTCTCTGAGATATCTTTTAAAATTGTTTGCTTTGCTTTAAAAAGGATAAGGAAAGCACGTTGCACAACAAGTACTGAGAAACCTTCAAAGGAAAAAGGAATCTGAGTGAAGTAGAGTAACATCAGGAGGTTATGCGCGCACACATGCACCACCCAGCCATTCAATGAGTTTTCCCTTTGAAAGCTTAGAAACACGTTATGACTAATACCAATGATTAAATGTGAGACAAGAATATCCCATTTTTACAGAATGCTCCTGCAACAACAAACGAGAAGGAAAGTTCAAACAAATCTTTCCGTTTCTCAAAATTAGCCACAAAAAATTTAATTTTGACATACTTTGTGTACCCTTTTTTGGTCTGGATAGGGCTTTGTCAAGCCGTTTATTCCTCATTCCAATTAAGAAACTTGCAACAGATAATACAAAAGTACCTGACAGTCTTTACAAATCCTTCAAATACCAAACAAATACGCTAACAAATGAATTCATTGATCCGAAATTCCAACCCTTTAATTTCACCTTTGTTCCTTTCCTGGAAAGATAACTAAATTCCTAATCCAATTTTTAATTCTAATTTCCCCGACATCCATCTGATCTATGGGAAATGTATTTAATAAGACGTAATAAGTATCATGCTCATGCTTGCATTCATTCTAAAATATGTTGGTATAAACTGATAAGGAGACTGATAAACAACTTTTTTTCCATGTTCCATTTGTGAATTTTTAAGTGAATGTACGCCGCTATTGAATAGAGCAGGATACTGGGTACTTGACCCTGCTTCTGTTTACATGTTTTCCCCTTGTTCTGGTAAAGTGTAAAACAATGTTCAATGGAATTCCCCTAAGAAATTAGTAGGCGTGACACGATCTTATACAACTTTCACCATGCATTGCCCACCTATTTCAAAGCATTTAGCAAGTTGGGTTGCCGGGGGCAAGTACTTACTTATTTTATTCGAGACGCCTTTCATACAAAATCCATATGTTGGAGAGAGTAACAGAGAGTATAAGACAAGATAAATGAGCAAGATGGGTTCTTGGAAAATTGGGGTTCAAGTGGATTGAGATTGAAAAAGAAACACTTTTTTTTGCTTTCTGTCTAATCTAGTAAACTAAACTGGTAGGAAATGTTAGCTAAAGTAAAGAAGAATGGGTTAGACTCTATAAATTTTCTTGTCGTAGGTACTTGAAGAATGAATAAATGGAAAAGTATGATTTTCGGCTTCCTCCATCTCTTCTCAAACCAATATTGGATAGCAGATGGGAAGAATGAAATCCCTTGAACATGCACACCACCTGCTTTCCTTTTTTTTATCCAACTCCCACTGATCACCAATGGAATCAATAAACTTGTTTTTTTTTCTTCAATGCCACCGGTTATTCCAAGCCTTTTTCCCTCTCTATTCTGACACGTAGCGTTACAGACGTTTAAAAGTTTGAATTTTTTTATAAAAAGACTTGAATACTAGAGATGAAATCATGCAAGATAGTCCAACAAGATTATCACGCATAATGTACTAAATGGAATAGTTAGAATAGTTTGGAAACTTTTTCCAACCGCTCAAAAAAAAAGTTTTTTAGTGCAAAAATATAGAAAAAATTTTTAAAAGGAGAAGCAAGAGTTAAAGTTGGTTTGACGAAAGGGCATTTGCTGATACCATCACACTTGAAATGAAAAGGAATGATTATTATCACTGGAAACGAGGACCATCCTCTTTTCGGATTAGCAAGTAATAACAAAAACAAAGTTTTGCTCGCTCCTTTACCATGTGTCATGCTAAACGCGAGGAGTTAAGTCGACCGTCAAGGGGATTTGGTAGGATGAAAACTAACATACTAACGTGCCACTAGCCCCACTAGCTCTACTAGTGCCCAACTAGCAGCAGCTCATCCCTAAAAGCAGCATCTATTAAAAAAATGTTCTAAGTGGAACATTATTTTTTAGTTGTTTAGTTATACTGGGAAACGTGCTAAAAGTCATATTCTCTCGGAAAGATGAACAACAGCAGCAGATCCGTAGTTTTTAGTGTAGGTGAAAATTATGCGAAAAGCTTGTTGTATCCAATTCTGGTAAGGGCTTAGTTTTTTTTCATTTCTCTCTGGTTTGAGGATGAGTGAAAGTCTTACCGAATTCATAGAGAGCTTGTTTGCTGCAACCGTTAGCACACTTGATCTTATGGACGACGTGCACGTTGAAGTTATGTGGTCGACAGACATCACTGACTCCGTCAGCTGTGGAGGGAAGAGGACTGGAGCCTTGCCATGCACATTCGTAGCACATCACATCACCGTAGGCACCTATCAAAAACAGGCATAATGTCACTTAGCACCCAATCTTACTCATCATTTTTTCACTTCATCCTTCATCATTCATGCGTCAATAAGTAAGCGCACACAAAGCTAGCTTCAAGCTTAGATTAACGAAACAACAAAGCTAATGGGAAAACTTTCTTGAGGATGCAAAAAAGGTATAATGAGTCAACTACAGTACATTAATGAAAGGCATAACTAGGTTAAAATGAAGCAAGCATAATCAACGCGTTCCTGAAGAATGCTTTCATTTCATAACTAATCAAAATTTTGAAATGATTAATGAGCCGAAAATTGCTAAAACGACAGCTTTCCATTTCCTAACGAACCTGCGCAACATTATGTAGAGTAGAGATTGTATTTTGTAAGGTTGGTAACGACGTGTCATTTTCACTCGTCCAAATTCAAATGTAATTTCAAACATGAGAATCGTGTTTTGGGATTCACAAGAGAAATTTAGAAATCCTTTATTTAATTCAATCAACAAGATGAAGGAAATAGTTGGTCTCCAAAAGATTCTTCAATTGACGGCAGCTCAATCACAGATTTTTTTTATACTTTTGTCCCATTACATTCTCTCTCACTTTCTGATTTGGAAAGATTGAGAACCGCAAATGTAGAGAACAAACGGAGCCAACACGAAAAAACTTTTCCTCTTTCTCTTCCATCACAATCAGAATTCATTAGTTAGAACCGCATTGCTGCTCTCCTCTTCATTCCATTTCCATTCCTACAAATCCTCGTGAATGACAACCAGCTACGTGTGTGTGCCTTCCTTTCCTTCACTGCCGGATCCAGATTCCAAAATCGCAACAAGAAAAACACATATGGTAAGCCATTGACTTTGATGGAGACAAAGAAGAGGAAAAGTACAGAGGGTCGTCGTGTGTAAATGTAGATAAAAGTTATCCATCAACATCAACAGCTTACTCACAATTCGTATTCATTCATTCTTCTTTTCAATGGAGAGAGAGAGAGCAAATAACGAGCACGATAGCATAGCATAGCAGGATTTTCTCCTTTCAATATCAAATCCAAGCAAAACAAGATGACTATTTGGAGTTAAAATGAAGGGTACCGTCGTCACGGGCGTACCCAATGTAAGTTTAATGGAACGTAATCAATTCTAAACACAATTGACAACTTGTCTCACTCCTCATTCTCTTGTAATGTAGTCACTAATCATTAATCAGAGCAGCCACACACACACACGTCCCCCTCATCAAATCAAATCATTCCAATACAAACTACAAATAAATAATATTATTATACATTTTCAATTATATGTTGACCTCCTTATTTTCTCCACACATTTCTCTAAAAGATCCCGTTAGTATTTTTTGGTGTGTCAAGTCCTTGCCTTGCCTTGTCACTTACTTGAGCTTACTTTATCATTATGATTTTACCAAATTTATGCTAAAACCTTTTTTTATCAGCAATTTTTTTCTTTGCAAGACAATGTAGACCGATATTCCAGGAAATCATCAGCATGCTTCCTGGATGGAAAACGTGGTCAATTAGAATTAAGCCCATTTTTTAGAGAAAAAAAAAGAGTTTAGTTTGATCCTTCCAAAACCATCTTTACTTTATTGTTATTCGCGGCACTACACAAATTGCAAATTATGCATTTTAATGGAACATTTAGTGTGAATAGGATAGCTCAAGATTAGGGAAACTTAAGGGAGATATTGGAAAGATAGCTGGAGCCAACAAATGGGAAACCATTTTCCCTAGCTTTTCAACTCTCCTTCCTATAAGGTAACCAACTGGTGGAAAAAGAAAGAAAAAGCAAGAGGAAGGAAAAAAGATGCTGATGCTGAAAATGATGCTAATGGAAGGATTCTGTGGGAAATTCATCTTGGTGCCAAGTGATTTATGAGTTGGTGGTGGGTTGGAATAACAAAAGTGGCTTTTGCTCTCCTCTTCCTTCTCCATTTGCTTTACTACACAAGAAGACAGATGAACTAGATCATCATCAGCAGCTCCACTACTAGTTCTCTTCAAGAGTCCATTACAGGGGAAAAGAGAGAATTGAACAGCACAAAATGAAAAGAGAAATGGGAAGAGATGAGAGAAAGTGTATTGCTAAGGATGAAGGAGGACAAAAATATTGGTCTTGATCCACTCTCCGTGGTCGGATGATTACAAGAGGTCGTGTTTCTTGTGGCGACCCACAATCTCTCTTCTCAAACAACAGTCACCTCAAATCTTCTAGGGTATATATGCAATGCACTCTCTAACCAAGCGTTACACACCGACGTAGATATATCTCAGCGATGGAATTCTCAATGCCGCCTCATCACTTTTCCAGGCTTCGTGTCCGATCCCAAAATATACATTTTAATAGGGTGCCAATCTGGTTCCTCAGAATCAAAATGAGAACAAGTAATTTCTTTCTCTTTTCCGATCTCAAGGAGGAGCAGGGCAAAGCTCTAAACTTGAAGTGATATTAGAAGAAGAAGATTCCCATTTTTGGGTCGACAAACCATTTATTTAGCTCCATATTCTCTGGCTGACTGCTGCTGCAACGAGCAAAAACTGAAGGAGATGCTTAGTTGTTCATATTTTTTTTTCTCTCTCATAAATAAAACATCCGGACTGCTTGCTTCTCATCTTTTTTCCATGAATGTTCATACAGTTACTATATATTTGTGCATTTACTATATGGAGTGTGCAGGAAGTGAAGAGATAAGAAAAAAAACGAAAGAAAAATTCTGTTTCCACTGTATAAAGGAGAGAGTGGGGAAAAGTGTTTGCCTCTATCCGAAAAGAACCATTTTTCCACTTTTTGAGAAAGAGAAAACATGTTGACATGAGCAAAATGAATTTATCATCATTATCGTCTTACTGTATAACAACAACTTAGTTTAGCAACTATAAAATGGCAGATGCGTTGGTGGAGATGGAAAAGTGAGGTTGTTAAATAATGCTAAAAAACGTCTACTCTGCTGGAAACTTCAAATTCAGTCAGTCACCTGAAAAAGTATATACATACCACACTTGCCCATGTTCCAACTATGCCTACCAACATCCAATTCATTATGAAATAATGGAAAGGAGATAAGAAAAAAGGAGCAGAAAAAGAATTTAATATTTGGAATCGTGTTGTGAAAATTGATTTCTGTGTGCTCGATCGATGTACGGTTGAGTTTGGAGTAGAAGATTTTAGAGACCCGTCATTACTAACAAAAACTGTTCCAAGTCAAACCTGCACTGGAGTGAATCCTTCAGTTTAGAGACCTTCTTTTAAATGACTTTTTTTCTGTGGACCAGCAAAAGAGGACCGGCAGCTACTACTACCAAGTTCATCAAGGAAAGTCTCCACCAAATTTTATTTATCTTGAAGACTATTTCCACTCGACGAGACAAGCACGCGTAACTAAGTAGTTTAAAAGGAAACCACAGAGACAGACTAGAGCGAAACAAAATCATAAGCATTTATTTTATTTTCTCCAGCCAAATTACATTAAACCTGATGAAGAGAGAGAGAGAGAGAGAGAGTGGGAGGGAAAGAACAAATCCGGCTCGACACTGAAACCATCACGGGTTAAGTACAAGAAGCACATGACATGTACAACTCTTCTTTACATGTCTCTCGCAAAGTCGGCAGTTTCTAAAACAAAAAGGCGAGGATGGTGGAAAACATATATATTGAGTATCTCAACAGGAAGAAACCATGGCGTACGTACCCAACTACCTGAAATGTCTTGATATTATGGAATTTACGGATTTTGAAGGAAAGTTGTAGGAAAACGTTTCATTTTCTTTACTCTTACAATAACCGTAAACCAAAGAAGGGAAGAAGAGTACGACAGTGTAGTATTGAATGACTCCTCTTGGTTTTCCTCATGTCTATTTTTCTTCCCAACTTTTTCAACCTATTTAGTCGTTCCCTTTGGAAATCCTAAAGAGAAAGTTTTGCACGGATGCTTCCTACATCGTTCCGTGCTTCCCTCAACTTTGTCCCTCGTTATTAATCAGTGTAATAAGGGCCGCAGCTGCGAATTAATATAGGGTTTCTCTTGCAAATGAGTTTTTTTCCAAGACCAAGGTCCCGCGAGAAAAACTACCTAAAAAATTGTGGTTACAGCCCGCATTCAAGACTGCGATTGAGTGCATTCCAACGCATTCAAAGGAGACTCAAACTGAGGTCGCACACACGTGAGTTGCAATTTTCAACTACCAGTGTGGAAAAGAGAGGAATGAAAAGATTTTTTTTTCTGTTGACTTTCTACTTTGCAGTTCCAGCTCATATCAAACAAGCTCTCTCTTCCTTTGGTGAAACTACTGTTGTGATGTCGGTATCCACCCACCAGTGTAGCAAAATAGTTTCTACTATTGATTGAAGAATAAAGGGTTGGTAACTATGAAAGGAGAAGAATACTCTTGAAAAAAATAGAACGAAAGGGAATGAATGAACGTTGGAAAAATGTGGGAGCAATCAGTAAACTTATTTTCTATTCAAAAAATCATCATCAACGTCATCAACAACAATCAGAATCCAAATGAATGAGAGATGAAAGAGGAGTAAAAAATGGCATTTGATGAACGTCCCACTTTTTACAGACGTTTGTCCACCTTTATTTACATAGGTTACCACTTCATACCGGACCATCTTGCAAATTTTTGTCCACCAATTCTGAGACACTTGCTTGAATGATTTGTGTCCCCTTACAATTATTATTTTCCGGTTCGTGTCGAAGGTAATAGGTATTATATAAATTAAATATTTCCAATTATCCATTTTAAGTTAGGTATCGTTACCATGATGTATGGTAGTTTTTACTTGGGTTAAGCGACAGGTATTGCACTAATGAAAATATTTTTATATCAAGGAATTCAAGTGAAAATTTGTGTTAAATTAAATGCGTAATATGCCTTGCCAAACGTTAACAAATCAAATATACCCTTTTCCGATAATCAATCATGAACACAAATAAAGTATAAATCATAGCAATTAATTCCTATTTGAATAAAATGCTTTAGTTCGTATACTTTCCTTATTATGTGCCTGTGTATGAATATTATATCCTTATTATAAAACTTAAGTGTGAATTTTCTTTGTATTCTCTGTTAAGTGGGCCAATTTGGCAAAATTAGTAAATAAAAGAGAAATTTGACAAAAAAAAAAGTGGGCAAAGCTGGTAATACGGTGGGCCATTTATTTTGTAACAGGAAAAATCATGCTGCCACTACAATTTCACATAAAAGAGCTACGAAGTTTAAGAATGGAGGATGAGCTCGTTGATAAGAATGAGTATTCGAAATACTCAAAGTAACTCATAATTATTTTACTTCGTGGGAAGTTGAGAGCCATTGATTCATTTATCATGCCAGTTAGCTTTTCCAGTGAAGTACGCGCGTTTCAATTTATTGACTTAATGCTCACAAACGCAGAGCTGGTTTGGAATTGGAAATGTGTAATAATATGCAAGTCAAAGTCAACCTTCTGTCCTCATTATAAAATCACATCTTTTCTTCTTTAACTATAAAGTAAAAATCAAATATCCAGGTTGAATTGCGTCGTTGGAATGTGAAAGCTTGACTTTCAACAACTCCTATTTGGTACTCGGTACACTAACATTTTTTTCAATTCATTTCAATAACATTCTTTCTTTTAACCACAGAAAGAGAACAATCCCTTCTTTCCTTTCATTTCTCTTTTCTGGGACAAAGAACTACCATGAGCTATGAAATAAAGACATTTTTCTCGTTCTCCCATTCCCCCCAACAATTTTCTAGAAAGGATTTCATATCATGTTTCTTCAATTATTTGACAAAGAGATATAATATATATAGTTGCATATAATTCATAGTTGAACCTTTGGCTATTCATTTTAATTCATTGATACTCTTATAAAGGAAGGAACAAGGATTTTTAATCTATTCATCTGGTGACAGATGAATCATGTCAACAGTTAAAAAGAGCAGGAAGTTAACAAAGGATTTGAGCTGTATATACCTTGAAATACTTATAAAAAATATGTATATTTCCCTCTAGGGAAATTTAGTCTCATCCTGTCAGTCATGTCATGCGGCATATAAGTAAATATGGAAAATCAACGTCTTGTGTAAGCCGACATGTTGATTTTGTGTTTAAATGCTTCATTCCTCCTTTACTGCTACTGCCCATCCAATTCCATGAATTTTCAAGACCGTATATTTGAGATTTACAGGAAAAATGTGAAATATTTTAAAGTTCAGGAAGATACTGAGAAAGAGAAAGTATTCCGTGTTGTTGTCGACGTCGACGTCGACACGGACATGTCATGTAAGTAGGTAGAGATGCAAATTATAATTGAATTTTGACCTAGCATCACAACCTTCCGCTGTGGAAGTGGATGCATGCATACCTGTCATACATGTTTCACAGTTTCGAGATACTCAGTATTCATTTAGTCTCTACCTTTTGATGTAATATAATATTGAATGAAGCAGGAGGAAAAGTGTTCAAAGGGATTTGAGTGATATGATGCAGCGGGTGAAACATAACAGGAGAGTCTTGTCTTGTTTCCATTCCCAGTCAGCCACCCGCACATTTACTGATTTCTCTCCAGGAGGAAAATGTGAGGAGATGACAGATGTAGATGGTGTGGGATGTGATGATGATGATGATGATGTTGATGAGTGCTACTTTTCAAGATGAGCATCATGATGGCCACTTGAAGAATACGGAATGAAAATCTTGTGCATTGTCATTTCAGTATGTCACTTAAAAAGCCACAGCAGGAAAGAGGGAAATGAGAATGTGCAAAGACTGATGTAAATACAATGATAAAATTCAAACGTAAAATGTTTTCAACTTGTATACATTTTGTACTAATCCGCTTACCCTTTTTCATCACTTAAAAAGCAATTTTGACAAGCTTTATGCCTTCTGACTTGTATCCAAAATAAGTGATTGGGAGGGTAACCGGCCCTTAGCACTTTTTGCACTTAGCACCTTAGGGTCCCTTAGCACTTTTGACCACTAGCACCTTGTGAACTTAGCACTTTTGACCTCAAGCACTTTGCGCTGTTAGCACTTTTGGCCTTAAGCACTTTGCGCTGTTAGCACTTTTGACTTCAAGCACCCTGCGCTGTTAGCACTTTTGTCCATTAGCCCTTTGCGCTGCTAGCACTTTTGACTTCAAGCACCTTGCGCTATAAGCACCTCGCGCAGCTAGCACCTTTGTCCTTAGAACTAAACACCTAACTAAACAATTCATATACGGATATATTGGGGGAATCATGAGAGTGGTTATCTAACACGGGTTCGTAAGTTTACGAAGATAACAAGCTGGAACTTATTAATCAGATTAAATAATCTTAAAATTGATTAATTTCACAAACTTTTATCCGATGAAAAGTATAGATCAGAAAACGATGTTTCAAAATTGTAATAAATACAACTAGAGAAAATATAGTTTACTGTTTACAGTGGCTCACTTCAAGTTGTATATTAACCCGATGTGCGTATAATTACAATATACATAGTATTGAAAACAATACATGTTCGGAAACGTGGTTCAGATTTCCAAGCAGTGAAGTTCAACCAAATTTAATTCATTTTCATTGTGAATGTTTGTTATTCACTCGATTAGTATTTCAGTGAAAGAAAATTAACGCAATAGTTGCCCATACAAGGTTGACCTTAATCCGATTATCAATTCTCAATTTTAAATGCTTAAAATAAAATATTTAATCAATTTTCTTATTAATTAATGTGATTAAATTTGAAGCAGTGTATTAGATTGAAATTGTAAGTTAATCAATAATCAGATTATAAAGTTATCAGTCTGAAGTTCTTTTCGTCACATTTTTCCCCATTCATTTCCCATCTAATGGTCACACCCTTCTAAGGACAAAGGTGCTAGGTGCTTGAAGTCAAAAGTGCTAGCAGCGCAAAGGGTTAATGGACAAAAGTGCTAACAGCGCAAGGTGCTTGAAGTCAAAAGTGCTAACAGCGCAAAGTGCTTAAGGCCAAAAGTGCTAACAGCGCAAAGTGCTTGAGGTCAAAAGTGCTAAGTTCACAAGGTGCTAGTGGTCAAAAGTGCTAAGGGACCCTAAAGTGCCTTCTGGCAAAAGTGCTAAGGGCATAGAAGCATTGGGAGCATTACGTGGGGAAATTTGAGTAACACTTGTATACCTACAAACACTTTACTACACAATATCTACATGTTCCCTAGATGCGTTCCTACTTCTTCTCAATTCAGAATTTCGACCTGAGGAAAATCTTCCATTTCTCATCTTCATCATCCTAGTTCCCTCCACTTCCCCCAAGTTCCCCAAGTACGCCCAGAGTAAACTTCAACGCTCCCTTTCCATGCATATTTCACGGCAGTATAAATTTTGGGCCACGGCAGCATAAATCCATGAAGCAGAAGGGATATTACGGTGAATGCAATATGCAAAATCGTTCAAGGAAAACTTGAACACAAACTTATTACAGAATTCTTAAGGATTTACTTGGACTAAAAACAATTTGCATGTAAGTCCGCTCGATTCTTCCGCCAAGCTTGAGAATCGGAAACAATTATTGGGAGTTGTCATTGAAATACATATGAAATGAGTTGCAAGGAGAAAAAAAATTAATGTAGTTCTTGATGGTGCTTCCTCACGTGTGCATGGTGTGTGCTCAGCTCACTGACTGTTTCTAAGCCCATTTCAACTTGGCTCACTTAACTTTTTTCATATAAAAAATCTAATGCATACAATTGAAATCTAAATGGTAAAAAAAAGTAAGAAAATGGTACATTATTGGAATGGATGACCACCACCACCTGACTACTTAAATCAAGTAATGAAATAACTTTTTCAATCTCAATGCGCTTGTGTTGAGTACACAACTCGTTACGGGAGCACAACCCGTTGAGTTGAGTTGAGTTGAACACAACCAGTTGAGTTGAAACGGGAGAGCGAAAACTAATAATTCAAATTATTCACCATCTTCTGAATATACATCCAAAATTGTTCCGTATTTGCTTAGTATCCAAAGTACCACGTACTTCGACCTAAAGTTTTTTAATTCCATGAAAACAGACTAAAATAAGTAAATCTAATACAAATAGGTAAACATTTTTACTCATGTATAAAAATTGTTGCGTCCGTCATGCGTGTAATTTTCCATGTCTAATGAACCGGCAGCGACGGCCATGAAATGAAGCATGGGAAGAAAGAAGGGGATGTGAAAGTGTGGGAAAAGGAATCTTCCTGTTGTTAAATCATTTAATGAACAAACCACTAGGTTGCCAAACCATCTGTTATGTTTATCATTATACTTACCTCACATCCACTCCACGCATAAAATATTTTCATAACTTTGTTACATATGAAGCGTCAATTTTTTAATTAGTGCATTTTGAGTCAGTTACAACTAAAGAGTAGACATTTAGAACGTTTCAGTAATTTTTCTACACGTTCCTTCAATATTCCTTTCAACTAAATGAATTGCGATGCTCTGTGATGTGAATTCTCAAAGTAGACTAGAGCCACGCATGTGAATAAGCTTTAAAATCAATGGTCTACATGTACTTAACTCCCATTAATTTTTAGTATGCTGTTACAAAATCCTACTTCCACCTGTGTCTAACATAATGAAAGCCGTATAATTGCAGTGCGAAAACAGTAGTAAACATGAAATTCCATGAAAAGTCAAAGTTCAACAACCAACCATCAAGGTTTATTACATAACAAGGCCAAGGGAATTTTCCAGAAAAAAAACGGTTAACCTCACTACCAGCGAAATAGCTACAAGTTATTTTTAAAATTCAGTTGTTATAACCTGACCCATCGAAAACTAACACAATAATCCTTGCAGAAAATGGAAATTTATACAAAATCGATTATTTGTAAATGCATTCGCAGAATTTTGTTTTCATAGGATTTTTCTATGAATGTAATTTTAATATATTTTTTCAGTAGCTAAAAGATACAACCTGTTAAGAGCTAGTGAGTAGTAGACTACACATTGGGAGAAAGAGTCTTTTCGTCTTGAAGATATTTGACTGGATGGAATCAAATTAAAGAAGATAGGATGTAACCTGATTCTATTGGACATGGCAACATCTCATGTGTCAACGCAATCCCTTTTTATGTACATACCTGTTGACCAACCCACCCACTCAAACAAAGGGAATTGCTTCACATAAAACAGGAAAGAAAATATCCTTGTATTTCTTATCGTATCGTATAACAGAAACAAGATTTTGTCAACATTTGCCTATCTTTCCCATGTAGCCATGGATGCCTTCAAAGGAATTAATGAGTCCCCTAGTTTAAGTGTGTTGAGTAGAGAATTTGGAACACTTGGAATTTATGCATTTAAGTCCCTTGATACTTTTTTTGGATGAAGCCATGTCTTCCCATTTAGTTGGAATTCTCAGACGGTGGGTTGTTTTTTTTAAATTTTCTTCAAAGTAAATAAATGGATTATCTACTTCTTACGATTAGTCACCTAATATCATATGGGACAAGAAATTGGTGTTGAAATTATTGCTTTGAACCACGCTTGCTTTTTCTCCGACTTTTTCTCCTGATCTTTTAGCTAATGCATTTTCATTTTCCATAACGAATTAAATTTGTTTTCCATAGAAGGCTGAAATGCATTTTACAGGAGTTCCCTGATTTTCCTTTATCAAAAGAAACAAATTTAACCATTTTCTATACTGGGAAACAGCAAGGTTGGCTGAAAAGTAATGATAATTTCTCATTTTGTTTCTTTTACCTTTATGAAAAATCTGGAGAGAAAAAAAATGAAAAAGGTGGATCTGCTCAGTGCTCAACTGATGGTGAAAGGGAAGTCTTGTTTGAAATGGTAATAAAACAAAAGGGCTGAATGAACCTCATACATGAATATTTATAAAGTGGTTCTCATCATCCGTTTCAAAAACATTTCATTTGTACCTGCACCACTCCGACTGACTCCACTTCTTTTTGTTATTTGCAAGCAATGCTAAATTCATTGTAAAAACGTTATAATCAGCTAAAAAGGAACTAACTATATGATGATGATAAGTGATGGTTTCAGCTGGAGGGGCAGTCCTTGAAAGGGATTTTTGAAACGGGAAAAGTTCTTGGAAATAATAATGGGGTGCTGCTATATTTATTTTCTCATTATAAGGTTCCATTGTCCGCTTAGTTAGCTTAGGAATAGAATGAAATAAGAAGAAAGGAGCCAGTCCATAAATTAGATGATGACGACTCCCAAGAGGAAATATGCAAACATTTCAAGGTGAGTGGAACGAAACCGCAAAGTGTGTAGCAAATGTTTTAACTTCTCCTGACCTGCCGTTTCTTCCTCACGCCCTTCGAGGAGAAAGCGAATGACGGGGCACGTACTCAACAAATTACATTGTATATGTCTTCAATAATGAGGTTCATGCCTTTAGTCACTGCTAATTACCTTACATGTAAGATCTAAGCATCTACCTTCCTTCATGCAACAAGGAACAATCTTATCAAACACTTTTAACCTTTCTCATCACTGCCAAACAAGAAAATTCTGATGATTGCATGATCAGCTTCCTCTCTTGCCCTTTTACTCTTGCACTCTATTTTCCTTGACGGCTTGGCAAGGAGCTTACACTCCACTGGATTTCTAGCCAAAAATGATCCAATATCCAAACCTAGCGTACCAACTTGTTAGTCTCTAGGTCAGTACGGTACAAAGTTTAAGCCATTATTTATGTTAGAATATTCTATTCAAGTGCCTAATGTTACTTACATTTCCGCCAACCAATTTATTGGAACAAAGTGAAACCACTTTTAATATTCCGCCACCTAACCACCACACAAACCACAAAATTCCTCATATTCAATACTACATGTTAACATAAAACAGATTGAAGGGCTAACGCATGAACGTGGTGAAGTGGGTAAGAATTTTTGTTTGAAAATTGTACAACATGAAGGTACTGTAGAGCTACGAGAAAAAAAGGAACTGGTGCTCAAGAGCGAAAACATGAAACGGTTTTCATTTCCCTTTGCTTTATGTATGTACTACTACAAACGACTCATTAATTGAAGGAAGAGCGGAGCTGCACGCCTTTGTGCTGCATCTGTTTTTGTTTCTGCTTCTATATTTGCATTGAACTAATTAAACTGAGCTTGAGATTTATATATTCTTAAAATAAAGTGAATGCCGACATTACATCGCATCGTCCTTTCCAGGGAGAAGGGAGCCACTGCCAGAAACCTGTCTATTCCTATTCTCTCATTTCAATCTAAAAACTTTATTGTAGGTTATCACATAAAAAGAAGGTAGCCACAAAGATGTACACACAAGGTGGATTGAACAGGGAACCTTGAGATGGGAGGGAGAGGTAGTAAGCCAAAATTCTACACCAATTTTTGTTAAGCTCCCTCAATCTCTCCGCCTTTCTCTCTCTCTCTCTTGAGCTAAGTAATTTAATAGAAACAGAAACAGCACATGATTTTCCTTTCTTCTTGGCGGTGACTATGTGGTAGAGCAGAAAAATGTATAAATTCTGCTCGTCTACGATGTAGCCAAGCAAAGGAAAAAGTTGCAATTATAATTTTATTTAACAATGTACACAACAGACAACCTATCCTTGGAAAATCACATAGATAGAAAACGAAACTGATTATCAATCATATTTTCAATAACTTTTACCACAAAAAAAAGACTTAAAGAGACCAATTTGTTGAAAGAAACATGATGTAGTTTCATAAAGAGGTACTTAGGGTCATAAAAGCCTTCAAAACTGAAAAGAATATAGTAGTGAGTAGTTTCCGGTATGAAGTATTATTTCAGGTCCGGAAACAAGTTTCTTTTTGGATGTCATCACGAAAAAAAAGTATGACCATGACAGGAAAGAAAATGTTGGATATCTTTGGATAGATATATAGTTTTCCATATTACATTCCATCTTCCATCACATCACAACACATCACCACCAGCTTCTCAGTTTCATCACTACTTTTCCTTTTGAGGATAAGTATTGGTAGTGTATAGAGATGTAAACGTGGATGCATGTTCTTTATTTCCCTGTCAAATCTAGTTTTTGTGTTGTTCACTCAAGCAAAGCAAAAAAATAAATGTAGGGCAAAGGCAGAAGATGAAGAAGAGGAGAACATAGAAAAAGTAAATAAAGTGGAAAAGGCTTGTCTACAATGCAAAAAGGAGAGAAAGACAATAAGTGAGCAAGTTTGAGTTATGTTGTTTCTTACTGTCAAAGAAGATAGATGTGACCAAAACTACAATGCCGATTATCCATTTCTCAGGAAAGGATTTCCGTCCTCGCTGGATTGTTTTGTTAGCGGCTCTCATTGTGATGTTACTCCTACTCGTTTTCATCATTTCGCCTGGGGAACAAGTACCGTTGCTGTACTTCAATTTGAAGGTGAGCATAATTTGGGTCACCACTCTACCAACAAATAAAACTAACCTTTTTTTGCTAAAAAAGCAAATAAGATAAGTATATACAGTACTTTTTTTTCTGGAGAGCCAATGTTTTGCAAGTTGTCACCACGCTAATCTATTTAAAATGACGTATGCTTTGTCCCGCTAGCAGTGCTGTCAATTCTTTTTCCCAACCAGAGGAAACCTCATTGAAATTCTTTTGGGTGAGCTGCCACCGTCCCAGATAAAAACTTGAGTTGTGCTTCTGACTTGACTCCTTGTTATGCTCCGCCGTCTGATCGATTATAACTTCTTATCACGTTGATCCTACTCTTACTTCCACTGTTCGCTTGGAAAGAATTGAAATTATGGTACAAAAAAAGTGGCTTGTACAGATTTGAGATAAGTCAAACTCGGAATTGAGTAAGTTGCGCGCACTACAACCAATGACCAAGAAATCGTTTGTACACTTGCTTCAATTCATGTCAAAAATAGAGTTAACAAAATTGGTTGGTTGGTTGCTCGATCCTTCTCCTTCGTCGAGACAGACTCAGTAAGGAATCCAATCTGGATTTGTGTGATTCAGGTGATGTAGGGAGAAAAAATCGTCCTCAAGTTTAAATTCAAGGATGATGAGGACAGTTGCGTATGTGAAAATTGAGTTTCCCTGGAAATTGAAAAGACGACGAGTTGTTAATGAACCACTTTGTTGACGAATCAGTTATAAAGTAAGTCAGGAATTGCCAAAGAAAATTCTCAAGATTGAATTAGACACGTATATATGAGGACATCGGGTTATCGTAAAGACCTTGTTTAAGAATGATAACCTCTGGCAAAAAAACTATGAAAATATATCTCAAAATCTCACCTCCGACCATGATGTATATTTCAGTATAGGCACAGGATGTACACCAAATCTAATGATAAGTATGATCTAATGTGTTTACGTTTATTCTAGTTGCTTCAAGTAGGTTTTACCCTGATATTAGTTAAGATAAGTAAGTTGTTGGCCATCATATCACCTCTTGACTTCCTTTTAGGGGATTCATAACACAGAGTAAATATGAGACAACGTGGTTTAGAATGGAAGCGTTGTTTACTACTACCTGTAAAACTGAAACGGAGTAAGGCTTGAAAAGCCCAAGACGGTAGCAAGAATTGTTGAAGCATAATTAATTACGCAGGAGTTTTTGCTTGCTTGCTGGACTGAAACAAAGAAGGAAAAAAGTAAGGGGAAAAGACACAAGTTTTTTTGATATATTCTAAGCGCATCCCTTTCTTTATCGTATAAATGGATGGGTGGTGGAGATATTATTTTATACTAAAACTGGGAAAAGGAATAACATGAAATGAGGGCTTGGCTTTGGTCCTCATGTTGGCTTTGGAGCTCATAAAACTCGCTTGGAAGAATGTCTGGGAGATCACCTCAGCTATTTCATTTCCCTTCCAGATGCACTAAAATCAGAGGGGATATCTGTAGAGGAAGCAAAATGCAATAATATGGACGGTAATGATGGGTACGATATTGTTAATAACGGTTGTGCACATGAAAAATAATAAGATGCATAGTGGAAAAGGAAACGAACTAGATTAATAATAAACCCAACACAATTGAGATATAGCAATGAACCTTTAGGCGCTTGGCTGGGAAAAGGTTATGTAAACCGCCACCGTTCTCTGATCTTTGTATTAATGTAAGAAATGTGGAAGAACAATTTTAAAAAAATCCTTCAAAATATAGCGTCTTTCGTGAGAAATCAATTGTTTAATCTTAATAGAGTCACAGGTCACGTTGGGGCTACTCCCAAAAATTTGACGGTAGCTTAAATGAACTACTCTTTACAATAACTTCATTTTGATGTATCACAATCTTACTTTTCAAAACAATATTTGACCCAGTTCAAATCAAATTATTGGGTCCTTTTTTAAAACGCAATCTCCCGTTGGACCTAAGGACCGATTAATGAAAGCAGAATTCGAAAAAGTCAAGTCGTTGAAAAAGTTAGTGTGTTTACAGAAAAGCAGACGACACACGGATCATTTTAAACATGATTCTAAAGGTTCATATGACTATATGAAATGATGGCACGGCATGTTAGTCCCGTGGACTTTCTCCATCTTTCTTGACTTTCAACTCACTTTCCTAGTTCTATCTGAGTGAAGCTCATTCATGTGCATGAGCTAAGAGCATTATGTGGGGAAAGATGAAGAACACACGATCACGTTGAGGACGATGATGGCCATTAAAGGAGGAAACAAGTGACGTTTAGCGTTTTCAGAAATGACTCTCTGGTTTGGCAAGAAGTGCTAAACGGCTAGGGATAAATCGAGAAAGCTAAAAATGGAGAAGGAAAGGAAATCCCTATTTTTACTAACTTTTCCTTCGTCACTGTCTTAAATAATGGGGTTTTACCTACTTGAAAAAATTGGAGAGTAATTGAAATAGGCCATCATCGCATGCAAGAAAGCAATTTGACAATTGTGGGAAAGTGCACCATCATCAAGAAAAGGAGTAAGAGAATCATATATGATGATGACCTCTTACCTCTTACCATCTCATTTTGATAGCATAAAAGTATAAAAAAAACAGGATGAAAGCAATTTCTCCCTTTTTCTTACGAAAATGAGTGGGACTATTTTAATGGAATGAATGAAATTATTGCAAAGGCGAGCAAGTAGTGCTCACATGCTACATAACAAAAAATATGGCGTTGTGGCACACACAACACGTGTTCCCAAGTACCTGAGGGAATGCATCCTACTGCCAAAAAAAGAGAAAGGGAAATATTTATAGGTAAGTAGTAAGTCTGTCATCTGGAACATTCACATATATTCAATGGGTTGGTATGGCCTGCCAAATGAAAACTTATTTTCTTGTAGGAAATGATGCTAAACCTTTCAAAAATTTTAGTTGGCATCCAACTTCTTGTTTCCTGCCTACACAACCAGCAATATTATCAAAGAAGAAGTATATGAATTCCCCTTTTTGGAAGCTGTTACGTTACAAGTTACAACTTGGACTGTGCGATTGCTCTTTTCTTGTCTTATCGATGGTAGACATATATAATAACATGCATATTCATTCAGTTATTTGTTGACTGCACGAATCGTACATAGATGTATGCAATATATTTTTGGGACTTTTGGACTATATGCTTAGAAAAAAGGCTGCCCAGATCCTAATAAGATATAGGTGGGAAAGGTGTTGAGGGAGCACTTAAAAGACAAGTTCGTTAGTTCTTATTAGAGCCGTACTTTTCCTTGACTTACCAACTTACTCTTCTCTTCTTCTTCGATATTTTTCTTCCAGTGAAAAGAAGGAGGAATGCGTGTTGCTTTTTTCTACTCTCAAAACCAAGTCACGATGACGGGAATAGATGATGTCTTTAGCAAGATGGTATCTGGGAGAAAGTGGTGAGCAGATGTTGGACTTAGTTCCCTTAGTATCAACTGGCTCAACAAACCACTGAAGCAAAATCTTCTTTGACAGCTGCAATTCTTTACGTCTTGCTTTTATAGCTTCTATCTCAGCTATGCACTTGCTGTCTGCCACTGGTCAAGTTTAATTTCACTGAACCCTGAGTACTAACAAATTAGTTGGAAAATAATATAGCAGTTTGCTCTTTTTCTCACTCTCTCTCTGCTTATCCTCCGTTCCCACAATGTTTCTATCGTCACTTTTTTTACATGCAAATTCTCCTTTTGATTCTCAACTTTTTTTTACCGTTGAACACACGGGAAAAGAACGTGAATCACGGATGATTATGAGAATATACAGACTTGACTTTGTTGCCAGATCCCTGTTTCTTGTACCCTCTTGCTCTTAAATCATTCTGGTAAAAAGAAGGAAAGTGGAACAAGAGTGGGTACTTTCCACTCACTAATTTATGGAACGTTATGTGTACGCGAATCCTCTCTGGGCAAAAAAAAAATCTTTTATTACTGAACTACTCTTTTTTTCTTAGAAATTGATGGGAAAAGTTGTAAAAATAAAATGATAAAATGTAGTCGTCCTCATAAAAATAAGAGTCTTAGTCAACACGAGAGATAAAGCGAAAGAAGGAAAAAGTCGAGAAAGTGGGGCTGTGTGAGAAAATAGTATATTCCAGAGTCACGTAAGGAGTTGAGCGAGTAAGCAAGAGTGAAAGTTGCATTCACGAAGGATGCCAGAGACAGATTGAGGCAAGAAGGGTCCTATCTCCCGTGTCTTGTAGTTGCTTCGCTGCCTCCCACCGCAAATACACATTCCCAATTTTAAAGGGAGGGATGAGAATGGAGCAATATATGTGTGAAGATAAAGGCTCCAATCTAGTCGCTTCTCTAGAAGAATTCTAAACCGTCCATCCCGTATGCATTAACTAACCACCACCAGCTCCTACACAATTGTTCCTATACGGCTTGTACGAACTAAAAGCCTTTTTGCATTCAAAAAAACCATCCTAAAACTACCTCTTCTCCGGTTTTTGGAAAATAATTTGGAAATCAAGCGAATATTCCAACCAGACTCCACATCCTGGTCGGAAGGAACATCAAAATATTTATATGGTGGTCACCGATTACGGCAAATGGATTTTTTCAGGTTGTGCACTTAATGAAAGCCTAATTACTTGTGCAAACAGTGGGAATGTAGAGAAAGGTGTAAGTTTTGGGCGAAAAAAGAATGGAAAACGTGTGAGAAAAAAACGTAGCTGGGTAAACGAACCGTATCCACCCAAACACTTATGATTAGTTGGCTCCCTTGAGGCATGGATCCTGCTTTAGCTTCTGGTTTTGTCCGTCTCTCGGGTTACCCAGACCTACGCAGACTTGTCTGCGAAAATTATTTTGGTTGGAAAAGTTGTCGGTTTCGTTTTTACTACGTGCGACTCCTATTCAGAAAATCATTCCAACAACTCTATGTTGTGGTGTGCAACATTAAATTAAGCCAAACTTACCTCTTTTTGCTCAAACGTTGCCCAAAGTAAACTTTCATAAATTGTGATGCATTTGGTGTAAGAGGAATGGTACTGGCAGCTTTAATGAAGGCTTTGGAATCTTTACGAGTGCAGTTGCCCCTGAAGGCAATGTGTTCAGCTGCTATTTGCTTACACGCAAAAGAAAATCTAGGAATGAATTGTAACTGTTTTAATTTAATTTTATG
The DNA here is from genome assembly GCA_964034955.1 of Orchesella flavescens. Classification (NCBI taxonomy): domain Eukaryota; kingdom Metazoa; phylum Arthropoda; class Collembola; order Entomobryomorpha; family Orchesellidae; genus Orchesella; species Orchesella flavescens. The sequence goes on from OZ035953.1 coordinate 53,572,033, forward strand.
CATAGTATTTGACTTGATGCATTGCGTATGAGTGTGTGTCTCCCTTGGTGAACCTTTATATCAATTTAAAATTGCAGCTACAATAGAAAATTTGCATTTACAAAATTATCGTTAATTATTTATTGAAAGACTGATGTTTGAATTTTCAATACATTTTACATTAAGTTTATATATCACTTTGTTTGGCAGGAACATTATCACGTTTAGTATACTAGGTATACGAATAAGGGCTACTATATTTCATGTTTGAAGCAATGGTTGTGAGCAAGATCATAACTTTTGACACATTTTGAGCAAGATATATACGTAGAAAGTATTAAAATATTATCAATCCATTTTTTGCCAAATTTCTTTTGAATACTTTTCGACAAACAGTTTTAACTTAACATTTCGTCATTCATGAGCTCTAGGCTGAATACCCTTTTGGACATTTAAAATGTAAGTAACCTTGTACGAAACTATTGAGTGTAATTAACCAATTTTAATTAGATCGCCCAATTCATTATATTTGTTTTGTGGTTATGTTTTGATCCTGATGTCTTCATTTGAGGCTAACTTTGTATTAAATTGTAATATACTAATTTTGATTTTGTAAGATAATTTTCATTTTCTAAGAACTCTAAGGTTCAATATTCCTGTCTGTCAAGTAAATAAATTTCTAATATTAAAAATGCATAAATTCAACACTCTACTTCTCTTGGAATGATGGATTTTGGAGTCTGAATATTTGCAAATACTCAGACAATTATTTGAACAGTAAGAGTCACAACAAAAAGGATCCCGAAGACCAAACTTATCTTGATTTCCATTAAAATGTTCAACCAGACTTTCCAACTTGGTTTGGGTAACTCCTCTACCATCCTAATGAAGCGTCCCAGATCGTCCCGTTGACGGTCTCTCATCCGAAATTTTATTCTGTAAATTCAAGTAAGTAGACCCAAGTAAATAAATAAAAAAATAATATTTAGGCCCATTAGTGCACTATCTATTTTTTGTAAATGTTTCAACCATACTATACAAAGGACAACGCAAGTTAGATTTCACTGAAAATGATTTCGCATCATATGTCAAAAGTTAGGCAGTTTTTATGGAGGCATAAGTGGCTGGCTTTTGAGAAACTTTCAGCCAATTATGAGAACTATGAGAATTAAAGAAGGAAAACAGGCTAACAGTGTAGTGATACTTGAAAAGGCTGTGGTTTTACATATACAGAGGGGTTATCGAGTGGGAAAGTATCAATTGGAATGATGCTGGTGGGCTAAGACACTCTGAACTCAGAGCTACAAACCTGCTAAGTGCTATCTTTCTAGATGTCGTTTTAGGACAGTTACAGAAGACAATTCTACGTGCAAAAAAACATTCCAACCTTTAATGGCTGATTTTGATAAAATTTGGTTAACTGCTTAGAAAGTTGTTGTGGAGTACCTTTGAATTTGTATTGAGGATTGTAATATATGAAAACTTTGTTGGTCTAATGACGGTTTTGGAAATATGTTAACCATTTCTATCGATGACCTTATGTGGTCACAAGCTGTAAAAAACATGAACTTAAACAAGTTTTCTACTCTCAATTTACGGCTTTTTACCACGAAATCTCAGATGTATTAAACGATTGCTACTAGTTCGGTATCACGAAATATTAAGTGACTTATAGGCTTTCTTTCATTGGTGTAACAATTGCCGTTTTTCCTACTACGTTTGTACAGAGTAGGCACTACTTAAGTTTGACCACAATAATTAAATCTAGTTAAAATTTCAAAGTGGTTCACGTTAAGCTGTGCTAATTTTTTAGTGACTGAGTATTTAACGTGAATCATACCTACATACATACAGATGAGTTTACAATACTTTTTCTAACTGCGATTTTAAAACGGCTTACATTTAATGGCACACCTCTATATTACAAAGTGATCCCATGATGGTATGACAAAGTGATCCCATGAAACAAGTGTACCTTACTCAGGAATATTATCCTCACAAATAAATGAAAACGCCACCTGTTAAAACAACCTTGTACTTTTTTAGAGTAAATATTGAAAGTCATTTCTTTCTCAATATTTCTGTGTAACTTCTGAACCAAGCTTGGATGCTGTTATCTATATGCATGCTTATCAAACTTATGTCCATTGAAATACTAAGATTCGTATGCAAATGATTTTATTTGGGTAAGTTAACCGATATATATTTCATGCTAATGACTGCGTTTGAGCATAAAAATACGCTTGAGTAAAATACATGAAAAAAGAGTACTTTCAACACACATATACCTGGATAAGGTATCATTGCCACAAAAATCTTCGCATACTTTGCTACTACTTCCTATTTCATAAGTGACTACGTGACCAGATTATTTTTAACAACAACAAATTGTCTTAACTAACTCGTAAAAGGTGAGCAGTAAATTAATTATTAGTTTTCTTGATAGCATAATTATAGTAATAAAGCACATAATAAATACTTGATGTTTGCTCAAAAATAGATGGAATCGGTTACACTTTCTGAATCGCATTTACTGCCAAGATTAGATACTTCTGAAGACCAGGATGAAGAAAATTTATCACCTCCAATTAAACGACCTCGGAAACAGCATGAATGGAAGCTTATGAAAACATTTTTAACTCTTGAAGAGGCAAAGAAACATGTACAAAAAGAAGAAACCTGGAGATTGCACTACTCCCGTTCTTTAGTTGAAGGAATAAAATACTACTACTTCTGCTCACACAATAGAAAATGCTCATCCAAACTCTTTTTAATTGAGAGGGCTAATAGATCAGAATGCGACCTTTACTTGAATAAAGTTGATCATGACCATGTTCTGCAAAAAAAGGGTCTTCCTGTGGATACTAAAGCCAAAATCAAGGAACTGTATGGCAGTGGAGTTACACATCCAAAGCGGATTATGGAACACTTGAAATTAAATGGGATGGAACCCAAAAAGACTCAAGACTTTTACTTTTTACAAAAAAATAAAATCAAACGGAACGCCTAAGCTGAAGGACTTGGATATTGAGAAGTACATTCGTATGTACAATCATACTAGTTGGAAATCATTTGAAGGTTACAAAAACAACATAAACCGTCTATGGAAAGTAGAGATGAACTGCAGTGACTGGAAAGATTCGTCCTGTACTTGTTCCCGATATCAAAAACAATATATGTGTAAGCATGTGTTGGGTATTGCAATAAAGAGAAAACTTTTTTCTGTCATTCCGGAGGCAAAAACAATACCAATTGGTGAAAAGCGTAAGCGAGGTAGGCCCGCTAAAGCCAAGAAAGCTCTGATTGTTCAATAGTGTGATTATAACATTTTAATAAGCTGTTAAAAAGTATTTAATTAGTCAAATTTTCATAAAAAGCGTTATTATGCCACGAAATTTAATAAAAAAATAAAGTGACGATGTCTAACTGAAAAGTGAAAAATTTCTACTAAATTTGTTTATAAATTTTTAAAAAAAGTGTAAAAGTTTCATGGGATCACTTTCTCATACAATCATGGGATCACTTGCTATTATACTGGCGTTGCGTTATATATAAGTCTTTTAAAACTGCTACGACCAAAATTGAACAAAAAAACTGCTTAAATTTTCATAATTTGTGCATCGGGTGCTACCACTACTGCAAAATAGCAGCTACGACCAAGCCGCTTTGCAGGGTGGTAGCTCGAGGTTCAGAGTGTCTTAGCACACCAACATCATTCCAATTAATGCTTTCCCCTCATAGTTATCGCTGAACCAAAAACACATGCAGAAACATATGAAAAACATCTCTACTTGGAGGTGAAACAAGGGAGATATCGTGACCTTTGACCCTGAATAAATTTAAACCTGATTCTTGCTATGCTCTAAGCTACCTATTGGTGAAAACAGAATCAACAAAATGTTAAACCGTTCTTGAGTTATCATGACTTTGCAAAGACCCACTATCAAGAATTACCCTAACAATTAATTAGTAACTTGTAAATAAACCTGATGTAATAATATATACTGCAACGTGAATGTATAGCGTAGCATAATGGTAAGGAATAAAATGTTAGTTTTAATTTAGGGTGGACGTGGAGGAGCTCGTATGTGCAAGCATGGAATGTACGGCTTAGCTACTTCAGCTTTCTTGTGATACCCCATAATCCATATCTTAAAAATGTGAAGTAGACTCTTGTCAAAAACTACTTTTTCTTAATCACATACAATTACATTTCAGTATCATCTCCACGTAAACTCTTAAGTTGGTGTAAAAATTAATTAAAAAACTAATCTAGTCTTGAGATATTAAACTACAACTGAGTGCAGTACGTGACAATGATATCATACGAAAGTGGTACTCGTAAACTTCGCACTTTCCCTCATGGTGATATGATGTCAGTAGCTAACCCTTATTATTTTTATCAACAAATCTACAGAGTTTAGATTAGTAGAATCGGAGAAGCTTACTTGAATCAAGCAGGATTTTATCTGACGACATTTTGAGAAACATTAGCAATCTTACATCAACATCATCATCATGTTGCTACATCAGTTGAACAGTATGGTTTAAAAGGAGAGAGAGAGATATTTTGAAAAGAAAAGTTAAATTGTACCTTTTTAAAAAGATTGGTGGATCTCTTGCAGCAGGATTGAGATGTACAATCTCGAGCGCCTTGAGTTCCCAGGATTCAGATACAAATAACCATACAAAAGATCTTTTGAAGTACTATTCTGCGTATGGCGTATGATTATATTCGTCTACAAGCTTTGTATTATTCATAGAATTCACAGAAGACGACTATTATGACTATATTATGCCCGAATATTGAGTATGGATTTTTGGAATTGCCAATGGGTAAGACACCACTCAAAATATTTAACTGAGAATATATCACAAAATATTACTCAACTCACCAGTGTTTTTAGCAGGAAAGAGAATAGAGATGAGATCAGCTTAAAAACTAGATTCAAAATGAACAAGAAATGAACAGTATATCAGATTGTTTACAAAAATATTACGGAGCTCAAATAGGTTGCTTGAAAGAGCACTCTAATCAAATGCACTTCTTCGACAGCCAAGTGACAAATGATGCATCATGAGAATATACTGCAATTTTTCACAGTTATCATCAGACTGTTTCTGCCATAATATGTATGTTTTAAGTCACATTCAATATGGTGTTGTATAAGATTTCAAGAAGCATCTTAACATTCATATTTATTATCAACTCAACTGGAGTGGTGGTGGTGGTGTGGTTGTATAACGTAACCCGAAAAGCATTGCGTCTTATTTTTTCTCACTTTATAGTAACACTCCGTACTGAAATATTATTGGCATACTCAAAGTAAAGCACACAGTCTTACAATACAATAGTTGTAACTAGCCTGGGTGGCTTCATTTAATTTTATGACTGGGATAAAAGATTCCCATTAGTAATGCATTAAGTATTTCATAAGTCTCAACTTATGCGACAGGGATTGAGCTAGTGCAGGACAAGACGTAAATTTTCATACGTAGAAAAGGCAATGATAATTATTTCTTATGTTTCACATCCTATCACAAAAGTATCACGTCGTCGGATCATCATCACCATCATCAGTCTTTTACAATACTTGACGATAATTTTCCTTCTAAGGTGACACTTTATTTCACTCAATTCTCCAATCAGCATACATACGCTATTGACTTTTCATGACATCTGAATGATGAGATGAGGCTATATATCCCATCCCAAAGTCCTAGTCACGTTGCAATGAATTCTCTACACTTTTCCTTTTTGTAGCAGGCTCCGAATTCAGAGAGAAAGAAAGAGACTAAACAACATGGTAACAAAAGCTTAGTATCTCTCACTCAATTTAACTCTAATAATGTCGGAAATTTTCCACGATTATGCAAAAACAACATGACAGTAAGGTTGAAATTCGTATTGTAAAAATTTAAATGTCATCCATCCGACCTCATCCATACATGGAAATTATGATGATGTTGACACAATAGGCACGAGCTTGTTGTCAACATTGTAACATAAATCCCATTAAAAACGGGGCTTTGTTATCATGATCCGTATCAATCATAATGAGTTGCGAACATAATGGTTACGAAACTGTTGTTCATTGTTGAAAATTTTATTTTATTTTGCAGGTTTTTTTTAACTGAACAAAAGAGTACAGAGCACACTGCCTAGTTAAGTAGTAGATACTTAGCTAGATTCTGATACAGTCCAATAGGTAAAAATAAATTAGCAGATACTTGTCGTTCAGAGCAAGAAGGGAAAAAACCATCGTAGGTGTAAGGATATTGCCAGCCTTAAAATATATTGTGAGCTGGAGCTAACCAAGCCGGAAGCTTTTGTTTCGTGAAAGACTTTTTCATTGACATGATAGATAAATAATGTCGCTGCTTGCTGATGTTGATGATAATCTAATCTAATGATACTCCCTTTCCCTTGTGTGCAGTGTACAAAGAATTCATCCACGACACTGACTACCTCCTTCCAGCGCATCAATTTGTGGAATATGATAGAAGGTTAGGAAACATGTTTGAAAAAGCACGGAATCGATAATAATAATGGTGCATCCAAAAAGTTGACTCAAACTAGGATGAAATGAAATGGGTACGTTGAGTTGAGCCAGAATGGAAAATTTGATATGCATGAAACGAAAATTATGACGATGAAATAACATGAAATATAGGAAGCTGCTCAAAATTCTTTGTCAAGTATGTATTGAGCACTAGCTTAGCTTAAAATTACTTTAGCATTTTGAAACATCCGACCTAGCATCCAGCTTGTTCCCATGGAATTGATAAAGCAACAACGTGACAAAATGAAGGGTATATGGTATAATAAATACGTATAAACCACTTTCCTTAAAGTAAGTAGAACAAGTATTAAGTATAAATATCAACCCAGTAGTGCAATTATTCTCTTTACTTTTCAACATGTTTTTAAAAGGGAAAACTTGTCCTCATTTGGCAACTTCCACATGACTCCACGCGTGATTTTATTTAACATGATGATTAAAATTGTAGACCGAGGTTTTCTTGGTGACAACTGGGAAGCTGCAAGCATCTTTTGATATTTAAGTAGGACCACAGGCATGAGGATGGCGATGAGGATCATAATATCATACATCTCTTTTGATGGTGTCAAATGTGAATTCTGTTTGAAGCAGGGCTCTTTCTTTTACCCTATACTTGTCAGAAGTTATATCATGTATTTTCCAACTGCGTATCATATCATATCATATCATCAACAATGAGTTCTTTCTCTGTTGAAATCACCAACAGCCAAGCAAATGTGGCAGTTTTGTTTGCTAATGCCAACCAATATATTTTTTAAAAGCAATCTACTGGAATAGACTACTGAGCTACTCCTAAAAATTGTTTTGTGTCACAGTCATCTTGTGTACAATAATCAGAATGCTAATGAGGAAGGCACATCTTGAGAAATCGGTGGCAGATCACAAACTGTTGTGGGGGTTAATGAAATGACGCATGTACTTGCTTACGTTGTGTTGCATGTCTCTTGTAACGATGTAGCAATAATGAATAAATATGAATATGAGCATGTTTACTGGATCATTATTTTGAGAGAAAAAATTCGGGTTGTGAGCAGGTTCTTCTCTAATTTGAGTCCTGATTACAATTCTCGAAAACGAGCACGACTGGCTGAAGTTCAGCTTTAATATAACGTGGGAACACACAGTTGACATTGTCAACCAACCGCTAGTTTCTCTTCAGTATGATATTTTTCTTATAACTGAACTTATATATCTTTTATATACTCGAGAATGAAAACACTGGTTGCATTTGCTTATTCTCGAGGAAACTTTCTTGCACAAAAGTTATCGAATAGGTGCTTAAAGATGGGAGATTAAGTAGATATAATTACATCATCGATTCCATGATAAAACGAGCATTAACCAACGATTCTATCATATGCGGATCATTTTCCTTTAGGCACATAAGATTATGCGTGGCATATCATATAGGGAGACTACATAATACGTTATGAAAGTGAAAAATATCAAACGTTATGAACGCCTGGGATGGCGTGAAGTGATGATGAATCATATACATAAACAAGTGTTTGGAGTGTCAAATATCAGAGATAGAGGGGTTGACTGGGAGAACACATTATGCCACATAAAACGACGATTTGTTCAAAGTCATTGTATTCATGCCTTTCATTAATGAATATGTGGGTATCTAGTTGCGTAAAAATGGTGCAACTACGCTATAGGAATGAAATTTGGTTGGTTTTGATGAAATGGTGCACTTATGCGCAAAATACTTTGATTGCTTTTGCATTCTGCAAAAGCTCAACGTTACCCAATGTTTCTCCACAATATTTTGACTGCCTGGCTTTGTGTGATAATGTAAGAAATTGCTAATAAAAATATTTTTGCTCACCAAAACATCCAAATTGATTTGTCATCTTGGACGTCTTAGAAAAAATCCAACGACATGAGTTACCAAAGTATACAAAAGCTTTTTGTCTACACGCTAATAAAAACAATATATAACTGTAATTTTCATTGAGGCTGAAAAGTAGATTATAACATCAGAGGAGGAATGGTTTTTATCAAATCCAAACCAAACCACCCGTTTATACATGAAATTATGATGGATTCTTTTCCAAAATTTTTGCTCTTCCTCCTCTCTAAGAAGCTTTTGTTAAATTAGTATCCTTTTTTGACCTCTTCTTGCTAAATTACGGATAAGGTCAAACTGTTTCCTCTACTTTACTCATTCATCCAAGAGTATCGCTTTTTATATTACTTGCAGTGTTTCTTCCAACCACAATATTTAATTTCTCTCTTTCCCACACGGCAAGATTTGTTGAGACTGATAAAAATTATAGCATGTACTTATTTGCTACTCCACCACATAAACAGTATTGTGTCTTTGAAGAAGCGAAAGCCAAAAGGCATAAAAGAGGCACTTGTCAGTCAACCAAATCCGCTTACGATCCTTTTCGCTACCTCAAAAAAAATGATGGAGTTAGGTGGATCAAATAAATGGGGGAAGTAGAATATTCTTAGAACGAGCAATTCATTGAGTTGAGTTGAGACACGAGATTCCCTCGTTCGTTTGTGTGTGTGTGTATGGGTATACTTATGTAACTGTCAAGCTATTTGTAGGAGTTATAGTAGAGACGGGCCCTCACAAAAGGAAATGAAATGAATGATGTGGAATGCTACACCCAACGACTGAAGCAATATTTCATAAATGATCATCAAATTATATCAAAATCACATTCCATCATACTTACATCATATTAAATTTCGTGAGTGAAGACTGAGAAGTCGGAACCGCATTCATGTGCCTGCCTATCTTTTCCCTTCCTTGACGCTTATCCAGTTCTATAGTAATTCCTGGATGGGCACACACACACATATCTACATATCTACACATACGACCAAAACCAGACGGTTTTTTCTGTGAATCCTTTGCAGATTCTGTGTTGCTGCGAGTTTCATATGTATAATCCATGTGTGCGGTCACAGAGAAGGAAAAAGTTATTTTGTGAAAATGTTTGCTGTCACACAAGAAAGTTGGAGGTTTGGGTTACAATGGAAGCGCTCCACTTTCTTTGTTTGCTTGGTTGCCACCTTGCATTCCATTCCACGAGTAACATCAACACCAACACCAACCGCATAACAATGAAATGTCCTCTCAGAGAAACCAGCTGTTTTCCTCCCCTCCTTTTTCCACTTTACCCACTTCTTCTGAGTTTCGATAAGGACAGGTAAAGGTTTGCTGTGAATATTTTGCACAGATGAATGGGCTTGTTCGTGAGAAAAGAGGGAAAGTAGTGGAGTAAGAATTTTATTTCCATTCTCTAGCCAAGGTCAACTCATACATGTAAGTCAATAGGCAGTGGCGTCTCATCCTCATGTTAAAATTGTAACAATTGTCTCCTGAGTCTTCTTTTTTTAACCCGTTTCTATTCACAGAATTCACAGGAATAAAGAGAGATTTAAGGGAGAAGAGAAAGGGATTTCCATGAATCCTCTTTTCAGTAAGGAGTCACCCCAAACCAAGTGTTGTCGTAACTACACTTATGTGGTGTGAAGCAGAGCAAAAGAGATTTGAAATATAAAAAAAATTGAACAACCTGCAAAGATTTATTTCTCACTGCAACATGAGCTGCTCCTGTTTAGAAGCATTATTTTAGGTGACAAATAAATTGACATGAAATATATCTCCTTTCAAAGATTACTGCTCATAGTGCTCTTTGGAGGGTTGGAGTGGCCAAAGTATTTTGCAAGCAGTTTGGAATATGGGATTAATGGTGAGGATCACATAAGCCCACTTTGCTGTCCCCAGGCGCAGGGAGCTAATAATGCATTTTTCTTGTGGAAGAAATATCTCTCATCTTCGTGTCCCCTTATTTCTTCTCCCTTTTTACCACCATTCCAAACTTAAATCTATCTTTTTTTCACTTGGTTTGATTCCAGTTACATTCATTCATACATGTGGGAGAGGAAAAAAATTGAAGATGATGTTACACAAACCATGTTAGAGCATTAGTGACGGATGTGATCTAAAACTCAGGTCTTGATATCTGTAGGACACGTCACAACCCATAGCGTTCTACTCATCTGGTTTTTGCTCCCACTCAGATTTTTCTTACTCTCCATTCCTTCCATTACATTACAACTTTTTTATTTCTTTCTCCGAAAACTGCATTTCCCTTTTCAGACGCAACTATAAAAAAAATCCAAGTATCTACTTCACCTTCTTACTAATATTAAAAATTGGAATGTAATATACATGCCAAGTAAAAAGTGTTTTCCATTTTCATCTCTGCACCTTTACAACTACCTTTCCCCTTCGGCTTCTGTTCTGCTCTGCTGAGGCACACCATTTCTCCCTTTGGCTATATAATGTATCATATCATGCCCAAAAACAAATATAGAAAGTGTCCACTTTTCTCTCACAACCCACATCAATGATTGTCGTTACTTTTAAATTTTTGTGGCATCATCAGATTGAAAAAAAAATATATGGACAATTTTACGGCTTTTGAGCTTTAGATTGGTAGGCATGTCAAAGGAAAAGGAAAGAAAGCGAGCAAGTAGGTGACACGACTTCTTTTGTATGTCCCCTTGTCATAAAAACATTAAAGGCGTTTTTCACATGTACTCGTTTTTGTAGCTCTACCTGTAAAACCAGTTTGCTTGACAGAGAAAAAAAAATCACTACATGTCTATCTACCATTGACATTTTTATACTCCTTTTCCATCCTCCTTCATTCGTTTTGGAAGAAAGGAATTGAGCCAGTGGAGAATGCTCTTTGATGGGTGTTGAAAGTAGAGGGATCCAGGAAAGAAGAAGAAGTGTTGTCGCATAAAAAGGATTGGACAGAAAAAGTTGGCTAAAAAGAAGGGGAAAAAAGTTTGGCTTTTGCTCTATTGCTTTTTTCTTCAATGCAATGCTAGCAGCATATTGTAGAAGAAGAAGCAGAGATGGTGATGGTGATACAAATCCTTCAGCCATCTAGAAAATACTGAACTGTTATTATTCGTCTGTAATTGATTAGATCTCGTGTAAATTTAACCCTTGGGATCTTTTTATTTCGTTAAGCTCCATGGAAATAAAATAAAGTTATGAGAAACAAAAGTAAATCACTTGTTCAAAAGGAAAATTCAAAATATTATGGGACATTAATAACAAAGAAGGAAGATTCTTGGGGGAGAAAGTTAATCTAACAGAAAGCATTTTTGCTTAGGGCCAACCCTGATTTCGACGCAAAAATATTGCTGTCTAGAAAAGCTAGAAAAGACCGGTTTTTCTTGAGGGATCAAGAAAGCAGCAAATGGTTGTGATTCACGAACATCTAAAAAAAATCTATACAACTGCTGGAATACACTTATTTATGCATGAAGAGAATATGTGTGTGAGTGTGTGTACGCAATCAAATAAAAGCTTTAAGAATAGAAGTATAGGTGGTAAAAGTTGATGCTATTTGCTCACAGCATGAGCCAAATGTCCAAAACGGAAAAGAAGGATCCCGGGATCTCTCCTTTCAATTTATCCCTTTTTGTGATGATCTTGATTTTTTTTGGAGGTATGCATAAATATAGATTATTGGTTGTATATGAGAAGGGATATGGTGAGACCTCCTACAGTTTTCAACATGACAAGTGAATTCTTACACACTTCTTCCTCCTCCACCTTTCCCTTTGGTTAAAAAAATGATAAGAGGATTTTTTTGGAGAAAGGAGGTCCTTGAACGCATACGTGCAGATGATTTATAATAACAGTTCATGAAGTTGGAATTTTTTGGCAGTTTATTAGGTAGGGGAGAAGGTGGGGCGGAAGCTCTTATTTTGTACTAGTTTGCACAAAAAATGGAGGTTGAATGTGTGTATTGTTTGCAAAGGAGGGAGCCTGATCACATCTGACCTATCGACTTGTAAATAGATCCATTTCTTTTCCCAAGTTCTGGGTCAATTTTCCCCCTTTCTTTCTATTCCTCTATGGAAGCTTGTTCCATCACCGACGAGAAGCTGAAACGCACACAAGATGATGGTGATGAGGAGTGGTGAAATTACGTTTGCACTTGGGTGGGATTACCGCTTCATTGGATATTGTGCATATAATATAGATATGATATAAGTTTAGTGTGGATACATACATATATTTTTATGGGATAAGATTGTTGGGTTGGAAATCGACTTTGAAGGGTAGTCCTTCCGTAGCCACCTTCCAGAGCTAACTGTTCCACTTGCAGAAAAAAAGTTATGTATGTTTGTGGAAAGTTAGTTGCATCCAAAATGTAGAATGAATTGAATTGGTGAGCTTTTGGGAAAATAGCCAAGTAATGGAATAAAGGGGAATCCTTTGGGAGCAACTTATTTTCCAATAAAAATTTGTAAATTTCTACTAGCCCAGTCCCTAGTAGATACACAATGTCTTGTCCTACTTACGCACGTGTATACTTGCATGGATTTTCTTTGACGCTACTTTTTTTTGCAAAAAAAAAGTGCTATGATGATACTTTTATGGGAAGAATGTCAAGAGTTGTTGGTTTTGATGCATTAGTTCACAAATCACCTCGTTTTTTTCAATTGGATACAAAAGTGGACTGGAGTTGCTCACAGCTACAACCAAGTGTGAGACGATAACGGAGTTGAATTTCAATATATGGATGATACTTTCACGCAAAAAAAGTTTTCTTGTTTTTCCTCCAAACGACCGTTTCTACTTCTACCACTTCTTTCAAAAGGAAGAAGGAAGTGCACCAACTTTGAGCATAGCATGTTTACTCCTTTGTCCTTGCCAAAATTTATCAATAAAATAATAATAAAAGGAATTGATGAAAATGTATCTAAATTTACAAGTAGAGTATACAGTTAGGTAGTTGATATGGACACAATGGTCATTTTGGGATTTAAGTATGAAGCCTTTGATCAAAGCCCCCAAAGACTTACTTTCTCCAATTGTAGTTGTGTTTCTGGACATAAATTAGCAAATGGGAAGCTAAATTTAAGCCTACAAATATTACAGGCATTTGGTTAGCTCAAAAGTTCATACTACTTCAAATGGAGCAAAGCTTTATTTTTTAGGTGGTGATATTTTTCGGGGCAAACCAGTTTGGTCTTGTCTCAGCCTTTCAGAAGTCAAATTATTCGCTCCATTTATCCTTTCAACTCAACAGTTTCTCAAAAAAAATACGAATTCCCTTGGATCCCGTGTTGCTTTTGTTAAAAAGAATCAAGACCTAACTCTTAAATATACTTTGTAAAAAACAAAGTGGACCTCCATTGTGGCAGCTGCTTGTGAAACCAACTTTTTTTTACCTCCAATGACTTGACATTACAGGATGAGCTGAGTAGACAGAATCCTGAATTAGATAGTCAGTGACTGCAAAAGACAACTAACTGTCAAGTCACTGGAAGAAAAGATAATTCTACCAATCGATTATTAGCGTTTGGTGATCATGTATTTTTTTAAATGTAAAACCTCACAGAGTTACTTTTCAACGGAAACTTGGCTATAAATTGCTAGATGAATACTTGAAATGGAAATAGTTTGCATAGTTTGTAATGGACATGAAATCTTGGTAAAACAAAGCAATTCAGTCATCAGGTGTTAGTGTGATGTAAATGCCTTATCATAACACGCGTTTTGCTTTTATTGTTTCTAACTGACCCAGTTTGATTTCCATTTAATGGCTGGCCACATGTGTTTGTTAGAAGCCAGACAATCCCACCGTCTTTCCAAGCAGTTAGTATAAAAACGACTGAAATGAGCAATGTAAATGGAATTATGTTTCTTATTATCCTAAATCCTAAATGCAGCTACTTCTGCTTCTGTCCATGCCCTGTATCTTTACCAACAGGGTAATAATAATAGTAAAATATCAGAGTCTAGTTTTGTGGATGAAAAAAAAATGTGGAATGGAAACTGGATTTGTTGTCTACCTTGACCATGGCCTGAAAAGCTTGAACAGGGAATGTGCACAGCTATATACATACATTATTTTCTGAGCATCACATCATATAACGTCGCTTGTTATGTAATATGTGTCATTTATTTGCATGTAAATGATGCACACACATCACCTAATGGCCTTCAAGCAAGTTTTGCCAGATCATTTGCCCGATTTAATGTTAATCCATTGCCATTCCTCGCTTCTCTAGAGAGATGTGAACAAGAGTTTGAGTAGTAGAAGTAGTAGTAGCTCCATTGCGTCGTTTGTTGTTAAGAGAGATGTTTTGTGGAAGATAATTTTAAATAGAAACTCCACTCTTGTGTGTTTTGTCTTTCTGCATGCAGTACAAACTGCAAACTCGCGTAAGTATTGAATTGAAACTGGAACCGCACCGTGGAATATGAGTAGAATAATATTTCATTTCAGTTTGCAGTTCTAGTTAACAAAGACAATGGCTTGCTTTGCTTGGATGGAAGCATCATATCACCACCACCACCACCACAACCATTCATCCCTAATATGGCAGCACACTTTGAGGCACTAAATGCAGGAAACCACATATTTTTTTATAATAGATCAACTATCGTCTCCCTCAATGTGGTTCTACCAACATTTGATGCATGAACAGTCTGCTGGCTCGGTTGCTTTACTCTACAAATTAATGCAATATCAATATCCACATCCACATAGAGTGACCCTTCTCTGTGTGATGGCCTGAGTCTCAAATCGTAGTGAGTAGTACCTAGTTTAGTAGATGTTCTAGGGAGACAGGCAAAGTCACTGTGTGGGAGACCAATCCATTAAGTTGGCATTGAACACGGATGACTATAATCAGAAATTTTAATTTTTTTTAATTTTAATATCCCTTTAGTATCATCACTTTTGTCTATATTTTTTTCCAAATCCAGAAAGTCTATAGACCTTCGTGCATAACAACATAATCATCAAAAGTCAATAATTACGCAACCAAGCAAAATAATAAACAAGCTACCGGCTTTTTGCATGTTATGCAAACTCTTTCTCGAGTTTAGGGAATAACTTCTAAAACGAAACCTTCGACAAAAAACGTGCTACACACTGAAACATCTAAAGGACATAAACTTCTAAAACAAACGCATCAATTTATCCCCAAATTTTATAAATATAAATTATTAAAACCTCTTTAATAGGAACCAATTTTCCGTTATCCGATAAGCTTCTATGCCTTTCTTAATTTATCACATGCATC
Source organism: Orchesella flavescens (assembly GCA_964034955.1). Lineage (NCBI taxonomy): Eukaryota > Metazoa > Arthropoda > Collembola > Entomobryomorpha > Orchesellidae > Orchesella > Orchesella flavescens. The sequence continues at coordinate 53,587,668 of OZ035953.1, forward strand.
AACATTATTTTTGAATTAGAAACAAGACAAACATAATAATTTTTATTACATCGTCAGCAATCTTGCTGATGAAGAAAAATATGTATACTTGAGAATATAATATTCATTACCATTATGAATGCACGTTTTTGGGATTACTTGTCTAATAATAATTATAAATTATTCATTGTAGACGTTTTTGTCTTGTTCATAAAAAAATTTCTCATGTTTCAATTTTTTAACATTTTATTTGAATATTTTCATCTCCCTCTAATCTGTTTGGCCTTGTTTTTTATCAACAAATTATTCAGTGCCATTTAATCAAAAGACTCCTCTTAAACTGTTATGTTACATAACTTAACTTTAAGTAAGATTTGATTTGATGAGTGACTGGAAAAGACATAAGTATCAAAAGTTGATGAGGGGTGGAGTAGCAGTGAAGACAGAAGAGCAGGGTCAAAGGAATGCTGAGTGGAGATAAAATGTTTATGAATACATAATATGAGATGAGAGCTTAAGCTTCTTCCAATTGATTTAGTTCTTTATTAAAGCTGCTCCTTGTTTCTTACCATCTAAACAAATTTTGTGTTCAAAAACCGCATCGCTAAAACATACATGCTGGAAACTAAATCATGCTGACGATCCGAAGGCAAGGCGTAACTAATATTGACTAGATTTGTGCATCCAGGTTTTATTAAGCTGCCACAAAAGTACTTTTAAAGGAGTAAAGATGCTGAAACGGGAAAGGAGCATGTCAGAAAACACAAAAGGGAAGTGAATGAAAGAGTTAAGGAGAACCAGACGATGAAATCTGTGATATGTTATTGGGATACACTCTTGAATGAGTTAGCTCAAGTGGTAAAACGATATTGTATGGTTTTCTATATACGGCATCGAGCATGCATTTCATATATGAAACGTGAATAAATAATGATATGTTAATCCAGTTTTCTCATTTTGTATAGTAGACAAGGCATGAAAAAAGACAAAGAAAGAGCTATGGACCAAATAGAGAACTTTGTAGCTTTATATAAATGCACATTACTTCCAGCGAGCACCGAATGCGCCTCTTACTTGCACATTAAATCTAATTGAATATTACATTGGATTGGATGTTGCTCTAATCCTTAGCAAAAACTTTGTCGCATGTATCAAAAACAGACACGTTAGAGTAAGCAATACATATAACAAGAATTGCGATGCAATTCCTATCGCCACATACACACACACGACATATAGGAGCAACTTGTTCTCTGTTAAAAAGTCAATAATGAATTTTATTCGGTGTGCAATACAAATTGAATGTTGCTTAAATACTTCCATGCATACATTCATAACCTTTCTATGTATCGGCTCATTATGATTAATAAAATTGTCGTCTTTTCTATCCTCTTACAGGCGCCATTTTAGCTCATGCCACAAAACTAGCGTGTGGCGTTACTACTTCAACAAAACAAAGTTGAGTGAGCAGAGAAGTATTAGAGTTCGGACCGGCGTGAGATTTGATTAGATTGGGTGAGTGATATTGTGCATTGGAGTGAGAAAACGGGAATGCAGCATGGTATTTAATAGATTTAAAAAGATGGTTAGGTATAAAATGTTTCAAGGCTTTTCCCCATGTAGAAAAAGAGCATATCAAAATATTCATATTTAAGACAAGCTTCTCTACGTTTTGATTATTTGTGCACACATCATCATCACCACCACCACATCCACATACATCCCATTTCATTGCATCGTATCGCATTCACTATGAGAATGAGTATATTTTGTGTAATGTAAAATGTAATAAGCAGCCATGAATTTACGCTCAGAATCTATTGAAAAGGTAAAAGAGTATGCTTAGGCATGATACATAATAATATTAATGCCACATGCTCATGAAGGTTTGTAGGTGTTGTTTGTTACTTACTGAGAAGCAAGTGCAGAGTTGAGTTGGTGTACGTACACGCACTTGCTTCTCCTGTTTATGTACGTGTTCTCATTATACACCACATTTTTTCCCTGGAGCTTTGCCATCATCATCATCATCATCCACTGACTGCACTGCCACTACAAATCATTGCATGGAACAGGACTAACAGGCAGGAGTTTGTAGGCAACCATCCACACACATTTTAACTTGAATAACATGGCTTAGACATCAGAGCACGTTTTAATCTTCCTCCACTTTACATTTTAAGTTGACTTGACTCTATTCGATACTCGCTTACTCCTGCTCCTATATCCACTACTCCTAAACTATATTTAATGCGAAGATAACATAACAAGTTGATGCTAACACAATGATAATATGATGATGATGTCTCCTCTTTCTTACTTGCACTCCCCATCATTTTTACGGACCAAAATCTGTTGATATGTTGTTCCTTATGTTTTTCTAATGCAAGAGACACAAAGCGGTTCTTAATGTTGGTGAAGGAGTTTCTCGTCTTTGGTCAGTTTGTTGGGTTGTATAGTAGAGTAGTCACATGCATCCATACTTACTTAGTAGATGAAGGCACATGCCTTTGCCGTCTCTCAAAAATCATCATCATCAACATTCCCATTTGCATTCTTATCCTAAAGTCACTCAAGCAACACTATATCCACAAACAAGGCTTGACTCGTGCGTCGTCTTTCTCCTCCTCAGTTTGTCGTAGGCTGGAGCTTATCATCGTTGTTTGAGAAGGAGACAAAAAATTCCAAGGCTTCTGGAAATTTGAAGAAAAAAACTATTTTTTCATTGTCTAAGCTCACACGCTTGGGCTCAGTTATTGTGTGACGTTGCAAAAAAGAACTGGAGAAAAGTAAGAATCATACAGTTAAATGGACAAAAGACTGCAAGTTCCTCTTTAGAAAATGAGATAGGACATCAATAGTTGTCCCCCAAAAAAAAGTTTTGTTTGATAGTAGCGATGAACTCCTTTTGTTTGTGTAGACGTGTGTGAGAAAAAAAACCAACTACAAAATTCCTTGTCAACTTTAAACAGAGAGAACCATTAACTATTTTGTGTATTATAAAGTTTGTATTTGATACATAAAAAATTGAGCTTTGTGGGAACACCAACGGATCTATTTTATACTTAGCATTATCATCATCATAAGTCACCAAATTTCCTACTTAGTCCCGGGTTTTTAATCTTGCTGCTTTCTCCCTCAACACAAAGTGACGGGCGGTGGATCAAACTACTGGTTCTGGGTAAGCTAATGGACTTACTATACATGGACAACTAAAGGATGGATGGCATTGTTTTCATAATATACAACTCATCCGCCAATCCTTCCCTTTTCTTTCCCATTTTAGTTTGAAAGCCATTTTCAGTTTTCTTTCATATTCCCATACGAATGAAAGGGACAACTTGCCAGTTTTTTTCTGTTTCTACTTGGCTACCTAATGATGACTGATGACCTAAGGTGGATCGTGGGTCCCCTTTTTATACTCGGAGAATCCTTTCATTTCTCTAATATTTTCATATTAAAATCTCTTTGAAACACTTTCCACTACGCATGTGATTACCATCTCTGCATTTTGGTTTTTAATTTCTTTTGTTAAAAAAATGGAGCATGGCATGGAACATAGTTTTGTAAGTTTGTGGCATGCATATGCATATTCATTGATGAAGGCCGTAGTAGTGGTTGGTATGCGTTGCGGAATCCTATTTATGTTGTTATAAGATGGAAAAGTGAGCACGTAAACAGACAAGATGAGTAGCAATAGCACATGTGTTTATGTGCGGAGTAGCAGGAGCGTAGTTGTCGGCCTCAGAATGTAGAGCCAAGGTCAGCTTGCTACTTTTTTATATTCATATATTATTATTACATTAAATGTTGCTCTTCTTGCTAGCTTCAAAAGTATTGCTGTCGCAAAACCAGGATCTTTATAATGTGCATACTAAACCGACTTGTTTCTCTCTACTTCTCTCGCCCCACAAAAGTTAGCTAGCAGCGCAACGGCGTAGATAAATTGAGATGAGCTTTATCACATCAGAGTATCGTAATTTAAGCATAAGCTTGCTCTCATCAAAACACATTGAAATGAAGTAAAACTACTGCTTACTCCATACTTTTGGAGCTCCAATGTGTGTAGTTTCTGTGGTTGCAATAAGTTTGGTTGAATACTATCTCTTATTTCTTCACATAAGGATAACACGTGGAAAGTCTGCGGTTATATTATACGTAGCAAAGTGGAAGCATGTAAATATGATGCGGTTATCATTCAACTTTAGGCTTGATTCAGGTGCTCACTTTTAGAGAAAATACCATTAAAGATGTTTCAAAGAGTCGTCGTAGTCTCTCAGCTTCTTTTTTTTCAAAGAATTTCTCTTCCGAAAGCGGGGTTTGAGGCGACGGTAAAGTACTTTTTCCTGCAGATGAGAAACCCATAAGAGATACTTTAGTAGCTTGAGAAGAGATGGATTCTGTGCTAAATGCACAAGTGAATGAGTTTCTCAAGAGGGATATAGTATTGTGAGAGTGGGACATTGGAGTCAAGTAGGTGTAATCTTTTTGTTGATCATTAGACTGGAATGGAAAGCAAAACATTTTCTAACATATCATATCAAACAAATTCACCAACTAAACAACTCCCTTGGTTTTGTTTTTCAGCTTATTCATGCGGCAACAAATATATGATGATGATGATAATGATACATGTACAAATATTAATGAAGGAAAAAATCATTTTGTTTTCCCACATCATCTTTGTTACACAATCAGTAGGTAGAGAGAGAGAAAGAGACAATGGATGTTAGATACGCTCTTTTAATCTAGCTACTTTTCCGGAAACTGGGAAAGTAGCAGAGCAGGTTGTTATTATTAAGGGCGAGTGGGCACAAACGTGATGTAGATGGAGCGGAAGGCTAATGACAATAAAATAATTGAGTTGAGCATCACATCACGTCATGTAATGTCACACGCGTCGTGCCAACGAAACAACAAAAGCCATGAATATATCCCGAGAGAGAGAGAGAAAACTGCGAGTAAACGGACAAAAATAAATGTAATCATCGATATACAAGAATTTTCACTTGTATTTCATTATTTTCCTCCAGTGATACGTGAACCGATTTCCAGTTTAAACTAGTTTGAAAGTGGAGCGTAGCAGGTGCTAGATATTATTCACAATTCATGGAAAAAAAAGAAAGGGCACGCAAATATATTTTTTGTGTAGGAAAAACTCCATGTACTTGATTGTAACTTTGTATGTGTGACATCAAGCAAATCCAGTTGGTGGGACACAAACAAAACTCAATTTCCAATTGTACTACTTTTTTCTCTCCATGCGACATGGAATGGAAGCACAAAAGGTATACTTTTGGAGTTGGAGATGAAGTTGATATGTTACTTTGGTTGATTCATGGTGCTTTTGTATGCAAAGAAAGAAAGATGGGGATGAGATGAGCCGATGTTTCACAACAACAAAGAGGAAAAATGATATTGTCATTCATTTCATCAGAGCACAGGAAGACAGATTCGGAGAAGGCCATTTCTCCTTCTTTTCTCCATTCTTCCTCCTCTCTACTTTACACCTGGAAAATTTCCAGACAGATTACACACCACTCCAACTATTCTCCTTGTCTGTACAAAAACAAGAATCTCACATGGAGAAAAAAAAATCTTCAATAAGTAGCATCAAGACGTAGACGTTCACGTGTGATAAATAAAGTATCAATTTTTTATGCTCTAAATGCATGGGAACCAGCAAAACATATATGTTTAGTGTTGTGTGTGACGGGCGGCGTGAGATTATACCAGCTCACATACATAATATATATCACCGCACTTCCGAGAAATGGATAGGAAAAATGAAAGGCGGAATGAATATACCTGATGTAAGGGTACAGAAGAAATCTCTTTGGTGTCACACTACACTACTCTACCTCCTAATCCAATAATATTTTATAGCATACTAAAAAATTCTATTTTCCATATTTTTTTCGAAATAGCTAATCTCATTGCGTTGCAAAATAGGAGGAAATGAAAGAAGGGGTGTGACACACATGAGCATATTTGCGAGCGAGTGAGCAAATTGACATGCAAGATGTAGTTACCTCTTTCAAGAGCCTTTTTACACATTTTATATGATAACCAACAAACTTCTTTTTTGAGCTCTCCACATCTCTCGAACACATTGCGATAGACTAGTAGATTTTACTACATGTGTAGTAACTCTATTGATTTTAGTGAAGAAATAAATAATATGTTGATGTGAAAATCATGCAGAGCATCGTGTATCATGGCATGCTATCAAAGCTAATGCAACCTCTGATGAGCACAACTTTGAACCTTATCTCGCCATCATCATATTTTCTGAGTTGGTATACTCTTCAACACCCACCGCTGTTCCATCTTATTTCTCTACGAGATTAGCTTGCCTCTGGGGCTTTAAAAGTTGACGAAAGGCTGACCCATGCGACATCATAATCATGATTATCCTTACTACATTTATCATTATATAGATATCCCATCTTTTTTTTACTCGTCAGACACATTTAACTTTATCTTGTCCAGTAGCAAAATTAAAAAATGCTTATAATTAGTCTCGTATGAGAGAAGCAAATGTTTAGGAAGGTATTAAAGATTACAAAGAATTTCATTCATTATCTTGCGGAGAGTAGTGATATGAACCATTTAATCCAATCCTGTTCGCTAAACACATTATATACATAAATGTTTTAAAAGTTGTTGAAAAGGATTACTATTTTGAAATGAGTCATGTGCTGCTAGCAAACCAAGGCTGAACGCTACTTTGCTCAAATGTAGATTAAACGTCGGAGTGATATCCTAACCCAACATTTTTATTGGTTTTTGGTTTGTACTACTGCTTGTCTTCAAGTACTAACATTATGATTATTGGGAAGAGTTTTGTCAATGTCAATATGTCTTTTTATACTTTGAATACATAGATGTGGACTGGGTTTGCAATACCTTCTTGTATAAAAAACACTTATTTATCTCCTATATAAAAACTTTTGTGTGGGTAAAATATTATCATTATGTTTCTCATCCCAAAACACACATTTTCTTTTCAAGGTCTTTGCAATCAAAATGTAAAACAAGTTGATACATATAACTGTACTTGACTCGTATCAGCTTGATGTCCATCCCAACTCAAAAAAAGGGAGAGATATCATTAAAGTTAAAGTTAAAAGATAAGTTGGGCCATGTTTGTGTGCGTGTGTGTGCATGTGTCTTGTAGTAGTAACATGGAGATTTGCAACTGTTCCTAAGCACTTCTCTCCGGCTCTCTCGGAAGGAGAAAAGTTATTAATATTGTTGGCGAAAATTGCAACATTGCAACAATTTTTCTTGCGCTTGTGCGTAATAAACATTTCTTGTGCTTGAGTCAGGTATGCAAATCTTGTTCGTTTTCATTAAAGCACCAATTTACTTTTTTTTCATTCCAGCACAATTTTTTTGTAAGTGACAACAACGGCATTTGTGTACACAAACCATAAATTATTCAGTAGATACATCTTCTTATTGGGATACATACAAGGTCGCTCTTATTCTTCCGACCATTTTACATCTGCACATTTCCGAGAGCTTTCGGCCCCGAAGCAGCGCATTTCTTGAATAGCTAGGGAAAGCACATGTCTTTTCAATTTTTATTCTCTAAATATGAGTTGGATAAACAAAATGAAAGTGCAGCACTGGCTGTGATCCCAATATTACTTAGGCTTTCAAACTAATATGGCAGTGCTCGGTTGATAAACCAAAGCAACCTTCTTTACTAAAGTACCTGATTTGGAAGACTGGAAGGAAAAATAGGGGTTTACGACGTTAACGTAGTTGACAATAATACTTTTTTGGATTTTTTGTTTATAGACTGTGGTCATAAATCAAGATATTCATCTACATAGAGGTTTTGGCAGCCGAGGAAAAAATTAGAGTGAGAATCTTTGTCAATTTCTGATGAACAAAATGGGAAGTCGGGAGCTGAAAATGTCGAGGAGGTTTTATCGAGTGGAGAGTCAGCAAGATTTGTTGTCGTACATGGACCGCGGTGACTCAGCACAGAGAGAAAACCGTTGGACTTTGGAAATCGCTTGGGAAGCTGCCAACAAAGGTTAACATTTGCATTAATCAACATTCCAGTTTCGTGCTCAAAAAAATTTGCTGAATAATAATATACATGTAGTAATGATTTATGACTGTGGATTTAGTTGGTGGAATTTACACTGTGATTCGATCAAAGGCTTATGTTTCTACGGAGGAAATGGGTGATCAATACTGCCTCTTCGGGCCGTACATGGAACACTGTGCAAGACAAGAGGTTGAGTTGGGTGACCTGAGTCTAGATAATCCACTCCAGATGGCTGCTAACAAATTGAGAGAAGCTGGATACGGAGTATGATACTCATTCAATGATTTTATACATAAAACAAGTATGAAGGTGGAATCACGTTTTGATTGTTGTGTTATGTTTGCCAGGTTAAAGTTGGACGCTGGCTGGTAGATGGGAATCCTTTGATTGTTTTGTTTGACCTTGGAACTGGATCCACAAAACTTAATGAGTGGAAGCAGGAGTTGTGGGAAAAGACGGGGGTTGGAATTCCTCATCCCGACATTGAATGCAATGATTCTGTCATATTCGGTTTTATGACAGCAATGTTCATTGCAGAGTTTCGAAAGGCTGCTGAGGAGGCAGCGGGTGGCGTTCAACCCAAAATTGTCGCTCATTTCCATGAATGGCTTGCTGGTATTGGGCTCATCATGCTCAGGCTGTGGAACACTGATGTGGCCACTGTGTTCACTACTCATGCCACCCTCCTTGGCAGATTTCTATGTGCTGGTGCTTTAGACTTCTATAACAATCTTGATAAGGTGCTTTATCTCTACCAAAGTAAATACTTTGAAATTTATTAAAAGCTTAAGAATTCACTTAAAAATATTCCTTTACAGTTCAACATTGATGAGGAAGCTGGTCGGCGTCAAATTTACCATCGATATTGTATGGAACGTGCTGCCAGTCAAATGTCTCATGTTTTCACGACCGTATCTGAGATTACTGGGTTGGAGGCAGAGCATTTGATCAAACGCAAGCCTGATATTATCACTCCAAATGGATTGAATGTGAAGAAGTTCGCAGCTATTCATGAATTCCAAAATCTTCACGCTATTTCCAAGGAGAAAATTAATGAGTTTGTGAGAGGTCACTTTTATGGACACTTTGATTTCAACTTGGATAAAACCCTGTACTTTTTCATTGCGGGAAGGTATGAGTTTGGAAACAAAGGTGCAGATATTTTCATCGAAGCCCTCGCTCGACTCAATCATTTTCTTAAGGTATTATTCTCATCAATCATTTTTATTCGTTTGGCGAAATGTGCAGCATCAGCATGTTATTTTGCATAAAATAAAATCTTATTTTGTCCACAGTCGTCTGGATCCGATAAGACGGTCGTTGCTTTCCTTATCTTTCCCTGCAAAACTAATAACTTCAATGTGGAGAGCTTGAGAGGTCAAGCTCTGACAAAGAGTCTGAGAGATACTATTAACAATGTTCAACAAGATATTGGGAAGCGAATGTATGAGATTTGCCTCAGGTACGTTGCATTCGAATGTTTTTTTTAAAAAAATTCGTTAGTTACCAAAAATTAAGCATGACGATGATGATGATTCAAGATTTAATATGATAATCATTGCTGTTTCTGTATCACAGTGGAAGGCTTCCTACAAATGAGGAGATTTTATTGAAGGATGACATGGTCAAGATCAAGAGGTGTCTCTTTTCCCTACAACGCTCCACCTTACCACCCATCACCACTCACAACGTTGTTGAAGACTGGAAAGATCCTGTGCTCAATGGATTGCGACGATGCAATCTGTTCAACTCTGTTCATGACCGTGTCAAGGTAAAAAAGGAATAGAGTAAAAAATCCTCTTGTTTAAAAACAGTTTATTTTTTATATGCAATTGTGGTGGTTGACATGTGTAGGTCATTTTCCATCCTGAGTTTCTCTCTTCAACTAACCCACTGTTTGGATTGGATTATGAGGAATTTGTTCGAGGCTGCCATTTGGGTGTTTTCCCATCATATTATGAGCCATGGGGCTACACTCCCGCGGAATGTACCGTCATGGGCATCCCCTCAATTACGACCAATCTTTCAGGTAATTATAACACCTTTGTATTTTTCTCTGGTACTTTCATCCTTACTTATATTAATTTCTTATATCTTGTATGCTGATTGATACTTTAACTTTTGTCCAGGATTTGGTTGCTTCATGGCGGAGCACGTTGCTGATCCTCAAAGTTATGGAATTTACATTGTAGACCGACGCAACATTGGTTTGGAAGAGTCGGTCACACAACTGGCTAGAAACATGTTTGACTTTTGCATGCTCAATCGTCGTCAACGTATCATTCAGCGTAACAGAACTGAGCGTCTCTCAGACTTGCTTGACTGGCGTAATTTGGGAGTAGTAAGTGCTCAAAAACCAATTTATTCAAAATCATTACAAGGCTATTAACTTATCTATTTAATTTATACTTTTCGTCGCAGTATTATCGTCAATCCCGAATGAAGGCTCTGAAGATAGTTTACTCAGGGATTGAGGATTATGACGGTCAAGGTGCTGGACGTATGTCATATCCAAGACCAATTTCAGAACCTCCATCACCACAATCGTCTCGTGCTGCTTCTCCCGTTCCTTCTGACAATGATTCTGTGGACTCAGAAAACGAAGTGAGTAAACTTTTTCCAAAAGAGATTCTTGTGACGAAACGAAACAAACCTGGTAAACTAATCCAATTTACTAATAACATTTTTTTTGTATTTATTTTTCAGTTGCAAGAACTGCACGGTGCCAAAGCAACGAATGTTGTATGAAGCATTCAGCCGCTTGATCAATCAATCAATCCTCAGTTCAACGATTGTCTCTCTTCCTCTCTCTCTAAGATATAATCTGAGGGCTACATCTGACTATATTTTAGTTGATTAGTTCTCGGAGCAAATTTGGTAATGTGTAGAAACTACTACAATTTTTTCAAATAACCCCATGTTAAATTTTAATTAAGGAGTTATATCCATTGTTTTTCAATATGAATCACTGAACCGTCAAAATAGCTTGTTGATTTGTTCCCATTTATCCTTTAACTCTTTCCCCTGCTTTACTTGTCCTTTTCCCTTCCTCCCAAAGAATTAACTAGTGCAATCATATCATGAGTATAGATGAAATAAATATTTTTAGAGTACAATAATGAATAATACCCGTCACCTCTCTCTATTTTTTTCAAATATGCAATAATTTTTCATAGCAATAAAGAAATTTTTCATTTCATTTCATTTCAATACACATACAAACGTTTAAAGCAGCAATGGTACACATTTTACTTACATAAAATTTTATTTGCAATTATTCCACCTATGCTACACACAATCCATCTTGATTTTATTTTCCAATTATAATTGAAGACTATGATAAAGTAACAGAAATTGTAAAAACAATAGGAAATATAGAATATTATTATTTTAGCCAAGTTTTACAAGCTATACAGCTGGCTAGCAGAAGTAAAAGAGATGAATACAATGAGAAGTTGAGGTACATTATGTTACGCATAGTCTCCAATAAAAAGTTTTTTTTTGATTTGATGTAAAGACTGTTTTTTTATCCATCCAGGTAGCAAATATAGGTACATTAGTTTCTTTTCGTTTTTACGTTCAAATAGTGTAGGTACATTGTCATACAATATATTCTTAAGTTTCATTTTAAAATAGGTATACACTCATGCACTTTCTTTGTGTGCACACATTTTGATAGATTACTGTAAATATTATGTATGTACATTCATAATTCAATTAACAGCCATATATTTAATATATATATATATTTTTAAACTTTATGCTTACATCTTACATTTGTAAGTACATATTCTTTTCTTATCTTCTTCTTCCAACATAGGATCCACCAGGACATTTCTTTAAAATAAGAACATACACCTTTGTGACTGTACCATTTCGTCAGATGCTCTCAACTACCGTACTGTGTTTCTATACATTTGTACAAAGCAGTACATGCAAACACACGCTGGCAATCCTTATATTACTAGCTTTGTATTATTATTATTAGATATTCATCAAACGACAAAGAAAATCTAAGAAGAATTCTATAGCATGCAATTCTATAATACTTTTCATAAGATCCTATATACATATTACACATCTACCTACATATATACTTTTCAGCTTGTGATTTAAAAATCCAAAGTGTTCAACACCAGAATATGTGAAACAGAATCTCTCCTTGAGAATTCAATCCGATCTAACCTTCACGCCTCAATCAATCAATCAGTCAACAGTCCATCTTTGTCTGTAAATATTGCTCCACAGTACAGTAATACATTAATTTAATCCGATGTATTGCAGCCAATCCTGGAATGCTACTCCATTTCAACCATCCTTGATCAAATAAATTTGATTGAATAAAATGCTACACTTATTAAAGCCATTGAGATTATGAGTAAACGAGTATTACCAATGGATTATATACAATAAGTAGATAGTTTAAGTAATGTCATCAAGGTTTTAATAACTAATACACATTTTACAAAGGAGAAAGGACGTTTTCCTGCCTGCATACATACGAACTCCACAGACAATACCTTGTAATTGAAAGGGGACAACCCTGTGTGCTAAAGATGGGATTTCAATAGCTCACCTACTACATAAATATCTCTTAATATCAAATATTTAATCACGTAATATATTATTCATCATGCATTAAATAAAGGGAACTAAAAGGGTACTAGTTACACCACACCACTGGCCCACTTTTTAGAGTTGAAGTTCAGCGAAAATGAAAGTAATGCTTGAGGGGAAATTGTACTTTGTATACGTCCAAAATACCTTGAGATTTATTTATGATGCAACCCTAAGCTGTACCTTGTGATTAAGTACTTTTAAAGAATTATCCCGTTTCACCGAAACAAAGCATAATATTATATTTAGCTACACATCCTGCCTACAATAAAATAGCATTTTTATTATTTGTTCCTTGCTTTAGGTACGTCGTATATCCGTTGATCACGGTTGGACAATGTTGTGTTTTCTTGACGATATTATTAATCATCCCAAGCTTTTTTAGAATGAAAAAAAAAAGGTTTGGCATCTGAAGGTCGGCTTTTGAAGCCACCAAAACAACATCTTATTTTATGCTACACATCAAACATACTACTTCCGACTGATGATGATATATTACAAAAAGCGAGTTTTCAAAGTCAAACATCAAGGCAGGATTTTCCCAATGATTGAAAAGGAGAAAGTGTTTGTTTAGATCACGATTATCTTACATCACACGAAAATTAAGTAGGAGTATGACTTTTCCAAGACAAGTTGGACGTCCACATAAAAATGTTTCAAAATGATTATAATGTTGTGTTATGGGTGTGTAGGTGTTTCACTCAAATTCAACATTATGTTTGGCATCCTTGCCCTTGAGTGCTCGCCTTCAACCCCATTCATCTTTTTTCTCTCAAATTTCTCATTACGTGGAAGTGAATTTCGCTGGGAGTGAATCAGCCCAATCATCATCATCAACGGGAATATGATCATCAACACACTATTGAAACTTATTTATTTTCCATGAATGCAGCCAAAGCTGTAGTGACGAGCCTTTGTGGGCTTTTTAGTGAAAAAAGGAGAGTCAGGTGGAGAAGTCGTGTCCATGGAACAACCAAGTGGAGTGGCTGTCGGGGCAATACTTTCCTGCAACGCATACCTGAGCACATAAAGAGAAAGAGAAGGTTATCGCTGATTGCGAGACAAAAGGAAAAAAAGCAACCTCCAACAGTTTTCTGAGATTCATGAGAATCCTTCAGAGTAATTTGATAATTGTGATATAATTCTTTTGCTAACAACCAGAAGAAACAAAAATGCTTACCACTGTGCCACTGGTCGTCTTGGATTGTCCAACATTTCAAGCCAGTGATCCCTCCCAGCTCCAATACAAAGTGCTCCAGCTGCTGCAACGCCTAGCTGCTCATTAGGTCCCACTCTGTTCCACACAAACATATATACAAAACGTCATCAACATATTATTTCATATCGGAAAAAAATATGTGGAAAAAAACATGTTTACTATTTTGCCAAAACGTGAGCAATAAACAAAAGGGACTAGAACGAGAGGAAAATTGAGTCTAGTAAGTAGTGGCAAGAGCAACTCCGTGTTAAAAATAGGAGTACGCATTAGTCATTAGCTATCATTTTAGCCACATGAGTGCATTGCAAATCTGGTGGTGATGAGAGGATGATGATGATGATGATAATGTTGATGATACGAGGATATGGTGTCAGGCACACACAACAAACAATGAATATTTTTTTTTGCAGATGAAAGCATTTGTGTCTTCCAGCTTACCTGTCATAATCAACCAGCTTGAAAACAATTTGAACATCCTGTACATTCTCAGATGGAATGTCAAAAACAATTGACTCGTTCCAAACGGGACACAGACATGATTTCCGCACAGACGTCTTCCTTTTCCGTAGCTTTTTCCCTTGACACATAAGATACACCTTGCAATAGGGATCTATACAAAAGAAGGGAAACAGGTGCCTCAAATTAGTCAATCTTCCTCCACAAAAACACATTCACAACTCATTCACCCTAATGATAGGGCTCAATTTGGTAATGTGTGGTTGAATAAGCTACCAGAAGAGCCAGTAATATCCATTGCTCGTAAGTTTCTCGCTTTGATGATTGTAACAGTGAGTCGTCCAGCCGTGGGCAGGTAGCACAAAGAAACCATCAGCTCTCCCAAATCTTTCTTGTCCTTCACAAACACATAAAATCATTCGTATTATTAAATTTAGCTGCAGCAGACCAAACAAGTTTTTTGGAAGAAATCATCCCAGGTCTATTTAAATGATACCGGAAACGTTAGCGCCAAGCTATTTTCCGTTAAGTGAGTAATACGGAGAAAACTGGGGAGATGGTTAATCAAGACGCTAATTTTCTTTAATGTGTTACCTTGGGAGGTGCAAGGATATCCATTGTGTAATCAATTTCACTAGAGAGGTCACTCAAATCCAGTAGTCCTTTCAATACCACCTGCCCAATGAGGTCATGACGGGAGAATCGATCAAAGTCATACACAGAGAATTGCATAAAGCGATCCTGAAGGTCTTCATGAGAAACACTGGAAAGTTCATATGAAAAGAAAATATACGAAATGAAATCCCTTGTCAACCAATTTCTTTTTCCGGCATTTGCTTCACATAATCCCCTTATATAATGTAGCTTAGAGCTCAATAAATTTGCTTCCCATTAACAAGGCATACTTATACTTTTTATCTTTCTACTTTCCCTGCTACTCTCTTTTTCTTTTGTGAGCATGAACAGAAATCCTTTTTTATGGAGAAAACTGAGTGAGTGAGTGAGTGAGTGAGTCATTCTCAGATTGTAACGTCTGGACAAAGCCACCAAGGAATTCATGGTTTGTTCAATTTTTGCACAGCAACAGCAATGCCTGGTTTGACCTTACCTCAGTCAAGTCAAGTCACTCAAGAGCAAATCGAAAAGGAAATCAAGATCAATTTCAATGATGTTTGTTGCGTTTCGTCGTCGTCGTTGGCGCTGCTACACTAATTACTTATGCATTGTACATTGACTTTTATTATTGATGCCTAGCATTCCAACTAGAAAGGTATACACAATGAAAAGCTCCATAATGAAATAGTTATCCCCATTATAAAAAAGTTTTGAAGAGTTCCATTTATAGATCTACATGATGTTGAGTTTTGTTCATTTGTTAGGAACCTTTATGGAAATGAGGTTGGCTTCCTAGTAACTATGCATAGATTTATTATTATAATCCATCTCCCTCCACCTGTTTTTGTACTTTTATGTCGTCCTTACCTGAATAGGAATGTTTCATTGAACTCTGGATTGAGATTTCGTCTGTGAACCTTCGTTTGATGTTTCTTTTTGCGGTCGGGAAGGAGGTAGATTTTGATGTAGGGATCCGAACTGCCAGACATGTCCTTTGCAGGTAAATCTGTTGCTTGAATCACCTAAGCAATCGAATAAAAGGGAAGGAATGAAGAGATGAAAATGAATATCCACTGCTCCCTCGTCGCTCATTCTATTCAACTCCTTTTCATCCTAAGTCGTATTCTCTCTCGTTCCCTTGGCACTAATCCCTTTTATATCATATATCTATGAATGACTCCCTATCTCTTTATCCCCCCACTTTATAATAGTTATAAATAATGTCGAGATAAAAAAAATTGCGTTTATTTCCCTAATAGCCCATAAAATTCCCTTCATTTTGAAAGGAGAAGAAGAGGGAAAAATGGAAAGGAAAGTTGATATGGCATGACATGACATGAGAGTTGAGAGATCTCTTATTCGCATACATCTTCTCCTCATTTGCAACTCTCGATAGTTTTACTTTACTCGATGTTCTCTCTCTCGGTGGATGTGCGGAAAAGACGAGTTGTTTACAAGTTGAAACACCAGTGGCATTTCTTCCCTTTTATTTCATGCGATCTTTAGATATCGGATCCCCTTCTTTCTTTAGTTCAGAGCCTCCTTTTTTGCCAAACATCAACTACATAAATTCCAACCATCCAACCTACAACCTACCTTTCCCTTTTATTATGACAACATATACATATGTATAGCAAGTTTAGGCTCCTATTATTCTTGTTATATACACAAATAGAATCAAGCCAGCAGCAACCATATTTTTTTCACTTGGGGAAGCAAGGGAAATTTGGGCACTACAAAACTTTTTCTTGTCGAGTCCAGACCAGAGCCCAGACTACAAAAAGGGTGGAAAGCGTTTTGGAGAAAGCGAGAAGAAAAGGGCATTGAATCTTTGGGAGGAAACCAAGCAAAACTTCTTTTTTTCTCCTGTGGATAGTGACCTATTTCTTTACTTGGTTTCCTACAATACAACCAACCTGGCTATGTATCCTCATATCATGCTCCTATATTCGTTGAAAAAAGGGGACCACAATGACAACAAAGTGTGGGACTCAACATGATACATCACATCACAAGGGAACATTCTAACTCCGTCCAACTAAAGGAGCCTCCTTTCATGTAACCAATTGAATGCGACAACACGGGAAAAGGAACGAAATATTATCGACTTTTACAGTCTACCGTTCCACCATCACACTTCCTTTTAGAGTAGTGAAAAAAAATCCTTTCATATGTGGGTAATGGGTTCTTATTACGTTCCACAAGTGCAAGTGAAAGAAAGGAAAGGGAAGGGAAAGAGAAGTGGTGTTTAAAAATCAAAACTTGTCTTGCTTTCTTTTCACTTGTTGGTTGTTTTTCTAACTGTTGCATTTCGCACCAGAACAGAGACTAAAATGCTTTTTGTTGAGAGAGTGAGAGAGAAAAAGAATGGAGAAATATTCATGAAATTTAGGTTTTCCATTATACTCATTCAACTTCAACCTGCTCCCAACAACTTCAGCTTTTCTTCTTCTTTTTTGGGGATGGGGTGGCTTGAGAATTTCGTAGTTTCCTTTTGTAAACCTTAGTTGCCCATCAAAAAGTCATGCTTTCTTGTAGCCTAGCTTGTGCTTCTCAACTCATTTCCATATATTATGCAAAGGAATACATGTTGCCAGAAAAAAGGAAGAGGTAACCATGTAACCCATGAAATATATTCTTGTGCATGGCTGCCTAGTTGCAACAGCTTGTCTAGTTTTTCCTTTTATCCCTTCTTCATCTGCATAAACATTCATGCATAATATCATCATCCCATGGGAATTTCTATCTAAGAAATAAGTTCATGTAACAATCTTCACGTGGCATGGTTATATGACACCAACAGGATTGTACTTTTTTTTCTGTGAAACATGTAGT
Source organism: Orchesella flavescens (assembly GCA_964034955.1). Lineage (NCBI taxonomy): Eukaryota > Metazoa > Arthropoda > Collembola > Entomobryomorpha > Orchesellidae > Orchesella > Orchesella flavescens. The sequence continues at coordinate 53,605,457 of OZ035953.1, forward strand.
TGGATATTTCATTCCGATAATGGCCTCCATTTTCAGAGATTTTCTCTTTTGACACTCAAAAAGACTTGTGGACACAAAAAATGGAGCCGTCGATTGGATTTTTTTTGTATTCTTTCTCTCTCTCTCTCTTTCTTACCTTCACAACTAAAGCTTCAAGCTCCCGATCAAATCGAAGTGAGAAGTGGAGGCTTCCCACTTTCTCCGCATCCGTTGAGGAGCTGTCACCAGAGGATTGACGAGCTAGTTCCTGCTTGTACAACTCGGGCTGTAAGAAAAATGACAAAACATAACATACATTATGATATTGCGGTGCACTTGGGTATTATCATAATTATTCTTTCCACCTGGGAACAAGATAGCATGTAAGAGATGAAAGCGAAGACCACTTTGCTTGCTATCCTATTTTGTACTTGACACATAGATACACACCACACATGAGCTGTTTTCAATATTGGAAATGGAGTCTAGTCTACTCTCCACCATTTTTTAGCTTAATTGACAGCCATGAACATTCAGTTTCCTTCCTAATACTAAAACACCTAGTTTTCTAAAAAGAAAGCTCCATTTTCTCAGGTGAAGGAATAAAAGCGCTGTGATGATGATGATGATGATGATGAAAAGGAGACACGGAGCAAAACAATAGAAGACAATGGGATTCAACAAGGCAAATAATGTGACAGGGGCTCTTTCCGTAATTAATCAAATCAGAAACCAACTCTAGCTTGATATTGTTGTCTTAATCAATCAAACCAAAGGAGCGGAGAAAAACAAATACTCGCTCATCCTCAGTCTCAGTCCCCGCATATTTTTTCCCGTTCTCCATTGTAAAAATGAGTTTGGTAGAAAGGCAAGAGGAGGAAAGAGCTGTCACCACCGTCATCATCATGGTGACAAGCTTAAAAGTAAATATAGAGTGACAAATGGAGTAGATCGACCAAAAAAAAGTGTCCACAACGTAGAATAAATGGAGAGAACCTTGAAACATGGCCACCGTTATTATCACAATTTGGAGGATAACAGAAAACAAATTAAGAGAAGCAACAGTGGAATCCTGGAGTACTGCGTTAAAAGGGTAGCTACCGTTGCATTTCAACTTGTTTCAGACATTTCGGTGAGAAATGAGGATGGGATATATGTATAAAAGAATTTGATCTGTCTCTTTCCAGTTTACATTTCGCTTCCTTGTTACCAGATATTCCCCAGGTTTGGGACGACTAGTCGAGTCAAGTCAGCAAACGTATCGTTAAACTCACTGATGAGTGCAACAGGGAAATAGATTGGATGATGGTTTTGGTTGGGAAAAAGTGACAAGCCATCTGTTTACCTTTCCCTTCATCATCTCTCCAGAAATATAAGCTCTTGGTAGTCATAAAGACTCTCATCATTAGCTCGCATAAAGGAAAAATATTAGGATGAAATGAAAATGTTGAATCTTTACATTATCATCATGCTTTGCTGAATCCATATGGAGTAGATTATGGGGCTACTTAGTACAACACTCCGTGTCAAAATCGAATGGATAGAAGATACACACGATAGGATAGGATAGGATAGAATAGGATTGAAACCATGAACTAGGCTCAAGGATTGAAAGATTTTCTCCTCATTCAACTCTCATTCTCATTGTCATTGTCACAGGGGACTAACGGAGCAGCAGAAATCTATTTCTCTCATACTCTCCATCTGATATGGAAACACAAATATCTTTAATATATTGTCATTGCCCAACCATTACTGGTTGGTTACTGGTGAGAGGAGCCGGATGGAACCTGAGAGTGGGACAACCGTAGACATTGGAGGATCAAACTAAGAGAACAATATGGTCAAAGATACATACGAGCCGTTGGAAAGAGATTTTTATGAGAATGGGAGAGAGTTTGGTTAAATGACTAATGAATTCGGATGAGTAAATACAAATGGAGACGAAGACTTGTTTGCGCGATCCCCATCCACCCATCATGATCCACCATCCGCAGACTGATGCCATGCCATACTCAGCTTCAATAAGCACAAAAGCAAGTAATAAGTATGTATATAGGAGCGTAAATGGTTGCTTAGTGAAATTCAATACAAAGATTTGAAAAGCATTCATGAAGCTAACGTACGTAATGTAATGCAGATGCAGTATTATTATATATACTAAATATGTAATACGTCCAAGCTCAACTCATCGTCCTATCGTGTAGTCCGGAATTAATTAACCCGCTCCCAGTAAACATTCCCAAGGCTAAATGCAGATTTTTATTAAGCCCTTCTTCTCCCATTTCCAACTATTCATACCCAGGGATGCAAGTCCACTTTAGTTCACAACAATCAAACCGGTTTTTTTGTGGTCATTTTTTGTAATTATTTTTAATTTAGCTGATTATTTCCTGAAACTATGAGGAATCAATTTATAAAATGAGAAGGCTAGGGATAGGTTGAAAGAGCTCAACATTTGCTGGTTTCGTTAAAAGTTCAGTCCTCAAACTGTTTCTAGTGATCCAACGAAATAAAATAAAACATGTGATTTTGCTTTCTCTTTTATATAGAGAATTTAAATAGTGCATCGATCGTTCAAAAGCGTAATGCTCTTCTCTTCATGAGAAAAGCAGCTGGAGGGCTGTATTATTTCGACATATGTCAGAAGCATATTTGGAAAGTAAACAGGTCATGAGTATACCTATACGAATGTTGGCTTGTTACACAATTGAATCAAAGCACTTTGTTTCCATTCTTTTTTTTGCTTTTATTAAGTCATCTTCCTCTCGTCCGTCTGTCCGATTTCTATTTTTTCACTGTTCCATCCTCCCCCAATCTGTTTTTTTTATGATGATGATAATCTTCATAAGAATTTGGCACAGTTTATCTGCCAAACATGGAGACAAAAACTTATAACGGACGCTGAGACCTAGATTCATGCAGCAAAACGGTTGGTGCTCCGCTACTGGCGCTAGTGCTGGCATCATTTCCACAAAAAGTTCTATTCAATGCTCTATATTAGGTACATATACATATTAAGTGGAAGGAATTGGATTCAATTTTGCCCCAGCAAATGCTGAGCAGATACAACAACATAAACATTAAAATTAAATGAAGCACTCCTCTGGCTTGTACCCCTTTTTTTTGTTCACCAGAAAAAAAGGGATAAAAAAATAAATGGCAAGACATTTGGATAGAAAAGAACACCTAGGCTGACTTCATTATTTCTGTAGTAGTCAACATGTTGTTTTGTATCGGTTGTTTAGAAATTTATTATAGCTTCTTTTGAATCGTTAGATGTTCCACCCTTCCTAACTATGAACTACTCCGACGTTTATATACTTTCTTACTTGCACAGGAATACGACAGTAAAAGGAGATGACAAATTTTGAGTGCCCAATTTTTATGCAGGTTTTTTGTTTTAAAAGAAGAAGCGTGGAATTCTTTTTTGCCTGACTTTCAATTTTTTAGTTTTTTTTTGGCATGTGTGTAGCCATAAAGGAGACGAACTGTTTCGTGAGTGAGTTTGGCTGTGGGCCCCATTCCTTATGTTACTCGTTTGGTGGAACGTTGTAAAAGTATATGAGGCTTGGATGGAACACACAAAAGTTGGCTATGGAATATATAAATTTGGAAAATAAGCGATGCGAAACTTATTGCAGAAAGTGCTTAGTGGGAGCTGAAACTAGGATTGCACTGCAATACATGTTATAACATGTTATTTTTTCTCCTCTTCCTCTCTGGTCATTTTCTTCAAACCATCCTGTTAACAACCAACTCCCAACCCAAAGTTTCCCAGAAAAGGAAATACTGTTGATTCTAAAGTGATACATACACAAAATGATTAGTTTGTTTTTCGGTGGTGGGTTGTATAGTTTGTGAAGGAAAGGAATGCAAGCAAAGTGAGCCTATGACTACGTAATGGAATGTCATACAACGTATGGTTCCACGTTCCATCTCTTTCTTTTCTTGTAGCAAAAGTAAATAACAAGTAGGAAAGGGAGTATTTATTCAAAGAGCTCTTCTTTTTCTAAGGTTTCTCCTATTTATCTTGACAACGACAATGCGTACCGTACCCTACATTCATTCCTAACTCAAACTACGTACTTCTTACTCACTTTGCAAAACAAATCGAGAATCCAAATGCTGCTCTTTCGTTTATTACCTACGTGCAAGTTCTTGTCTCTGCTTGTGAAACTGTGATTGGATCTCAGCCGCTTCAAACCAGATTCCACTTTTCAGATCAAACTTGGCATATTATGTGCATATTATGCATACAACCTTGAGCTACAATTGGTGGGCCTTGAGTTCACGAGTTATTTTGTAAAAATTAATGAATTTTTATTTATTTTCTAAGTCTGCGTTTGAAATTGTTGGAGAAACTCTCTTCACTTTCATTTACTCTTTTCCGCGAACAGAAAGTTGTATTGTTCAATCAAGCAAAAAATAGTATCAAAACCAAGACTTTTAGTCTCTTATCTCTCATTCCCTTTCCTCAAACAACAACATGTCAACACACTCTTTATCTTTTTCCGTTTCCATCTCTTCAATACTTCCGGGAAAGATGTGTCATCAACACCAAACTTCCTTGTAACACTTGCTGCCTTTCTCGTCGTGCCCTTGTGCAATAAACATTTTAAATATCTGTCAACTACAAGTTTCCTTTCATTTCATTTCATTTCCAAATCAATTCGATTGGCACAAAGGTATAAATATTTTGAGAGGGCTATAAATGTAACCATCAAAAGAAAATATATCACGACTGAGGAAATATAGGGAGAAAGCAACACAACCAAATAAATTGATGGGAATCATATTACACAATCATTTCTCTCTGAACAATGGATCAACATATCAGATCAGATCCTCAGTTCCACAAAACATCATGCGTCATTTAAAAAAAGACAATGAGATCTCTCTATCAAAACGTTGAAAACGTGTGACGTTGTCATAGAAAGCTAGATACACCATCACAGGGAAACGCTTCATCACAATGTGTTATATTTTTTTACTAAGGTTGCGATGGCAGTTGAGTTGAGGTGAGAGATCTCATTCTCTACCCAGAAAATGAAATAGGACGTAAATTGATAATGATGAGTGAGAAAAGGAGATCATGTTAACAACGATGATGTGTAAATTGGTTTTGGATGACATGAAATAAGCATGTACAAGACTATGTCAGTCGTGTCGCGTTACTGCTCAATTTTTGTACTACGCAAATTCAGGCTAGACACCAAACTCCAAAAAAAGCAATAAGAACAAATGGATTTTTTTCTCCTCTAGCTTGTATATTCGCATTTTTTTTCTCGTGGGCAACCGTAAATGAAGACTAATGAGGTCATCACGTCATGGTCGAAAATTGAGACAAAGTGGTGTTTGATAAGGGGAATGGAAAGTATATCACATTTCTCTACCACACACCATACCACAATCCTCTAACACACACACACACACATGACTACTATATCAAGTAAATATTGAGAGTAAACACGGAATACTTTATTGCGATTTTTCCTTGTCTCCAAGTCACAAACCTGAATAAGCCCAATGGTGTCCTCAGGTGGTTTCCTCTTGTTGCTTGCTGTTCTCTGCAAGGTTTTTGCAGCATAATCCATACTTGGTTTTGGCTTTGCCTCAAGTTTTTGGGAGAGTTGCCGGTGAAAACTCTGGAGTCGTGTTGGAACAGTTGGGAGCGTTGTTTGGCGCAAAACCTTCCGGAACAAAAACAAAATAAAGTGAATGAAACAACTTTGGCCAAATACTCTCTGATAAACTGCTTTATAATTAACCTTCCCAACGTTTATAATTCTCTTTTGCTAGATGGTAAAAGTAACTGGGAGAAAGAAAAAAAAGTTTCCTCATTGCTAACAAATTGCTCATCCCTTTAGGTTCTGGGAATTATGACGAATACATTTATATGGAAACCTTTAAAAAGAACAGACGTAGTTTGGCTCCATCATCGCATGTAATAATGGTGGAGCATTTTGTGCTTGGATTTAGCTGAAGGCTAACACGGAGCTTCCACCGAAGTGGAAGAGAAAAGTGAAACAACAAGTAGCTGGAGTTTTGAACTCGAATATATATATAAATGTAATGCTATAATGAATTGTGAAAGATAGCAAAGGAATGAGAAAGGAAAATAAAGTAGATCCTTGCAAAATTTTAAGAGGACACACAAGAGTATCAAAGTGGGCAAGAAAGTTGTCACAAGTACATCAACTTAGCCGGTCCTATCTCATAACTCAAGTGAGAGCAAACTATCTCGTGTATTGCATAAACCTAAGAAACGTAACGGATGTATAGGTCTCATATTATAAGGAAGAAGAATTGAAATGAGGACAATGAACTTGAGGGTCTCGCTCTTGATTTTTTAGCCGGCAGTGGCAGTGATATGATATGATATGATATACGCATCATCTATACACAGTATTTTTTTTTGGGAAGGAGCGACATGACTTGAGAAAAGTATTTTGCAATAAAAAATGAAATTCTAGCTGAGTCTCTTCCACTTCCTCGTTCCACGCTCAATAGCGTTGCATTGGTTTTTATGGTGTTCAAGGACAATTGGAGGTGAGCTAGCGTCTCGAAGGAGAAAAAAATGTGAGTAACGGGATAGGATCGTGAGTGAGCAAATTAAAATGGAGGAGAAAGGAAAGAGAGGCAGCTGGAGAACATACAGAAATATATTATTTGATTTGGCTTCATGTTTGCTTTACCTATTTCCCTTTTTTTCTGCACACATTTATTTTCAGTTTATTTACCTTGCTCAACTTTTTCTCTTTGACTTCTTGAATGTACTCATGTTTCGCCATATCCTGACTCAGGTCCGGTAAGGAATGGGAGATGCGAATGTTTGCCTTGGTGGAGGAAGTCTCTTCCTCATCAAGTTGTCGGTGGTAGCGAGAAGACTTCCAGTTGCTATAGCATCGAAGAAAAACAGCTGCCAGTAATACAACAGCCACCAAGCAACCAGTGCCCACAGCTACCGATGCAAAGTGATAAACGCCATCTTCTCCTTCTTCTCCTGAAGACATGATCATGCCCGCTGAAGGGGATTGCGAGAGAGAGGATGGGGAAGCTGACGAGGAAGATGAAGATGATGATGAAGACGACGAAGACGATGATGGTGATCCCGAAGAAATCCCTAGTCCAGATGTTACTGGAGCGCTTCGAACCTGCTCCAGAATCTTAGTCCCATAGTCTATCAGAAAAAGAAAAGGGGAAATTGCATAAAAAGTAGTACAAGATGATTGACTAGCTTTGTATAATGCTCTCATATAAATTTAATTTAATTAGTTGTATGGGAAGAAAAAGTTTGCCGTGTTGCTTTGAATTTCTTTCATTTATCTCCTCTCTTTTCAAATAACATTCAAACTTTAGTTGAACAACCCGTTCTCAAAAGGACATAACTATGTCTCAACACGGTTGACGGTGCACTAACCTTCTCCCTTTTTCCTATTCCTTCTCAAAATGAGCAACCAAACACTTTGCATACAAATATAAGCATTATCAACGTTTCCTAATTCAAATCAAGCTTTCAAATCCCCTCATGCTGCCACCAACAACAAGACACTTTATGAATGGTACAAATATTCCTTTTCATCTTCCAACTTAAATCATTCTGCTACCAAGTCAACAACTCTAATGCTTTTCACCATTATTCATTTACCATGGCACCAGGGACGAGTTGGGATGCCCGCTTCCCTAGAACTTTACTTACTTACTCCAATCTTTACGTTTCTTTAGTATAGTTTATTTTTCGAGAATAAAAATGGGATGGCAGGAATACTAATACTGAGCAGGGGAGTGTGAAGAAGGTAAAGTAAACTCAAGATCCACTTTGAGCCTACAAGTTTGCTCAACAATCTCTTAAAAGGGTATAATAAAATGGTGCTCTAATTCTACTACTACCAACTGCGGGCTTTATTGGTACTACTACAAGTTTCCTCAACACTTAATCTGCTTGGGAAAGTGGTGACACATCACTCATTAAATGATGAGTTCAAATATTCTAATGCTGAGTGTTGTGTTGAGACAAACTCACTCCAGCCTTTACTTCATGCATGTACATAGATAGTCTACAAATAATATTGTTATGTAAAACTAAATAAATATTCCATTGGCAATATGGTCAAAAATGGGAGTTGTGTTCCAGTTCTGTTGTTGAAAACCACAAAATAAATCATTATCCCGTGTTCATTCCGTCATGAATTTCATCTCTTACGAGGGAACTACGGCAGTGGAAACCCTTCGATTTGGCTCAAATTTTTTCCACATGCTCATTTTAGTGAGTAATGAACGTGTGCAAAAGCATTTTTCACAATGGGTTGTTATTCTCGAAAAATTAATTTTTTAAAATTTTACACCTCCAAAATTTGAAATTGCTTATGGGAAATAACATGGGAAAAGTCATGCTAGAGAAGGGGGTACCGTTACCGTTTTTTTCAAAATCCGACTTTTTGGAAACAATGTATTTTTTACAAGCCGATGCACATATGAAGCATTTACGTGACACATAAAGCCAGAAATGTTGCCATTGCATGAGAGTTTATGAAAAAGGGCCATTTTTGAAAAACAGTAACAGTTCATTTTCAAGTCCAATTAAGTGAATATACTGACAAAAATTCCTTACATACCATATAGGTAGGTTTGAGTTTCTTCGATTAGATAAGGTAACATAAAATTATTTTTGAAAATTCAAAATTTGAATCATTTCACGAAAACGTAAGAAACATATAATTGCATGTGCATACATGATTGAAAACTTCTTTTCACTTCATAATTATGAATAGAATTGAATTGAAGGAGAGTCAGACCTGAAAAATTGAATTGAAAGAAGTCCGTCCAATTCAAGCCCTTAATTGAATGAGAAATGATTTTTTGTGTATAACGTGTAAGAGTTTAAGTAAAATTTTGTAATCCAACTTCTATCTAAACAGCTCAATATGAAGTTCCAGGAGTTTTATTTGTGCGTTTCAATAATTAAGACCCCTTTTTGCCCTTTTAGAATGCGAGTTTGCATCAAAATTTAAGGGAGTGCAAATTTGCACTTCTAGAGTGCATAAGTGCATGCCTAATTTAAGTGAAGTGCAAATTAGGATTCCAGGAGTGCAAATTTGCACCCTGATCCCTGACTGTCTGAATGTTGTCTCATTACCCTGCTGAAAAAGTCTCAAGTTTCACCCACCTAGGAATCCAATTTGCTTTCATAACTTTCAGAGGTCTTCCACATAAGCATAAGTTATGGTAAATAAAAAATGGGCGTGCTATATGGTTTTCATATATACAGCGAATCTTCTCCAATACTGTTTTTTTCAAAAATGGCCCTTTTTCATAAACTCTCATGCAATGGCAACATTTCTGGCTTTATGTGTCACGTAAATGCTTCATATGTGCATCGGCTTGTAAAAAATACATTGTTTCCAAAAAGTCGGATTTTGAAAAAAACGGTAACGGTACCCCCTTCTCTAGCATGACTTTTCCCATGTTATTTCCCATAAGCAATTTCAAATTTTGGAGGTGTAAAATTTTAAAAAATTAATTTTTCGAGAATAACAACCCATTGTGAAAAATGCTTTTGCACACGTTCATAACTCACTAAAATGAGCATGTGGAAAAAATTTGAGCCAAATCGAAGGGTTTCCACTGCCGTAGTTCCCTCGTTAGTCAACATATCTGCATGACAAAAGGGACAATGAAAAGTAAGTAGTAGTGTGGTGTGGTGTAGAGTGTAGTGCACATCGCAACGATCGTTATATAATACCTTGAACAAGTTTTAATGGGAGGATGCAATGCAACGCCATGCCAACTAATATAAGGTATCCATCCATTTACATACATATTTTATTCTCCCAAGCTAATTTTTGGATGGATAAAAGCTTTCACCTGGCAATTGGGAACTGTGTATTCATAAAATAACATTGGAGATGCGTGTAGTTGCCATACCATTTTATTTCACGAAAGTAAAAAATGAGGTTGATGAGAGACGATGCTGAAAGCTTTATTTAATGCTTTATTATGCATTACTAGCTCGTAATATTAGCCGTATTCCCCCCCATTCCAATGGTGGTGATAGGACGGGTGGGAAATTTCTTCCACTGGATTATACAACCATTCTTTAACTATTCAACGAGTGTGGCGTTCAAATTCCTTGGTTTTGGTGGTGAGAAGAGAAAAAGAGTTGGCACACCCGTCAGCTTCTCTTCCATTTGCTACATAGTTACTCTTTTTGTAGAAAACAAGTAGTAAAATAGGTTGTATATTACGGCATGCAATTTGGATAATTGGTTTGGGGATTATGAAAAAGCTCCATTCTCTCTCCAACTCTCTCTCTCACTCTCCATGTCTCGTTAATATTCCATACATTTCCTCCAGCTTGTATTGTACTTTGCTTCACACACAAAGCATTATAAATCCTGTGGAAAGACGGAATTTTTCTGGAAGGCTTCTTCCTCTTGTGATCATAATCATCAGCATGAACCTACATTCAACAAAGTTTTCGAGGAAATGGATGTCTCAAACCATGCTGTCTACCTGCCTATTTATAAAATCCTTATTATAAAATAAAACCGCAGGCAATCAGTAGCAGCAGCGGCGGCGGCAGCATCAGCATCATCCACCATTTGCTTTTGGAAAATCTTTTTGCTCAAAAACAGGAAATTCAATAGATTCCTACTTAATTTGCTTCCTCTCTGTACTTTTTCCCGTAATAAAGTTAACTTGAAAAGAAACCCGATTTTAGTATTAATTTCCTGTTTTATTCTTGTGTAATACGACCACTTATGCAAATTGAGATGAATTTGTTTAGCAACTAACTTCAAACTACTCGACTTCAGAAGACAAGTCAGAAGGCTCCTTCCTTTTTTATCTTTTCCCTCCAGTAAAATATTATATTAATGAGTTGTTGCTTTGAAATGAAAATAAGAACGTAATCGTCAACTAATGACCTTGAGACAAGAATCACGACGTTTTCTGGAAGGAGGAAATCTTTTAGATTTATGTCATTAGCGAACATCAAGTCGTCTCTTGCTTCCAGCCATAATTTAATATGTATTTTGCTGATACTGCATTAAATTTCCAATAAGAGATTTTGGGTTTCGGAGAAAGGAAAGGGGAAAGCTTGAGAGATGATAAAAATCTAAAAATAAAATTAGGGGAGCAAGTTTAGGAGCTCAACAGTTTTGGTATTGCCCAACAGGCTGGAAATGGGGGTTCTCCAAATAGTGTCAATTATAATGATTATGACATGTGACAAAATATAATATGCCGTCAGTGAGTATGTTCTACCCACGCCTTTTCTCTTGGCTGGATAGCTTGAAGCATTCATTCGATAAATTCACCCTTGCTACACTCCTAAACTCAGTCAGTGTCAGTGACAGTGAAGCAGGGCACGAAATTGAGTTTGGTGTTAATACTTTCCTAATTATTATCATGCCAATACAAAACGAGAGTTCCAAAATATTAGTAAATAAACAGACTCTGCCACCATGACATAAACATTTAACAAAATTTCATATATATTTTGCGGTTTACATTTGTCAAACAAACATGTACAGAAAATTAGCTCCAATGATGAAACAGTCAAAGCTTTGCACATTGCAGATGACGTAGGAGCGTGTAGCAAAAATATGTATGTTTTACTCTTTCAGTCACTGTAAATACTAGCAAAACTGTTTGATACGCCATTTCCTTGTGGTTCCAGCCTCACATCTTTTGTTTTTGATCTCTGGAATGTACTCGCACGTATTTTGGAACTAGTTGATATAAACATCGAACGTAGGATGATGGTTCATGGAAATCAATTAAAAACATTTGAGCAGTTGAATGAATATATGTATGTCAACCAGAGCACAGGTAAATTATGTCAAACAAATGGGTAAATTGGATACTGACATTTCCACCTACACCTCCTCCTTCTACGTACTCACCATGTGTCTTGGTCTTGGTTGGCAAGTCATTATCGCTACCATATGTATCTCCTTTCTTGCGAGAAGGATGGAAACATTGAGGCAGAAACAGGAGAAAATAGATGAATCATTATTTTTCTCTTGTCTGCTCTTGATAGCTTAGCAGGAAATGCCTCATCATGGGTTTCTATCTCCAATGAAATGGAATCGGAATAACATTCATGCGTATTTATAATACAGGATTATAGTGATACAGCTACCTCACCTGTTTCTTTCTGGCTAACGTATTAGTCAAGATTGGCTGAGAAAATTGAGAAGGAGTGTTAATTAAACGGTTCCATCAGAAATTTTGAGAAATGGAACCAGTTCCATGTATGTATATATTGTTTGTTAGTCAAACGAAATAAGAGGATAGGTAAATGAGAGGGAGTTATCCTCCCTTCTTGTTAGTGTATACAAGTCGGTTGGAAAATTATAGAGCAGTTTCTTGGAATTTGGCTAAAGATGTAGTGGAAAATTATTTGGAGTTCACTTGAAATTGATGAATAGAAAAAAAAAACGGGATCCAATTACGTGGAATGAAACTAAATAATAACTACTAACTCTAGTTCTACTCTTGGATTTTCTCTTTTGTACTGAAAAAAAAAACTGAGTTGGACTAAGCTGAACCAATTTGAGTCGTTGGTTTGATTGGTTGGTAATTGCAAACTGATAGAAAATCAAAGCTATATTAAGTAGGCAGTTCACTTGAAAAGTTTCACAAATTTCACGACCCAACACTTTCAGAGGAATTACCGAAGCGTGGGTTATTTAGGCCATTTCCTAACATGGATCGATTTTAGCATGAAAACATGCTAATTCACCATTTACCCGTGTATTTAATTTAGAACAAATTTTACCTTCAGTTACAAAACCCTTCCCGGAACACACAAAGAAAGTTTCAAACATGTGTACGCACCTCCAACCAAGTTATATAAGTTGCAAACTTTTTTTTTCTCTCTCAAAAAAAGCCTCATCTCAACCAGATTATACAACTGTATTATAAACAAAAATCTTTTCTGTACCAACTGGTAAACTTTCCATTCTTTATAGTTTTGCAACTAGTTTTAGCGAGCGTTATCTAATAACCACACCACACCACGCTATGCGCTCCGTTGATCATTCCCATTCATCATTGCATGAATTTAATTTAGGATGAGATAGGGAACAAGCAACTCTTTCTTTTGTGTGAACTTTCTCTTTACTCGTTCATGAAACCATTACGTAATATGCCAGTCAGCTATAATCGCATGCACCCTCTTGAAGTCTGGTTAGTGTAGGTATATACACATACACATACAAGAGTGGAATCAAGGGAGAAAGCAACAAGTGCAGTTACTTATGCTACTCATCTAAAAGCTTACCACATACTCCCACCTATACCTCAAAATAAATAGGATAGTATTGTGCAATTCCTGGCAAAAAAATAAGCCGTTACTACATCGTAAACGTATCGATACCTTGTTGCAGTTTGAGTATATTTTTGACTTGAGGCTGAGAGGATGGATATAAATTATATACCTATTTTGCTAATCCACTCACATGTTGCGTAACAGTAGCGTAACTTTTTCTTATGGTTACGATGTGTATAAATATTTCTTACGGATTTACTATTGCATTTCATTGAGAATGTTGATGTTGAGAACGAGGATGTTGATATTTGACCCAAGATTAGATTCCAGGTTCTGCAGATTGTTTCAAAATGATGAGAAAATAAATGAGGCATAGAAAAAAAAATTGAAGGTTAGATGGAATAGGAAATAGAAGGAAAATTGGATATAAGATCAATTTGTTTAAGAAGTGTGTGATACAACTTGTTTTTCAGGACTTCCTACACGTGTGCTATGTAGTGTTTATCTTGTCCCCCAAAAGAAATTAATATTATAAAAGTAATTTCCAAAGTTTAGTGGCTTGCATGTCAGATACAAGTGTAAGCGAGAAGATTTTTGACATCTTTTCTGACATATCTTAGCTTACAAAAATGGAAGGAGATCCAAGGCTCCCCTTTTCATTAATTTTCCGTGCGGCTACAAAGAAACCTTCGTAATTTTTGAACTATTGCTTTAGCTGCATGTAATGTGTGTCACACGAAGGGATGAATAAAACTTTGGACAGAAAATTGAGAGAAGAGTGCGGTCCGACTTTGTGTCCTTGAGAAGTCCCACAGACTTAAAATCTTTATTGTAATGGTTGGGGCCTGGTTTCACATAGCGCCACAATGACAATTGCACGCACGTAGGAAACACACAGGTGGCAAATCAAATTGTACTGGTTGATTAGCCAAGACGTCAAAAATAAGATTATAAAAGTTTTGTTTTATTTCATCAAATGAGATCTGAAACCACTTTCTCCTTGGAATTGGAATTTCATGTACAAGAATACAAAAAACTTTCCTGTTGGCCTCAATCTACAGAGGCAAGAAGCAAGAGGGTGACAAGAAGGGATTAAGTTCCAGAATCCCTAGTGAGGAATCGAATTGAAAAAAATATAATTGCTAGACCACTAAAATGTGTTTGAAATAAGGTTAGCGATTGTTTGATTGGCCTTATTTATGAGTTTTAGTTGGCTGGCCTCTCTACAAAAACACTTTTCCCCTACCATTTGTCGGTTACAATTTAGATATAAAGTGGACAAATCATAAAACATTAACAGTGCAAATATATAGCACGTCTTTGAATTAAATAAATTTAATGAACGTATCTACATGTATCAGTTTTGCTACATAAAAATACTTGGTGCTTATCAACTTTTAATCAAAACATTTCCATTTACAAAATCCAATGATGCTACAAAAAGGGATATGGAGTGTACAGTATATAAATTATGATACATATTTATTTTCATCCTTGATCGTCATCATTAGCCTCAAGGCTTTCCATAAGACGACTGACCTTCTGTACCGACAATGTGAGAAATGAGGCTTAGCCTCCTAAATGAGTGGTGTAGAAAGAAAACCGCGTCTCAAAGTATGTGATGGCTCAGCAGGCGGTTTCTTAAAGTAAAACTATTTCCCAAGAAAAACAATTCGATCTATTTCAATATTTGTTCATCTAAGCATTCCATTTTGTTTTTGTACCACCGTTTACTCAAACAGTTTTTCTCTTTAAGGGAAAACTGTTAGTGTGCCATATTTGGTTGATTCACCATCTACAAAATTGTTTTGAAATGTTTATTGCGGTTGTTATGACGAAGCGATTAAGGTCTAGCTTGGGAATTTTCCTTCACTATTTGCTTGTAACTCCTTCAATTAGGTATTTTATTTGAAAAGTACACGAGGTTCTCCTTAGCCTCGGTAAAAAGTGTGCAGGTGCCCGGGCGTTTTTATTATTTGCATTTGTTGCAGCTAAGCTATAACCTGAGCCATGTGATGACATTGATTTAGATAAATGGTTAGGGAATCGATCGTGCTGCACCCATTGAAGGTGAAGAAGATTTTGAAGATTACTTGCACGAGCTTTGGCTTTACTACTTTTGCGTGCAATAGCTTAGCTACATGGAAGATTTACAAAAGTAACTTGGCGAGTTGAAAGGAACTGGAGCTGGATGAGACTTTGAATATACTGAAACCCAACAACGCAGTGTCTCCGGATTGCGAGTCGTACCAGGTAACTAACTACAACTATCAACAATCTGCTCAGAAACAACAGGGATTTTTATTATCCCGAAAATAAAATCCGGTTCACATTGATAGAAACCGTATTGTTTGATAGGTTTTTCGAAGGTTGCATGAGTGTACCCAAACGACTTGAAGGGATAACTAGATATCAAGCCGCTCCAGATTTTTATGGGACACGTAGCCACGCATTTATTTGGTGATGGCTGGTGTTGTTTATGTAAAATTGCTAATGTTGCAGATTATTCGTATTTTAGTTCATCTGAGTAAGGATGTTAAATAGATGAGACGGAAGAAGGATGGGTAAACGAGAAGAAAAGTTATACTATGTGATTTGATGTGATGTATGTAATGTTGTCGTAAATGTTGCTGTCCCCAGAGTTTCCGTTGTCTTTCACATTTCCTTTTTCATGTTTCCCCGTCAAATATATAAAAGTTTATAAGTCTAAAACAAGAAACTAAACGAATTTCAACAGTTATGAGAGGAGAGAAAGAGAGAGATGTGTTGCTGTGAAGGAATGAAGTTGGAAATGGAACCGAGTGGGGTGGCTGGCTGCCATCAGCCAATTTTCAGCCATTCCATTTTTTCTCGTCTTTTACAAAAAAAAACTCGGTTAGAGCTAGAACATGAGATTGATCTCAATATACTTTTGTGAGAGCAGTAGTAGAGGCATGAAAAAAAGTAGCAAAAGAACGAAAACGGAGAGCTGAAGCCTCTCTCCAGGGGATTCAACTTGAGCTTTTTCCCCTCCACAAAAACCGAAACATTTCACAGTGTTTAGAGGCAAATGTTGAAACAATATTCGGTGTAATGTGTGTAGTGGTAGTTGCACTCACTGTGTGTTTCTGTGGTTACTATACCACCACTATCTCATCTTACCTGTAATCATGACAATGATGACGACATGAACCGAGCAGGAAAGTGGAGAAAAATACCGCTAATGTTTTATGCAAAGGGAGCAACATTTCCAAGAAGAGCACAAACAATTCAAAATGCAGATGTTATATAGGAGTGAAAAGCACAAACTATAGGGTTGTCTCTAGATTTACAAATTGTTTACCAAAACAACCTCATAAATGGTTTTCCTGAACTCCTTTGCCGAGGTTGAGTTTAAAAAAAAATAAAACGTGCAAGACCAAGCAGCTAGGCCCTTAAAGTCGAAAGTTTTGAGCAGTATGCATTTACGTAGCGTTATACCAATAATGATGTGACTACACAACAGGTTCACATCAAACTACCTAAGTTACGCTTGCAAGACTTTAGTCTGAAGCGTCACTTTTCAAAGGGTACACTGAGCCATGAACAGTTTCCAGCACAAATCCGCTTTGTCGAAAATCTGCTCCTGCAAAAATTCTTGACTCTAGCTGCTAGCAGGTTTGCAAGGGGATTAAAGAATTTGAAAAAGTTATAGATACATCAGGAAATATGCAAGGCATGCATGGTAAACTTATTTTCGGGAAACTTATGCCAACCAAATTTTTGTACTTAAAAGTTGAACAATTTTTTTTCACAAATACTTACAGGTTTTAGCCAACCGGATTCTTTCCGGAAGCGGGAATCATGGTTAACGAGAGTGCGTATTACTTAATGAGCAAAAATATCTTGAAAGGAAGCTGGTAGAGGGAAACGGGAGTCAAGGAGGCAACTTTCAGGTCAAGACATCAAACTTTGCCTTCCCTCTGTATTAGAAGACTCGCAGCTGATATTATTTATAAAAAAAATATTGCACACTTTCCAGTTTAATGAGGTTGTACATCATCTTATCATCATACCCTGTATCCTATTTACATATTTCCATGCAGCAACAGCAGCCCGAATTTGTTGAAGAAAATTAATGCATGAACTATGCTCACAAATATCAGGCAAAAACATGGAAAAGAGATTGGGGCAATACTACGCAATACTCTTGTTATTACATGCATGGCCCTCGGCTCATATTATGATTCCCAACCCGAACCCATTGGAAATTAATGAACACGTCGACGTACGGCTTGTAGACAAACGCAAACATATAATCACTACTGATAGTGACTAACACAAGCCAATAGTTCACATACATATCGTATCGTTTTAAAACTGATATGACGAAAAAAATAGCAATAGTTATCATGGTTAGCTGGTGAGGTGGTCGCTGAGAGTGAAAAATTGAAATGGTCGCTTTATGCTGTCAGTATATTTGGGAGGCATTGTATAATGTGCACTTGTGACCTTCACTTGAAGAATCCAGACTATGACAGACTTACACATAACAACAGATTTATCATCATATTCCTGACACAACTAAAATGAATACTTTTAGGAAGTTATCAATATATGAAATTGTCCATGCAACAAGTAAACCCCAAATGTATGAGATGCATGCGAGCTCAAGTAAGTGAAATTGTACTGGTACACTTTCACCTCGATTCTATTCAATATAATAGAGATTAGGAAATTAGACCGCGTCATGATTTACCTTCAGCAATGCAAGCTATACCACCAATATAATCCTTTTGGATGTAAAATCCAGCTTACTTTCAAGGATTCTCGATCCGCCCCATAAGCACATATCAATTCATTTAATAGAGGTGCTGCTACTCTTTGAAGCGTTCTTTTTTGAAGGCTTGTTCAAACTACGCAGTGTTTGAGAATCTTGCTTAAAAATGTGCTTACGCTTTGCACGTTATTTAACTAAAATTTGACAGGCTTTGAACTTTGTTATAAAATGTTGAAGGGGGAAAAATTGTGCAATAGATATATCACACAAAGTATAAATAAGACTGCTTAGCATTCGTGGTATACGAAATCCTTCTTACAATCTGATACTTAAGCAATCTACTTGTTGAAGTTATTAATTAAAATTGAAAAATGTTTAGAATTGGCGTTAAATTGCAGCAAGTAATTCCAAATTATACAATAAAGGTTTCACCTTTTTTGCGCTGATATGATGTAATTTGGACGTAATTCTAATTTCCATATCATGTTTCATATCATGATTACCATTAAAAATTATCCCCATTAGAGAAATTAATTATTAGAGAAAAATTACTCTCAACTAATCCACAGCATTTTGTGATGAGTTATAGAGGTTACAAAACAGTTTTGAAATCCTACATGACAATTAACGTTGCAAAAAGTTGCGAGGCATGCTTCACAAGCAGTAAGATTTTATTTGGAAGCGATTTAAAATAGACACAAAGTTAAACAAATATGATTTAACTTACTCAAACTCCGTTGAAGTAGAGGCTGATTGCGGATACCAGTTTCAAGGTAGTCGGTTCCTAAGTCGTCAATGTAACTCATGCTAAAATTGTAACTGTGCTCACTGCTTCTTCTCGTCTGAAGTCTGGACACTCAAACAGTAAATATACGGAATTGGTAATGCTTCAAAATTGTTTCTTGGTGTAAATGACGGTCAATAACTGTTTATATTCCCAAGACAAACAAAATTGTTTGAGCTTGGCAAGTAGCGAGATGAGAACAAGAATAAAAATAGCTGCTTGTGGTCTAAATTCTTGCTTTTCAGTGTTACGTTAACTGTATAGCAATGTAGGGAAGCAGTATTATTATCTTATGAATTCACTGGACTGCTTTGGGTGATATTGAGTGTTGTGTAGTGTGAGAAGAAAAGTTGGTTATGTGAAGATTGTGAGTGTAAAAGATGAGTAGATAGGTAGGTAGCCTAGCTGGAGAGAAAATGGTTGTTCTTGAGGCAACAGCCTGTTGCACTCTGACTCTCTGACGAGCTAACCATCTTGACTTTATCTTGGGTGAAGCAGGAGAAACAGTGGCAGGAGAAGACTAGATGCTGTTGGAACCAAGTGAGAAAATAGGAAGTGAAGGAACAAACTTATGAAAGTACTAGTAGACGCTCACAAAATCGCTGATGATGGCTGCTTGATATCGCAACAGTCAGCAATTCAAACTGAACTTAGCATTGTGCACAACTTTCTGTCCAAGAGCTCCACAGAGACTCCATCAGAGAAAAGATTGGAAGGAATAGGAAAGAGAGAACCAGGGAACATGCTTGCAAAGCCAATGTACTACGTAGCGTAGTCCTCCTCAGCTTATATAGACGCTTTCTCAACTTCCCTTTCCTCTACACCAGACCAACCTAGGCCTACAAACGTAATGTAATGTAAGCGTGATGGGATGCAATGTGGCCCTAAGGAAATGAATTGAAAAGGGAATGGCTACGTATGAATATATTGGATTTAGGTCAAACGTGCATAAAGTCTAAGTAAGTTTACTACATAAATAAACTATGCAAGATAGATTTAAATCAATGGTCGGTTAATTCTTAAAATTTGTAACAAAATAAAAACAGTATTCATGAAATTTCGTAATGGTATGCATTTACTTCCATACTACCAAAAGTTTGTCAATTGCTACATTCGCTCCTTAAAGAGACAAAGACATCGTGTTTGATTTTTTTTTTTGAAAAACCCGGCATGTTTATGTCCTTTTTTAGAAAAATCTATGAAAACCTCATGCAGGTATTCCCTTGTACGTAGCATACTCCTTGGAAAAAATTATGAGAGGAGTGTAAAGAGAGGAAAGATTCGTGTCTTTTAAGGGTAAAATAATAAAAGAAAAACATGTACTGGCCCCTCTATTCTATACACGGCTAAAGAGCACAATTGTGGAACGAAAAATCTTAACAGTAACCGTGACCATAACAACAGTCAGTCTTCTCTAATTGATATTCGAATGCTCTGAAACTCTAAACTACAACATACATGTTTTTCGGGTTTTTAGGTGAGGCTATAAAAAGAATACGGAGCTGAGGTTAAATTTAATTGCAATGTCGGGAGTATGACCCAGAATAAGGGGAGTGAGTACCTAAGTCTCGGCCCCCCTTAGAACATTTATGGTGTCTGCTTACCTGAGCTAAGCAACGTTATACTTTCCTCCATCTCGGTTGAAGAAGCGCTCCTGGACTTTTTCTCTACTCTACAGGAGGATCCTATTCATTTTTTTTGTTTGGTTGGTTGTTTGTTGTACATGTTCAATAGGATTTTCTGCGGCCTCGACGTGCTAATACTAAGCCCATTATATGAACTCCCATTTTTTAGTCTTTCTCAGCTTTCTAATGACATCCAAAGGATACTAAACATAATAATTGGTTCATGAAACTCTGTTGGACTGGGTGGTTGGAGAAAGGCATCCCTAAAAATTTTCTGTTGTATTCAACCTGAAGCTTTTTAATGATTGCTAAGATTCCGTGTGTTTGTGTTACGTCGAGTATTTTATCATTTCTGAGAGCTAAACTTACCAACGAATTCTTGCTCCCCGTTGCTAATTGCCGTGGGGGAAAATAATTTAAATGTATTCTCAAAACTTTATTACATTTCACTCAACTCAACCTATTTGTTCATTATTATAATTATCAAATAGCAGGGAATTCTCATTCAATGTAAAAATGGGATGGAAAAAATGGGTTGGAATGTAAAGAAAGTAAATTGAATATCACATTTCCCCTTATTTCTATTGACTTTCTCAACCGTTTGAAGTCTACTAACAATTTTAATGGCCCATTTTCTTACCAACTGATTCCGAATTTTACCAGTTATGCCACTTGAGCTTAGCATAAAATTCAGCAAAGTTACTTTTTCGGGGAATAACCCATGCGGAAACAAACTTGTAAGTTTGGAGGTGTATTAGTGTTGAGCCAATGAAAGTTTTTCATACAGGGTTTTTCCCAGAAATGCCTAAAATGAATATAATAATATTATATAGAAGTTTGAACTGAAGTCAGAGGAAAATGCTGTCGAATGATTATATGCTTGTTTGCTGCTTATCCAGCCAAGCAAACGGCAGCACATCACATCATCCATCACGATGCCTCAAGGAAACCTTAAGTCAGTCTCCTGAATAAAAACTTGCACAACTAAGAACTGGTGTAGGGTAACAGAAGCTAGTCAATAATATTCCAATCCTAGCGCAACTTTGCTTTGGTGTCGTTGTCTCTTTCACTTTTCCACTGACTCCTCTTCCATCATTGTACACGTCTAGATTTTGGGAGACGAATAATAATGCTCAACTCAAACTATACCCTAAACATTTCCGTGGTTCGAGTGCGAGAAAAATGATACCTTGAACTCATGTTACGCTATTCAACCAAAAAAGGAAAGGTTCTTCTTGACATTTACCAGCATTCTCGTGTGTCATGCTGAAATCGTTTGAGGTAGGTCATATAAAAAGTGAGATGGTCGTGATGGTGACGGAGAACGGTTAACGAAAAATAAACCAAGTTAACAAATGTGGTTGAAATACTTGAAAAGCATGAAAGGCATAAAAAAGTCAATGGCTTAAATATTAGGCTAGCTACTCAATCAGCTCCATTGTATTGTTGGATAAGACTTTTTTCCATTTCAGCAGCAGGCAACAGCTCGTCCCACGCACTGCTCACAAGAGATGCTGCATATGATGATGATGAAAAGTTACCTGATTGGATTAGCTGCATGTGGCTCTTGCAGCAATTAACGTTGTTATGGTTCCACAAGAAGACGAGAAGCTGGGAACGAAGAAGAAAACAGGAAGTGAATGACATGCTGCCTACATCAAGATCCTTTTTGTGAAAAGGTGTAGGTGTACCGTAATATGGTTGGATAATAGGTTACACGCGTTATTACACCAACCACCATTTTTCATCGATCCTAAGATGCAGACTGTGCCAGACATTTTTCTCTACTGTCCCATCCTGGCCAATTATTATGAAAAAATCTTGACTTGTTGTCTTGTTCAACTTTGCTGGATTCAATAAGCAAGGACGCATATAAGCCAACTTTCGTGTTGGGTTTCCGGTCCATGAAAAGCCTACCTATTGGTCATAAACTCCAGATAATGCCTTTGTCATGAATATTTAATATGGGTGCGTTATTTATATAGCAGAAGAGGACTTTTGAAGAAGGATTATTTTCGTAGGATAGTTGAAACGCATACTTGAATAATGTGATTATGCTGTGGTAAGTAGTAGCTTATAATGCTAGTCTTCAGATGTAATCAACTTTGAGTTCATCCTATACTTCATTGAAATTTGGGTGAACATGAATTGTTTTGTTAGACTTTCTATAGTCACGATGGAAAAAGGTACAGTGGCTTTATTACGCAGCTGAATTGGATTCAGCGATGTAATGGTTTTACTAAAACTGTCTGTGCGTGTGCACTCTCCTGGCCACATACATTGACCGAATTGGCTCAAATTTGGCACACAGGTAGTACTAATCCAGAGGACCTCTGGGAATGATTTTCAGCCACATCAGTCAAACGGTTCGAAAGTTGAGAAACTAATCGATTTGGCTGAAAAGTAGTGTGCATAGTACGGCCGACATGCAGAATGGTATTCTACAAGTAATGCTTTTACTACGTTTGGTTAAGAGAGCATAATGGAGGGGGTTTAGAGGTGATCACTCAAGGGGTGTCGTACTTTTGCATTAAGCGCACGTTAATGAACGTGTTTTATAAGATTTAAACGCCTGTTTCAGCTGCGTCCCTACAGTCTGCTTACTAGCAGTTTATCAATGTCATAGAAAACAAAACGAACTGTACCTTTTATGCATAAATTTTTAATTAATTTTAAATCAAAATCTGTTATAATGAGTAGACGTCGTCTTATCCATTAAAAACATGTTCTACCGATGCAATTCTACATGCTATGCAGAAGTTATTTTGCGTTGAAGAAAACAGAGCCAGAAAGTCCCCACATAATGCTCAGCTGAAAGTAACTGCAAAAAATTGCTTTGTACTGTAAATCATACTTAAAAACGATTTATGTGCATGTTTTTCTGTCTCAACTTTTAGTTCACATGATGTATCTACTTTGAAAATTGAAATATACACATATATTATAAAAATTCAAACATCTTGGCATCTGTTGTATTTTTATGTCTCATGATTACACTTTTACAAAGTTATTTAGTACACAGTAAACGTGTAAAATTAAGAGAGAAGAAAGATAAAAGTTGTATGTATGAGGTGGCACCAGAAAGGTCATTGTCTTGGCTGGTCAGACATTTTTTATTTTTTACATAAATACAAAGTTCATTAAATTGCTTCATTTTTTCATTTCATTCATACATTTTCCAAACTCTATTCGACTTTAGTCTGCCATTGAACCGAAGTTGGATGCTGAAAAACAGTTCATGGATTTCAGCTTACTTCACAGTCCTGAAATGCGTTTTTGAGGTTTCTTGAATATTGAGGACTTCAATTGGGTTCATTGTCCATGTCGTCAAATAATCCCAACTTCCAAAAATCCAACGTCCCAACAGCAGAGGAATATATAACAAAAAATGTACCTTGATCTCATACTATGTTCTTTGTCGTTGTCGTCTGTTAACTTAAACCACACTAAAGAATAAGAAGAAGAAGAATGTCACCCACAAATGTCCAACCAATAACCAATTATATGGTATCCTGTTCTGTCCCTAGCAATGAGTTAATTTGAATAGCCTCATATAAAAAAAATATGCATACCGCATACCAGCACAACTTCTCAAAGAGACAACGACAAAGTCACAACGGATTGTAATAGAACAAGGGAGAAACAAAGTTACATTTCTAGCTTCAAGAAGGTAGAAGAAAAAGGTAGAGAAGTGGACCAGATCCCACACAACACAACCAATTCAGAACGAACAATTTTTATGCATGAACAAAGAGGATTAGGCAGTTTAGGTATCCACAGCAGCAATGGACATGAAGACCACGTAGCAGCAAAAGAATAGCAGACTTTTGTTCAGAAGCCGAACAGAACAGAAAGAGAGACGCATCTTATCAGTTTGCTTCATTTGTGCCTTGAGAGTCTCCGGTGAAACTTCTAGTGAATTTTTCTTGTCTTGACCCACCTCGTCTTTTTAATTTTTTTACCTATTGATTGAACATTGTGTTATTTTGTGGTCGTTGTAGTTTGTTGTATAAACTGACATCTGAAGCAGTTTTGCTTGCTTGCATTAGTTAGTTATTGAAATCGAAACTCGAATCTAGGTATTTAGAACGGTAATATTCAGTCTATATACAGGCAATAGTTGAAAACTAAAAGTTTAAATTTCAGGTTTGGTAGGTTACAACAAGGTGGTGACTAATTAGGTCTTGATAGGCATTTGTAATGATGTCCCTTCCACGGTCCCTTGATATTCCAACAACAAACACCTCACCTGCTTCTTCGACTATGGATACGAATCAGGTAAATTTATTGTTTTAACTTTTGAAATCAGTTTCGTTCATCGTTATGCATTGTTATCTGACACTATTATTATTCCGTAGTATGGAGTACCTAGTGAGGTTATCTGAATTCGATATTTGTTTAATCATCTGTGTTGTTATTTTTCGATTTTTAGATCATAAACTTTTTTAATGAGTACAGAATTTTGGAATGTTCCTGCTGCTCTGGGGTTTTTGGGTTCCAGCACAAAGCATCTCGGATACTGTATTGTTTAGATGGGTGCCATGAAAGTTCTCCACCTCCGTCTCCGCAAATGACCCATTCACCGTAAGTTTTGATTTTGTTTCATGTTCCATTCTGATAATGATAAATATGTATTGCTATCATTAATCATTTTTGTAGAAATAATATGGGGGGCACCGTTATGATGAATCATGCTACTTCGACAACCATGATGTCTGATGGGCCTAATGGAACTGCTGGTGGTGTTGCTAATCGTCTTCTGAACTGTGGCATATCTTCCATAATGCCGATAGCTACTGGAGTGCCACCCACTGCTGAAGCAGTTCATCCCATTTCTTCTCCAAAGGCTGTTGCGGATCCACCTCTGCACGAGAAGGCAAAGGATCAAGAAGCAGTACCTATGTCACCCAAGGTCAACAGCGTAAAGCAGAGCATTACAGAAAAAGTTCTAGTCACACCACCTCCACCCCAGAACGTCCCCAGCACTGAAGAAGTCCGAGTTGCACCACGTCAACCAAAACAAATTAAGAGCAACGTGCATGTTCCAGTCAGTATGACCAATGTAATTCAGGAATCCGTGGATGTTCCTGATGCAAAAATGAGTAGTAAATTAAACAGTATATCTCATTGAAAAAATGCTGCAGATTTTAAAGGTGTGATTATTCATATATTCGTATATTATTTTACATTTGATTTTATTGTAGAGCCAGAGCCTGTGCCACCAGTTGTTGTTTCTGTTAAACACAACCCGAACGTTGCATTAAGTCGTGCACATATGCCGTGGCCAGAGTACCAAAGCTCTGAATCATTGAAGGTAATAATCATAGGTTTTACCAATTGTATTTTATTCTTGAATGCTTTGTTTTAACTGGTAAATATCATTACCTGTGAATTTTTCATTCTTGTTTTAGTGTACCATCGTGTTTGATTGTGGAGATGGAGGCTTTTTCCTTCAGTCGAGAGATCCTCGCGTGGTGGAATCTGTTAACAGCGTAGAGGACACCATTCTCGATTTTGTTCACTCTGGTAAATGTAAACCGTTGACGGAACCAGCAGTGGGAGCTCTGTGCCTTGCCCCTTACGAAGGGGAGCATTATCGAGCGGAAATTATTGCAGAAGAGGCTGAGGGGAAATGGCGGACGTTTTTTATTGACTATGGAAATACCGACATCCTTAGTTCTGGGGATTTCTTTATTTTTCCTGAGAAGCTGAAAAGGGAGCCTCGTTTATGTGTTTTTGGATACTGGGATCAAGTCTTGGCTGGACAAAAGAAATCGGATGAACTTTACAACATTTGTCAAACAGAAACTGTTCCGACACTTGTGACATTTTTAAAAAAGGTTAGTGTTAGCAAGTAAAAATATCACAAAGGTTGATTTTGTGTAGTTTTTCAAGCAATCATGGATTTGTATGATGTGGTTTTGATTATTTGTTGTGTAGATTACTGACGGTCAATATATAGTACAAATTGGAGAAGCAGCTAAAGCAAATTTTGAGGTAGAAATTCCTTTATCCATTCCTGTTCCTGTGCAGGTCCAGTCACCTCCCCAGTGGGCGGACTGCATTTTTTCTCCAAATTTGTTATCCTCTGATGCTGTTGTGCACATCGTTTATCAATGGGATGCTGCAACGTATCATATAATAGCAGACGCAGATAAAGAGATCGTAACCAAGTTTCAGACGCTTATTGATGATTATGGGTCAGAAGGTAAGTGATGATTGTTGATTTAATGTTTTTGAAATTTCAATATCTATGTGTACAATGCTTTTATTATTATTTCTGATTAAAACTCACTACTATCACAATCTCATGTTTTTTATGTTGTAGCTAAGCCATTAAACAGATTCCCGTGTGTTGGAGAAATGGTGATAGTTTGGTACGATGGTGTATATTACAGAGGGAAGGTGGACAAAGTTGAAGGTGACAACTGTACGTGTACTTTCGTGGACTACGGTGACAGTAAGGTGATCAAAATCAGCGATGTCATGCCCATTAATGACGCCATAACGAAAGTAAGTAGTTTGAAACACGATTATTTTTACTATCATAATCTACTAATCAATGAATTTCTGGATGTTTAATAATGGACTCATGTTTCCTTTTATAGTATCCTGTATATGGCATGAAGATTCGTCTTGAGAACGTTCATGTACCCAAGAAATGTTTCATGGTGGACGAAGAATTTGAGAGGTTCATTTATTGGCCTTCTTATACTTTACATTTGGTAAGCAACAAGTATTTTTTCTGTTGTACTTTGTTATCATAATATTTTTAATTTTGAAAAAAAGACGACAACATTGAATTTTGTCATTGTTTTGTAGAATCAGGAAGGAGCAATTAAGCCCGCTGATGTTCCTCATTTTGATGCTGAGTTGTGGGACTTGGAGAAAGAAAATTTATTAAATTACAAGATCAATGCATATATACTATATTTGTGCATTTAATCAAACTTTCTCCTACTCTATGTACCATTTAACGATAAGACGTGTTTTTTAAACTTAAGTAGTCATTAAGTATCTTAAGTTTTGCAGGAATTAGTCCAAAATTGTTACTTACATATTTGTTGTTGTAAAGGTTGCATGACTTAGATGTCCTACGTTTTTTAAAAATAACGTGTTATCCATATTGATTTTATACTTACGATTAGAGTTTTATTAGTTATATTAGATTTATTTTACAAGAGTGATTGTGATACCCGATCCTGCTAAGGAAAACCTCTTTTTTAAGCCTTCATGTGACTAGATTCCGTACAAACAAAATCAGTTTATTATTCCCTATCCGACAGAGGTCTTCTAAGATAACCATTACTTGGACAAGAGGATGGTTTCGGTTTGCTTCGATTATTATTATTATTTGTTCAGTTTATGATTGTATTACATTACTTTGTGTTCATGTAATAAAGTTAACAAAACAAAACTGAAATTGGTATGTTTCAGCATAATTTGTTTTCTCATTGCGATTGGTTCTCTACTTTCCCAACTAACGTCAGCACGAGATGAGGAACAAGAAATCACATATTTATTGTCGACGGACGACTTTTGTTTAGAGAAACCAAAATAATGGTCGAAGAGTACATGCAACATCACAATCCCGAAACTTTTGACACCTATGTTTTCAAACTTGATAATGCGGAGTATCCCTTTTTTGTGCCTGATTTGCCGTTATCTCATGATAATGACTTGTTTGAAGTGGAGATATCACAATTCAACTCTGTTGCAAATTTGATTGGGAGACCCACTGGCGACGTATTTAAAAAGAAACTGTTAAATTATTAGATAGGGATGTGGATTAGGTCATGCACCCAACAAGACATGCACGGTATTTGTTACTGTCCCTGGATTAGACGTACAAGATCCGGTATTCATTCATAGTAACGCAGTTCAAAGAATATAGCATAAAAAAGTATGATATGTAAAAAGTTACTAAATGACAAGTTAGTCAAAGAGCTCATTCATGATAACATTCGTAATCACACTTTATAATTTTTGTTCACAATTTTCAGCTATGTTTGGTGAAGTGACCAAAATGGGAGGAGGTAATCGTTGTATAGTAAACCTCTTTGTTTCAAGTTTCAATGTAATTGCATATAAAAAATTAAATGTACATTCGTTGTCACATTTATAAGGTGAACTACATGATGGAATGTATGACGCAAAACGAGCGGTGGAAAAGGAACTACGAAGATATGAGCCTAGATATTTTTGCAGATGTGACTAGTCAACTTACAAGAGCAAGTGATATCTGGTGGTGGTGGATAATTTTTATAATCTAGTTAAAGTTGCCGGTTGGATACACATGTATTATTGCTCATGGCTACCATGGTTTATTGTCATTTATTTATGACAGAGGTTGACGAAATGGGTGAGCATTGGGAGAGTAAGTTAATGATGGTATCCACCGATACCAATGCATTAGGTCGGGTCAGTTAGTCATCTACACTAGAATTGAGATCAGCGTAGACTCAGGCCTAAAATTAACAGTCTGCATATATATTTATTTCATTATAATTACACACGCCTTTGCCACTCATTCACCCATCTTCTTTACGGTACATGATAGTCAATGAGCGTACAGTATGAATATCTTGTGTTGATTGCTACACTGATGGCTGGGTCGTCGGTGTAGCAAGTTGCATGCGTACCGTTCTGATGCATCATGTAAGTATAACTTTTCATTTATATGTAAAGCATAAAAATGCTGCGGTTGTTGATAGAGAGGATCAAGCTGCGTATGCATAAGTACATTCATACCTACATAAGCATGCACCTGAAAATGATGATTTCACCTGAAATGTATGTATGTACTTAACAATTTATGGCGTACCTACCAACTCATCATCATCATCATCATCACCAACAGCAGCAGCAGCAGGTATTGTATTGTTGTGTGTTTTCAGCTGGCAATGCAACGCAGTGATCATATCATCACGATTTCAGGATAATAAGTGCATCTTGCCAATGTACAAGTGCCAACATGATCAAATCAGCGCACCTGCTCACATTGTGCGTTGTTTGATGATGGTGTGGTAGTCTACTAACCACAAAGTCCAACTTCCTCCCAAAACATTTTTTTTCAACTTTGCCTTTTCATTAAATTATTTTTTATGTTATAAAAATTTCCATTTACTTTTCCTTTTAGTTTCTTAAAATTGAATCAGTAGAGAAGCTGCAAAATTAACTAGTTCAAATACATACGTTTGGAATTAAATTTATTTTTAAGAAGATGGCGAGATTTTTCCGAGAGCAGGACATTGATGGTAAATTACATTATTCACTATTTTAATGCAATTATTTTAAGCTTTCTCTTAATGTAAAGTAGATAATTTTTTATTGTGATGAACTTACGATCAGTTCAGTATGTAAATATCATGTTGAATGTGTTGTAAAACTTTTAAAGATGATGTTGTGTAAATGGGTGCGTTCATTTCAGAATTTCGTGAATGTTTCTATTTGAACGCGAGGAATGGGAGCATTCGAACCTTGGATGAGTTGAGTTTGATCATGAGATCACTTGGAATGAGTCCCACTATTGCCGAACTAAAGAAGTATCTCAAGGACAAAGGTGAGTGGAAAGAGGGCAAAGATGAATTTGACAATTAATGGTGGCGAATAATATTAACAAGAGTTGATGTCATTCTGTATGCGTGCAGGTGGGAAAATGTCATTTGCCGATTTCCTGGAAGTTATTCACTCGCACAGCCAAGTGGAAAAGGTACCAGATGAAATTTTGGATGCTTTTCGAGCTGCGGATCCAAAAGGAAAAGGGCTGATTCCTGCGAAAGAGCTCAAGCATATTCTTGGGCGTTGGGGAGAGTGTTTAAGTTCACGGGAAGGTAAAATAAATTGTTTTAGTTATAAACGTAATATTCCAAACAAAGATTTGAAATTCACCAAAGCCCCATTCTCATATTTGTTTGTGACTCTAGTTGATCAAATATTTCGGGAGGCGAATGTAAGCGCCAACTCCAACAACGGGATGGTTAAGTACGCTGACTTTGTGCGCATAGTATGTGCCCCCGTTCCTGACTACTACTAAGATAACTGATGTTGTCCCGCCCACAAAGTATTTTAAATCCGTTATATTACTTATTTTAATTATGATATTTTACTATAAATTATGTTGATTGATGTATTTATGATGATATGCCTGGGTGCAATAAACTAGATACACAACCACACTAATTTTTTTCCTTTTTACTTTGTATTTCATCTCTTTTATTATTATAGTTTCAGAGGAATATCATATTATCATATTAGATATTTTATATTATATCGTATAATATATATATATGCAGTTTGTGAACAATATTTTTATGATAATTATTTTTATATCAGCAGTGGTATTCACGATGATATCCATACTTCCTAAGAACGCGTCAATCCTCTGTAGCCTCCTCTCTATACATTAGCAATGGCCGTATATTTTTTTTTACATTCATTCGAAAGATTGGTTGTAATTATCACTATAAACATTCGTCAACATACAGAAAAAATCTTAGTCAATAATATGCATTATATTCAATTTATCTTATATACATCTTTAAACACGGATGTGTACATTCTTAAGCCTAGACAGCAATCTTAATTTTCACGTGTTGGGAAGCTGAGGGGGAATAGGGGTTGAGGGGGCGGAAGGTAATTTTTATACAAGTTTTTTATGTCTTGTTTCAACACGCAACATTTTTCTAATGTAGTTGAGGGAGTACACACGTCTCGAAACAAAGTTGAACATAATTCTCATTGTTTTTATGGCAAGAATAAAGCGTCCAAAATCTGTCCATTAACAATTTCTCAATGTACACGTTTACCCGGTTGCAAAAATGAGTGAGAATCATCATCAGAGTCAAGCATTGTCACGTTAGACGTTAGAAGACTTTTGCTGCCTTCTACTCACACTACTTTAACAAACAACTAGAATATAACAAGTTTCCTTTACAACTTATGACTACCTAAAACTAACATAATGTTATTTATGCACATGATATTTATACTGTATTTGCAAATGTACATGAGCCTCTTTTAGTCGCTTTCAAATTTGTATTATGTACAAAATACAAATGCATCTCAAATTATTTACATTTCCTCTCATTTTTTCTCTCGAATTCTTTTCCTCTTGCCTCTACAAAAGTGGGAAAAGTTATCCCATTCATCGTGTTTATTGATTAAAGCATTTTTCAATTTATCTACAAAGTTACCTATATACGCATATCAGTTATTATACCATACGCTTGTTCGTTTACTGGAAAATATTAGAGTTAACATTTTAACTACACGTTACGAAGATACATAGGTACGTACATAGTAAAAAGTGACGCTGCATCCTGACCTGGTTGATAACAATTTGTAGTAAGATTACGATTAAGTCTTAGGCTCACTAAAAATCACGGTTTTTTTCTTCTGTCGCTCATCATCTCATCTGTCCTCAGTCCCCGTTTTAAGTACGTGTCAAACAATAACATCGATTCATTTTTTCTACTAATTTTTCGAGTGCAGCATCAGTATTACTTTAAAGCCTTACTACTTTCGGCTCTAGTTACAATATAATGTATGTGTATTTATAGATAAACATTCTAAAATGGATATGATATTTACTTAAAATTACTTTTACAACTTACTTATTTGCTACATACATTAATTTTCATATTGATTAGTTATCCTATTAACTCTATTGTTACGATGAAGATGACGACATTG
Source organism: Orchesella flavescens (assembly GCA_964034955.1). NCBI lineage: Eukaryota > Metazoa > Arthropoda > Collembola > Entomobryomorpha > Orchesellidae > Orchesella > Orchesella flavescens. The sequence goes on from OZ035953.1 coordinate 53,637,556, forward strand.
GGTTGGCGATATCGGTTTTTATTATTCCAAACCCATTGAGAACTATGTCCTCATATAAAACAATTTCAGCTGAATTTCAAAAGAAAATTAAACCCGACTAGTTAGTTACCTCTCTATTTATAAAATAGCGCCAGTTAGTGTTCATTTTTTATGGTTAAGATTAGGATCTAGTTTAATTACCTTAATTTCTAAAAGAAGACCGTTTTTCTTGCTCTTCTTGCTTCAGCTAAAGTCATTGGATACGCGATGATGATGGATTATGGAATTAAAGAGTTGGAAGCAAGTCATGTTTTTAAGAGGAAGAGTTAAGATTCTTGCTGCTCTTGATTCTGAAATTTGATGTTCCAGCTCAGTTTTTTTGGGGGGGTGGGAATTTCTTTCAAATATTAAATTTTAATGTATTGGTGGAGTAAGTACCAGGTAAAAACTAGGTTTGAGTAATGACATTTATCATTAATAATCAATATATGGTATCCTAAAATTGTTAGACAAGTTATTATTGCTTTTGATTCGATTCATCAGGAATATGATTATACATACATAGAATATAAATATGTATAACCATTATTAGAAACTCAAAAAAGTGAAAAATGATAAAGCTTTTACTTCAAGGAAAGAAGTCTCAATCTTCTTAAATGTGTAGTGATAGTTTGATAAATTACGGAAAGATACGCAAGTACAAGAAGACGAAGAAGAAGAAGTAGAGTTCTAAAGTTTTATAAGCTCATGGGCGTTAAAAATGTGGTTTGGTAAAAAAAACTGAGATGGAGGAAGCGACAGAGGTGGAACGATGAATTATATACATTCAAATACGGTAGCAGATCAATATCTTGAGATTTTTTGGTTCATTCATTCATTCAAACGTTTTTATTTTGAGTTGGTGATTGAAAATTCTTCACAAAAAAGTTGATTGAGAGATAGAGAGAGAGAGATTCGTAGAAAATGGAAAAGTTTGTCTTTCCTAAGTTTCCTCTGAAAAACTGTACAGGTATATCAATATTTACTATCAATATTTTTTGATGATTTGCTTGGAATAATTTAAGGGATATTAAAGGAACTGGTGGTTTCCTTAGCGAGGGGGTTTCTTAGCAGCTATGCGCCTTACTCGTAATTATATTGTATGGTAGGATATTTTAAAATTTAGCATAAACTTATCACTCGGTTTCTCTTATCTACCTACTTTTTAAGTATTTACCCCACTATTCTGTGTATACTTTCATCTTGTTCGTGTAAAATTAATTTTAAAAATGGTAGTCAGTCTGTATTCTTCTGTTTTAATTCCTTCCACATGCACACAAAACAGAGTCAAAATACTTAATTGCTTTATATAGAGAGAAAAGCCCCATTGCTATTTACTAATATTTTTTTTTGAATAATTTCATTGTATCCTCGTAATTTTGGTTAGTTAACCCGTATCAATTTGGTAAAAATAAGTACTCGTTTTAAGAAAACCCGGCACTAAAACATAATTATTTGAGGAGAAGCTGGCTTTGTTCAACAAAAAACTTTAGACTTACAAAATATGAGTTTAGGTTGCATCTCTTTTCTGCACATTTTCTCTCTCGTATTACAGATATAAATACCTCTCTGTCAAATACAATATAATTTGTTTTATATTTAGCCACTTATTGTTATTATTATATATAGTAGTAAAACGTATTGATGTACTTTTGTAAATATTATGATGATAATGATGATGATGGTGAAAGTGCTGCAAGGATCCTATCATTATTATTATTGTTATTACTACTAGTGCTAAAGCTACTATGATGCCTTTTGTTGCTTTTTCTCCTCTTGCGACGCGAGTCTTTTTGGAAGAGCACGTTGTTGGGGTCATCCGCCAGTTGGGGGAACTTGTGGATGCTGAACAGGTCGGAAGGTCTGTAGCCATGAACTTGGCCTTTAGAGAGGAGCTGGTCCTTCTCCTCCTCCGTCCAAGCTCGTCTCCCATCCAACCCCAGAGATATGTAGTGCTTCTCCTGCTCCCACGCCTTTTCTATTGCTCGACGATGGGCGTGCTTGAGCAGCCGCTGTGTTTCCTCCTCCATATCAGTTCCGTAGCGGACGGAAACTGCTGTTTCTCCACTCCACAAACGCAATTCCTGCATTATTACAAGAAAAGAGAAACACAGAGTTAAATGGGGGAAAATTTACAGAATTTTTTTTAAAAGTAAAAGGCTCACCAGTACCTTAATTCCGTTTTCAGCGTCATGAACAGTGATATTATAAAGGCCGCCAAGTCTTTTCAACTCTTCCATGTCATCCCTCAATTTGTGGGGGTTGTCCTTCACAAAATAGAACGTGTTTTGGTGGCCAGAATGATAGTCTATGAACAAAGAGCCGTTGAGGACGGACGTGACCACTCCTTGAACCACTGAGTTATCCACCGTGCTCACAAGCGTTCTCCCACTCTCCGTCCTGGACACGAGAAGTCCAGGGCCAAACGCGGTTCTTCTGTAGGCAACCTTTGCCATCAAGTCCAACTCTCTATTGAACACATTCTCAGGGTTCAGCTTGGATCTTCGACTAAAGCCCAAATTTTTGAAGCCGGCGGTCACCGTGTTTGCCATACAGTCTAATCCTGACACAGCACCAAACTCTGGAGCCAAGTGTCCATTCAGGTCAATGACAGGGTTGAGCACTTGTGGTTTTAAGTAGACTTGACCCATCATCTTCTCCAAGTCGTAGCCATATAAGATAAGCCAGGAGCTCAATTCAGTCATTCTGCTCTCTGCCAACTTGTTTCTTGGCGTGATTGGATCATTTTGTGCAAACCGGTATGTGAAAATATCTGTGGGTTTCTTGAATTGTGAGGGAAGCTCCAGCCAATTGGGCACCATCCACTGGCCAATCGTGGGATCGTATGGACGGCCATTAGCCATTATCACTATTCCTGTATGACGATCCAAAATCCCACCGTGAAAGTCAATGGGAAAGTAAAAGTCGGGCGTTGTGTCTCTCACAACACGACCAAATGGGGTGCGATGAATTTCTTTGACGATACTCCCGTGAACACTCAGCACTGCTACTGGAGAACCGTTTTGGTCAGAGCCAACGTAGTACCTCTGTGCATCTGATGTTACCACCGCCAGGACACTGGGAACAACGCTACCACTTCCCTCATCCCACAAAAGAAGGAGGCTCTTGCCTGTCAATGGGAAGTGAATATGACTCACTTGCTGGGGTGCATCTGGATTTGCGTAAATGAACTGGGTTACATTTCCTTGATCGTCCTTCCAACATCTGAGGCGATCCAAGTGATCATAAAACAGCCACACTTTGTACATATCTTTCTTTACAGCGTGAACAAGGAGACCTTTGTCATCATATTGGAACTTTTCGTTCCCCCTCTGAACTAAGAATCCTCTGGCGTCGTAGGTGTACCTCAACAGTTCTCCGACTTGAATCACCCTATCTCCCGAGTCATAAATTAGGGAAGATTTCTCCTTCTGCTCAGTCACCTGAATTGCATTACCATTCTCGTCATAGACATACTTCCATTCTCCCGAGCCCATCACCTCAGAAACCCTCCCATCCACGTCATACTTGACATTGTCAGCGTAAGCATTTCGTCCAATGTGCAATGATCTGTGCTTCAGCTTTCCTTTCTGGTCATATTGAATATCAATTTTGAAAACTTCTGTACCCTTCAAGTTTATGAGGCCGCGATGGAATCTACCCACTCGATCCCGTTCTCCAAGACGAAGGAACACTTTCCCTGGATCCTGCACAACTGTTCGGTTGAATACCTTTCCATTTTGATTTTGGATTAGAGCCAAATCACCCACTCCATCTAGGACACCTGTATTCTGATTCTTTTTCAAGGCAAGGGCCTGTGCACTCTTTCCATTTATTTCCACTTCCACATTTGCTATTCGTCCATTTCCATCATATTGATATTTAAGATGTACATTGTCCAGTCCAGTTTTTGAGCCATACTTTTCTCTTTCTTCTTTTATAAGCCCACCATGATATTTGTATTCAATTTTAACTTCAAAGTTGAACTGTGACACTTCCGCTACTTTGAGCAGGGACGTGTTGTCCTGATAACTGAAACGGGCGGATCGCAACCCTGAGACGGAGGCTTCCAACCTTCCTATTTTGTTGTAGACATAGTTAATTCGTCCAGAGTTTTGAGGGTAAAGTACAGAAACGATTTGTCCCATGTCGTTGTACTGGATTTTGTAAATATCACGGGAGCTTGGAGCCTTGTACTGATACTCGTAGACGCCTATTGACGTAGAAATTCCGAAAGTGTGAATGTGGCCGCGAGGCGTCGTCAAGGATTGGAACGCACCGGCGTTGTCATACTCTAGTAGATAGTCATAGCCACCTGCTGTTGTTATTTTTGTTGGCTGTGGAATAAACAAAATTGATAATTATTAGTTTTACACAAAAGTTGTAAGGGGGTGGGCTTAATAGACTAAAAATTTTCAAAAATGAACTTACAAGGGTGACAACAGGATCCTTGTAGGTGTGTGTGAGTGCCGTGCCATCAGAGTACTGTGTAGTTAGAAGCCTTCCGGACCTGTCATACTCATACGTTTCTGTCAAATCCGCCCATTTCCATCCAACTAGTCTCCAGAATCTGTCATACTCCAAGATAACGGGGGCGAATCCATGGTTAGGCGACCATTTGAGTGGTCTACCTGTTTTTCCATCGTATGACACATTGAGCACCTCATTTCTGTCGTCAATAAACACCAACTCTGACTTTGTTTCACGGTCATACTCCACAATCAGTATGTTTTCCCCGTTTATCCTCATCTTTTTATCCACTTGCACAATCTGCTTGTTTTTGCCTCGTCCTTCCTTTCTCGCCACATACCTCCATTCCGCCCTGTTAACCAAGTCCCCTGCTACCTCCGTCTTTTGTTTACCAGGTACTGGGAAGCTGTCTGAGAGAACTGGGCTGATTTCTCCGAGAATACTATAGGGCACAGACTCTGTCGTGATTGTTTGAGCCCATGGGAAAAGTCTAATTACGTTTCCATCCGGGTGCACAGCAGTGATCTCCTCTGACTTGCCCATTCTCTTGTACACAGTGCTTCCCTTGATGAGCACTGTTTCAGGGGCGTTCTTGTCCCTCGTAATTTTAACGCTGGCACCTTTCTGACTAAGATCAAAATTAAGCGTGACCACCTGTCCGGTGGGACTTACTGCCATGGTCAGCCTCCCAAACTCGTCAAAGGAATAAACAGAAGCTCGGCCCGAGCTATCCTTCCTTGACTTGACTAGACCGGTGCTGGAGTGATAGTCAAATGTGAAGTTGTAGCCTTCAGGTGAGCTAAATTCTTGGAGCATTTTCACACGACTCATCTTCAAATTAAATTTTTGTCCTTGAGCATTCTCAATCGTTTTGACTTGGGAGGAGTAGTCCCTCAAAATTTGGATCTTGTTTCCTTGAGTATCTGTTACTGAGCTTAGTTTTCCATTAGACATATTAACGTTATACAAAAACGTGTAGGTGGTCTCTCCAGTCACAATATTTTTGGTGGCAACGTGTTGACCAAATCGATTGAAAATGTAGATTTCTTGGGTTTCTGGGGAGTAAATTTCATACTGGCGAGACTCGCTCATGGTTGGTTGCGGAATGAGAGCCATCACAGAACGGATGCGGTAGTTGCCTTGATCACTAATGTGGAGCACACCATCAGGAGACATGGCGATAGCAGAAATGGTGTTAAACTTTGCTGTAGCTGCCAAAAAATGATCCTCCTCAAAGCAGACGCAGCCTCGATCCAGACAATTGCATTTTGACTCAATTCCAGCAAAATGAGAAACTTGTCCATCTGTTGAGATCTTGCGCACCCTGTTTACTCGTTGGGAATCTGACTCTCCTACATACAAGTCCCCATTGGGTCCGAATGTGATGGACTGTGGGGAAATGAGAGCGGTGTGTGTGGCCAAGTCCAAGTCGTAGCCTCCTGGTGGGATGGGGCAATGGAAAGGCCGACCTGCTATGATGCGGATCCTGTTATCACCAGTTAGTTTGAGTATCATGTGGTCATCTATAATGTAGAGGGAATTGTCCAGAGGGTTGACTGCTAGCTCAGTTGGCCATCTCAAATGCACTTCCTCAACTTTGAGTGTTCCTTGACAGGGAATTGGTTTCCAGTGAGATTTCTGCTGATGATTTCCAATCACCGTTGTGATAATACCGTCACGGTCCACTTTGCGAATATTTGTTCCATCAGCAAAGTAGACTACATTATCGGATGTGACAGCTACTCCCTTTGGATATGCTAGTTTTGCGTCACGGGCCAGAGCCTCGTCCCCACAGTGAGCTTCATCTCCAGGCAGACACCGTTCCCCAGAGCCTACCACAGGCTCCCAGTTGTGCTCAGGGTCGGAAGTGTCCTCAATATTACGTACGCGAATTATCTGATGAGATTCTGGGTCTGAGACGTACAAAGTATTGTCCACTGGGCTTAGAGCCATATGGTAGCGGTAAGAAACTCGTGTAGCGCTACAAAAAGAAAATCGAACAAATGTTAAATTGATTAATTAGAGGTTACCATTACCATCTTTATATATAATTAAAGTTTCTTAAAATGTTGATTAAATTTTCAAACTACTTACTTCAACTTCACAATGTTTTGCACTGTTCCGTCCACCATGATTCTGCGAATTATGTTAAAGTCCCCAACAAAGAGCGTCCCATCTGCTGCAGCAGCTAGTGCAACTGGAGCTAATAGTTTTTGTTTTGTAGCAACGCCATTGCAATCTTGTCCACAATCCAAAGGCCTTTGATAGCCATTTCCCATAGTAGTCACGATAACTCTTGGTCTTTGCTTAAGGTAAATATTAGAGCCATCTCCTTTCTGGATGATTCCCTCGTGAAAGTTGTAGCGATGATGAATATCCATGTTCCAACCTCCAATGTCACTGATGCTCATATCATGACCGCTCAGCGTCGTACTCTGCACGTCCCAAATAATGTTGGCGCAGTTATCATATTCATATCCAACCTTGACAATGGCAGTGGTAACTCCAAACACTTTTTGTCTGAATACATTCAAGCGATTCCAAGAAAATGTATATTTGATTCCAGGATCCGCTTCAAAAGTCTTTTCAAAGAGGACTCCCTCAATGGTAATCCTCAAGTGAACCCTTTTGAGTGCTGTGGGAATTTTTTCTGGAGTGAGTTGAAGCTGGATAGTGGACTGATAGCCGGGAACACGAGAGCTGTGGTACATGAGGTAGATCCCAGTTCCAGGAACTTTGATACTTTCTTGAACCACTTGAGACTCAATGAGAATCGCACTTGTTTCCGGACAATTGCCTTGAAAGCCGTGCTTCCAGGTGGCGAGCACCACAGGCTTCATCACTTCATAGTCATGTGAGTCACATGGTTGGGCAAAAAACAAAACTCGATCTTCCACAGCCCCCATTGTCACTGTATCCATGATCACCACTTCATTCCATGGAACGAAAATTGTTCTTGTTTGAGAGTTAAAGGGACTCCGACCAAAGTGGAGGGTGACTGCACCGCCTCCATTCACCATCAGATCAAACCAACCGTCATCTTGGGTGAGAGTAAATCCCCCTAGAGGCTCCAGTGGAGAGCTGCTTGATACTCGAACTCCCATCAACCCACTCCCGTTAGGGGTTACCACTCGACCTCGCACTACACCACTTCGACTTTAGGAGAAAATTGTAAAAAAAAATACATTCATTTAAATACATGAGCAATGTAAATTGCACGCGACAGAAGAATACACACGTAATAATATCTTTGGAGAAAACTATTCTAATCAATCTGAATCATGTCATGAGAATTTCTCTGTGTGTTCCTAAAAAACTCTCTATATCCAAGGGTAACCAAACCAAACCACCTCCAAGTGATGATAGTTTTACCTTCACCAAATTATTAGCAAATAATCTACAGAACATGGTATCATTATCATATCTTCCCAAAACTATGTGCTTGAGACCCCAATTTGGACATCATATCATTTATATATTGCTCACTTTCTCCTACGTTCTCTAACTATTTTGCATGGACGTAGAGTGGGAAACATTGAGATAATTTATGGTATGAGTGGAGATGGCAGAGATAGAGAGAGAAAATAACAGAGACAGCATGGTTTTTATATCAACAATTAAGTACTTACAACTATGTTATTAAAATAGTTACATTATGATTAGAAAGGTAATAAAAGGACATGATTGAATACTTATAGAGACAGAAACAAAGAAGACGGTTATTTGTTGTTTGTGACGGTTGACACACGTAAAAAAGTAGCTTGACTTGTTGACTGACACACAGAGAAAAAAGATATAGGACACACAAGAAGACTGGACTGGACATGACTGGACGGAAACACACGCTTAATAATTAGTATCTGCCTACTTTACAAACTCTGTTCTAAGCAAATGGCTCTTTCTTTCAACTTGTTTTTTTTGTTTCATCTAATTTCCTCAAATTTAATTGCATTTTACTACTAATTGTTTTTTTCTTTTTCTTCTGAAGCTCTTTGTTTTTTCCTTACCTCTTGTTGAAATGACTCCAAAACATACTTGACACAAGAAGCAGCACAAAAAGAGAGACACACGAATAGAGCAAGAGTTCAGTACAAATTTTTTTAAGGCCTCAATTTTTTTATTTTTCTTTTCTTTTAAATTATTACTTTTTTAAATTAATTAAAAAAATTCTTTTTGATTTCATTACTGTCATTATTAGCAAAAAAATATATAGATAATATTAATTGAAAAAATCATAATAGATATTTGAAAGAGTGAAAAATGGATCCTTTTGTTGTTGAAAAAAGTTGGATAAAGAGAAAAAATGTTTTGTAGTATCATCTTCAGAATCATCAGCAAAAAAGGAAACAAGTTTGAAAAGAGATTTTTCTCTCTGATGATTTAAAAAGAGAAGAAAGATTCTTGGTAGCTGAGTTGTTACTTTGAAATAATAAAAAAGAAAGTTTTGGTTCGTTGCCGAGAGTAAGTAGAATCTACTACGCACATGAAAAATTGTTTCAAAAGGGAAATGGAACATAGAGACAGGGGCACGAATGCAATAAAGTTGTAAATATAATAATAAAAAGGAACAGAACATGTAATTACAAAAATCAAAAGGTTTTCAATAAGAACAACTAGATTAAGTAGTTCAAATATTTTGTATTAAAAAAACTGCATTTCATGCACATCAAAAATTATTTCCCAAAATGGGAGTTGAATTGCAAAATAAAAATGAGGAAAACTGAATTCCCATTCAGTTATTCATGACAAGAATAAGCAATAACAACAATACTATAAAATATTATGCAATCTACATGCGCAAATCCTTTGTTTAGCAACTAACCGAAAAGTAATGAACATAAGTTTGACCAAAATATGAAGCAATTTGATACAACAAAATCGAACAGAATATCTAAACTGTAAAAGTTTTGACTAAAAACTAAAACAAGAATGATAAGGAGATTTTTTTTAGATTTATTTATTTTTCATACCTCCCGTTGAAAGCCTCCTGCCGAGCGTAGCTTTGTGAGCTTCCTTCTTCAATGAGAAACTTCATTTTTTCGAAAAAGGAAGCTGTAATGGCTGGCGGTTGTTTTCTCAGCAAAATATCCGTTGGTTTCCGAGCGGACACACAGAGTTGACTCTTTTCACATTGTGGGGTAGAACAACATTCGGGATCCTCGCAATCCGTGAGTCCATCTGCAAAAGCAAAATATAGACGAGAATTAATATCATTACTAGCTGATAGTAGAGAAAAGTGAAGGACTGGGTGGACTGAAGAGGTTTGCAACCTTTGTCATTGTCTTTGGCGTCTTGGCAATTCTGTTCCATCATGACTGAGCACTCCGCCCCCGTCCATCCAGAATGACATTTGCACTCCCAAAATCCTTCAAAGTTTGCCTTGCACTGCCCGTGGCCACTGCAACTGTTTGGACAACCTTCCAACGTACAGTGCTTTCCATTCCATCCAGTGACACAGAGACAAGTTCCATTCTTACATTGGCCATGATCCGCACACCTATATCGCAGAAAAAAACGCATTGGAACAACCCAGTTGTTGTTATTTTAAAAGTCAATTCTCACTTTGGTAGAAAAAAAGTGTATTGTTGTGAGTGTGGAAAGGATGAGTTACCGTTTATCACAGACACGTTGATTGCAAAGGGTTCCGGTCCATCCTTCAGCACACTGACAACCTCCGCCAATGCATGCTCCATTAGGCCCACAGTTGGTATCGCACAGTTCTGTCAAAAATAAATAAACAGGAAAAACCATGAGCCTTATCTTGTCTCTCTATTTTTATTACCCTTCTTTAGAACAAGGAAGTGGTGATGTTGACGCGAATATAGGCTAAGTAGTAGCAATAGCACCAAAAGGAAAGTTGTGGAAGAAAGCACACACGCGACCTCATAAACTCCCTTTTTTTAAGTGAAACGACTTTAATCTGAGATCCCTTTTTTCAGACTCAATAAAAAGTTAATGAAGTGAGTCCGAAGCTTCTTCTTTCTTTTCTTTTTTCGCCACATTCAACACTCTTTTCCTATTTGAATCGCAAAAAAAAGTAAGATGTAAGAGAGAGAGAGATTTTGTGTGTGTGTGTGACTGTTTCTCTCCTCATTTTACATGTTGCAGTTAATAAGAATAGGCCAATAAAAATTTGGCTTTGGTCTCCCGTCCTCTCTCTCTCCGGAACCCCTTTGGTTAGCACCTTAGCAAAGTAAAGAGAGAGTGTAAGTAGTTTGTGTGAGTAAATTTGCAAGAGAAATGAGGAAAGAGAGAAGAGCAGAGATTTATAGGAGACTTGATCCCATTTTTATGGGTCTCCTGAGTGAATGAGTGATGCCTGCCTGGTGGAAAACTTGCATGCACATTCCATTCCATTCCATTGCATTGTCCTCTGTCCTAGTAATTCCTCAGAGATAAATCTACTCACTCACTTACTTCCCTTTCCCTCCACACTAGGTACAAACGTACTGCATTGCACTCTTCATTCCATGCCACAAGCCCACGCTTCTCTTTCAACTTAAGTCGTTGTAGAGAGAAAAAAAAGAAAGCTTTTGCTTTTGTACATGTTGAAGGTGTGAAATAAATCTTATTCATTAAAAATGTAAATCCTTTTCCCTTTCCTTCTGTTTCTTGCTTGTTTTCTCTTTTTTTTCTGTTCCCAACATGAAAATTGTAATGTACGATGTTTGAGCTTTCTCTTAAAGTGGGTCATACACGACAATATGGCAAGCTCTCAGAATGGGTAAAGGAATGAAAGAAGAAGAAGCGGAAGCAGCAGTGTGCCATGCCGTTACTCTGTTATTGTTTTAATAATGGTGAGAAATATGGCGACTAATATTATGCGAGTAGCAGATTGTATTGGCAGAAGAAAAAGTAGCATGCATATTTCCTTTTTTTTTGTACAACCAAACCAAACACACTACATAAGTATTATAACATGTGCGTCCTCTATAATTCCCTGGCTGGCTGGTGGCTCTGTTTTGGAGGAGGAAACAACAACACAGAGGAAAAAATATTTTTGTTGATCTATGGAAAATATAGGGAGACTGGAATGAGTCTCATGGGAGGAACATAACGCGAGTTACACTGCTAGTTATTACTTCTCCTTTTTGCTGCAGAGAGAGAGAAAGAGTGAGAGTGCGGCTTTCCCAGTTACTTTTACTCTCCCCGTGTCTCTGCCTCTCTATATCTACAAATATAAAATGTTGATAAAGGACATCTGGCAAAATAGAGGACAAAATACTGAGCACTAAACAGAGAGCAAAAGAGTGAGAGAGAGAGAAAGAGAGTCTCATGACAAATATCTCTCATGTTTTTCCTACACACATTTTGCTCCTTTCCAGCGCACTAATTCATTTTGTATTGCCACTGCCACTACTGCCACGTTTGCTTAAGGCTGAGAGAGAAAGGCTAAGGCTAGGATTGTCATGATGAGTATGATGATTCATAGTTTAGTTTGGGAATAACTTGCTAATTTTTAAATGCTGGAGGGATCGTTATATTTGGCGTAAATGTGTGTGGTAGAGTGACAGAGTAGGAGGAAGTGAAGGTGTGATTTTTGTAATGGCTACCTTGGGAGCAATCTTCACCAGTCCACCTGGGCTCACATGTACATGTCTGAGTCTCCAGATTAAACACGCCGTGGGACGAACAGTCCGGAAGACATTGGAGTGCTTCATTGTCCGGCTGGGAACAGTCTGCACCTCGCCAACCTTTCTTGCACATGCAGCTACCCGCAAGGCAAAACCCATGACCTGAACATGTTGGATGTGGACAGTCCACTGTGACCACACAAAGCAAAATTTACATTTACATATTTACATATCCACATTTTACCTCTCATGCACTAGCCAGCCATTCAATTCCACTAATTACAAGCCGCCAACAACTCACCTTCTTCACAAAAATCTCCTTTGTAGCCGCGCACGCATTGACACTTGCCATTTACGCATTTTCCATGGGCATTGCAATCTGAAATCTCACACTCATCATGCCGCAAGCTGCACTCCTTTCCTTTCCAGCCGGGATTGCATTGACACTCACCATTTACATATTCTCCTCGACCGCTGCACAACACTGGGCAAACACCTATCACAAAAGTATTTTTTATTTATTTAGAAATTGAACCCCCACTTCATTTTACCTGATGATGAAAGCATGTCATATATTCAATTTGGAATAGAAAAAGGATTTATTTACTTTGACTGCAATCGTCTCCCCCAAAACCAGCATTACACTGACAATGACCTAGCTGACATTGGCCATTGCCACTGCAACCATTAGGACATCCCTCAGTCATTTCTTCAGAGATTTTGGACGCAAACACAACTTCTTGACTGTCGCTGTCATCGTTATATAGACTAATGAACCAATGACCTTGCTCCAAAAATTTGTTGATCTCTTTCGACACGGATGGCTGCACAAAAAAAATCGTGGTCGTTTAAAGCTTTTGCATGTGACATGTGACGTGAGAGAGGAGAATAGTGTATCATAATAATATAAGATAAGTTGGATTAAAAGGGAGACGAACCGGGGAGCTTCTCGTCGTTCTCGTTTTGAATCCTCTTAGAATTTCGACAATGTCATAGTTGGTATGTGACGGACGTGCATTTCGCTTGGCATAGAACCCAATGGAAGCACCTCTCGGCACGCTAATCTCCCACGTGATATATGCCCCCTCCGACTGATAAAACTGCATGTTCCAATAGCTATATGCGGAAATCACGTAGGACAAGCGGCTGGGAATCGTGATCTGGACGAAGGATGACACATCTGGAGGGAAATTTACGCCCGGTAGTGGTGAGATCCTCCCAACACCTGCTTGTACATCATCATTACAAATCATCATTATTTCCTTTCTTACATTCACCAAGAAAAAAAAGGGCAACGAGCCCAAGTTCACCATCTCAACCACAACCATTATTGCTTGTGAAGCTGGAAGCTCATCAAAAAGTGATCAATCAATCACTCCATTGACAACTTATTTTTTTTCAGGTGTTATGCTACACCGTGCATTATATAAAAAATGGTGCATGTACACGTGGCAACAGCAGCCACCCACCCACAAAGAAAGAAGCAACAACATACACCAATAAAAAAACAAATGGATAAAAAAGCAAAGTCGTGGAATGGAACTGGCAATAATCATGAGGAAGGAATGGGAATCAGGGAAAAAATTACAGCAAAATATCAGCAAAGCATGTACTCCTATTAGAACTAGAAAGCTTATTTCTTGTTTGACATAAGGAATAGGATAAAAACAACGTGTTTTTTCATTGCTGGTTCACCTCTCTTACTTTTGCTGTGCTTGCTACACATCCAAGACACGACGTTCCAACTTCCAACAAATGATGCAAATATTTATGTGGCATCACTGACTGACTTAACTAGCAAAACTCTGCGAGTGGGAGAGACAGAGAAAAAAAATGGTTGAGCATAAATATCTCATGTTGTCACTAATGAGCCATGACTTGACTTTGAGTGCATGTTGTAAAGCACCCGAAAAGAAAAATAGAAATGCTTGAGACCTCCTTTGCTCATGAATGCTCACAGTTCAGTTCTCCGAACTCTGATAATCAAACGCCTTTGATTAGACCCCGGCAAAGACTGGTTAAAAATTCTTTTTTATTTGCAAACCCGCATTTTGTACGTGTTTGGGTTTGGATTTATTTAATATACTGCTTCTAAATACATTTTTTTAGAAACATTATTTACTGGCTGAACTCAATGAAATGCGCTTAGAATTGTGTGTTTGACTAGTTGGAATATCTTCAATAATGCAGGTTAAATAGTAAAATAAACGTGGATATTTTTCTTTTGTGGATATCTTTCTGGAGTTTTTCATGTCGTTCCAAAAATACACTCGAGTTGAGCATAAAATGAAAGAGTTTCTGAGAATATTTTGTCGCCCTCTAATCATCATCATCATCCTCATAAAGCAATGCACACAAAAATTCAAAGAGTACTAATTAACCGTGTTTTTTCATCTGTCGACAAACAAAAAGGGAAAAATGTGAATAGTGAAAAAATCATTATCACCGTCATTACAACAAACGAAATTTTTGTCGAATCAGAAAGCTATTGAGCAATGCACAGCATATATTGCAAGCGAGTTGGGAATAGAGAGTAATAAAAAGAGTTTTTTTTCCTGTGATGGCTGATCAAAAGATTTAGAGAAAAGCTTTGGAAGCAATTAAAACGAGTTGGCCTGTTTTTATGGGATGCAATAGTGTCAAGCTACAAAAAGCCACAATTCTATAAAGCACACGTAAATACATAGATATATATATTTATGTAGACGTAGACACAGCGCACAGTATAAAACAACATGAATGATCACAAAAATAAACGACGACACGAGATGCTGCTGGAATCCATAGAGAAAGAGAGAGTGAGACGAGTACTTTGCATATAGTTAGATTACTTTTTCCTTGGACATATATTAAAAGTTGTGTTTTGAGTTGGATATGGTTGTATATACTTATATATACATATACTATTTACCTCCATCCTCATCATCCCCATGATCATTATTGGTGGCTCCCCTAAGAGAATTGTCAAATGTGAGGAGAAAATGGGATGTATTTCCGGATGTTTGTGATCGTTGATCGATCGTGAAACCAGGACAGTGGCACGTGTATCCGGAGCCATTTCGGGAGCTTTTATCATTCCCACTGCCACTCATGCTCCTTCCCACCTTTTCCTCAACAGCATTAGTCAAGGGCTCCAAGTTGGCACTAATGTCATTGTAATTTGTTTTTTGAGGTGGGAAAACCGGAATCAAATTCCCTTCCACCTCATCCAAAAAAATTTCCTTGTGATGATTATTTTCACCAAGAAATGATGATTCTCCAGAGCCGGAACCAGATCCTGAATAGAGCATAATAATATTTTCGTCACCAGATCCAGAGCCGTATTCAACTTGATCCTCGGGATTCTCCCCATCCCCACTCACAATGACAATATCTTCTTCATCCAGTCCGATTTCTCCAGAGCCGGATCCTGAGAATAGGTGCAATTCTTCCTCAATTATGAGAAGGTGGTCTCCACTGGGAGTTGTTACACCACCATTAGCATCAACATCAGTATCATCATCAGCATAGTAATTGCTGTCCTCCGCACTTTTTTCCAAACAGGGACAGTAGCACTCACAGACGCCACCCCAATTAGAATTGGTATGCTTGCTTTCCTCCTCCTGTTGCGGTTTTGTAGTCAGCAGATTGAATGGTGGTGATGATGTTGGTGAGGCAGTGCTTACACTCCACTCGTCTCCATCTCCACTTGTGACAAGGTAGCCCGGATTTGGAGAGCTGAAAGTTGGGAGGCTTCTGTTGGAAGCAGCTTCCAGAAAATGTGAAGAAGAAGAAGAAGTGGAAAGGGATTGAGATAATAATGATGAATTTCTTGCGTCGGTTCCAAAAGAAAGGGAATTCGGAATATCGATCAAAGGAAGAGTTGGAGCATCATTCTCATTCTCATCCTCCTCTCTTTCTGGGGCAATAGTGGTGGTCGGAGTGCTGCCATTAAGAAGAGTATTAGAGTGAGCACTAGTCTCATTTCCACGACTTATCATCATCCCACTCCTTCTTCCTTGAGGATGAATGAGAGGAGAAATGTTGTTGGAAGCTGTGGTGGATGTAGAAGAGTTGGTGCTGCTGCTGAATTTGGCATGTGTACTTTGTGCACCTTTTCTCCAAACCTCCCTACTCTTCTCCTGCTTCTCATCAAGTAATCCTGGAGTGATGTGGATGATGGTGGCTGCTGCGTCTCCTTTCCCGTCATCATTAAATCCATCTTTCCTTGCGATCATCATGTCGGCCGTGCTTCTATTCCCCTTTCCTTGCTGCTCCTTCGATGTCATTTGACTGAGTGGATTTATTGGTGTTGGAGGATCTGATCGGTTTGTGAAGAAGAATGAATTGTCTGTCGCTTTTAAATGACTTGGGTCAAAAAAGAAAGGAGAAGAGGAATTCTGGGGAAGCTCATTAGTTCTCATCATTTCTCCACTCACAGAGGAACTAAAGGATTCCTCGACATTATCCCGCTGTGAGACAACTCCGCCAAACTCTGACGGCAGAGCAGAAGCAGACTTTCTACCAAAAGTTGGTTGAGAATGATGTTGCTCTTGCTCTAGCTCAAGCTTGTGCTTCTCTCCTCGCAAATGGTAGGCTTTGGAAAGAACACCTTGTGAATGTGGCTGGAGAACCACATGAGCATCATCCGCTTTTACTGTTCCATTACTGATCATGTAATCAATCATATTATTGTCAGTTGATGATAATGTGCCTTCTTCTCTCCTTTCCATTACAGACTCTGATTTTCTCCCGATTACATGCCCATCACCATTCTGACTTGCTCTCCTTTGTGCACCAACTCCGACTAATGCTTCTTCTCCTTCTGATCTCGCTCCTTTCTTCCCTTCTTCCTGGCCTCCGGAATGCAACTTTTTCCCAGCCATTATGACGATATTGATTTTCTCATCTGAAGATGATGCTCCTGCTGCCACCACTCCGTCTCCTGCTCTTGATACTGATGGTGTGGATCCTGACGCGGATCCACCATCATCGGAATAGAGACTGCCGCCGTCGCTACCATCACCACCTCTTTTCCTTCCATTACTCTGACTTTCTGCCTTTCCAGCTTCCGGCTCCTCAGGAGATTTTTCAGAGTGGTAAAATACTCTTTCCAACTCTTTTTTCCTTACAGGATCTGACAAAAGTGATGAGTCTTCCGGCTCCCCTTTATGAATACCACCCAACTCTCCGCCGCCGCCACGGTTGACGCCAATAATATCATCATCTCCATTTTCCACATCAATGCCGTCACGAGACTGAAGACCACCAGCGTAGTGAACAATCTGGAGGTTACTCTCAACCATTGGCAGCTTCTGAAACTCTTTGTTTTCCTCATCTCCCTGCATCCTTTCCAATAACTCATTTTCCCCCTGAAATGATGGTGATGATGATGATGATGATGAGTCGTCTCTTGTTTCCAACTTTTTGCCAACTTGACTATTTTCTTCTTCTTCTCCCAATGATGAATGAATGAGTAATGATGATGGCCTTTCGCTAGTAATTTGTATTGAATTATGCGGAACCAATTGTACATTTCCCATTTTAATATTTTCCTCATTTTTCTCCAGTTCCGCTTCATTCTCTTTCCCAACAGAGTCAATAACTGTCTGGCGCTTTTGTCGTTGAATGGATGGAGCGCGTTCCATCCCACTTTTGCTGTTAGTTGCAAATCTACTGTTCCCAATGGCAGCATAATGCTTGTCTACAACTAGTAGGCTAGGCAAGTTACGAGAAGTTGGAGCCGACAAAGCTGCAGCTACTACGCTTTTCCCCCAAGATGTTGCTGGGGAATTAGAACTAAGTGCACTCCAAAACAGTCTACCACTACTACTAGCATCATTACTTTTACTATAAATAGACTCCCGTCCAGTAACCACTCCTTCCGCAAACGCAACCAAAGTTAAAACTTTTAAAAAGGAAGCAAAAATACAATACCAAAAATTAAAAAGACCTTTCTTCTATCTACAAAAGTAAATAAAATAAAATAAAATAAAAACCAAGCAATAAATAGAAATCCCAGAGATTTTGTTTGGGAGTTTGGGGCCAGGTAAAAAATTTGGGATGAGTTTGTGTAGAATAGTATGTTTATGCGCTAGTATACACATGTATATATGTAAGTAGTTTGGTAGGATACTAGCTTTGTGTTGTGGCTTTAGCTAGATTTTTTTCCATTGTTTTTGGCTTACCTCCAGAAGACAGACTGGTTGAAGAAGACGACGGTGATTTACGACTGGTGGGATGTGGACCGGAAATGAAGGTCCCATTTGTTGATTGTCTTGCAAGACTCGAGTCTTGGGAATCATCAGTTCGCATCATGCCGTCTGTTCCTCCACAATTTTTGGCACTATCATCTCTCCATGGGACTGCACCTGTTCCTGTGTTATTGTGTCCAAGTTTTTTGCCAACAAAGAAAAGGAGAAAGAAATCATGCGATGCATTATTACAAAGAGATTACCGTGCTCTCACAGGTGGCACTTATTGATTCTATGCATACCTCCCATATATATATGTATATATTTCTTATACCACCACCACCCAACCGTCCTTTCTTTCCTCAATCATGATCCACTATAAAAATTAGTGAGCAAAACTTGATCCTAGTCCAACCATTTTTTTTCTTCATATTTATTTTTTGGCCGTGGCTGTCGCCTTGACCTTGTGGGTTTAGGAGAAAGTTGAGGAAAGAGACGACAAGAAGAAGATGTTGGTGGTGGTGGGTGAATGAAAGAAAATGGAATTTTTACCTATAAGTATAGTACAACAAAGGGAAATAAGAAAGAGGAGCCCGATCACGATCGACGCAATCTTCCACGAACAGAACCCCTTGAATTTGTACAGGTAGTCGTCCTCATCCGTCTTTGATCTTTGACGGTGGTTGTCTCGTAGTGTGTTCACCCCATCTTTGTACAAAAGACTGGAGAAAAAGCAAACAACAAATATAATGTGTTTGGTTATTATCATCAAAAGGTTGAGCTCGTGAACATGCCATAAAAATTTGTGGTATTTTTCCTTTGAGGGAAAGTAGACGAGTAGCTGCTTTCTACTCTTTACTCACCTTCCTGACGTCTTCTTTGAAGGACTACTGCTTGGACTCGTTTTGTAGTCTGATGTGGAATTTTTTGGTGTGTCTGCACGTTATAAACATTATAGGCATTAGTAATTAAGCAATTAATTCCATTGGCATTATTATTAGGTGAAAAACAAAGTGGAGGTTACCGGAAGGAATATAGATTTTGCCACCCGCTGTGTGCATTAAATATTGATCCATATGACTATCATGATTGGAGTGACCGATCCCCGTTGTACTCTTCCCATTCGAGTTCAACGTTCTCTTGAGACTGTTGAGGCGGGCTGAGTTTGTAGAAAAGTCACCTATCAGATGTCCACCTGTCATATACATAAGAAATACACCAAAAATTTATATCAAATAAAATTGTAACGTCTCATGTTTCACTAGTTTACCCTCTAACAAAATAATCAGGGGGGTTTATTCTCTCTCACAAAAAAAAAGAAGTTTTGGGCGAAATATGAAACTTTGAATAACTTTTCGGAAGCCAAATGACAAATGGAAAAGTATATTTATGATACGTATGTATGTAATATATATATACATTCACAACTTTTATTTTGGCATTTTCAATTTTAACAAGTCGCTCCTTATAAAATTCATAATATTTTGTTCAGTGAAGCGATCAAGTGAGGATCAAACAAAAATTAGTCCTTTTCTTCTCCTCTTCTTTCTATGAGGATGATGATCAACATCAGCCAAGAATTCCCTCTTTTTTCCCTCCTTCTCAAGAATTTATTTTCCTCAAAGAAGCATCAGGCAGGAAAGAGAGAGCAACAAGAAGAACAAGAACGAGACAACTTTTTTAATTTTCTTCATCATGCTCTGACTCTCTCTTTCGCTCACTTTCTTCTTTGAAGACGAACATCCAACAACAAGGGGAAAAAAGTTTATTTTCTCACATGAAGACACAGAAGGAGACAGAGAGGTACAGAGAGGAGAGTCAGAGAAAAAGAAAGTTGTCAGCAATTTGGTTGTTCCGTTGTGAGAGGAAACTCAAACTTTCCAATAAACTCATCAAAGACGGAAATGAGATGGAGAAAGAGAAAAAGGAAAAGAACATTGGAATTTTTGGAAAATAGGATGATGCTCTTCATGATGATGATGATAATGATAATATACACACTTTTAATGTGCTCCTTTTTATTGGCACATTTTCCCTTTTCGCATCACAGCTAACAAGCCATATTTTCATAGCATTAATAATCACCATAAAAAAGGGAAAGGGCTATAACTATGGTATGGTATAGGGTAAGTGGTGCAAGTAAATATATATAATACTTATGTACATTCCTTCTCAGAAGAGTGAGCACTAAAGGATGATGATGATGATGATGATGATGATGATGAGCTTTTCACTTTTGGGAGTGAAAGAAAGTCAAAAAGTGAAAATAACTGAGAGTTTTATTTTCCTAGGAAAAAATATCCAATTGAGTATTTCTCACCGGAGTGAAAATGATTATGTCGACTCATTTCTGAGCATCCTCCTTTTTCACTCTGTTGACTAGCAAGGAATGGGATGAGTTGATAACAACCTTGCAATGCAAATTGGGGGGAAATTAAACATTTTCAACTTTTTCAACTTTGTTAACGGAAAAAGCTAGTTGGAGAGTCTCATCCTATGTACCAAAAATCCCCGTTTTTTTTTCTTGGCACTAATCCCTTTTCAATTGGCTTTTGGCATTATTGCCTCCGTTCCTTTCGTTTGGGAAGGAAGAA
This sequence comes from Orchesella flavescens, assembly GCA_964034955.1. Classification (NCBI taxonomy): domain Eukaryota; kingdom Metazoa; phylum Arthropoda; class Collembola; order Entomobryomorpha; family Orchesellidae; genus Orchesella; species Orchesella flavescens. The sequence goes on from OZ035953.1 coordinate 53,658,385, forward strand.
CAATGAAGCGTAGCCCCGGGGGAAATGTGAAAGGGAGGTCAGAAAAGGCAAGTGTGTAGATAGCATACCCAATTTTTATTATCATCACATCACATGCTCTTTGGCAGTTGTGCAATTGTGCAACTCACGCCAAAAACCGCATCACACCATGAGCAAAGCAAAAATTAATTAACTTTTTTTTTTGCATGGATCATGTTATGCAACCACTAATAACAATATGTACATTACAGGCCAGTTAACCAAACATGTGCTTGCTCCGATGAAGAAATTTCATTGAGTTGACAAAGTGGAGCCGCTTTAAAAAAATGTTGGGTAAAACGAAAGGAAAAAGAAGAGTACAACGTTGTAAAAAAGATGTTTCCATGGCGGTGTACCACTTTTTTTTTTAAAAGAAAAGGGAAATCGGAATCTGATGCCAAATTTTCCCCATGGGACTAGAGTTCAAAAGAAGAAGAAGAAGATTCATGGGATGGCTTGTAGCAAAAAAGAAAATATCAGTTTCCATTAGAAAAACGAGGAAAGAATACAATTTTTTTCATCTAAACGATATGATACAAAAGAAATAGCATGGCTATTTTCATGTTAGAGGGCAAATTGGCGTAGGAAAAGGAGGATATGGTTGTGTGGACATGGAATATTTTTTTGGAGACCAAAGCGTACTACACCACAGCACACGTGCTACAAATATATATTATGTGAGCATTCCATCCCCATTTTCCTTTTTTTGTGCTCAACCTCCCGTTTTCTTTTGGTGGAGTTGGAGGAAAGATGGGGGCATATAAATACATACAAACATATAATATATATATATAGGGTCCTGGATGGCCCATTTAATTGACATCCCGCTGGCTTTATTATCGGTACGCGCTGCTCCCCATGTCAGAGGCATATGCACGAAGAAAGAAAACTTTTTACTTGTTCCTGATAGTCGTCGTGTGCAGCCTTTACTTTCTGGACCTTTCCTTTCCATCTACCCATATCTTGGAACTGTCCAGAGAGAGAGAGAGAGAGAGAGAGAAAAGTGGATAAGGAAACAAATCAGCTTTTTCCAGATTGTATGTTTGTATGCTTTGAGTATGCCTTTCCCTGTCGACCTCTATGGCTGGCTACATGCTTACTTACTTACTCACTCCCGGACAGAGTTTTGCTGCTCCAATGTCTAATTTTCTTTTTGGAATTAATCCATTGAGCGTCACCACTGCGAGTACCACCAGCAGCGGCTCACATTCACATATATAATACAATAATCTTGGAAATGTACGACGTGGCTGGGGCCATGTACTTACACAAAAAGTGTTTAATTGCACAAGAGCCACAAGAAGGAAGACGGAGGAAGAAGGAGAAGGGAAACTCTTTTGCCTTTCATTAAAAATTAGTAGCAGCGACCTATCCACAACCAAACTTACAAACAAGCAACTTGTTCAAACAACGGGAAGGAAGGAAACCTTATGAGCAAAATTTGTGTGAATAATAAAATTTTAGTTCAACTCTCTCATTCTCTCTCTCTCTCTCTTTCCTTCACACACAGTTATTGTTTCCACAAAAAAAATAATCTTGCTCCTTCCCAAAAACTAAGCGTGCTCGCTTAAGGCATCTCGATTTTCAGAATGCTTATCCATTTGATAAGGAGAACAAAACAGATTTTTCTTTTCAAACAGAAAAAGAAAAAAAATTACTGACTCGAACCTGGGACAGCACAGCAGCTTACAAAAACAAGGATATTGAGTGAACATTTCATTTTTCCCAAAGTCTCACTCCACTTTTCAAATATCATTATTATTATTTTTTTTTCTGGGTATTCCCAACTGCAATTGCAATAATTCGTCATGAATCGGAAGAGAATTATCGAATCCAGTTCAGAGTGAGAGCAAAAAATGATTATTACATTCTTTTGGGTCACGCATGCCATCAAATGATGAAGCATGCAGTTGGCGAGCCCAAGCTTGAGCATGGAACTCCAAAAAAAAAGTTTGGGTGGTGAGTGAGTGAGTAACTGGGACTTGTTGGAGAGAAATCGCTTGCACAGCATATCTGTTCTAGTCACAAAGTCGCAAGAGTAACAAGCTAGAAGAGTAAAGGCTAGTAGTATACTAGATTGAGAATGCACAGCACACACACACACACGTCATACTATATGCCAATTACTTTCTCTGACATTATGGTCCCATGAACGTCTGCGAAATACGGTGTACTCTGTCGTAAAGCATATTGGCCAGAGAGAGAGAGAGAGAGAGAGGGTTATGGAAAGAGAAAAAATTATATACTCTCCTTCTCTCATCCTTTTTCTGCAGCCTGAAATTTGTGATGTGATCCCGTGATGCGTACATTTTTTTTTGGAGCATTGAGTTTCGCCATTTTATGGGATGCACATGTTCATTAATCGTTTTGAAAAGTGAAACCGCTCTCCTCACTGCGGCTACATCACTCACAGTCAAAAGGAGGGAAGAAGGTGAGCAAGGAGGAAAAATAGAAGATGAGCGAGGTAACGGCTCCTTTCCCAACCATAGCATCATCCCATCTTTTCTACCTTTCCTCATCAAAAAACTTTATTTCAATGAAATGAAGAGGAAGGAGAAAAAGAGAGGAAGAGATAGAAGGACAGAGGAAATGAATGTGTTTGAGAATATTTTGTGGAGCAGAAAAAAGGAGAAGAAGAGGATGGAGAAAAAGAGAGAGAGAGAGAGTTGGGGGAGGAGGTGTTCGAGGACCATGAACGTTTCTCCTACAGATTCCCTTCTTCTTTCTTCGAACATCGTCTCACAATAAAGAATGATCATATATAGGATGATGATATCACACAAAATACATTTATATAGATATACTCTCAGCCTTAAATATTATCATCCAAGATTACCTGTATCATCTTGCTTGGTAGGATTGAAGAGAGAAGACTTGTACACTTTCTTTCCACACACTCAACTCAATATCATATTCCAATCCAGCTTCCAGGGAAGAAATAGACAAGGCTTTGGTATGCATATAGCATTACAGCGTAGGAAAAAAAGAAGGCATAAAATGGAACATAGCCACGGGGGAGTGCGCATTAGTTTGTGCAGTAAAACACACTTGTTCCACTCGCTCTCCATCACCAAATATCTTCTTTTTCCTCCTCCGACTCCACTTCCCCATCTCCCCATGTAGGAGAAGCAGTTAGTGGAGGAGTTATGAAGGTATAGAACCAAGCTAACAACTTTGCAAATATTGCACACATGCATACATACGCTGCTGCTCATACGATTTCTGATGGAGCTACACACCAGCTCCCACATCACATACATACGTACACATAGGTACATTATTATCATCATCATGAGGAATATGAGGATGATGATGATGATGATAAAACGGCAAGCTTTTTCCTCCAATGCCTTTCCTAAATCTTGAGGGAAATCCAATTTCACCCTGCTCTTTCTCTCTCTCTCACTCGTCTCCATCTCTCCTTTCCCCTCTTTTATCCGCATTAAATGCATGTACAACTTGTATCACTAACGTCAAACCACGCACATCAAAAAACTTTCAAACCCATCCCAACTTTTTCTTCAACCTCCTACTTTCCCTTTCCTTAACATGTTTCCCAAATAGCAGGGAAGTTTTGGGATGTGAGATGATGATCATGTGGAATTGGAAGGAATACCAGGAATATAGTGTGCACACACCATCACCATATTTAGTAGCAATAACAATCATCCACATTTCATTCATTTCCAAGCAGCCAGCCACTCACTCATTCATCCATTCATCGCTGGAAAAAAATATACATCCCTGAGAAATATTATGATGTAGAGTAAGCATGCTAATCATAGGATGGAGTAGCAGCAGCAGCAGCATTATCATCTTCATCCTTCCGCCCCAAATCCATTTTTTCTTGGGAAAAGGAAAAAAAACAAAGCGACTTAACTAAAGCCAACGGAATGATACAGGAAAGGAATGTGTATCGAGTCTCTTTCTCCCTCTGCCGTCGTCTTTACTTGCTCTGTCAATTCAATTCCATTTCTCACTTGAACATTTTTGCTTGCTGCTCCTGCTCCTGCTTCGCCACACACACAAAGCTAGAGATTGAGCACGGGTGGGGGGGAAAAGTATGTGTATGGATGCCTTGGAAAAAATGACAGTGTAAGCTCGCGTGTCGTATCAAATATCTGGGAAAACCTTTATTAATGTTATATTGAGCACAACAGACGAAGAAAAAAGAGAATTATCTGAGATCAGAAAAGATGAAAGTCAGAGAAAACAAAAGCCCTTTTCCATTATATAATTTTTTTATGCTGTTTCATTTTTATTTCTTCATAACTGTGATCCCAGTGCCCTTGCATTGTCTTCATAATATTCATCCGAAACAAAACAATGTATCTTGCTTTTTTTTCTCTCTCTCTCTCCTTTTTTCTTGCAAGCTTTCTATTCCTTTATTGGGTCAACTCAAATAATGTATGTGTATACATGAAAAAATAAATTGGGTGGGACAACACATTTTTTTGAATAAAAATTGAGAGTGTTTCGTACCAAAGTACCCAACTCATATTACATTATTATATTTGTGTGAGAGCATGTACGTATGAATGGATGATTTTTTTGGCGTTTGTTGAAGCAGCGTCAAGGAAAGTGGAAAGATGAAGAATAAAAAATGAAATTGAGTGGGAGATTCCGGATGGATGGAAAGAGCAACAAGAAATGAGAGCAAGTTACTTATTCGTCCTCCTCTTTTAAACAAGATACATATACACATAATATGTATGATTTTCCTTCGTTTGCGTCTCACAGTAGAGAAACAGGAACGGCGGAGTGACTTTTTTTTTCTCTCTTGCTCGTCGCTCTACCGGTGCAAAGAAGGAAAAGTTAGTTTGAGAATGTATAAAAAAAATGTATATATATTTTTGGGGAATGGAAAAAGTGCTTATTCAAGTCCAGGGGAAAGGGAGTAGAGTTGTTAGATCTATTCTTTATTTGATACAGGTTTTTCTCCCTCTTGTAAATAACGTGAAAAGTGTAGAGTGCATCTGCTCTTGCTCCCGATAATTGGACGAGATAACAAAGTCACTTTCTCCAGAGAGGGAGGAAAAAAACCGAGTCCAAAAAAATCGTTATAAAAGTTTGAGAGTAGATGGTTTTCTGTTGTAATGCTCTCTCTCTCTCTCTTCCTCTGACTCTTCACTTTTTCCTTTTTTGGTTGACTCCTGACGAAGAGCAAGCGAAAGAGAGATAGAGAGGATGAGGATGATATGATATCATTCAAAACACAAAAGAATAAGAGTATAGCTAGTCAAAACATGTACATGCTCACTCAGACATTTTCAACAAAAAAAAAGAGAAGATAAGGTCAAAACCATTTTCTTCTCTTTTTCAGATGCCATAATCTATCGTATAAATTTCACAATAATAACAAAAAACAATGTCTTTTCACTCCACTCTCCTATAGCCCATTATCCATTGTGAAAAATAAAAACAAAAAAAAATGTTCCATGAATTCTATGCGCATATCCATCCACACGGTTTTTAATGATATGAAGGAGGAAAAAAAGCTTATCTTTTTTTCTGATGCTTGTTATTATACAAGCCCAATTTCCATTGCTTTACTTTACCCGTTTCTTCTTGGAAAGTCCCTTTCTTTATATTATTATAAGTGGATAGGATATTCCAAGGAGACAATGGCTGGAGTCAGTCAACTGGATGGAAATAAGAGAGAAAAAACCGAGTGGAAAGAAGAAGAGACAGCCAGACAAAGATATTCTTTCGGTCTGCTTCACGCTTCACATTTTCTCCTTTTTCTTTTGTTTCACTTATTTTCTTCCTTTTTGGATCACTATCATGATAAGACCAGAAAGAAACACACTGGATTTTTTTTATACCCATTCTACTCTTTTGTCTTGCTTGCCTTGCTTTCTTCACTTTTATCTCTTGACATTGCCTCCCTTTAAAATCAAGTTGTGAATGGTAACTTGTCTGCTGTTATTTTGGCCTTGGACGCCACAAAAAAATTATATAATCCGAGTAGTGGCTAGTGCCGCTGGAATTTTTGCGATATCTTATTGTTGGGATCGTTTAACGTTGAAACATGATATGTTTTGCTCACAAATGATTTCAAGAGAAGATGATGAGCAGGATATGGTGAAAAGGAGAGGAGCCTGTTACTCACCCACGAATGTTTTCAGCCTCTGGCATAATAGAAGCCCAGTTAGTAAGATGAAACCCATGCCATAGCACTTGTCAAGTGTGTATCACTCTTTATTTCCTTTGTTGAATGTGACAGTTAGAATTTCGCGAGAAAACGGAAGCCTGAGCCCCAGTTTATTTTCTTGTGTGAGTTTCAAGTTGCCAAATCAGCAGTGTGTACCAGTAACAAAATCGGAGGACATGGGAGATGAGTAGGAGTAGTGGTGGTGGTGGAGGAGGCGGAGGAAAGGAAGGAAGTAAGGAAGCGGGCAAAAGTTGTTTTTGTTGTTTTGCGGTATGCTCCAATTTGATCTGCACTATGAACACATACACTATTATACACAGACTCCTGCGGTTTTCTATGGTGAGCAGACAGACAGACAAAATGGTATTTGTGAATTACACCATTATTATTACATCTTCTTGTGCCTTTCAGTTTGGAATCCTGAATGTGGTGTATTTTCCCTTTAATGTCAAAAAAGAAAAGGGCTAAAATTTTGGTTTGACGACTTAGTTGGAAGCATCCAAGAGGAATTAGGAATAAGGAGCTGCGAGCAATTCAGAATGTACAAACTGATTGTGTAAAAATAGGATGATGATGATATTACTACGTTGTTGCATAGCAAAATGATAGAGTGGTAGCTCCCCTACGGCCTCCACTACGCATAATTTTATGTAACGGCATCCCATTCCGTTTTCATTTTACACGAAGATAAATATAATTTTAGGAATTCAGAGTAATGGTAGCTGTGGAGAAGGCAGAAAAATATATAAATTTTCAGCCCTTTGGCAACTCACTACCCACAACTCCCTTTTAACTGCTCATCATATCATTTGGATATTTCTGGAGCAATTTTCTAATAGTGAGGAGGAGGAAGAGGTGGTGGTCTTCCAATCCCATCCATCCTTCTTCATGGACTTACACATAATAATTCCTTTCTGCTCTCTCAACTCTGACAATCGGTAATTTTGGTGGACTGGAGTTCACCGTCCCAGAAAATGTACTCGCTTCAAATTCAACCATCCTCCTCTTTCTCCTTTTTTAAGCTGCAGCAATAATTTTGTAGTAAATTGTAAGAGAGAACTGCTGCTGCTGCTGCTGGTCCTCTGCTGTTCCTGTAACTATGCTTGTCTAATAGACTGAGCAGAACCAGAGAAAGAGAGAGAGATGGAGAAAGGGAAAGTTGGGCACATGGCAAAAAACAATACATCTTCATTCATTCACTCATTCATTTCATTTTGTTGCATTGTCCTCTTATTTTGTGTGTAGTCGTCGTTCCTATGTCCCCTTGGCAATTTCACTTTTGTTTCATTTTCCACTTAAACTTTACCATATTTTACTCCCTTCCTCTCTTTCTCTCCTTACGTTCTTTTCCTTGCGCCACAGTCTGCAGTCCCTAGCATTATAATGTACACAAGTTCAAGTCATGCATGGATGCAAGCATGCATGATGGGATGCGAGAGAGAGTAAAGCTAGAACACAGACCAGACCAGAGCTCTCTCAAACACTTTTCAATGCCTGCACTACGGACTGCAAGAAGAGGAAAGGACAAACCAAAAACCATGTCTTTTTTTCTACCTCCATCTCCTCCTCTTTCTTCCCTTTCATTCTCCTCTTTTCTATCCATGACAACTGAACTGAATGCTAAATTCCATGAAAATCAAATGCACTATCCTCCAAATGCTTACCCTACTCTACCACCACACACTCTATAATATATAATACATATTTTATTGTAGATGGAGTAAGTACAGAGTAAATCATCAGGGTATGAGTGAACGTAATTTGCTAGAATTGTAATGCCTAACCCTAATACTCATTCTTAAACTTTGGGTGAGGAGGAGAGACAGACAGCCCAGTAACATAGGCACCCTACTACATTACCCATCCACCAAAGCAGTGAATGGAGTGAGGATCATCAACAATTTTTTCGTTGGTGTCCCTCTGGGCTCTCTATTTCCATAAGACTGGCATCAACGAACGGAATTTCGTATTTATTGTTGTGTAAATCACTTTATCATCTTCAACAAAAACAGCTTAGAGTAAAATTACTGGACAAAACGGAGGAGAAAGTAAATTCAGCTGGAGTGAACCATGTTTTCACTCGTTCCCTACTACTCTACTACTCCTGCTTTCCCAATTTCACATACCATACCGAGCCTAGCGTGCCACAAGCTAGACAAACAAAACGAGAAAAATGAATGCCGTTGTTTTCCTTTTTTTCAAGGATGTTCATGCTGAGGACAATTCCCATTCTTCCAACTTATCATCATCTGGCTCCCATCAACGTCAACGGCAATAATAATGTGTTTTTTTTTGCCTTGCCCCAACCAAACTCTGCTAGGCAACAAGAAATATGTTGAACAACATGAAATTAGGGCATAAACACAAACACTTGAATACATTTTTGTTGTAAAAGGCCCAGGAGAGAGTGAAAAGTGGAGTGTTATATGACGCATATCATATCTCTCTCTCACTTTTGCTTTCTCTCTTAAAATGACAAATGGCTTATTGACCTCCTTTCCCCATCTCTTCCGGGAGGATGATGATGATGGTCAACCAGAAAAGTACCATTCAGCAGTCGTAGCCCTTAAAATAAGTCATCATATCATATCATGCCATAAACCATTTTTTTTTTAAAAAAAACTCTTCGCAAGCATTTTTTATATTCTCTCTTTATGAGCTATTTTGGAAAAATGGAAGTTTAGTTAGAGCGTTTTTATTTGCTTAGGGTAAAATGTCTGGTGCTAGCAGAGCTCTCCTATCACCTCAGGGTCTACGTCGTTCACTGTAGCTTACATTCTCAAAATAAGTATCAGCGTAAACAAGGTCGTTAATTTTAGAACACAACTGTTACCAAAATTTGAACTTCCGGCATTTCCAGAAAGTAAGTGCCCCGCTATTAAAAACCAACTGCTATGAAATAACTAGAGAGAGTTGGGGGGATTTTCCCTACCAATGTGTTTCGATTTTACAGAATTTATTTTTTAATTGAGTCATAAAAATTTGCTGAAATTTCAGATTCTGTTCCCGCACCCAACACCACCACATGTATTTATTTTTCTTGACAAAATATGATTCTTAACTAAGTACAATTACCAACAGTTAAATAGTGGAAATGTCCAATTAGGAGAGTACCGACGTCTGTCTGTAGAATTATGCTGTGAATTCGTAACAATGACCGGAGGCAGTTTCTCCTTCAGTCAAGCTAATGATATGCTTAAAGGTAATGTCGTCACTGAGAAAAAATAATGAAGATGGTGAAGATTCTTGCGTAAGTTCCACGCAGGAAAGTGATGTTTTCATCTTTGGCCCTAGGGGAATAGTTTTCATGTTGTGTATGTAAATAGAGCATGATTAGAGTCTAATTGGCACTCACTTTGAAGACAGAAAAAAGTTTTCTTTACGAATGACAGTTTTCTCTTGATGAGAGAAAGGAATGGGAGTACAAAGGGAAAAAATTCAGATTGAAAAATTAGATTATAAGTTTTCCTTCTTTCCCAATCCAAAAAAATCTAATCCTGACGACACTTGGGTGCTGCTGACATGTCTATCTTATTACGAAAAAAGAGAGATTTTGCTCAAATTGGCTCTGCAATGTGCTAACATCCTGTTTCTTACATGTGAGCGTGAAGGAAAGACGATGATTAGACATAAAATTATATTTATCATCACATCATCATCACGCTTTGCAAGAAAATTGAATAAACCATTTTTTTAAAAAGGAGAGGAGAAAATTGCCGGGATTGCCGTAGGCATTTTTGCATCCTCTTTATCTCATTTTCTCTTTATCATCATCAGCATCCAATCCATCCATCCAGATGGGGGAAAAGTGCATTGGATTTAGAGCCTCCAGTACTTATGTTGCTGGGAACTGGAGTTGTGCATGAAAAAACGTGAGCTCCATTCATGCGACACATCACTCACGGATAAAAAGAGGAATAGAGAGAAAGAGAGAACGAGTATGTTAGCTAATAATTTAATCTTCTTATCAACATCCTCATTTCCACAATAAATTACATATTGCCTGTTCCCTACCAACAACTTGTTCACTGCTTCATAAAATGATTAGGTACAATGACAACATTGAAATTGTAAAGGATTTGAATCCTTCACGGTTGGTTTCAATAAATATTTTGAATAAATTAAAAAATACATACATATATTCTGGTGGAGCAGTATTATCAATCATCTGAAAACTTTTATTAGTTACGAGATGATAAGTTTTGAAGAGGAGTAGAAGAAAGTAATAAGCCAAATAGGATGTGGAAGAGAAGACTAGATCATTCAAAACATTTTTTCCTCGTTCCCAATATGCAATTTCTCTTTCAGCTCCATTCTATCAACACTTTTTTTGTATGAAGATGTTCAAGTGTGGGCTTAACAAGAAGTAGTTCAAGTGTGGCTTGATGTGCGGCTTCCACAAGTTGGTTTTCAAGTGTGTATTTCAGGTTGAGTGAAAGTCATGATTTTGGGAAGAGTGGAGCAGGAGCACAGACAGTTGTATCATTAAAGGAAAAAGCAGATGATTTGCATAGAAAAGAAGTTGATCTAATTCTAAATCAGCTCCTCCTGTCTCGTCTCATGTCATCTCATTCGGATTGAACTTGGCTTATTGGCCTTGTTAAAAACAGATTTAACTTTGGATGCCTTTATTGAAAATTTTGGGAAAGGCTAAAGTAAGTAGTAGAGAGATTGTCACCTTTTTTCCTTCTCTCCATCTCTCTCTCTCTCTCTCTTTCCCAGATTTTCTAAGAGTTAAGCTCATTTTCCTGGTGGAAAACATGACATGGGATTGAATTGAATTTGGTGTTGGTGAACTTATCACAGGGACACAACAAAAAACAAGCATTTGTTGTGCTCTCCTTCTACTTTTGGATGGATGGTTGGCTTGGGGATGCTAAGATTGAAAGAGTGAGAGAGGGTTACTTTCTCTTGGTTTGTGTGTGTGAGTGTGTGGAGAAAATTTTGTGAGATCCGGTGGACATTAAAACCGCATTAGGAGAGCACTACTTTAACCACCACCATACTATTTTCTACTACGCAAAGGATTTTTACTAAAAGTAGTCGTCCTCGTCGTGTCACAAAATATTCAACTTTGAGTTCCAGTTTTCCAAACAACATAATAGACATGTACACACACTTCATCTCATCATCATCATCATCATCATCATCATTCTCTTCAAAACCCAAAAAAGGATTAAGTTCACAGCTCAAAAAAACTGTTCTCCCTTTGCCACCACCACTACCGCAACCACTACATATGCCTACAAAATATATATCTATATCTTTATCCTACTGTGTGCTTGGTCCTCCTTTAAAAGCAACATTTGGATTGGTACTCCCTTCTCTGTCGTTGTCGTTGAGTTGTTCCCTTGAAAAAAAAGTGAGGATCAAGAAGAGGAAGAATGACAATATTTTCGGTGAAAGGCAGGCAAATCCATAGAATGTAGGAGTAGTGCTTTGCTACTTGTGTATTCATTCTGGAGGAATGCCATTGCATTTGGGTGGCTTCCTGTTTCTCACATAAGGAAACTATCCACATCCTTCGCTTTCCCAATTTCTCTGCAATACTGGCTGCTTTCACAACGTAACCATGTAATAATAATAATGTGTGGGAGCGCTCCTTTATTAGAGTGCTCATGTTGGAGGTCTTGCTTTCTCAAAAAGCGGGAAATCGAGATATATCACGAATTTTGACATAATATTTATGAGCACACACACAAACACACTAAAAATATCACTGGCAAACATTAAGCATGAAAAGGTGAGCTTTTCGTCGTTGAATACTACGTGTTTCGTGCGTGGTTCACCGCCTGAGAGAAGTAACTTAGGGAGTAGCAGCAGCAGCATGCATTGCATGATATTGATATGATGGAAAGGAGAACTGCATGCGATATTATTGGAGAAGGATGTGATTGATATTATGGACGGATGATATGAAAAGGAGAGAAAGATTTGCTTTTTTGATAAATTGTTTCGAACCAGGAGGGAAATGCGTATAGGAGCCAGAGAGCGGGAGCTCCTGTGGATTAACTCCATTAACATTGCAGCTCCAAGTAATATGGTCGGCAATGTCGGCATTGGCCCGCTAATTCAAGTCGAGCAACGGAGAATGGCAAACTAATCATGTTGGCACCACCGACTCCAAATTTTCGACGAGATTTTTTTTATATATTGAGCTCAATTTCATGTTCGTATTGTATTCCAAGCAAAGGCTTAAGAATGACGTAGGTTTGTAGCTGGGAGCTACGCTGTCAACATCATCATCGGAGCATCGACACTCTCCCAAATATTGGGTTTCTGGGGATATGATGCTCTATTTAAAAAGTTTCCTGAGAGAAATGAGAATGTGCAATAAAACACAACAAAAACATGTGTTCCACAACATTTCTTTCGAAACCAGAATCAAAATGAGAAGAGAAAATGCTTGGAGCCTTTTTCTCCTCGTCATATTTGCCAAAAAAATGGGCGAGTGAGCAAGGAGCAGAAGACTGTTTAAGTTTATTGCGACATGGCATTGTTTTACCAAGTTGTTTTATGCAACAGTTTTGTTTGTCTTTTTCCCAGTTGTGTGAGGAGTACAGTTTGCGAAATGTGAAAAGGAAAGGAAATATTACATTTTTTTTGTAATTAATTTGAAATAATTCCCTTTTGGGATGATGATGATATTAGACAGGAGCCTATCTAATTGTGAGTCGCTCTTTGTTATCAGCGAGCTGAGTAAACAAGTAGGACATTTAGAAAAGAATGAGATATGAGTTTGTTCCTTGTATAGTTTTATCTTGTGCAAAAAATAAGTTAAAGATGATGATGATGATGAAGAAGAAGAAGAAGAAGATGAAGAACATGGGAAAAGGAATGAGTAATAATGGGCTTTTGTTGCACTAGTTCTCAACTTATTTTGTGATTGTAAAACAGAGATTGTTTGTCTCTCCTCTTTTTCCCTTTCCATTCCAAACACAAGAGATGGGTAAACAAGAGAAAGCACAAGTTTTCTACACATGATGATGATCATCATCATCATGAAAGAGAATAGGAGCCTGCACCTACATAGATACGTAGCATGTTCCTGGAAGATATAGGCTTGCAGTGAAAGTTTTTTAGTTGAGCTCATTTAGTCTCTCTCTCCCTCTCCTGCTCAAGTTATCATCATCCTGATCAACATCACTTTCAGCTTCTTGTCTTTCTCTCTCCCATTTTCCCATGTAATTTTCATATTGTGTAGAGCTAAAAGAGAGTGAGTAAGAGTAAGAGAGAGAGAGAGAGAGACGAAGAAAAGTAATAATGACGACATAAAAGGGAAAATAGGCGACTTTGAACGGTAGTGCCACCACCACCACCATCACCAGAAGCAGCAAGAAGCGTAGTCATGTAGAACGTGCACAGTTTTATTGCTTGTACTCTATTTATTCCCTGTAAAACATTTTCCATCGCTGTATCATCAAAGTCCAAAATTCTAAATCTAAATAGTAAATAGCTGGGAACGAGCTCTCTCCCCCTCTTCCCCCACAATACTGTTTTAGCCTCAAGAAAAGGAATGGGAATGAGAATGATATGAAAACCGTGCAAAGAGCAAAGAGGAAGCTAACAGCTATGCACACACATACACACAACCAATGCAATGAGATATAAAATGCGGTGAAGATGATGATGATCATCATCATCATGTGCAGCAACATAGCATCAGCAGCAGCAGTAGAACAACATGATCATATCCCTCAGGATTCTTTGCCATTTCCCCTGCTTAGAATCTCACAAGTGTATAAACGTAAAAGTTGATACATTGGAGAGGTTATGGAGGTGTATATAACTATGTGAGGAGTGAAGCTAACGCAGAAATTCCAAGAGGAGTAAAAGTTACCGTTAACCCCGTCCAAAATGTAATATCATCTTGTTCACATCCTCCCTTCATTACTCAAAGACTTATCTTCACTAATTATCTCGCACTTGATGTGCTTTTATACGCATGAAAATTACTCGTTCCCTCCACCTCATTCCCAAAAAAATGGATGGGTGTGTAGGCTCAACAAACAATTTTAAGCTAGATAATTTCTTGAGGAAAGTAGTTAGATGGGAACACGAAACCAGCATTTACTTCAACAACATTTACAATGAGGATGGCCTTGACTTCTTTTCTGCTTTATCTTTGTGATGGTGATGATGATGGTGATGCTAAAAGTCCTACTGGACAATCGAGTGAGTGAGTTGGAGTCGAAACGGGAGACTTTTGGGTAGGAGATAGAGAGTTAGAATGTTATTGTTAGGGATTTGGTTGCTAGTCCTTATGTACACAGAAATTCTTGCATTGCATTCTATTTATATTATCCAATTGGAGTGAATGCAATATCATGTTTACTTTTCCTTTTTCCTCTCTCGCTCTTATTCTCTCTTTCCATTTGGGGCATGTCTGCTGCTTGTGTGCATTACCTTGATGATGAGAGCACCATGCCCATACCATACATACAACTCGCACAATGATCCTGTACATCACAAATATTACATCTTTTATTGTGTTTCCTTCCATCATCCATTCAACTCCGCAACATCAACCAACATTTTTTTTATCCTGCCTTTCCTTTCTCCTTTCCCTTCTCTACAAAACATGGTAAACATTTCATTTCACTTTTATTGATACACAATAGCCTTCCCCATCGTCATCATCATCATCATCCTCATCCTCATCCTCCTCACGATGATGGTATTGATGGAAGGGAGTGAAAGAGAGTCTCTGTGAATAGCCATCATGATCAATTTGCAAAAGGATTTCAAAAGCCTTGTTTACTTTAGCTCACTCAACTTTAGTCTGTCCGTCCCTGCCTGCCCTCAGCAGCGAAATGGACTTGACTCGGTGAACTTCTCAGAGAGAGAGAGAGAGAGAGTACTACTGCATACAAACTGTTAGTGCACCGCATGATGCACACGGATGGATCAATCTCTCCTTTCACCTCTTTTTTTTCTCTCTCTCAAGATGCACTACAATCTCCATTACATATTACGAAAGGGTTTAGGTAGCGGGTGAAGACGCAGAAGACGGGGACTAAAGAAAGGCAAAGATTCGAGACTTGAGTTAATGAACATTTTCTTAGTTTCAAGCTTTTTTCTTTACCTTGCTTCCTTTCAATAAAATGTGTATCTGCATACAAGAAATGGAAGATCGTTCATCATCCTACGATTCATCCTTTTCCTTTCCTAGAGGATAAGATGATGATGATGATGATGACGATGAAACTAGTTGATAATACAGAGTTGCTTTCTCTCCCCTTCACACATGTAGCTACAACCCTCTTGAGAGAAAAAAGGATACATTTTTTTCTCTACGAGAAAAGAGCCAGCCACACGTATACGTATATTATGAACAAGTTTCACTCGTTGTGGTAGCCACTTGACCACCATCAATCAAAAAAAAAGTGGAAAAAGGAACGAAACAATGGAGGATGAATGGAAGGAAAATGTGCGTATCCTGTACATAACAGTTGTAACACTAGTACATGAGTACATACGTTCTATGTAAGAAAAAAAAGGTTATTACTGGAATTGCTATTGCTTGTGTCTGTCGGCCATGGCATGGCATGGCAATAACCATGACGCTGCACTTTTTACTTTGCTTTTTTTCCTCTCTACGGAGAAAAGAGAAGAAAGGGATATCCTGCATTCTAAGAAAGAGAAAAAGGAAATCTTTGCTGGTGTCCCTAACGAAGCTACATTTTTGTGTAGAGTCTTAGTTTTCTCCTTCTCAAGTAAATGGATGAAAGAGGACGAGCTTTTGTAGTGAGTGAGTGAGTGAGTGAGTCAGCGTATCTCAACACAACTTCACTCCCATTTTAAATTCAGTCAAAGTAGCTAAACAATTCTTGCATGAGAGTACAAAAGAGAGAGAGAGATGGAGAAAATCTCCTTTTCTTTTTGTAAATAAAAAATGCGTGCCTTGTATCTTATTGTGTTTTGTGTGCGTCTGTGAGGAAAATTCTATAATTTCATTTTCCTTAATTTGAGCAAGTGAATGTGAGCGTAATGATGATTGTTAAAGAGCTCCTGCTTCTCCCAATTTAATATTCTCCATTTCAGCAACTGGAATCTAATCATATGCGCACTACCATACAACTTCTTCTCAACAGCTTGTGGGCGATTGTAAACGTCAAGCCAAGCCGAATGTGTAGAATGACTACACGAATGTTTTAAAAGCTGGCAAGTTGAAAACATAAGATGAATATCGTATCTTTCCATCTTTCCATAAGTTTTCCATGTAAAAATAATGTAACAAAAAATAAAATAAAACAAAGTGGTCAGGTAGAAGTGGGTGTAGGGAATGAATGAAAATGTTCGGTTTTGTATAAATAATTGTTTACAATAAAACATTCGTTTCTTTATTTCATATCCTTCCCCTCCCACACACCAAACATGATATACATCTATTTTGTAAAAGAGAGAGAGAGTATCCTGTAAAATAATAGGTTGTGTGGGTGAGGAAAAGCGGAAGTTATACAAACCATGGAAAAAGCTAGTTTCATTTTTTTTATTTACTTTCTTGGTTGGGTGAACTGGTGAAAAGTATTTTACAAACCAACAAGTGAAATGAATATGGTGCTGATTGGAATCCATGGAAAATGATGGAATGATATGATAAGGAGGGATAGCAGAAAAGTGAGAGAAAGCAGAATTTTGGAGAAAATTGTTGGGAATGAGCACAAAAACAGAGACGAGGAGAGAGCACTCTGCTACTTGTCGGATGATGATGATGATTATGATGACGATGATGCTGAGCAGAATCAAAGGAAACAAGCTTCATATGCGTTTTGTCTATTTATCCATCTTGATCAAATCCAATAATTACTCGGCGGAGTTGTACAACCATCACTCAATTCAATTATCTTGATTTTCTCTTTATTTCTCTCTCTCACTAGATATTTTATCTGCTTGTTTCACTCTTTCCAACCAAATGCTCTTGTGCTACTCACTTTCCTGTGGTTCTTTCACTCAAACCCAACCGTTCTGCTTAGACCAGCACAAAAACACACATAACTTGATTCCTTTACATCAGAATCAGCAGCATTAGCATCATGATCATCATGATGATGATGATGGTGATCATCATATCTCTATCTATGACATTGCCTCCTCCTTTTCCCATCTCTTTTTCCACTCCAAACCCCAAATATTAGCTATTCCTTTGAAACAGAGAGAAAGTGGAAAGGCAAGTGGTACAATGAATTGAAATACTTCTTCTCTCCTGCCCTGCCATGGAATAACATGGCATGATGATGGTTTTGCTAGCTCCCAAAAAAAAATATTGGGAGACTAAAGTTATTGATGAGGAGAGGATGAGAGAGGAGCACACCTCGAAAATAAATGTGTACATTCCTCATTAAAATTATGACTGACTCAATGGTTCCGTTTCAACATGGAATATGGATTTTAACTCAAAGTGGAAATCAAATTAAACATCATGGTTGAATGATTACGGAGGAGAGAGGAAAGCAAAAGTGGTGCAGCTTTTCAGTATTAGATTATGAGATACATACATTTATAAACTTGTTTCTTTACATTCGCTAATTTTCATTTGCAATGATAAATTATGTGCAGCATCAGGATCATCCAACTAATAAAATAGATAAAAGTAAAAAAGGAATTCAGTCAGCTAGATATTATGTGAAAGGGACACAGGAGTACATACATATGTACATTCTTTGCTAAGAGATGATACCAGTATTGCCATTTTCTAACAAGTTTTCTTGCTTCCAACATCATCATCACTTACTTAGATTTACATGAGTTTGAGCTTGTGCATCAAGTCTAGGCTTTTCAATTGAGTGAGAGCAAATAGTGGGAGAAGAGAGAGAGAGAGCAAGTTGAAGAGGAACATTATCATTCTCAGTTGATGCGAGCCTTTCAGTGTGTTTTTGCATACAGGAAATTTTCCAGTTTTTCAAGTGTCTCTATATTTACATATGTTAAAAAGGTTTTCTTTTCACTCACTCACATCAACATTATTCTCTGGGAAAATGGAAGGAAACAAGAGAGAAAGAGAACAAAAAAGCATATGAGAAAAGAGAGAAAGGTGGCATTTACGAAATAGCCTCGACAATGCATAATATGAACCTACAGCAACGCATAGACTTAACTATGGATGGATGTATATTATGATGATGATGATGACGATGATATTTATAAATGTATGAATGTTATGACCGACTTGTATCCAAGGAGAGAAAAGAAAGCAAAATGGAAGTTTTGTTCTTGTTCTTGTCCTTTTCCTTCCTTCCTTCCTTCCTCCTCCTCCTTCTCTCTCTCTCTCTCTCTCTTATTTCTTCCGCATGATATGACAGACGTAATCTCGTTTTTGCTACTCAGCTTCCAAAACTAAGACCTCTTTTTCACAACAAGACTTTTCTCATTAAATCTATAACTAATTCCAATGAATCCACTCGCTTCCTCCAGCTCTCCAGCAAAACTACGTACTTGTTTAATGAACAGACTTTCTACATACATATACACTCACAATCAGCTTTAGTTGTTGGCGAAAAGAAGAGGAGTGAGAACTAGAACTCTAGCTTCCACACATTTCCCATGACCAGCCCCCACTCTGAGAACAAGTAATAGGAGGAGCTACACCAACTTTTTTTCTCTCTCTCTCTTTGCTAAATCCTTCGATCTTCTAATTGTTGTACATGTGCACCTCATCACCCCACTACTTTCTCCTTTATAGTTTTCTTCTGGGCAAAAACAAAGATAAAGTGCTGGTTGGTTGTCCTTGTGCCAAAAAAAATATATGGAAGAATAATTTTTAAGGAGTAGGTTGAGTTGGATGTTGGTTTGGTGAGAGTGAGAGTGAGACGACGGTGACATGAAGACACAACATTTCATTGGCATTGGTGAGGAGAGGAAAGGATAAGGAATTATGAAGAGCAATTTTGGTGGTGGTGGTGGTGCTACTACTTCTACTGCTGCTCCTGGTATAATCATCATCATCATCATCATCGTCGTCATCATCATCACAAGCCTTTTTCTTCTGCAAATGATGACTAGAGAGAGGAGAAAGGCTTTGAGTGGTGGTGTTATCCCATTTTACACGGTTCCGTTGTTACACAAGAGCTCTCTTTCTATCACACACACAACTTCCATTTCCAAAATATACATATCCAGCAGCCAAGTGTTTCCATGCATATGTGCTAGCCGAGCAGCCAAATAATAATAGAGAAGAAGAGAGGAGAGAAAAAAGGAGGTTGAGTGGTGGCAACAGGGAAAATAAGCTTCAGTTGTAGTAACACCGGAAAAATATATGCAGCCTCATTCTCAAACAGCTCAAATGACTGATTGAAAGTTAGTTGGTGTAGATGATATACCGAAAAAATATTTATATCTCTTCTCCTTTCTTCGGACGGGAATCAAGTTGGGTGAGAGGGAAAGTGGAAAGACCTACAGTACAGTAAAGTAAAGTAAAGTAAAGTAGGTGCTCATCTACATACATATATACAAAGTAATATGCATATACTTTTATTTGAAGGGGACAAGGGATGAGGACTTTCTACTCTGGAACAAGTAAGTTGAGTCGAGTATTTTTAAGCACCCACAGCAGCACAGCTAGTGGAAGAGAGAGAGGAAAGAAAAACATGCAAAGTCAATTTTTCGGTCTGGAGACGACGATAACGAGTTTGCAATGCAAATCATCACAATAATATTCTTTTTTCGCCTCGCCTCATCATCATCATCATCATGATCATCGTGATGGTGATACCAGAGTGCTGATGATGAACAAGGAGAAAAGAAAACGAGTCCCCTATGCAATCCAAGCGGAGAAGCTGCTTAAAAATATAAAGCTCTTCTCTCATCCTCCACTTCATCATAACCTTTTTTATTACTCCAATGTTGAGAAAGTATCTCTGCGTACAACAAAAAATATTATGCGTTTTCTCCTGCAGAGAGGATGGTGCACCAGACCACTAATGCCACTTTTCTTGGTCCTTTGCTTCCAGCTTCGTCATCCTTAAAATACCAATTTTTTATGCACACCACTGCACCAGCAGCTCTAGTTTTCATCGATGATACAACTGAGGATGAGATGAGCACGCTAATTAGTATAAAGAAAAGGCTCTTCGTCACCTAAACACGTTGCCGTTTGCAGCTCATACACTCCCAATAATATTTGTTATTTTCTTGTTGGAATTCTTGTTTTTGTCGTGAACCTACATAAATGCAACCTCTATTTTTTCTCAGCGTGAACTCCCGAAGAAAACTAAGCATGATGATGATGATGATGATGAAAATATGACAAGGAAAAGAACGCTGCGCTGCATTTTTTGTAATGGTGTTGGTGATGAGCATAGAGAAGAAAAAAAAGCCGAAAAATATCATCAAGCTTTTACAACTTTTTTCCTAGTTGTTCTTATGCTGCTGAGTTTGTTTGGTAGAGAGAAAAAAAATAGGAGAACAGGATGACTACGAGTAGGACGACGACACGACATCACATCAAACAAGGACACAATTGAGCTCCTTTCCGTTTTCATGGCTGGTGAACCCATTTTCTTTTTTCAAAGGCATTAAGCAAGCACACAACAATTGAGTTGGAGCTTGAGAGAACAGGGCGAGTTAGGCACATAACAGGACTGAGAGAGAGAGAGAAGGAGACGACGAGCGTAGAAGAAAAAAAATGAATGCAGAGAAGCATATAAGCTTCTACGTTCCTTTTAAAAATGATGATGATGATGATGATGATGAAGAAGAAGAAGGAGAGAAAATGGTTGGTAGCTTCAAGTTCATCGAGAGAAAAAAGGCGAAACCCTTTTTATAGGCTGGCATCTAGGATAGAGCATATGGGATATATAATCTTTTGTTGCGTCTGCCTTTTTCCTATTATTATTAGGAGAACGTCGGTTCAACTGCTCACACAAAAAGAGAGAGAGAGGAATGATGATGAAAATGTATTAGCATTTTACTAAACTTTTACTCCCAACTCCGACTACACAAAGTGTACACTCCACTACTCCCAAAAGAGTGAGCATTCCACCCAGCAACTTTTCCTTTTTTCCTTCAGCCATCCCATGCCAAAGCACACGCTTCCACATCCAACCCATCATTTTGAGCAAAAGAAAAGGCACAACAACAACAAAAGACTTTGGCTTCCCTCTATATAACATAACTGACTCAAGGAGAAAGGCAACAAGAGACTTTAGTGAACTGAGCGTTACATTAAATTTAAATGTATCATTCAAATGAAGCCAGTTGGAGAAGAAAGTGAAGGGATATTCATATGATTATGAAAAAGAAGGAGAAAGGAGACCT
Organism: Orchesella flavescens; assembly: GCA_964034955.1. Classification (NCBI taxonomy): domain Eukaryota; kingdom Metazoa; phylum Arthropoda; class Collembola; order Entomobryomorpha; family Orchesellidae; genus Orchesella; species Orchesella flavescens. Next base: position 53,679,812 of record OZ035953.1, read on the forward strand.
TTTTCGCCAAAAAAAAAATAAACTATGCCTTTTTTGCATGTAATCATAATAATCATAATAATAATAATACTGATGATGATGATGATGATGGTTAGGGAGGAAGGAAGGAAACATTTCTCGTGTTTGTCATGTCCTCTTGTTAAAACGGAAGGTAGGATACGATATTCAACACAACATGGAACATGTCTCGTCCTTCTCCCATTAGAACTGACTGCAACGATGATACGTATGAATGTCTATTATATATCTAATATCTCCCTCAAAAGTTGACAAGGCAAGGTATTGAGAAGCATTCTGATCAATTACATTGTGCACCATTCAAATTAAATCAGCTCTACTCTACCTTCCATTTCCTCCTTGCATTTTGTGCCACTAGAGCACTTTTCTTTTTCCTTCGTCTCAAACTTGTAGTGAACAAGAAAAAGTGATGAATAAGGAGAAAAAGTTTTGGTTGAAAAAAAACTTTTCCTTTACCTGGAAAACGAAGCTAGTTTTTGATAGTTGATGTTGATGTGAATGCATAGGGTTTGGTAGGTTGTGCTAGTATGAGCTAAAGCTGGACGAGGTAAGAATATGAAGGAAATAGGTCTGGAAGTGTATGAATTTATTATTATTATTGAGAAGAGGAAGAAGGAGGACATGACAAGAAAAGAATTTTGATTGCGACAACAGAGACGGAATATTATAGGGAAAGTCATCACATGACATGATGGAAGGAAGGACGAGAAAGCACACTATGAATTCCTATGAGTACAAAAAAAACGGACAGTTTTTATACCTACTCTTTTATGCACAGCACACGCATATATAAAACTTGATATAAAACGTAGTTATACACCCTCATCTTCTTCCCATTGCATTGCATTGGATTGCCATACCGTCTGTTTGTAGACTAGCTGATTTCATATTCGGGGAAAGGAGCCCGCATTGGAAATTCAATTGGAGTGGAGACGAAGAATAAAAAAAAAAGTTTGCCTTAATCGACAGCAACGCTATTGCCTATGCATTGCCTAATAAATTCCATGAATACGGATATACGTATGGATTGGGTTGACTACACATTTTCTAGCAGCTATTCCGAGAGAAAAAAGTGTACTCTATTCATTCTCACACATATGACCATCATCGCATCGCCAACAACATCGATTTTGTCAGGTTGTTTTAGGACCACATTCTTTATTTCCGGAAAGAGTGCGCTAACCCCCTTGCACAAAAAGAATTCAAATAAATATATTTGCTGACGGTGCAAGTTTTGATGGAGTTGTGGCACACATTGTGGCTCTAGTGGGAATATATAAGTCACGTGATAAAGTTGGATAATCTTAAATGGCAAGTCAAGGTAGCTGTTAGACCAATGAAAAATACATTAGCTCCCTTCATAAATGACATTGGATGAGATGATGGTCATATTATATTCATCATTTCCCTTTTCTTCGCTTTTTTCTAGTTGGTCTTGAGAGGCATGTGAGTAGCCCGTTTGTTTCAAGTGTCACCCACATGGAAACTCTAATGATTACTTATGCATATCAAACCTCTCATTTTTTTTGCAACAGGTGCACTTATTTTTCTTTTGAAACTGCAAAAATGTGTGGCTAAACCAATCATATTATCATAAATGGCATGAAAATGGTGATGATGATGATGGGCTCGTTTATGAGTGGCGGAAATGAATCACAAATTTTCAGCAACTCATTCCAATTTATGGAAATGTCACTTTTCCGTGTCTGTTCCCAATTCCCTAGCAATCCTCAATTTGGAGCCAAAAAGAAAACTGTTGCAAAGAAGCAGACAAATCCTTTGGCAGTTGAGTTAAGATGAGACATTCTGGTACTTCCGGATTGCCTCAATGCATCGATTAAAATGTAGTGAGGGTATAAGCATCATATCACCATTATACTTACAAAGATCCTATGTTTTGTTTCTTTTGGCATGATACTACTTGTTCTTTGGGCTCCTCTCAATGAAATCTACGGATTTTATCGATTTCATTTCACTTTCTGGTAATCCTGTGCCAACCCAAGCCAAGCCAAGACTACTACTACTCAAAAGCTCCCTAGTAGTTCCATAACACTCAGAGAAAGAAACTAAAGGCAAGCAAGTAAATATACATAGACAAAACTTTTTTTCTTCCTTCATTCATTCATCCTTTCACTTTTCCTCCTCTTCCCTTGAACTTGACACTCAAAAAGGATTTGGAGAGAGAAGATTCTAAGAAAAAGTGTACTAATCCTCTACAATTTTCGGTAGTGAGAGCCAAAGACAACGCAACGCCAAGACATGCAAAGCAGAACCTACACACACACACATGAGTTTAAGTGGAGGAAGAAGGTACGAGGAAAAGTGCATCATCATATCCTAGTATCACATTACTACAGTAGTAGAAGTACTAGTGACTAGTCAAAAAATCCTTTCCATTCTGCCAACTCTCTTGGTGCTATGCTGCTCACCTCTCTCAACTCAATTCAATGCAATCTAATGCAATGGTAACTTGTGCCAACTGCCAACAACCCGATTCTTTCTTGGAAACAAAAGTGAAATGCGTAAATCCAAAATAGAATGGAGCAAGATATCAAGATATCCTTTTTGGTTTTCCCTAACTAAGTAAAGTTAAATCTGTTTTGTCAATAATAATTTCTTTTGTTGCCCATCAAAAAATCATGCATCAAAGTCTGAACATGAAATGTAGCTGTAGCTAAACTACCTACCTATCTTTATAACAAGTTGTTATCTTTATCTGTACAAGAAAGAGTTTTTTTCTGTTAAGACAACAGAAAAAGCAGTTGCTATTTTTCAGTGTTGAAATTAATAATGGCAGCGTTGTGTACAGCAGCAGCAGCAGCAGCCTGTGATAACATAAGAGATAGTGTAGCCAGCCAAAGAGAGTATAGAACAAGAGGAGGACACCACACCACACACCATCCACCATCATTGTATCGTCATCGTCCAACTCTTTTTTCTTTCTATTTTTGGCTGGAGTCCATAGGAACCAGAACCAGGCATGGCATGGCTGAGCCCATTGAAATGCACAACGCACCAAAATTATATACAGACAGGGGAAAAAACTACAGGCTACACACTCACACTAAGCTAGTCGTCTCCGTCGTCTCTACTACTTTCTTTTTCTGGAGGTGTCCATGTAATTTACTATTCTGATGTAAAACTTTTTCCTTTTTTTTCTTTCTTCTTCTTTTCATCGTTCCAACTCCACAAACAAGAAGAACGTTGGCTCTAGATGCACAATTGTTTTGGTTGATACATCAGTAAGAGAATACACACAAAAAATATATAAATTCTTGACTTTTTTTCTTCCTTTTCCTTCTTTCTTCTCATCATCATCATGAAGAACAAACTCTTGCTTGTTTTTTGTGCAGACTCAGCAAAAAATACGCACCGACAAATTATTTCCTTGGCAAAATAAAAGAGAGGAGAAAGCAAAAATAGTTGTAGTAGTACTCTGAAGTAGTTGCACTGAAACTTTTTTCTTCGACTTTTCTATTCAATTCTGAAAAGAGTCCTGCTGTGAAGTGTATGCTTCTATAGTATAATATCGGGTTTTCCCTGTGGAAAAATGCCCGGGTGTGTACTACCATGAATGCAGCCAAAAAATAGAAGGCTGGACTGAGGAAAAAGGATCAATATTATGCTTTTCTGGCTTTTCCTCTCTCTCTCTTACTCATTCTCTCGACGGGGAAGAGAGGAAGGAGGATGTTAAAAAATAGATATGGAATGCAATGCAGTACGAGAGTGCAGCATTATCCTTATTCAGCAAGCATATACTGTTTTTTTTCTTATGTGTTCTCCACACCAAAATCCAGTATTCTATTTGATGTCTGTGAGTATTGGACTTGGAGAGAAATCAAGTAACTAGGTGGAATGCAGCCACCTGAGCCTTCTCTCTTGAACTAAACCACTCGTTCAAAATTTGTGATGGTCTTTCTGGCCCACTTGAGTTGTTCCACGAAGGGTAGGAAGCTTAAGCTGTTGAGAGTTGTTGGATGTGTGGTAGTAGGACAGAGCAAGAGAGGAGACTTGACAAAGATTTTGGATCCCAATTCATTAGCAAAGTTACAGGGATGATGATGATAATGAGATAAAAAATATTTGGGTTTATGAAAGGCCTTTGTCTCTGTGGTCAAAGTCAAGGTTAACCTTTCCTTTTTTGTTGTTGATGTGATGAGAGAGAGAGTTGGCGTTGCTAACTCATTTCTGTATGAACATATCATCATTATGATGAGGAGGATGGAATTTTCTCAATGGGGAAATTGTTAAGGCCACTGGCATGGTGAAAAGGTTGTTCATCATTCAGGTTATATTATGGCCGATTTTGTGAGATGAGAATAATGGCCCTTGAAAATAACTACGTGACTGCTTAATAATGAGAGATAGAGAGAAGAAAAAAAGCTATGTGCTTATTTTGAACTCACCATTTTGAAGGGGTAAGGCAGACGGCGTATTGGCAAAAGGAAGCTCGGAATCGGTTAGCGTAGCGTCGGAAGCATTTTCCGAAGTGGGACTGTCAGAGAGACCAGCACCTCTGCCGGTATACGGCTGCTGATAGGGATTCTCTTGGGCAACTACTTGTGACTGATTTGAACTATGACCACCAACAACATTTGCAGGACTTTGGTAGTGGACTTGTTGGGAGGGCCGCGACCTACTTCGTCGCAGACTTTGGCTTGTCAGGTGGGAATGATGGCCGGGCACGATCCCCGCATACTCATGGGACAAGGCTGATGGACCAACCCCACCACCATGAAGTTGTTGTTGTGTAAGTTGGGCAGCTTGTCCAATTGTGAGGGAATTGGACGGATTCCCTAGTCCTCCGAGAGGTACTCCCAAGGGAACTATTCCAACACCGTGCCCATGATTGGAATGGTGAGCACGATGTTGTGTGGGTGGGGAGTCCTCTTCTCCATCTCCATCTGAGCCGGAACGTTCTCTGTGGTAGCCGGAGGCATTGAGAGCAGCGTCCAACGCATCACCTGAACCATGGTGGTAGCCTCCTCCACCTCCGAAAACTACACCGCTTCCTGTAAATTCAACAAACAAAATTATTATTGACTTTCAACTATTTTCATTTCTTGGGCGAGATCAAACCAGAGGTAGTGGGTAGTAGTACATAATCATCTCAAGGAGACTACATTACAATAAAAGTTGACATGTTCTCGCTTCCTCAATTCCAAACCACACATTCCTCCATTTGGACTCGAAGCTAAAGAACATAAAAGAGTGAAGAAGATGAGAGATGAAAAGGAAAATAAATCTAGTGCTTCATCCAACAGAATCAAACCAATATATCATCATCACCAAAAAAAGTGAGTCTCTTCAAGCTTTCTTCCTTTTCCCTCTCTTCTTTTCCTCACAAAAGTGGAAGAGAAAGGGATTCAAGAGCATGAAAAAATGTGTACGAGTAGTTGTTGTCACATCCCATCCCCTTTCTCTACACATTCCTAATGTGTACAAGCATTTATATATGTATACATGGTTCTCCGCATATATTATTTAGACTATCATTATCTATTTTTGGTTTGTTCAAAAAGAATACAACTTTTACAACAAAAAAATACTTTCTTTTTCTCCAGCTTTGGAGTCCTTTATTCATTTTCACTCCTTTCTTTTGTCACTTCTTACTGGATGGAAAAAGTGTTAATGCGTGACAGTTGAACAATGCCAATATAAGAAGTACGCTAAGGTGTGTATGCATTTATGTATGAATGTATTTATAGCCTAACAACGAGTTCAACTGTGTCACTAACTAAACGTCCTCCGCGCCCACTTCTTTTGTAAAAACGATGACGAATTTTTTCAGGAGTAAACACATATCTTTTCTAAGAACACTATGGAATAATAGGAGTAGTAACGTTTTTAGGTGGCAAGAACATGGAAATAGGATAGTTGTAAAGCGATTAAATATATTTCGCACCCATTCTTGCCACGCCACGCCAAGCCACCAGCGTAAAATGAAACCGGAAGGGATGAGTGTACTTAACGACACCAATATATGATACATGATGAAGGCCTGGGCATTGACTTGCCACTTTTTTTCTATGAAAGCAAAAGGAAAATCCTCTTTACTTCTCATTTTCCAGTCAGTCAACGGGATTTTTTTCTAGAAAGGATTGCGCGTTGGGCTGCATTGCGTGCAGCACTTCATTGTATTGTTATAGAACACAGGCTTTTGAATATAATGCCGTTATCGTAAACAAACACATTCCTCCATTTACTATTTCTTAGTTACCCTTTTTTTATTCCCTTTCAGAGTTAGTCAGGGAGTGTGTGAAAGTAAAGAAATATATTGTGAGTGAAAATTCCTCTTTTTTGTCTGCTCAACACTCTTTCTCTTTCTCTCTCTCTCTGTGTTTTTTGGTTGTGCTTGGCTTTCGTGACAAGAACAAGGGAGAAAAGATAACAAGAGAAAATGTGCGAGAAAGTGGGAAAACGCCTCCACAAAGTGGAGAAACGGATGGGGCTCAGGATGGTGAGAGTGAGAGCAGACTAGACCACAGCTGATTGTTTCAAATGAGTGGGAGTGGCACATATTTACTGTCATGTTCCCTCTTAAATAACTAATCACCACATATTTTATTCAATGCGAGGTCAAACTCGTGCTACTTTTTTCCCTACCGCTACCCCCTCTCTTCCTTCTCCTATTCTATTTCTGACTTGAAACTTGCATCATATCATCAATTTCATGCAGTTCCCATTTTTGGCTAATGTATTTATGTATGTACATATATCATTTGGGATTTATTGTGGCGCAGCAGCAACCCACAATCGATTGACCGTCATTGTCATCATTAGCCAAAGGTCTTGTTTGTCAATTTTTTTGTAAGCTGATTGAGACTGTGTGTATGTGTGTGTGTGTAGGATAAAAAAAAGGGGAAACTGCTACTTACTACTTATTTCTCTGGCCGGCACAAGGAAAAAGCTCCTTTGACGATGGGAATAAAGAGGATTGCATTACATAAAGAAAGAAGAAAGTAAGTGAACTAGCAATTTTTTTCATTCGACTCGCCAAGGGAAAAGAAGAGATAAGAAACACGAATATCTTTTCCTTTTTTTTGACTGACTGACTGATCTTCTTTCTTTGCAATCTAGGAATGGAAAAAGCCCACATTCATGCTGGTTTGGCATGTACTCTGTAAGTTTCATACGTCACAATGTATGTCTAAGCGGATATTAGGATGAGAATGAGAGAGAGAAACAGAGCAAGTAAATGGAATTATCAAGTCATCAAAAATGCGCCTTTCGAAAAAACGAGAAGGTAAAGTAGATTCTCCACTCCATAATGTTGTAGCAAAGCAAAAAGGGAAAGAAAGAATCCGTCATTGATGGGAATATTATTAGAGAAGATTGGAAATGGGAGACGGAAGGAAGAAGAATAAGAGAAAAAAGTCTCAATGTTTTTGACATTCGGCGGGTAAAGCCCTCCGACTTCTCACGGAGCTTCCCTTTCTCCCTTCTTTTCTTTCTTTCCTTTTTCTCCTATCTTTCCTGTTCTCTGGAAATCATGAGGATGATGATGATGGTGATGCCATTTCTTGCTCGTATCTCTAAAATACAGTTGGTTGCAGTAAGGAATGGAGACAGATGCGAAGAAGGGAAAAAACAAGAAAAAGAAAAGTGCACTCGAAAAAGGAAACTTTTTTTCTATTGTTTCCCCTCCTTCTGAAAAAAAGTAGAGAGAGAAAGAAAGATATTTTTGGAGGAGGCGGAGGGGAGGGGTAAACACAGTCAGGAAAATATAATTCTCGCGAAAAAATGGAAGGAAAGGAAACCGTGTTCAAGTTCATCCTTTGACGTAGATGCCGAAGGAAAAAGAAGCATGCTGCTGATATGCTCCACTCATGTGAATGTTGACTTGGGAAATCGGGCATCCAAACTTTTTATCAAAGAGACTTTCTTCTTTGAAGACAAGAAAGAGGGTACGTGGCCAAGCGTTGAGATATTTGGAGCCCCGCTCAACTTCCAAGAAGTCGGTTCGGTGGCTGGATGGCTGAGACTATAGAGAGCTCACGCACACCAGAATATTTTCTCTTTCGCAAGCAAGTAAGTAAACTTTAAGCTCTTTCCCAGTTCTTCTTGTTATATATGTCATGTCACACACAGAGAACTGAGAGAGAGAATGGAAGACGACGAAGAAAAAAGTGTAAAGCCGGCTTTACTCTCATTTCCCTCAACTAGAAAAGAGTTACAATTGAAAAGGAGATGGGATTGAAATGTAATATAAAATGATTTAGCTCCCTCAACACTCCTTCATCTTCCCTTTTTCTCCTCTATTTCTGTCTCTCGCTCTCTCCCATTTCCCATCCTTATTTTCACCCGTTTCTGTGGTGTTCTGGTGTGCATGAATGCAAGGTTGAAAATGAAAGACAGAGAAGGGAGTCAGTCAAGATAATATGATGAGAAAGAACCCAGCGCTTCCTTTCCTTACTTTGTCCCTTTATATAAGCATATATATATCTATCTATATCGGTTTCCATCTTTCCAGAGAAAAGTTGTCTCACAAAATATATTCCATTTTCACTTTCTTCTTTTTCCTCTACTTATAAAAAAATAGACACATTCATATGTACCATAAACATGGCTACATCTCACCAACCAACCGAAGAAAAAAATTGGGTAGTTGCCAATACATACACATATTGTACGACACATTACTTCCGACTGTGGAGCTTCCAGTATGGGACAAAAATTGGAATAAAAAAGTTTTGAAAAATATGTCTCCAATTTTTGCATATGAGCTAAAACTAATGGTAACAGCAAACTTTTATGTATTCACTTGAATTCCACCTTAGCTCATTAATTTTACCTCTTTTTTTACAAAAGAATGGAAATGAGCCGTCTTCTGCAATTGACACCATATATATAGCATTATTATTCAACAAAGCTCAAGTCTAAACAAGCATAGTTGTTTGAGTTGGAGCAGAGCATGGTGCAATCCAGATGTTAGTCTTTGAAATAATGAGAATAATGGTATTATAATAATAGAATGGTGGAGCAACTTCTCAACCCACTCAGTCAACAGGGAGAAAGCTGATACTGGTACTAGCAACAATCAGAATGAAGAGCTATATTCATGTTGCGAGTTTACATATATAAATATGCTGCGTCAAAAATATTATGATGGATCATTTTCAACATACGTTCGTTCAGTGACTGACGGCAGGGCTTGTTATTGAATTTCTTATTTTGTAACTTAAAACTCGTGCAACATTGCTCCCAAAATTTCTTCACCGCCGATACAGACAAATCCAGTTTGTGGTGTGGTGTGAGTCAGTAGCATAAGAAAACGGTGTACAAAATGAATACGAGGAAACCTAGCTTGTGGCAAAAAAGAATTCAAATAAATAATAAATAATATGTTTGTCTCAAATTTACATTTCTTTGCTAACAATTTGAGAAATATGAAAGCATACTCATGTTGGATTTACAATTTCGAAGATTTTTAGTTTGCCCATTACGACTTGTTAGCAGAAAGAATTAAACTGTGAAACGATTTAAGATATACATATGCTATACAGAGCTCGTGGAACAGATAAGGCTGGAAGGACAAAACCTTTTACTAACAAAACCAGGAAGAAGAAGAAGCACCGAGTACATTATTTTTCAATGGTGAGCACAAGCATATTTTTGCAGCTACACATTCCACAAACTTCCTTGGCTTCTTCCACTTTCACTCTTCCGCAAGAGTAACCTGAATTTCTGCATCATTCCCTTCGTTTCTAATTTCAGCAAATTGGAGCTTGAACAAGACAGAGTGAAAGTTAAACGTTGCATATTATATAGGATTTTGGAAATTTCATATTCAACCGATTAAACTCAAGCTTCTGATGATTTAATTATAGGAAATTCATGAAAAATATAATTTTGTATTATTGTTGACAATAACACACGTCGTATATATTATATAGTTTTGTGGTCGATAACCTACTTTCTACTTCTACCCTTTTCAAACACTGCAATTTTCTTTGGAAGAAAAACTCAAACTGTTCTCGTTCTTGGTTGATGGATTACAAGACAAATTTTGTAAATGCAAAGTGGAACACGGATAACGTAAGGCACCATTGTTAGTTATTGCGGGCAAATTACGCCGACAGCAAATCTTGACTACCTCTACAATCCTGCATTGTATTTTATATAGGTTTGGAGAGCCCCCATCATATAAATATATATGTGTCGTAATGAGACTGGCATGGAAGGAAAAAGTGTTGTGTGGAAAATATAATATGTATATATAAAGTGTGAAAGTTCCTTCCTCCATCCACCATTCCAAACTTTATTTTTTGTGCTGAGAGAGAAAAAAAGCGGAAGTTAGTTTTGACAAGTGAGTGGAGCCGAATGGCTGGGTCTAGTAGTAGCGTGAACTAGTCTAGTAGGGAGACACAAGTAACATAATGCTATGTAAGTAAAATATGAAGGTTGAAATGAATGAGAGTGGAGTGACCTCCTACAATCACTCATTCCTTCCAAATTCTATCAGCTGAATAGCAGCTCCTTAAACAAAATAACGGTAAAAACTTGTTTTATAATGTATGTATTTACTCACTTGACGGATGATAAAAACAAAAGTGTTTCGCTTTGGCTCAAGTGGGAAAAAAATAACGATCAATAGTAAAAATAACATTGCAAACTTTGGTGAGCATCGGGAAATGTTTGAGTTTATGGAGAATTATCTTTCAGTGAAAGCATAAGCTTTAGTTAGTTAGCATGAACCAGATAATAATAAAACGTTTAAATTCTCAAAAACAAGTTGACATCTTAAGTTTGCTAGAGGCACATAATTGGGCACTATAGTTGGAAGAAATGAGTGACTACTGTCCTTCCCATGTCATGTCATCATCATGCGGAGGTAGTCCTCTTCAAAACTGGCTATTCTTCTCATCAGTAACTTTACTAAACCATTTTTGCAAACATTTCTTATCAACATGGCATATTTATTAGCTGCGCGTACGTACGTACGGTTACTTCGTTAAAGCTATCAACTTTGCCAGTGTCAATTTGTTTACCAACACAAAAACATCAATCGACAAAAATAAATTTGGCGATTACCATGACTGATAGTTGTCCCACTACGGAATTATTTTCCTATTCCCTATCTACCTCGAAAGGAAACCGCGCAATTTTATTGCTAATTCGTTTTGTTTGAAATGTCGGTATCTTTTGTACACATTGGATTTTCTCGTTTGAATATAAATGAAGTGAAATGTAAGGGAATGGCGAAAGAAGGTGACACATATTTTTCTTTCCATGTTTATTTACCTTTCACAAACGATTGGAAAGTATGGACAATATATACTTATCTAAAGTAAATTTTGACCTGGAAAATGAGCCAAAAAAGATTTTCCTGTTTTCTCCACTAAGGCGTATCTCCCGTCAAGTGGATAGTGTGGAACGAGGCAAGGGAATATGATATTGGAGTGTGCACAAGATATGATGATGATGATGATATGATGGATCCACATGATTATTTCTGGCTTCATGTGAACAGGGAAAAATGGAATTTTCAGTTTTTCCTTCCTTTCCTCTCCTTCTTCAAACCAATGGCTATAGGGCAAAATCGATAAAATTCATTAAAACGGAAAGACCAACAGCAATGCAATGTGGGTTTAGAGAGATGGAGAAAGATGGCCAATAAATAACTGTCTTGGTTTCGGTGAATTGGAGAGAGAGAGAGGAGCAATAACCATCATATTTTCCATGCAGATGCTATCACTCTCCCTCACTCTACGAAAAATATATTTTATCTTGTTTGGCCAAAAGGAGAAATACATAACTTTGCGCATATACACATGCTACGTAGGTACTACTACATATGTAAGCTCCCCTCTATTTTATACCGTACCACACACACAAGGAAAAAAAGACACATGTGCATCACTTTTCTTCTCTCTCAAGTCGTCCACAGACAGAGGAAAAAGAAAGATTTTCATCTAGAAAAACGGAGAAAGAAAGGAACGACCTTCTTTGTATTATTATCCTTGATGCATTCCAAAAACCTATTTCCACCTTCTCGTCAAATATAAAAAATTGATAGAGGATCCAGATTACACTTTTTTATTCCGTTCCCTCTTCATCCCATATTCCCAACCAATACATACATTTCCACTTTTCTCTAAATAACTCTCTTCACAAGAGAACCAAACCAACGGCTTCTTTCTCAAATAATGCATTATGTTACATTTTTGTCTTTACCGATAAACTACTACTACTTGTGTTCTTCCACACCTAGATATTCATCAGCACACCACATCTTTATTCCCATTGTAACAACTAAAATACGCATTTGTTTCAAACTTTTCCTGCCATACGTAAACTCTCCAATTTCTTTAGAAATGATAAGGAACAACAGATTCTTTAGTTGACATTGTTCAGTTTGGCCCAATATCGATAAACAGCTTATCCACTTTTTCCTCCCATTTCTTTCTAAAGAAATGAAGGATTCATATGTATCGGATTGAAATTGGAATGTTGACGATTCAAAAGTCAATTTTGGAATATGGTTATAAGCCCACAAATAAATGATTTTTGTCCTTCATTTCCCTTCACAATTGAGTGGCCCTATTTTCTACTCACTTTTCAATGGTTTTTTCATTTTTCTAGAGTTTTTTTTTGATAGGATAAAATGGCATAGCATGCATGACGGGAGCTGGGACAAATCGATTTTTTTATCGTGAAAGAGACAACAAGAGACGGAGAGCAGATGTATGTATCCCACAACCTACTCTCATTCACAGCTTCTAAGTCTAAAAAAATGTTTTTGTAATATTATCCCCAAGGAAAGCATCTTTCAATTTTTTTGGAGGAAATGGAGAAAGGAACGAAAGTAAACTACGTTCTCCCTCCGCCACTGAACTGAACTGGACTGGACTGCTTTTTTTTTGGTCAAGATTGTATTTTTTACAAGTCAAGGTGACAAGATAACAGAAAGTATACTTGTTGGATGGAAAAGGAACAGGAAGAATAACACTTGTATTTACTCTGTCGGATCAACTTTTTTTCTCGGTTTGTGTGCTTCTGGTGGTGATTCTCCTTGTACAGCAAGGAAAATAGAAAGGCAATAAAGTGAAGACTTTCATTGGGAACAAGTGTGCCCTTGGGCAGATCGTGAGTGGAGGATAAGGGAGAGAGAGATGAAATTGTGTGCAAAAGAAGACTTGATAGGAGATAAAAACAGGGAGATAAAGTGTTATATTGAGCGAATTATTGGCTGACTGGATTGGGTAGTGGATGGGTGGAAAAGGATGTAATACAATTTTTCTGTAAACATGTTGATCCCAAAATGAAAATTGATCTTACGATTCAGCTCACTCACTCTTGCTCCCTTTCTCATATTATTCTCATTTCACTCTTTCCTTTTGCTAATTATCTGCATCGAAACCTCTGGTTTTTCCCATTCCAGTCTACCTAACCACATTTTTCGCTCATGCTCCTCGCCAATTATTCGATTGGAAAGAGAGAGAGAGTGGCATGGCATGGCATGGCATGGCAGTGCATTATTTGTATGGTAGCAGCTGCACACTTTCCCTCGCCTTTTTCACTTTGACGAATCAGAAAAGTCGGGAAAGTAGAAGAAAGTATATGTAACGTACAACTAACTCAAGCGGTGCTAACGTGCTTCAGCTATGCGTGCTGCAATGTGTTTTTAACTTTTTTTCAGTGGCTCCTCAATGCACATATAACAAACAAAACAAAATAGAGTCCACACGAAACTCAAGATTTTTTTTTGCACGACATAAAATAATATAACCCGTGTAAGTCAATACTGAAGGAATATCTGACCTCAACTTCACCAAATCAATTCACTTTTTATTCTATGCTTATTGTTAGTTTAGCGGCCCACTCTTTGATTTTTTTAGAAAGGAGTTCAAAGGTTAGCAAAACAATTTTCCTAAGCTGTGAGCTGTCATTGCATTGGCGTGCATTTTATATAGCTCATGAAAATAATGGTGATCATCAGGATGATAGACATTCTCGTCTAATGTCTCCCTCAAAAAACGTATAAAAAGGGGAAACGGTAAATTGAATCTTTTGCTGACTCTTCCACTTTCTTTTCGCTCCCATATACACATATGTCAATCGTACTAAAAGTACAGCAGATGATGATCATGGATATAAATATAGGGATGATGTGTATAGAATGTGGTGGTGTAGTGTGCACGCGTCTTTTTTCTCCATGTGAAGACTTGAGTGAATGTGTCCGTCGTCCCCAGAAAAAAAACGGGAGCGGTTAGGTTGTCAACATTTGATAGGAAAAAGAAGTGATTTTTTGCCTTCTCCTGTTCCAGTCACATTTTCCCAGTTTCAGCACAATTTTCCCACATCACATCACATCGCTTACATGCAACTATATGCTGACACAGTCAAAATCTCGCTCTTTGCTTTTTCCACAGCTTACATCCATGCACATCACCATCATGATATGCCTGTAAAAAAAAGTCGCAGTCTTTTTTCCAGATTTAATTACACTTTTGTGCACACTTTGCAGGAAAAAACGGGGAAATGGTTATGATTCATGGGATGATGATTATAGATGAGCGGAAAAAGGGACTTGGTAGAGCTGGCTGCAGCTATCAAGTCATACAAACACAAAAAATGCTAACAAAGCGAATGTTTCTTTCCGAAGGAAAAAAGTGTTTTCATTCTACACTGCAATGCATACACCGGTCCTCTAATTATCCCTGTTTTTCGATAAGGGGACGCCTTTTTCCTCTAATGAACCCGGGAGATCGGGGAGAGAGAGCAAAGAGGAAGGAATATGACAATGTAATGCCAAAATGCCATGTCGGGTCGGAACAACAACCGATTTTTGCTGTAATGAGGACATGGTTGTACACATTGAGAGAGAAAAAGAGGATGGATGAATAGATGGATGTATAATAAGATGAGTAACATTGTGTTACCATTTAATAATCAAATATTATTTTGTAACATGAGATGAACATGTTTGAACTAATGGCTTCTGCTTTTCTATCTCTCTCTCTCTGTTCTGGTTCAAACGAAACAAATTGGAGGGAGGGAGGGTGATCCTATTGATTCCCATACATTGATTTTCTCCATTGCATCACTTTTTGGCACACGACGGGAGAACAGGGACGTCACACGCAACACGTGCCACGTGACTCTACAAAAAAATACTGAGATGAGGGACTCTGACCCAACTAAGCTCACTGACTGAGAGAGAGAGAGAGGGCACAACTTTAATTATTTATTTAGAAGAGAGAAAGAGGGTCGTCTGAACTTTGGTCAAATTTCCAATTTCCCAAGAGTTTGTTCATAAAAAAAAGTAGAGTGAAGTAGATTTAGTAAGAAGACAAGATTTTTTTTGTCATGGTATTTTGGAAAAGACAAGAAAAAAGGAGTCGTATAAAGTGTGTAGTTAAAATTTGTGAGAATAATTAAAGAGAGAGCAAAAAAAAGAAATTCGTTTTCCATTCCTACAAGAGAGAGAGAGAGATAGAGAGCGAGCGAGAGTTTATTAGAATGAGAGAAGAAGAAGAGAAATGATTGTGATGTAACATGGTAGTTTGGGATGTGACATTGTCACGATCAATTATTAGCTCGTGTGTTGTACTTTTTGTACGTATGTATGCATCTGTATGTATCTATGTATGTGAGGCACAAATTTAATAGGAAATGAGAAAACGTGAAATGTGTCTTGTCTCATTTTATTGCACAAGGGAAGGGAAGGGCGAAATAGGATCCCATTCTTGATGTGATGCTCCTCCAGATACATACACATACAGGCACACACATATGCAAAAAGTGAACTAAATCAAAGCAGAAGAGAAGAGAGAGGGGGATATGTTTAGGAGAAGAATGGTGTAGAGCACGAGCATATACATACATACATTATATGACACAATAGGATGAGATAGGCGAAGGTCTCATGAACTAATGACTCGTAATGGTGATGGCAATCACACTTTTTCACGATGACAATGACAATGACAAGAGATTTCTCGGAGTACATGATGATGATGATGCTGATGCTGATGCTGGATGCTACTGCTTCGCTATGCTGCAACTAGAACCAAACTACTCACTCCAACTTACATACATTTCCATGCATACAATTCCCATTTACTTTTTTCTCTCGTCGTCGTCGCTCGCCTTGTATGACTCCCTTTTTAATGAGCTCCATTCTCACATGACGACAACAAGGGAAGGGAAAGAGGAGAGAGATGCTGATGTGATGCGGAGGATGTGATGAAGATGAGGAGATGGCGATACAAAAAAAGAAGAGAACCAGCATCTTCCCTAGCTCTGCTTCTCATGCCAATTTCCACTCTCCAGCTTCTCTTCAATTTCAACTTTGAGCAGCGGAGAATGAAGCAAAGCAAGCAAGGTGTGACTTTCTCAATTTAGCTTTGAATTTTTCCACAAGGATGAAAAGAAGAGTGTAGCCTCTTTACAACTAACGGTGCGAATCAATATCATCTCTTCTCATTGTACATCCTGTTCACAAAAAAAAATTAAATCGATTTTCCTTTTCAAAGAAAATTGGAGCCCAACGTAAATGTTTTTTAAGCAAGACTTGTATTATGCTCAGTTAAAGCTATGGTGGTGGTGGGAAGATATTTAGGCATATAATGTGTGTGTGTGTGTGTGTAGCATTAGGGTATTATGATATATTTATGGAAAGAGAGGAGGACACGTTTGCCAGCGTGATCCGCTTTGAATACGTCGAAGCAAGTCAAAGCAATTTTTTTTTGTGTTGGCCCAGTTGTTCCATTGCCTGCACCAGTTTTTAGGTTCTCACTCTCTCTTCTCTCGTCTTGCCACCCAAATCCAAAATCCTATCATTCATGCAGAGCATGTATTTCCCTTCCTCATTCATGACTGACTTGACTCTTTTTTCCAGAGGAGAGCCAGAGAGAGAGAGAGAGTTTGCTCACACAAAGAAAATTTCGGCTCACTTGGCTTCGCTTTGGCTCTGCTCAAAAAGCTATTTCACAATCCCAATCCATCCGTCTCCTCATTATTATTATTATCCCTGGCTCTCTCTCTCCACCACCAAAAGTAAAAGTTGAACTGGACCAGTGGAAAGCAAACAAGGCCAGGTCAATGCAATAATATCACCACGAGAATGATGATGATGATGACGATGGTGTGTGGTGCTTTAGCTTCTCTTGGTTTCTCTTCACAGGAAACCAAAGACGAGGCCAGAGTAGAACGTGAAACTCTCCCAATCTCCTCTCAATGGATAATATTTTTCCTCTTTCTCTCCAAAAGACTTTCCTCTGGTTTCCCTCAGAAAAAAAGTATTATGCGGCGGAGAGAGCGATGCGTTACTCCATGTAAAAATACCGGAAGACTCCAGTCGAGTCCTTTTCTCATGCTATATATTCCAAAGGCGTGGCCCTCCTTCCTTTCCCTTCTTCGCCATTTCCATTGCCACGCATCCAATATAACCTCTTTAATGGACTTTTACTCAAGCTCCTATGCTCTGCTTCTATTCTCCCACACGCAATAATATATTATCATCCTCACACAACTTATTCTGGCTACGGCTAACAGTTTTTTTAAAAGTAAATTATTGTTGCCTCCATCCCATTTAATAAGGGACTATGGGAATATTGAGAGATGGATAAAAAAAGATGAACAAGAGCAAAATGTTCCTTTTCTTTTTTGAGTTGAGGGACACACAGAAAAAAACAATTCTCTAGTTGAATTGTCATGGTTTTGTGCTCAACCGTGAAATGAACAAAATTTTATTTTAATAGCTACCCAATC
Source organism: Orchesella flavescens (assembly GCA_964034955.1). Classification (NCBI taxonomy): domain Eukaryota; kingdom Metazoa; phylum Arthropoda; class Collembola; order Entomobryomorpha; family Orchesellidae; genus Orchesella; species Orchesella flavescens. The sequence goes on from OZ035953.1 coordinate 53,697,548, forward strand.
CGAATAATTTGTTTTTTAAATGTTTTCCACAAAAAAAAATATATTCATGGAGGAATGAATGAGATGGAGGAGTGATGTGATAGTCAGATAAAAAGAAAATTGTCTTTTGCCTTGTGAGAACACCTAGACTCTTCTTCTTCATTTTTGGCTTACTCATCATTTTCTCCGTCTTGTTTCTATTCATCAGAAAGAAGTAAAGCCAGCGATTTTTTGTCGTAAATGTTGGAAAGAAAGAGAGAGAGAGAAAAGTTGAGTTGGAGTGCCGTGTTGGTCTTGGTCGTAGTCGGATATGATTAATGTGTTGTCTGACGGCTCTCTCTCTCTCTTTCTCTTCTCACTATTCACTTTTGCCTCTCTCCTTCCATTCCACTCTCACTTTTTTCTCCGGAAGCACGATTGAAAACCAGACTTCTTTTTCATTCTTTTCTTATCATACATTACACAAATGTGTGTGTGTTGTATATGCTTACTTACTGTTGTATATAGTTATAAGAATATATTGTCATATATGTCTATGGATTTTTATGATTCATCACGATCATCATCATCATCTTCTTCATATGAATTTATATATTTTGTATGCGCCCGAGCGTCTAGCTTACGGCTCTAGCACCACCAAACCGGTGATGATGATGACGGTTGACAATAAATACGAAATTGAATCCATGTTTTGATAAATTGATTGCAATAATGTATAATGGCAAAGGAAAAGGAGCGAGAAGGAAAACTAATGCTCCATGCTGAGTGTTCTTCTTTTTCCATCTGGAAATGTTCCCATCATCCCACCTGGTTTCTTGTTCCTTCCTTCCTTCCTCAAATCCTCCAAAAAAATATACTTTAATGCTTTGGTTTCATTTCGTGTAATATGGAGAGAAGAAAAGGAGTTATGAATTAGCTTGGAAAATTCACTCCATTTTACTCAATTTCTGTAGGGCTTGTCTTTGGCAACTAGCAAAATAACGTCGTGTTGCTGATTCCAGTGATAAGGATGATGATGATGATGATGATGATGGAAAAAGAATGAGTTTTGATGATGGAAGTTGAGTTGGTTTCGAAACAACAATGTCAGCACAATCATAATAATAATAATCCAATGGGCACAGCACATACATACATACATACACATCCACCATGTGTGTAGCAAAATGCCTTAGCGTAGCTAATCAAAGAAGATTGGCGATAGAAAGAGAGAAGGAAAATGTGGTTTGGTTTGGTTTAGAATGCTTGGAGCAAATAGAAAATTTTGTTTTGGCATAGAAGACAATATGAAATGAAATTGCATGAGTCATCATCAATGTATCCTAGTATCATCATCAGCAGAATTGGATTTTTCACTTGATTTGGATGTATTGGACACAGATGCAGAGAGAGAGAGAGAGACAGAAAGAGAGAAGGGGACTTGGTCTGCTCTGTTCCGAGTAGTCCGCTTAGGGATCGATACACTATCAAAATCAGCAGAGAATGCAATGCATTACATGCACAAAGCTCCATAACTCCATAACCATCATCCCAACTCGGCTTTCTACATTATGTGCAATGCACCACCAACTTTTTCCATTCTCTTCCAACAGTCTAATCATCCACACAATTCATTTTTATTATTATACTTATTTAAAAAAAATAAGAATTAAATCCAGTCGTGTCCCAGCGAATAAAATGAATGAGCTAAATCTCATGAAATATTGCAGTGCAGTGACTGCATTCAAAGCGGGAGAGTTAAGGGAATGTGTATGAAATTAGAGTGAAACCCACATCGAATAATCCTCCTTGTCCATCATCAATCCAACAATCCACATGAAAATGAAATTGCATCTTGTCGAAATCTGCCTGTCTGCTCTCTATCAAAAAGGATTTCATTCTATGCCTTCCTTTTCTCTCGCTCATTTTTTTCCCGACGAGGGGAACCCAATCCATCCATCCAACATGATGATGTGATGTGGTATGAGGCAATAACTAGAAATTTTTATAATCCGGCTACTATATGCAACGGAGTAAACCACAAAAACACAATGAATATTGGATACGAAAGGAATAATGCGGTGGAGTGGAGCTTGATTGGATTGGATCAATATAATCAACTTGCATAATCTTGTCAGAAAGTTGAAAACACAGTCAATATGCAAGGCAAACCAGCTCCACATACTACTTTCCACGATTAATCTCAGCGGGTGTCCCATTTTCATTAAGGAAGTTTTGGTGGAAGAAAACACGTTATCATAAAAAAAATTATGGGCTTCCCATCTCCACCTTTTCCGCATCACTTTGACTTTCTACGAAGATAAAATTGGGATGAACAATCTTAAGCGTTAGATTGCATTGTTGAGATCGGAAAACGCAATTTTTCTACTGACCCTTGATCTCTCCATCAATAAAAGTTCAAATCTTTAACTTTCATAAATGTGACTAGTGCTTTCTTTAACCTCCCCTAGTTGACTTTTCTTTCCCCAACTTTCTTCATCATATTTTATTTTCATAAGTGTTCAGTTTCCACTCCTGTTTGTTGAAGAGAGAAAAACGTGAATCGTCTTGGTTGAGTGATTGGCCGTAACAAAAGATGAAATGTCAAGATGGGGAAGAAAGTATATAAGAAGAAAGGCCAGTTTTGCACTCTCGCTTTTGGGAAAAAAGTCACTTTTGTGCTTTACTGACTGATGATTAGCATCAATTTATGACTGAAATATTAGATGGAACAAGAATGGAAAGTAAATAGCTTGTTATGTAAGTGTATGTCAGTTTGATTTTCTTCTCATGACTCTTGACATGGGGAAAGGTTAGAAAGAAATTTGATGTTTAGTCAGTCGAATAGAACGCGTGAAACATGAGCAGAGAGAGAGAGAGAAAGAGGAGCCAATATCATTTCTCCAATTTCAAGTTTTAGCGAGAAGGATAGGCAGATAAATAAATATAATAATTGTTGTTGAGTCGAGAAGATGGATACAAGATAGAATGTTGGCAACATGTGAGTGAGTCATTCTACAAGAAACTTTTCTACTGCTTCCCCACATTTTTTGTTTTGGCTTGTGCTCGTTCTTGATCCCATTCTCTCTTTTTTTTTTTAGGAAAAATACCGTTGGGAATACAACTTTTTCATTTGATCTCTCGACATCATCATATCATCGTCTCATGTGCTTGCTGTCAAAAGGGAAAAGAAAAGCTTTTCATTTCATGTATATAATCACTTGATATGAAATGAAGGACGAAACTGGAGACGAGGGATTATGGAATGCTGCTACTACTGCTATTGCTATTTCTCCAGAAGTAAAAATGATTGAAAAAAAGGAGGAATTATTTCAAACTGCTTCTCTCTCCGCACAATATGTGTGCCTCCACTCCACTCCACTCCACCAAAAGTAAATCAATGCCCATATGAAAATATCTTTAAAAAGGGAGAGCCGACGTGAACCACTTGCCACATTTCCCAAATAAAAAACATTGTCATTTCATTCAACTCTCCCAATTTTCTTTCACTTCTTGCGACTAACTGCGTGCGTACATGTGCAACAGCTTAAAAAAAAGAGTATTCTCCAGAGGAGCTTGAAAAGAAGCACGTCTCTCACATCATTGCATAATAATGAGGGAATCTGAGGGGATAAAAAGTAAAGGGTGCTCCGTCTGGGCTCCATGCACACATATTGTCTCTTCATTGTATGCAGCAGGAGTGTGGAGTTTGATCATAATTTTTTCTCGATTAAAATAAAAAAAAGAGCATAGCATGATCCTCCAAAGTCACAATGAGAAGTTTGGCCTCCACCTCCACTACCATTTTAAGGAGCAGGCCGAACCAATTCAAGTTCAATTTTCTGAGTAGAGAGGAGAGGAGTATTGGCATTGGCACGTGGCCCTTGTCAACTAGCCACTTGATCTTTGATCATCATCAGCAGCAGCAGGCAATAGGCAGTATCAACGTCGTTGTGTTCTCAGCATATTTTCCCCTTTTTTTCTGGAGCAACAAACTTCTTTTTTTTTCTGTGCGACTGTCCAATTACAATCTGGGAAAAAGTTGGCCTTATTTCGTTTTCGATAGTGAATGAAGAAGAGAAAAAATTAGGCTAACAATTTGCATAACTATTTCCTCATGTATGCCCTTTTAGTTTTTCTTGGCAAAAAACAAGAGTTTAAATAGGGTCGTTCTGGGAAACTGTGAAGATGTGATGAGAGTACAAGAAGGAATATTTAGGACACGACATGAGAGAGAAAAAGAAGAAAAAGTATAAAAAAAAGTTTTTGTTGTGATCATCATCTTTTGCTGTCATCGCCATTTGCCAAAAATATCAAGAGAAAAAAAAAGAGAATATGGTTTTCGTGGGAAAGTAAGTGGAGAGCCGTTATGTAATATCATCATGTGCCTTCTTGTTCCCATTTCAAACGAGAAGGAAGGAAGTGGAAAGAAAGAGATGAAAAAGTTGCGTTTTACAAAATGCAAAACTTTATTTTTTTCTCTCTCTCTCTCACGGGCATCTATTAAGTTCCATCTTTCCAGTTTCTTTTTCTCGGAACTGGGCTCGATGAACAACTCCACTTCCTGTGCAATCCGGATCAACGAGATTTGGAAGGCCCGAACTCTTTCTCTCTCTCCCTAGTTTAGCCAGCAAAGAGGAAGAATTGCAACTTATTTGCTTTCTTTGTCCGTGTTTACTTAGGGGGAGGAGTAGTAGATGACTACATAGTAAAGTTGCACACATATCAAAACTTTGTTTTCCGTTTGTATGCTAAGACGCCAAGAAAAAAGGAGCTAAACTAATAAAAAGCCGTTTTCCACTTTTACATTTTTCTGGCTCTTGTTTGTGTCTCTCAATGAAATGAACTATAGAAATAATAAAAAAGAAGAAAAAGAAGAAGAGAGAAGACGTAGCACTCGAAAATGTAAGAATATTGCTAAAGCAAGCAAAAAAGCAACAATATTTGCATCGACCGAGGCAATCTACCAAATAAAAAGTTTCTTTGTTCACCGGCGGTCGTTCCTTCCTTCTCTCCACAGCTACATTCTTTATGTATATCCATACATCCTCTTACTCCCACTCATATAACGTTTTGCCGAGAAAGAAAAAAAAGTTTAGAAAGAAAAAAAATATTTTGTTTGCCGTTTGCCATACCGATACAATCTAAAACTGAAAATTTTTGTCGTTGGGTTTTTTGTACAAGCCTTTCGGCCACTTTAAAATGAGGAGTAGTGGTAGTTTACAGAGATCTTTTCTTGTTTTGTTTGCGGAGCATTTACCAAACTATTTCTTTCTTGGCAATCTCATTTCCTTCTTGTAGCAGAAGGAAAAGGGAATATAGTGCGAAATATGAGCAATTGCAAAGAAAATCATTAAGAGCAGACGATCGAATTGAAAAAATGGGGAGGGAGGGAGAGAAAGGAATAAAAAGAAAAGTAGTTTGGTTTTTTTTGGTGCGTTGGAGTAGTATCACCAATGGTTCGATGCGGTGTGATGTGATGATGATCATCATATCATGACCGTCATCAGTTTATGATTTTCCCCATTGGAATGCCATGAAGATGGGAACGAAGCAGGAAATTTTTTTTCTAATGTTCCCATAAAAGCCATGAATTTTAGTATTAAAAAATGAAGAGTTGGCTTTTTTTCATTTTTGACCAATCCCTCATACCACCATCATCATGGTGGTTGGTATCCTTTTTGGGTTGGTTGCTTTTGCTGGCTATATATTTTTGAGTGGAATGGAATGAGTGAGGAGGACAGAAGAGGAGAAGAGAGATGAAATTGTCATGAAAAGAAAAGGAAAGACGAAGGAAAGAAGACGACGCATCATAAAAATTTATGATGGAAGCCGTGCTACCACCATACCACCATCACCATACACATTCGCCTAAAATAGGAAGAGCAGAGCACGTCATGGGCACATGCATGCATGGGCATAAAATAGAATATTATGAAGAACAACAAGAGTGATCTTCTCTCATATCTCCAAAATGCTCATTCCATTTATGATCCTGTACTCTTTCCTCCTTTCCCAAGTCTGGAAGGTCGACACTACTACTCTTCTTGCTCATCATATCGTCTTGTGGCATCTTTTATAATTTTCAAGTTTTAACACCACCAACGCCACTCCACTCAAATATCTCGGGTTTTATTGACTCCCTCAGCTATTTTTATTATCACATAAGTGGCAACCAATTTTTTTCTTAAGGAAAAGTCAATTTCGTTTGGTGGCCCTGCTCCTTATGTACATAATATACGTACGCTTCTTACACTCATTCTCAGAACGACCTTAACCTAACCTAAAAAAATATGATGTGATACGAGATGCAACTTTAGATTTTATTATGATCTGCTCCCGAAAAAACAGTTGAGTGCACACCAGCCAGCCAGCCAGCCAACGATTTCACAGCCTACTGCATCACAAGCTTGCTTTCTCTAGGAAAATCTAATTAAAATGTGGTGAACTTGTCATAAAGATGTTGATAAAAATAGCGGGTTGTAAAATCAGCATTGTTGGAAAGAGAAAAAATTGAGTCGTAACTAGTGAAAAATATATAATAATAAAAATGGAATTAGTGAACAAGAAGTTATTTGTGTGGTATTATGTAGAATGCTTGGAAAGCAACTTTTAAGTAATGTTTGAGTGAGAAAATTATTGCCTCGTGTCGAGCTAATTCCTTTTCATTTCTCAGCCCATTTTATGACTCTCCCACTTTAAAACTCGATTTTATTTTAGTATTTTTTCTTTTGGCAATTTCAAAGATGAAGCTGTTCCATTGAGAAGACATGCACATGGAAAACTCATGGAAAGTATATGGATTGATCTGTTTATTTCTAGCAATTAGAACAAGATATAGTGTTACCTCTCATTCTCCACGAGATCTCCACGTCGCCGTGGTTGTTTGGGTTACTCGCCTCCAAAAATAATTTTTCCTCTTCACAGGAAAACACAGTAAATAGAACTAAAAGGGTTTCACACGTTTATCTTTTTTATTGGAGCATAAAACCCTAGGCTCGTAGGGTAATAATTGTCACTGCAATCAAACATCTTGTCCACCAAATTGTTTCCAATCTGCTCCAATTCCTTTAAAATTCTTGGGTTGTGCCCACGTCAATGATTCCTGGAAAAAAAGGAGAAAGAGCAAGCTTAGCTAATTGATTCCGTTGATTCTCAGAAAAAGAGTAGGAAATGGTTTGGGTACTTCAAATGAAAAACGGGGGACGACGTGAAGTAAACAAGGACTAAGGACACGACACACCATCACATCAGAAACATTTCCCTTCGATTTTGAACCCCTCTCTCCATTTTATATTATCTGGAGAATGGTTGAAATGGATGGAGTACACACACTTTTATTTTTATTTACACATACTGTACTTGCACACAGCAGCTTGCTATTTGAACAGAAATATTTTTTTTTGGTAGGTTTCTTTGTCTCTTCATTTCTCCAGAGGAGCTCAACAGCGGAAAATTTAATGCATGCATGCATACGCATGTTCCAGAAGATCAGAGGGAAAATCCCAAGAAATAAAAGCGTAGCAAAGTTTTTTTTATCAGACTATCTACATTTTTTTCCAAAAAAAAAACACAAGAAGAAGTAGAAAAATGCCATTTATTGCAAATCAGAAGGAAAAAGGACGACTTGGTGCTGCGTTGTTGCACTCTCCTCCTTGGAAAGCCATTTTTGCCATGTTACATCGGTTTATTTTACGATATATGCTATTGCGGCATGTTTACATTTCCTTTCCTTTTTTCTCCCTTTTCTACACGGGTTGATGGGTCGATATATGGATGTCTTTTCTCGGAGAGAGAAAAAAAGATACAATATTTCACTTGCTCATCTCCTCAGAGACAAGTTTTTTCTACAAGAAAAAAAAAACAAGCTTGAAGCCATGCCCTGCCATACCATGTGTGTATGAATATCACTTTGAAATGTTTATGAACATGTTTTTTCTACATCTCTTCGTGTTCTTGTTTCGGGGTAAATTTAAACTTTTTTTTTGCAGCTGCCGTTTCCTTAAAAAATACTAAGGATGAGAGAACTAGAGATAGACAGCTGCATCAGCACTACTATCATCATCATAATATCATGCTGCAAACATTTTGACAGTGGAAACTTGAAATAGCTCCGTTTTCTCCAAGTTTGACTGATGAATAAGGTAGCGTGGTAGCTTGGCTTGGCTTGGTACAGTATGGCATGGGATAATTCAGATGCAAAAAGTAGATTTACACAGAGCACAACAAACTTGTTATGTAATTACAGGAATGAAAATGAGACCACATAACATGATAATGTTTGTGAGTCAGACAAGCGGAAAAGTGTATGCGGAGGAATAAATGATATGGGTGGGAGGTCATGGCATGCCACTCTTTTTTCAAAAGTTTTCATCTTCCTCCCTCACTCTTTAAATGTGGCTCGTTTAGATGAGGCAGTTCAAGTTCAGCAATGCCGCCGCTATTATGTTAGCCCGCAACGCAACGCAATGTTGGAATTGGAATCGCTTTGAACAAGACAGAGTTGATACTGATGATGAGGATGATGCGGATGTTGACAATGGTGATGGTGGTGGTGGTGGAAGATGATAATGCAGGTGGAACACTAAAGAAATTCCATGAGAGAAGGAAAAGTATAGCACCACAACCGATTGTGATTTATGAGAGGGATTCCGAAAGCCAGGCGAGTGCTCTTGTCTCTCTTGTTCCCGTTCTCTTCGATATTGTCGTCGCTAGTCGGTAAATAAGACGTTTATTTTTTGTGAGTGTGAAAAGGAAATAATAAGGTAGGTGATGGGCTGATGTGATGTGATGTGGAGTTGTTGAATGGTGTTCTCTTATGAGAATTCCCCATGTCTTTCGTTGCAGAAAACGGAGGAGAAAACGCAATATGCAGGCATTCAACCTTGACTTGGAAATGTGTGATGTGGTGAGAGGTATATGAATATATATAAATGAAGACAACCATGTATATGTACCCATATCATAAAGAAGAGTAAGGAAGGAGAAGTAAGTCGGAAGGAAGAAAAAATCAAAAATTCAAATTGAAAGCTTTAAAACGACATCTCATCATCTCTCCTCATGCATCATATCCATCCATACACATGGAGACGGAGAGGCAAAGGCACACACACACACACTTGCTCCACTCAAAAGGAAAACCAAACCGCTAGAATATTTCGGTAGAATGTGGTGCTCCGTCTTGGTCTTGGTGTGGAAGCAGAAAAGGGAATTTTTCTCAATTTCTTTTCATCAAGGATATATACATATAATATATGCGGAAAGAAACAGGAAGGAAATGGAAGAGATTTTGATGTATGCATGCGGAAAAGGATGAATTTCTTTTATCTTCCTCACTTGCATATATTGCCTTTCCTCCTTCTCTTCCTTCCACCACCATACCACCCATCCACGTCTTCATCTCTCCCAGCCCAACAACTTCAATAAAACCTTTTCCTTTTTTTTCAAGCAATATTTTTTATTGTTTCAAGAAGGCAACGGCTAAAAATGTTGTGTAGCGAAGCATGTCATCATCATCATCATCATCGTCATCATTGCTATCCATGAGCTATGCATTGCTTCCACAGGAATTCTTGTTTTCTTTCCACCTGTGCATCATCCAACACAAGACAGAGAGGATGAGAGGAATGGAAATGAATAAATTTTGTGTGGCTTCTAAGAAAAAAATTTATTCCATTTTCATTTCTTCTTGAGACATTATTACAGTTTTTGTCTCTTTCGGAAAACGAAAAACCGCAGCCATTTCAAAAGCATTTGGTGACGACGACACTCAACTCAAAGGGAGTCAACAACGCATGGCGGCATCACATCACATCACAATCCCAAATAAAATATATATGCGGTTCATATGAATTTTTGCCGTTTACCTTGGCAGAAAGAGAGAAGGAAAAAAAGTTAATGAAAATTTTATAATTTCCCCCCTTCTCCTTCATTCTTGGTTTGGTTGCGCGTTGAAAGAAAAGAAAGGAATGGAATGATATGATATGACGATGATGTTGTGTGTTGCAAGGATGATACATGACGTGAGAGAGAGAGAGACCCCATATTTTCCTTATTAAACAAGAGGCAGAACACATTTGAATCGAATTGAAGTAAACTCTCAGTCAGTGTGCTGTTCACAAAGAAAATTATGGATAATATGCTGCAATCTACGGCAAGAAGAGTGAAAAAACCTCAAACTGTGTTCCCATGAATTACTCCGCACGTAAAATGATGATGATGGTGGTGCTGCTATTGCTACTCACAATCTCATCATCATCCTATTATTATTACATATTATTATTTTTCCTTTCCCAACAAAAGAGAGATATAATAATACGGCTACCTAATGTTACCTAACAGTAGCATCCATTTTTTTCTCTTTGATCCAATTGAAAAATCAGCTGGAGACGATAATCCTACTGTTGCTACTGAAAAATTTCGGGATTCCAATGGCGAGCTAGTTTTGTGGTGTTGATGATGGTTGGTTTTTTTTGAAACACAGAAAAAATATACTGGTTGGTTGTTTAGTATGGAATGGTGCTAGCATTTCCTCAGAAAAACGGATTTTTATAAATTTTCCGTGGAAGAAGAGGAGCCGGAAATGTGGGAAGGGATGGGATGCATGCATGGAGGAGACAGATGTGACTGATCTGACAATTGATAAGAGCTAGTCATCTGAAATGAGATGAGAGAGAGAGTGAGAGAGAGTAAAAAATATATTGGATAGTTTGTCGTTGTCTGAAGGCCCCACACATTCACATGCTATCGTCATTCTTTCATATGCTTGTCCCTTACCAGGTTACTTTTTTTAGGAAGAGAAGTAGCAGGGGACATTCCTAAAAAAACGGTTGAGACATTTGAGAAAATGAAACGGTTTATTGTGCAGTCATCTAATGCATTTGTGGAAGTGCATCATGCAATGCAACATGGTCGTCTACAAGTTGGATTTTTGTATTTATTGTACGTTGTGTAAGCATTACATAATGTGACATGAAGGACAAAACGAGGGGATGACTTGGCCTAGCTGGGATACACCGTTTCCTTGCTTCATATTATGTACATAACGGATTACTGACAGGATGGTATGCTACTACCAGGGGCCCACACAAGATCATGTCATGTCACACACAACGGTTAGTCAAAATCTTACCACCAAATCACACGTGAGCACCCGGCAATCTTTTTTAGTTAGTAGCAATGTTTTTAGTCCCAAGTTTTTGGATGCCCGTAAACAGGTTGACAACCAGAAAGCTCTTGTCCAGAGAGAGATGATAAATTCCAGGGTAAACTCTGGGCTAAAATGGGATAGCGTCATATATAAATATACTTGCACAGACACACACACACACCACACCATACCGTCGCTTCACGTTTCACGAAAATAATATGAAGGATTGCCTTGCTCCCATCCTCTTTTGTTTTTATTTTTGTGGTGTGTCTCAAATGTTGTTGCCCTAGCTAGACTATAATACATTGCCCAAAATCGCTCGCCGAGTAGAGAAACAAAAAAAATGCTCCTTTTTCACGGGGAAGATTACGCAAGATGACATTAAGAATGTTTAGCTGGCACTCATACTGCACTTCATTTGAATCCAGATGACTCACTTGTTTTTCCCTGTAGCCTCTCATCTTGTAATCTTCCTGGTTGGAGATAATAAATGATAATCTTTTTTTTTCTCCTTCTTGGCGATTAAAAAAGACAATTGCATTTTTATGATGATGTGACGTGATATACCACGAGTTGAAAAAAAAAACAGGGTAGAACGAGTACCTTTCAGGTACATAGTACAAAATACAACCTCATGATTCATCTCTCCTTTTCAGATTGCTTCTCTCTTAACTTATAATCTAGTCTGCTCTCTTACTAAATCAACAGGATTTACCAAAAAGCAACACAAAAAATAAATCTAATGTAATTATTCAAAGAGGATAAAAATGAGTTCATGGTGTTTATTCAGACAATTCAAACACCACCAATCCTCCAGTAAAGAAAAATGCAATTCCTTTTTTTTTATCAGAAAGAATATTCAAGTCAATACAGTCAGCAGTGTTGAGTGTCAATCAAAAGCTTTTGTTATTTTCTGGCAAAGTGATTCTTTCCCAAGAATTAGATTAAAAACGGTGCTAGTAAATTTGCACATGGTGTGCAAGAAGGTACCTTCATTTCATCCATAAAATGATTCTCCTTTCAAATTTAATTTTGGTACATATGTTACACCTTCGAAACAAGACGAGAAAATACATTGGCATTCTTGAGACGTGATATCACTTCACTTCTCTCACACACTGTTTCGCATATCTCTGCAAATCAAATCTTGCCTTTTTCTCATGAAGTGATGGCAGTTGTCATGGATCAAAGCGGATGAAGCCGAGAGATATGAAAATAATACAAATGAAAAAAAAAAGAAAAAAACCACAAGATGATAATGCAAAATGAATTTGAGCAGAGACAGAAATGACAGGTTGTTGTATGTATTCAAGGTAGGTAGGACGAAGCAGCATTTCATAACTATATTTCGATGAATTGGATATAATATTATCACACGGCATCATCAGAAGATCAAATCACATCACGACGGATGGTGGTGAAGATAGTTTTGGGGAGAGAAAGAGAGGAGATAATCAATATATATATATTTTAAGAAAGGAGAAGAGAAGAGGAGTGAGTGGGCACCCATCCAAATTTGAAAAGTGCCTTTCAAAATGGAAAAACCTGGCACAGGGACACTGTGGACGTGGACCCATATCAAATCTAATGTGCTATATTTATGAAAAGAAGGAAATCCCGTTTTGGCTCTGTCACCACATCATCATCATCATCGTCATCATCATGACTATAATGCAAAAAATCCAATTCACCAACTCACTTTATTCTTTCCTCCATAAAAAATATTAATATTGAGGATGAGGCATCATAGGTGCCGATGACTTTCATTTCAACTGTCACATATCTACGACTTTTCATGGAACATCATATCAGCGTCTTACATTCGCTTCCCTTGTCAAAATCCATTCATTGAATAAATCTGTCTGATATAAATTTTTATAATAATAAAAAAAAATGTTGCAACCTGCAAAATCAATATATAAATGAGCTTTGGAATGGTATTCAACTTGTTTAGGATAGAATGTGAGAATGAGAGGGACTAGCTAAAAATTTGTTCTGAGAATTTTTTGACAATTGGAATGATCATTCATGGTTGTCTGCCCGTCCAACTTGTATAATTTTTCTAGCAATCATCTGGGAATACACGTATGTATGATTTCATGTAATACATATGAGGACGAGGAGGAGAGATGTGGTCATATAATGTCATGTTGCGCTTGTCCATTTCTCGTTATATGATAGCCGCTAAAAACTGGCACTGCACTAGCTTAGCTCTCTTTCCTCTGGTGACCAAAAACCAGGACAAAATGCATGATTGAACATGACAGCTGGACAATGACAATGTCATGTGGTCTTGAACTTGGTTCGGCAGTATATTTTTTTTGGACATTGCAACTTGTCATATGTCATGTAGCGTTTTGTAAAGGGAAAAAACATAACCACAACGTAACACACACACATACAAACTCTTTCTCTCAATGGCTCCACTCAACTTGTCACATGGCATGGAATGGCAAAAACGTAAAGGTGTTCAACTCCATGTTCCCTTCTCTATTGCATGATATGATGAGCCACACACACACATAACCTCAACTAATCTTCACCAAATATGGAGAGCTTTGGAAGCCGGATGGGACTCATTTTTTCCTAATCTTCTTCACCTTGCCTCCACTCATCTGGCTTCAAAAAAGGGAAAAATTATTTCCCAAGCTGTGTGTAATACAATACAACACAATACAATCCAGGTTGTTGCATCCAATCCACATCCACACGCATCACCAACAATATACCTATACACCTTGCCATTCATTTTTATCTCCGTTAGGGTTTTGTTCTGACACGTACAAAAATCCACTCCACTGTAGAATAATTCTACTCGAATCATCATCATCATCATCATCATCATTATGTATTTTCGAAGCGAGAGTGCAAGAGATTTTGTATAGGATTGTATTAGATAGACGGAGAAAAGAAATAAAGCAACTCCGCCTGTTCACTGTTCACCAATTCCATTAATTACTATGCCCCTAAGATCTTCCTCCATTTTGGTGTAGCGTGCCAAGTCGAGTGGAAAAAAAGCAAAGCACGAGACCAGAGACAAAAGGGTTGAAAGCAAAATAATTATCTCCAGCCGTTTCCCATCCCATCACAATTTTTTTGACTGACTTTTGTCCACTCCAGTTCATTCAGGGAGCCACTCACACACAAATTGAATGGGATGGACGAAATCAATTGAACTGGATGAGTATGCATCAAATCATTTTCAACGACTTTCCTCTCTCCCTCCACACTTTTCTAACCTTTCACGTTGGGTTTTTGAATTCTCGATATTTTTTTTTATATATAAACGTTTTGCAAAATGCAAGAATTTTTGCTATTCATGTATGCAAAGAATAAAAAAAAATATATGAATTTTTATGGATTTGGGGAGGATGGATGACTCATGAAGAATGAGGTGGTGGTTGTGGTTGGTGCGAAGACGTAAAAAACATTTTAAAAAACATTTTTCAACAATACATTCCTAGACCAAGTGAGAAGGCTGCAGTCATAAATTCTCATGTAAATTTTTCACCCTGCCTATTCCTGGTATTGGTGTTGTTCAAGTGTGCAAAAAGCAGAAATGTGGAAGGGTGGATATGAATATAAAACTTATGTTATTGCGAAATGGTCATAAATTCATTGTTGTTTGCATTTGGGTGGTGAAAATGATCTTTTGTGGAGTGGGGTGAGTGTGTGTGTATGTAGCAAACCAAACCAGTTTTTTAATTACCTAACTACACAACCATATCCACATTTCGTCCCCTTTCCCCAAAAAAACAAAGTGTTGAGTAATTAAATGTGGAAATATGCACATTACAAATCATTCTTGTATTGATTTTTCCAACCTCCATTTTTGTCCAGAGGGGACGAGGGGAATGTACCATCACCATCATCACTAGTAACAAAACCCAACTCCAACTCCAAACCTCATTAATAAATTGACGCCAATTACGAGACGCGTTTATTTTTGTAGAGGTGAGACTCTTCTCTCAAAAGGTCATTTTCCTTTAGGGAAGGAGCTTAATATCTAGCCAAGGTAAGAAAAGAACAAAAAGTTTTGGTATGATGAATGTATGACACATTGAACGCGTCATGTTTTTCCCTTTTTTATCAAATATCCAGATCATCATCACCATCCTCATATTTTGTCCTTTTTGTTTTCCTCTCTAAATCTTGTCTTGTTTGTAACAACACAAACAGACAATGTTGGCGAGTAAAACAAGGTGTCTCTTTTGAGACCACCTTGGAGGCCAAATCATATACGAATTTATTTTGTGTTGTGTAGCAATAGGGATCTCTTCAATGTGGTTGTGTGTTGGTTTGGTTTGGTTGCCTCAGTGACATTGGTACATAGTCAGGTAAAAACATATCATCCTCATTTATTATTGGATAACATATATTTTTGTCAGCTCTTTCTTTTGCTCCCTGCACTAAATGCAAGCTGGAAAAAGGAGGACAAGAAGAGAGGACGAGACGACCGGAGGCAGTCGTGTAAAAAGACACCATGTCTCAGAGGGGAACCAGGGAAAAAAACGTGTGCCTCACTCGCCGTCTTTTAAGACGAAAATGTCATATTTTCTCTTACTCTCTCACTCATCATCATCTTCTCTGTCCTTTACTCGGCTCTTTCTTGTTACTCACAAAATGCCAAAGTCTTGGAGTGAAGCTATGCCTCCACCACCACCACACACTTCAGCTCCAGCTGCTATTCCTACCATATTCCTCTAACATTTGCTGCTGAGCGATCGTTCCATTTTACTATTTCTTCCTGCTTAGCACGTGTGGCCTCGCCTGATAACTTTGCCGTCATATTTTTTAATATGTTTATATAAATATATTGCTACTAGCTACACTTTTTAATTGCTGCCATTACAGAGGGAACTTGTCCAACAAGAACAACATAAAAATATTCGTGTATGTGTGGTTTTGAACCAAGCTGTCTCCACCACTCAGCTCCAAGTGAATATGATCAAATGGCATGAAAACTTTCAATTCACTTCCGGAATGAGTGTAGTTTGGACTGTGAGTGGAAATGTGAAACTTGTCTTTAAAAAATAAAAAGTGGAGAAGCTTGAAGCTTGAAGCTCTCGAGTAGTTTTTTGGAGTCGATAAAATATTTCGCGTGAGTGCTCGAATTTGAGTGTAGTTGAAGAGGAGAGGTGGAAAAGGTATGCATGCCACTCTCCTTATATTTTGATATATGATGGACATAAAAATTGTTATCGGGAGAGAGGATCAGTAAATAAAAGAGCAACTTATAACAATTACTTGGACACTCCCTCTCTCTCTCTCTCTCGTCCATTGTTCCCTTTTCCCAATTGCAGCAACATAACATACAACAGCCAACAAACATAACTTGTTCCTCTTTTTCCTACCTTAAACAGTGGTAATGTTCGTGGTGAGTTGAACAAAATGCTAATGTCCCAAAAAAATACAACACAAAACAAAACAATGCCTATTTGTGTCATGTGGGCCTCGACGAAAAAGGTGAACTATGCTATGCTATGCTAGTTGTAAGTTCGTGTCGTAAAGAGAAACCCAAATTGGAATCAAGTTACATGGCTGCTTCGATCTTGAGTTGTCCCTTCAAATCTAAAGTCACCTGCCAAAACCCATTTTTTTATACTCCAGCGAGAAGAATAAGTGAAGAGAAGAGATAAATGGTGGCTTGGCTTCGGATGGAGAAGGCATCATCTCTAATTTATCGTCTTTCTTCTCCTTAGCCAATCATCTACTATTAAAGTAATTAGTTATGCATACTTTTCACTCAACAATGAACAGTTTTACCAACCAAGTCAACATAACATTGTAGCAATGCTGATGCTGATGATGATGATGAGGCAGAAAATCGAGCTAGAGAGAACAATGTGATGCAATGGATAAGCCGTTTTCAAAAGAAGAAGACAGCCGTTTTCCTTGTTCATTATCGCCATTAAAAATCTATTGACTTTTTCCATTCTTTTCAATACAACTCGTACAATAATTTCCATGCTAAGCGGCGAGCTCTTCGAGATGCTGCTGCTGCTCAATGAGTCCATTTTTCATGGGGTACTTTGAGAAGACGGATAAAACACACATATTACCCTATTAAATTGAGTAATATATATGAGCCTTTTGAGTTCTGATGAAAACCATGAAAGGTAGCGTAACAAAAGAGATTTTTCTAGTCTACAAACCATATGTTCATCTTTTCAGAAAGTGAAAGAATGCACGCATACGCATGCATCTACTTCTGAGTGAGTTCACGCAAGGATTCAATAATGATCATGATGATGCTGATGATGCTGCCGCCATATGCTATCCGTTTTATTCGTTCCTCATTCTACATCTATCTATAAAAAGAGCTTTTTTTTCTCGGCTTTAGTATCATCATGAACGTTCGGCATGCATGCTTCTTTTTCACGGTATTATTATCAAATTATCAATGCTGTTCCAGTTGCATTGGATCCTTGTTCTCCAGTTGGGATTTTTTGGTCAAGATTTTTGAAGATGAAAAGAAACGGCCGCTTGCTCAAGACGTATAAGAGGTCAGGTTCAAGCATATTTTCTATACATTTTTTTTAAAAGAGAGGTTTTAACAATGAACAATCTTTTTTGAGAAAGGCACGCACTTCACTTTAAAATGTAATGCGAAGCAGCATCGCTAACACCCTTCCAATGAGCGACATACCACCGCCGTCATATCATCACACTTCTATTTAAGGAATCGGTGGTATGCCCTGCTAAGCTATAATATAAAAATGCCGTTTTTTCTTCTCATCCTTAACAAATTTATTGCCTTCATTTTACCAATTAACATGATTTACTGCCAATAAAGGGGCAACAATGTCCAATCCTATCATCAAAGTGAGTCTTGGCTCAAAGTCCCAATTTCAAATTACCCATCTTCTCTTCCATTTACAATATCAGTTCTTTAAATTTCAGGATCGGCCTGTGGAAGTGTGTCCTGTTCTAGAATGACTTGGAAAACATTTGAAATGTGGTAGTAGTAGTAGTAGTGGGATGGCAAGTACTCACCTGAAATTTCAAGAAAAAAAACGAATAAGATTAAATTAGTTTTTTATAATGAGTTTACTTTTTCTTAAGTAAAGCTAAAAGCAAAATGCGTGTGTGTGTGTGTGGGTCAAACATGTAGGCGGAAAGTAAAGTTTTTGAATGCTACTTGCTCCACCGCACACACATTCACATTCAATCTGGATAATTCACAAAGTTTTCTTTTCCGCAGGTAAAGCCCAAAAACTTTGCTTTTTACAAGCCATGATCAACTTTCAAAATGGATTGAATTGATGAATGGGTTCGGACAATGCAATGGATCCACTGGACTCTTTTACAGGAAAGAGAGTGTGGATAATGCCAATATTTCAACTTTTTTTTCTATGTCCACTCACTCCATCACCAAAAAAGACAAAACTTTTTTTTCTCCATTGGAAAATGCAAGTTTGTTCTACTCCGCTTGTTTGGAAAAAAACCCATTTAGGTGGTGGTGGCAGAGAGGAATCAGCGCTCAGCTTTTTTCCATCGCCCAAAATATTCTCCATTTTAGAGTGCAACCAACCATTTTAAAAAAGGGGTTTCTATTGGCAAGTTTTTTTCTTTTTTTGGTATGAAATGAAGGATAGAAAATGAGATTTGTAAAAAAAAAAGTGAGAGAGATGTTGTCAAGACTTTATATTTAAAGAAGAAGTAATGGAACAGGTAAATAAAGAGTAGGTAGAAAGAGTAATGTGTGTCTACCATAAAAAAAACTTGAGAAGCATCATATTTCTTAAAGGTTCCCCTTCACACATATGCTTTTTTTGCACAAAAGTCGGCGAAGCATGGAAATGGACATTTTTAGAAGACCCTTTTTTACGACATACTCCACCGAAAAAATGTAAATAAAATAACGTAAAAATTTATGAGTGTAACCATATTTTATTTTATGACTGTACGATCCACAATTTATGAAGAGGATCCAATCCACATCCACCTCTCAGGCAAAAATCTTAATCTTATTCCGTCACGGGAAATAAAAAATAACACACACAAAAAATAGACGGCTTCTCTTCATAAAAAAATTGGAAATCTAAATTTTTTAGTTCGACGTTTCCACCACAAACCAAAATCATAAACATGATGACTTGGTGACAATAAAAATTACATGTCGGTTGGCTATATTTTTATATTCATGTATGCGTACGTACAAGAACCGTGAGGTTGGGAGTAATAGCTGTGACAGCTGAACAAATTAAAACGAGAGCATTATTATGCTGGTGATTCCCCATTATTTCCACTCCAATCTTCATTGTTCAGATTGGCAGAACACACGTGGATGAGTGATTCAATATGATTTCGTGACAGTGAGCCAATTGCTCCAATTTGTTATCCATCATGTAATTGTATTTTTTGAATAAAGTGGCGGTGGCAAAAGAAGAAAGTGAAGGGTAAAAAATTGACGAAAATTGATACAACAGCCAGCCTAATGCTCTAATAGATCACACAAAAATACATAATATTAGATTGGGAAGGAATATAATGCATTGAGGAAATTGGAAATGGGGTTGCTCAAAACACAAAAGTAAATTTTTTTTGTGTTATGCATTGAGCGCAAGGTTGACCCCCTACAGTTGACCGAAAATGGAAACGTGTCCCGCTGACAACAACGGATGATCATGATCATCATCATCATCATCGTGACGATGAAGATGAGGTAAAGGTACAAAACACTAAAGTTTTTCCAGTTGCACCTTTCTAATCTTCTTTTTTTTTCTCTCCCTGTGACAATGGCACGGAATCTCCCTCGTAGTCTAGCAAAACACAACCAGCTACACACACAATGCACTCTTCATTTTCTCCAGCTGACAAGTAATATAAGCTGGATGGTGGATAAATGAGAAAAAATGTATCCAACATATTTAATCTTTTTCTCTCCATTGTTCCAAAGTGTTTCCTTCTCTACTTTTTTTTCGGAGAGTGCACTAATCCCTTCTCATACCGGATTTACAATTTCATTCTCTCTCTCTCTCTCACTCTTTCCATTCATAAAAGGAAATATAATGAGAAGGACACAGGTATAATCGTCTTGTGTGTTTTTGTGTGCGTGGCTTAATGCCATTTCCAGCAACACAGAGAAAAGAAGGGATCACATATCATGCATGCAAACAACCCACACCGTTTTGAGAAGAGTTCACCTCTCTTTCTCTCTCTCTCTCCCAGATATTGTCACGAATAGTCAGGGATTATGATGATGACAAGCAGTCGTCAATAATAATGGGATAGTGAAGGGAAAGGAAGGAAGTGGTCGCTCCACGACACAATTTTTATACTCTCGTCTTCTTCTCCTTCCCACCCATAAAAAACGGTTACGTAATTTTAAATTAAATTTTTTCCCACTTGTTCATGTTTGTGTTTGTGTGTGTGCCGCCAACAGTTAAACGGTGCGGTGCAGCAAGAGAGGATATAATAAGATACATTATATAGGTATATATATAGATGTAAATGAATGGAGCTAAGGAAAATGGCTGAACCCTTTTCCTCAGAAAATATTAGCATTGCCAACCGTTACATTGAACATTGCTCCACGCTGTTTTTTGCCATACAATATTATTTGTAACTACACGACTCGAAAACGGAGGAAAGAAGTTATCCGAAAGTGTAAAATTTTAATGGACCATGACCAAGGAGAGAGTGATTCCACTAGGACAAAAATATATATATGTGAAGCTTGGGTTGTGCTTACGTGGTTACGCTGTATAGTTAAGACTCTTCTACTTTTATTAGCTTTTTGTGTCTACATCTGCCTTCTTTCCTTGCTTCTTTCCACCTTCAACTTTTGAGTGCTGCTCTTGGTGAAAAAATAAACCTTTTTTCTAACCGGCATATCTATGGATACGCATATATTTATATATACATGGTATCTATCTATCTACCTACCTACCACCACCTGGGAATATTCTCCTGAGGCTTGGAAAAAATAGCAGCCAGCTGATGATGATGATGATGATAATGATTATTATCACATAATTAAATTAAGCTGTATTCTTTATTATTCTCATCAACTTTTGCTCTCCCACTCGACCAACACAAGAAAAAAATCAAGTATGTTTCAGTTAGTTTCGCAGTGTGAATCCCGTCATCTCCAAGTGATTCCTTTTCCTTCACAAAAAAAATAAATGCTTTTGCCAATACATGCTTTGTGTCTAGCCATCCAAGAAGGAAAGAACAACCATTCGTATTTTTCTGTAATGAATATTATGTAAGGTAAATTAGGGTAGTTGTGAGAAGAGGAGTTGGAGTCATAACAAACAAGCTATACTTGACTTGGGCTTCTTGAGAGTTGAGGAGTATTTGGTAGCTGATGAGCTGTTTCCTTTAATTTACGTGAGGCTATTTTTTAATCTCCTCTCCATCCACGTCAAATAAAAACACAAGTGGAGAGGAAATACTTTGCGTTAGTTTCATGACTTATGACAATTTAATTTGAAGCGTTTCATTTTTCTCGCGAAAAGAAGCTCATAGCTGGCAGGGATCCTATTATTTATGGCAGGTCAAGCCTTTTGGCGAAATAAGTTAATTTGCACATTCTCAACCAAGAAACAAGATACTACTTTTATACCAGGCACTTCACCGCACCTGTTCACATTTTATACAACGTTTCAACCTTGTTGCAACTTGAGCTTTAAGTGTGAAGTAATCATTTTTATATTGCGTAGTCAAAAAAAAATTATACAGAAAAAAAAACAGAATACATCTACAAATATGCCAAATCCCCATCATCTTCTATACTATGTATATTATAATAAAAATAACATGATATCATTATGCAATCAGATATTAAGGTTGGATCGTTCCCCAAAAGTTTATTGTTGAAGAGTGAGTGGCATGATGCAAAGAAGTCAAGTGAGTTTCTGGTGGCCACTTCAACTCATTCATCCATCCATCTCTCTCTTTCTCTCTTGGAAGAAAAAATCTCATGTCCACTTGTTTCCTTTCTGTCAGACTCATTTTTTACCGAGTCACTTGGAGGTCGCGCATTATTTACAGCGACACATGGAGAGTGCGAGAAAAGAGAAAACAGAACAAAGTCTTGCAGAGAGTGAGATTGAGAAAAATCACTCATTTCCAACCAAAAAAAAATAAGACTACACTACTACTTCCCTTTTCCTCACGCTATGCAAGTACATAAGTAGACAAGAAGAAAAAACGTGAGCATTTCGTGTTGTGCCATTGCTCTTGATTTCCCTTTCCCATTTTTTTTCTCGTCTCCCACCATCCTCAGACCAGTCCAGTCCACCAACTAACACCACATATCGTATTTGGTGATTTGCTTTTTTGAAAAAAAGGTAGCGGGGCTCCAAAATCTCACTTATGGCCAATATGTTTTGACCTCAGTGATGAAATCAAAGAAACTTTCCAGGAAATGGCTGCTGAGAGTTGGGAAGAAGTACGGGTGCCCGTTCATATAACAAAGCATGTAGAGTAGTATTTTTTTTCAGCGGAGGAAGAAAGCAAGTGAGCATCAAGTGAATCTAAGAAAAAGGCTTAATATGTTTGGACGACGCACTTCTCTCGCCTGGCTAGCACACCATCATCATCAACACCACACACTTTCACTTTTATTCACAACTTCCTTCTGTTTTTTCCTCTCTTTCTCTCACTCACTCTATGCACAATGGGACACTGGTGGTGGTGCTATGGTGAGGATGGTGATGTGTGCTCTCAGCTAATTTGTCATGAGCAAGCTCACTCTCATAGTGAAAGAGAAGGGGCAATGGGAAAAAGAGATTAATTTCATCAGACTACTGACACTCGACACCATCGTCAAAAAAAGTCGTCCGTCTCTCACTCACTCACTGGTTGGCTGAGAGTAGTAGTAAGAGAGTTGCTACAACACATATACACCGTTTCTCTTTTGAATGCATACATATGTGTGAAAATGTACATTTGTACATTAAAGTTGAGCTCGGAGAAAAAAAGAGAAGAAGGAATCTCATTCATGATGAACAGCACGAAGTCTTTTGTGATCCAGAATGCTCCATGTCATTCATTATGGTCGGGAGTTGAAAAGAGAAAAGGAACGGAGCGAACGGAACGGTCACTATCATCAATGCTGCTGAATGCAAAAAAGTATATATTCCCTGGTGATGTGATGGTGGCCTGGAAAGGCGGCAGCCTAGCGTGCCCTTTTCATTATTACAAGTCCAGCCTTTATTTTCTTCGGATCATGCTGTGCTTTGTAATTTGTCTTAGTTTGAGACTGATGGAGAATGACAGAGAGAAAGAAGAGAAAGGGAGAGAAACCTAATGAAAAGGCTTGGAAAACTCTTGCCGCATCAACGCGCATGCCAAAAAATACTCCCTGAATTCTAATGTTGGCAGAGTCAAAAACTTCTCCTTCTAACAACATTCACTTTTAATTCCTTTCCTTTTCATTTCAACCTGAAGCATCATCATCATCATCATCATGACAAGTACAAGATGCATTTCACTTTCCAATCATCACTCCCATCATCCCAGAATGGCATATGGAAAAGTAAATGCTGACAAGATAAACTGAAATCATGTTAAATGAGATGAGGGAACGTGCATCCAGTGATGATTTTAGGTTTTAAAAAAAAGAACAACATTTTTCTTAACAGAAACAGCATACGTACAGTTTTGAAGTGCTGCTGCAGCAGCAGCATTCCAACAAAGTGGCAGAGAGTTGAGTGGTGGTGTGGTGGGGAAAATGTCAAAATGAGGATGATGACGAGGCAAAGAAAAGATAAGCTAAAGGAACAAGAGTTTGTTCAAGTGGAAAAAGACAAGAGTTCTTTTTTTTGAGAGAGAGATTGTTTCTTGACAATGCAACCTCTCTTCGGTTTCTTTCGAAGGAGAGTGTCAGGAAGCTCATTGGAACCTTTACTTGGAGAGTCGAGACAAGACGGAAGTGAGTCAAGACTCTATACTCCTCCGTTTAGTACCTGGCTGCATACTTCACACGATGTATCTTACGAAGAAAGGGTTGGGGATATGGCTCGTGGACAGAAAATATGCACGTTCATCCATGGATTCCATCCTCTCTAGAAATTCTCAGCTGATCTATCTAAAAAAATATCTCAAACTTTTCAAGTTGAGAAAGTCCAACAAGAAACTATCCTTCTCCCGGTTCGTTTCCTGCTAAAACCTCTCTCCAGCTAGTTTGTAGATAGTTCCCAGATACAATTTTTGAAGTTTCCCCCTCCTCCGTTCTAGCTCCTTCTTATTTTAGGTCAAGAAAAAGGAAGTGGCCATGTACGAAAGAAATCCTTTCCTCCTTCAACCATACCAAAACCAAAGAAAAAAAACTTGAGGAGAATGGCAGAGAATTATCATGAAATAAAGTGCAGAAACCGAAAAGAAAATTAGGGAGAGGAAGGAAAGTACTGCTGCTGAAAAGAATTTTTTTAAAGAGAAATTGAATAAGTAGCCAAGCTACATTTTGGATTGGCTTGGAAGAAATAAAAAAATTGCTGCCACGACCAAAAGTCAGTCGACCATGAGCGTCGTCATCGTCAACAAGAACAAAAGCCTTCGAATTTTGGAATGACAGAGGAGGGTCATCATCATCACTGAAATATGTAGGAGCAGCCAACCTCACAGAAATCATCTTCAGCTTCATCGAGTGTAAAAACATTCGGTTGAGCGGTGCTGTCTTGTCTTAAAGTTTTGATTAACAAAAAGAAGTAGGCAAAACATTCTCTGTCAAAGCCTATGCATTTTTCATTCAGCAACCTGCCGTTCACTTTTTTACCATCATCATTTTATAATATGAAAGTAAAACAAGCTAATTTTGATAGGAATTCCTAATCGTAAGTTTGCAGTTATTTTCCTTGTATTCCATGACACTTTGTAAGTAAAAACTGGTTAACAATACACAAATAATATGTATAAATAAATATGGAAAGAACAAAAAAATAGAGGGATGTGTTCTGTTAAAGTTAAACTTTTTTCTTGAACTAAAACTCAGATTAGTTCTTTATATATTTGCCCCTGCTTGAAATTTCCCGTCTATAATTTTTTGTAGAATTTTTGACGACAACAAACTTTTTAAAGCCTTCCCGTTTCCCAGAGAAAGTTTGTAAATGTTTGGTAGCATGTTATGCCTGCTACTTACAAGCCGGGAAAATTATGAAAAAAAAAGTTTTTTTTGGGTAGTAGTATCGTAGAGTGTGTGTGGTTTCAGTCTGTTAGTTTTGTGCGTATCATGGAACATCTTTATATTCCTTGTTTCTTTCTAAAAAGATATACTTTCCACTTTTATTTTAGGGATGTCAGCGGCTGGTGGCTGATGCTAATACTCTCTTTGAAAGAATAAAAATGTATCAGCTGATATATAAGATTAGTGAGACGAAGGATGAGGAGAGGATGCACCATACGACGAAACAAAGACAAGTTTCTCCCAGTTCCAATTTCTTTCTTTTTTTTCCTTTTTGCCGTACAAAAAAATAGTGGAGACGGCGAGAAGGGGAGATATTTTACTGCAGGGACTATTTCAACCATTTCGGAATAAAGAGAGAAGAGAAGAAGGCACGTATATAGTTAGCTGTTTCTTTTCCCACTATATTCTTATTTTTTTCTTTATCTTTTTCAAAGAGCAGTTAAGAAGCGAGAGCAAAAAGTAAGAGAGAAATTCTTTCTATTTTCTCCAAAAGAAAAAATTGTCACTGGCCGCAAAAGCGCCGAGAGAGAATCTTTCCCTTTCATTTCCTTCACAAAAAAATAAGTCTATATAAAAGAATGAAGTAAAATACACACGCATTTGAGAGAGAGAGAGAGAGAGAGAAAGTGAGATACATGTAGTTTTCTTTTATATATATGATGATACGAATACATTTTTTTCAGTTTCTCTCGTGTCGACTTTCGTTTTCTTTCAATCGAAAAAGAAAAGAAGAGAAGAAGGAGACAGTTTGTGCTCTTCACTTTCTCTCCTCTCTTGCTCTCCCCGCACACCAACAAAAACCAAACCACTCTTCCCTCTTTATTCTCCTCAAAATGTTTTTTTGTTGAGAGAGAGAGAGAGAAAAAAAGAGTGAGAATATATCTATTTTCGTGTTGCATTTCTCTCCTTTTCATACTTCGTCTTCTTCTCTCAAGTCATTAGAGTTTGAAAGGAAAAAACGAGTGGATTCTAATGGGCTGTATTCATTCATTTCTATACGGGACGCAATGTCTATCCTATATACACACAACTTGAATAACTCACACTTTTTCACTTCACTCACAAAAAAAATGTATGGAAGCTGCTAAAGAGTTTGACAGTGAAAAAAAGTGTCGTCTTCCGTATGACGGATTAGCAAAGAAAAAGTTTATATTTTTGCGGGACCAAGTAAACTCTGAGATGTTTGAATGTGAAACTTTTATCATGCTTCTTTTTTTATATTCCCACAGGCATTAAAATCATTTTTTCCGAATGCTTTCCAGCAATTAGTATTTTATTTATTTCACGTTTCCACTCTGTCTCTTTCGAACTCCCGGAAAAAAACAAGAATCGTTACAAATTAGGTGGGAATCAAGAGCCCATGTCAGTTTCCGATGAGATGTGGAGACGACGCTTCTCCAAAAAAAAAAGTTGCGAATAGCGTCACTCTTTTCACATCACATAGGAAGCTAAATGTGAACGTGAGACAAGGAATTGAATAAGATATTATATGCTTTTTTCCCTATTTATTTCCCAACGTAACGTCGACTTGAGAAAGCAATTCTTTGTTGAACCCAACAGCTTGTGGTAAACAACTGCCTACTTTCCTTTCCTACTCGTTACATAATTTTTTTTTTTTTGCAAAAGTATATTTTGGGGAGTTGGTGGTGGAATGCAAAACCAAGTTTTTATTCCACTTTCCGGTGATTACAGTTAGTTTTCTTTATCTTGGCATGACTCTACCATGCATGGAGCCCACTCCATACTACAATATTCCTTGTGATGATGATGATGTTGATGATGACGATGACGATAAGTATTAAGACCAAAATATTGTTGTGTAGTAAAAGAAAGACGGGCATAGTCGTAAAAAGCCATAAAGAGGCTTATGTTTTTGGAAGAGCAACAAGATTTCTTACTTGCGTCCTCCTCACAGTCGCAACCAAACCAAACCACCATCATATTTTTTTGTAAACATTGGCGTTTGATACTACCTAAAAGAATGCTCAGAAAAGTGGAGCGATAGGATGGATGGTGCACTGCTATTTTAAGGAAAAGGAAATTAACGAACCGAAAAGGGAAGAAAAAAAAGAAAGGAGAAAGTGCATCTCTCCCTTTTCCTTTGCCCCTTGCCCATAACATTTTGGTTTCTGTTTTGAAATTCTCAAAAGAAAAATACTAGGAAATATTATAAAAGTTGCAACTTTGTTTGAGTTAGTTTGCATGACGTGAGGACAACTAAGTAAGTAGATTGTCGACGAAGAAAAAAGGGTACAGAAATCATGAGGCACGTCAAGAAAAAGTGAAGAAGCAGCTCAGACAGTCAAGTAAGTCAACCTATTTCTCGTGTTTCACAGCAATAACAAGTTTTTTGTTAGGAAAAGAAAAAAATAATCTATTTATGGGAATATATTATTGGGAATATGTATATGGTTGATGGTGTGGTATGGACTATAAAGAGGCTGACTTTTTTTTGAGAGTTTTTATTTGAGAATTAGGCGAAACAATAGGAATCTACTCCTTTCTTGCCTGTTTCTCTCTGTTGAACATCATCGATGACATGGAAATTAGAAGGTAGAGTTTGTGAAAGTAGGGAGAGCACACACGTCGTGGACGTGCTCATATCATGTTACTTACCACCACCACCTGTGTTGTACTTTGTACTGTTTCAAGTCAAAAGGAGAGAGGGAGAAACATGAATGGTTATTCAGCTTGAGCTCCGATCCATTTGAAATAATGTATGGATATGGAGGATATAGGAGATGGAAAATGTTTTCACATGAATATGGTAATATATGGGAATAGTATAGGAAATGGAGGGGAAGTCACAAAAAAGGCATTAAAAAGTCGCTACCTTTATGCCAGTGAAAGAAACGAGAGTGTACTCTCAACTCTATAGAGCACATTCCGTATGAAATGGAATGGCGAGTGTGGTTGGTGGTGGTGGTGTGTGTGCTGCAGTAGTAGTAGTGCGAGAGTAAGAGAGAGAAATGGAATTACAACGAGTATTTAGTTGTGGATATGTGCTCGTTGAAAGAGGAGTTTTCGGAGAAAATTTGTACGTACATGGCCATCACATCACCATCATTATTATGGACTATTTTTTCAGTGTGTCATGTCATGTAAAACATGGGTTTTCTATGGAGATATATAACAAGTACATGTACAATGTAGCTATATAAGAGGGAAAAATGCATGGTGGTTTTTTTGGTTGGTCGTGGTTACAGTGGTTCTGCATGATGATGATGACGATGATGGCTATGGCTGGAGAGAGCAGCGAAAAAAGGAAATGGAATGAGTTTTGGTGAATCTGGTTTCCCTGGCGTTTATGACCCATTCCGAGGAGGGATAATTGGGACCCACTGCTGACTTTGAATTACTCCTACCCATGCAATGTATGCATCTCTCCTTATATATATTCTCTCCAAAAAATGCACTCTTCTAGCACACCACACCACCATCACCATTTAAACTACAACTCTTTGCTCCTCCAAAATACACACGAGCAAAATTCGACATACACTTTTTACGAGAATTACAGGACGCAACTTTCTGACTTGGAGGGAGAACAGCCAAGTTTTTTTTTTGATGGCGTCATCCCACAACTCCGTTAACACATATTAGCCCACACCAAAAATTGTGTTCCCTTCACAGGGAAATTGCTGATAATGCTACAAACATGACATGACATAACAACATCATGACTTGCTCATCCTCATTCCTTTTGACCATCTATGGCAGTCACAAGAAATAACGCTTCCTCAAAATTACCACTTTTACTCACTCACAAAAAATAACTCTGCTTAAACACAGTTACCCTTATACATACTGGAATGGAAGTGCCCTTTTGGAAACCCAAAGCTTCTTTTTTTTCTCAAGCTTTTGTTGGTCAGAGGTAGAAAATAGCACCTTGAATCTTTAGCTTTGCCTCTAAAGTTTTTGGCAACTTTATCTGTTTTCTAGTAATGATGATAGTGGTTGGTAGCTAAGTCTTTAGGCAAAACTGATCCGGATTTTTTACAAGAAGTTTAGGAAATCCGGCTACAAAATATATGCCCATTTCCTCCTTTGTTGCAAACATGAGAGGGGCATACTATGTGTGTGTCTGTGTGTGTGTGTGTGAGTTGAGTTCTGTGTCTGTGTTTGTTTGATGTTAGTAAAAGAGAGGAAAATGGTGTTTGGTTTTACGACACAATTTACACAGCATTTCGTGAGCTGAGAAACATGAATGAGCATTGAGCGAGTTACTTTGTTTTGATGGTAATGACAACGACACTGCTCGATGCTGGGAAAAAGTAGCTGAAATAAAAGCAAGTAATCCGCACTTGATTACCATGATGATGATGATGAGTATTGCTCTTCTCTCACCAAAAACCCAACAAGAAAAAAAATTGACACTCGAATATTTCCTACTTAACTTGATGTTCTACAACCTCTATTATCCCTGACTCCGCAACATATTTATAGGAAGGTGAACAACAACAAAAACAAATTGCCGGAGCATATAATACGCGGGCATGGAAAAACCTTTGTTTTTATATCTACCATACCATGACCCAGTTGGAATTGGACAATGTCCATCTTTCCCGGAATGATGGAAAGCTAAAATGGATGGTAGAAATGGATCCCCGCTCATTGAGACTTGTTGATGATGATAAAGGAAATGGTTCTAGTCATCGTCATCATCATGATCATCATATCATTGTGAGGATGATAAGTAGTAAAGAAAAACCAAAAGTAAATAGTGCTCATCGTTTTCCTAGTGTAAGGAAAAAAGAAAATGGTAATAATAATCATGTAGAAGGTCTTTGTAAGCACACAGTTCTCTCTCTTCACATCCCCATTCTACTTGACATTCTTTCCCTTCGTACAATTTTTCCTGAGTACTTGTGAGTGAAGACGAGGAAGGATCAGCAGAAAAACATGGTCGTCTTTTGGCATTGGCTTCTTGTTGTCTTATTTTTACACAACTCATCATCATCATCCAATTGTTATTGCCAACCATTTTCCTTATCTTACATCTCCCTCTCATCTTCTTTGGCTGTGCTCTACCATCATCATCCTCATCGTCGGAATCCTTTTATGACTTTTGGATTCTTGCTATACCAAAGTGACCGTGACTTGAGTGAATGAGAGAGAGAGAGAGAATGCCACACCACCACACCACACCACACGAGGCCAAATGTAAGCCTAAATTCTACTAAAAATGGCAAAGGCAAAGAAAACCTCTACTAATTAGACTCAACTAATTGGGGTCCAAAAAGCTGGGGTAAAAAAAATTGTGTCTCCAATGCAACAGAACAAGCAGTTTCCCTTGGCGGGATGCAACCAAAAATGGTTGTGTTGTGTTTCAGTTATCTCTCTCACAAACCATGGTCTCTCTTTCCTCTTTCTGGATAAGATATTGCAAATGGACCAAACCGATAAATTGTGCGTAACAACGGGAAGTACAAACTGTAATCTTGACATTTTTCTTATTCCTTGTTGTTGAATACTACCGCCCAAAAATAAAATAGCTCCACCATCCACCACACACACCAGCATCATTTCTCCTCCGTTGCGGTGGTGTTGGTGCATTGCTACTTTTCAAAAAGGAAATTTCTGACTCGTGCCTTTCTTGCTGCATAAATCACGAGAAGGAGTAAAAAAAACAGGGAGCAACTGAATCTAACTAGCCCAGCCCAGAAAAAAAATGTTGCTTCTACTTTTTTTTTATCTTAAGCGTCCTACGACATTTTAGTTAGGTAGTTGGGTAGACAGACATAGTGTTTTTATCCATAACACAATATCATGTTTGGTGGTTTGAAGAAGGAAGAAGAAACAGGAAATGAGATTTCACCTTGTCTCACCATTCTTACTTTATGATTTCTCCCTCTTTCTTTCTAAGCTTAACATCAACCAAGCCACCAAGCCAAACGCTGTTTTACCTTCACCGCTTTGAAAAAGGAAAGGCGTGTGATGATGTTGATGATGTATAAAGAAAAATAACATACAACATAGCCAAATTTTGCTCTCGCTTGTCCATCTATTTTTATGAAGAAACGCGATTAGCACCGCACAAGGTAGTAGCTGCGTACCACAAGTAAGAAAGTGTGAGAGCACGTGAGAGAATAATGGAATGAAGAATTCAAAATAATCCAGCGACTTGTTCTCAAACTTTTTTCCCTCATATTTTTTTTGGTGTGTGTGAGGAAGGCTCCAAGGACGGAGTGTAATTTCCTATGCAGAAATCAAAAGCATAAATTATGCATCATGATATGGTGATGTTATGCATGGAGGAAGTGGGAAAAAGGAGGAAAGGAGTACGTGAGCTAGAAAAACCGCCAAGCTCTCCTCCTCCATTTTTTACTACTTTTTTCCTCAGCTTAAAAGGGAAGTGTAGGTGATACGTATTACGTAAGTATATTCACTGACTTTACAAAAAAAAGTTTGAAGTTGTGTGTGTGTGATGATGTCTTCTTTTCGTGGAGGCTCGTCTTCTCCTCTCCCCTTTCACTCTTTTCAGAAAAAAAACCGACTTTTTTTTGGAGGGAAATGCAGCGAAAGTAATCATCTTATTACTTTTCTATGCTCTGCTCTCTGTTACGGTTGGGAAAAGAAACTTGGTCGTCTTCTCCTTCTCGTCCTCTGCCTAATGATGATTTACGAGCGTGTTACACCCCATAAATGGACCATTAGACGGGAATACCATATATAACTTTTTCTTTTGGTGGATGGATACACAAACCCACACACGCATAAAAACAACTCCCAAACAATGCAGATGTATGTGTGGAGCTATGCTCAACTTTGCAGTGCGTGGCTTTCATCCAAACAGAAATCTGAATTTTCATGGTTGACTTGCACAAGAATATTGCATAAAACATGTCATCCAATTTCTCTTTTAAAAAAGTCAAGAGAGACTGAATCAAGTCACATTGCTCAATGAGGGGAACAGGGACAGACAAACTTTGCAAATCAACTTTTTAGTTAATCCAAACTAAGGGGAAAAGGACGAGGAGGTGGATGTGTGTATGGAAGTTGTGAATGTTGGAAATTGGAGATAAAATGGATAACAAAAGTGTGGTAATTAGTATGCATTGCAAGTTGACTCTTGTGCTCACTCACAGAAAAAGAGAAATGGATCGATGAGGCCTTTTCCTATAGAGTTAAGTCAAAGGTGGTGGTGGTGGTGGTGGTGGTGAGTTGAAGGAGGAAAAAAATGTGCGTAGTGAATTCCTTCCTTCTCTTTTGATTCTCTCCTCTTGTGTGAATGAGTAGGCAAAACTGAAAAACTGTTTCTCAGATTATGATAAAAGTATTATGTAAGTGAAGGAGAAATGCCAATGGGTAGAGAGTGTCCAGAGTTTAACTAACGTGGAGAGCAAGTAAGTGAGAGAGAGAAAAAAAGGCCAGTCCACTTTATACAAAATTTATGTTACAACATAAATCGATTTCGGTTTTGATTAACGAGGCAGTAGGAGGAGGAGAGGAGAAGGTATAGTCAACTCACTCCGTTCTCTTTCTCACACACACACACAAACATACTCCACTCGTTCTCTCTCCTCAAGCTTAACTTGTTAGTCGATAACAAGAAAAAGAAAAATCCTGCCTTGTGTGCATGTTACATTATGCATGGAGATATGAGCAGAGCGGAGGAGCCATTGCACTTGCAACAACAACAAAAAAAACCAATATTTTCTCTCTGACTCGCAGCCGAATTCAAGTCGTCAGGATTCAATGCAATATGCAAGGGTGGAATCCTATAAAAATGTTGTTTTTTTTTGGAAAAAACTTTACAATCATGATAGTTTTTAAAAGTGGTGACCATTTAAGAAAAAATTGCTTATAAGTAGGAGGTGTGTATACGATACTACATGCTGTTTAATATCAATAATTGATTGAATTTAGTAACCTATTCTATAGTATACAATAAATTTCTGTTCCTACTAATAGCACAACAACAAAATACAATTACGTATTAATACAATCATAGCTCAACTATTTCTGAACTTACTCGAAACTACTACTCACTTAACAAGGAAACGTCCTTGTTCTTACTTACACTAATACACTTTTACCATAGATTCTATAAGTTTCAGCACTAAAATTGACAATTTGACAAACATTGCACATTTTATATTATTCATCAATAATATTCTTTTCATTTGGTTATGCTATTCATGACAAATTATAATTAAAACATCACATGCACATAATATTTAACTCTATATTCAAATCTATATTTCCTTATCACTGTTGTAGAACATTGAGTGCCAGGCAAGCCAATTTAAGACAAAAGGCTTAAGAATTACATTTCAATGCCCTACCTGTAATGTCAGTCACCAAAGTTTCACCTTATTCATCTCCTAATTCATACAATTATGAACATCATCCTACTAAAATTACAATTAAAATATCAATTCGTTGATCTTGCTCCAAACACGTACAAACTATATTCAGTTAGCTTTATAACTTGTACCGTTAATGAAATATAATAAATTTGTTTTATTAACTAATAGCTGCATAAAATTTCGATC
The DNA here is from genome assembly GCA_964034955.1 of Orchesella flavescens. NCBI lineage: Eukaryota > Metazoa > Arthropoda > Collembola > Entomobryomorpha > Orchesellidae > Orchesella > Orchesella flavescens. The sequence continues at coordinate 53,731,290 of OZ035953.1, forward strand.
GTCCTTTTTTAAATAAACGCCCTCTAGCGACAAAAATTGTCCAGGTTTAAAATAGTCCCTAAAAGTAAAAGGTTTTTGAGAAGTTATTCCAAAATAGAAAGTTCAATCATTAAAATTTGCAAATAGCATATCTCAATTTACCGTGGACCCTAAACCGTAGCTCATTGTAGTTGGGAATTGGAGCCTCTCTAATTGAACAGCATGGGAAATTCTTTGTGGGGTTCCTCCGAGATTTCACACACGCACCTCTTGCAATACCAAGGTATTTCTTCACCAGGATCGGATTCAATTCCAACACAAGACCAATGGAACCAGGCCTCGCAAAACTCACAACAAATCGTATTATCACTGCAGTCCTCATCTGTCTCCTCCACGGAACACACGGGACATTTATAAAATAACTTGTTATCAACTTCGCGGAAAAGGGCGGAGCATGGAAGCGCTAAGGGTAGGTTGTAGTCCGTTCCAGGCATTTGCGGCACAAATTTCCTCATCTTTTTATATGCATCGTGTGCCCTCTTGTCAAGAGGTCTCTTTCTCTCAGCAAATGGAGGAACTGAAACTCCCCCTGGTAACGTGAGTTCAACTGGAGAGTCCTGTTGTAGTTTAGATGGATTAAGACGACCATAAACATGAGTAGGTCCTGGAGCTGGATCACGCGCTGGAACTGCAGTATGATTATGATCTTGAAATCTTCTTGCCAAGGGTGAGATGGGGGAGAGTTTAGGGGGGGATTTTCCATCATCCATAGCTTCCCTTTCTACAGATGCAATTGGCAAAAGTAGAGGAGGTGCTTCAGTAACTGAAGAGTCTCCTGCAGCTCCTACTGCTGCTGGTATTGATGACAAGCTTCTTCCTTGAAGATAGGGTACCACCGGCTTCACTTCTGTTGCTGAAATATGTGCCGGGTCAGCCACGGCTTCCACGGTGGTGGAGGCTTTTCCAGCTGCTGCTGATGGAATTGTTCCCCTTGTAACTCGTGAGGAAACTTTCTTTGTTGACCTGCGTGCTGCAGGTGGTCTACGATTGCTAGTTCCATTCCCGGAGGTTCCAAGTTTTGGAATTCGTTTCACGATGCTCTCGGCTTGTTGCGGGGGGACTCCAAGCTCCACTATCTTGGCCTGAACCTGAGCCATCGCATTTGGTTTCTGAATAAAACCTTCCCAAATCTTGTCTCTCAACCCCGTCCACTTGACATCCTCCATGTCATCAATCATCTCATCATTTCTAAAGAGGGCCGAATGTTGCCTAGCTTGACCTTGAGCCACCGTGTCTTCAATCTGGCGATATATCTCTTCCGCCAGAGGAGCACCCCCACCACCAACTTGGCCTTGAAAACTGCTCAAACTTTCGGAAAAACGGCGGAGGAGCCTTATACACCGATTACAAAAGGGCAACACTTCAACATTACACTGCAATGGGATTCGAATATTTGCCAAGGTGATATAACTGCAACAAGATTTGATTAACGTTTTCAGTTGCGTTGATTCTTCTTTCTTAACATCCCTGACGAATTTGGGGCACATGCAAAAGGAGCAGGTAGTATTTTTCCTCCTAGGGATTGCACGGACCTCGACTTTGAACCCCTTCATGTCTATTTCTGCTCTTATCAACTGTCTCTCACTGACTACTCCACTAGTAACTGATCTGATAACAAATAAAAATTTGATTGGAAAAAATGTCCATTGAAAAAAAACTCAGCTCACAATGCAATGCTGTAATATTGTATTATGGAATAACTTACACTTGATATGTCTTACCGGTGCTGTCAGTGTTATGGTAGGGAGACCAATTGATGTAAAATAAACTGATACCAATTAAAAGGTAAATAAAAACTCTATTCTATTCTATGCCCTTTTGACCAAATGAATGAAACTGATGTTAGACACTGTCAATCAAATTAATCAACTAGCACAAGGTGTAATTACAAATTGCTCAACTCAAAAGTAATAAAATATTATCCTTTTCTAAAAATCAAGAACCAAAACCTATGCTATGAGACGAGGAAGGAGGCGATAGGATATGGTTGCTATGATGATGTGTCAACTTACAATTCATCAATGTACATACGATGTATGTGTGTAGCATCCAAAAATTTTACTTCAAACCTCTCTATGCGGCGGATGCTTTAGCGGCTGGCATCACAATGCCCCAAAAGATAACTCTGTACCTCGATGGTCCAGCTAAGAGAGATTATAATCTATACACACCATATGGGCTCAAAGGTCTCATATGAAATAATATTTGAAGAGTACATAAGAAATCCTAGGACATGAATGGAAGGGATCATATGCATATGCATTTGGATTTATATCAAATCACAAATCCTCATGCCTATCTTTCTGTATGTTCTTTCAGAAGAAGGCTAAAGTGCTTGTCCTATGAGTAAGAGATATATCCCAAGAGAATCATATTGTCAGCCACAAAAGGCATTTCTAATCCTAAGCGGAATAAAAGCCTGGAAAGAGGTAGAGTGAGAAAGAACGTTGACTTGACATTTAAGGGATTGATTGGTTCTTCTCTTTTGCTCACTGACCACGCTCACCATTTTTATTTATTTATTCGAAAGAAAAAGGGCCGTAACTCATCACATCACATCACATCGTCGTGCTCATCATCATCATCATCATCCTCCTCTTGTTTTTTTTGGTAGTTACAAGTCAACAAGGAGGGATTTTATTAGTTTTCTCTCATTCAAAAGTGAGTTTCATAGTGAATTCTTCAAATTCCAGACCCTTTTTTGTTGGATAATATAAAAGGTAATGTGTGTGTGTGTCTTTGGACACAGGGAAATAAATACCTATAAAATCCCAATAAAAACTAGGGTTCGGCTAGCGGAAAGAGGGAGGCGAGAGAGAAAGAGAGAGAGAGAGATGACGAGCTATAAAAGCTCGAGCGATTCGCAATGAATAGAGTGAAGATGAGCATAGTTTTTTTTCTCCACGATTAGAATCCATCCATTCCAAGTGAAAGTTGTTTGTTTTTTTGACTTTGTGGTGGGTTAGGTTCCCTCTCGTTCCAGAGGAAAGTTTGATAATGTGCATTGGTTAGTTTGGTCGAGGATCGAGAGTAGTCGAGGTCTGCTCCTGCTTTTCTTGGGAAACGATGTGAAATTAAAGAGTTGTATGGCGTTATTATGGCACCCTCCTCCTTGCTCGCGAAATGATGATGTCCACAGGCAAGAGAAGAGAGGTAATAAAGAGAGAGAGAGAGAGAAAAGAAGGTTTCTCTCTCTTCTCTTCACTCACCAAGATCAAAGGTGTTTTCCTCGGTGTTGCTCAAAGAGAAAATTGGCCTTTTTTCCTGTCAGTCAGTCACACTACTACTGCTGCTGCTGCTCACCGAGAACAGCCAGAGGAGAGGTATGACGATATCGTCTCGAGATGATGATGATGATGAAAACGAGCGCAGCCAACTAAACTTCCCTCAAATGAGTAAAACCATGATATTAGGTTCTACCAGCTCTTTTGCTGGAAGGGAAAGTAAAGTAGAGAAAGAGAGCGAGTTTTATTCCAGCGGTTTTGACTTGACTCTCATCAAGAAAAGTCAAGGGATGATTTTGATAATGACATGTCATTTTATGATTGCTATTGCTCTGACTCCCTCTCACTCTCCCTCTCTTTCCTCTCTCTCTGAACAAGATCAAGTTAAGTAAAAGTTGATCACGCAAGTCTTGCTCTACCTAAGAAAGAAAAAAGTAGTAAAAACTAAGTAGCATGTAATAGCAATAGTCTTCTTAAGAACACCATCATCATCCTCTTCCTCATGCCATGCCATGCTACTGGATTGGATAGGAACAGCGACCAGCCAGCAGTCCAAGAGTTTGATGCAAAGTTGATATATCTCTCCCGAACATTCACAAAGCAAAACTTTTCTTTGCCTTTTCCTCATTTTTATTACTTTTCGCTTCGTCTTCATCATCTTCATCACGAAATGCAATGAATGAGTGAAATGGCACACATGAAAACTTTTTTCTCTCTATCTCTTCTCTTCATCATAAGTGTACTTACTACTCGAGTCAATTTTTTGACGCATGGAGAAAAAATATTATGACGAAATAATATGTTATGTACTGTCATCCAGAGAGAGAGAAAGAAAGGAAGGAAGAAAGACAGAGGCAGGCGATGTGCGAGTGACTTAAGTCGGCAAAAAAAAGTAATTATTGAGTGTACTGCACTCTCGTTCACTTCTGGAGCCGAACACAAAACTTCCAAATACATCATGTCAATTTATCCCTGTCAAACAATTAAAACATATCCACGCCATGCTCTTTAATTGCAAACCAAGGAAAAATTTTCTCAAGCTCACAAATGGAATGATGAGAGTGCTCCCACATAATTAATATGTTTTTGACAGGGGGACAAGCTATGCAACAAATTTGCTTTGAAAAGCTTTGCTAGTCATTTTTCTCTCATACACACAAAAAAAAACACAATTTATCAATGCCACCAAACTACAGGAATGGAATTAGAAGAAGGAGACGCTAATCGCCGTCACTCATCCTTCAAACAAAATTGTCTTGCTTGCTCTATCGATTTTCTTACAAACCAATCCAATCCATTGCTTTTTAGTGAGGATGGATATAATGCACCCAATAAATATTTTTATGCATACAAGGTGGCGAAAAATACTTGGGCAAACATGCCATCATCTAAAAACCCAGCAGCTAAAAACTCACTTTGACGTTGAATTGAAGCTACTGGTGCTGCTGCAGTAAACCATGACAATTTGCATTACTTGTCTCTCGTTATTGTCGCCAAAAAAGGCGAATATTTTATGAGATTCCAATAAATTCCTTTTGAAAAAAAAAACCGGAGGATAATGAAGGAGAGCAGATGGGAAAACGATTTGTCATTTTCGACTTGATTTCCTTGAATAGTCCATCCATAATCATAATGATAATCATAAAGAAAGAGAGCATTTAAGGTTAGGAGATGAGAAGGAGAAGCTGAAAGGATAAGAATCTCTGGTAAAAATCTCATCTGCTCCACTCGCTTTGAGTTGCGTAGAGATTTGCATCTTGCAACAAAGCTTGATCTACATAATCCATTGGCATCTACTTACTTATGCTCATCCTACGTGATATGTGTGAGCCGATGCGTATATATTTTTTCTTTCTTTCTTTAAACATGTTCCATTACTGCTGCTTCCCTGCCTACCTCCCCTTCTCATAAGAGATGAGAGGAATGAACCGCGAAGACGAAGGATTATTAGTAGCGCAAGAACATGCTGAGCTCTTCTTCTTCTTCATCCTCTATCTTCTTCTTCTTCTTTTTTTGGGTTGCCCATTATTATTATTTTAGCGTAGTTTTTTTAAAGTTCATCCATCCATTCCTTTTTTTCCTCTCCTCCCTTTTCTCAAAATATTATGCAGATGATGGAGAGAACAAGACGAAGAAAAGCACCGAGGAGATTTAGGAACAAGGCAAGGTATCATCATCATCAACAACCTCATCCGAACAAAAAGGAAAAACTGAAGATTTGGAGATTAGAACAAAGCTACAAGCTCCAGCCAGATGATGAAGATGATCAGAAGCTGCTTGTTGAATACAAAATAATCTGGTGCACTCCTTCTTCAGAAGCGACAGCGGAGATGAGCAAGAAAAAAAATGGTATCATTGGCAAAAGCTAAATAGCGGCTTGGAACAAGAAACAATAAGAATAGAATTATCCTCTCATCAACTACATCATCTTCGTCATCCTCATCATCATCATCATCATCTTGCTCCTAATACAATGTGAAACCACCAGCCAGGCTCTTGCCAAGCCACAATTTCGTCAAGAAGGAAAGAAAAAATCAGCGTCATTACAACATCTACTAGCACAACACAATGTAATGTAGCGCAAAGCCAACTTGATATAATAAGTATGTAGCTTTGCAACGTTACAATTCACTTCAATTCAAATTATGCTAGATTCATCCTTGATGAGCTGGATGTACATGATTCAGGTTGCTCAGTTTAAAAACATGTTAAACTCCTGATTAGCGAGCAAAAGTCTCACTTGATGATGAGAGAGTGAGTCCTCTCCTACCTACCTACCTTCCTACCTACCTTATTCCATTCTAATTACACATGTTCATCTTCAAAAAACAATTTCAACTTTTGATAAGTAATCTTACCAAACCCAAGAATTCTTTTGGGTACAGAAGGGCGGAGGATGAAACAACTTTCTTTCTACTCTATTTCTGTACTTACCTTTAAAAACGCACGTTAGAAATTGTTGGACATTGTTAGTTAACTCATGCATTATATTTTACATCATTATTGTCTTCTCGTTCCTTACACAAGCTTACACATTTCTTTAGCCGGAAGCCAAAAGAAAATGTTCAAAGGATTCCCTCTTTTCTATTTCTATATCTCCAGCCACCTAACTAAAAACGAATATTCTCTTTTTTTTTATTTTTCGGCATAATTTCAGTTTCTTTTTCAAAAAAATTCGGAGAGACAGAGATATTCATCAGAAGAGTGGCTGGCATGTATGCATGATATCATGACATATTCACATTGCCATTTGCTATCTATGCGCATACATAAAGGAAATGATGGGGGAAGGAGAGCGACAGAGTTGGGAAAAGGACTAAGTTGTGTTGTGTGTTATTTGTGGGGAATGGTATAGGTACTTGCTTGTGCACTATTACATATTATTACCATCTATCCATCCATCCATTCTCCATGCCACCACAAGGCTTCTGCTCAAATTCTTTTTTGTTATTATGCAACGCTTTAGTGAAGGCAACGAACTTGGAGAAACGACGATGTACGTACACATGTGACGGCTAACAACTACCACTTTTTTCTCTCGTCTGTGTGGTGGCAGTTAAAAAGCTGATGACAAAAAAATGATAAATGAACTCAACTCTCCTTTTCATATGTTGTTGTTGTGCTTGTGCATTTAGTAGTCAATATAAAATGAACCTTGAGAGAGCCAGAGCCAGTCGAGGAGACTCCGCTGCTTTTTTTCATAGCATACCATCAACATCAAACCATCACACACATTGCTTTGCTCTTCATAGATATACCGTAGTAGTAGTAGTAGCTTTTGCTCCTCGTCCAAACTCTCTGTCCAGCGTTCTCAAATTGGAATGGAATAGTGAAGCACTAACAACACTCCTGGAAAAATATTGAGTTGCAGACATCACATCACAACACACAACTCATGCTTCTTCTTCTTTTTTTTGAGAGCTAACTCTCAACTCAAAACTCTTCAATTTTTTTATTTGCTTGGCGACCGACTAGTCGTGTTCCTTATCAAGAGCATCAGAAGAGAAGAGAGAGAGAGAGAGCATGGAGCGGGAATAAAGAGGATATCCTACCATTTCGATGGAGGATGCACACAAATAATATTGTCTCCAGCGTTTCTATTTTTTGTTTCTCCCATGAAAACACGTGTGTGTGTATTTAGGCTATATGCATATCAAGTACACGGAGTGTCCTCCTTCATCCATTTTTCATCATTTCCTTCGTTTTTTCGTCTGCACAAGGAGAAAGAAGGAAAACATGGGGAAAAGGGAAAAATGAAATGTTTATGCTTTTCACTAAAAGACAGAGGAGGAATGTCAAAATGTAAAAAAAATGTACTTAGGTACTCAACACAAACTAAAAGCAAGGGAGAAGGCAGAAGGATCAATCTTTCAAACGGGAATCGATTCATCAAAATAACAATTCTTGGGAAAGGAAATACATGGAAATTGCTTTTTTTTTTGGCTTGTAAATACATTGTATGCATGTGCAATACTGACACATAAATTCTAGTGAACCACTTTAAAATGATAGCGGGCTTTGGAAGTTTTGGGCTCACTTGTTTTCCCCGAAAAATCTAATGATGATGATGATGATGATGTTGATGTTGATAAGCAATTGCAATTTATTTATGTATGCATAATAACTACTAGGAAAAAACGGGGCAAAAGTTTTAGATTAAAAATGGCTCGCTCGCCAGAGATCGAGAAAACCTCCAAAAAGTTTGGCAGTATTATTTTCCCACGAAAGGGGAATATGAAATTGGTGGGCAAATGATTTGCATATTTAATATTGAATTCAAAACAAGAGATGATCATGACATCAACTCAACTCACTCTTCTCTCAGCCTTATTTTTATATATTTACTCTGTCCCTTTTCCCTCATCCTTTATTAAAATGTTTGCAAAAGGTATTTACGGATAGGAGAAGGAAATGTATTTAATATTTTATGAGAATGCCCCTTCTTTCTCCTTGACTGACATGGCTATTGTTTCCCCAGCAAGAAAAATAACGTTTCATTAGAAACCAAGATGGGAAGAGAGAAGCCAAGGTCCAGAATTTTGGAGGAGAAACAGCATCCAAGGATAGAATGGGTGATGGGTGACGATGATCATGAGGATGACATATGGAAGGGACGAGAGGAGGAGAAGTTGGATTTTTATTCATGACGTAATAACTGGCTACTTCTCTATCTTGATTCTTAACTTTGTTCCTACTACTTGACCAAAACTTTTTTTGCCATTGTAGTTGGAGAACAGGAAAGAATAAGTTTTTTGGTGGTAGTGGTGCTACTACTTGTTTTCCTTTAAAAGCAAGCCAACATGTTTACATTCCTGGAGGAGAGGAGTGTAGAAGAATCCCATAACTCATTCTTCATAAATTTATATAAAATTTAATTGAATTCACATTTTGTGCGGTGGTACTAGTCCACCAAACTGCTACTACTCTTTACTTCTTACTCTTCTTCTCTCATGCAGAGATGAAAGAGATGAGATGATGTTTTACTCTCTCGCTTCAACTCTAAATCTTTCCACCATAGGAGCATCCGCAACAGCAGCTGCATATAAAAAAAGTCTTTTCATTTTGCCTATGCTTTTGCGTTGTTCCTCTCCTCTCTGCGATGTCATGTCTCTTGGTCTGGTTGGATCATCTATCCATCCATCCATATCCATCCATGGATCCAAATATCACAACAATTTCAAGCATACCCTACGTACCATATAAAGTATTTTGATCATATTGTGCCTATAAAATCTGTTCACCACTTGCTCCTTCCTACATTTCAGTGTGGTACATATTTCCGATAGAGAAGTAACCCAACCAAAAGCGGATGGATAAAGAACAAGCTAAAATATGCAAATGCATTTCATCTCACCACCTACCTTCCATTATTATTCAGTCCAGATTTGCTAAAAATAATTACGAGAGAGTTTAGGCATTCACTCTCACATATTAAAAATTATATGCGTCCAACATATCATATCATACCTACCATAAAGTAGGGAAAAGAGAGTGTATCAGTCAGTCAAGAAGACCTATATATTTCCAGACTCCTATTCGGTCTGAAATAAAAAAGAATCGTAAAAGATATGGGCCATCTTGTGCTCCCTTGTCCTCAGTCAACCATTCTGCCCAACACGAACGAAACTCAAGAGGTTGGTTGTCTCCAACCCTACTACTGACGTGTCTTATGCAATATATCATGAATGAGTGTGCAAAAAAATATAGAGACGTTAGAGTTGTGTTGTGAGTCTTGTCCAAACAACTATTTCACAACTGTCATGAAACTTCACCCAAAATCCAAGCAAAAAGAGGAGGAAGCTAGCCCAAGCATGCTTCCGCCAAAAAATATTTCTCATTTGCTTTTCACCAACAAGAAACAGGGTTAATGTACGTAGTACGTATCAACTCAATAATGCCTGGACTCAGTCAGCAACGTCCATCCATCCATATCAAATCGCTTCTCAAAGTAATACAACAACGACGAAAGAGTAGTCATGAGCGTGTTCTTTGTAGAACACAAACGTCCTTTTTTAAAAGATGTGGCATTCTTAATATGATATCAGCTTAAAATTTGTGATACACCAAACCAAACCAAACCAATCGAGGGATTAGAAAGGGGGTAGCGAGAGAGACGAGTCGAGTCAAGTAAAACATGTTTTTTGATAATGATGTGGATTATATATTATGATGAGGGAATAGGAATGGCTACCAAAAAGAAATCCCTGTTGGGATTGCAGCCTTATTTGCTTAAAAATGTATTATGCCCATCATCATCATCCTGTTGATGATCATGATGATCGCCCAAAAAGAAAACAAAATTGTAAATTTTTAACAAGTGCTCAATAATCATCAAAAGATAAGCATACATGTACGGAACATCTTTTGCATACATTTCCATTACCATAATATCATGTTCTCAATTTTCTTCAAACATATGTTTTCTGTTTCTTTAGACCCACGCTAATGCTGATGCTGAGGCCAGTTTCCTAATGATAAATCCAATCCTCTCAACTCACCCACAAAATGGAGAATGAAACTTTGGCTACGTTTTATATATATTGCAGAGCTATGAAATAATGTCATTTCGATGATATGATATGATATAAGTGGTTCTAACGTTTTGGATTGAACGTGCATTTTGTTTAGGGTGAGTGAGTGAGTGCGTTGCGTTGCGTTCTTCTTTTACTCGCATATTTTCTTTCTGATAGGATGATATGATGATGAAAAATTGATTACAGCCTATTATTGATGACGATGAAGGATTTAGAGATTGAAGTGAAGCTTGAACAACAAAAAAAATATAGTGTTCTGGTAGCTAGTCTTTGGAACGGATCGGAGGATGATGATGATGATTTACATTGGGAATATATATTCTCTACTCAATTTAATGTGAATATATGTACGTATGTGTATGCATGGTTGACTAAAAGGAGGATATTGCATTGCATTTATATGCCAACTGGTTTTTTTTTTCGTTTGTGTTCATTAAGGGCTTCCCTTTCTTGTCCACTTTTTATGCAACAAGAGAAGCAGAAGAAAGGAGAAGAATGATGATGATTTTTTCCTTGGGGGCATTAACATGCCTTGCTTTCTTGCTCTAAACTCTGCTGGCTCTGTCAGAAGCTTCTGCTTCTTCTCCCAGCTACCGAACCGATGTTGATGCTGATGATTATGAGATGGGACTCAGACTCAGTTTGGGCATTATATTAACCAAGCAACTCAAGAAAAAAAACTGGATTCTCCATCTCATTCTTGTAACCAAATGAAATGAGTACATGCAAGCAGCATACGTTAATCGGGCTGTGAATAATATTTATCCAAACTTAAAAACTAAAGAGCCCCAATACTACTAACAACCAACCAACTACCCTTATCAACTCCCATGCAATACTATTGACAATGCTCTTTTGCAGGTTGCTGACTACTTACCAACAAATTCATAAAGGTGACAGAAAGGTGTGCGTGGGGACATGGAAACATGGACAAAAGGTTTGAATGTCTAATATGCAGTTGTGCAAATATTGAATAAAGGTTTTTATGCAGGGTGTGTGTTTGTGTGTGTGTGCGGGCTACTTCATATTTCTCCTCTTCTTTGTCTACACATTTTTATGACTCATGAAATCGGTGTAAAATAGCATGAGCTCTCCGCTCATGTGATGCATGAGAAAATAAAATAAAATGCGAAGAAAAATTACGTGCTAGTTGATATTTTGACATATATGTATACAAGTTTGTTTTCTATAATAATACTCAAATGGCAGCTAACAAAACTCGCTGTTTCCTTCCTTTAAAATGAGCTATTGACAATGTTGAATGCTAAATAATGTGCCTTATTCACTTTGTTGAAACGAGTTGTTCTTTCTTTTATTTTTTTGTTCCAACAAAGCTCCACTTCATTGTTGGGCAAATTAGAGTGTGTAACAATTTCATTCTTTTTTTTCTTTTCAATAAATATAATAGCGGTCAACCTTTCCTGGTTGAGATGCACGCAAACCAACAACTAACACACAAAATACAATTCAGTAATAATAAGTGGGCTAAACAAGGGAACACATTTTTGTATAATTTAATAGTAAATGATGATAAGTTGATGATGATGATGATGGTGATGGGCCCTTTTCATTTTTTTTACTAAAAATAAGGCCCACTCCACCCGAAAAATATGAAATGGCTTTGAGCATTTAATTATTTTGAAACCCTTCATCACATCACGTAACGTAACATAGCATAGGATCGGGATCATTATTTTTGTCTTCCATTTTTAGACGAAAAAAGTACACAGCTGAGGGAAAAAAGTATTTTTCTCAAACGATAATAATAATAATCATCATCGTGATCACCGTCGTCGCCTTTTTGGTCGTCAAACAAAACTGTTTTACTTTGCAGAGACCTAACGTAACATTTACAGTATGAGAGAGTAAAGTTAAAAAGAAAAGAGGATGAATAATTATGCACATCCACAATACACCGCCTTGTTTATATATTATGAGGGGTAATATTTTCCTATTTACTTTGAGGGACGTACTTGCTCCTGATGACGATGAGGATAAAGGGAGAAGTTTTTTTTCTTCTTCTTTTTCTTAGTTTTTAGTTTAATTACGGGGTTCTTAACAAACTATGATGTTGTGTTATGCTTTTAAGTATAACATAACATAACGTCCCAAAAAAAAGCGGATGCTCCTTTGATGAGTTCCTAACTAAAAAGGAGCAGAAAAAGCTAAGAGTTTTTTTCTGGAAAAAGTAAGTTTTTGCGAGAGAGATGGTGATATGATGTGATGTGATGTGATGGTGGTAGTAGTGGTTTGGTTTGGTTGGGTTGTGTGTATGAAGCAAGACATATTGAGAGGCTATCATCATACCATATGAGTATATACTTAGATAGACTTAACTAACAAAAAAACTCATTACGAGAGCTTAAAGGGTCTCAAGTCTTGGAGAGAGATGCATAATAAAATAAGAGAACGGGAAGGCTAGGGCTATGTTAGTTGATGTTAGAATAGAATGCACCATCATATCATCATGAAACGAGTTTACCACCGCCACCATCACCACCACCACTCCTTTTCGGATCTATCAAAAAACTTAGTTTTTAGGAAACTTATATAATATACATGGCATAACACGCTTTTCCTTGCCTTCTCCTCTTGTCTGTGAATAATGTTGTTTTGTTGAATTTGTGTGCATTGCATGGCCCCACTATTACTACTAACAACAACCTTCAAAACTGGCGTTTGCATTAGATTTGGATTCTCTCTTGTGTTCGCGTTCGCATCATCATCATCATCATCATCATCCTCCTCACAAAAGGGTTTTTCAACTTGAGATGAGCCTTTACTTCCATGCCAATTCCCATCTATTTCATCATGCATGTCATTGTCAGTGGCTGGCTGAGTTTGAGCTGCCACTGCCTTGCCTACCTTTTTCCCTTTGTGCACTTCTCTTTCTTGGTTGATGAGAATGACACAAAAATATTATGAAAAAGGAGATTGTGATCACCATTAGCTTTGAACAAGAACATTTTCTCTGGATGAAGCCTCCTCATCATAAAATTTTCGTGTGAGTGGCGGAAATGACTTTGAAGCTTTGTCATTTCATGTTCTCCACTTGCATAATCATACATATGTATGCAACAATAATAATGGCAGCATGCGTTGCAAAAAAAATAAGCCACGACCAAAGCAATTTGAGAATCATGTTATTTTTTCTATAAAAAAATGTCCACATCTAAAATTGCAAATTGCTCTCATCGTGAGCAGTAAAATTGTAGCGTTTTAGTAGCATGTAAAATCCGTGTATTGAAAAGTGTGTAATTTTTAAGCTCAAGAAAAAGTTGTGAAGGAATGGAGCATGAAAGTTAAAAGTGAAAAAGAATAGTTTTGAGAGTGTAGTGTTTATATGGTAGCTAATTGAATTTTGAAAAGAATGGGATTTGAAAGTGAGTAGTTGGGATGGAGGTAGATGAGAGTAGATGATTTTGAACTGAAAGCGATACAGAGAGAGTGGACTAGTGTATATTATATGATGTGATAAGACGTATTATATAATTTGGAGTGATATTTCCAGCTGGATGGATGAAATGGAATGGGATATGGAGAGATAGATAGACACACACAGTGAAAAGGATCGGGATGATCAGATCAGTCAGCAGAAGTGGATAGGGCTCAAGTTTTTCGCTGGAGGCAAAATCAGATAACATTAGCTGTAAGCCGACATCAATACACGCTATTTCTCTCTCTCTCTCTCTCTGCTAACTTTCATCATGAGTATCAGCATGTTGTATGGAACAAAAAAGGGACGATCGGAGTCACAATAGTAAAATACGGATAGGAGAGAATGGAAAAAGGAACAAGAAAACAAGCTTGTGTTTTATATGCCCTTCTTCTCCGCTCTTTGCTTTGCCTTTCATGTGATATTTTATCAAGAAGAAGGGATCTCTCTCTTTCTGGCTGCTCCTGCTTTCTGATGAATACAACAGAGAACGAAACCAAGGAAAGAGTTGAGGCTTTATGTGGGTCTAGTGTGCAGGGAAGCAAAGCAAGGCAAGTGGCAAGAGAGAAATGCCGTGATCGATCCACGGAAAACCCTTTTTAGATGTGTATAATATGCTTCCTTTTTTCCTTCACTCTCGAATAAACGTCCTCTTCTAGTCCTCTTTTATTTACTTAGAGCAGAGTAGCAAAAGCAGAAGAAGAAGAAGTAGTAGTAGTGGTGGTGTGGTGAGTATATATATAAATATATATATATGTGTGTACATATTATGTATAAATATGTGTAGCCTTTCTGTATGTGTGGTAGTGGGAGCAGTTTTCAAGCTGGCTGGCTGGCTGGCTGGAGCGAGCTGCAAAGCAGGAGCCTCAACTTCACATTACCATCCACCAATATCACCATCATCAAAATAAAGCCTTGGGGCACATGAAAATTTCAAGCTCTCCTCTCTCGATTACAAGTTTTTAAGACTTATTTCGCATGACAGAATAAATTTTAATACCGCTCCAGCAGCATTTTACTCTGGTAGACTCCTAAATGCTCCAGCTTCAAAAGATGAGATTAGCCCCGTTTATCGTCCTCCTCGAATAAATAAATATGAACATGCCAGCCTATATATATTCCTATATTTTCAACCTAAAAAGATGTTTTGATTTCAAGTCGTCGACTAGACCTACTCCTCCCAAAAACGTACCTCGAAAGGTATGGTTTTCAATGGAGTTTTCCATGCATCCATAAATGCAGCTTGCCCAACTCTTAATCTTCACTTTGCTTTTCTACACTCACAAAGACGCACAAAAATAGATATCTCTTCGTCTCTCCTACTCCGATTTCCTTCCGTTTTCTAGAATACAGAAAAATGGGAAGACTATCGCATTGTACCACTCACTCCCTAACTCTCTTTCTCTTTTGCTCGTGACTCGAAAACTCCACTCTCATATAAGAAATGAAATCCTTTCGCATTCCGTTCTTTGCTAACCTTTTCCCTACAAAGTCGCTGACTCTAGGAAAAGCGAAAGGTTTTTGCATGGAATTTTGGAGAAGAAGAATGGTCGCTCGTTGGGTTTTCCGTGCGGTAGAGCTTTGTTTGCTCTTGTGTAATAATAATTTTCTGGAAATTATGCCTTCATATCAAACTTTGACTCTCTTTCTCTCCCTGTCATAACGTTGCTGCTTATGCTTACTTCCCTAGCTGTACCTGATGATGATGATGATGATGATGGCAGTGAAACCTGGTTTCTGGTTCCTTTATATTCCAACTGGAAAAACAGGAGGAAACAGATGGGTACACTTTATGTCCTGATAAAATACATATGCACGAGGAGACACAGCATTCTTCCCTTGCCTTCTTCATTGCTCCAACATATGGAAAGTATTTTCCCGTCTTGTCGGCACACAAAAACACTGGAAATCTAAATCTACCATTCGTATGCATACATATACACATAATATAATGGTAATGTTGCTGCTGCTGCTCATGATGATGACAAAATGAATCCATTTGTTGCCCTCCTAAAAGAAAAGCATTTTTCCCTCTACCCGTCATCTTCTCCTTCACAAATCTTAATCCAAATTGAATGTTTTATGTACATTTAAAAACTTGGCGTTTACTCTTGTGCAGACTTGTTCTCCCTTTTCTCATCATCACAAAAAGAACAGAAAGAAAAAAAAACGTTTTGAAAAGATGAGGCATAAAATGTGAAGGGATATGGATATATTATATCTTCCTTTTGACAAGCATAAATATTTCCTATTCACCAAACCAAAGCTAACATCATCTTGTGTTTGTGTATGTAAGTGTATTTTTTGTTAAACTGCATAAAATGCAATCACATTCAGCATTCCGTCGTCCGATCCACCTCCTTCAATTCAATTTCCTCTTTGTGAAATGTATATCAGTAGAGTGGAGAGGAAGAGATGAAAAAAAATGTTGCAGCATCATTCCTTTCATGTTCCTTCTTGATTACAGCAAAAGAGAGCTCGGCCAAAGAGAGCTCTCTGCTTCTTCTCATCCTCATCATAGAGCTTTATTCAAAGTTTGCTCTTTAGGTTGGAATGAGTATTGATGTAGGATAAGATTAGGAGAAGAATCAATAAATATAGTTTGGTCTAGGCTAACATGATGGTGATGATGATGATGATGATGATGAAGGAAAGAGAATCAATTTGTAAGAGAGTGTGTGTGTGTGTATTATACGAAAGGTATGATGGGATTTTGGAGAGAGAGAAGCTGAGCCGAAGAAGACCACCATATTATAAAAGAAGCAAGAGGCGAAGAAGGAAGTGCATAATCATGCATGCAACTTGTTCCTTTCGTTTACACCGGAGAAGAAAAGAACATGATCGCTTTAAAGACGACGACGATGATGCGATGATCTTTAATCCTTTTGGAATGCTTCTTTGATGATGGTGATGAACCTTTGGGAACACTGAGCAGTTTCAGCGAGAACAGAGAGTATTCATGCGTGATGTGATGATGATAATAATAATATTACGTTATGTGTGCCAAGGTCCTTTCCTAATCCTCTGGAAAAATATCACAGCCTCCTCTCTGTACAAGTGTCATTTTGTCTGCTTAGATAGAAAGAGAGAGCGAGAGAAGGTTAGAATTCACAAAGTAGACAGCCAAAATATTAGATACGGAAGAGAACGAGGAGTGGGGCGTGTGTGCTGTGCTGCTCCTCTTTTGTCCTCAGTCACGTTCAATTTTTGAAGCGCATCAGATACATTTTTTTTATATCTATAGGGAAAATGTCTCTGTACTTATGCAACTTTACTCTGCCCTGGTTTTTTATTCATACTCATATAAAATTCTCAAACCTCCATTCATATATATTGCATCCCATCACATTGCAGTGCGGTGCATTTCAACGAAACTTTTTATTTTGGAACAGGAAAAACAGGAGGAATAAAAAAGAGGGCCCGTTTCACCATTTCCACCTCACTTTCTCTTCTTCCTTCCCCTCTCTTGCTGAGAGAATCCATTTTTTAGTTTGTCGTTATCCATTCATTTGATCCAAGTGAGAACAAATCGGAATATTGCATGAGAGTCGTCATACTGTCAAATGCAGAGCGAGTGAGAGAATAATTTGCTAGGTCAACAGAATCTGGGAGTTATACATATACATAATACATATGTATAGTCACTCTACTATGCTTTGATTAGATAGCAAATTTTTCCGAGTTGTTTACCTTTAATTTCTTTCCAGTTTGGAGGAGGTGGAGGACGGAGCCCAAAAAAGACATTTCATTACAGACCTGCACTCTTAATCATAATGACGATGGTGATTGTGTGATTGCTTGCGCTCTCTCTCTCATTTTTTTTTGCTTTTCTAGCAATAGCAAAGGGAATAATATCAAAGAAAAAGAGAGAAAGAAAAGGGTCAACTCGACTTCGACTCAATCCAATCCAACTTTGTTAGTGAATGGATGGTCGTATTCTACAAAAAAAAAACCCAACTTGTTTTTCTATACTTCGATTGGTGGTAATTAAAGAAGGTAAAAGTTTTTTTTGGGAGATGGAGAGCCTAAGGAGACTTGTCCAGTCCAGTTCATTGTTATGTGTCCATCAATTCCCTTGTACTTTGAGTCCATATCCATTTTTATATAGCCCTAGTCCGCAACTCGATACTAAGAGCTGAACTTCGTTTTTTGTAGCAAATCAAGTAAAATGTTGAGTTGAGAGAATGGGAGCCAGGCCCGTCTTTCTTTCTTTTCTGACTTAAGTCATTGGCCATCAAAAAGTGTGTGAGTGAGGAGGAAACAGAGTAGTTTTTTTGGGGCTATCCAGCTTTAGCTCCATATGTTCTGTATTAGTATTAGTGGCCCTTATGTTTTGATATAAGCTTAATTCTTCTTTGTTTCCTGTAATGATATGATGGTAGGTAGGTTTTTGGTGTTGGTGGTGTGGTGCGGTGGGTAAAAACCTGCTAAATGTTAAGCTTCTCTCTCGTTCTCTCTCTCTCTCTCTTGTCTTCATTTTCCCCCCTGAAGCTGCGTAAAAGCAAATGCTTGTAATTGGGGAACAGTTTCTGCTATTTGTTGAAATTTGATCACTTAATTCTCTTCTCTCACTCATATCAGGAGTAAGTAAGTAAAACGGGAAAAAAAGGAGGCTCAGTCACAAGTTAATTCTTTCTTTGGTTGGTCGTCTTCTCTCATTCCCCACTTCTCGCATCGATCTATTGCCCTACAGCCATACTCGTCTGTTCACAACTCTAAAAACTATCCATCCACACACTCACATACACAGACACCACTTTTATGTAACAACAAAGGCTTACACTCTCTATTAAACTATGCGGCAGAATTAAGAGGACAAGATGTTTGGGCATGGCGAAAATAATCTGCCGTTTTGTGTGGAGGAAATTGTGTGTGTACTTATGGAGAAGAGAGACCTTAATGAGAGTAGATGAGTGAATTTTAGAGGAGGCATTATACCACGGAGTATAATCATTTCATGCATTATAGATTCATTTATCATCATGTGATTTTCCTACACCCCAAAAATAACATCACCTCCAAAAACACTCTACTCCACTTCACTTGCTTCAACCTCAAAATGATTACGAAATGAATGATGAATGAATCCAATGGAAAAGGTAAGTAAGTAGTGGAACACAACAACTTTCGGGTGGAAAACACCAACACAAACCACTGCCAACTGCCAAGAAACATTGTGAACAAAACCCTGTGTGAATTTTTAACCAATTTAACAACAACAAGCTTCTTCTTGTCTCCCATATAAATACATACATAGATAGATACCACCTACCCAAAAAAAACTTTATCTTGCCCACACTTCCATTTCCTAAGAAAATCTTGGGAAGATAAGAACATGGTCCCATTTACTATTTATATAGTTTGGTTTGGAGAAAGATAAGGAGACAAGAAAAACACAAGAGCTTCGCCACATTCCAGAACCCATGTTCCTTGAATAAGTCCACCCACGCTCACCCTTTGACTTGCTGTGTACTAAGTTGGTCTGGAGAAAATGAATCAAAATAGTTCCCTATGCTGCTGCTTCAGGATCCGGGGGAGATAACAAGTTCACATCTTTTTCTCCTCATCCTTTTGTTTATTGAGAAGCAGAAAATGGTTTTGGTTTCTTTGGTGGCACAGAACTACATAATGTACCCCCACATCAAGAACGGTGAAATGAATCTATGATAATTAGCTTTATGCGTTTCGCTTTTTCCTCTCCTTCTCCTTCCCTTTCTCTCTCTTATTCTTTGTTTACTTTATTTTACAAGACATCTGCATCATCATCAGCATATCCTCATCTTTCAGAAAACGAAGAGTGACTCCAACTCCAACCCTCAAGAAAAAAAAAATTGAAAAAAGTGAGCAACGACTCAACTCCTCTTGTTTGTCCTTTTTCTGTTTTGTTTACATATTTTGGGCAATGGAGGAGTGTACACAAAATACATAAGGAAAAAGGTTCTCCGCTCTTCCTTTCCCATCTTTCTATCCATCCGAAAAGTCAGAAGAGTAGGAGTTGGAGTTGGAGTGAGCTTTTAAAAGATGAATTCCTCCCAAGAAAAGCAAGAGCGGAAGGTTCATTCGAAGAAGAAGATGCGGAGACGAAAGGAAGAGAGCAGCTTGTTTCAGAAAAAGGGAAATAGGAATAAAAATCCTTAAGTAAACATTCAACTAACGGAATAGTATGTATGATGGATTGAGCTGTTAACAAGAGCGTTCCTAACCCAACCCAACCAATTTTCCTCTTCTCTTTTTTTGCTTCATCTCTCAAGGAAAAAAATAACATGCCTTTTTGTCAAGAGAGATGTTGTGTAGACTAACCTATTTGCATTATGGAAGGAAACCAAGAAGCAACAAATTTTTTGGGGAAGTTGAGTCATTCATTGAAACTCATCCTCTGTTTGTCGTCAGTCATCATCACACATTTTCGTGTGTGAGAATAGAAAACTTAGTTTGAAGGAATTCCAATTTTTACGAGCCCACCACCAGCTCTTGACTTAGCCATTCACAATAATAACACTTTTCTCAAAAGTGTTGAAAATGACCAAACGTAAATTCCCTTTTTTCCACTCCCCATTTCTTTCCTCACTCATTCAACACAGTTATCTAGAGTTGCATTCTTGCTCTTATCATTTAGCTCATTCGACAAATAAATCGATGAATAGCACTTCAAAATGTTTAGGGGCAGAGGAGCTACTGACTACTGTGAGAAGGGAATGGAAGCCATCAAGGCCTCCGTTTTTCCTAAATACTTTGAAAATTGTTCAGCATTTTCTCAATATTTCTCTCTGCGATTTTAAACCTTTAAAAAGCACTTAAAATTCCGACAACAGTTTCTATTCACTCCTCATCTCATTTCGTAATGTGTTTCTTCAGAATTTTGAAGCAGTTTATTCTTTCAAAAAAAAAATCTATTTGGTGGATTGGATTGAGGCAACAGATGTAGAATATTGTTGTTTTTCTTCCGTCAACTGTACACATGGTAACATCTTCATCTTTGTGCATCAAGAAATAGAAAGAAAGTAGTGCGTAGGGTACATGGAAATGGACAATTTTGTTCCTTCCTAAAAAGAAGAAAAAATGGCTCACATGCACACAAGATCATTCAAAAAGAAAGTGAGAGAGAGAGAACAGCTCTAATATGATGCCATAGAAGTAAGATGCCGACAAAAAGAAAGTTTTTTTTGCTTCCCGCTGGCTGACTTTACTCGACTTTTTGCTTTTAGCTCCCATTATTTCTGAACATGACTCCTAGTTCTGCACCACTCTTTACTCTTCTTGCTCCACTTAAGTTTCAAATTGCTAGTCCGATCATGTTGGTTTCCTCGTGCTACACATACAACCATGTACAAGGTACAAGTAGTTTTTCTTTTGCAAAAATAAAAAAAACTACCGTGTTCCCAACTTCCCATTCACCTTCAGCATGTGTATTTATAAGCACACGGCACACATACATATATATTTCTTGCTCTCTCTACTGCTTGCTTACATTCTGATTACCTTGGAATCTGATGCGGTGGTGCTATGTTGGTGTGAGGAACAAGATGTTCTCGAAAAATGATGGAAATACTTGGATACTGGACGGGAAAATGGCAAACTATGACCAAGGCCAACAGAAAGCCGTTAAGGTTGGAATGAGGTGCTGTGCTACCAAAATGCGTTTTGGGAAATCCAAACAACTTTAACGTCAATATTCTTACTCTCTCATCAATTCCAAACTTTTGTCTTTACTTGAGAAGGTGTGAAGCTAATATATAATAACAAGAACACGCAGTTTTGTAGGGAGTAGAGTAACTGACACTATGAGTGTGTGTGACTACTAGACAGACCCAGTTCCCTTGCGTTACTTTTGAGATTCGCCAGTGTTGTGAAAATCTGGAGAGAAAGGAGTCAAAGCTCTTTCTGCACGCAATAAACCGAAACACGCACTCTTTGTCGTCTCAAGTTTTTGGAAAACCACTTTCCATGGTTGAGAAGCTCACATTTTTCACCATCCTCACCAGAAAAGATGGGGCAGCAAAGAAGAAGAAACAAAAAAAAAAGTGAATGTTGTGTGTTGTTAGAAAAAAGAGAGTGAGAGTGATGTCAATTCTTGATGGGAGTGGGATCGGTGTAATCCTTGAAATTGGAAACGGGAGAAAGAAGGCAAGTTAGCTAGATATATATATTCCTCTTTTCTTCTCTTCAGTGCATGCATCATGGACTCTAGTAATGGAAAATAAATTCGTATGATCGGATTATACTTCCTGTTGGACTCCAGAGGCATACCATGAAACTGGAAAGGAGAAAAAAACCAAGCCCATCTCAATCTCTACCTCTAGCCAGCTTATATGTTTGTAATATAGTAAAGAGGAAATCCTCTTTCTTTACAAAAAATCGATATACTACCGTGTGTTTTTCTCTCTTGACGAAAATAAAACTGACTTTTCCACTTGTTTCTCCAGAACTAACTAAAACTTAGCTGGAGAGAGAGAAAGACTGACGAGAGAGAGAGAGAGAGAGAAGCACTGAATATTTATTTGCTACTATCTATTCCTTTTTTTTTGCACTTGCCTTTAGTTGCAACCAAACCAAATTATTTGGGATTTTGGGGGGAGCAGAGGAGAGGAGGAGTGGGGGAATGAAGGAAGCCATTGTAATTAGAAGGGATTTCGGGTCTAGCGTAAAAAAGAGAGGATTATCTCATCTTGTGTTGTGTATGTGTGTCTACCACAGGATGGAATCCGGATAAATGAGCCAGGCACACGGAGTGAAAGAGTGGAAGTGTATGCCACCATGAAACCATCAAGAAGAACAAATGCCATCAATCTGCCAAACATGATATTTTTTTGGTTAAGTAGACGTGTTTATGCCTCATCTTGTTCGTATGTCGCTCCTATATGTATGCGTTTGCAAAAACGTTGAAGTGAGATTGAGTGAATGAGTGACTTGGAATGCGGAGTTTTGTAGTGAGTTTATTTGAAATGGCTCTTGTTGTTGTTTTTAGCGTTTTTGGTGATAAGCAGCACATTAGTAGCAATAAAAGCGGAGAGGAAAGAAGCAGAGGATAAGGAAACGAAGGATGACAATTGTTAGTTGGGATTGTCGTAATGGGCAAAAGAGAAGGAGAAGAGGATGTAGGAATGATAATGATGGCAAGAATCTACTTATGCACTACTCCCAAAGAATGTGTGTTGCTCCCATGTATATTATGTAAAAAGGACAAGATAAGCCGTTCTCTCTGTTCTCTCCTTTCTTGTGAGCTTGTTCTCCTTTGCACAAATTGCCCATCCATATTACCCAATCCAATACACATTGGATTGGATTGGAATGGAATGGAATGGAAGAAAGAAACCTCACAAAAAATATATAAAAGTATTACAAGTGCAGTCTTGCACTTCATCCATCTATTAGCATTAGCAGAAGCTCCAAGCCAAGAAAGGAGGAGGAGAGGAATTAAAGGGAGAAAAAAAGATTGTGATCACTTGACAAGTTTAAGGAGGAGAAATAAATGCAATCCTTCTTTCACATCATCTAATCAACTAACAAATTCTCCATTTTCTTGTTCACAAGCTTCAATAATAGAGTGTGTGTGTGTGCAATGAGGGAAAAAAATTATACACTTGAAAATGGAATTAAAAAAAGAAGCTCCGAAGCGACAATCATTTCCTCTTGTTCGACAATGTACAACAAGCAACTTTTTTCCTGATAAGACAAAAACGAGGACCATCCTTCTTCACATAGCATTTTTATATGAGAGCTGAATCACTCGCTTGTGTAAATGAATTATCATTGCCAATGGCATCATAAATAAAGTAGGATTGCTCTCCAAAAAATAATAGAAAGCTGAGAAAATAACACGAAATATTGATACAACAAGACAAAAGAGGATGCTCTTGCTCCTTTTTTCCTCTTTGATATCTCATTTCCTCCTACTCATCGTCATCATCATCCCTCCTGGAACTGAATTCATTAGGAAATCATATAAAAAAATTGTGATACTCTTGACAAACAAGAGCCTTCTTTCATTCACTTATGAAATACGTTTTAACTTTATTTTTTTTCGCCCGACTCCCATTCCTCCTTTTACAAAACATTTTCAAGTTATCTCCACAAAATGAAAAGCAAGCAGAGCAGGGGTAAATACATATTTATGCGTAGTATTTAGTTCATTCTCGAGAGAACAAAGGAAAATGGGCTCTTACCGTTATCCAGAATGTCCATGCTACTACTTCAATACACTGAAATAGTTGAGTCCATCATTCACAAGCTTATAGTAATACTTAGTAATTTATTGGTTTGTTTTGATGTCCCTAATTTGGAACAAAATATTTACGAAGCACTGCACCACCTCTTCATATATATTTGTATGGAGAACGGAAAAAAATTGTAGATAAATTTAGTAGTAGCACTGCCTGACCCCGAAAACAGAAGTTGCCTTTTTTTCTGGGTTGATTTGGCTGACGTAGTAGATACATGGATAATAACTCATGTAATTCACCGATGTATATAGCCTATTACATTTTTACAAATGTCATTTCATCAATTATGTATGGTCACATATGTCGAAAACATTCACTTTTGTCCATCAAATCATGATAATTTCCTTGTCTGTCTTGAAACTTTACATTACACACGACAAACTAGAAACTAGGGAAGAAAAGGAAGCACTAGTCAACCAACCACCAACTTGCCTATGTTTATTATTTGCATACAAAGGGAAAGCGTTGTACAATTGTAACATGTCGTTCATCATCAAAGTATGGGAAACGTGAGAAACTCTGAATGCTCCGTGTGCCACTCTGCATTCGTTCACATTATCAAAATTTGTGAAGGAAGCCAGACGAGACGAGAGGAAATAATGTGTGTGTGAATGTATGTGAAATATCTTTTTCCTTTGCAATGAAAGCTAGCATGCGAGAGTCAACTCAGAATCATCAGTCACAAAACTTTAACTGACAATGAGTTTCGCATTAAAAAAAACTTTTTGGACCGGGCTCTATTTAAAGTACATTTCCCTTGTTGTTAGCTGGAATGATCATTGGTGGAAAAATTTATGTTTGTGTAGTTTCTTTTGCTGTTATGTTGAGATGAGATGATGATGATGATATGACAATACTTACTCGCATTCTGCTATCACTTCATGTTCATCACGATGAGGCGCATGATAATAGTCTGCTCTTGGCTTTTGTAGTTGAATTCCACGTGCGATTACTTGGAAACATGAATAATTGTACGAGAAGATGCAACGTTTGTTTTTTTTCACGTAAAAGTGAAGTTATGCGTAAGACGCACTTTTACACTTGGTAATCTCCGTATCTACTACTTTGTTCACAGTTGTTTGGATGTTGCTCAAAAGCTGGAATTGTCAATTCTTGCACGAGGAACTAACGTCAGCCTCTTGCTCACATTTCACATTATTATTCCAGAATTGAGAAAATGACAAAAAGGCCGGTGAGAGGAATGGAGTTTGCGAGTGTGTGACAAGTTACGAAACTGGTTCTCCTTCCCTCACTCCATTTGTCCTGTCTTACGAAACCGTCCAATATTATACGCATATTATTATTACACTCTGTCTTCTCTCACTTTTCTCTGCCTCATGCTGCTCGCTCACACACACACAAATAAAGCTACAAATATTTTTGTCCTTTTATTTTGCTATAGAAAAAACTATGAAATGAAACTGTTCACCACTCTCCAAAGTTTAGAAATGAGTAAAAAATATTTTCGGTTTGAAGTGAACAACTCTTTGTTCCGTTGTGGAAGATGAAAGTGTGCATAATATTATGTATAATATGGGAGAGTTGATACAAGCACAAAGATTTCAGAGGAGCAAAGTAGCGTGACCCTTCTCGGAGAGCGGTGAGTTGGGAACTGAGCTGGATTTTAGTGAACACACTCACATCCTATCCCACATTCCCATTATCATCAGCATTGAGCTGCGAGTGTGTGTTCCTTTTTTGCTTTAGCTCTTGTAGCTGTTGGAGTTGGGGCAAAGCATTAGTAAAGGAGTCGAAAAAGAAAATTGTGTAGAGGCAACTTGATATAATAACGTGGTGAAGAAGAGAAGAACATTGGATTTTTAGATTGCAGCAAACGGAGAATCTCTAGCTAGACCAGACCAGACCAGACCAAAGTAACATGGTATGTTTTTCAAGCAATAGGATTGTGGAGGAGACCAGCAACCAGCATCATTTCACTTCTTCTCTCTCTCTAGTCAAACTTCAAACAAGGGCAAAAACATGTTTAGGTATATGAAATAAAATGTAGCAGTAGAGGAAAAACTTTTTCTTGGGCTTGCATTGCACTCTCATAACATAATATTCTCTTTTGCTTACTACAAAACTGTTGGTTCGTACGACGGCAAGAGCGAAACGTGAGTCTGATCCTGTTCTGTGTACGGTTAGCTCTGAACTAGACCTCACTTGTACACTGTAAACCGACTAAGTAGTATAACACAACACTAGCAAAAAAAGAGTTTCTGTTTGCTCCTGCTGCTGCTGCTATCCAACCTTCATTTCAGTTGCCCAGATCAGGCTTCCATAATATTCCTCAACGCAATCTCACTCGGTCGGTCCACCCTCCAACCAATTTTTTGTCCAGTTGCTCGCATATTATCTTGTTATATACAATCTCGTTTTTATTTCCACACGGTACATTCATCGGTGGAGTTTCCATCCCCGTGCATTCATGAGAAAGAAACCTTTTTATTGCAAGCATGTAACCATCCAGTGAGTTTGATTGGGATAGGAAAAACCATGTAGGTTTTTTGGATACATGATGCAAGAAAGAAGCAAGGCAAGGGTGTCCGTAGAGACTGCCACCCAGACTACGGCCTCCTCATCCCCCACCAACACATATAATGCATCTTAGAAAACGAGTACTCCTCTAAAATGTTCTCTTTCACTCTCCGTCTGGAGAAAATTATAAGGCTCTCTCATACCTACTCCCATCCTATTCCTATCGCGCTAGTAGTATTTTAAGCTTTGCAATGCAATCCAATGTCGTGTTCCTCCAAATAGAAAGGGAAAAGCAAAAAGGCAATGGCAATGCAAACGGCTTGCACCAAAAGGTTTCTCAACTTTCACATGGAAATACTGGGAATATGTAGATACTTGCGAGCAACCCAGTGTCTCTGGTACAAAGGCAACTTGCATAGAAAGTAAAATGTGTATAATATATATATGTGTGTGTGATGCCTGCAGAAACCCGAGCATTGCCGACTCCCTAACGTTTTTATATTCTGTTGCAAGCAAGCAAGCAAACACACACACGGCTCAATAAAATAGGCTTTTGTGTAAGTTAAGCCCGTATGCTATTGCCAAAGCCTCTTTATTTTCCATGTGTCCTGTCCTCCTGCCAAGATTATCCGTTTCCCAATTGACTTTTGTGTATAATTTGCTTGTTTCTCCCATTTCTACATGGAAAATACATGCATAAATGGATCCACAACGATTTATACTCATGCCTGGTCATCTTCATCATCCTTTTTCTCTCTATATCTGCCACATTTTCATTCTCTTCCACCTTTGTCTCTCGCCGTTCCTTTAATTGAGCCAAGTGTTCATAACCATCCTATTATGTTCATTGTATCATATCATATCACATGTCACACTTGACAAACTCGGGGAAAATGTCATGGTCAAGTGCATTCCCTCTACCTACGTTCATTCCACCGGCACCTCATCAATTATAGCCCGGGTTTATTGTTCAATGCGAGTTTAAAATTCGAATTAAGCTCCGGAAGGGATTGTCACCATTGCCCGTGTGCAATGTTGCTGACAAGGTCAAAAAAAATAATATGAGGAGATAAAATTATCCTGATATAACTCACCAGGAGAGCCAGAAAAAAATACAAGTTTAATGCTCAATCATCATGTTTTTTTTCTCCCGAGAAGACAAAGCCATTTGCATTTTTATTGCTTTTTACCACCACCTGGCTCCGGTTCCACCTGACACTTTGTCAAAAAATGAGAGAAAAAATTAACTTGTTTGCCAATAATTATTTTTTGCGTTGGGGAAGTCAGCAGGCTCCTGCGTCTTTAGTGTGAAAAAGTTATGAAAACAGCACCCACAAAATGTAAGTATTCAATGCAATGCAGTATTTTTTCGCTTGTTCAGGAGCAAGCCGCACATTCATACATATATTTTGCATGGGGAGAGAAATGGGAGAGCCCAAGTGGAAAGTGGAGGACTAATAAAGTTGTCATAAATTTTTCCATGCGCCGTGCCGTGATTCATATTAATTGTAATTGTGTTATATTACAACAACTTCTCCACTGAAATGAATGGATTATTTTCAACATGAAAGCCATCCATTTCTTGTGTGTGTGTGTGTGTGTGTGGAGCCACCTGCATTTCCACTGCCTTCTTTTGGTCTCCTCAACTCAAGGAATGACGACGATGCGATGGTATGAAATCCACAGTTTTCTCATTTCAGAAAACTCTTTGGAGCAGCCACGCACAAACACGCTCCAGCTAAAACTTGTTCATCTGGAGCCACATCCGTGTGAAGGAAAAAGGGATAAAAATGTGCAGTTATAATAACGATAATAATTAGCAGGAGGGAACGACGATGACGACAATAGTTGTGTTCGTCATGGTCATCATCACCATCCTCACATTTTTGCATACTTATGTATTTGCCGGGATTGTTTTTGTTTGTTGGAGTCGAGCCGGAGCTCTGGGTTTGGTGGAAGAAAGCCGTATATATAAATAATGGGGGTGCACAGCTTAGTTGTAGTGGCGGTGGTGATTGGTGATATGAAAATTTTCGCAAATTAAATTTTATGCTCAAGCATTGCATCATCATGAGAGAGAGAGGAGAAAAGAGAAGCAAAAAAGTTTAAAAGAAATGCGATGGCAATTTGCTTCTTGCTTTTCCTTTCCCCGTGCACAAGAAATATATGCATGAAATGAGAGAGGGCCGATTATACTGTAGAAATGGGAGAGTCATGCATGTTGCTCCTTGCTTCTTCTCCTCTCTAGTAATCAGATGGTCATATATCTCCGCTGTCTCTGTGTATGAGATTCCACCCGGAGCGTTGGAATGCAATAAATTTCACTCTGAACTGAAAAAATATTGTATGTAGAAGCAGACTACTTCTACTCTCTCTCAATAATGCTACAGCTAGCTACACCAGTCAACACACATTGCATTGCACACACTCTCTACTTTGCTCTCACAACCAAAAATTTCTAGTTTTTTTTAAATGTAGCGTTCCGTGTTCCCTCCAGCAAAACTCTGTGTTTTTTCTCTCTTGGATAACTATTCGAAATGCAGCTAATCGTAATCACAATCAGCATTTCGGATAGAAGGAGGAGTTTGGTTGGTCTGGCTTTAGGTTGGGAGTCATTGAAAGTGGTGCTGGTGGAAACCTGGTCACGTAGCAAAAGAGAGTGACGAGCGTTAGTAAACTATGTGGCGACAGTAATTAACTATCCTCTCCTTTTCCTCTACCTCCAACGGAAAGATTAAGGCTTTTCAGGGAAAGACAACATAACAGTAGTAGTAGAGGAGAATAGGCCTCCCTGCTCCACTTTTTCCAAGTGATGCATGAGCCTTATTTCTTTGAGAGTGAGTCAGTCAGCTTTTTTTAATGCAATTTATTTCATGATGCGATGGGATGTGATGTGAGAGTGATCTTGTGAATTTTTTCACCCACGTACTTTCCCCCTTTTTTTATTCAATGAAAAGAGACAAATGAAACTGGATCATCAACATCCTTGCTCTTGCTCTCCTCATCATCCACTCAAGAATTTTTCAACTAGCAAATAAAAAAAGATTGATAAAATAAATAAATTTTTAACTCTCTTGTAATTAGCATCCTGGCATCATCATGACATGCAAGAAGAAAGAGAGAAACTGTTTCATTTTTAAGTCGCTTGGCTCACATTTCATTTCACAAGTGGCTCATCATCGTCGTTATCATCATCATCAACATCATCCTTCCTTTTCTTTGGATACGTATTTTCCTATGCTATACAAAAAAGGTTGTCATTTCAAAGCCAGTGATGTGGAAGAAAAGGAGAAAAAATGTTGATTAAATTAGAGTGAAATATATATACAAAAAAAATGTAGCATATGCCCAAATTCTAATTAATTTTTAACAACGTACAAGGCAGATTGTCAAAGTACAGACTTTGTCAACCTGAAGTTTTTAATGAGGCTTCATTCACCAGACTTTTTGAAGCTTCGACAAACGCCCACAATATGAATATCAATAATAATAGTAAAACATTTTGTGTTTGGTGGAGCAAACATGGATGTCTCCACACACACATAAGAGTATGAGTTGCTCATCCTCTCCTGGACTTTGAAGATGATACGATGATTATGATATAAAAATGAAAACAAGTCCATAAAAAAGAATCAAGCTCATTTTTTTTTTGCAAAAGTGAATTATGCTCGGAAGATAATTGTAGTGGTTCCCTATGAAATGATGAGGTTGAGCTTTTTTTTCTCTCATTGAAATAACAATTGAAACAATGGAAATATGATTGTATAGTCTTTATATTTTACATAGTTTGCTGCTAGTAGTTACTAGAATTTAATTGGAGTGACGAGTAAGTCACACAAGGACTTTCGTACTTGGTACTGAATCGGATCATCATGCTCATTCACTCAAAGAAAAAGCCAAACTCTTGGGTTACCAGGTGAAATTTTTATGGGACTAACTGCACAAGTTTTTTTTTGTCAAAATAAATAGCACGCAAATGTATAATAAATATTATATGTATATATGTATGTATGTACTCTATAAAAAATAGCAGGGTAGGGAAAATACTTGAAGTTTTTTTTATATCTCATCATGTGTGGAGTGGTTGGAGAGGAAACGAGCTCATTTGTAAAATTACCTACGTGTATTTTTCATTACTCCCTTCAGCATCGAAACAAAAGAAGCCTATTTTGAGAGATCCCATATTCCACTTTTAAAACACATTTCTAGACTAATCAAGATTGGAAACATGTAGCCAAAAGCATATGTACATATATGTATATATTGATACTTTCCCATCTCATTTTCTGAAAAGTAGGACGACGAAACGAGGGGGACTATGGAGCAAAGAGATTGCAATTGCAATCCAATTTCTTGTTTTAGCATCAACTCATATTATGAAGGGAAGAAGAGGGTATTGTTTTGAAACATTGATTTGACGAGAGAAGCTAAATAATAATGCGAAGTAGTGAGCTAGATATACATACGGAACAAGAGGATGATCATCACATCACCATGAGATGAGGATTGGATGAACAATACGCTTCATTTCCAATATATCACACGGAAGCTGTTCATCTATCTATCTCCTCTCTCCCTTCATCTGACAATGAGACAAGATTACAAGCAAGAAGAAAAAACGAGGATGGAATGAAAGCGGAGACACAAAAATATGATGAGAGTGGAAGTGGAAGATACAATAGCAATAGCAGGACGTCTTATAGTTGGCTCTTGTTCCATCAGCAAGGATGACGAAACATGAAACAATTTCCATGAAAAATGTTATTCCAGAAGATGATGAAACAAGGGGAAAACTTACAATTTTCTTTTTTTTTCACTCGTCTACTTTTCTTCTCAATTGCTCTCTTGACATATGTATCGCCGAGCAGTAAGAAAAATCCAATTAGGCTGCTACTTGTCGCCTTCATCGTATGCAAATGGGTTTCAGCATTCCAGGTAATTTTCGGTCCAACCCTGCCCCAGGCAGAGGGAGGAGAAGGAGATGTCGCAATGCAAATGCTGCTATGTAATCTTGTTTCGCTGCCAAAATCCATGTTTTTCTCATTCACTCACACCAACTTTATCCCAGAATAAATGTGTGCATGGTTATGACTCACGTCAAATTTCTTGGGAAATAATCAATCAAGAGCGGACATTTCATTTTTTTGCTAACCATTTTCTCCTCTGTCTTTTCATGAATATTAAAGTATGATAGCAGAAAAGACAAGGCACAAGTTCAGAAATAGAAATGGCATCATCATCATCAAAGTCGACATCCCCATAAAACATTCAATCCAATAAACTATGTGTCGTCCTAACTTGAATGTATTATTGTAAGCGTCGTGTTGTTCTTGATGATGATGATGATGATGACCATCATCATCCATTACTGTCCATCCAGCTGTACACAAAACCAAAACGAATTAACATTTTTTATTGGCCAACTAATTTCACCGATTAAAAATGATAAGTTATTCATGTCATCAATGCTCATTTTATGTGGATATATACATTTTTAATGTATGTTCAGAAGGGACAGAGATGATGCAGCTGTGTACTTGCAACACCATACCAGTTCAGCCACTGGAATAGCGCATGCATTCATACATTCACTCACTTACTCATTCATTTGAGCTTTGGATAGTGATAACAACAAGTTTGTAGCCAGAGGTCTGTAGTCTGTACATTAACGAACCAGTATAGAACTGCGCTGCTGTTCTGTTCGGTTTCTCCAGAAAAATGTCAAACGACCAAAGCCAGTGGGCGAGTGTGAGTGCGACCTCTGATAAAAATTTTAATTGTCCACTTTATACATTAGTTTTTCTTCATACTGTCCTGTATAAATATATAGTGTGATGCGCACTGTTCAACTCCAAACCTAATGTGAGAGAAGTGACACGAAAGATGATGAAGAAGGAAATGTACAGTTGACATTTTTCTTTGAGGAGATAAAAACTTGTTTTAAGGGCAAAGAAAAATGTAGAAGTGGCTCTGTGTGTTCTTGATAATATTATTTATATGACTCATTTTCTTCCCTTTTCCAAATGATTCTCTTGTCAAGGACAACAAACTTGCAGTTATGCACACACCACACCAAACCAAACCAACATATGGGACAATACTCGTGATTATTGTGGAGCTTTGAAAAGTGTTTTCATTTCTATCAAAAATATTGAAATGACTGGCAGCTACTACAGCTACACTGTCTGGAAATGTGTGTAACAATATTGAGTAATGAATAATGAATAAGATGATAATGATGAGAGGAAATTAGAGCGTTTTTCACACCACGACATATAGTTCCAGCTATCTCTGTCTACTAATCTGTTTACCGGGGAGTATTAACCAAACCAAACCATACCAAACCAACACAACACCATTTTGTCTCCAAACATGAATAATATGGGTAAGTTGCTGGGGATAGGAAGGGTCGTCAATACAATATACATATATTTTCCAATTTTTTTGTTGTTGTGAAAGGAGCACTTGTAAAAACAACCAAGCGCAAGAATAACTTTGAGTGAGCTAACAAAACCTAACTCTGTTGATGATGATGATGGTTGCGTTGGGATTGGATTGGAATAGGATTGAATTGAATTGAGGTGGAGAGAGACAGGGCAGGAGAGAATAAGGACAAGGAGATAAGAAGAGAGAGAGAGAGAGAGAGAAGAATGTTTCATTGTTGTTATTGGATTGTGATATGGTGAATGGCCAGCATGTCACCCCTGAAATAATGTATGTATGGCTGTTAGCACTTACGCCTGAATTCCTTTTCCTATATGGTAGCCGCTACTCATGCGGAAATGACAGAGTGGGCCCTTGATGATGACAAAAAGAAGAACGGGATGCCCTTTTCAACAAAAAAATTATATGCTGAGTTCTGCCTTGGTTTGGCTACTACCACTACTCAACACCTTTCCCTTGCCTGACATGAGATGAGATGAGATGAGAGTGTGAAGCGGCAGCTTGTGTATCTCACAATCAGCTAAAAAGGTATCCCTCTCATTTGCGGATCCATTAAAATCCATATGTCACTTTTATTCGCACTTGAAATCATGTAAAAAAAGGTGAGACCAAACATTTTACTGGTTGTTCCAATGATAGATTCCCCGTAATTATTATCGTCATCATCATCACCATCCCCACTATCAACGTTTTCGTCGTCATCCTCATCAGCTGTCGTCATTCAAGCTCTCACACGCATCGCACTCCAGTAGTCCAGCTCAGCTTAGAGGGAAAAGGGACATTATTCCAGCGAGTAGAGTTGCATCGAGAATGAATCAGCAATTTCAATATTAATTCAAGTGGTCGGGCGGATAGAACGAGTGTGAAACATGGCATGGCAGGCCCAACAATTTTGGAGACTAAAAGCTTTTTCTGTCCTCTCATTGAAAAGTCAGTCATGTGCACAGGAAAAGCCTGCATTTATATCCATTCCATGAGCATACAAAAACGAGTCTGGTCTACATTTAAATTGTCTTGTAAACGCTGAGCTGCGAGCGGAGTCGTGTGGTGCTAACTAGCAAACAACTTGGAATAATGGAAAGGGTTGATGAAAAATTTTCCAACGTTGAAAACAAACTTTCCAACTGCATTTTTTACATTTCTTACTTTTTTTTACTTTGCGTATAGAATGAAATATCCTCATCGTCCTCCACCTCCATGCTTCTATTTACTGCTCACTTCTCCCACTGTGACGAAACGATGGAGAGTTTTGTAAACAAAGTGGAGTTAGTTTTTCGCTTTCCTCTGTGAGAGAAGCGGAGAAAGAGTATGATGAACGCCATCAATTTTAATTAGTGCCGTCAAAAGTGTAAATTAGATTTTGGCCTTGACTCCGATCCCAATCATGATCAGAGTAAAAAAAAGAGCACACATACTGAGAGAGCTTCCTTTTTGCATAAAAATAAGTACAACTTTCTAATCACCATTCTCTCTTGATGATTCTCATTCACGAGGAGAAAAAAAGTGATACAGAACCAAACCAGATATTCATCCAGCTCGAGCTCCATAATATTATTTAACAGATGGCCTATTCTTTGTTTTTGATGGTGGTGTGTGTTTGTGTGTGTGCTTTGCAAAGGAAAATAGCATTAGCATTAGAGGTTATTAAAGTAATCAGAGAGGAGAATAAAGCATAATATTGGCATCATACAGGGAACCCGCACCCGCTAACCATTTTCTTTCAACACAGGAAGCAGCTATGAAAGATGAATGGAAAAAGAGTAGAGAGCTAGCTCCTCTACTACCTCATGCTTCCCTTTCACACAAACAACAAATATACAAAACAACAACCAAGTTTCCCAACACAACAACACTCTCCTTTTCAAAGTTTTAGTCACTGATGAGGTAAGGTAATGTGCATATATTGAACTTCACGCGTTCACCACCACCAAACCATACCACCTCACCTTTTTACCTTATGTGTATATCATATATCATACATACATACATACACCTACTCACTTTTACTCTTGTATGCTTAGCCAAACTTAATTGGTGTGTAACTTGTCTAGCTTTAGCGCTTTCTTTCCACCAAGGAAGAAACAAGGGAACAGATTTTCACTTGGTTGCGCTTGTTGTATCTAAATGAAAACTTGTTAAATGCCCTCATTGCATCTGACGTGCATGCAATCTAATAAAACAGAATAAGGCAGGGTATATAAAAAAACGTTTTTGATTCGCTATTTGCGTGTCTTAAACTTTATGCTTTTTTAACTCTCTCCCTTGTACTTTGTCAGCCACTTTTGTTTTGTTGATCTCATATGCTCATGCTATGCATGCCATATTGGACTCCTGGACATTGTGACTCTGACTTGTGGACATGGACTCGGATTTTATGTACTCCCTTTTCTGCCCTTTCTCGACCTTTACCGTTTTACACTCTCAAATACTTTCAGGCTGGACTCTCCCTCTGTTGATATAACGGAGTTGATGTATTGCGTGTGCAAATGAGTCAACTATTCTTTTGCATGCATGGATCAATGTGGAATCTACATTTTTTTCTGATGCACTTCCCCACTACGTACTTTTTATATATTTGGTTTACTTCTTTTTCTTAACATCCCTTATTTATTTAGTTGTACTTTTTTCTATATCAAATTACACAACTTGTGTCGCAATTCATTTCCATTTTTATTTTCTCAAACATAAAACAATGAAAAGTTGAGAGAAAAAATAATAAATGCAAAAAAATAATTGTTGATGGATATCATAATCCGCACAACCACTTGAGTTAGTTGACTCAAAGCTACTCATTTCATTCTCGGATTGTTTTGCATTTTTTTATTGAGCTCTTTTTTTTAATGGTTGGTGGGGACTTTTTGAAGTCGCAAGTAAGTGCCTGATTTATTGGCATGGCTACGTCGTCCTCGTCATCATTTTATGCGCGTTGTTATATGAATGTAATGCAGATGCTTTTTGCCTTTCTCTTCATTTTACATCGTACAATTGAACGGTGCAATGTGTATGGCGTGGATTTTTTTTCAATAATCGTAATGGCTCATCAATCAACACGCCCATCAACTTTGAGACTCTAAAAAATGCAGAGGCAGACAAAACATTTCCTCTCGCTCCTGTTTTGCTTTGTGTCGGGCTGAGGAATTGATAAAAATAGTGGGAATCATGATGATGGCATGGCATTGGCAGTGATGCATCAGCATCAACACTTGCTACATTTACAATGAAAAGCAAGATGAAGAATAAGACCAAGGGAATATATTATTCAATTTTTATGAATCACCCTCGCTCGTCGTCGTCCTCATCCTCATCATCACTACAGTCCCATTTGGTTACGGGAAAATGATGCAAAAAATGATAGTCAAACTCAATACTTGAGCCATTATTGGTTTCCTTTTCCTCCTTTTTTCATTGTTGTCAACCATCCTCCTTCAAAAGAAAATGATTGCTTGAATGTATTACATTATCCATAAGTAAAAGCCTGCAGTTTATCCAATTCTCTCTATTCAAAATACAGAAACATTATGATACTCCTTCATAGAGGGTTTAATGGGGGGAAAATGGACACTACAACCATATGTGGTGATGATAGGGATAAACACGAAAAATGTTATTAAAAAAAGCCACTTTTTGATTTTAATTGGCATGAGAGCTCACAATAAAACGGAGTAAAAAGATTGAGAGCAAAAATCTAAAAAAAATCTAAAAAGGCCCCGTTTCCAAGTTGGAATGGAAGGAAGCAAACGTGAAGTCTCTAGTAGGAACTGAAGCAGGAATCACAGTGCGTTCTATTGCATTTTCGTTGTCACCTGACACGATTCCCTTGTTATTCCCGAGATTTTTTTTTGTATATGGAGGGATGGGTAGGAGTAGGAGGAAGGAGCGAAAGAAGAAAAGAAATCGTTCATTGTATATTTTTTTTTGTAGAGTAACGTAATGTAGCGTCTTTTTTGTATTCCACAAGGAGGAAAAGGGGGATTTTCCGATTTGGGTTGCATGCACTACCTTATAAATAAGTAATGTGATGGGGCTAACTAAGTTTTCTCTCTGGAAAATATGACAAGGAGAGGAACAAAGAAAGATTTTCTTCTTTTTGTGGCAGTGTGCTTGGAGGAGTTA
This sequence comes from Orchesella flavescens, assembly GCA_964034955.1. NCBI lineage: Eukaryota > Metazoa > Arthropoda > Collembola > Entomobryomorpha > Orchesellidae > Orchesella > Orchesella flavescens. The sequence goes on from OZ035953.1 coordinate 53,768,278, forward strand.
GAGAGTCGGAATCCAACCGCTCTACCACACCATACCACCACCTTTGGAAAAGAAGCTCATCTGCAAGAAAATGAAAATGAGATTGGAGGAAGAGAGAGAGAGAGAGAAACAAGGCAAGGTTTTTGGTTGCTCATCTCTTCTCTCCGTTCTTCCCCTGATATGATCTTGTGGCGGAAGGGAGAGAGGAGAGATATGAACAACATGTAGTTCGTCATCGTCGTCGAAAGACGAAAAAATCAGAGAAAACAGCCGGTGCAATATTGTGTGGAGCATCATTTCAAAATTGTGAATTTTCATTTGGAGAAATGATTGTATGTATATCCTCTTGTTCTTCGTCTTCTCCGTCTTGTTCCCCCCTGTTTCCCGATGAAGACGGAGAAGAAGAAGAATTACAAATCAAATATTAATGTGGTTTTGCTTGGCGGCACGCTCATGTGATATATATAGAATGAGGACGTCATCATCCCCACATAAATATACATAATAGGTACATCACATTGCAACATATAAGCTTACTTACTTACTTACCTACCACCACCGTCGCATCCCTTATAACAACTTGGATCCAACTCACTCCAAAGATATGTGGAAGTGGGATGGAAAATGAGTGAAAATTTCTCTTGCTTTCTCTTCGTCTCTTGTGCATAATATGGATACGTAGGTATGCATATATGCGTAGCAATGTGTGCGGGATGTGATGTGAGGATGGGAGGAAATTGTCGGTTTTTCCTCTTTTCATAGCCGACCTAATGTGAAGTCGAGGGGAATAAAAAGAGGAGAATATTACGGGGAAAATATCAAGGTTGATCACACCTTGGGTGCGATATATTCTTCTTATACTCCATTGCATCAATCCTTTCATTTCTCCTTAAATCCACATGCACCCGACCAACCTTTCCACCATTATTACATCCACTGTTGCACTCTACACTCTACACTCTCTCCTTCCATTTTCTCTCATTGTCAGTTTGTGACTCCCAAAAAGGAAGAGAGGAAGAAGAAGAAGAAGCCCACTTCATTCACTGATAAATATTATGTGCATTAACATTTTAAGCCCTACAGCTACTAGATTACCTAATGTACTTCTCAGAAATCTACTTGCCTCCGTTACTCTCTTCTCCCTGCCTTACTATACTATTATACCATCCCATCAAAGCAAAAATGGGACCGTTGAGAATATTTCCCAGTAATTCCTTTCTGATTCTTTCCAACTCCGTCTTTTAACTCATTTTAAAAACATTTTCCTCATAAAAACTCGTACTTTTCCAAGACTCTCTGATGATTCTGATTTGACCCTGCCCAAACTAACTCCAAACTGGTGCAACCATTTCCCTGAATTTTTTGTGTTTGACAGTATCGCTTTCCTTCCACAATATTTTGTTAATAAAAATTGATCACGACAGATTTTGTGACATTGACATCACATGATAAAGGAGAAGGGGGTGGGAAGCAAAAACCACCGGGTTGTGGTTTCCATTATGTGACTCTGTTTTTTTGGAGAAAAAGAACAGTTTCGACGTTGACTTGAGTCCTCTCATCTAATGGTAATATCTATGCGTTCACTAGTTCATTATAATCTTTCTCTCTCTTTTCGTTCTCCTTTTGTTCTCCTTACACTATTTTTTCAACTCAACAAGCAGCAAGCAAAAGCGAAAAAAAAGAGGAGAATGATGATGATGATGATGATGATGAATCAAGGAAAAAGACAACAACAACTGTACAAAGCTAGGAATGAATGGAGGAACTGGAATGCAAAAGTCATTGGTAAAGCATGAGAAGAGAAAGTAGATAGTATAGAAGAAAGAAAGATAGGGAACTCCGATTTCCAGCCCACCGACTCACTACACACAAAGTTCTTTTGCTTTTTTTTCCTTTTTCTTGGAAGAAAGAGCCACCCTTTGTGGAAAAGAAAATCAGTGGAAAAAGGCTCATTAAAAACTTTGGGGAAAAATACAAGGCGTGAACGAAAAAAAAGAAACAAGAAATGGGAAAAAGAAGAGTGTAAAAATAGGAATAGAAAGGGGAGGGAGGGAGGTTTTCAAAAGAAAAAAAGAAAGTAATGCTTGCAAAACAGACAGGACTCTTAGTAGTTCTCTCTTTTGGCAGTTGCACTTGGGGGAGGAACACATTTGAATGGAGATATGGCAAGGAGCACACCAAAATCGGGAAGAAACAAGTGATGAAAAATCGAATTTTATTTCCAAATTTTTCAACCCATCTCCATCTTTTCCGGGTGGAAAAAAAGTTTTGAAGAAATGAGTATTTTTTTTCTGAGAATAATAGTTGCATTGGAAAGTTTTTTGATTATAATTTTTGAGTTGATGGATGCATCCGTCTATTACACGACTTAATGCCTGTTTACTTGCGTTGACTGCTGCTCAACTCTCAGCCAGCTCCGTTATTTTTCCCTTTTGTAAACTGATCGCTTTGACAAATTAGCTAGCTAATTGCAAAGAAACTCTCTCTTCTTTTCTTTCATCTCATCGGATCCTACCTCATGATGATGGTGATGATCATGAGCATGATGACAAGGAAAGGGAAAGGGCTAAACTAACTCATTTCCTCGTCAAAATCAGTCACTAGCTGAGAATGCAATGCAGTCCCATGCCAAGCCATATGTCTTGACAAGAATCCCTTTGACAAACTCTTTTTTTTTTTTGGTTGACGTTCTCCATCCACCTCCAAAACATATAGGATAGATTTCTCCTGCTACTACTCTTCTCATCAACTTGACTTGACTTCGTCAACTCACATGCGACACAATAAATGACTCGCTCTCCCTATTTCTTTTATTTTCATAAGAGAAGAGTCAAAAATGAGAGGAGCTGGAGTTTATTTTTTTCCTCCCGAAACAAAAATTCTAATTTCTAAGCAGCAGACTTGGAGATGAGAAACGGCGACATGCGGAAAAGAAGCTTAAGCTTTTAATCGCTTTCGTTTTTGTCTTGTTCTTATTTTTTCCCTATTTTTCATAGTAAGTTAAGTTGTGCATTGCATCGTCTCTGACTCGTCTTCGTCTTCGTCTCCAAACTCCACCTTACTTATTTCCCCTTTTCCTTTTGACGTGAGCCATCAACCACATCATATTACCGTTCACAATACCTTTTCCTTTCCTCTTGTTGGCGGAAGAGTGGAAGTGAATGTTGTGTGTGTGCATGTGTGTTTGTGTGTATGTACATATTGCATTGTGTAGGTTGGATTTGGTTGGCAGTTATTGTATGCAGAGTGGAGGAGGTGGAAATTGAAGGAAGGCGAAGTGGGACCATTTAAGAGGGAGATGAACAAAAATTTCCATTTTCAAGCTTAGAAAAACTCTGGCAATCCGCTTTCATTTCATTCACCTGAACTCACTTGAGCGAAGCCGAGTGAAGAACTGGCTGAGGACCAGCAGACTCAGAGAGAGACGAGAGACGAGCCTCTTTCCCATTTTCTCATTTTCTAACAAAAACGACGATGCAAAAGAAAAGAGGAGTGGAAAGGAAAGGAATCGGGGAGCTAAAAAAAAGTTGGAAAATTGAAAGTGAGTCATGGCTTTTGAGCGAGTGGCATGGCACGACAACTAATTTCATATTATATGCATGCATAGACACACACACACTCGTAAGTACATTCACCAAGCGCCACACACACCTTCACATATGACAAGATGGGAAAGAAGCAAGAGCAAGCACAACTCCGACCATGGACTAGGCTCATTCACTCATCCAGATCAACTTCATCAGCTTACATTGCTCCCTTTCTTTCTAATTTCCTTGAGAAAGAAGATGAAGTGACAAAGGCAAGGAAGAGAAACCATTAAAAAGCTAAGGCGCTTTGCTCCTCTCTCTCTCTCTTCGAATATATGCATACGGAAGAAATTCAGAGTCAGCAGCTCTTTCGTGCTTGTCAAAAAATCTGGAGAGTAAATCAGAGTATGTAAAACCTTTCCCATATCTTGATGACGATCAACCTTTTCTTTCCCCCTGGTCTCTCACTCTCTTAGAAACATTTATTATGTTGGCTATTGTAATGTATGTGTGTGTGTGAGGTATGAGAAATCATAGACCGAGGTTAGCACGCTTTGTGTGTTCTTTGCCTAGTGTACTTTATTGAGTGAGAGTGAGATCAGGAATGAGAGAATATGAACAGAGACATGAATATAAGTATAAAGGTTGCTTGAGTGGTTCAAGGCTGAATTAATAAAAGGAGAGTGGCGCGGATGCCACGGAGACAGTAAACCTGCATATATAATAAGTGACCTCAATAGGATAATATGATTAATTTAGATGATTTAAATTATTAGAATATTCAGATATTCTACATTTTCCTCCTTCCTACTTTGAACATACATCGAGATAACAAGAAAAACTAAATTGAATAAATGTGTAAAGTAGGTTAATTGATGGATGGAAAAATCTCAGGCTGGATGTGAAGCTGGATTCTCTTGGGTCTGGTCTAAGGTGGGATGCTGCTGAGTGAGAGCGATTCGCATTTGATCCACATGTCGCTTAATTGTAGTGTCTCCAACTTTGATGCTGTATGAGACGGGACCAGTAATTTTCGTGACGACGCCCAATGACCATTTTTCCTCCCCTCGCATGTAGGTTTTAACCCACACGGATTGGTTGAGGTGGAAAGAACGTGCTTTTACACGCTTGTTGTACCCCTTTTCCTGCTGCAACTGGCTTGCTCGTGCTGAGGTGGTAATGTCAGGGTGGAGTACATCCATCAAAGTGCGGAGTTTACGGCTTTGTAAAATCTCTGCAGGGCTGGCATTGGTTGTTGCGTGAGGAGCCACACGGTAAGAGATGAGAAAACGCTGAAGGCGGAGGTCAATGTTGGTGTCTGATGCCTTCATTGCTTCTTTAAAGGTGCGAATAAACCTTTCAGCTTCTCCATTAGTGCGTGGATGATACGCTGATGAGAGAGAGTGCTTGATGCTGTTGGCTTTACAAAAGTTTGCAAATTCACCTGATGTGAATTGTCTTCCGTTATCAGAAACAATCTGCTCGGGTAATCCAAAACGGGAAAATGTCTCAAGTAGTCGGTGGATGACGGCTGTGGAGGTGGTGTTGTTGTTCATACAATACACTTCTGGCCACTTGGAATGTGCGTCCACTATGATGAGCCACATTTTGTTGAGAAACGGTCCAGCAAGATCGATGTGAAGGCGCTGCCATGATTTTTCTGGGAAGACCCAAGGGTGAAGAGGAGCGCTCGGAGGATTTGCTGCTGACTGTTGACATGATGTGCAAGACTTGGCCAAATCTTCAATGCTTTGATCAATTCCGGGCCAATACACATGCTGACGAGCTATTGCTTTCATTCTGACAATTCCAGTATGGCATTCATGTAACTGCGTGAGGATGCGTTGAATGAGTGCGGAGGGGATGATTACTCTAATTCCCCACATGAGGACTCCTTGGATGATCGTAAGTTCATTACGGCGGATGAAATAGGGTTGTAGTTGTTTATCTTCATCACTGAGTTTAGGAGGCCACCCATAGGATATTAACTGGAAAACTTTTGATAAGATTGGATCCTTTGCTGTAGCTTGTTTAATTGTTGCTGCTGTAACAGGGAGGATATCCACTTGTTGATTAGCGAGAAAGTTGATGCTACTTTCCATGTTGCTAAAAGTATCATTGTTGTTGAGAGAAGGTGGAGGTAGACGGGAGAGAGCGTCAGCGTTGCCGTGATCTTCACTTTTCCTATAAACAACTTCATATTGAAACTGTGATAAGTACAAGCTCCAATGATGTAGTCGTGTTGCAATGAGAGGGGGAAGGTGAGACTTCGGGCCAAAGATGCTGAGCAGTGGTTTATGGTCTGTTACCATAATAAAATGACGTCCACAAAGATATTTATAGAATTTCTTGATTGCAAATATGATTGCAAGACCTTCTTTTTCAATTTGGCTGTAGTGGCGTTCGGTGTCGGATAAGAGTTTGGATGCAAAGGCGATGGGTTTTTCTACACCATTATCTTCCTTCATGAATAAAACGGCACCCAATCCGATTGAACTGGCATCACAGCTTATTCCAATTTGCTTTTCCGGTTGGAAATGTGCAAGAGTTGGACTGGTGGTGAGGAGTTGTTTGACAGTGTTGAGAGCTTTTTCGCATTGTGGGCTCCACTTAAACTCCGTATCTTTCCGTGTAAGTCGATAAAGTGGCTCACAAATGGTGGAAAGATTATTAACAAATTTTCCGTAGAAATTTACTAAGCCAAGAAAAGATTTCACCTGTGTAACATTTGTGGGTGTGGGGATGCGGAGAATGGTCTGGACCTTATCAGAGTTGGTTTCAATTCCACTCCTTGAGATAGTGTGTCCAAGGAACTCGATTTTCTCCTGTAGAAATGCGCATTTGGAGGTGGATAACTTGTAGTTGAAATGACGCATTCTTTCAAAAATCTGATGGAGGTGGGTGATGTGATCAGGATCCGTTAGTCCACTGGTGATAGCATCATCTAGAAATGAGCCGGAACACGGGACATCTTTCAGCATCATATCCATAAATTGCTGGAATATGGCTGGAGAGGAAGCAATACCTTGTGGCAAAACATTATAACGGTAAAGGCCACGGTGGGTATTTATGACAAGAAACTTTTTGGAGGAGTCGTCTATTTCAATCTGGTGATAAGCATTGAAGCCGTCAAGTTTTGAAAACTTGTTTCCACCTGCTACGTTAGCGAGAATGTCATCTGGGATGGCAAGAGGGTACTGGGTAACACATAACTGAGAGTTGACTGTGTTTTTAAAATCTCCAGTGATTCGCACACGTCCGTCAGGTTTAGGCACGACAACAAGCGGTGACGCCCATTCGCTGGTGTCGACTTTGGTAATGACTCCGGTAGTTTCCATTTGATCAAGTTCACGATCCACTTTTGAACGTAAGGAGTAAGGGATGGGACGAGCTTTCAAAAAGCGGGGTGTTGCGTCATCCTTCATGATGATGTGAGCCTTAAAATTTTGAATTCTATCGGCTATTGTGGGTGTACGGAAAACGTCTTCGTACTGCTGAAGGAGTGACTGGAGCTGTGCTTCAGAATTTGATTTGACGTTGTTGCACTGCTGTTGAATTTTGTCCCAATTTACTTTAAATAAACGAAGTAAATCACGTCCAAAAAGGGATGTTCCAACACTCACAGGGATGTTGTAGTTTACTTTTTGATTGTTGTGCTCAAGTACACATTGCAGGGCTCCTTTTGGTCGGAAAGTTGCTTTGGTGTAGGTTCTGAACACTAAATTTGATTGTTGGAGCTGTGGTGACATGAGAATGTCTCTCCAGAAATCTTCTGAGAGGATGCTGGTTTCACAGCCAGTATCCAATTCCATGGTGTGTGGATGACCATTTATGTTGACGTCGACTGAGATAATTTTCTCCTTATTTGTACTCACGTTGTTGAGGTCAACGATGTCAAGGGTGAGATGATTGTTATCACTCGATTTGTTGCCCTTACGACATGCTGGTGCAATGTGCCCCATAATACCACACTTAAAACACTTAGAGTTTTTGTGAGGACACTTGCCACGGGTGTGTTGATCAGAATTACAACCGGAACAAGTAGTAGCTTTATTTGTATTATTTTGATTATTTTGCTTGTTACCAGTTGGTGATTGATTCTGTTGATCAAGCTTCTTTGGTGCTGTCGATTTTTTAAAATTATTTGACTTCCCGTTCCCCTTGCCTGGTGAAGAGGGTTGTTGATGAGACCTGAATTGGGAAGTTTTGTTGACTTGATCGCTTGAGGTCGGACCTGAGGGGGGCTGCTGTTGACCACGAACAAGGGCGGTAGATTTTGCTGCTGATTCCTGGGCTAGGGCGGCTTGAACAGTATCCTTGAGATCAATGTCGTCATCTTTAGTGAAGATTCGGCGTTGTGCTGATTCACTGGATAACCCAAAAATGAATTGGTCACGAATACGTTCTTCCAATTTGTCTGCAAATTTACAATGCACAGCGAGAGTGCGGAGAGCTGCTAGGAACTCGTTAACGGATTCTCCAGATTTCTGTTTTCGTCCAGCAAATTTATATCGCTCAGCTAGTGCCTTGGGGGCGGGTTTGAAGTGGTCCATTAACTTGGTCTTCAAGTCACTGAGATGACATTCTGAAGGCGTTTTTGGAGCACTCAAATTTGACAACAAGGTATAATTTATTATTCCAATGGATGACAAAAATATGCCCAGGACACGAGCTACGTCTTTGGTAAAATCAAACCCATTGGCCAAGATATAACATTCGAAAGTGCCAAACCACATTTCAAAATCATCTCTTGTTGAGTCAAAAGGTTGGAGATAGCCGATTGTACCGATTGTTGTCATTCTGTACTTCTTCTTTTGCTTCAGCAATGGAGGAGCAGTGGAGGTAGAGGAAGTTGTAGGTTTTTTAACTGGAACAGAGTCAGAATCCACAACAGAAGTAGTATCTGATTCGGATTCTTCTGGAGGCGTTGTTTCAACTTTAACAGTTTCACTTTTTTCAGTATTTTCACTCATTTGAACGAAGAAATAGCTTCTTCTGATCTACCGGGGTAACTAGGTACACGTAAAACAAGTGCGTAAGTACACAAAATAACCGTCTTCGCCAAAATGTAATGTATGTGTGTGTGTGAGGTATGAGAAATCATAGACCGAGGTTAGCACGCTTTGTGTGTTCTTTGCCTAGTGTACTTTATTGAGTGAGAGTGAGATCAGGAATGAGAGAATATGAACAGAGACATGAATATAAGTATAAAGGTTGCTTGAGTGGTTCAAGGCTGAATTAATAAAAGGAGAGTGGCGCGGATGCCACGGAGACAGTAAACCTGCATATATAATAAGTGACCTCAATAGGATAATATGATTAATTTAGATGATTTAAATTATTAGAATATTCAGATATTCTACAGCTATGAATATGCATTTCTGACAATCCCTCACTCATAAATACCTGCTCAATAGCTTAAACTTGTGAAATCGGATTGTGTGTGTGGAAGGCGATTAACGAGCCCGGGCTTATGACGACAGTGCTCTTCCAAGTGTCAAAAATATACTCATTCCTAAGTAGACATCCCTTCAACTTCAAACGTGGGGATGTGGATACGAAATTCAACTTTGAACTTTCCACTCGTTTCTGTTTCTCCACTGTTTTTTGTTCGTTGCTATGAATATTGCCACTCACTCGTGGTTCATGAACGTTGTATCGAGTCCCCGTCTTATTGCGAGGTTCGTCAGATTTGGAGAAAATAGAGATGATAAAAGGAATAAGGAGTGATTTTTGTTTTGATCAAGTTTCCTTTTCTCTCCATGTCCTCAGCGATTGTTATTATTAGCGTTGCCAATAGAACCCACAATTATGATTATTTTCCTTTATGTCCCATCAAAGGATGTAATGATGAGTTATTTTTCTCAACATGATGACCATACACTCGTTAAAAGCAGCAGGAGTCTTTCTCTCGAGTCTGGCGGAGAGTGGAGTTTATCCATCCACAAAAATGAAGAGGAATTAAAGGGAGACCAAGACAAAAACTAATTGCACAACATTTCCTGTCTTCTGCTGGTAGTTGTACAGAGAGAAAAGACATTGAAACCTGTGGGAAGCTTCCGCTTTTTGTTCCGCTCCTCTCAAGCTAATGATGGGCATTGTGTCAAACTGGCAATTAGGAATTGCACACAAAAAGAGAACTGGAAGGAATGAGCTCATCCTATTTTCAAAGTTGGTTTTTCCTTTGGTACTCATTGTCCAGTATAGTGACTACTCCTGATTTCAGTCTAGTTGCTGAGAGTTAGTCTCCCCCAACATCGTCATCATCATCATCATTTCATGGTAGTCATTATGAGCAAAAAAAATATATATTTTTTTCTTCAAAATGGCTTAAAGACATGTTGACTTTATGTTTCTTAGAAACCTATTTTTAAAAAGGCCTTGGGCCAAATAATCACCGCTTTCTCCATGAAAATACGTCAGTCATCTGCAAACACTCGCTCAAACATAGTAGGTGCGTGCAAGCATGCATCACACATATGGTGGTCGCTTACCTGGTTGAAGAAAATTGTGTATCACTCAATTGGAATGAAATGCTCACTTTTTTTCATTGTGATGTGATGTTGGGCTCTCACTTGGGATAAATACTGAAGGAAAAAATGGTGACATGTGACATGACGCAAATAAAAGCAGTTTCACGCTGTGTCTACACACACCTCCTTCTTGTTTGTCTTTTTGTACCAAGTTTGCTACATTTTCACTTTCATGAAATGAAATTCCCACAACGAAACAAGGAGCTTCAACTATTACTTCCCGGTTTGATTTCTTGAGCATCGCACAAAGATTTCTATTGAGACTTCCTCTTTTCCCTTCCTTTCCATATGGATGTTTTAATTTTCCACCTGAAGTCTTTTCACTTGAAGAAGGAGAAAGGAATGGGAAAGTAAACAGAGCCGCATCTAACACACAGCCTGTTTGTTAGATGTGACGTGAGCTCATGTGGGAAAACAAATACATTTTTTTTGCAGCTAGAAGAGAAACGGATGCCCAAGATATTTTTTATTGGATATGGTGGTTTCTTTGCTAGATATTTTTCATTAGATACATAATATACTGAGCCGACAATAAGATAGGTTTCTAGTGACTGCTCGATGCTCTCAACTCGCATTTTATGATCAATTGAAATCCTATATTTCAGATAAGTATATATATGGCGGTGTGCAACTTTCAACTTACCCTCCGCTGGATTTTAGCTTTTTAGCTCAACCCCTTCTTTTCAATTATGATTTGAGTGTTGTTTTAAACCGCAGTCAAATTTAACTGTATTTTTTAGAGAGGATTACTATTCCCATTTGATATTGAATACGATGAAGTCTAACTTTTCAATATCTAGCATTTGATATGAATGCTTGAAGTGAAACAACTAATCCCTTTCAAGTATATACTTTGCCTCAGGTTACCCTCAAAACCTCAAGTTTTAGCGATATTTTAGGAGAAAAACATGTTTTTGTGGGGTCCACACCATCATCTTGTCCGTCTCAAGGGACTCTTCTTGAAGAGTGAGAAAATGTGACAAAAAGTCATGAAGAAGCTGCCTCTCTCCCTTGTCTCTCTCTCTCTCAACGTGGCTATTTAATGTGGATATGTATCCTTCATATCCTACTACCACCACTACTTTCCACTCTTTTTATACAGATTCTAAGGGAAAATGAGTGTGGTGGAGGAAGAGGACAGATGTGTGAACTTGTCATGTCTCGAGAGACTCTTGAAAAACCACCGTGAACCATCTTCTCAATTTCCTAATAATATTTTGTCAAAAGGGTGGAATCCTAGTGGTGGTTTGGTGTGGTGTAAGGTTACACTCAAAAAAACCATTTGAATGCACCATATTTATTTATTTTCATTAGTAGCCAGCGTGAAATCATCATTCACGGGACAACAAAACACATTGACTTGACAATTCCCTATAATTTTTTGAACAAAGGATTGGCTTCATTGTTAGATGATTTAGGTACGCAAACAATATATAGAGAAGCCTCTTATCTTTTTCCATCTTTCTGAAAATGGTCAAAAAGTGTATCCCCAAAAGAGGCTTCACGTCGGTTTGAGGAAACTGCCAAAAAACGTGAGGGATCTGATCTGATGTGAAGAGTCATGCTTGACATGACATGCTTGTGCAGTACTTTGATGAAACTGAATGGATTAGATGACGCATCATATAATCATTCATGACAGCTTTACTATGTAAACATTTACTTTTGTAGGAGCAACTAAAACAACTCCAAAATTGACTTAGCGTGGAGCTCCATATTTTTTTTGTTTAAGGTCTTAATGCAATAATGCGAGACGTAACGATTGTTGAACACTGACGCTCTTTTAAAATGATGAAAGGTTGTCCTTTGCATGCCCATCAAAAATGTTGACCCTGCCCTGGGACAATTTTACCAAATTTTCGAAACAAAACATCACTGAACCAATACTTTTTAAGTTAATTCGTTTGATGCATTGGGAAAGAGTTGGCTTTAATACATAATTAAGTTTGTGAAAAGGGGTAATTCGATTGGTCAGTGAATAAATCCTTTCTGTTTATTTTTACTTCATGGTAATAGAACAGCTTTAGAAACATCATATCATAATCCGATGACCCTTCCATTGTGCTATTTTTATGTCGGCACGTAAAAATCAAAATCAAACAGGAGATATTCAAATTTGCTTTAGTGATTAGTTTAGTAATGAATTTATTTTTTAGTTGGAAAACAAGCATTAACAAGCAGTTGTCAATCTAATGATGATTCATCCATGGATGACCACTATTTACAAAATTAGGGAAAACATAGAAACTTAGTTATCATCAAAGTATAAATATAGAGTTTGATTGTAAAATCAAAGCTCACTTCTTTTCTTGCATTCTTGTCATATCTTTGGTAACTCAACCGTTACATTGTCAGCTCTACAAATGCTGCCTAAACAATGGAGAAATGTTTGAATAAAAAAAAAGGAAGCGTGTTGAAATTGTCGGAGTAGAAAACAAAAGTGAAATGGTCACTCTCTCTCTGTTCTCCCTCTTCATTTTAAAGGCAATATGTAGTAGACTCACGAAGAAAACAGGAGACCATTTTCAACTCTCTCCCTGCCCTGCCATGCCATTTCATTAAAGTGTTGTCGTGCCTGCCTGCCTTCCTCTCTTCATTTCCAAAAGCCAAGTCTATATACATCTCCGTCATTGAGCTCTGAGAGTGAAAAAAGTTTTTTTTTTTATATATTTTTCTGTGTCCGTGCGGACATTTCTTCGTTTTGATCAAGTTCCCATACATTTTGCGTTGACTTTAGTGCTGTGGTGGTGGTGGTGCGGTGGTTACAAAAGTACACAACGCACACACATATATAGGACGAGACGGCTTGATGAGGCAACCCCTTCCGCATGAGTTCCCTTTCATTGAATGACGAAAAAATATTCTCTCTTGGTTCAGTGGGCAAAACCCGTTTGTTGTTTTTCTCTCTGTTCTTCTTCTCCAAGCTTCTCTCTCTCTTGACAAAAGTCCGGCTCACTCTTCTCTTTGTACAGTTTTCGTAATTGTGTACAATTTCCAGCATTTACTTCTCTCTCACTCGCTTTTCAACTTTTATTCGGGAAAGGGAACAACAACAACCATCATCATATCACATGCTACATGTAACCAATGGAATGGTCCACTTTATTTTTATTATTTTTCTCCACTCTCTCTCTCTCTCTCTCTCTCTACTTTAATCTTAAAAATTGTTCCACTTGTCATATTGCATATATGCTTAGGTACTATCCATCCATGCTCCACCACGATCCTCCATGATTCTGCTTTCTGGAGAAACGATATGCCGACACATATCTCCAGCAAATAATAATGCTTCACCCGTTCTTCGCTCTCTTTGCTTACGACATGCATTTTTGTACTATGAGCATTAAAGCTGAATATAATATATCCGTATCTTCATCTTCTTCTTCTCATGTTTTAAAACCAGTAAAAAAAATTTATACACAGGAAATATTTTGGCTCCGAATATTTTTGTAGCTGTCCCACACGAATGTAAAAGACAAGAAGGGAGAAGAAGCAGAAACGTATCTTTTACCAATTTTTCCTTGTTCCTCTTCCACTCACTCAGCACTCCAAACGAAAAGATATTATGGAGCCGCATATTCGCACAGCATGTGACTTATCCGCCTCATAAACAATGAAGACAGAAAAAATAGGAGGAGGATGATCATGATCATGATGACGATGAAGTTGGGTAGGCAATGCAATGCAATGCACAATAATTTTCTTCCGCAGTTCATGGCCATTCCTTTGATTTCACGCTTTGTTCCTTCAATTATCATCTCATCGTCCGTGGAAAAGGAAATTGTTGGCAAAAGAAACTGGAGTGAAGATATTTTTTTTGAGAGTCATAAAGTGGAGTAATATGGGATGCAACGCCATGCCAGCTAACATTCTCATACCCAGTTTATCAAATCAAAATGAAATGTGTTTTTATTCATGCAAGCTTACTCACTCTCTGTCTCAATGAATGGAAATGGAATGCTAAGCCAAGAGTGATCAAGCGACGGACGAGAAGACCAAGCTCTGCCATGATACGGCATTACAATCTCAATATAATGGGATGATGTGTATTTTATGAGAGTCAAAAAGTGAGCAATGCTATGTTATGATGGATCATGATCATGATAATATGACGATTGCTATTGCTGCTGATGATGACATGGTCAAGACGGAGCTTTGCTCTTTTGACCCTGTCAATCTCCCATTCCATTCTAACGGATTACCTTCCCCATATTGAAGTTGCTTCTTATGCTGATCTGATGTTTATGGAAAAGGCAAACACATTATTTAAGTGCGTGTGTACCAAGTTCCAACTCAAATTCCAAGTCATACGCAGATTAAGAGTCAATAAACCCAACCAAACTTTTTTTTTTAGCTCTTGACTTACAAAAGCAAACTTTCACTAAAATTTGAGCCAAAACTAGCTTTATTCAGAATGGCAAAGCTCGCTTGTTTCGGGATTTTTGGTCTATTGTTCATTTATCTTCATTGTATGGAGCCAGCTTCTGGATCCCCGTTTCTTCTGGGAAATCAAATGAGCGCATTATCTGTCATCCCTCGAACGGAGGAGCAGGCAACAGCTCTGCTCGAGTTTCTAAGAAAAAACCCACAGGTTCCAAAATCCTCTCATTTTCAAGTTTTTCTAGCAATTTATTTTGTTCCCTTTTTATTAACGCATTTTTTATGTATGTATGTATGTATGTAGTATGGAAGCCCAGACAGCGTTCAAGTAGACATCGAGGAAGTGATTCTAGTTCCTTCAGATGACGTTTCAAGGGTCAGCACTGGTCTCCAAAGCATTGGGCTCCGCCTCAGTTCCGCGGACGCTTACCAAATATCCTGAATGGTGGAAAAATTATGGACAAAGCAAAATATAAGTATGAGTAATTTCAATCTGCTAGCAAAAAGTTTTTAGTTGTTTGAGGGATCGTGTGTGTACGTCCCCCCAAACGAAATTTGCAGCTCAATCATCGCAACACGTTTTACTAAATGAGCAAGGAGCTCGCCAATACACCTTTTATCACCATAATTTAGCCATTTAATGATTTTTTCTTGTCTCTTTATTTTGCAAAATAAAATCACTTTTTCTACACAACATTTCGTGTCAAATTCCTGATGAAAAGTATTTTTCCAACATTATTTCTCAGTCTCTCACTCTGACTCACGCGTTGTAAATCATGATGAAGCAAGTAAGTAAGCAAGGACTGAAATTTTTTTGGGCATGCAAGTGCAAATGGAGTGTCGTTCCTTTCCTATTTTCCATAAGGAACATTGAAACACGTCAACTGACCGAGTCCAGAAAAGGTGAGCTGGAAGACTGGCAAGTCTTGGGTTGAGCGTGGAACATGGTCTTTCAGTGTGTATTTTCTTGGCACATGATTATTATGCGTAAATTCGATCAAGATAGAGTGGCAAATCATTTCATGTCGTGACAGCTAATGTCCGCTTGTCTCCTGATATAATAATACACATTTTATTTTCTCATATCAGCACAGTCAACTCACTCAGTCAGCAGCCCGATGTAGGAGTCAGCAGGGCAGAAAGGCAAAAGCTTATAACAAACACAAAATATAACCTCCAGAAAAGAAAAAGAGGTAGTACAACTAATATGTGTATCATAAGGAGAAAAAGTATCATGCACTCTCACTCACTCGCTCCTTCCATCCTAAAAGTTCCAAGAATTAATCTAATCTCTTTTTCATTTCACCCAACGATGACGACCACGACGACCAGAAGACAAAGAAAACTGTGAAAGAGTGGACCTGTGTGTGTGAGTGTGTAGCACAGCACCATCATAATAATATCATGCATCACAAGTTTCATTGTTCATGACCTCACCTCCGTTGAGCAAAGTAAAAAAAAAAGTGGTATATCATATTATGGAGAATGAGAGATTACTTAATTTGAGGTAGGCCGGAATAGAGATATTTTCGTTAGAGTCCAGGCCACTCCACATTACATGCACACACAACACACACGATCCCTTTTTTGCATTACTTTTACTTCCTCTCCTGAGGGGAATAAGAAATTACAGCCTTTCACACAATCTCTCTCTCTCTCAGCAGAACAGAGGGAAACAACGCGTGTACACGCCCAGAACGACAAGCTCCATTTCATACAGAAATTATTATTCTTCATTTTCTCATTTAATACCTCGAGCCCATTTACAAATATCAACAGAAACACGATACGATACCATATTTATTATGAGGTAGTTATTTTTATGAAAAAAAGCCAATTGCCACCTTGATCGTCAAAATAGAGCTCAGAGCAGTGTTTTTTTTGTTTACAAGAATTGAATAATATGAATAAGGAAAGGAGCCCGGAGCCTCATCAACTTTGTATGATTGCATGCAAATGTTTATGAAGTTGAGATTGTGGAATTTGGAAAGAGAGAGACGCATCGTATTTATATTGTTTACTTAAACTTAAGAGCCACTCTAACAAGAGGAGTAGTGACCGAAAGAACAAATAATTGTTAACAAATGAGCTCATTCACTATAGTAAATGAACGGTATGGTGCGATAAGCTGTTTTGTTTGATGATATTATGATAAGCAACCATTTGTTAGCGCTTATGGGATGGATGTCATTGACATTGGATTGCTGATTGAAAGCTTGGAGCTACGTAAAAATGAGGTAAATACGGAAGTTTTTCTGATGAGAAATAATTAAGCTCGTTTTTCAGCTTACTCAACGCTCAGTTGTTGCACGAACTTAAGTAGAAGAGGACCACTAAACTAATTATTTCCTATTTTTAGCAATTCAAATCTTACCTGATTTTCATCTCTTTCCTTTCCCATCTTCCACTAAAGGAAAATGGATCATCCGGACGCGGAAGCAAAGCAGCAGCAAGTGGATATCCTGGAAATGGTGACGAATTTGACGGCGGAAGTTAACAGGCAACAGGAAGAGTTACAGAGGCTGCAAGAACAAAATGAAATAGTTAATCAGGTAAAGAAAGTATATTTAATAGGAATAAAAAATATGAGACAATTTGTCAAACTTTTAATTACACAGTTTGGAATTGTTTCCACAGGAAAACCATAAATTGCGACAGGAACAACGTCAAAGTGATGAGGAGCTTCGAGTCCGCCAAGTAGAAAATGAGCGCCTGTGCAATGAAACCACCCAACTCAAAGCTGATCTTCGCCTGTGTCGCGAGGAAATTCAGACATTGAGAGCGGAACTGAGGAAAGCTCAAGGTGGTTGCGCCTGCATTCGATGGTTCAGACGATGGGTTTGCTGTTTGTCATGAAAAAATTGGACAATCAAAGTAAAAATCAAGTCTGGACAAAGTTTTGCCAACCCAAGCCAATCTTTATTATATCTGTACAAAAATAATGGTATCGGTGGACTAGGATATTAGGGGTAGGATGATAAGGTTTAGATTATTTTTAATGTTAAGCTCTTTGTTTCAAAAGCATATGGGATAAATGTACATTGTAGCTATTAGCTGATATGACTGTCGTTTGTCGTTCTGGGTGAGTGTATACCACTCAAGATTTTATGGGATGATAAATCTACATAAAACATGTGGAATAAAGTAGAATCGTAATTTCCCAAATGGGACAGGTGATATTGTCTAGAGTACAGTAATCCAAATGACTTGCTCATTTATTTCTCAAGTTCAGTCAGTGCATGAGCACACGGAGCAACAAACTCCTCCAATTCCAAGACTTCCCTTTTCCCCCTTTCCTCCAAACAACAAAACAAAATAGAGAGGACGTCAGAGCAAACTTCAACTTTTCTCTGTCCTTGCATAATCACACATACAAACGCAAACTGAGGCTTGCCACTTGAAAATGCTTTGCTCTCAGGCAAAATACGAGAAAATAAGAGAGAGAGAGACTCATTTATGATATTCATACATTATCCCATAGCAAAGCTTCCCTTCCTTTTCCCCCATCAGCTCAGCATCATCATATTACTCAAGTTGAGCTCTTACTCCCCAAAAACCAGCTTGACTTTTCTCACCGTGAATTTAAGCAAGTAGACACCACTACCTCCAACCAACCAAAGGTAAAAACCATATCTTCCAGCTCCAAAGAACGAAATGACTTTTTCCACCAACTATTTTACACCCATAATGCTTTTATTTGTAATGAAATGAAAAGGCTAAAAAAACTAAATAAAATTTCGCTCAAAGTATCATTTTCCAACGTCTTTCTCCTCCAGCTACACCTTTTATTTACTTTTCTTCAGCCAGATGCTTTTGCGGTACACATTGAGTTGTGTCCAAATCCAACTCATGAAAAATAGTTCCATGCTACTTACTACTACACTTACCTGTCTTGTTTCATTTTAGTTACACGTTTGTTGCCCGTACCAAACTTTATTTTAGTGTGCAACAAGAACGAACACACGACGCAAAAGAAAGCACGAAGATGGGCAATCCTTTTTAGAAAATTATGGTGGACTGGAAAGAAAGTAAAAGAAAACCCAGAGTTTTACTAAATAATTGATTGGAAAAACAAGGCTGGGAATGAAGGTGATTTGATATGATATTCTTATATTTTACACACTTTTATTTGGGCTCCTTCTCCCAAACTTTTTATCTCTTCCAATCAATTGATGGTGATGATGATGATAAAGACGATTGACTCTAAGATGATGATACTCTCTTCTTCTCTTTCCATTTCCCAAATATTATCCATCCACAAAGTTGAAGGACTCCTTCGAAGGGAAAGTGTACTTTTTTAGGGAATGTGAGTTAAAGTTAAGAGTGACCATCATCATTTGAAATCAACTGCCTCTTCTCTCACCGTCATTCACATTCCAGAAAAAATCAACTTTTTTCTTTTAAAAAAAAGTAGTGATTCCCATTGAAAATAAAGATAAAATTTTGTGTTGTACTTACTTACATTTTTCTCTGGCAAGAGATGCCAATACTATTTTTAACCCCTTTTCCATCAACTTATTATCTTTTTATTTTTATATTTTTTTTCCTCTCCTCCTCGGAAATGGAAACAAAGTTGGCAATAAAAAGTAAAGGTGTACAATAAAAGCTGGAGGCTCCTGTTCATACACACATACACATGAAACGTGTGGAACTTGAGTAGTAGGAAAAGAAATGGACACTTTTACGATTTCGTTTTTTAGTCAGTGATCATCATCATCATCATCACGGTCGTCGTCATTGATATGATGATGAAATGGTTGTAACGTATCGTATCGTGTAGGAAAAGAAAGGAGTAGTTGGGCAGAAAGTTGAAAATATTTTTTGGGGATGGGATGTGACTAGTTATTTGAGTTTAATGGTGATCTGGGTTATTACTAACATGGAATGGATGTATAGATTCTTGTTCCTTCCATTTGATGCGAGTGGCACTTCACTTGTCTCTAATTTCACATTGACTATGCATGAGTGTGGAGAGAGAGTGAGTGAGGGAGAAATTGTTGCAGTTAGCCATAATATTATTAGCGAGGGAGAAAGACACAGCAAAAAAGAGTAAAAGAATGGAAGGATGATAGGAGAAAGAATGGTTTTACAGGGACTAACTTTGATTTCACTCTTAAACAGCAGAACAAGGAACAACAACAAATCCCACGTCATAACATAACACTTTGTATGGAACTAACCCATATTGAATCACGCTAAATGGTTATGGAAAGGAGAATGGCTACAATATTGAATTGCAATTTCTCTCCAATGGAAAATCTACAATCTAGACAGAGTGGGACGACACAAAACTCACTAAACAATTGATGGCCTTTTGCACGTATCGAGTTGCCCCAGATCAATAAATGTTGCAGAGTTTTACTCACTTTCTACCTGATTTGAAGGGCCGCTTCTGACAAAGGGTTAAGCTTGTTGGCTGGCTTCATTCTGGATGATTACGTACGTAGTGTTCTTGGCGTACGTACATTTATGAAATAATTAATTATTTTGTTTGATTGTCATTCATGATTAGTAATTCATACGTAGAAGAGGAAGAGGAGGAGTGTTTGTGCAGTAAGTACAAGCTGACGTCTGTCTGAACACACACAGATTGTGAGAATAAAAGAAGGAGACAGAAATCTGTTGAATTAAAGAGAGAACTAACAAGTTTCATTGCTTTTGTAATCACTTTTTTTCCACATATGAGCTTACATGTTAGGTTTTATACAGCAGCTTTGATTGTTGCAGTTCCAGCACCAAGTCTCTCAAGTGCACCAAAAGTGCGTTGGGCGAGATATGGGGCCATCATCATCACTGATTTCCAACCACTGGACAAAAACAACGCCCTTGGGACGGGTTACCTCCAAATAAAAAAAAGTGGCCGATACCCTTTAACCATATTATGCATAGTTTTCTATCTACATATTTCTGTATATTAAGAGCATCGAGTGAGAGATACCATTGGGCATTATACTTCCAGTCATCCGGAGAGCACTCTTATCTTTTTATTGTTAAACTGGTGTTGTACCCACACCTCCAATTTTACGCTGGCTATCTTTCCATCGTAAATGCTTCGCTCCAAAAAATTTAATGGACATGGCCGTTAAAACATGTTTCCATTTTTTTTGTAAAATGGTATTGAATTTGAAGGTGTGCTGCTGCTGCTACTGCTGCAGCGGCCAGCTAGATCGCATCTTGGTGAGTAAGAGTCGGGATAGATAGGATATTATGGCAATTTCCAAGTGACTCGATTAAAGTTGCAACATTTGTCATTCACATTGTCACATCAAAATGTACCCCTCTATTCAGGAACTAATGTATTTTTTCGCTAGAAAGCTTATCAATACAAAGAAGATGGTCAACTCAGGCTCAGACTTGAGATGATCCTCATCATCATGCTGCTCCCATGTTATTCTTATATTTTCCGGTGGAGTGCTCTCGAGGAGAATAGCGATTTGCGGGGGGAAAAGAGTGTGTTGTGTGAGAGGAAGAATGGAATACAAGGTAAAGGAATTGATGAAGACCATATCTCAAACAATGACAGAGCAAGAGAGACACATTTCATGATGGGAGGACATCATGGCAAAAAAATTGGATGCTGATCTGAGAGGCAAGATGATGGGAAAAGAATTTCCCATTCTCCAAAAAAAAGAAGCATAATACTCGATATTCGTCAGGTCTTCCACTTTTCTCTTCTTGGCAGCCAACAGGAATCATCTGGATAGCTTTTTAAAAATATCCATTGAATCTATACGTTGACTAAGCGCTTTTCTCTCAGGCTGCTGATATGTACCTTACTTGAGTTGAGAGAGAGTGAGGAGCAGTCTTCTCCAGTCCAAGAGTCTAGAGCGAGGGTTGGAAAATTTCATGGAATGACTCTTCCCTTCTCCCAAAAGGAATAAAATGGAGCTAAGTATATATTATATATTGAAAGTGGCAGAGAGTTTTATTTTTTGTCTGGTGTGGCCGTCTTTCACTTTTCTTTCTTTAGGTGCCATCACGACGATGATCGTCGTCATCTTGAATATCACTTTGGATGATGGTATATGTATGTGGTGTGGTGGTTCTAGTGTCATTGTGGATGGAGGAGACATAAAAAAGAAAAATTGAAATGACCGTCAGTCATGAAGACTAAAAGTGATGGTGAGGAGAAAAGGAGAGTGGAAGAGGAAATGCAAAATGTATTCCTCCAGGAGAAATGGGGGAAATCATTGGGAATTGAGTCAATCAATCATTCTTTCTCGTCACACTCAAAGACTCCTGTGGAAAAAAAGCATCATTGAAATGAAAAAAAGGAAATGTACTTCTCCCACTACAAATTAAATGCAGGAGCCCACCCAAAAATATAACGTATTTATTGCTTTTTATACTTATGTAGTGGAATTCAGGAATGGAATAGCTAACACATATGAAAGTTGTAAAGCGGAGAGCAAGCATATCTTGCTCAAAGTGATTTATTGGAATTGATTGACAGGGTACGGCAGAAATTAAATCTTGTTGGAAGAAAACGTTATTTCAGCGTGTGTCAAATGTGGACAATCATGATTTAACTTCTTTTCTAAAAAATATTAACGTAATTTTTGCTTATCCGCACATATTTTATGGGAGAGGGTAGGGCAGATGGACTGGACACCCACCGAATATTTTTGCGGAAGCTGTGAACTTGCTAACTTACGTAGGAACTTGAAAATTGCCCAAATCTTCGAATAGGACAGCAGCAGCAGCATTCTTAAAGAATATCAAAACGGGTGTCAAAAATCTTTCTAGTGGTAACTCACTTTCTCCCCCACATTACCAGTCTTTGGTTGGATAGCGAACGAAGTAATTCTTAAATTGAATCAACTTCAAGTCGGGCTCACTACCTATTTGAAATTCAAAGCAACTTCTTATCCAATCAATCAAAATCCTTGCTCAAATATTTCTTGTGGAATTCCTTCCCTTTTTTCCAACCCCTACAACTGTTATATATGCATACATGCAACATAAATATTAACCTTTCTGCCACTGGTCAGCGTCGTCAGGGCAGTTGGGAGCAATAGTTGGTAGCCATCGAAATTAGTTAAAGTTCCATAACCCTTCACTCAACCCTCTTGTCTACTGTCTGTATCTACATTTTTACTATTTTCAAGTTTCAACTAGATTTCATAGGAAAGAGAAAAATTCGATTTACAAAATATTCCATGTAGGATCATCCCAAAGAAAGGGAAAAGCTTGTTTGTACTTTCTATGCAAAAAATATTGTGCATCAGCATCAAGTACATATGCATGTATGTAAAAAGAGAGAAAAAAGTTTGCTTCAAAGTCCCATTCTCAACTTACTCCAGCTATCATATTACATTTTTAGGGAAAAAAAGTTAAATTGCAAATTGGTCAAACAGTTCTGACGGGAATAGTTTCCAACTCTTGCATCGCTACGCATACGTACCCACATATGAAGGAAAAAGTTTCATGTTTTATTAGGAAAAGGTATAGAGTTGAAATTACATTTTTTCTTCATGTGACCAGGTCGAATTTTTGCCAGTTTTGTTGCTGCTCCAGCTTCACTTCTTGGCTGCCTTGGATAAGAAAACGCAACTTTGAGCAACCGTCCGCGTCCTTTCCACCTCTTTACTTATTCCTAGTGAGTACTTGGTGAACAAGGAAAAATTGGAATTTGACTATGTTAATCTGGCTATTTTTGCACACTACCCATTTTCTGGACACTGCTAAGAAGTGTTGGTGTACAGCTAATAAAAGCGTGTATGAATGGGAGTAGTGGATAAAGAAACTAAATGAAAAGCTCATTTGTTTCATCATCAACACCAGGAGCAAGGGCCATCATGTGGATTTGGTATATACTCTAAACTCACTTCAATTTCTTTTTAAAAATTGTACCACATTCCCAGCTCTATAAGCCAAACCAGTCACCTTATTTTGTTTTGAATGCTTTTAGAATTTTAAAATAAACATTTTGTCACCAAACTTGGTAATTTTTGTTTTGTTCCAAGAAAAGGAGGGCAAGGAAAGTAGAAAAGATGAGGATGAGCGTAACATATGTTGTTGTTTAAAATGTGAAATATCGGTATAATTGGAGAGTATCATTGCCTACACGGGGCATTTTTTTTGTTTGTCCTCCTCCACCTCTACCACCAGCCAGCCACACGGGTTTTACCTGGTGCTTCATGATGTGGCTTAAAACTCAAGTGGATTACAGACTCAAGTAAATAAGAAAGGTAGTAAAAGTAGTGGTCGAACTATAGGGGTAGTGTTGTTGTGAGAGAGCCAGATGATGATAACGATAATCTTTTCATACTCCACTCAATGTATTTTCACCAAGGAAGGAAAATGTATTTATGTATATAATTTTCCAAAAAGAAGAGAAAAGTTTAAAGGGGCTGACACTACTAGCTTTGGATTTGGCTTGGTTTTGGTATTACACACAAGACACGCACTCTTAAAAGCACCTTTGATACGGGCACGTTCACCATCATTACCAAAAGAGAGAAAAAAATGCATAAAAAGGAAGGAGGACGAAAGGAAGCAGCTTGTGAGCTTTTGCTCTTCTCTCAGTTAAAGCTGAAGCCAAGAGGAAAAAAACATTATTATGAAATTATCCTCGAGAGATGAGGAAGGAAAAAAATGGTAGTTGGTTTTGGTCTTGCTACTATTACCAGCGGAGAGAAAGTAAGTAGTAAGTAGAAGAGTACCTGGCTAATAAGCTCAATGAAAGGGATGCTTTTCAAGATACCATTTATAGTTTTTTCCTCCTGTTCCTTCCACAACCCAAATATTACTTGGCTTAGCTTTCACCAAGCATAATAAGAAGGAGAGGAAGAAGATGAGGATCATGATGATGATCTTCTTGAGAGAAGGAGAAAACCACCCGCACAACCGGTGTAATAAAAACCTCGAGGAAACAACCTGGATAATCAAAACCAAATGTAGCCTCTTTCACTACTACTATCATAATTCACGCTAAAAATCCACACACAACCAACAACCGCTACACTAGTCCATGGAAAACTAAGCTTTTTCCTCTCTCTCCCATTCGGAAATAATCAACATAAACTTTTTAAAGTTTATCAAAACATTTTTTTCTTAGGGACATAGTTCCTTCCCTCGCACCAACCCTTCTCTCCAACGTGGATAACAGTAAGTTGAAAGTAATCAACTTTTTTTCCTCCATCTATCCTCCACCACCTCACAAATTATATTGTATTGCTGGTAGCAACCCATAAAATGCAAATTTTCAAAAAAAAATGTTGCTGTAGAGAAAACTCTACTGCTAGATTTCTATTTCATATTCATACTTTCTACCATCACTTGGTTTTCTTAGATGGAATAAAAAAAGAGACCATTTTTCTGCCTCGTTTTCCCCCGTTCCGGCCCTCTGTTTACTTGTAACGTGGATCAGCAGCATGGTGATGTTTATAGTTAAGTAGTTAATTTTAAGGGAGCGGCGACCGGTGCACTTTCCCTGTCTATTGGCCAAGGTAAATTTTTGATATAAGAATGGCTAGATTACCTATGTCTCTTGAGAAGAGAAGAAAAGTTATGAAGATTACTGGGAACGCACTTTAATTTCTTCAGAAAGATGGGATTTTTATGCGGCGACTAATAAAAAACTTTTTTGTGTGTAGGGGAATTTTAAAGGACTGCTAATAAACAACAAAATTATTTGGATGGAGAAGCCAAGCCAACTATTGTGAGAGGAAGCTAGCTCACTCAGTATCAGTGACAAAGGCAGAGTGATAGTTGATAGTCACTCAAAACGGGTGGGTTCAGAAAGAAGTTGTCAACAAGGGGGAAAAGAATCCCCTTCATATTTATTACAACACAGCTATGTACATTATACAGTTTGAGTTAAAGTGAAAGCTCGTAGATTGCCCCTGACATTGCACGACCTCATGTCCACGAAAAGCAAATCAACCTTTAACCCTGGTGGTATTGTTATGAATGGTGAGAGAGAAATGGTTGACGCGTACGTAACACAGGAGATGATGATGATGATGACGACTTGTACAATTTTGACATGAACCTTACCTATGGAAACTCGTTGCTTAAGGAACTCCTTAGTTTTTCTGGTGGCTTGGTTTCATTTATTTTCATCCCTTCCATGTAACGTGCTTACTCTTTGATGAGTAGTGGAAAAAGTGAATTAGAGAATAAGAGAGTGGGGGAAACATTAGATAGACTAACATATAAAATGGGATGTAATGGTGTGAGGGAAAAAGTATCCAGTTTTTAGGTGGAGAAGTTGTTTGTGTAAATGTAGGAAAAGTCCTCACTCTCCATTCCAATTTTCCAATCCCATCGCCTTGTAAATGGGAAAGGTCATAAAAATGGGATAATCAAGTGTCATCATTATCATCATCCAACTAGTTTTTCCTTTCCTGCAATATTATGTAGATAAAAATGGTGAGATTTTCACGGATGACATGAGAGAGGAGCAAGGAAGCAAGTCGTCTAAGGAGTGGAATGAAAGAAGGGAAAAGAAAAAAAAGCTATTTTCACACTGCATTTATCTATCTACATGCATCTCCCTCTAGGAAAATATAAACAAAGAACATAACATGAACATCATCACCCTAATAACAATTTTTCCTTGGCTTAATGTAATGTGCATAAAAATAGGAGTTAGCTCGAGCTGAGATTTCCATTCTTGGCTAATGGAAACTACGTATTATCCTTATATATCCCATCCCATCCCATTTACCACCATCATCATGTAGTCTCACTCTCACACTCTTTTCTAATTCAAGACACCAAAACTTTCTCCCTTTTTTTCTCAACTTTCCCATTTGCAAGAACCACGTTAAAGGCACTAAAGTGTGACTTTTCCAAGGGAAAAAATGGTGACGGCTGTTATACACACAATTAATAATATCGGACAGCAAGCTACTACACCAAACATCAACATTCGTTGTTGTTCTTACATGGATTTTCTTATTGACAACTATGCGATGACTGCATTCCATCTAAACTGAGCATGTGAAATGAGAATGTCCTTGAAGGGAAACTAGCTTAATTACACCAACTTTTTTTTACTTTAAATTAGCTCCAATGTCGAAGCCATTCATTCATTCATTTCAGGGGGAATGTAGATTGGAGTGGGGCAAGAGAGAAAAGAAGAAGAAGAGGAGAGAGAGAGAGGGCAAATGAGCAAAAATCTTTTTTCGTCTTCGACATTGCATTGCATTTGGTGAGCATGGGAAGAAAAAATCATTAGATTGGCAATGGTGACGATGTTGATGATAATGGTAATGACGGGGACATACGGACAAGGATAATAATCTTAAAAGAGAGTGAGAGCGGGTGGAATGGCTAGTACAATAAAGAGAGTAATTTCTCTCGCTCTACTCCGCTCATTGAATGAAGTGAAGTGAAGGGAAAAAAGAAAGAAAATTTTGCTTCCACCCGGGATTTTTATTGACTTACCTCCTATGCATACAAATTAACACTTCTTTTTCTCCAATGACTACCATTATTATTTTTTCTTCTCTCTCTCTCTCTCTTTCTTGCTAGAGTCCCAACTATTACTACTGCTACCAAGGTAAATACAGTTTCATGCCCTTTCTTCCAATGAAAAGGGAGACGGAAGGAAAGACTATCATTTAAAAGCATGCTTTGCTCACTCTTCTCTCTCTCTCTCTCTCTCTCTCCTCTCCATTGAAAAGCAATCGTTGGTAGTAAATCCATAAAATAATTGATTTCACTTTGATTGGATTCCTTTCTCTCACTTGTTTCCCACCAGCACGTTTGCTGGAATGCTTTTGCCCTGTGATCATTTAGGAAATGCCGTTTTTTGTCTCATTCCTTCCTCCTTTCGTGGACTATGTATGTATGTACACCAGTTTTATGCCCATCTTGGAGAGAAAAGACATTTGGCAGGGTAGCCTAACATAACATAACATTACGTAACATAACATAACGTGGAATAAAGTAGAAGGGAGAAGAGAGAGAAAAAAATGGGGATGAGAGTACGAGCTTGAGATCACAAACTTGATCTTCTTCCTGTTTCACTGCGTTCTTCATGCTACACTTCATTATTATCATTTTCGACCCAACTGAAAAAAAACTGCTCTGATATAGCATTTCTCAATTTAATGACATTTTTTCCAGTTTATCGCTTAAAGAATTCCAAGAAAGAGAAGCGAGAGTAAAAGTGGAAGACGAAGAAGAAGATGAGAAATTTGCCCTCGTGGTGCGGTCGGTCTATCAATGACTAATTTTCAGAGAAATTGGGAGTGAACTCTGAAGCAAGTTGCAAGAGATGAACCAGGAAAAGAGAGAGAGAGAAAGAAAGAAGGAGCAGAGACAAAAACATGTACATTATATTATCCATCCAAACCAGAGAGCACCCATAATACTCTGTGCCCTATGATGATGTAGTAAACATGCTACATTTCGGTTGTGATAGCTCTCCTTCCATCTTCTCTCCCTCTGTGTAACGTCTCCACACTCACGTTTTTCTATCGCTTATCTGCTGTGCAAAGAATACAAAAAGGGGCTAATGTGCTACCACTAAATTTAATTAGATGTCGTAAAATAACGTCGTGGACAAAAAAAATCTCATGCTCTCCAACCAAATGCGTATGTTCTTCTTCTTTAAGAGAAGAAGAAAAAAATGCTCAACTTGCGTACTTAACTACTCTTTGAATGAACGCATCACTTCACATTCAACATTTTGTTGTTTCGGCAAAAAAGAAAAACAAAATCAATGCCGACTCTTTTTTTTATTATTTTCTCTCCCAAACTCCTCTCTCAAATTCTAAGGTTAACATAAATTTTTTATATGTAGTAGTATAATAATAGCATGTATGCAGGTATTGGTATACATGTTGAGATGATAGTTCACAGTATAGTTTTACAACGTATTTCGTTGAATGAATAGCAATTCATTTTTAATGGAGTTTAGCAATCTCATTTCGAAACGCTTTCTTTTTTCATAGAACCTAAAGCCTCGGAAAATTTAAATAATTGCATGGTGATAATAATATATAAACCGTATAGTATTATGTAGTATATAATAAATTGTAAGATAAAGTAGCTAATACGTAAAGTTGGTATTGATTCTTACCCCTCAATATTATTGTTTGCATAAAACCTGCTTTGAGCTTAAAAATTCTAAATTAATTTCTGGAAGCTTGGAATACTATCATTGTTTTTTCTTGCACATTTTGGTTAGTTGGTGTGGATACTTAACAGGCTATAATAGTAAGATTGGTTTTGGTTTTGAATCCGGATGCACGGATTTTTAGGTTGTAAAAATTGTTTGATGGAAAAAGCTAAGCCTCAGCTACAAAGGATATATTATTACCTATGAACTAGTAGTGCATCCATTTTCTGGGTAAACGCTCCTGCTCAAACAGTAATTAATATTAGTATAAGAGCTTATTGGTTTTTTGATGCGGTTAACATCATTCAATATCATGATCATGTCGGTTTTGTTGATAAATCTTAAGGTATCTCTGTTTGATAAATTATCACAGAAATAAATGCAGAGTATGATGATGTCTTACGTATAAAGTGATTTTTAGAGAAATTGCTTCTATCATCTAAAGTTAAAAGTAAACTGTGAGCCTTCTCCTGAGGTAAATCATAATAATATTTAAGCACTTGTTTTCATCTAAAATCTATCTATCTATCTAAACTATAATTATAACTATTCTACTCTACTCTACTCTATCCTCTATTCAAATTTGAATGTAATCTTTTTAGTTTTGTCCATAATCCTTTTTTGGTGATGGAGTTGTGGGAACAAATGGCCGGAGGATTCAAGTGCCATCGCTGCGGCATTCATCTCCGCCTCCTGAATACTATGTCCTTGAGCGGTGGCAAGCCGCTTACCACGAAAGTAGACAGCCACAATGTAGGTTCGTGTGTTTGTTGGTCCTAGAGACTCGGTAACCTTATACACGGGAATATCCGGTTCACGCCCGTCCATCGCACGGAGTGTCAAGCAACATTGCTGCAACTTAGACTTTGGATCATTCCATTCTTGCTTGGTGATGGAGTTGCTCAGCCTATACAACAACAACAACAACAGCGATATTAATATTAATGAGTCTGAGCTATGGTGGGGCATTGCGAGAATTAGCAGGTGAAACTTATATTTATTATTTACCTTGGGAAGAAGCAGACTCTACAAAAGGTGTGGCAGTACTTTAGACCCTTGTCAATATAAAGAGCACCTAAAAATGCTTCCAACAAGTCAGCCCTGTCCTTCGTCTTCATTTCTGATTTGGGATCACCTCTCATAGCATAAAGAGGCATGCCGAGGTCATCACACACCAAAGATTGCGTCCTGTTATTCACCAAAGAGCTACGCAACAGCTGAAACACACAAAAAAATTACACAATATTTAAACCGATCACTAACGCATGCGTTATATAAATTTCAAATATGCCACTAGGACTTACAGACAAGTGACCTTCATGATGGTCTGGGAAGTGACGATATAGATACTCGGATGAAATAAGTTGAAGAACAGTATCACCCAAAAATTCTAACCTCTGGTTACTTCCCCTGTTTATAAAATGATGTTATAATTTTGCATCATTTATTTGCATTCAGGTTAATTGAGAGTAGAAATTAAGGAGAAAAAGCGTACCTCGTTAAATTATTATATCCTAAACTACGGTCAGTGAAAGCTCGAGCAAGAAGTCGAATATGATTGAACTCGATCCCAATACTCGTTTCAAACTCTGACAGTTTTTGTAGAACACTGTGAGAGCTAACCCATTGACGATCCCCTTGGGGCTCCTCCTGCTGCAGAGGGTGCTTGGGGTAGTGTGCCCATCGCCAAAGCAACAGAGGATCCGTGCCAAACAATGTGTTTCCAAATACACGATCAGCAGCCTGCAAAAAAGATCAACAGTTGAGAGCTAGAAAAATATTTAGTGCACGTACGCAACTCGTAATTGTAAGTAAAAATATAAATGTTTGGCATACATCAATGGTTCCATCCAGGAATAAGGCACCCATTAATGCTTCAAAGCAATTTGCCATCGCATGTCTAAGCTCAGAATCATGACAAAGGTCACTTCCATGCGCGTACAACATGTACTGGTCCAAATTGAGAGCCTATTTAAATTTAAAAAACAAGTATTTAGAGTTTAGCTGCCATAACAACAACTGCTCAATAATCCAGCAGCATATACTTTGGTTGCCTTACTTGTGCAAGCACAGCCAAATGTTGATTTTGCACAATGGCAGCCCTGTACGTCGCCAGACCACCCTCTTCCAAGTCTGGAAAGATGTGGAATAAATGAATGGACGTGATGAACTCCACAACAGCATCCCCAAGAAATTCCAGTCTCTCATTGTGAGTAATTTCTGACTCAGTCTCTTGATCCGCTCCAAACCTGAACAATTAAATAAGGAATATTACCAGTCAATGTTCTAAATTTTTGAGGTATGAATGTCACTCAAACAAAATTTGAATTTATTAAATATAACTTTACTTGGCCATAATGTTGATGAGTGTGTTAATTCCTCGCTTTCTGGTGGAAGCATAATGAATTCTACGATCACCATACTCTGGCTGACGAATGCCACAGTTGGTGAGTGCATTTCTTGCATGATCAGGATTAGTGCCAAAGTTTTCACGGTAGGAAGGATGGGTCATGGCCAACTGGAGCAAGTAGCGATTTTGGAAAGTATATACCATCGTATTTTCCAAAGTTTCCAGGCATCGGTGAAAGCGAAGATGAGCTACCAGCACTGGTATTAGCATGGCGTGCTGAACAAGATCACAGCATATCCCCGTAGTACGGAATCCTTTGGAAGAGATTGCCACAGTGACGTCTCGTTTCATGTTGGAAGCTGTGCGCATTGCTTGCAGTTTCATTTCCTTTTTAGAAAGCTTCATCTTGTCCTCGGTAGACGGCTTGGGCATGTTGGAAAGAAGGTGGCGGTACTTGACATAGCGACGCCAGGCTCTTTGGTAACCAGCATTTCCAGCATATGATAACTGAGGTGGACGAATTCCAAAATGAACAATGAGTGGGAATGGAATTCCGTCGTCATCATCTGCACAAAAAAATATTTTGCAAAATATATGTTCAGTCCCTTATCATTGACATTTTTTCATATAAATGCATAAATAATATGTACGTATAAAAACTTACCAATCTCTTGTCCTGAAACATCCCGATCAATTTGATCCACTCGGATGGCACATGGTTTCATTCCCCACTTGGTAACTATAGTTCCTTTGTGACGATCAGCGAAATTCTGCCATTCGCTCTGTTCCACAGTGTACAGCTTATGAAGGTCCTCTTCCTTTACGAGTTCCCGATCACTTTTTAAAAGATGAATTAGCACCTGAAGCAAAATAAAAAAACAGATGTCACATTGAATCATAAATTGTATAAATGGAAAACGAATTAAATGAAATTTTTTTTTCTTTTACTTACGCGATTCATTGAAAGAACTTCTTGACCATTATCTGGTAGTTGTCTGACGAAGCGTGGCATTAAATGAAATTGTGAGCAGCCCGTCTCCACATTCCAATCATATTTTAAATCAACCAGTTCTAAGATTTCTCTAAACAAGTAGGTTTCAAAGAGAAGAAGTTCCCTGACACAGAATGACTCTGGAAATTTCTCCTCTTCCACAAACACATCGTATCTGATGTTGAATCTAATGACCTTGCAGGGTGGCAAGTTGAGATCCAATTTGTAATGCGAAAAGATGGAAAAGCCTTCAAAAATGTATTCATGCCCATCATGATTGATCACAGTCGGTGTGCTTATCAAAAAGTTTTTGGGCGGGGATATGGTAATGCGGTAGTGGTACAAACGGGTTTTATTATTGGTAAACATATCACATTGCGGAATAGGACTTTCACCCGGATAGAATCCGTGACGGATCCCAAATCTCCTTGCTTTTGCACTACAACGACAAACCGGGCCGTCATTCATGAGACCTGGGTCGTTGTGCCATAGTTCCAAATGAAGACGTCTTGGGTGCTTCTTCCTCCTCTCAAGCTCTCTGTTTGCCGTGTCACTTCGAGTCATGCTGAACCCTTCATCAGACGAATCGTCGGAGGAAGAATCGTCATCAGTCTCTGAATCATCATCATCATCATCACTGCTGCTGCTGCTCTCCTCTTTTTTACTTGAGCATTTTCTCTTCTTTTTCAAAGCCCTTTCCTTGCTTTCATCTTCCCCTTTTTTCTCCTTGTCACTGGATTCTGAGGTGGAACCATTTTTCTTGCAAGTTTCACCTTTGTCACTCTTCTTGGAAGCACAGTTTCCATTCGTACATTTCTGTTCCGTTGGAATTTCTTTACATACTGCTGAGCTGGACGGTGTTACGACTGCTTCATCCAAATTTGTAGGCTTTCCAACTGGCTCCTCATCTTTCTTGTCATGTTTTTCCTCTTCCTCTTCTCTCAATTCTCCTTCTTCGATTGAGGAGCATGGGGAGATTAATGCAGATCCTTTTGTCAGTTCTGTATCTAATAAGGCCACTATTTTCAGTTCATCCAGTTGTGGGTTTACCTCCTTGTTCAAACTTTCTACAGGTTTGTCACCAGCTGCTTGGTCAAGCTCTCCCTTTTCACCATCTTCTTCCACTGGTGGCACATGATTGGAAGCCTGCTCACCTTTGTCTTTTTCTGCTCCACCTTGAGTGTTCTCGGACGCAGGGGAAGAACAGCTTGGAGAAGTTTCGTTTGCTTCTGAATTAGAATGATCATGATGATGATCGTGATGATGATGATGATGGTTATTATTATGCTTACAAATGGCCTTTTGACGCTTTTTCATCCTTTTCATTTCCGCCAGTTGTTCCGTCTCCTGTCGAATCAACTCTGCCATTCTTTGACAACCTTCTAGCTCAGCCTGCACACGCATTTCTTTGGATTTTACTAGCAAAGTAGTTGCAAATTTGTCACAAAGAGTTTGCGTCCGTTCCGTAGCTGTGGTGAACCTGTGTCAGAGAAAGTACATAGAAAATGGTCAACTAAAAATGTAGGGCAATAAAATTTAAATGTTTATGAATGTTTTTTCTTACCCATCAGCAAGTCTGGTGTAGTAGAGTTCATCAGGTGCGGAGCGAACCCACTTGTCCACTTTGGTCAACTCATCGTAGTCATCTGCGTTAGTATTCGCGTTATTAAGCTCGTCAAATGAAATTTTGTTGGCGGAGGAGGCGATAGTGCTTATAGGCCCAGCAGAACCTTTGATGTTATCTTCCCCATTGCTAAGCCTTATTTTTTTCAAGGGAGGCATTGACCCTTGAGGAGGAGGGGAATATTTCTTCCGCATTTTATTTGCTGGAGGTGATGTCGAAGAACACTTTGGTGGTGGTGGTGGTGGTTTGCGAGATCGGGGTTGGAGCGGTCGAGTAATGCGCCGGCCTTGTTTTGAAGATACTGATAAGCTACGTCGTTGAGAGTTGTTGGCAGGTTCTGGCACCCGCTGTCTTTTCCTGAGAGTTGCAGAAGTGGAGATGGCCCTTTCCCTCAACTTCTTTAAATACGAGTCCTTTGTCGTCACTTCACCTGAAGGAGGATGAGGATGAGACTCTTTCTTCATGACGACGCCGTTGCTCTTCTGACTAGTACCAATTTTCGTCTGAGCTAAGGATGGTCGGTGAGGACGTACGAGGCTCTCACGATCACCACGATTATTGTAATGAGAAGGAGTTTTATCATGGTTATTATCATGAGCTGTACTCCCCTTCCGTCTCTCCTCTTCTGAGTTTTTTCTATCACGCTTGTCAAGAGCACTTTTGGTATGAATGCTACTGCTTCTAGAACTATCAATCATCATTCTGGAATGAGTAGAAGGATAGCCACAGGATTTGGGACGCTCTGGTTCAAAACTGTTGCGATCCCGGTGACGAGCATGCTCACTCCTCCGATCCTCTTCTCTACCTCTGGGTGGTGGTGATGACCTAGAACTTCGGCGTCCTGAAATATTGTCACTTCGTCGTTTGAAGTCCACACCCCGGTGGTCTCGATCAGTCCGTTGTCGGTGCTCATTTCCAATGTGAGGACGGCGATGGTGCTCATTTTGACTATGATCACGACCTTGATGGAGACCATGACCTGAGGACCTGAAGTTTTCTAAATAATGAGCTCCAGTCGACCGGTCACGGCCGCCGTCACTAGATCGCCGACTGTCATATCTTCTCCGAGGTTTGGACATGTTGTGGCACAATAAAGCTTCAATAAATACAATTCCCTTTCACGCGTAGGCCACCTTCAGTATGTATTCTATGTATGGTCCCTCTCTTTAGCTATCCTCCTACATCTTCCACCTCTGGTTGGTTTGGTATCGTTTCCTAAATTCTCCTCCTCGTCTCTCTCGATGTTGAACTCTCACTATTGCTCACAGCTCACCTTATGATTTTCATGTTATTACGTAGCTGAAGCGGAGCATTCAGCATAGTAATGGTTTTACTAAGTTTGTCTGTCTGTCTGTCTGTCTGTCTGTCTGTCCGTACGCACTCTCCTGGTCACATACATTGACCGATTTTAACCAAATTTGGTACACAGGTAGTACTACTAAAGAGGACCTCTGGGAATACTTTTCAGACAAATCGGTCAAACGGTTCGAAAGTTATAGGCTCGAAAGTTCAGAAACTCATCGATTTGGCTGCAACATATACGTATACGTAAGAATTGCATACCCTCCGTGTGCATGAGCTTGTGCTTACATCCGAAATACGGAATAGTATTTTAAAAGTAATGTTTTACTACGGGAGAGGATCGCAGAGGTGGTTTAAGAGAGAGATGTGGTGGAGGAAATTTGGTGGACATGGGAGGAGGGAGTTTGGAGGTGATCACTCAACGCCTTCTTCAGCTACGTCTCTGGCCTGCTTACTAGCAGTTTATTATTACTTGAACTGCCGAAAGTATATGCGCCAGACAAAGTTTTTGTGTGTGTTAAAGATGATACAGTGTTGTAGTGCATAGGTACATGTAGATGTAGGAGGCAGCTAGCTCATATCAACAATGTGTATCTCAAACTGTACATGCATGCAAACTTTTTGGGCAGAGCTGACAAGACAAAGTGTAGCGTAGCATATGGAGCTGCATGCCACTACAGTTAGTGAAGGAGAATGAGAGGAATTAGGATTGTAGGATAGGAGAGAGAGAGAGAGAGAGAGGATGGGAAGAAAATGTAGTTTCATTTGGGTTGTGTGTCGTGTCGTCGTGCTCTCGCTTTATCCAAACTCAACTGCTGTTGTTTGTGAACCTTCTCTCTCTCTCAATTGTGATTATTTTTATGCATTTGTCCTCCTCTTCTTCTTCTTCTCCCGTCTTGTCTTCGTTGTCGTACATTTTCCACTAGCAATAATCATAATACTAATATAATATAGTGTATTAGCAGTAAAAACGAGATAATATCTCTTTTGCTACTACCTCCCAACCTCACCAACTAAGATGATGAGACAGAGCGAGAGAGTGTGAGTGAGTGAGTGAGTGAGAGAGAAAATGTTACATACTACGACTGCTACACTTACTCGTTATTTATTGTTGTTGTTATGTTATCTACATATATTCGTCATCATCATCATCACATCATTTTTTTTATCGGAAAAAAATAACACTAAATAAGTAGTATGTGACCAACTGAGAGACTGGACTCGTTTTTTATGAGTTTCCTATGGAAAAGAAAGTGATTTGCTGGGAGTGCATTTGACTAGGTTAGCTTAAGACACTGTTACAAAATAAACTCACTTCAAATTGACTCGCCTTCGCCTCCCCATTAGCATTATTCATCAAAATTTTACAACATCCTTCTCCGTCTTGTCCTGTGTCCTCTCTCTCTCTCTCTCTCAGCTTGGGCTCTCCACACATCCAACATCATCATCATCATCAGAAGCGACCACTGCAAACAAATATTATTTATATATATCATTAAGTCAAAAAAAAGCCAAATTTCCTAACAATACCACATCATCACACAAGAGCGTTACGTATGTGTCATGTCCACAGTACAAATTAGTTAGAAGAATATCTATCATCATCATCATCATCATCAAAAACACAATGTCTAACTGAGCGGATGATGGTGGTCGTCACAGTCTTAGGGTTAAACACGAAAAGAAAATAGCAAAATTGAATGTAATACTTTTTTGTGGGCAGGAGTCAAATTCCAATTTTTATAGGAAAAGTTTTTATCTAGCTCTCGTTCGTTCCTCTCTCCTCATTTTATTTATGTTTTTTGACATTGTGGTTTAGTATTATGACCAAAGGCGACAAAACACTCAATATTGCAATCAAGTGTCTCAAAAATATGATGGGAAAGGGGGATTATTAATATTTGATGTGATGTGATGCAATCACAGGACAGGAAACGAAGGAATTAAATTTGAGTACAAATGTAATAAAAACGCTTTAAATTAAATTTACGACTGGGGATAACAAGATAGAGGCGGAAGTGACAAGTGACTAGAGCTGCTGGTAGAGCACACATTGCATTAAATTGCATCTCTCTGAAGAAGACGAGAGGAAGAATAAAATGTGACAAATTATAATTACATATTTTGGGTGGAAGGCAGAGGCTGTTATCATTCATGACAAGAAAAGTGTTGACTGTGTTGTTGGTTATTACTTGTTCTCTGGTTGAGATCAAAAGCTGAGGGATGCAACTACTACTGGACACAAGCTACTACATGATGATGAGCATGGGATTCAATTGAATTGACGTCTTGTGTCAAACTCCCAACAAAAAAAATGAAAATGTGAAACACACAAGCTGGATTAACTACTACATAGGAAGAGAGGAGGATTTATCTTAGTCCACAGCAGAACAGAGCATGCATCATCATCATCAGCAGCAGCAGCAGCATCATTTTCCTCAGTTTTTCGTGTCTGGTCTGGAACGCAACGACATGAAACATTTTGTTTCTACTTGTGTTTATGAATCGTCAACAAGCTAATCGCAACTCTGTTGATTGGGGGAAGAAGATTGATCATGCTTCTTGTTAAGTCATAGGAAGAAGAAGAAGCCCTCGCTGCTCATCCTTCTTGTTAAATGTAAGCTGACTAAGAAGTTTAATGCTTTAAACGGTCTCCCCTATCTATACTTTTGCCTCCCTAATACTTGTAATCTTCTTGACACCCAAAGCTAAATGTATGTAGTAATCTTTCTATTAAATATTACGAAACACTCGAAACAAGTGATTTGATTTGACTTTTGACTCCAATCCAATTGTACTTTTGTGACTTGTGTTTTAAAAAAAAACTTGGTCTAATTGAATTTTCCTCCCCTTTCCTATTTTTATAAAGCAGGTTGCTGGAATGTCAAGCCCGCATCAAACTGGAGGAAAAAAATAATACAGTTGCAAAACACCTCTAAACTTTCTTTTCCAAATTAGCTTCAAGTCTGATTGATATTTTCCATCGACCGTGTTAAACCGCGTCACAAAACAAATGATATTTCGAACTGACTGATTCACTTTTTTACCGTTTTCTTTTTTCATTTTTTTCGTTCTATTCAAAGTTAAGTTAAGCAAGTGTGTGGTGAGAGCCAAGATCATGATCCGGTTTTAGAATTTTGAATATTATTCAAAAGTGAGATGATGATGAGTCCAAATTTAGACAAGCGTGTTGCAAAAAAAATGGTAATCTGTGTCTTTTTAAAATGCCAATCAAATGACAACTGTTGATAAGTTGGTAGTAGAAACAACATCAAATTTTTAATATCAGTTATATTTATAAAAAAATTGTTATAAAAGTAGTAGATATTGTTGATGATATTGTTGTTGGTGAAACTAGACGTTATCGCACGATCATTACACACGTTAAAATCTTTGCTGCAGGACAGTTGTTTCATTAGCTTGCCAACTTGTTCTTGGTTAATCCACTACTTAGGAGTTACTCTGAGAGTCACAAAAAAATAATAAAATGGAAAAATAATACACTTTTCTCTGGACTTACTTACACTACATCAAAACTTGTTTTTGACTCCACTCAAAAACTAATGTGTTCAATAGACGTTGTTCAAACTTTGTTATATACATACATAATCGTAACGTTTAGTAACAGCGGAGAGAGTTGTTAGTTGATAGTGGCGGCAGTGTCCATTGACAACAAGTTCCTGGGAGAATTGTGAGAGAAAATATAAATTTGAGAGTAGCGGACTCAGCAAAGCATTTTGGGAAGGGCTGGCAGGTGGAGGTGCTCCAGTTGCTGCCGTCCTCAAAATTTAGTTTCATTCATGACTGTGTGGGGCAGTCAAAGTGGTGGTGACTCTAGTTCATCAATCTGTTCGTCTTCAGTTGAGATCCCAAGTGCTAGTTCGGCAAGAGGTGGTGGCGGTGACGAATCAAATCTGGAGAGTTCCCCAAGTACTAGTGGCAGTAGTGGTGAAGGTGGTGGTGGTGGTAGCAGTAGCTCTGACTACCAATCCCAACAACAAGTGCTAGTTGATCAGAGTGCTAAAAACGAGAACGACGGCTCCACCTGGGAAAATTTGGTTGGGGAGAATCTCCCCATAGTGATGGACAATCGGAATATCGGTGGAGGTCGTATGATGACCTCGTGGGCTCAAAGAATGCATCGAAGAGCTGCCACCTTGGGAACCGTCGTCACATCATGTGGTCACCCTTCTGCCCCCTACCCACGTCGTATAGAAAAGTATAAACTGTCCTCCTCCACTTAATTCCTTCATCTACCATTCTACTACTTGAACTATTGTTAACTATCTGTTTCTTCTTTTGTTTTTTACCATTAGGGTTAAGTTTGGCGTTCCATTAGACGAAGTTTGTAAAAATGACATTCCAGGTCCACTCTTGGTAAGTAATACGCTGGCTTCTCCTATTCACTCATATTTAACTTACCCTTTAAAAAACTTACTTATTAACTACTAATGATGTATGCATTTGTTGTTGTAGGTGCTAATATTGAAGTTGAACAAGGAGGCACCGTACAAAAAGGATGTGTTCAGAGCTCCTGGTCACCAAGGGAATATGAAAAAGCTGATTCACTTCCTTCAGAATGGAAGACTTGTGAACATTGACAACTTTTCTGTGTACACGATCGCTTCCGTGCTCAAAAAGTTCCTGAGAAAGTTACCTGACGGAATTTTTGGTCGTGATGGGGAACAACAGTTGTTCCAAATCATCGATATGGAAAGCACAGAGCAGCAACGGGACCATATTCATTCGTAAGAAATAGACACCCAAAGTCAACTCCTCCAAATCCAATAAAAATTTCAATTAGCCCCAAATGGTTGTAATCTTCAACTAAATGCCTTTCAAATTTGAATCAACTAAAATTATAATTTTTTTTGTTTAATTCAGGCTGATATCATCACTGCCGACATGCACTCAAAGGCTAATCGTGTTACTCTTTGGAACCTTTCGCGTGATTGCATCTAATTCCGAACGCTCACAAACAGGGATGACCTCCGAAGCACTTGGAGTATCAGTCGCACCCTCCTTCTTCCAGAGCTGTGTTTCCGACGGGAAACAGGCAAAAATGGAAGATGTGATGCGCTTCAAGGTAAGCCAGTCACTGCTCAGTTTTTAGCACATACTATTTTCACTTTGCCCCAGTATAGTTGCAAAAAAGCATTGCATCTTCTCTTCCCTTCATACTCGTCAAACATAACAGGACTCATAGAAATTGAATAAGGGAGAGAGATGCAAAAATTTGTGAGATTTACATGAAAACATCTTTTTGCAAAAAAAAACAATATTTGGTGGTGCAAGTTTTAATTTGTTTGCCTTCTTACTGAAAACTGAATTAGGAGAACTACGTTTATGAGGATGTAGAGAAAAATGAGGTGAATCTATGAGTGTAAACTACATTTCGAAATATGAACATTCAGAAATTATTTCTTGGAAGATCGTTGCTGGTTTTATTGCTGAAAAATAAGATGCTTGCTGATCTCTTGTTGCGAGCGGCGCAGCAGCACAATGTATTTATTAATAACAATCAGTAATTTTCCTCTCTAACCAATTTTGTTTCGTTTTCAAAGCATTCACAACTAACTTTTTCCGCTTTAATGTCTCAACTGCTTCCACGTTTAAATGTTCAAGGGAAGAAGGTAACAAGGATAATACATTTTATTATGTAAGCCTTTGCTCTCTGGTTTTCTGGTGTAAGTATAAGCAGTCACTACGACTTTGTGGGATTTTTATTAGTCTCCTTGTTCCACTAAAAACTATCTTACTTGTAAGTAAATTAATTACGTTTGATTAGCACAGCCATTAAACAAAACAAACAAATTGCTAGTGACTTATATCATTAGTTTAGTGACTAGTCTTTTCTCCTGCCACTCTCCATTTGACAAAACAACAACAAAAAATTACTGTTGGTTTCTTTGTTTGTTTTTCTCAATTTTTGCAATCTCTTCTGTCTCTCTATCGTTTGGGCGGTTTCATCAATGTGATGTGTGTTGTAGGCCGAGGTGGACGTAAGTCATCTAAAACATAAATTCATTTTCCCAATCATGAAAAAAATACAATCCTTTAAAAAAAATCAATGTGTCCTTTGAACAACAAGAAAAAAATACTCAATTTTATTCGTTTCATTCCGTACTTATTATGTTACTCACCAAAAATATTGTGTAGTCCTTGATTAGTTACCGTTAAATTATAAAGTCACTAGAGTCATCTTTTTTTTTACTTTCCTTCAGTTAAAAGTCATTGGTCACTATGTTTAAAATAATGATTATTTGATGAATGATGTTTTGGTTTGTCTTTTCTGTAAGTTTTTAATGATAAATTTTTTATCCTTTAAGTTGTAAAATGCTGTGCTTTAGATGTCTTCACTATACTTAACATTAAACTGGCTATTGTAATTATTGGGCAAGTAGTCGTATAAATGTATTTGAAACTTGATGAGCAAAGTAAATCTCAAATCATTTGTATTGTATATGGGCATGTAAGTACGTCAGAAATCAAGATTACGGAACTCGGCTGGCACTTACGACCTTCCCTTGTTGATTATGACGAGAGGTCAAGGAAATTAGTACAAAAAAATATGTGATTGAAAAAAATTATTATTAGTTCTTCTTATTGCTTCCTATTACTTACTACTATTAGCTTTCCTAATAATTAAGAAAATACTCACTGCTGTCACTACATCACTTTATTTTCTTTCAATTATCCCATTCTACTTAGCGCTAAAAGTAGTTTCTTGATTGCACATTACAAAAGTTTTAAATAAGAAGACTTGTGTAAAGCTACTTGCTTTGTACTTTAATATATATCTGTATGTAGGTATGGTTCACTCGGCACGAGCTGTCATCTAAAGCTTTTTATGTTTCACTATGGAAGCTTGTAGAAGGCTGGAGAAATGTGTTGGTTGCGATCCTTTTTGGTTAGAGAATGGCCACCGAAAACAAAATTATATTGGAGCTTGACACGTGTATACATATTATATGTATTTATTTTAGTATAATTTTGTCATTTAAGTTTTTGCAAAGAGAATATTATTGGTTAGTCATATAATGATAATATTTTAATGTGCTCCAAAGTTTAACTCTTGTTATTTTCTATTTCTTTGGGGGATTTCATTCACCGGTCCTTAGGTGGCAACAAAGATCATGAAGTTTCTCATCGATAACTTTGGGGTGAGCAACCTGTTTGGACGAGAAAATTATGAATACTACGCCCGGATCACAGGCAGGATTCTCAAGGTGGAAGAAGACTGGATTTTCAGCTTTCGATATCCTCCAGATGCGCTTGTTTCCCGTAAGAACCCTGACCCTTTGAATAATGCTCTTTCTAGTCTATCTCATTAAACATCAATGAACAAATTTTTCTCAGCCACCAACAAACACATCAAGTTATCATTTCAAATCCTTCACTCACTTCTTAGTTTATTTGTTTAAAAAAAATACGTTGTACTTTCACTTTACCTAAATATGAACCAACCTCAAAAACTAATTGTCTCGCACACTCGCAGAGGAAATCTGTAAATATTGTATAAAAACGTATATATTAGAAATTTAGAACGCTTTGATAAGGATACAGGAAAATGAAGGAAGCTGAATCCCGACGAAAGTTTTATTCAGTTAGACTAGTTTGTTAGAATCAATAGAATTTAATAGCATTTTTTTAAAGGAAGGGGTGAAAATGGCTAGCTGTCTAGCACAATTAATTTACCTATTTACTACCTCAAATATCTTGTTTGTATCATAATCAATATCATCGTTACCTAAATCATCGCCCATGCACATTATATGAGTGAATTGTAAATGAGTTATCCTAAAAAACCATTGAGGATGCTACATGTATGGACATGAACAATTATTATTATTAATGTTATTATTTTATTACTAATAAGCATTCCATTTAAATTCTGCATATCAAATGAGAAATGCTGCTGCTACGAATAAATATATGATAGAGCACGAGTAAGAAAAATTGATATGATTTTTGTATAAAGGACAAATGTCACTTGAGGCTGAGAAGACATGGTTGCAGTATGAGTCGGAGAGGTGGGGTCTAAATTTCAATTTAGAAGGTAGGAATCCATTTTTTAAATGCGTCCTAACAACCGTTTCCTTTACAAAATATATTTAGCTAACGAGCCCCACTCATAATAATACTAATGCCCTTCTAATAAAAATAATTAATGTCCCTGCAAAAACGGTTTTGTGCCGCCCCGTTTTGCCAATACTAAAACATTTATAGTTAACTTTTACTAGAGCCGCATGCTTCATTTGCCAAAACTTATCCTTTTTTAAGCTTTTAATGGAAACAGAATCAATGATTGAGTTGAGGAGCAGTAACCGCACATTTGAGCCCTAAATGTGTACCATACCAATCTGTGTCTGTCATTTGCATGCGTAGAAGGATTAACTAGAACAATAACAATTTTAACACTTTTGATATAATTTAACATCTTTTTATTATTATTGCTTTTTTAAATTGTAGGAATGTGTGTAGCAGCAGCCGAGTAAAGCTATAGAAAATTGTAGTTTAATGAAGGAGGAATAAGAAAATTGTGTAGAATTTAGCTACGTTTAGAGGAGCCGCTCTTGAAAGTAGCTTGGTAGAGTAATGACAAAGGTGTGCACATAATAGTTAGCATAGCAACTACATTATCTCTAGCAGTTAGTAGTAGTTTCGCCTACAATGAGACAAATAACTTCAGTATAAAGCATACATACTTAAACTTATAAGCCATTCCACATTTTTCGACAAAGCTATTATTCTTTTTATTTTAAAAATATTATTTTAATTTAGTTACGTATACCATTCCAATCTCGACTTTGTATTTTTACCGTATTCTGCACTTTGGAAGTATTCATTTTTTTGTGAATTTTAAGGCGGTGGTGGTAGCCTATTCACTTATCAATACGTAAATCTCACTTAGCCCCTACTCTTTTTTTGTAGTGGTACTATTATTACACATAAATATGTTAGATGTAGTATTGGATAGATGATTCAAAACAAACATTGAGTTTTTAGCTCAGTCCTTTATCAACTATAACAAAAGAGATGACATATTTGGTGACCTTGTCCTGACGATCCGTTTTCGCAAAAGTGTTGTTTCGGGCAATTGTTTTTATAGACATTCATGTTTGCTTTCCCTTCTCAACAAAATTTTAAATGTATCAATC
The DNA here is from genome assembly GCA_964034955.1 of Orchesella flavescens. Classification (NCBI taxonomy): domain Eukaryota; kingdom Metazoa; phylum Arthropoda; class Collembola; order Entomobryomorpha; family Orchesellidae; genus Orchesella; species Orchesella flavescens. The sequence continues at coordinate 53,812,202 of OZ035953.1, forward strand.
ATGTTTCTATTCTATATATTTTATCTACCACAACATTTTATTGTTTACATTTATGATTTATTGTTATCAATTTTATCATTTGAAAAATTAGCTTATTTTACTTTACGCTCCAATTTTATTACTTCGCGATAATAAACGTTTTTGACTGTTTTTAAATGACCTGAGGTTTTTACAACAATAGCAGCTTATTACTTTTTTTTAAATGTGTCACTTTACTGAACTGATAACCATTTCATACTTATGTTTCACTACGAGCGAATGATTACTTGCATTAATTATCCATTTCCACGACATGAAAAAGATGATTTTTTTGAGTTGGACTTTGAATATCCGCTTTCTACTTCAAAACCAGGTATTTGACACATTCAACATTGCTGCTCGAAATTGTTAATTTTTATCTGTTGCGTGTTTTTACTCTGTTGCTCGTTCGTTACCTTCTTTGTCCTATCATTTTGAAATATTTTATTTTGTAAATTCTGTGCAAATGTTGATAGTAGGAAAGTGGGAGTGTGTGTTTGGCCTCATCAAAGGCCTCAGATGTATGTGTAAGCATGAAGCGACACTGGAGGAAATTACATGGAGTGGATGGTGTGTGATGGTGGAGGGTGGGAATTGCTTACAGTTTGTAATTACGTGCGTGTCATTCCGCCCATGTGATTTTGTTTTTTGAAACAGATTATACAAATTATTTGTGACTGTTGTACTATATGTAATAGTTTGTACTTTGAAGCTAGTGTTAGGGATTGTGGTGTCTATGGAGATCCTGTTTTGTTTTTTTTAAAAAAAGTTGTAGTTGCAGTATATGTGTAAATAGTTGTTTGCGAATTCGCATGTCACCGCAAGTAATAGAGATGATGGAGGGCAGAGATTCATGATAATATTTTTTTATAAGCAAGTTTAGATAATAATCAACATGGTTTTTGTAAGGGATGGCGGTGATAATTTTCTATATTTAGTGGAATGCATTGTAAATTACTACGTCTGCGTCTACTGCTGCTTTGAATATTAATAATATGTTTGTAAATTGTTCTTGTTGCATGTGCAAAACTTAATTGTGGGGCGGGGGTTAGATGATGTGTTACATCACTCTGTTTATTCCTAACGTAACGTTGCTAAACTGGCTTTTTGTGTTTCTTTCTTTTTTTGTGGTTGTGCGTTGATACAGCAATGTCACATCAAGAAGAGAGTCTCTCAACGCCAGCTCTCATACAAGCTTCAGATCGCTTAGATGGAGATGGAGGAGATGGGAACAGCTCACTCAGCAGCATTCCGGAAAACAACTTGTTGGAGAGCTATACTCGTCTTAGCATTAGTTTAGAAGATAATGGACTGTTTAAAGTTACCGAAGTGAGCTTTCTTGTTATTTTTTTATTTGATTTTTGAAATTATTGAAGCAAACCACAATTGGAACTGGTTTTTGCTAATAATGACCTATTTCAACTGTTTAGGTTCATGAGCGACAGGCAGCTAGAATGAAAACTCGCTCTGAGTGGTTTTTGTCCCCTTCAGCTTGTCCGAAAATGCCAGTTGTAGATATAGATGATTTATCCAATCCGTATCTGATTCTTAGAGAAGAAGCGTCGGGCAACTGGAACTCAGGTTAGATTTTTACTATTATTTTGGGTTCCTTTAATCTCACAATACCCCATAAAATATTTATTTTACTACTACCAATAATTGTGTGGTTGCAGGTGGAGTTCTCAGTTCGAGCAATGAGTCCGTAAAGCATCCGCTTGTTCGTCGTACCTCAAGCAAAGAGAAGGAACGTCGACTAGTTCGTCGTAGTTCGAGTAAAAAGAATAAAGAAAACGGTGCTTCCGGAGGTAGTAGTGGCGCAACCGGGAGCAGTAGTTCCGGTGGTGCGGCTGCAAGTAGTAGCTCCACGAAAAAGTTCCCTAGTGCAAATCCCAGTGCAGCTGGAGTGACTTCTGCTTCCATTGACTCGAATCATTTGCAACAGCAGCAGCAGCAGACTTGTCCTTCTGCTCCTCCTCCAGGTGAGGCAGGCAGTGGGGAGGAAAACGCTGCAGCTACTGAAAACTTAGGTTCTACCCCATCCCGACGTTCCAACTCTTCTGCTCTCTACGAGATAGAGTGCGGAGGTGGTGCTGGCCCTACTGTATCTGCGTCTAACAATGCCCATCTGGTGGATGGATCTGATCATGCCACCCCCGTATCTGAGTTAGATTGTACGGAAACAGACGTTCAGACATTTCATGTCACCCTCACGTACAAACCAAGAATCTAGCCCTCCACGACTCCCAAACTTTAAACAATTCTTTGTTTTCTTATCTCCATAAATTACAAAACAAACAAACTTTCGTCGTTTCGCTCGCTCCATTCTACTCTTTTTTCTCGTCACTCAAAATATATATATTATGGATTGTAGTTGTTAACTACTTTGAGAGAAAAAGTAGCGTCGTCGTCGTCGCGTCCGGTACCAGTTTTCGTATTGCTCTCAATCAATTTCTATGCAACCACACGAACGAATATTGATAATACTATATGTTCTTGTAAAAAGGGAACGGTAGAAGAATAGCGACAAGCAAAAAATATTAATAGATAATTTACACACACATATATTATATACATATATGTTGGTCAGCTCTACACTTTGAACACCAAGTTGATTGTTCCCAGCATAAAATCATCCTAGTTTCTTTCTACATTGCATACGTACTCATTCAATTTCTCCGTATTATATAAGTCTGTACGTGGGCAATTTGCAAAGCTCTCTCTCTTTCTTTTTCTCTCTTTTTTGTTTTGGTAATCACAAAATAATACCACATACACTGGTTCACTGATCAATTGCGGTTGCTAATCATTGTTTCCGATCACTATACGCTTCTATTTTCTACTATGATTAGTAAAATGTCTAGAGAGAGAGTTGTGTACACTAGGGAAAATAGTTTCAATTTGTGTGTCCACAATACATAGTAACATTTATAGTAACATATATAGTAACATTTATAGTAACTAAAAATGGTTGTTTTGACTTGAAACCCTTATTGGTGCTTGTATTTTCAGCTTGCTAATAGTGAATAATAGAGAAAGGTAGGAAAGCTAAGATGTAGAATGTAACTAAGGAAGAATGAATTATGTTTGCTAGTTGCTAGTGTGTAGGTGATACGGTTATTTTTTAGGAATTGCTATTTTTTTTCTCTATAGATACACGTATGTACATTGTAGAGCTGCAGCTGCACCATTCATTTTACTATCCCGTCAAATACAACACGTCACACATTTTCGATGAGTATTGTTGATAATTGCTCCGTTGTAGAAACGAACGTTGTTGAAAGAAAGCTAACAGCTTCTCTTTTTTTTACAATTTGCTGAGCCAACTAAAAAAAAAGTTGTGACGGAGGACACGCTAGTTCTGGTTGCGTTGTAAGGTGATGGTGATAAATGTGTTTGCCGTCGTATGTGGTTCTTGATAAACTTTTAAGACTGCTTCACAAACATTACCTTTCAATTAATATTGAGAAGAGGGAGAAATGAATTAATATGTTAATTGCGATTTCAGCATAATATTATTACATTAGGCATAAGAAGAGGCAACTTTTACTACTACTATTACTATAACTATTTCACTACTTTGCTTATTACAAAGAAACGCTTGGAGGTTGCGTACTGTATTCATTTTTTCCGCACCTTTTCCTGCTTTCCATTTATGCACTTACTCGCCATTATCATTCATGTATTATTATCATTCGTTCCTTCCCAACTGCTCCTTGCCAGTTAGAGGCTATCAAGGATTTAACTAATTAATTACGCTTTGTTTACATTTAACTAATTTATTACGCATACTTTAGCTATATTTGCACATATCGTTTATTTACGGTATAAGCTCTCTCTCTCTCTTTCTCACACACACACTTAACAAGTTATGCGAAACTATTTAGAAAAAAGGTTTCATGTTCAAAATATCACGCTGCCTATATACAATTTCTTTTTAACGATTTTACTCAAATTTTTCATTCCAATTTCCAAAGAAACAAGAAACGTTAAATTTCAGCTATTTTGCGGTTTGATCTTGCAAGTTTGGTCTAGTGTTTGTTATTTGGTTGGTTAAGTTATAATTAACTTGAAGTCGTCGTCGTCGTCGTCGTCGTCGTCAACAGGCTCATCGTCAATTTGGTGGGGCATTCCAAGAACGACCTTGTTTCTCTCACGGAGAGCTTGTTTTATTTGATTGTTGTTTTCGAATGTATGTATATTATATAACTAAGTAATAATTTTCATTATTTCACCATGTTCAGTTCAAATTGGAGAAAAAATAGAATACTCAACTACATATGCCTAATTGTGTATGCATAAAAACACGTATGTATTGTACCATAAAAGCCTAGAAAATATTACATTTTCAACTTCTTTTACACAGGAATAATAACATAATGAATTCCTAATTTAAGATTTAACTATTTATTTATTTTTAGTGGTTTTCTACTCGCCTTTGTTAAATTCTTTGTGGCCATTGCCAATATATATATCAAGTTGGGATTAATTTTTTGCAAACAAGGTTACTTAGAAATAAAAAAAAACAAGGTTCGTAAGCGGTCAGCCAACTTTAAGTACATTATTTGATACTACCAATAAAGTGCTCCAATTTTTATTTAGTTCATTAACTTCCTTCACATCGTATTTGTTTAGGGACGGTGACAAAAAAAGCTCAATATTCAGTCTTTATAAAAAAAAAAGAATTATACAGATAGAAGGATATAGGAAAGGTGAGTTTCAGTTTTAAAAAGTTGATTAAGGCTTGTTTCCTTGGATCAAAGCGACTAATAAATGTTTTGCTTGCACGCTCTACTTTTTGCACTACACAAAAATAGTATAATAGAAATATTGTTGTTGATCCTACCGAAAAACGAGGGTATTTTGCATGTTGGTTAAATAATATAATAATATAAAATGGAGGCACTGAACATCATGTTGATATTTAAAGCTAAGATATTAAGACTATTTCTACAAGTATTCAACAACCTTTAGCTGCTACTTTGTAAATTATTATGGACAAACAAGATTTGTTGTGGAGGCTATGTGCAAAGAGCTAGTTTATATTCTATTCTATTATGTATGTATAATAGCTATAGGTCAAGTGTAAGTTGGAGGCAGATGAGAACTGAACATTTTTGTCAGTTATTTAATTCTCTACTATCAATTAAGAGTGCTAGAGTACCATCATGTCCTACTGCCACCATCCACCATCTTGTGTGGTAAAACAAACATCAAGGGCAAAGTGGATGGTGGACTAGATAGAGACAGGTTTTGGATGGATTATTAACAATAGCCATTGGCTATTGCTATTTTCTTGTTGACCATTTTGTGAGCAAGTGGATATGAGTGTGGAACTTTCCAGTCAGCAATAGTGTTTTAGTTCCATTTTTTTCTCAATATAAACTTTCAATTTTCTCAATCTCTTCTGAGCATTAGATTCCAGGTTTGGTAGCGCTAACATTATGGTTCAATAGTAAAATTTATTTAAAAAAATATATGTGTACTTCAATTGAATTTCAAACAAAGTTATTTATCTAAATGTTAATCATCAACGCTGGCGCACATGCTTTCTTTTGTTCACGGGATATTAAGTTTAGTTTTAAGAAATATTTAACATTTTTTATTAGTTGATCACTTGTTTCATTGTTGGAGCGTAAGAAAAATGGAGTTGACAAAGACAAAAAACCAAGTGAAACTGAATATTCGTGCAAAAATACAAAAAGTACAATCACAACAGTAAAAAAATAACTAACGTAACAGGAAATGAGTTGTCATAAAAAATTCATTTTTGTATGCTTTTTTTGTACTAATTTATGAACAGAAATTGATTTTCAGGAATGTAAAAACTAGATTTTAGTTTATTTATTTTTAAAAAATTTATTTTGTGTTCTCTTTTTATTATTTTGAGCAAGATAATTTTAATTTATTATTATTTTCCTTTGACGCTGGATTAAATTTGAAAGTTTTTCTCTTTCTATTTTCTCTTGACTTTCATTCAGAGTCTAAGAAATAAAACACGTGAATATGGTGGGATGAATTAATTATTCGAGATAATTATTATTTTTGTTAGTAAATGCTAACGTGTATGTATTGAGAATGCGAGGTTACCTCAACAAATATTACAAAACACATTTTATGGAATTGCTTATTTTTGCTAATTAAAGAATTATATAACGAAACAGTTTATTATGTAATAACAAACTAATGCCTGCTCTCATCATCAATATCATCATCCTATATAATGTATGTGTATCTCTTATATTCATTAAGTTTTTTGTTAAGTGAACACTTCGAAAGAGTCAATAAATTTGAAAGAAAACGCAGTCAAAAAATTGAATTTTGTGTAAAAAAATGTATATTACTTTAATTTATTTTGGCATGAAAAATAATGAGTGACCGACCACTACACTACTGCTACTTGTTTTTATCATGTCTCAAAATGCCCATGATTGTATCCATCCATTCATGCAGATGCATAAGGCTATATATGTATATATTCAAGTTGCCCTGCCCACATATTTGTGCATAAAAGAGATGCAGCCAAACACCACGTAATTTTAATATATAGTATATATTGAAATATACTCAACAGAAACATTTTTTTATTAATAATTTCTTGTTATTTCCATTCAATCGGCACTTTCAATCATCACCAAATTTCAAATGTGCATGTAGGTAAGCACCATACCGCACGGTCAACTGAGACAATCTGTTTTGTTTTTAAAAAAAGTACTAAAATTGCATGCATGAGAGGAAAAGTGTAAACAAAAAAGACAAGAAACATTGGGGTAAACTAACACAGTTCTAGAAACACCAACTGAAATTGGAGTAGTTTGTTAAACATATTTAAATTATTGACATAATATTGATACGTACATCCACATCATCCAACATTTTACTAGATAAAATACATTAAATATATATAATATATGTGTATAACTTGCTACTCAAGGATTGGTACCCTGCTACGTAACGTGCTTAATAAACTACAAAACATCCAGAAGAAGAAAAAGAACAAGGAGCTTCTCTCCAACTATATTTTTTCCCTTATAAATAAACTTTTTTACTTGATAATATAACAATATAGTGTTACCATTTTGCCAACTACTGTTGCTAGATCATAGCAGAACCATGACCTGATTATGGAATGAATTACCTTAAACTTGCTCGTAAAAATATAACATGTTACCCAGTACTCTTATACCTCTCTCTCTCTCTCAATTTGAAACCTTTAGCTCTCTGTTCCTTAGAAACTAAACATCATCATTCTCAAATTAGCGTAATAATTAGTTGTTCTTCTTATGGTGGATATAATATACAAACCAAGACAGTAGAGTTAAAATAAAAAGAAAAACAAAGTTTTATGGGGTAAAGTGAATGGTAGTCGCAATTCTAGAAAACAGAACAAAGCGAGCATGGAGTCGTCTGGATAATAAAAGAAATATATGGGTTAAAATCAAGAGAGACATGAAATCAAAACAAAAAAAGAAGAAATAGTAAATGACTGATTGGAAACCAACTTTTGTTGGATAACGAGACGAGAGGCAACATTATCAATTATCATTACAATTTAAACGTTTAAAATTTGTTTTGATTTTTTCGTATCTATGCAGTCATCATCTTCTTATCTCTCCGCCTCAACAGTCATATTATATATATTTTTTTTGTTTCCAATCATTTGACAATTAGCGACGCTCGTAGGAGCGAGAGCGGCTTCTGGATCTGCTTCGAGAAGCGCTTCTGTTTGGGGAGTATGAGGGAGAACCCCTGCGCCGAGCTGGAGAGTAGCTTCGGCTGCGGGACCTGCGATCACCGCTGCCACCATAGTCCTCCTTCACTCGAATGTATGATGTTTCTCCCTATGAAAATAATAAAGAAGGAGATGTAGAAAGTTAGATGGATGCCTTAAATACTAGTACATAATGCAATTTGTTATGATATTGTGTAAATATGGTTACCTCATGGGAGCGGAATCGAGAGTCATCCAATTTTTTGACGGCATACTTCATGTCTTCATAGCGAAGAAACTCGACAACTCCGGAGCCATCCTTGTAGACATCTGCAAAGCAAACATCTCCTGCTTCCCTCATATGGTCCTTGAGGTCCTGCCAGCTTCCACTTGGTGGGAGTCCTACATTTGTACATGACATTTCGTTTTTTTCAAAAAAGCCAAAACACTTTGGTTTCCCTCTTGCTTTTTTTAAATACAAAGTAGCAACGAGTGAGAAGACGGAATGAAAAACACACAAATACATTTATAGAAGGAGCAGCGTGCGCGGAGGCTAGAAAGAAGGTCACACACTTTTTCCGTGTGGGGAGAGCAAGATCCAACAAATGAGAGCGACAATTACATAAAAAACATTCAACATTGAACAACAAGAACATCAAGTGAGGAAGAAAAAAAATAAAGACACAGAGAAAAAATGCGCGTGAATCTCTTGATGCTGACATGGTGAAGCTGATGCTGGTGTGATGATGCGGGTGATGAAGATGATGAGGAAGAAGAAGATGACGAAGAGATGATGATGAGATCCCTCACATTTAACTCAAAATCCCTTTCTCTCTCATCTCAATTTTTTTACCTTCCTTTATCCGCCTTCTCAACTCCTCCACTTTTACTAGCATCAAGCAAACACAGAGAGCTTTATACCCATGCGCGGCGCTATGCCTTCTTTCCTTATCCTTCCATCCTCATTCATTCCACCAAATTCCTTTTTCCTTCCATCCTTTTTTCCTTCCTTTTTCAATCCTTTTCTTTCTTTCCCAGAAAAATTTTCCCTTTCCTTTCACTCCGCCTCCTTCTCCGTCTCTTCAACCTATGCTTACATGGTGTGCCTACCAGATGATGATGAAGAAGATGATCATGATGAGGCTCGCAAAGAAGCGCGTTTTTTCTTACATGTTCATCTTACATTTTCATACAACAAAACAGCAGCACAGCGGCAATTTGTACTTAATCAGATATTTTTTTAGCAGTTTAGCATAGGCGAGGCCAGGCGCCGATACAAACTAGAAAAGAGCTAAAGAGTTAAACTGTAAAAATCCCACTGACTTTTGCTGTTAGAGAATTTTGATTTTTTTTGGGAGCACAAAAAAGGGTTCCTTGATGGATTGAGTCTGGACTTTGGGCTTGGACTAAATAAGTTAACTGTACTTTCGCGCAACCACATTTAAGTATTCTTATATAGCACACACAAACAAACAACAAGTAAAAGGTAATTAAATTCCGATTTTCATCATCATCCTCCTTCCTCTCCTGTGAATGCCAACCACATTTTCCAGCGACGACCCGAGCGACCTTATTTCATGTGACATACGATACGATTCCTAATCCTTTTTCATCCTTTTTCCTACAAATGCTTTGATCCCTGTTATATCCAGCAGAACGTTCGCACGCGTGCAACATATATAGTAAGCCCCCAACACATCGCGCGACCAACATTCACCGCAAAAAATGCCATTTTTTTAAGAAGATGCGTTTCTACATGCCAGATCCTGCTTTTCTTTGTTGGACGGACATAAGTGTGTGTGTGTGTAGAGGAGGAGCCATGCCATGCCATTATTTAAAAAGGGGGAGCCGTGCTCTACAGCCAATCTACACTTGTCCACGATTCCCTTTCATTCCCTCGAAGAAGAGAGGTGACAAAATGCTTGTGCTTCCTCTCTTTCTTTCTCTCGCTTTTTTCTCTCTCTCTCTCTCATACACAATAGCATTTTAATTATGCGCCTGGACAGGAGAGCAGCGGAGCTGATGACATTGGAAGACCGATAAGATGAGCGTGCTTCATCATCGATCTTCTCAATAGATCCCAGCACACAGGATGGCAGGAGGAAATTGATGAAGAAGCGACAACACGGAATTTTTTGTGAAGCGTCCTCTTACTACACGAAGAAGGTGAAGATGTTGGGACAATATTTGCTAATTCAGATTTCATTTCATCATCATGATGATGGTCATGATGATGATGAGCATTTGTCACCGTACCAGAAACCATCACGCGATATTGAGAACGACGTGCTGGAGCTCCACGTCCTCTTCCGTCTCCACCACCACGACCACCTCCGCCACCGCCAGATGATCTGCCTCGGGTTCCCCCACGGGGAAACTCCACGCGAAGTCTGTAGCCATCATAGTCATACCCATCACGTTTTGAAACCGCGTCCTCAGCGTCCCTACAAAACAACAATCCATGTGTCAAAATTAATTTAAAAAACATCCACGCACATCATCAAATTTTGCTTTTCCCAAATATTCAACATTTAGAAAACTATGGAGACATCTATTGTATAAGTAAGATTTTTTACCTTGGATCTTCAAACTCAACGAATGCAAATGGTGGTCCACGTCTATTTTTCAGGTCCACATATAGAATCTTGCCATATCTATAGAAAAGATCTTCAATGTCCTTCGTCCTGATATCTGGAGGAAGGTTTCCAACATAAACTCGGCATTCATTGCGAGACATCTTTTTCTACTTTTAGCTGATAGGTCTCAAAAAACCAAAACGTTTCTGTAAGACGTGCCTGGAACCCAAAAATAACTTAGTATATTCATTTCACATGCTTTTCATCGTCGTCATTTACATAACAATAGATCGCGCGATAAGAGATAAGGTTTGAAGAAAAACAAATCATCCTTAGTACCTCTTATAACCTTTATAAGGATCTTTTTTGTTAGGTAAATGAGTACTGATAATAATGGCGGGGAAAATTATATTTTTTTTTCTCAGTATTATGTAAATAGCCGTTAGTTTTATGTAGTTTGAAACTTTTATTATTAGGACATGTCATCCGCCATAATCAGTGGCGTCTTTAATGTACCTAACAGGTTGCCGCTCAAATAATTTTTTACATAAAAAAACACAAGCCAGAATTTTAATATTGACTTACTTGATCAAATGTACGTTGCAATTTTTTTTTAAATTTGGAACAATTAAAAACGGTAGAAGCAGTTATCCAGGAAGTGCGCTAGGAATGAATTAGCAAGAAGAAAGAAGAGTAACTGCGAGAATAATGGCTACCATTTGAGGAGTGATAGTTTATCAGAGGAGCAAACACCACGTCACTTAACACACTCAATCTGCTAACGCTAATATAAAGTTGTTTAAGATAATGAGAGAGGAGTCCAAACTGTTGCTCACTGTATTGAGCGCGTGTAACTAGAGAGTCAAGCTAGTATATAGCGTATGTACGCTTACTCCACCACCACTCCGTGTCTTCCTATACTGCACCAATGTATATATTATGTAGGAAGGGAGAAGGAATCACAATATCACAAATGCATAACAACAACTATGATTCCGTCATCGGCTATCCAATTCCAATAGTGAACTATGGGAAAGTATGTGTATATCAGTGTGACAGGCCGTTGCAGCTTCCTTTTTTTGATAAGATTTGGAATGAATGATGAGTTGACTTATTCAAATGAGAAGATTAGAAAAAATACACTTTTAAACTTTTGTCCCTTATCTCTCTTTCCTTTGAGGGTAGTGAACACCTAGATAACAACACGTCACCAAAGGCCAAACAGTGATAAAAAAAGTGATACTACTACGTTTTCCATTCAATTTGATGGAATAATGATAATATGGCTTTAGTGGCTGACTTTTGGGGCCAATGCGTCGCTCTTATACACATATATGGCTGTATATTTTGGCTTTCCTATCAGGAATCGCGCTTACTGAATCCTCCTATATCTTGAGGTGCTATCTTTTAATGGATAATTATTCCCATCCTCTTCATGCGTTCCACCTCCAAAACAAGGAAATGTGTGTGAGTGTGAGCTGCTAGAGAGTGACATCAGAAACAGCGAAGCCAAAATATGGACTACTAGCAAGCATACACACATACATACATACATACAAGCCAAGCATTTTGTAGTGTTTCAGGGATTGTACAAATTCATTTATAGGTGCAATCTTACATACAGAGCACCCATGCTACTTTGAATAGCCTTCCCTATCATCCCCATGCAAATCATTGGATCACACATCATCACACTTTGTAAAACAAACTTTGATAACAACATTTTGGTCTGAGTTTGGCTGTGGGATAGTGGATGCCATCTCTCCTGTGATCTTCCTTACTATAACCACCTGTATCAACATGAAAAATAGTTGGCGACATGGATTGTGATTTGTAAGAGTGAGTTCTGAGGCAAAAAACAGACGGAGGAACAAACTATTTGGCTGTTTCCTTGGATGATGCTCTTTGTTCTTCCTCGTTAGTATGGTTGAGATCAAACCAAGTTAAGCAACTTTTATGGCCATTTGAGAATGATATGGTAAATTAAACCTCAACTAACCAACCATCACGTCATCAAAAGTCATAATAATAAAGAGTATAAATAGGTAATAATCTTTGTGCATATCTACAATTTAATTGTCATACGTCAGTGTTTTTATGAACATGTTTATTCATCATTGAAGGTTACTTAAAAATATTAAACTGAGCAACAATAATGATAGAATAGTAAATAGAATCTTAAATATGATCCAATGTATTAAGGAAACACTACTAAACTACACCTTTTTTTATAGATGAATCATACAAGCAAGGGCAGATAAATATAAAGCAATCGTAGTTTAGCGTACTTTCCCTTTTAATTTCCTTGTAATAAAAAATACTTGCCGTGAATGGAAAAGGTAAAAGCAATGGGTTTGCATTGCACGATTGTAATTTTGAAGGTCAAGTATGGAAATAATGATGCAATCTATTTTCTTATCTTTTTTTAAAATGCTACAGCACTGATCGGAGACATAGGCATGATAGGCAAATCCAAAGGTTTTATTAGCCTTAGCCTCATTTTGTCTTCCTGTTTTTGAAATTATGACTAATTTTTACTGACAATGAGCATGAGTTGTTATCCAAGAATTTTTTTAACGTTTAGGTTGTCGACGACGAAGGATGTGTGTCAAGCATGAAAAATGTGAGCATCGAATCATATGCTGCTAAACTAATCAAGAGAGAGATGAGTGAGTCAATGGAAAAAAAGTGTCACTACTTATTCTACCAGTTTAATTTATCTCTGGTCAAAGTGATAATATGATGATGGGATGCAAGCTGGTGCAGAGAGAAGAGGCATCATCATCATCAGCAGCAGCGCATTCTCTTCTTTCTCGCTGCACGCACACACAAATATAAATCTCGGATGGAGTGCAATCCACTTCTGGCTCTGATGATGATGATCTGATGTACGAAACGAAACCAGCCTCTACAACAAATCCCCAAACCAAAAGCATAAGTAGAAACCATTGGATTAAAACAGAATACACACTTGTATTACTCATTCATTTCATATTTCACCTTCAGCTCATCCCGTCAGGACTCTCTCTCTCTCTCTCTCTCTCTCCTACACTCCACAACTCCATCTCCTCTGCTGCATATATACATAAAATATGTTGCTGCTTTAAAATACTTGATACTCTCCTCAAGACTTGGCTAGTTCTCCACCACCACCAGCAGCGTTGAGACAGACCTAGCACCAACACCTTCCATTTCATTCCACTGCACTGCACTGCCTTTAGCTGAGACCACTCTTCTCATCTCCTCTCATTTCAAAATTTAACAGTCGGCAATTTTCTTGTTCCCGTTGCTCTCTCTCTCTATCCCCTGCACGCACTATCCGAGTAGCACATGCGGGATGGGAAAACCTTCCATCCCCATGTTGAAGGGGTGAGATAAGTTATGCCAAAATTTTTAGTATGGGAGTGAATAGGGGAGAGTATTTGTATTTGTACATATTATATACATTGTTATCAAGTTATCATGATCGGTGGGATATCAGACTGCCCTGCTCTCCGCTCTGTCTCTAATGGTTCTCGTCGGTGGTGGTGGTATTCAACTATTATTCTGAGTAGTAGTGCTGCATTGAAGAGATAGATGAAATAGTACAGTAGCAGGATGATGATAGCACTAGCACACACACACATCATACCACTACCACCACCACTGACTCAACTCAATTCAGCTCACAATGTATTATACATAATAATAATATTCTCTGTGAGTATTAAGTATTACACTCGTCCAATGCAAGCAAGTCCATTTGGACCTTATTTTTTTACCCCAAAAAAATAAGAACGAGGAGCAGAGCAGAAGAGTAGAGGAGCACAAGAGTAAATACATACAAGCACAAGTCATATTATCATTCATCGTCATCATCATCATCATCATCATCATCCTCGTCGTCGTTTCATCGTCATTTGTTGTATTTTCATTTTCTCCTTATTGATGATGATCATGGGCACTTGTACATATTTCATAGTGTAAAAAATAGATACCATAACATCACATCACATCAGTCTGACCTCTGACCTGCAACTTTAGAGCAAAAGAGTTGACGTTTTCCCCACCTAACCAGCAACTAGAAAGTAGGTATCCACAACAACAACAAAAAAATATACCAAAAACAAGAGGAGAAAACAATTGGCGAGTTTTCATACCAGAAAATAATAGTACGGCAGACCGGAATTCTTTTTTGGTTTGGGGGAGCTGATGATGACTTGTTCCATTTCCTGACTATCCCATGCAATATTTCCCGGATACCTATTATTAAAGTGGATACACATGTAACAAGCAATGAGAGCTGCTGATTTTTCATCAATCATCACAAGATAGTTTTGTTTTTTTGCAAAAAAAAATGTTGCCAGTTTAATGTGCAAAGGGTTCAGAAATGAATGACTAAAAAATACTCTAAACTTTTTCCCTCAATGGGGAAAGGTGGTGGTGGTGGTGGTTGAAACAAAATAATAAATAATATTCAAAGTGAAACCTGAGAAGAAGAGAAAAGAGTCGTCAGACAGTTGTAAAGAAGAATTGAAGAGAAGAATTGTATTGTCTAGGACAAGGCCCTTTGTGGCCAAATATTTTGTTTTGGATTTTTGGATTGCACCTTTATATTATAATATTCTGTTTGGAAAGGAAGATAAATTGAAATTGGATTGAAAAGCGGTTTGGAAGACGACACTGAGACAATTGCTCAGTTGTCCAGTGGTGTTTGAGAGTGAGAGGGAAAGTGTAAGAGTGTGAAACTAAAAGAGGACCGGATGTGAGCTGGAAAAAGGAAACCGATGGGTCACTCCTCCTCCTCCTACCACGGGAGTTGCCCTGTAGTTGCACCGGAGGAAGTTGAAGGAGCGACAGTGAGTCTTTGCGAGATTCACGTCTAAAAATTATTTGGAGAGAGAGAAAGTTGGTGAAATGGACCCACCGGATAGCAAACGCAAGTCTCTAATGTCGAGGTGAGTGCAAAATTAAAGTGCTTAGAATGATAGTTGTGATTGTGGTGTAACGTATGTTGGGGCAAAGTCGTAATGGCAACTGACACTTGTGCTAGACCCGGAAGTCTGAAAGATCCAGAAGTGGCTGAGTTGTTTGATCGTGAAGACCCAGAAAAAATATTTGAAGACTTAAGGGAAATCGGTCATGGAAGTTTCGGAGCAGTTTACTTTGCCCGAAACCGGGAGACGAAGGAGATTGTGGCAATTAAGAAGATGTCATATATGGGAAAGCAGTCGATGGACAAATGGCAGGACATTTTGAAAGAGATTCGCTTCCTCCGTCTTCTCAAGCACCCCAACACAATCGAGTACAAAGGCTGCTACCTCAAGGAGCACACAGCATGGGTAAGGCCAACTCCACTTTCACTATTACTCCCAATTATTTTTTTAAAAAAGATAAAAAAAAAAAGCTGGGTGGGGATTATTCCTAAAGTCTCTATGAGCTAATAATAATAATAAAGTGTTGTCCTTGTTTGTTTAGCTCGTAATGGAGTATTGTTTGGGCTCAGCCTCCGACATCATCGAAGTTCACAAGCGGCCACTAAAGGAGGATGAAATTTCAGCGATATGTGATGGAGTTTTGCGTGGGCTGGTTCATTTGCATGCTTTGGCAAGAATTCATCGTGACGTGAAGGCAGGAAACATTCTTCTAACAGAGAATGGAACGGTGAAGCTGGCGGATTTTGGTTCAGCGAGTATTCAGTGTCCTGCAAACTCTTTTGTCGGCACGCCTTACTGGATGGCACCAGAAGTGATTCTGGCGATGGATGAAGGACAGTATGATGGGAAAGTTGATGTTTGGTCTTTGGGGATCACGTGCGTGGAGCTAGCAGAGCGAAAGCCTCCTTACTTTAATATGAACGCGATGAGTGCCTTGTACCACATAGCGCAGAATGATAGTCCAACGTTGCAGCCAACAGGGAATTGGTCTGAAGTGTTCCGAAAGTTTGTGGATGCCTGCCTAAGGAAAAACCCTTTGGATAGGCCCACCTCCAAACAACTTTTGTCCCATCCTTTTATTTCTAGACCTAGATCACCAAATGTGCTCCTTGACTTGATCAGTCGTACCAAAGCTGCCGTTCGTGATCTTGATAATTTGAACTATAGGAAAATGAAAAAGATTCTTATGGCTGACTCATGCGAAACTGACAGCACGCTTGGGGACGCTGACCGTAAGTTGCCCATTCCTCACTGCCACAATCAACACTCATCATCTCTAGAGCATTCTGAGAAACCGCTAACGCTTCCTTTCCTCTCCTTTCTGCACGCAGTGAATGTGGATGAAGTCACAGGCGGCGACTCCAGCAAAAGCAACAGCATCACGTCGGACAGAAGCGTAGCCTCCGTTGGCGTCTCCGCTTCTTCCCAGTCGTCATCGACAAATTCCATCCCACCCATTCACGACCATGATGACTCCTCCAATCACTTCTCACCGCCCTCCGTCAGGCCAAGAACTAGCGCTTCCATTGTAAGTCATTACTTAGTCCCACATTACATCTTATCCTTAATCATAATATCTCATACAAAAATACACCCAACTATTTCAAATCAATTCTAAAACTTAACAACTTGATCTGTATTATTATTTGTTACTTACTCTCTCTCCCAGGCATCCTACTCATCTTCTGTGGAACGTATTCCAAACAACTTCGCCACCATTCGCACCACGTCAATTGTGACGAAGCAGCAAAAGGAACACATGCAAGAAGACATGTATGAGCAAATGAGTGGCTATAAGAGAATGAGACGGGAGCATCAGGGTGCTTTGCTCAAGTTAGAGGAGAAGTGTCGCCTCGAGATGGAAGCTCACCGGAAAATGCTAGACTCCGAGTATGAAAACTTGTTGCAACAATTTTCTAAAGAGTTGGAGAAACTTCAAGCTCGTCATCAACAGGAGCTGGATCGCAAAATCAAGCAGAATCAAAGTGCAGAGAAGCGGCTAACAAAAGAGATTGTGGCTCGGCAAGAGCAGGAAAGAAAGAACTTTGAGTTGCATAAGAGGAAGGAGTACAAGCAAAATAAGGAAAGGTGGAAGAGGGAACTCAGCCAGGACGAGTCCACGCCCAAAAGACAGCGTGAAGCAACTCTTCAGTAAGTTAGCTAATCTATTATTTATTAGCATTATCCAACGATTATTTTTTCTTAATTCTTTGCATTTTTTTACAGGAGTCAAAAAGATAGCTTGAAGCAACAAGAGCAGCAAGAAGAGCAACGAATGATTAGAAACCATAAGGACTACTTGGATTTGGAAGTGAGAAAGTTTCGAAGGAGGAAACTCCTTGCATACCACCAACTGGAACAAGACCTTCTGCGGGAAGTAAGCCAGCCGGAAAATGATTTTCACATCTGTGGCTTCCCATGTGCATTTATTTCTGAGTATTTGACTGAAATTAAAAAATCTAATGCTTATTTTTTTATAGGAGCTTAATAAGCGTCAGCAGCAACTGGAGCAAGCTCATAACGTTCTCTTGAAGCAACATGAAATGACGCAAGAACTGGAATACAGTCAGCAGCGTGCAGTTCATCAGTTGAGGGAAGAACAAGTGAAGAAGCTGCACCAGACGGAGCTGAACAACCAGCAGGAGTACATGAAACGAGCTGAGAGCGAGCTCAAGAAGAAGCACGCGTTGGAACTCAAGCAACAGCCGAAAAGTCTGAAGCAGAAGGAGATCCAAATCCGCAAGCAATTTCGCGACACTTGTAAAATACAGACTGTACAGTAAGTAAACTTTTATTATGATAAATCAATAATTAGAATACATATAACAGCGACAGAATAAGTTGATGGTAGTAAGCGACACCACAAACAATGCATCGTGTATAAAAAGGGACGTCACAGTGTCGTATCCATGCGCTATTTTCCCACTTACAACACGTTTCACCAACTGGCATTTTATCGTGTCATGTTTTAAATGTTATGATTTTATTCGTAGGTATAAAGCACTGAAAGCTCAAATCCTCCAGTCAACGCCCAAAGAGGAGCAAAAGCTTGTGATCAAAAAGCTCAAGGACGAGCAAAGACGAAAATTAGCTCTG
Source organism: Orchesella flavescens (assembly GCA_964034955.1). Lineage (NCBI taxonomy): Eukaryota > Metazoa > Arthropoda > Collembola > Entomobryomorpha > Orchesellidae > Orchesella > Orchesella flavescens. Next base: position 53,830,516 of record OZ035953.1, read on the forward strand.
CTAGGGGAACAGTATGAGCAGAGTATTGCTGAGATGCTTCAGAAACAGTCCGTAAGTCAACTGTCAACTATTAGTCAGGAGCCTTATTATACACACACTTTTCACCCTTTTAAAACAACAAAATTCATTGCTTTGTTTATTTCTTTACTTTCCACCATTCAAGATTCGACTGGACGAGTCTCAAGAAGTGGAAGCACAACAGTTGAAGGAGAAACTGGAACGGGAGTTGGAGATATTGATAGCATATCAGTCGAAAAATAAAATGCAAGCGGAAGCTCAAAGAGATAGAGAAAGGAGGGAGCTGGCAGAGAGGGTGGCTGTTAGAAGAAATCTTCTGGAGCAAAAGGTATTCTTTTAATTTCGGTGCATTCTAAATTTAACTTTAAAGCCTTTCAAGTCCGGATTCTAATAAAACATTTACAATAATACAGATGAGAGAGGAGCTTCAACAGTTCGCAAGCGAACGTGCTGAACGCATCCGACTTCTCCAAGAGCGCCAGATGAGGGAACTCGAGCAATTTGACGAAGAGTCTACTCGACGTGGATTCAGGTGAGTATAAAATATCAAACACACACACACAATATGAAAGCAAGTTTAATATTAATGAAACAATAATGTTTTTTGTTGTTGTTATTGCAGTGCTTTGGCGTTGACAGAGCCGTCTCCACATGACACATACCACGAGGACGATGTCAAGTCAGGGAGTATGCTGAGTTTAGTACATAGCAATAGCTCCACCTCTGTCGGTCCCAATAGTCTATGAAGTAAATTTAAGAATTAAAAATTGCCTTTTCAAAGCTCCCAACTCCAATACTATACACAAGCTAGGCGTACATAAGTTAACAAAAGTTCAGGAATTCAGTAGCAGATATATATATATATATATATAAATTCAACACACTTCATTTCTCGTTCCTTCTTTGAATAGCTACGCAAAAAACGGAATGGATTAATGATGCTTTTAATATGATGACTACTACACCTAAACTACCTTATTTTATCGTTTTAGTAGGAAAATTTAAAAAAAACATGATGCTCTAAAAATGACGTTGAATATATATATATATGTATATAATAGTGGCTACAATTGTGTATACACATGGCAAACACAGAAAACAAGATTATATACTTGTTCTAAGCTTGTAATTTTATCCTTGTGTAAAAGAAAAGTTAAGACATAATGCGACGTTTTAAGTTATTTTCATTCAGAAAACTTTGTTATAAAATACTATTATTATGTAATGTATAATAGCTGCCTCTTTTTAGCAAAAAAAACGAGCATAATATTGAGAGCCTCCTCAAATTATTATAAATCCTATCAATAAGTGTGCTACACACACACAGACATAATGGGAAAATAGATTGTACGTCAATACATATTGTCCCGTCATCGTCAGTTTGTTTGTTTGTCTTAAGTCGCTAACTAATCACCACGAACAAAAAAAAACGTGTAGTTCTCAGCAAGTTTTTATCATAAAGCAAAGAAATTTTAGTGGAAGGAAAGGAAATGGATTGTGCTAGTCCTTTCCAAATCCAAAAAAAAACTCACGTGTAGGCAACAAAAAATAATAATAATTGTAATGAATTCAGAAAAAAATATGCTCCAAAAAGCCAACATCACCACCACGTCGTGTATTATTAATTAATTTTTACTAATCTAAAGCATAAGTAATTATATCATAAATTAGTACGTAAGACTTTTAAAAATAACTGCATAAATTAACGCTAGCATTAAAACAACATTGTTAATTAATATATCAAAAGATAAAATAGTTAAAATTAACATTTTAATATTATTGTCAACAACAAAATAAGCTGTCAGTGTCCTCCAGAGAGTGTTTGGGGAGTGGGAAAAAACTGGATAATTCAATTGGAATATTGGTTCAATTTTTAACTAGACATGCCAGGCAAAACCAAAAAACAACATTTAAGCAATATACATAAAATAGAATACTTTCCGTTTTGGATTTTAATAAGTTTCAATTTTTTTAAACAAAAGATGAGTTTTAGCTTGAGAAATGCAAACAATTTTAACTGTTTTTTTGTGATTTTAAAACTAATTGTATTGGAATTTTAAAAAAGGTTGGATGAAGAGAAAGGAAAACAAAAATAATTTAATTAAAGAGGAGAATATACAGTAACAACCGTATAGAATGAATAATTTCTCGTGTTATTTGGCTTATTTCAAAGGGGAGACACAGAGACAAGTGGTACATTAGTAGAAAGTGTACTTTTCTTCTTTTTTAAATGCCAGCATAACGTCATAACTAAAGTATAATATTGAGCTAAAAACTTGAGGAGCCAGCCGCTATTTAGAAGAGGTGACAGGAAAAGAGGTGTGGAGCACTGTCAAGTCATACAAAGCCAAAATGCATTATTATTACTATTATTATTATTATTATTATTATTATTACTACAATACTGCTTAAGATAAACTAATGAAATAGTGTAGTTAGCGAAGCCAAGCAACATATAACCACTACTCATAAAAGCTCTAGTTAGTTATACGATACGATAGCTGTAAAAGAACACATCACAATGGGGACGATAAGAGCAAGGAGAAAGTTGAAAAAATTGGAGAGCAAGTGCATCGGTGGTCATCCACAAACTTTGAGCGTTGATTGACAGTGTGAACAACAACTTTGTCCTACTCTTCGCAATGAAAAGTGACCTAAAATGATTCCCATATTATGTAATTTGTAAGAGTAGCTAAAGTGGCAAACACCGAAATATACGTACGCACTTCACACACGTCTCTGCCTCGTCTCTCTCTCTCTCTCTCTTTCTCTCTCTTACTCTCACACATTTCCAGAGCTCAACAGATAGAAAATGGGGGAATTCAAGTGAGAAATTAAACAATATATCGTTATTATTATTATTATTGTTGTTATTGTACATTACGTAACTTAATCCAATAAATGTGCACTATCAAAACCACACATACACACTATAATATGATCAAATCCAAGGACAACAATTATACAATTGCAATTTCAAACTAATGATGTTATTGAAAACAAAGCAACTAAGCTGCTAAAACTAACTAACCAAAGCTACCACCCAAAATTCGTTATTTATTGTTGATTGTTAGAATTTTGTTATTAAGTTGGTTTAGGAAAAACTATATCCCGCTCGCTATATTCCGCTTTTCATTGTTCCGTTTAAATGTTAATTGTTTGTGTCTAACAATAATGATGTTGATGATTATGATGTCAAATAAGTTACGTTTTATTTCATTTTATTACAAATAAACTTCCTTTCAGCTTCTTCCATCCAAAAAAAATTGTTTTATAATAGATGATCAAGTTGTGAAAACTCTTTAAAAAATTGTTTTAAAAAGGTTTAAAAACAATATAATTAAAAGAAACTTTGAAGATTGTAAGTGACGACGGGGGTTGAAAAGTGAAGATGAAATACAACCCTTTAAAAAAACATTATTAATTATGATTAATGAATGACAAAAGAAATTGTGTAATTAATTGTAATACTAATTATTATTATTATATGATAATGTATATGATAGTGATGCTATGTATCTGAAAAATACCACGTCATTATTTAGCAGATGATCAAGAGCTGAAAAAGAAAAGATAATTGATAATGGCCAATCATTAAAAAAAATTATGTAACATGACTTTAATGAATGATGGAAAAAGAGTGAAAAGAAAGAAAAAAGATTAAAATGAAAAGAAAAACATTAAAACTTGGAATTTATCTGTCATTTTGATTTCTAAAAATAGATTTTGCATTGCTTAAGGACTTTATCCTTTAGAATTGAATCAGAATTTAAAACAAATTATACACAAACGACATAGAATTTTTTTTTCAAATTTTATTTTTCCTAAATATAAAAACATTTTGAATCAGTTAGTGAACTAAATAACAATTCAAAGATCACTAGTAAAAATTGTTGATTTTTTGCAAAACATTTATCAGCAGAGATCAATCAATCATTAATTAATGATGTATTATACAAACTTAATGTAGGCGTAAACCGGCCATACGTTGAATAAGATTCACTGTAGAGCATCAAACACCTGCTAATTAGAATTAGTGGACTTTGCTTAATCGACCTCATCATCTGCTGATGACTTAGATGTAGGACTGTTTGAGATGAAAATAACGTCTTCGGCTATAATACTTGTTGTCGTATGTGAGTTGCCGCTTTCATCTTTCACATCACCATAAGAGATTCTTCCTGTGACATAGACTCGTTGACCTTTATTCAAATATTTGTAAACAGTGTCCCGAAGATAAGGTTTGAAAACACAAACTCTGTGCCAGTCCGTCTTCTGCAGAACACCACCTACAAGAAAATCATAAGAAGGATCAACAATAGCACTGACAGCAGCTAAACTTTTTTGAGCATGTGCTCCTCTATTGTTGCTGTTATCTTTTTACGGTACTAGTTTTCACGTTAGAAATTTTTTGGATCAACTTGTATCTCCGAATGGAGCGTGACAATAGACAGCGTGAAGAGAATAATAATATTAACTGTCAACGTGATCAAATACCTCATCCTCCATACTCCATAATGATCATTAAGAACCGTTCAATACATAGTATAAGGGACAGTTTAAAATAGAATACTATACCAGTTTGATAGTTGTAGTTTGAGTGAGTGGCAACTGAGAATACAACCACTGGGTGCTCCTGATTTCCCCTTTTCTGTGGATCCCCTCCAACCCGTCCCATCAGATTGACATGGTTTACAGCTAAAGACATAAAAAAACATTGAAAATTAATTATTTGGCAAGTTAATCTCTTTGATTACAAATGTGTATTTAATGTAGTTTTTTACTCTTTTCCATCCTGCTTTGATTGGCATGAAGCTGTTGATTGGGGGTTGCCGACGCTTCAAAATCGGCTGCACGTGGGAACCCACTCTGAAATTTGCGATTGAAGGACTTCAGTTGCAAATAGCTTGATGATGATGTTGATGATGACACAAGTAGTGGTTTGTGGATCACTGACAGTGTTGCTTGCTGACTCATTCTGAGCACAAGTCCCGTCACGGCACGTGATCCCATCTTGAACTATTCGAAGCTACTTAATTTTATATGATGATAAACTTTAAGAAATGTTAAAATTAATTCCCCCTTGTCACTTGCAAGTTATGTTGTGTCGTGTAAAGGAGAGTGTAATATATCCAAAGAAGAAAGAAAACTATTTGGTTGCAGCAAAGGACGTAGATCCAACTTAATCCCGCGTTATATTGAAAGCCATCTCATGTGATATGCACACAAGAGCAAATGGAATTCCAACAGTTTGATTGGAAAACATGTGAAATCAAGCTATAAATCAGGTGTATGTAGTTTTCGTGAATTTGGGATCATAAGTTTATTATCCTAGCGATGGTGTGGTGATGGAGGTGGTGATGGTAAGCAATCTCTTGTTCATAAGATGCTACTGGGCGTATTTTGAAATTGAGATTGGAAGCAACGGCAAAAGGAATTATTGTGGAGGTTTGTTATAATTTGTAGTTTATTTTGTAGACTAGTTTACGTTGTTCATACTTTATTCGATATTGCTGTCAAATGAGCAACGGTTGATTGGTTTGTTTCTAATTTGTTTGCAGATTAGTCATTCATTTTAAGTGAATAATAAGCAAGTCGGAACGTACGAGGTGGTTGATATTTCTGCAAATGTAAAATCCAAACCGAGTGAACTTTTGAGGAATTTGAACAAGGAATTATCAAAGGTTTAATTATGGTATGTTCATGATCACCTTCTTCTGACTATCTTTGTCATTTGGAATTGGTTGTCTGATAATTTTATTGATTTGCTATTATAATGAATTTGAAAATTATGATGGCATAAAACATTAATAATGGGATTATTATTATTTTAGGCTGATGACCTGCCATACCTAACAGTGGGTACTGAAGTTACTGCAAAAAAAGATGGTGCGATTTGCGAAGCGACAATTCGTAAAGTTATTCGTGCTGTTAAATGTGAAGTAACATTTAAAGCTGAAAGTGGCTCCTACATTGTACCTGACGATCAAATAAATGGCACCATTCGTGTTGGAGCTAATGTGGATGCAAAGCATCCCGATAAAAACCAATTTCTTGAAGCTACCATAAATAAACTTCAGGATTGTAGCCAGTACACTGTTGTATTTGATCGGGGTGGTATAACTACTATGATGAGATCCGCTCTGTGCTTAAAGGGTGGACGACCTTTTAAGGAAAGTGAAACTTTGAATCAATTACCACTAACCAATCCAGAACATTCTAGTAATCCAGTTGTTGGGGGTAGGCGTGGGGTTCGCCGAAAGGCACCAAAGTAAGAATATAAGATTATACAAGTTTGCACATTTTCCAAAAGTTTAAATTTTTTCACACAGGTTTTTCAATGTATTTGGTTTTTTTTTGTTGCAGTAATGATGCAGACAAGGAAGAAGATGAGTGCACCCCACCAACAAAACGAGACGGCCGAAGGAAGCGTGAAAGAGAGTTGGGTATGGGGAAAGTTGTTTCTGTTGAGTCTACGAATGTTAAGAAAAGGTTCCCTGCTTTGGTTGCAAGTCCTTCAGCTCAAGATACTGTGAAAATTAGAACCAAAGATGAATACTTGGTGAAATCGTTCAGGGATGGAAGATAGTAAGTTTACTGATTATTGTTGTTTGTCGTCAATTGGTGTTTTATTAAAGAATTCGGAATGGTTTGGTGATATAAAATTGTAATTTTTTTTCATTAGCTACATTGTCCCAAAGAATGAAACTACGGAATTCACAAAGGATTCAAGCTCTGAATATGATCTGCCCAATACCGCTGTGGATAAAGCACTTTTGTACTTGGAAAAGAACGAGCTCCCGCCCCATTGGGATCGAGAGGGTGTATTTGGGAATGTTAATCAAAGTGAAAATGGAGGAGATGATCAACAATCTGAATCTGAATCTGAGCATTCGGAAGATGATCAGCGGTATAAAGTTCCGGCCTCACCAGTGGCCGACTCTCCTGTACAAATTGATACAGGAACAGGTTCAGAAAGTGAAGTAAAGAAAGACTTAGACTCGGAACCACGCCGTTCGCGTGGTCGGCAACCTAAAAAGGATGTTGCAGAGGTGGCAGCGGCGTCAGCCTCTCCTTCACCGCCAAAGAAAAAGAGGCAAACAACGACAAGCAAAGAGCGAGACTCATCAGTGGCTAGCTCAAAGGATGATGATGGTGGAAGTGCACCTCCAACTAGCACCAACACCTCAACAACAACAAAAAAGGGAGTTGGTCGTGGTAAAAAACCTATTGTTCCACCAGCAGAACCTACACCGCCTCCAAAGATGATGGATTTTCGACTTGGCGATACATTAGAAGTATATTATCCCAAGTCTGAAGGGAAAACCCATGAAGCAAAAGTGATTGACATTAAAGAAAACAACGAAAGTGTCTTGGTGCACTACAATGGTAAGAGTCAAAGATATGATGAGTGGATTCATCCAGCACGTGTCTCTAAAAATATCTCTCTAAAAATGGAAGCGACCCGTGAAGTTGGTACTGGCGCAAAAACTACCAATCCGGCAAATCCAGAGGTGGCTGCCAAAGGCATGGGAAAGAGGAAAGGAAGAAAATCTTGAATTTGAGTCAATGTAAAAAGAGAAGTTATTACTTACAAAACTCAGTCTCAGTGAAGTAACGCAGTAAACAGTTAAGTATAGTTTGAAGTCTGAACAATTTAATTAATGTAATGAAATGAAATTATTTATTTAATGAAATTTTGTACTTCTATTTCGCTATTTACTTAAAATTTATTTTGTTTGTAATTATAAACACAGTTTATATGGTAAAAAATAAATAGTTTCTTATTACCCCACTACAATAAGAACACGGATGCCATCTCAAGCTATGCATAACTTTATATCTACTACATATCAACTGGTGACTGGAAGAGAAAGATTAAAATTTTGAAATGGGACTTGGTCGTATGCATGAATATTAAGTTGCAGTTGAGATGATCGAATGAATGAGGGATACATATGCATAAAACACTTCGTACAAAATTTCATTATGGACCATTTTGTGGATTCCTGTATATATAGTTAAATGGAATTAATTTTTACTTTGTCGCATCTCAAAATTATCACTATAAATTCAAGCCTACGATTACGAACGAACGTACTAATCAGTTAAATTTCAATTAACACACGAATGATCTAGTATCACCACCAACCATCAACATTAACAAGTTGAACGTTAGGAAAGCAAAACAATACGGGATACTGTAGGAAATGCTGACCTTTTTGCATGACGTTTGTTCATTGAACATAGCATAATAATATGCTCATTTCGAAGATGCATGCTGACTAAAATTGTATTAAACCATTGGGTACGAATCTTCACTTTGCATTTTATTTAAACCTGTTAAAATCTAGGTTTGTACATGCTACTTTTTATTGTCAGAAAACTTTTGCATACTGCAATGCGGAAGCAAGTCTACTGTCGCAATCTCTCACTGTCTTCTGCTTTGAAGGTTTCTTGGGCTTGAGCTTGTCATTGTCTAAACTGTGTTCCTTATCCTGAAAACTGTATTTGTAGGAATTATTAATATACTTCACGCGATCAGGCCATTTTCTTATGGATTCACAAGGATTTATTATAGATACATACATAACAAATATTCGTTAGTTTGTGGATAACTTGTTCTTTTTCAAGCAGATATGCATTTCAAATCGGGAATCTCTTTCTTTGAATTTTAAAGACCTAAATCATGATATGTGCGCTTATCAGCGTCAAAAGTCATGACGTTTCATTTTTTCAAGCGTCAAGCATACCGTGTAGCATATCATTTAACAGCTAATCATGAGATCAATCATCCATGATGTTTGCGCTTATCTTATATGTTATCTTAAATGTCAAGTTTCATCAGTTTTCTTTTATAGACCCTAAATTGCTAGTTCGTTACATTCCTGTGTTACCAGGTTTATTTATGTTTAAATTCTGTCAAATAAATTTCGTATTATTATGCCTCCAGATAAAGAATTCCACTGGGGATTAGCAATTTGTTATATGGTTAAACGTGAATTTACATATTTTAGAGGTGATAATATGATGATGCAACAGCTCAAAGTGGCTCAAAACCTGAATGATTCAAGATGATACAAAATGAGCTTACCCTTTTTCTCTTTTAGGTCATCGTTAGGTAAGCTCAAACGAAAAAATATTATCCTTCTTAACCTAGTCTTATCGAAACGGGGGGCGGGGGGTGTGAAGACCGGAGTTCTACATGAACTCCACAACGTCATGTCACCAGTATCCATTAAACCCCTCAAAGCTAAAGCTCCTTACGACCCTCATCATTATCATTTTAAGCTACTGTTTTTTTGTGAAGGAGGTCATAAGAAAAGGAGCAAAGGAGGGAGGTCCCCTTTAACCACTCATGCTTTTACATGGTGGTTCTCATCAGCTTCAGAACCAGGCGTTCAATGTCAAACAAAATCAATTAATATTAACGATGTCTGCGTGCGTCATTTAATTGCAAGCTATTCGCTTCTTTACTTTCGGCTTCTCTTTTCATTTGCGATGATGACGAAGACGCTGTCGCTACTACCGTCAGACAAAGAACGGGGTTAAATTACCGCTATTAAAATTAATAGCATCCATTCCATTTCATCCCGGTTTGTGTAAATCCCATTAAATTCGGGGGGTTTATAAGGCGGTTCTAAAACGTTGAACATCATCATTTATTCTTCAGCCTCCACAGAAACACAATGGATTGGTTCGTGAAAACGCTCGTTCTCATCGCAATGGCTACCGCAGCATGGGCGCTATTTGCTCCCGTAAGTTATCAATTCCTAACGGAACATTTTTTAGAATAATTCTTTTATTTCATATGCATATTCTAAAAATTCTCTTACTTTTTTATTACAGGATTCTGCAACAACAGAGGGGCCCCCAGAGGGTCGCAGAATGAGGATGGGCTGATAGGACGGGGAGACAAGACGCTGGGCTCATTCGCCCAGCGTCTTGAAAAATATCTATTATAATTTTTTTTTAAATTATTGCCAAGTATGCATGAAAGTGAGTGAATTGTTTATCTAATACATAAAATAAAATACTCTACATTTAAAACAAATTATAAATGACTAATAAGCAGCTCATTCCTAATTCATGGTAATGATACTTGCAACCGGATGTGACAACCATAGCTCCACAAATATTCCACTTGACTAATAGGATTCACAAATTTTCTTCTGTTCATACGACTTCTTGTTTCCTGCTGAAATAAAAATATGATCATATGTATTTTATAGCCAAAGGGAGTTTATAGAATAATATCTCAAAACAGCTCCTTTTTTAAATCATAATCTACTACTAACCTGATGATAATTTCCGTTGCCCGTTGCTTCAAACATGAGGCATTTTTGAGATGGGCCAAGAGCAAGATGCTCGCAGCGTTTGTCAAGCATAGGGTTCTGGCTATCATTTTCTCGCATTTCTCTTTTAAATCTTGCAGACCGTAGTTTTCAGCGATTCGGAGTAGATCCACAGTTCGTATCTCATCTGATTCGCTAGTGTACATCCACTCTAGCATCTCTTTAACTTTTTGATTATCAAATTCTGGGATGGTCACCGAGTTTTCCTTACTTTCTTGCAAGTTGGTGCTGAACATCCTCTCAAATACTGGATTTCGAGCTAAAAATAGGGAAAAACTACATTTTTTATTATAATCCGATTTATCTTGATACTATTATACGCTTCTGACAGTTTTAGTATTATAATACGATCATATACCGCTGAGAATTGTCTGGTGAGCCTTGAAAAATGGAGCGTCAGGATCAGTCATGACTTTGATAGTGACATCCGTATATTGAGAGTTGGTGAAATACCGTCCCAAATCATTGGCAAGTGCGGCTATTTTTGTGAGGTAACGGGATGAGCATTAACCCCTTCGATTCCACTATGTTCCACCCCATTTTCAATCCAAACTACACAATGGAGCTGCAACGAGTCATTCACAATATAGTCGAATGAATTGCCATCCCCATTCGGAAGTCGCTTGCTTAAATTCCACTGTTTTCATATCATGGTATCCTAATATAAAAGATTGTACTCAACATCAATAATTAATCACATGCAAAAATTATTGTGGAATCGTAACAGAGAAATGTTTAATTAAATGTGCGTACCCAACCTTTTCAATGCATATTCATCACCGTTGAGAATACTGATTTGAAATCGAGCTTTAATTGATTTAGTCTGCACAGGCACCGCCTCTCCGAAATTTTTCAGGGTAAAAAAAATTGACACAAATTCGTACGCATGCAACTCCGTTTTAGGATACAATCTTAGTTGCCTACAAATAAAAATATTCATCAATAATATATTGTCTGTCCAAGCCCATAAAAGTTTAACTAACAAATTGTAGAGAAAAAAGCCGAAGAAGAGGATTTGCGAAAGAGATTATAAATTAAAATTAAAAACTATGCTTGCTCTCGGAACCGCCTTTCGGCCACTGGTGAAAAGATATCATAGTAGCGTTCTGTAATTGTTGAAAAGTTTTCAAGTGTCCAAGCAAATGCAAATGTTTCCTCCTTAAGCTGGAAATAAACAAATTAATGCACAATAATTAATTTAAACTTATGACCGTCAGAGTCAAGTGCGTCGCTAGTCGCCAGACGCTGCGGTAACAAATTATGTCACAAATAATGCAAATGTCATCAATTTCCTTTTATAAACCCTAAATTGATAGTTCGTTACACTCCTGTGTTACCAGGTTTATTCATAATCAATGTGATTCCATTGTACAAGCTATCATTTATACCCGAAACAGATCGGAACTTTCTCAACCAGTTAGTCAATCCTCAAAACAAAATTTCTTTTTATATCACCCTTTGGTTGTTCATACTTAAGAACTCAGTTACTGTACAACAAAAAGTACATGCAACGAATGATCTTGCAAAGGCTGCTGGTGTTAAAGAGCCAATGTCAATTGCGGATGGATGCGCATGAGAAATGTCCAGACATTGTCGTGGTTCTTGGTAATTTTCCAAAGTACATCGAAGTTATCAAACAGATGAGAGAGGTAAATTACTTTTTTAAATTCTGTTTTCACCAATCGATAGCTTATGAAAAACTAGGAGTCAAGTTCAATTTTGGGCCAAATCGGAGTTATCCCTGAGGGGAAAGGTCATACCCCCTCATTTTTTCAAGCGTAGGGTACACCGTGTAGCATATCATTCGAAAGCTAATCACGAGAGAAGATCAACGGTACTATGCACGCTTATCTGCGATATTATCTTCAGGGTCAAATCTCAGATAACCTTTCCGTTTTCAAGCATCAGCTATACGTATACCTTATGCATTTCAAATACGGAATCTTTTTCTATGCATTTCAAATCGTGCGCCTTAGCTAAATATTAGAGAATGGCAACAACCATTATATGCGCGCTTATCTTGGATGTTATCTTAGATGTCAAATGTCATAGTTTTCTTTTATAGACCTTAAATTGCTTGTTCGTTACAATCGAAACGGGGGGTGAAGACTGGAGTTCAACATGGACTCCACAACGTCATACCAGTATCCATCAATCCCCCTCAAAAACAAAGCTCCTTACGACCCTCATCACTATTGTTTTAAGCTAGTAGTTTTTTTGTGAAGGAGGTTGTAAGAAACGGAGCAAAGAAGGGGGGGTTACCACTCATGGTCTTACATGGTGGTTCTCATCAGCTTCAAAACCAGACGTTCAATGTCAAAAAAATCAATTAACATTAACGATGTCTACGTGTGTCATTTAATTACAAGCTATACGCTTCTTTACTTTTGGCTTCTCTTTGTGATGATGATGAAGACGCTACCGGGTCTGCGTCCGACAAAAGCGGGTTTAAATTGCCCCCATTAAAATTAATGGCTAATTTGTTTCATTAATAGCATCGGTTATGTAAATTCCCATTATAATATGGGTATAAAAGGAGCTGTAGGATACATCGAAATTATCACTTATTTCCCAGCCTTCATAGAGACACAATGGACTTCTCATCGCCCTAGCTGCCGCCGTATAGGTGCTTTCGCTCCCGTAAGTATTAAATATTATCAATTCCTAACGGAATTTTTTTAGAATAATTATTTTGTTTCATATTCATATTCTAAAAATTCTCTTACTTTTTTATTACAGGATGCTGGCACAACCGAAGGGCCCCCAGAGGGTAGACGGATGAGGACGGGCTGATAGGACGAAGAAACAAGACGGTTGGCTGTTTCGCCCAGCGTCTTGTAAAACATTTGTTATAATTTTTTTACAATTATTGTCAAGTACGCATGAAAGTGAATGACTTGTTTATCTAATATATATTCCAGGCACCGAAAATCAAGGATATTGGACACCACAAAATTTGCAAAATCATTGACCACTTAATCGCCCTAATCGTATTTATATCTATAGTTTGTATCCGCCCGCATCTATACACCAATAAGCTTAACCTCGCCTACGATACGCAGGGCTGTTCGCAATATTGACTCTCTAACCGCTTTTGCATGACCCCCATTACTACTTACATTTGCAAATCCAGCATTCAAAAGATTACTCAGCTTCAATGTGCCCTAATTTTACATTTCAATCCTTGTCGTTCAAATTGGCACTAAAATCTCAAGTATAATCTTTCACTGGCTGTCTTTGTGAGCCAAAATACTTACTTATTGCTGACGAGTGTCCCGGAAAATGTGGGGTGCAATCTCTAACGGGTGAATCCTGTCCAAATACGTATGACATACATATCTTACGTTTATATAATGATAAAATCTTTTGTCCTGAAGGTAAGCTAACGATAATTAATTTGACTATGCCTAATTGAACCACGAAAGGGCAATATCAGGTGATTATAGTCGCCGAAGAACCAAGGGCTGATGAGTTGGAAGTGGTAAATTTTATGGCGTCCCACAACAAGGAGGAGGCGGCGGGGAAACTCTCAAGGAGGTGGAGGAGGCACAAAATGACTTATTTTGAATTAACGATTTTGAAGAAAATTCAAAATAAGTAAAGTTATTATGAGCTTCCTCCACCTCCTTGAGAGTTTCCCCCGGAGCTTCCACCTCCTCGTCCTTGTTGTGGGACGCCATAAGATTTACCACTTCCAACTCATCAGCCCTTGGATCTTCGGCGGCTATAATCACCTGATATTGCCCTTTTGTGGTTCAATTAGGCATAGTCAAATTTATTATCGGTAGCTTACCTTCAGGACAAAAGATTTAATCATTATATAAACGTAAGATATGTATGTACATACGTATTTGGACAGGATTCCCCCGTTACAGCTTGCACCCCACATTTTCCGGGACACTCGTCAGCAATAAGTAAGTATTTTGGCTCACAAAGACAGCCAGTGAAAGATTATACTTGAGATTTTAGTGCCAATTTGAACGACAAGGATTGAAATGTAAAATTAGGGCACATTGAAGCTGAGTAATCTTTTGAATGCTGGATTTGCAAATGTAAGTAGTAATGGGGGTCATGCAAAAGCGGTCAGAGAGTCAATATTGCGAACAGCCCTGCGTATCGTAGGCGAGGTTAAGCTTATTGGTGTATAGATGCGGGCGGATATACAAACTATAGATATAAATACGATTAGGGCGATTAAGCGGTCAATGCTTTTGAAATTTCACTCGCTGACGTGAAATGTAGCAAAAAAGGCGTTGATTTAATACAAACTTGCTTTGCAAAACAACTGAATTTGTAATAATTGTCATGAATTTATCCAACGTCATAGGCTTACGAAATGTCTCTCTTAAATTACCATATCATATTAATTAGCTATTACCACATCGACTATAAATTATATAATTATTGTAAAATCGTCTCTTAAATTCATACCTATTAGCTTGAGATTTTACATGCATGAGTTCTTCAACAAGGTATATTGACTCCTCAATCCACATCATCACTATATATTCATGTAAAATTTATGTTATATGATTATGGCATATGAATTATGATGGTTGTGTTACGAATGATTTCTAGGATCGAAACGATTAAATATATATTATGCAACATATGTGTGAATGTAAGTATGTACACTTAGGTGGTGTCCAGTGTCCTTGATTTTCGGTGCCTGGAATATGTTTGATGTCTAACGCCCTGTAGCCCCGATGCAAAATATATATTGGGTGTCCCGTTACGGCGAAGTTAGTTGATGCACTGAGCTTCAAGTTACACTGACAATGATTTTGATTGCTGCTCATACTATATATGAAAAGTACTTTGGTATAACGCGTATGGTCGTATATTTCTTAGCCTGCATACTGGGGTATCTACCGTAGCAGGATAGAAAATCTTTCAATAAGAACCAACATGAGTAGGATTTTTCTAAAAGACCAATATCAAGGTCTTTAACGTAATTAAAAATTATTTTTCACAACTATCAAATTACAACATTATACTCCTCAAATCTGTCCTACATTCTCCGTTTATCACTTACACTTGTGTGTATTTTTGCACACGGATCCCAAAATTTGATTTCTAATTAAATCAAATAGAATTTTAGTAAATCTTCTATTGTCTAATATTTTAATTTCACATTGAACTGGAGAAGAGCACTTGGAGTATAAGAAATATGGTACAAAAGTACTACATAATTAAGCGTTGATACTGAATAAAAATTCGACAATTTTGAATACTCAAATACCGGTTCCATAATTTATGTACTCCCAGAGTTGACTGATAGTAAAGTCTCGAAATGGATTGAGAGATTTTTGTTGGTTTATGGTAATGGGCATAAAGAATACGGCAGTGTGTGATCTTGCAGATTTTTTCCAACTTGCTCCGATTCTACTTTCACCTTAATCTGTTACAACAGAAACACAATTTGGGATTTACTGTCATTTTATGTAAAAATTAGAACAGTATATAATTCCTAAATCTTACACCTTCAAATATTTTAAATGATCATTTGGTCCAATACCTGACAACATCAAAAGCTTGGGGGAGTCAACGGCACCATCACAATTTTCTTTTGAGGTACTTGCAAATTTTTTCACTCCGTGTTGAACATAATACACTCCAATTGCTCTGTTGCGTTTATCTAATTTTATCTTTGCATAAAATTAATTTTGGTAGCTTTGGAGTAGAAAAATAATATAACCTAGCATTATGAAGCACTTAACCTTGAAATACTTACTTTCGTTACATGAGAATATCTCGAGATCTTTAAATTAGTCCGACCTAGTATGGGTTCTATAAAGGCCTGGTTGGATCCACATCGGGCACCATTCCGCATATTAGCTTCAATGTCACCAAATCCTAAAGCAGAATGGAAATGGAATACATTAATATAAATAATGAGGTTGTTTTAGCTAAGAATTTCCCCATTGTTACTCATCAGTTCGTTGGTCTGCATTCGCATCAATTTCATCATAACCTAACTCCTTCCCACCTTCAATGAATTCGTCTCTCAATGGCGTATAGGTTCTGGATTCCACGTACAAGTTCCCATAAACAGATTCTCCGTAATGTTTTTCTATCGTACAGTTTTCAATGCCTATAAAGTTATCACCCCTTAAAGATAAAACTGGGAAAAAGCTGGACAATTTCTTACCATTATCAGTAAACCGGCCGTTATACACAATTGATTTTTTGAAGTATGGCAATGTGTTATTAAAGTTCCACGACTGATCATTTGTGATACGTTGTCATAATCCAAGGGGTGACCCTGTAAATAATACGTAAAGTTGAGGTTGCTACTACCTCCCACCGACTTACCCCGTGGCCATTTGATTATCTGTTTGACGAAAATTTCCAGTAGCTCATCTTTGTTGCGAACGCGTTTTATTTCTATGAAAATGCAAACTATGAATATTAACGAAACTCTAGCTGTGTTTTTTAAACTATTTGATAAATACTAGTTTCCAGTAAGTATTATCAGCTACCGGAATTCGAATTTGCACCATTCGTAAATAATTGGCCTTGTCCCCCACCATGCCATTATATCGGAGTTAATGCAGTCTTTCCAGGTTGAGAAACATATAATGAGAGCAATTAAGGAAGAGCAAATCCCAAAACGTAGCTTTGATTTCTACTCTTTCAGCAGTTGAACCTACTCTTTTTTATTTATCTTTTCCAGTCATTGTTTTTCAATATGCTCAAAGCTTTTGTAATATTTTTTTTTAATTTATAATTTACAGCTAATTTTTATGAAATATATTATGGAATTTGAGAGAAATCCGTTTATTGAGTCTAATAATACAATTAAAAAGTATTTGTTGTTGGTGTTTCCGTTAAAGTTCAGCAACATTACAAAGTAGATCTAAATTTAAAAAACAAAAGTGATGTCCTTTGTAAGCATAACTTGAGTAAAGTTGGAGCTTTCATTCTATCAACAACGTATGGCCCCATGTAAAATTTCAGAGGTGGTAATGACCTGGCATATCTTCTAAACAATGGGCTACGCGAATACCCTTGCCATCGTTTGATTGTATATAATATAGTCTTTGACGTCGAAAGACACCAGTAAATAAGATTATAGCTTGTATAACGATAACTATCACCATGAAATAAACCGGGGTGGGCAGACATCCAGTGGAAAGCGGTGTAGGGATCAGCAATTATAACTCCAACAGAACAAATTTGAAGCATAGGCATAAAGTACGGCCTACAAAAAGTATTCAGGTAAACCGTAAATACTTGCAGTTGACGACAGTAACGAAACATTTTATAGCAATTCTGTTTACTTTGATTCCCATCACATTTCGCGAATGCTCTGTGATTATAAAAAATATACATATTAACCACTTCAATGCACAATTAATTATCTAAGAGCCTGCAATTGTACCTGAGTACCATAAGTGCTGATTCCAAGCAGGCACTGCAATAACAAGTAAGCATTCGTGGAACCCAGCTATGAGGAATATTTGTGCCAGTAAACAAAATTCACAAAATTAACCCCCGTTAGAAAACCAAGGTGAGAATAAAAAAACATGATACTAGTTACATATAAATGTTAATGTAAAATTGTTTGATACCAAAGAGATTGCTTACACAAATTTTATCGTTAAGCTTGTGATTTTGATTCATTTATTTATATCAGGAATAGGTCCAACAAAAATTCTGTTCAAAATGAGTTTATAGCGTCGAATCAAGCAAGAATGCAATCGAAAAGTTCTTGAAGGGGTAGCGAATAAGAAGTGAATATTTTGAAATATGCCCACGGACGAATAATATCTTGAAATCGTTGAAACTGTACACAGCTGATGATATATTAGAAAAGAGGGGTATTCTATTTTTTGTCATGTGTACACGAATATTTAAAAGATTAATAGGCACCTGCATGGGTGTCACTAATGTGGATGAAAGGCTCCAAAGTTGTGACCGTCTTCTATGTTTTGTAAGTAAGAATGCAAATATGTATGCTGCAAGAAATGTAGTATTCTTTCGTAAGGTTTGCGAAGAAATTTGTGTCCAGATGGCATTTGAACTCGCAACGTTAGGAGTTGGAGGAAGCACGGTGATTGTTGAAGTGACCACCATTGAAAATGATATTGTAAATGAAGAGCTTAACTTGAACAAGGCTATTAATGATGCTCACATGTTATTTAGAATGGTGTCCACATTTCTTAACAGATATATAATTACGGTTCCAGATGTGTCCATTATTCAACTCAAACTAAATGTGATCCGGCTATGCAGAACTGAACTCATTCTTTTATCACCCCTTCCTCTATCTACCTTATCATTTCTGTCTTGTGGTTCGCAAACCAAAACCAGGCACAAATTTAATACGTACGGTAACCGGTCTGCCACTCCAGATCAACCAACTAATCCTGAAATTAATCAGTTTGAGCCACCAAATATGCTGGCAAAACCGATTGCTTTCCCTTGCCCCAATTGCAAACTGCAAATTAAGACCGATTCAGCTAAGAACGGGGAAGCTATCCTGGCAAGACATGTTGACTTTTGTTTGATGACTTCCTTTCCCTAGTTGGTAAGGGAAGTTTAGTTGGTAAATGGTGATCAGTGTCATTGCTAGATATCTGAATGATTTTAACTTCTGTACCTTGAATGAAGGGTCTTATATTATATATGATTCAGGTCACTTTGGACATTGCCTGACATATGAAAGTATATGAGCATGGCACAATGAGTTTGTTTGTATCTTTACTTAAACGATTTTAGATAATATTTCGTCCGACAAATGGATTACGTGAACGTACTTCAAATATATACCCTACGATTGATTATTTGGTGTGTCGAATTTTGAGTGGGGATGATGTAGAACTGATAGATTATATAATACACATTATAGTAAGGAACTATTATAGAACATTAAAGTTTCTATAACTTAATTAAGCATTAGTTTAAAGAGTAAGAGTTAGATGGAATTTGTGACATACATTTCAAAGGAAGCCACATGATGCAATGGAAGTTGCCAATCATGATGATGAAGTAGTGAAGTTTTAGTATACACGAAAAATAATTGTAGAAGGGTGGAATAGCGATATATGATTATAATTATATTACATATATATACATTAGTCTTGTAGCCTTAATAAAAAAATATGGAAAACCTCAAAACCTTTGCAATTAATTCACTGTCAACTCTTTGCTTATCAGACATCGATTTGATTTTTTCAAATAACGCCATACATACATCTTATACTGATTTTTTCAGGCCTTTAAAGTCACACAAATTAGCAGCTAGCAGTATTTACTGGTGATGAGCTAGGCGTGATTTTTCCAACTGTACATACGCATGTGAATAATAAATTGAGCCTCAAAAAGGTCCTTTCCTTATCGCTATTCTTTTATCTAGATTTGAAAATGCATTTTTCTGCATCAACATCAAATATTTTTAATGATCGTATTCACATCTTGTGATAAAGATATTACATTGCAAACTACATCATTTGCTGGAGTTTTAATTAATTTTCATAAAGTAATAAAATCTGCTACGCAAGAAATGGGATTGTCCTTTTTCTTCTGCAATTATTGCATCATCCTAAAATACGAAATATGTACTTGTAGTTTTATTACAAGTACATTTACCTTGGGACAATCAACTAAATGGGGAATGTATCGTTGGGCTGGCGAACATAAAATTTCATTAAATAACTGGGAAGTCTCAGTAGCCATCGGAATCAGTACTTACATATATGCGAGCAAAACTACAACTCCGTAATTTTACCCTATTTGTATCGTCAAAGATCGATTAAAAGTAGAAATCTAAGTTTGTGCAAACATGCTACTTTTTATTGTCCGAAAACTTTTGCATACTGCAATGCAGAAGCCAGTCTTCTATCGTAATCCGTCATTGTCTTCTGCTTTGAAGGTTTCTTGAGCTTGTCATTGTCTAAACTGTGTTCCTTATCCTGAAAACAGTATTTGTAGGAATTATAAATATACTTCACGCTTTCAAGTAATTTTCTTGTGGATACACAAGGATATATTATACATACATACATGCCGACTATTCGTTAGTTTGTGCAAGTTTTACGTTGTGCATACTCACCTAACATTAGATGGAAAGAAAACATCTATAAAATATTTGAGTTTATTCCTTGCGTGCTCAAGTCAATAGTTAGCTAATAATTTAATTGTTTAAATGCATTTGGTTAACTTGTTCAAGTTTATACCGTGCATTGTCAATAGATACATTTAAAATAGTGTTATATTTGGGTTGGTCTTGGAGATTCATCGCATTTAGTGTTCTTCTTAACTGTGTGCATACACGGGGGTGAATAGAGAAGCAGCAACCGGCGAAAAGTTGTTAACGTCAACAAACTACATGTGGTTGTGTTCATCTACTCCTGTTTTAGCTTGTAATGCAGTGTGTCTAGCTAGACAGCAAAACGAAAATACATTTGTTCATGTTTAGGAACATGAGATCTAGTGAGTTGCGTTCGACAGAGAAGTAATCCAGTTTTTCGATTCACTTGATACATTTTACTGCAGTTGCTTTGGGGAATGATATGGTTATTCCAATTAGTTAGTTAGGTTTACGACTTTGTTTAAATTAAGGTGATTTAAGGCCAATTGTAGAGGTTCATTCGTAAATTGGAATAAATAAGGGCAGTGAAACCGCCAGGTTAGAGACAATGGCAATAGTGAAGTGTCGATTCTATTGAAGTGTAATTATGTAACGATAGTTACAGTTGCCTGTAAAAAACATGTTAAGTTCTGTGTTTAAAGCCATTGACTTGGGTGGGAGTCAGTCCCCCCTTCCACCCGTGGAGGATAAGGAACAACGCAAGGATGAAGTAGAGACCACGGACGTTGGTGGTACAGGAGAAATGGAGCTGACAAATTTACCTTTAACACAACATAGTTTATATGAGTTAGAATTGGATGAGCAGTTAGAGAAATTGAAGGAATGGGCGGTCTCCTCTTATATGCCCCCTACTTTCACAGATTTTTATGAAGTGGTAAAAAATGACATGTAAGAACTGTTTTGAATTTTCTGTTGCGTATTATTTTGAATGATATTATTTTCAAGCTTGTTCTAAATCTGTTGTTGACTGAGCCTGTCATCATTTCTTTTTAAAGCTATAATGAGAAGAATGGTCATCACCAGAAGTACCCCGGCCTTCCTGAAAACCAGTCGCAATTGGAGACAGTGGTCCCATCTCCAATCAAAGAGTCTGCTGAAAGACTGGAAGAAAAGATTTGCCAAAAGTGCACCAAGTGTTCATCTATCTTGTGTGAAAATGAATGTCCAAAGTAGGAACTAATATACTTCAGTCTATTTTACATTTTATCTTTTCTTGGATTGTTTTACGATTTGGAATTTGCATGTATCTATAGCCATGTTTTTTTGTATTAGGTGTCCAAAAGTGAACCAAAATAACCAAGTTAAGAATGATTTGGTTACTACCACACCAAGGGATACTGTCGGATGGGAGGAAAAAGCGAAAGAAGGGCCGAATTCCAAAATTACTCGCCCACATTTGAATTATGTAACCAAACAAAGACAAGGCTTGTTTAAACCCCCAGAAGCACTGTCTTTCCAGGCTTATTGCGAATTGGCAAAAAGGGAAGAGGAAGAGTTAAATAGGTTGAAAGAAGCCTTCAAACCCATCCAGCTGACATTTACTACAACAGATGATCCGAAGGCTTCAAAGGATAATGATTTGCCTACGTTTGCGAATCACAATGCAACGGACCAAGTGCCACGTACGAGTGTGCACTCACCTGGTCAGTTTATGGTTTGATTCATTGCAGTATGATGTAAAAGCACATCTTGTGCCTTCAATAATGAAATTTTCCTTCTAACTTCAAATCTTTCCGTTATGTTTCACTTTCAGTTCCTGAAAATCTTTTCGTTGAAACACGTCCGTTGGACGACAAAGATACGTTTCAGGAATACTTTGGAACCCTTTCCAAACAGATCAATAATAATAAAGGGATTGATGTTCCAAAGAACCCACCCGCAGGAATCCCTATGAAGGTTCCCACTTCCATTCCATCTTCAAAAAATGCACTCTAGATATTCTCCTGAAATCAATTTCAACTGGTGAAACTGTTTTTATATTTTATTAGATTAAAGTGGTTACAGTGCTTGAGCCGGCATGCATTTTTGTCCAAAGCGCTGAAGAAATGCAAACCGTTGATTCCATAAAGTTGGAGCTATCCAATACGTCGCTTCGAAAATTGAGAGTAGAAGATATTGCTGAAGGAACATATGTGGCATTGGTTCACGAAAATGAGTAGTAAGTACTTCGTAATGTATCATGTCATTTGAAATACAGAGATTCAAAATATCATTGCGTTTCCTTCATGATTTTTTTATAGCTATCGTGGACAAGTACAAGCCAAAGATGAGCGGGCTGAAATCTTTAAAATAAGACTGATCGATTGTGCCGTCGTTGTTGTGAAGCCCATATATGATATGTATGAGCTTCCAACAGGAATGAAGGACCTTAATCGTCAAATATTGAGTTTGACGATTCAAGGGATTGAGTCTACTAAGCAAGCGGGTTGGAAAGAGGCCATTCACAGTTATTTGACCGAGAATTTAGTTGGCAAAACTGTGATTTTGAGGATCACGCATGCTGTAAATTACAAAGAACATTTTAAATCTAATGCTTTATAGAAGAAACGGTCAGTAACAAAAACATTTATTTTTTATTACAAGATGAGCTGTTTGGATTGTCATTACTATGGCTCGCTGCATTTGGACGGTGAAGAAATCTCCGTGTCAGAAGATTTGATTCAGAGAGGACTAGCACTTCCAGGTAAATAATTTTTCAAAATTATATGATTAACACTGATGTTTTTAATCTCAATGGAGAAATCAAAAGTGAACTTTTTTGTGTAGCAAATGAAGACGATTTGCAAATAAATATAGTTAACCCAAAATATAAGGATTACACGCCACCGATTCTTGAAAAGGGCGAAGTTGTAAGCGAAAGTGTAAATAAATTTTTGTGTTGTTAGCGGATTTTGTATTCTCTCTTTTGAATGGTTTAAGTAACTTCGGAATTTGTACGTAGGTTTGTATCACCAAGGTCGAATCCGTAGCAGAGTTCTATGTCCGCATAGATCCAGCGAATTTTCATGAACTCGAAAAAGAGATATATTGGATAGGCAAGGAAGTTACCCCTAAAGTGTATTCTGAAACCTACTATGATGGAACGAGGATGTGTGTCACACTTAATCCGAAATCCAAACAAAAAGAGATGTAATTGCGTGCTTTTTTAGCGGAGAAATTAAGCTTAAATAATTGATTACAACTAGTTATCCCAATTTTGGTATCCATAGGATTCGGGCGTTTTGCAAAGGGATTGATTTTACTGGGACACCAAATAAAGCCGTAATTTTCAACATTGATTCAGGTATGACTCACGAGGTTTCACTGAATCTCTTAAACGGGTATGACGCCAAGTTTGAGAGAGCATTCGAACCACGTGCTTATCGTGTTGGGATTGCTGCCAAGCCTGTGAGCAACGAATGGCCTTCCGAAACCACGATTTCTTTGAAAGACATTATGGAATCTAACCAGAAAGGAAAACGATATGTTGATCTGACATGTGTTGGACAGGTATTAAAAACAATATTGAGGTTAACATCCACATGAAAGTATAAGGACCTTCTTAGTCACGAAAATTATTTTTTAGAACGCAAATGGAAGTCTAGTACAGTTGAAAATGGAAGGTGGTTCAACGACTTTTGAACAAGCTCTGGCAGACGTAGGAGAAGCGACATTGGAGGTGGAGGATGGCGACATTCATACTTCTGCTTGCCTAAGTGACGAGTACAAAGCATTTATCTCTGATAGTGGCAATTTGTCTGAATGTTCAAAGGCAAATTCCTCTCCATATTCCTTCAAAAACATTCCAGTAGCAGATGTGCCTGCAGAAGGAGACAGTTTGGAAACGAGGCGGTTCAAAGGGCTTCACTTATACTTGATTATGACTGAAAAGTCCTACGACTTGCACCAAATGCTGAAGGAGGAATGCAGGATTCTTGTTCATGATAGTTAGTACTACATTCATATAGAATACAATTATTTTCTATTGAAGTCACGGTCATAAACGATTTTTTCCTTTGTTTCTCATATAATCAGAGAAATTGGAGCCCGGGGAGTATATGTTCCAGATTGGTGATGTCGTGTTAGCACCTATGCTCAACAAGAACTACATGAGAGGTTGTATCACCGGTATCAGTACTGGAATTGATGGTGCAAAGGTGGCTGAACTTAATTCATTTGACATCGGAAAAACTACTACACAAAGGATTAAGGTTTCCAACCTTAAACTACCCAGCGAATTAGCTATGAAGGTAAAAGACTATTCAGAAATTGCTGATGGAATCCAATTCTCAGACTCTTCAGTTCTTTTTTTAAATTTGTGTAGACTCCACAGCTCGGCCATGTGGTATGGCTGGAAGGGGTCGACGAAAATACATTAGTATCTTCTAAAGATATAGAGGTCTTCATCGACCCTTTTATCAAACAGAAGACGACTCTAAGGAAGATAAAGGTGATTGATTATCATGCGTATCATTATCATTAAGGATTTCATATAACATTTAAGCTCAAGTACATTATTCTACGAGATTTCTGATATTTTAATTATATTTAGAAACTGACGACAAACCGATGGGTGGTTCGTCTGGAGATGCAGAATCCTAATGGAGAATCCCTTTTGCTTTCCAAGCATATTGAAAAGTTCAGTAGATGGAATTGGGAGAAATATTTCAATGCCGGTTTTATCGTTCAGAAACGGCTTTTCAAAAGTAAGTCCGAATCGTGCAGTGTAACTATTTAATTTCTTGCAATTGCATTGACCTTTAAAGAGTTTTCATTTATCTGATTTAGAATTGTATGCCACCAGCAATTTTTCTTGGAATTTAAGCACATTTTTGGCAATGCCTGTAGGGAAGCATAAGGTCACTATTCGTCATGTTTGGTTCCCTAATCCTTCATATCCATCGTTAATTTGTATGAATGTGATTCCAATCAATGATGGGCCTATCAATGATGACTTTAATATTTTACAACACCAATTGGCCAAGTTTTTTGAAAAAATACCAAAGAACAATGAGATGCCTCTGCAAAACTCACCAACTTTTGAAGAAATCGTTGTAATCCGTGTGACTGGTAAAGATAAACATTTTAAACGAAACTGGCCTTAATTAGGACATTGATTATCTATATTTGGCAACATGTTTTTTGATGTTTTTATGACCGTAGAACACTGAACTACAGTTTAAGCTAATTTAAATGTTTTCTTACTCGACAATATCTTAGAGAAACAAGAACTGAGTTGTCCTTCTGGATGCCATCGCTGTACGCGCAGTAATGACGGAGAGGAAGGTTTTAACTGTGTTGATTGCTTCCAATTAATAATGCAGGAACCAACTATGAACTCAAAGCAGGTGTGCAAATCGGCAGGATTGGATATTCGTGAAGTCCCACCAGAAATGTTAAGAGTTCCTTCTATTGGAAAATTTTTGTTCGTAGACTGTAAGGAAAATATTTTCAAAGTACATTCATACAATCGAACCTAAACTAATGAAATGCAACCTCACAATCAAATGGGATGTATGAAGTTCAGTTATTCAGCATTATTAATAATATTTTCCGTTTTCAGCATTGCCTAACAATGATCCTGCTATGAGGAAGTATCTTGAAAAATTTTGTACAGTGGGAAGGGAAATAGACATTGAAGTGAGTGCTGAAAGTGTACAAGAACTGCAAGAGTTTTCCAGAATGAGACTTTCTGTGCATGTACCAGAAATTCTACAGAGTTGAGTAACTTTCAATATTTAAAAAAATTAATCCCTATAATATACTCATTTTCCATGTTCACTAACGATAAGCATTTATTCTAAACAACTAGACTATATGAAGCTCCAAAGGAACCAAAGAGACTGATCTTAGCAATAAATGCTGCTACATAATAAGGCTGTTGTGGCGAATGCAAAATCGAATCGGCAATTACGTCAGCTATGTATCAGTAGCTTACTAATATTTAATTCTTTGATTTGTTATGTCACATTTATAGAATGTGTGTTATTTTATATTGAATTTTATAAAATATTTTATATTAATATGCAACTATGTAACCATTTCCAGTGGTGCCCATAAAATTGTTTGAAACAATTAAAAACTTAAACTTTAAATCTCCAGGTCTGTGATTCACTTTATAGCAATTGTGAGAGCTGCATGCTTTAACTTTATTATATAATATGTATTCAAAAAATTTATACCGTGTAAATATTGTATCATTCAAATACATCATACGTAATAGTGAATCTAGTGTTTGTAATTAACAATATTTTGAAAATTAAAACAAGAATGAAACTTTGAAAAATTATCTCAAGTCCAATGTTTGGTCAATTTTTTACAATTGAAACAGATCGGATGATTTACGTCAGAAAATGTGATCATTAGGCACAGGGTTCACTAAATTGTAAAAATCTTTATTTACATGTCATGTTAACCATTCTGACCATAATCAGATTTCCAAGGTTTATCCCCTTGTCTAAAAAAGATGTGTTCATACTCATACTCAATTAAAATGTATCTAATAAAATCTGACTTTCATTCGACATTACTGAGGGATTTGATGAGAAATATTAAAAATGCAACTCTAAACGTCTAAATTTCATACAGTACCATACCTTACTATGACATTTTATATTTTGCTAGAATTTTCTACGAACAAAGTTATTTTATGCATTTGTTACTGTCATTGAATCGTTTCTGAGACCCTAAAACCTAGATTTGGAACAGCTCTGACTGAGATAATAATCTGAGGAAATGTGTAGTAGGCGATATGCACAAAGAAGTAAATTAATTTTGTTAAAAAATCATTATATGTCAACTACTTTGGAGGATGAGTTGTCTAGTATGGACTTTCTATGCTTGGGCTTATTGCATTTTAACATTTTGACGATGACGGTGCGGTGGTGATAAGTAGTATTCATTTATCAGAAGAAAAATAAAGAATCATGATCTAAATTCCGTTTTCTGAACGTTTCTTTTTACTTCATACTTTGCATTGGACAATATATGTAATCGTAAAAGTAATCGAATAATATGGTGGTAATACTAGTTAAATAACAATATAGAAATGTTGTGTATGTAGCGGTCGCTGGTGTAGTTAGCCTGTGGTATTCGCTTTGTTTGTTTGTTTTTTGTAAGAATATTAGAAGGCGGAGGCGCTGTGATCATCAACTTCTTCTTCCCATTCATTAAACATATAATACTATTAATCATATATATATATATAGTCATAAAATCATATTCATATATATTTCATACTCTCTTTCTCTCTCTGCACCCTCTCATTTTATCTCCACTCGCTCCATTTTAACTCAAGCACACAAGCACATGATTTGACACATGACATCATCATGACAATTGACAATAATACAACATTACACGCGCTCACATCATTTGACATCATCAGCTCATCTTTGTTTGACATTATTACAACAATGGTGAATGAATGAACCCTTTTCTTGAACGACACAGAGAGGAACTTCGTGTACTCAACCCATTCACACTGATAAACTTGAATAATAATGTAAATGTAATGCACAGACAGAAAAAAGGGACGAAAAAACAACAGCAGGAGACAAGTAATAATAATACAACCTCCTTGGATTTTTCTTTTAAACCATTTAATTTGAATTTAATCATACACAAATGCAGGTATTATTTTACGTTAATTTTACGCAAAAAATATTTAAAGATTCATAATAAACACTATAATCATATCTTCATCATAGCTCGAGTTAATCTACAACCGGCGTCTTTGTAGTTCGGTATATCGGTGTTATTGTCGTTCCAAATTAAAATATGGTATGACTTCAGCATTATTGTTTCTGTCCAAACGGATTCCTGTCTCTAGATTCCACAGAGTTTTGTGTCCAATTTTGAATTCATTACCAATTCAATCCACAAAGCTTACTTGATTGCTTTGGGAGGAAACCTGGGAGAGTGCTGATTGATAAGCGACTGCAAGTGTGGGTGGTCTGGGTAGTATTTTCGCCTTTGCTTAAGTTGATTCTGTATAAAGTAGTAGGTATACACGGTTAGGCAGGGAGGCAAAGTTGATTATCCTGATTGTTGAAAGTGGCCAAGAAGAAGCAGAAGAGAAAGAGAGACGACCGATGATGTCGACGAGTGAGTGCAAGTTGTTGCCCTCCATTCTGGATTCTGAATTGATTTTTATATGGAGTTTTCTTCTTCTTTATGTTAGACATTCCTGTATATCTATATATTTTTAATTAATTAATTTTTTATTTGGATAGTTTGCTGATGACTCGGATCAGGGCACCGTTTTCATCTCTTAGTTTCTGATTTTCACTTCGCAAGTGTCGAATCTCCTGCAAAAACAAATATCATATTACTTAGTTTGTACTCTTTTAATCTGCTGCAGTATAATATTTTTCACTCTAAAAATAACACATGATGATTTCAAGTCAAACCAATTCACAAAAAACACTCAATTATCACCAATCATCATTTTCTGTTCTTATGCTACGCATTGTCGTGTTGCATACGTATATACATTCATAAGATTATGCAAGTATGAAGTTTCAAAGGAGATCCAGTTAAAATCCATAAAAAAGAGATATTATTGGAGTGGGCAGATGTGATTAGTAAAGGAGAAAAAAACACATAATAATTTAATAATTAGAAAGAGAAACAACAGAAGGAGGAGAAAATTAAAGAGAGAACGCAATTCAACGCAACGGGATGAAAAAAATGGAGTAATAGATACCTCCACCCAGCAGAGGAGAGTTTGAACAAATAGATCCCCCATGAAGTACGGCAGCTCTTGAACACTTTCTTTCAAAAGTTGTTTTGCATTTTTACTAGTTGCTATTAACTTTAAGTTTAGGAAGAATAAACACTGTTCTACTACAATCTAGAAAACGTGGGGTTCCCTCCACATCAATGAACATCACATACGTATCCCTAAACCCTACACATACAATATGTATACTTAAAAGTAGTAGTTTTTCACATAAATATTTACATTAAAAGTAACCTACCTAAAAACAAAACAAGTCTGTGTGGTTGTGTTTCAGAATTTAGGAAAAGAAAATATTGAGAGTAAAATTAAACAGTATGAAAAGACTTTTCTTTGATATATCTTTCCTTATTATTTTTTTGGGAGGATATGAATAGAACGAAAGAAAAAATTAAAGAGATTGCTAATTTTAGGATAGAATCATGGTGAATTCACAGTCGCCATTGTTGCGCCGCTGCCCCCGTTTGCAGTGGTGCTGTTGATGGATGATGATGGAGATGGAGGAGGGGTAACTGCACCCCCACCTCCGTTACTATTATTACTAGCACCGCTCAGTTTGGATACAACTCTTGTCAGAGCTCGATTCTCCGCCTTCAACTTCTCACTGTCCAACTTCAACCTTTGCATTTGCTGCTCTCCCCACACAAACCAAATGAAATGGATCAGTAATTCACCCTACTTTCAATTACAAATCTCCAGCCCAGACTATCAAACTGTATAAATTTACTTAAGTATGAAAAATCTTGCTATCGTAGGAATGGAAACAGTAAAAATAAATTAGTAGAGAATAGAGAAGATAGGAAATGGAAAGGGCAGCTAGTGTGTTGAGTTGAGAGCTATGTACAGTAAATAGATTACTTACGATATGACACACATTCGATATTACTTTTATGCATTCGTAGGGTTGTTATGTATGCAATATTTAGCATATTATAAAAAAGTTACTGCTAAAGTGTGACAGTTTACCTTCAGTTCTTCCTCCATTTCTGAAAGCTTTCGCTCCAGTGCTCGCTTTTCCAGCTTTTCCGACTCATCTGATGTAATGCGTGGCGTCTATTTAATTAACATTTGTAACCATTAGTAAAAAATCCCAATGTGCACTGTGAAGTAAAATTGAAACCAAATGTTTTGCTTACCATGGAGAGCTTATCCAGTTTTAATTTCAGCTCAGCAATGTCTTCTTCAGCTCGGGATAGTTTTGACTTGAGTAATTGGTTCTCTTTTAAAACCTCCTCGTAAAGCTTTAAATGACAAGGGAAACCCACAATTACATTTCTATTTCCCAAGAGCCAATTTTTTAGAAGCTGATTGTTTTGCTTTATTAATAACAAGATGATTTACCTTCTTGTAGTTGATACGTTGAGTGACTCCGTTTTCACTCCTGGAGGATTCAGGACCTTGCTCGATATCAGAAGCCTCTCTACCAATCTGAAACCACGTTATAAATCATTCTCAATCTGCCCTGTTATTATGTTCAGAAAAGTTAATGTGGAAATTAAATTAGTAAAGCGTGGGTTTATTCGTTAAATGAGGTTGGTTGGTTGATTTGTATGGTATATTAGAAAAGTTTGTGGCAAGCATAATAATAAATGCAGTAAGCAGCAGAAGAAGCTTTGTGTATTAACTGTATAAACTTTAGCGCTCGTTGGAATGAGAATGGCAAGAAAGACACACTATCAACGACGTCGGTAGAAATACACCTCTTACGCAGTCAGAATAATCGTCAAAATCTTCTTCATATTCATCATCATCATCTTCTTCTTCATCTTCGTCCTCATCCTCCTCCCCACCAACATCATAAGGCTCTTCGTAATCACTACTCGAGCATCCCGCCACACTACTCCCTTTACTATCATACAACTGGCGATATTGGCC
This sequence comes from Orchesella flavescens, assembly GCA_964034955.1. Taxonomy (NCBI): domain Eukaryota; kingdom Metazoa; phylum Arthropoda; class Collembola; order Entomobryomorpha; family Orchesellidae; genus Orchesella; species Orchesella flavescens. The sequence goes on from OZ035953.1 coordinate 53,861,579, forward strand.
CCCTTTAATAACAGTGCCGGGAGTGTTTCCACTCGACGTGGAGAGAATTGACGGCGTACTTCCCGCAATTGACACAACCAGCGAGCTCAAACTCGAGCTCAATCTCTTTCTCAGACTAAGCAAATTGGACTTTGTATTTTTGAAGCGATCTTGTGCTGCTTGTTGTTGAGCAGCGGCAGCGGCAGCCTGTTGTTGGGCGGATTGGGAGCTTCCGGTACTGGAAGTGCTTCCTCGTCTCCCTCTCGTTGATGATGGAACAACACTGGACAAATCAAAATGGAACCGTCTTCCCGAAGAGGAAGTAGATGACGCTGAATTGTTATTAGCAGCAGATGAAGAAGACCCCCTTTTACTAGCATTAGACTCGGCACTAGGGTCACTACCGTTACTACTGCTCATCATGATCACAGTGGGAACATGGGGTGAGGTGCGATGATGGTGATGATATGAATTAGTGGAGGAAGATGACCCACTTCCTCTTTCCCCACCACCACCACCACTTGGTGCAAATGACAAATTAATCGAATGTCTTTGTGCCACCCCCGTTTCCGGACTTGGAGCTCTCCGTCTCCCATAGCGAGAAGAAGTTGAGTCATACAAGGAGGAAGGTCGGGAAGCGGACGAGGATCGTTGATGGGTATGATGATGATGCTGCTGTGGCGCATGGTATTGGTATTGTGACATTCCAGACAAAGAGTCAGAGCGCTCCCTCCCTTGCAACCCTCCTCCCGTGGAGGAGCCCGTCATTGGTGCTAATGTGTAGTGACCGAGTATGTAGCCTCCACCTGCTACTGAGGAACTTGGACCACGATGTCCATGGCCTCCAATTCCCACTGATTGGGTACTCATCGAGCTTGTATACAAGCCATGGGATTTTGGCATGGAAGTTGCATTAGATGATGTTGACGGTGAAGCTCTACTTCCGGCCCCACTACTTCTCGACTTGGATGCATAGGACCGTGGCAGTGATGAAAATATGGAAATGAATGGAGAAGAGGAGGAGGAGGACTTGCTGGCAGATGAGCCACTGTTTAAAGTGTAATCATAGTAGTCTCCATATCCCCCACTAGTGCCACTACCACTACCACCCCCACTACTACTATAGTTTCCACTACCTCCATACGAACTACTTCCATATGATGGCATGATCGGTATTGAAGAAGAGTAGTAGCCACTTGCCGAACCTGTATTGCTTCTAGCAGTTCTCCCAGAGTTACTTCTGGACAAGCTACTGCTACCACCACTTGCACCACTATTGGAACCTCCTCCACTTGTGTTGTAGTAAGACATTGTGTACAACTTTTTTGCTTAGAAAAAATGTCAACTCTTTTACTAAAATAAGCACCTAGCGACTAAAAAAAGAATATCACAGCAGGAGAAGCAAAAAAAAAAATGAAAAATGACTGTATGAAATGACAATTGGAGAAATGGTGTAGACAAACTGTAAGTAAAAGTGCACTAGATGTCCATCATGTTTCCCCTCATCACTCATCAGTGGCAGGAAAGGAGCCAGTCAGTCAGTCACACATGCATTGCATGACACATAATTAAAAGGAACAAGAGAAAGAGAATGGAGGAAGAGGAGCGAGACGAAGTGGTATTGTCTTTTTGGTGTGTGATGTGACGAGATGAGATGAGGTGTCAAGCAGGTCCAATGCACTTGATGATGAGGATGACGGCATCACAAGTGAACTTGGCTACACGCTCCCACCAAGTCCTCACTCTACTGCTAAACCAGCCCCGAGTCTCTTCACTAGTTTCTGGCATCTTGCCACCCTTTCTCTTCCAAAATCACAATAGCAGCACACCTCACCCTTTATCAGACTCGACGCAATTATTTTACTTTTTCCTCCCGAAACACCGCAAAGTCAATACACCCACGACGTTGACACTACCAAACCCAACTACCACCAAAATAAGAGCTTGGACTGGGTCTGCTATCCTCAACTAAAGTTCGGAAATATAATATATATTATTCCTTTCTTCTCTACACGTTCCCAATTAGCTCCTCTTTAATGAAGTGGAACGAGACAATGTTATGACGACGATGTCAACTTTGGAAAAGTGGACATAAACGACAAACGGCTAGAGAAACTCAACTAGGAAGAGAGTAAAACGGATTCTACTTAGGAAAAAAACATTGCTAATCCAACGCCCTAGTCACGGTGCACTGCTTATTGTCCCATTATAAAGCTGTGGATTTGGATGATGATGATACACACAACAAAAATATCTACCTACGACACAACACACGGCACCGTTTCTCAAAGTACATAGGTGATAATATAATATATTATATACACTCTTTTCCCAATGCAACTTCAAACTCCTTTTTTTCGAACACACAACCGTCATCCGTATATTGTGTGAGATGATGCTGCGATCATGCTGCTCATGAATGCAATGCTTTCAGAGCCCAAACACCGAAAATAGATTTTTAGTATTTGATGCGAGGGGGCATAAGGTAATATACATATATATATATATATGTAGCGTTTATGATGTCCTTCCTCTGCGGCAAATCCATTCGCCTTTGGGATTAGCTTTTGTAATTGAGACGTCGAGGAAAGTACTAATCTTGCTGCTATACTATACGACTACCGTGTCGTGCACCGTTTTGAAACACAGGGAAAAGGTAAACAGAATTGCCTTGGATTGGTGTCGGCTCTAGGGGAAACAAGAACAGACGGTGCGACAAGAGGATGCAATCCTAACATACTGATGATCATCATGATCACTTATTCTACTTTTTTTCAGTAAACGCTATGTTGAGTGGAGTGTGGCTGTGAAAAGAAATTAGGCGAAATATATTTTTCTTTCTTTAGTATCTAACGCCAACACGGAGCAGATGTACTCCTGAGAGATAAAGAGAAGAAGACTGGTCTGGTGAAAGAAAACAGACAGAGACAGACTCACTTTTTTGAATCTCTCTAACTCTCTCTCTCTCTCTGTATATATAGAAAAGAAGGGGATTTTGAACAAAAATAAATATCACGATCATCATGATAGGATATTCATTTCCAAATGGCCAAAAAGGAACCAGAACAAGGCTTTATAGTTTTAGGAGTTGTTGCTCATTTACAATTCTCTTTCTTAAGAAAGAAGAGCCTTGCTTTTTAAAAGCAACTGAGATTATCATCACCACCATCATCATTGCTCATTCCACTTCTTCCACACGGGAATTGAGAATAATAACGTGAGACGTAATGTACTTGTACATGCATACACACAGTAAAAATAGTAGTTTGCTTTGGGAATTGAAGATGCTCTTTGATCAAATCATCAAGCCTTGCCCTTCTTTCCATTCAAAACGCAGATTTCAACTTCCGTAATAAAGCACACGGTAAGAATATGAGCAGAAGAGGATATAATATAATCTAATACATAATGTTACATGTTTATAAAACCAGATGGCCATTTCATCTCATTCGGATTGGATTTAAAAGCTTATGTTTGGTATGCATGCAAAAGCATAAAAAAGCAAAACGTAGCATGATATAATAATGATGATATGTGTGTTCCGAACTGACAGAGCCTCCATTCATTCAAGTCGTTGAGAAACCATGAATGTGGAGGCGCAGTTCGTTATGACAATGACATACATATTATTATTGGAAAGCGAATCAAGGAATAAAGTAAATAAATGAAGCTAGGAAGAGTAAGCGAGACGAAATATTTCTCTAGGAAAAAAAATTATAAAAAAAATGATAAAAATTATTGCGAGTGTGACCTCACCTCACTATCACTGGGAACACTGTCCTGTCGCTCCGGATAAGTACCCTGTATACACGTTGTACACAGACATATACAGACAGAGTAGGATCAATAAATTAGTCATTTTTGTAACAACAGCTACTTTTTTTTACAACATTCATACAATTCAATATTAAGTACAGCCCTAATGCTTAAGTATATAAGTTTTACGCATGCAAGTTAAGTTACTCACAGTTATATAAAAACGACTGCGTTGCGTGGGTACTCAACAAAACATTGAGGAGATGAATGAGATGAAGGTATACAATACTGAATTGTTATGAAATATGAGATAAGTAAGAAGGCATGCATTGGAAGGTGTGTTAAGGGGACTTACGTCAGTGTTGAACTGAACAACGCCAGTAGATCTTCTTTTGGTCTTTTTCTTCCTGAGAATGGCTCCTTGTGCTCCACCCGAGTTTTTGACATCCCGTTCCTCATCTTGCTGTGGTCCAGCCGCACTTGTACCAGATTCTTCTCCAGGAGGCAATGGAGGTTTTCCTTGAGGGGCTGAGGTTGCTTGCTGCAGCTGTGTCGGGTCCACGATCATGCCCTTCCCGAGTTTGGAGCGGAGGGAAGGATTTCGTTGTGCGAGTCCGTAAGGAATCTCCGTATGGTAGCCCGCTGTTGAACGTGAGGTAGGGACGGGGCCACTCACATTGGGAGAGCTTGATGATGATGTCGTGCCCCGAGTGTCCTCCAGAGAGAACTTGCTCCGATCTTGCTCGTCCACGCGAAGTCTCCAAGAGGGTCTCCGCTCCACGTTCATGTCCTCCTGCTCCTTGCGTGATGAAGACGATGATGACACAGGTACTGAGTTTGTGGTGCCACTACCACTTGCATTGCTAACACCAGATTGACTGTTTTTCACGTACTGCTCTGCAGACCTACAAACATCATCATCAAGTTAAAGAATTAAAATTTTGTGTAAGCAATGCATTTACCAATAAACTGTCATAAAAATTAGAAACTTACTTGAGTTCTTCAAGAGTAACGCCTTGCGTGGAACGCCTCGTCTCACGTACTCTCTTGGCGTGGGCCTTCCTCTGAGTTTCCGACTCCTCATCCCGTGTCGGCGGCACGAAAGACCTGAAGAAAATAGCAAGAGTTAGCGTCCATAATCCAAATTTAATGTTCTAACGCCACAAAAACATACAACTCCAAATCCAAGCAGACAAAAAGGTACTCAGCCCTTTGGTTAGCTACAATATATCGTGCTTTAGTACAAAACTCAACCCTCCAAAAAATTAGCTGTTAGTTCCTAACTCACTCCAAACAATTTATTTTCCACATTCAAGTTACAAAACAGGAACTGGTCAAGACTGAGTGAGTCTATCACATCTAAAGAGATTCCAAATATAATTTGTACGTTTGTGTAGGTACATATTTTGTAGGAAATCATGTTGGTTAAAAACAAACCCACTCTACTACTTGTTCTACTTCTACCAACTGCTTTTTCTTATCATAAAAATTTGAGCTTTATCAACTAAATAAGCTAAAACAACGAAACTCGTCAAGTGGAACAAACAACAAGTCCAATCAATCAATCAATCACAAAAATTTAAAAGTGTGACGCACTTGAAGAAATTTTTGAATTTAGTGACAGCACCACTTTGCTTGCTAATATTACTATTGGGTGCTTGATGGAGGCTGAGGTTGCTGCTGGAATTGGTGTACAAAAGGGAGGAGGAAGGCTGTCCTCCATTTGTCCCACTAACGTCCACCCCACTACAACATCATTACCATCATTAAGTTTACACTATCTCCATTTTCTATGCACTATAGCAACAGTATTTACGCAACATTTTTTTTATTTAAAAACCACTTGACTATTGTTTGACCTACTCATGTATCATGTAGAAATTGATTGAAACCAAATGAAAATTAGGGGTGAAAAGGGCTTGTCAAATATTTTTTGGACATACCTTCGTGGGTGTTTCGTTTCGGAATAGTTGGGAGGAATATTCGAGGTGGTGTTGGTGGGTGTAGTGACGGTTGCGGTGGATGAAGAAGGGCGACTGGATGGGTTCGGCGAGCCCAAGGTGTTAGGCCGAAGGGATCTGTTCGTCTCAATCTCTTTGTTCCTGCGTGCATCAAGATCAAACGATAACAGTCAGAGTCATACGATACGAGCATACATTTACAGAAACATACATATAAACACCAAGCAACAACACATTACATAAAAATCTACATATATATAATATTATTTATATAAAATCTAGCCAAGGTACCAAAGCGAAAATGTTATGAATGATTAATATTTTTTTAGTTATTAGCTGGACAGAATTGGAGTACCTTCGGAGGACAACCACGGTCTTGATGTCATCCTCCTCCTGATCACTGTTTGTCGACTCCGGATGGAGTTGTTGGGAAGACACGCTACTTATAATACTACTATTGGGCTCAGTACTAGTGTTAACATTATTTTTGTTCAGACTGTTACTGGTTGTGACGGCGGGTGTGGTGGGGTGAGAGGTCAGGTTAGTAAGCGGAGGGATTGTTGGTGTTGATGTTGACGACACACGATCGCTGGTGCCACTCCGAACTTGTCGACTTGTACTTATTCCGCTCAAAGCAATACTTGGTGGTGGTGGTGGTTCAGGGCAAGGGCTAAGTCTTGTACTTGAGGTGGTGTTGGTGTTGGTGGTAGTGGGGGCAGCAGCAGCACTGCTGCTTGAGCCGGATCCACCGGATCTCACCGTGCCAGCCGGTGTGGGGGTTGGGGCCCGAATGGAAGCGATTGATTCATCCATTGCGTAGGATATTTCCTCCATAGCTTTTATTCGGTTCCGGGCATCTCTCAGTCTTGAATAAAATCTGGGGAGTTATTGGAGTTAATTCACAGCAGACGTTATTTTTAGTTGGGGCTCATTATATAGATTATTTATAAGTTTAAACAGAAAATTAAGTATGGCACTTTTAGTTATCATATCATTATTGTTAGCATCTTGACGTTGAATTGTAATGCCATTCTTGAAATGGACACGATGATTGTTAAAGAAAAACAAGTTAACGAAATTAACAGAAAACATTTAAGGGTAGTGATAGAAATTTCACAAAACCGAACCAAGAGGATAATAACCAATTGGAGTATTAAAAATCAACTTTACACACAAAAAAAACAAAGTACTTACTTGGCGTCAGATTCAAAACTGTACGCTCTACGAAGACTGGAGTCTCCTGCCATAGCGTCACTCCTGGTCCTCCTCACATTCAGCCTTTCATTATTCCCTTTAGCAGTGTTGTCCTCTCCAGCAGTACCACCTGCTCCTGCGGCTACTCGCCAATAATCAATAAAAACATGATTGGTCAATATATTCATTCAAAACGGTAAAGCTAAAATAAATAGTAAAACTTGAAAAGAAAACATAATAACAATACGAGTCTATTTTTTGACTATAGATCCACACAAAAAAGAAACTACTAAACAGAGAGCAGAGTCTTTCTACAAATTGCAAACTTGAGCAAAATGAATTAAAAGAAGGAAACATGCTGTTGTGTGCTGTATACGGATATAAAACATGCATAAAACAAGGTCAATTAAGTATTTATGAGATTTTCCTCATGTTTGTATATTGCGTACGTGGCTCAACATACTAATCACAATCACAGACAGAGAGAGATGGTTGAGCCTACTAAATTATGCTGAGCAAAGCAGAAAAAAGCACTGGGTATTTAATAGAGTAATTAGGTTTGCTCACTGAATTAATGAATTACAATGATTAGCCTTGCTCAGCAGTATTAAAACAACTAATAATAAATGGTAAATTCAAGCTTGCAGTGGAGAGACGGAGCATATAAAATATCAATTCGGACGTGTGATTTGGATTTGTAAAGTCCAAAGAGATTGTAGAATCACCAGAAGAAGACGAGAAGAAGTGTGAGTCAACATCATTCAACTTACGCGACGAAGTCGGGGAGGTAGCAGAAGATGAGGGTGATGACGCAGAAGAGGATGAAGCCGCAGTTCGGGTTCGTAGAGAGCCACCACGTCGCCAAGAATGACCCGTAGTTTCCGTGTCGGTGGCGGTTTGCGACTCGGCCACCAATTTGGTAAAGGACTCGACAGATGGGATGGTTGATGATGATGGTGGTGGTGGGGGTGGTGGTGTTGTCGGCGTGGATCCACCACCAACGCTTCTCTTTGACTCAGGAATTTGACCACTTGTCTCACTACTATTACTGATACTACTACTGCTCGTCGTTGACGAAACAACTGTGAGATCGTTGTGGTTGTGCATGGGAGGGAAGCGCGAGGAAAAAAAACAAAACAAAACAGTTGCACAAAAATGTTGCTTGACATGCGAACACAGTAATTTAAAAGAGGTGGTTGAGGGTTATGAAAATATAGCATGCAATTTAAAAATGACTTTGTAAATATTGTAAATAATATTATATTATGTAAGAGCGTTATAAGGAAGACGTGATTACAGGGTTGATTAATTGAAGCACTTGCTGAACTCGTTGTGACTACGACAGGCGGCAGGCTACTGGTAGTAGTGCTACCACCCGTGGGCACAGTAGAGGAGGGGGAGTGTACAAAAGAGATCGGTTCAGGAGCCATCACATCTGTGGTTGAGGTGGATGGCAACTCACTCACGGTGTCCTCAGCCTCATCAACATCAACCACGTCCACCATTTGCTCCTGCTCCTCAGCTTCCTCATCATCTTGGGGACAAGGCTCATCTGTTCATGGTTGTTGTTAGGAGGTTATACAACAAGCATCACCCAAAACCACACAAAAACATTGATTACACCGTTATTGATATTTTTCACGGATGATTCTCATCATATCTTCAAGAGCATCAAAAAGCAATTAGAACTTTACAACACAAACGTAAAATCATCATCATCAATCATTTCCATTTTTTTCAGATGTAAAAATTAAACGAACATATATTTGAGCTGAGAAACAAATTAAAAATCTTGTAAATACAGATGGATCCTTAGAGAATGGAGAGATCGTTTTAAGAATGTACCTGAAATGGAATTGGAGATATTGGAAGAAGGCGACTTGTCTTGGCTAAGTTGACTGGTAACGATCGTCACATCGTCATCTGGAGTAGGTCTCGGTGCGGGTTTCTTCTTGGGCGGCACCGTTACTGCATTATTGTTGTTATTATTCAAATTATTAAGATTCTGCTTGCCCACGTTGTGAGTGTCAATGTTTTTGTTGACGTCGTGCCTCTTCTTCCACTCCTCTAATAAAGGCACCACGCTACTATCCGCTATATCCAACGCAGTCTGATCCTGTTATCCAATACATACATATAACATTATTAGTTTCTTGCAAATTACAATATGTTATGGTTCATCCCAGTTCCGCGTTGTTAAAAAAAATCTGGTGGAATTCTTACGCAATTATTTCGAAGGCCCATATCACACATACGTTCTAAGAGCACTTCGCAAGCCTCCTTCTGTCCCCAATGTGCCGCTGCGTGGAGTGGAGTCCACCCGTCAAAATCCTGAGAATTCATGTTAGCTCCAGCTTTTATCAACAGGCTGTAAATTTAGGCAAATAACATCATTCGCTCTAGATTAGTATGAACGCGTTTGGAGTTAAGCATTTGTGCATTGCATTGCATTGACATTCTTACTCCAAAACTTTGATGTATCCCTTGCAAGCCGCGACGTGCATGGCAGTGGCACCAGTTACAGGGTGAGGATTTTCATCAACAGCTCCGTTGCCCAGCCATCGTTTAGCATCATCCATCATTTTAACCTCTTCCCCACGTCGCGCATCTTTCAAATCTATCCCTTTCCCGTTAATCTCTTGAATGAATAGCTCACGAATCTCATCACTCTTGCAGATATCCAGGGGAATACTGCAGTCATTGTTGAGAGCCACGACATTCGCCCCATGTTCCATCAACAGCCTATGGAAAAGTAATGGGAGCGTATAAAATCCATTAGACCTCCAAATGCTACACGTGCCAAACATTAAAAAATTGATGATCATATGATGAGCAATAATAAAAACTAATATTTTACTTGGCAATAGACACGTAACAGCATGTGGCAACGGCATGAAGAGGTGTCCACCCTTCGTTGTCACTGATGTTCACATCAGCTCCATTTTCAAGAAGAAATTCCACCATATCAAAGTTATCCTCGATACATGCCTGCAAAAATCATACCGACATCATTATTAGCAAACTAGCATAACCAATTTTCCGTATTTCCCCATATTAAAACCACACTTGTCTCATAAAAACTCATAAAAAGTCATTCTTCTCCTCAATAACATACTCATTTTCTTCATCATTTGCGAAAACCGATATGGATGTATGCATCACTTGCAAAAAATACACACATGTGCATCATCCAAGATTCGCGATGATGAGGTCGTTCCTATGCGGTAAAAATATGTGTGCTGGATTGGATTGGTTTGGATTGGAATGGAACCCTACAATCATCACATTACACCAGCAGCAAAGCAATGCATTTCAAGTAATCCACAATCCACCCCGACATATAAAAAAATGTGCATCACATTTCGCAGTAGTAGTAGCTTTTTTACTCTTTCTCTCGCATCGCTTGCACCGACTGAATGATTCTTAATGTAAGGATAATAAAAAAAGACATTACAGAGGAAACTCCGGCCAACATGTGCAACAGGAGGAAGCCCGAGATGATAATTTCCGCTTTGGAGCTGACATTCCCCGCTTTGTATTTTGCATCCATCCATCCATCCATCCTCCTCTCTTCTTTTGAACAAAGAAGAGCGGAGAGACATGCCGACCACGAAAAAAAGTGAGAATTGGAACTGATTGAGATTGTGAGTTGGAAAAGTACAGGGGAAAATGTAGGTATCTAGGTATCTATACTGTCTACCATGATGGCACGCCGCATTTTCCTCTACTCTACTTCCCCAAACAACATTTTGTCTTGTGTCTTGGCACAAATACTCCAACCAAAAAATGCAACACAAACATGAAACATCAAACAACCACATTTTTCTTCTTTTTATTTCTCTCGTTTAAATTGAAGTCTCGGCTCGGCTTCTCCTTTATACATACATTTCTGTCAATCTCTCTTTCCTTTTTCCCAGTCAGAGAACATATTGTTTGTTCATGATGATGTATGAGACGGTTCCTGATGATATTGCCAATTGGTATGAGGTTAGCATTCACTCCACCACCCAAGGAAGCAATATAGTACAAGATAGAAATATGTATGTGAGGAATAATAATGCTTATTACGCTCAAGAAATGTGGACCACTTTCCAATCCAAACTGAGTGAGAACAAGTGAACCAAGACCATGAGGGAAAGAGATAAATAGATGAAGTGATGCTTTGGAATGGATGGAATGAAGTTGCAGTGGATTGGAGGAGAGTGCTCATTTAAAAAAATATTTGCCAAGTTGTTGCTAAAGCTTCACTTGTAAAGCCCAGTCTCTTGTAAAGAGAAGGAGTGAAAATATAGGGAAAAGTTTGTCATTCCGTCACCTCACTATCGCATGTAGAGCGGCAGTAGGGAAAAGAGGAGACCATTTGGTTTCTTAAATGCACAATTTAAACCACGTCTGTCCTCCGTCCGACTGAACAACTAGGCTCATTCATAGTGTGCCATACATGTGCATTTTACCGGAAGGAAATTGAAGATTTTATGATGTAATGTAGTAGTTTCATATAAAAATCACACGCATGCTTATCTCTATCAGATTCCTCTATCGGCATCTTAAGACTAAAGATTGCATAAATATCACATATCTTCTAGTTCCGGATGAGCTGGTTCAAATCTCCAAGTGTCCACCTTAAGTTTGATACGCTACTCAAACTGCATCTTTTAAAATCAATGTTTTTGGACCATATCTCTCTGTACCGGACCGACTTTGGTCTGTACCACAATTTAGAAAATACAAATGATGATTTAATCTCTATGAACATGAATAGTTGTCACCCAAGATAAATGGTTTTTTGGAGGGCAAACAGCTGCTGCTCCTTTCCCGAGCAGTTCAAGAGCCTCAACATGATTAGTTATCTGGCTTTCCTTGAAGACAAGAGAGGCTCTGCCTCCGCTTATCAATGAGTTCGATCTTCTCATAACCAGAGCAAATTTTTTAGCCAGCGGTGCTCTCACTTACTTTTGAGATGTGTGAGTTGATGTGGTTTAGGGCCAGGCCAACCAAACCCAAGCCAAGCCAAAGCCCGTCCGTCCTAACAACCGAGCAGAAAATGTCGGTCGGTAGTCGGTACGACAGATAAACCAAGGAAAAAATGCTAATGTTATGCATCCGCTAGTAAACTCGACTCCACGTAGTAACTTCAGCTCCACATAATTATCATTATGCCATGCTTCTACTCCATAATCCACAACAAGCTCACACATAGCACCACAGCTATAGCTATTACGGCATTCATTTTCATTCGCAAATAAATAAAAATGCCAACAACTGGCAACCGACAAGTCTAATTTTAGAAGCTTTTCTCCTCTCAATCTCCTCTTTTTTTCTACGTTGGTTAGCCCATCAAAACCATGCTTTTAGGAGCAAGAAGTCTAAGTGAGGCACGACACGACAAAACAGCCATATATCGGTCGTTCTCTTTCAAATTATAGCAGCTAGTTTCCCTTACAAAAATATTTCATCAGGAGGAAGCACCACATCATAACGATGTGTGCAGAATGATCATGATGATGGTGGCGAGCTGAAAGAAGGGAAAAACCCTGATACTGTGATGCTAGTTGTTCAATTTGTCAAGCCCTTCCTTTATTTCACCATTTTCATTCACAAAAACCCCCGATTCTAAAGTTCATTACTTTTTTCTCGGCTCTTTTTTTATCCGCCGTATATAAAGATGTTGAAAAGTGAATGATGCTGATGCTGCTCATGATGATGATGAAGATCAAGAGTGACATCATGAGAGGATAAGTATGATACACTTTTCTTTTATATACACAAAAAATTTGTGATGGTTGTCAGCAACGGGGAATTGCATGGATGCATTACATTTAGATTACTTTACAAAAAAGCATGCTCTCCTCCGTTATGCTGCTGATGTGATGATCATGATGATGTGATCAAGTCAAGTGAGGAATGGAGATTGTGTGGGTGGGAGATTTACTAGATTCTTGACTTGATTTCACTTCGCTAGCACATGATTGCCTCAATGGATTTTCACAGAGTTGGAAAAAATTGTAAGAAAAAAATTGTTTCAAGTACAATAGCCGGAGCCGTTCGAGATGAATCGTTATCTTAATCTTTGTAATGGGTTCATGAATGACAGTAAACAAAGTTTTCAATTGATTTGACACTAGGAAAAATCCCAAATTCAGTGTGTATTTAATTGCCTTACCTGATGTAAAGCAGTGATTCCATCCTCATCTACGGCGTTGATGTCATAGCCTTCCTTGATCATCCGGGCCACTTGGCCTTTATCATTAGAGGCACATGCCGCTTGGAAAATGCATTTGTCTGCAAACTTGACTCGTTTTGGACGACTTCTGATTTCTATACTCTCCTTCTCCGTGTCGGAGCCCCGCCATCGCTCCAACTGTGCTTTCCTTTTGTTGTACGCTAGGAGAGCGGACTCGGACTGCGAGCCACTGCCCAGCGTCATTTTACATTAACTTTCACCAATACCTCACGGATGATACACTGTTTGGCTTCCTATTTCACACTTCACACTACTTTCTTTTCTATATTGTCACAAACTTAACCTAGTCACCAAATACTTTTTTTTGTCGTTTAAAAGTCCAGTCTTTTAAAATGGTTTGATAAAATGCACTCGAAAATGAACACAAAGTTGATACAAGATTGAAAGATTGAGTATTCTTTTAGCCCTCCTATAAATTTTCACCGTGGATGGTTGCAGGAGAAGGAATTACAGATGATTACATTTTTTTCTCAATTAAACACAGCATCAAAAAACTTATCGGCGTTCAAGTTGAAATAGGCAGCGTCGGTGTGGCTTTGAAAGAAATGAAGGATCAGCTTGACTTGATACTGCTCCAGATTACGAACACATTCGATTTTTTATAAGGCATCCTATACAGCTCTCTTCGGTCCTCGCGCTGTTAGTGAGCAGTACGTATACAAATACAATGTGAAATTGAATAATAAAACAGCTGATCAACTCCTTTCATTGCTTTCAATGGTTGTAAAAGAAAATCCGCCTTCAGGAAGGATTTAAAATTAGGATTCCCACTTATAAAATCCTTGATAAACTGGAAAAAAATAAAATGATTAAAAACTGGTTTAAAATTTAAATTTTAAGCAATAATAATTCATCAATTAAAATTTTAATCTCACCTTAAATCTAGAGTTTGCCAATCCTAAAATGATAGAGATGATTGATTGACAGGTTCAAAGTTTAAAAATGTTGTGGATGATATAGATTCGGAGTAAAATCGTTGATGATTGAAAGGTAAAATGGAGTTGCTGTAGTAAGTCTTAATCTTGAAATATGTAAAATAGTTATGTATTGGCCCGTTGTGTAATTTCAATCTTGTCGATGATATAGTTCGATTGTTGATCCTCTTGATTGCTCATTTGTCATTTGTTTGTTTTATGGGTTTGGAAGACACGTTCATTTCATCTTATGTAGAATGTCTTTGTCTACTTCTCTCTAAGTTGACGGACGCACGCTGGATTCATTTAGGTATATTAAAACAAGGCAACAAAGGCCTCCCACCCAGCTGATTTAACCTTTGTCTCTAATCTTGTTTATGTTTACACATTGACGCTTCAATTTTCAGATGTGTCGGTTGTGAGTTCAGTTCTTTCAGTTTGAAACGAATTTAAACAGATAAAATTAAATGCGACCACAAAAAATATTTGTCAAACTTCACCCCCTGATTTGATTTAGAAATGGATAAGAAGTTAGCATAAATATTAAAAACAGAGGCAGGAATTTGTCATCAGTTAAAATGGATGGATGGTTTAAAAATCGAGAACGTTTACAAATAACAAATAAATTAAATTGAAAACTTAATTACTGGCTATTTTAAACAACTTGGAAAGTACTGACGATGAGGCTAGTTTTGTTGGTTTTGAATTCCTTGTCACAGCTGACTGCTTCAAAAGGGGATGATGATAAAATCAGAGATTTTGAATCAGTGCTTCTGACTAAAGGTTTGGATTCTGTTGTCCAAAATATGGAAACTGGTTACTTTCCTTGCTGGCTTCTTCTTCTCCCTCAGTCATTATCATGTAATCATTGACTTTGTATTTCCACTGGTTTTTGTAACCGTCTTCTTTTCACCGTTCAGTCACTAAAACCACCGTTCCCCTTTTCCTCTTTATTGAGTCACATGGTGAATTGAGGGATGCACATGGAATTCGAGGAAACTAGGGGAATTCTTTCGCAGAAAATCACTTTTTTTAATTTAAATTGTTCCTCATCCTCCAACTCTTTTCTTGTAAATGCAAAGTTTTAAAATGAAGTTAGTGTCGTCTTCCTTACGTAGCATTAAAGTATGCTTCATAAGATTCCACTAAAAAATTCCACTTTTCATTATTCATTAAAATATTTGAATCTCCTCCTCCTCAGTTTAAAAATCAAACAGTTAAAATGTGTCTATTGAACTATCACTTTCCACATTCAAACTGGATTGCAATTTTTCGTTAAAAACGTTCCCACCTCTTGCTTTTTTCTTTTCTCCATTTAGTACAGAGAAACAGTTTATCCAACAGAATTGCGTTATTGGCCTACACTCATTTCAATTAAGAGTTCAACATTTTTGTAACATGATTATGACGACGGTGATGTGAGTTGTTGTGGTGAAGCTTATACGTTTTATGACCACAAAAATAATAATATTAAATATGTGTAAGTATCTATTTAAAAAAGAACTCTCAGCAGCTTTTCTCCCGTCGTCGTCGTCTGCCTGAGCTGCATGGTTGCTCCCATATTATTTGCCCATTCCCATTTTCTATTTTTCTTCTTCAAATTCAATCTCAATCTCCTCTTCTTCTTCTCTCTCTCCTAACCAAAAAAACCAAGTTGGCTTTAGCAAAAAGAAGAAGAGAAAAAAAAAGAGATTCTTAGATTCTTACCTTTGTGCCTATACACCTTTTTTTTCTATGTGGATTGGATTGGATTCAAAGGATATATTAGAGTCAGTGAGAGAGAGAGGTGCTCATTTGATCAGGAATCAACAAACATAGGATAGGATAGGCGAAAATAGAGGAGAGGACACACTAAAAATTATTATAGTTGTTAAGAGAGACAGAGAGTGAGATGATGATATGATGATGCTATGCTTTCACACAAACACATTAGACATAGAGCTCTATAGCTTTGCGTTAGTGAGCAGCTACTACAATATGTTATACAATGGTCGGATTTGGATTGTAGATCCCAATCCCAAGTAAGCAAGTACCAAACCAAAAAGAAGAATAAGAAACACATTCAACTCTGCATTGAGTTATAGTTGTAACAAGACTTTTCTCAAAAAAGAAGTTAGTTCATAATATCATCATCATCCATTCGTCTTTTGACTTCAAGTTGTTGAATAGGATAGATGGGAATCATGAATACAAGCAAGAATTGAGTTTTTGTGAGACGAGACAACGACTTAGTAAAGCGTTAGCCTACACTACTACTGCACTACTACTGCATCTGTTGCTTTCTTCAGTCTTTTTTACTGGCTTGGTTGCCTGTCTCTCTGCAAAAAAATGAGTATGTGTAGCAGCAGCAACAGCATCAGCATCGTATCGTAACATCATCATTGCATATTGCATTCATAAATAATAATAAAAAGAAGGCAAGTATTCACAGATGTACATGAAAAAAATATCATTGCTCCTATGCCATTGGCTTTGGCATATGGATAGCTTTGGCTTTAGCTAAAGAATATAATGGGAGAAGTGAACTTTTATTTAGCGTATGAGTGAGTATATGCCATCATCGCCATAATATTGCTATCATGGACGGAATGGGGCAAGCTGTAAGATAAAGATTATTGTAAATACCAAATACTGAGCAAATTGGAATTGGTACGGCCAAAAAAAACCATAATATGTTAGGAATGGGGATAAAATAGTTGGGCAAGTTAGCAACGGGTGTATCAATGTACCCCAAGATTCTCAAGCATTTGTTAAACTTTAACTTTTACTTATTGTCATGCGAATGCACAGTTGATAATTTATTTCATATGGTGATGGAGATAGGTACACAAAAACCACACACCAAAACCATTTATCGATCTTGACCAATCATGATTTTTCTTCAAGTTCTCCGAAATCTGCTCCTAATCTTACAAATACTATACTGCTCAAAAGTTTGGATTGCTGAGCTGGCAGCCAGAACGGACAGACGGAAACAACATGAGCATAACTAACATAACGCGAAGAATGTTCATTCGTAGTGTCTCACATGGCTAAAATGATGTATGTACAAAGGATGGAATGGTTGGTTTGGTTTTGTACCACACAGCAGCTTTTGCTAATAATGCCACTACTTGCTACTCTGCTACTATTATGGTCATTGTATCTTTTATGAAATAGCGTGCTTTGATGAAAAAGAAATAGCTTGGCTTTGGCTATAGTGAAACTTAGGTTGAGTACGCTGCACATGTTATTATTACCTACGTTTTGAGTCTTTACAATGTTTGCATCAACAAAAATCTTTGCATTTGATGGAACTTACTTACTAACTTAACTTCATCCAAGACACAAGCTCGTCATCATTTGCTCTTGCATCTCCACATCTCTCTCTTTCTCTCCCATCTTTCTGCCTATTTATGTCTGCATTTTATCAAAATCGCATCCAATCCATCCAGTCTTCACCCTCACAGAATGAAAATCAGCATTAACATCATATCAGCAACATCGGTGACCACAACATTACGTTACGATCATCAACCAACAAAACAGGCAAATATTATAATGCAATGCAACGTAGCGACTTTAAAGTGACGAACTTTATGACTCAGATTTTCATACAAAATACAGCACCAATAGTGGATTGGATTGGAGACCAAAGAAAAAAAACAAGTGGGGAGCACGTACTTCATAGCCACTTTTTTCTATTATGGTCATCAGCTTCATATAGCCGATTTTGGTGACTTTTTTTCTCCTTCGCTTCTTCCCTTCTACTCACTAATATGACGACCAAAACCACCACACACTCCTCTCAGAAATGAGACAATGAAATGCCGAACTAGACAAACGCATGCATTGCCATCATGACCAATTACCACACTTTACCTACAACTTGACTTTTGGGATGCATATGCCTATGTACACGCATATTCATGAGAAAATGGTGAATTCATTCTTAAAATGAAATTTATATGCAAACACAAACGTATCAGAATTATGAGTGCCTTCATAATTAAGAAATGAACACCTGTAAGCCCACTAAAGATTGGGACATGATATGAAATGATACCTTACCTTGTGCGTATTTTCTGGTAAATCTCTTCTTTTTTTGAGTCCAGAACAAGATGACATGTCATGTCATGTCATGTCATGTTATGTGTCGCTTAATCTGACAATGGAATTGGCATGTGTCATGTTTTTCATGCAAAAAAATGAAGGAATCACATCACAACAGTTGACTGTGATTACGACTGCACGAAAATAAAAATGATACGAGAAACCAAATATTTATTTTTTGAGTTCAATCATTATTTGTTCTTTTGTAGAATTTTCTGAATTTATTAAAAAATAGATATTCATTTTTTTCTTGTTGCTTTTCTTTTACATTCTATTTAACCCAACGTTTTTCTTGCTTTATTAATGTAATTGTAATTGTAAAATGTATTTTTTGTTGGTGTCGGTAATTTTTTCATGCTGAAAAAATTTCAATATTCATGCTGTAGTTGTTGATAAGGAAAATCCGTAGAGTTTTGTTGAAATAGTGATAAAAAGTAATTAAAAGTCATTATATTCCACCCCTCAGAATATAAAGTAATTTGATGTATAACTATCTTGTTTGGTATAAGCATAGATCATCAATTTATGCTTTGGAGAAGTATTAAACCAAATATTATTATTATTATTATATTTCGGTTCCATATTTTTTTTGCTGCGTGAAGCTGACTCTCGGCTCTCGCTAGTTTTTTGTTAACAACCATTTCTACCGTAAAATAAAATTGAAACAGGAGCATTTTCGTTTCACTAAAACACATGCAATAACCCTAAGAATGCAACCCGTTTAAAAACCGCTCTCATCCTTTGTTAAATTAAATGATCTCATTACTTCATCTAAATTAAAATCATTTGTATTGTTAAGAAAACTTTAAAAACAATTTTTTCTTTCTGGACGATGAAGAAGAGTTATAAGTAATATATTTTTTTTATAAATTGCATTATATTATGCTAAGTCTATTATAATATATTATGTCAGTTGACGAGAGTAGATGTTTTTTTTTGAGGAAAGTAGTTAAAAACGCTTTTTGTTGATGTTACTTGGTACTTATTGCTATAGTGCTTAACATTTTGTATCATGCCGTAGGAGATAGTGAGTAACCCTATTAATAATAATAATATATATAGATAATGATGATTATATATAAATCTGAATTACAAATATTTTTTTTGTAAAGTGATGTCTGTTGACTTAAGTGTTAAGACTTTCGGACAGTTGAATTTAATTGTTTTTTCACCTAATTTTGTAGCTGGTCTAACGACGTGAAAAACTGTTGTGTATTATAAAACTGGGTGTTGGAGACCCCTAAAATGGGATCTTGTTGGGAGGAGGTTGTCGTGGTAGTGGTGGCGGAAACGGATTGAAGCTGTTGGGGATGTGGACTAGCAAGAAAGGCGGTAGCAGACGTTGTTGGATGAGCACGGGGGTGTGCAGCCACGGTCACAGTTTGTCCTTGCGAATTTGCCAGGGACGTGACAGCACTGAGAAGTTGAGCTTGTTGTTCTGGATCCATTTCCAGAATATTGCTGGCCCCGCCGCCGAGCCCATCCGTGACAATGCTGACGACTATCGGCCCCCTGTGTTCTCCTGTTCCCATTTCACTACCGTCGAGAACGACGTCGACCGCTGTAGCTCCTTGGATGGGGGATGAGGTGGTGTTGTTGTTGGGGTGTGGATGGCTGACATTAACAGAAGAGGAAGCACCTTGAGAATGAAAATGGTGTTGCACAATGGAGGACTGAGTCCCTGGTTCCTGCTTTATTTCAATCATTGGCTCCTCCATCTTTATTTGTTTGACCTTGATCTCCATCTTTTCTGACTTGTTCTGCTGGATTTGATTCTGGAGCAGCTGCGGGGTTTTGGATTGGACACTGGAGCTGGCGGAAGCCATACTTGTTACTTGCACGGTTGTATTGCTGTTAACATTTCCCCGCCCCCGACCACTTGTAATCCCAAGCTCGGCATTCTTTTTGTGGATTTTCATGTGCTTGTAGAGGTTGGACTTGACACGGATTTCACGACCGCAAATTGGACAGCGATGAGGTTTCACTCCTGTATGAAGTGTTCCGTGCTCCTAAAATGCAGAAAAAATAAGTAGCAAAGTTAGAGATTCGAATGCAAATTCTAAAATATGAAAATTGTAAAATGAGAATGTAGAGTTACCTCAAGTGCCTTCTTCTTCTTAAAAGCTTTTCCGCAAATACCACAAATGAAGTCTCTGGCAGTTTGGTGCACCACTTTATGGCCCTTGAGCGCGGAGTATGTGTAGTACTCCTTCTGACATACTTCACATTTGTAATCACGTCTTCCTTCATGTCTTCTCACGTGTCCTCGCAGAGAGCTCGCACTCTTGAAAGCCTCCCCACAGATGCTGCACACATGATTTTTGAGATTAAAATGGACAACATCTCGGTGCGACACCAGCGCACCTTTCATTTTGAATGATGCATCACAATGGTCACACTTCCATGGACGGTCCTCGTTGTTACTTGTCGCCACATGAGATTTGGCGTTCCATTGCTGAGGAGGCCTGAAAATCATTGATAATTCCACAACGTAAATTTCCTAAACTTGCTCAAAAGCACCAGATATTTTATTTGGGTGATGTGATCAAAAACAACAAAAATTACCTATTTTTATGCACAGAGTGTCTGTGTTGACCGAGAGCCCTTTTTGTTGGAAACCTTTTCCCACACTCGTCACATCTTAAAAATAAACAAAAAAAATGAGTTGTCATTTAGTAAGACGCCTGAAATTTCCTCATAATGTGGATGATTGTATTTAACTTACGTATTGAAATAAAAGTGAGAAATCCAGTGAGGATAATACTCCTCCGATGACCCATTCATGTCTTTATCAGGAAAGTGGATGCCACAAATGTCACAAGGGAAAAGGATGGAATCGTGAGGATGTTGAGTTTTCATGTGCTTCACGAATCCCTTCTTCCCATTTTTGACAAGTCGTTGGCATTTGGTACAGTAGATATGTGAGAGTTTTTCCCGACAAGTGATATATTTCTCCAGCTCCCGTGCCCTCTCTGACTTGACGGAATTGAAGCGAAAGAGGTTATCACAGAAAAAGTCCCAGTCTTTTTCTGTAATATGACGGCGAGCTAGATGAGAATGAGTGGCGGACAAGTACACTTCCTTCACTATAATTTGGGGCAATAAAAAACGTTTCAAAATGGGAGGAAACTGTCAAATATTTTATTTGTCAGTGATGACAACAATTCATATCACACAACAACACTATGTTAACTACCTTTGGCTATCTTTCTAAAATTTCTATACACCCGCGTTTCAAAAGGTTCGCAGTTGAGCAGGCTGTCATCAAATACAGAACCCGTCGCTCTGGCAGCTTCGTGTCGCTTTACAATGGCACAGTTAAAAACATGCCACCTTTGCAATGCGTCCAGACAAGTAGGACAAATGCCCACATCGCTTGGTTTCCCTTTAGCCTGAAAAAATTCAAAAGGAAAAGGATATCCATCCCCTATTATTATTATTCACACAAATCTTATTTTTCCTTTCACCAAAATTTGGTGGCACCCTGTACAAAAATTATTTTCTCTTACGGAAATGTTGAGATGAGCAATGAGAACGTCCATATGTTGTAGCAACTGCTGTTTCGTGGGAGTGTTATTAGCGGTCGCATTATTACCATCATAAATATCTTCCGTGAACCGTCTCCTTCTGAGGCAAACAATACATTTACGAATTGGCGTACTAGCATCATCATCCTCACTCTCGGAAACTACATCCTCAGGAAGGAGAAAGTAACTTCCGGTGGAGCCCTGAATCTGTGCTCCACTAGGTAACATGACTCTCGTCAGTGGGGGCGGTGCGGTTACAATTACTGGGGGAGGAGGTGGTTGATGTCGTTGGGTTTGGATAAACTGGGGGGCATGAGATGTGGTACTCACTATCGATAAAGTTTGACTTTTGGGCGGGCTTAAATGAGTCACTTCAATTTTGGTCCCACCTTTATTCCTTGGCGACTTTTGTGTATTCTGTTTTTTACTAGGTGAACTACTACTACTCGATGGAGGAGCTCCAATACCAAGTTCTCTCCTCGTGGCTATCGCTTTGAGAGCAGCCTTCCTCTTCGGTCTGTTATCTACTGAACCGTTTGGAGTAGTTGTAACTATGGGAGGAGGTGGCTGCGGTTTATTAATAATCGCAGTCCCCCCTCCACCACCACTATTATTACTCCTTCCGTTCGCCGCTTTCATAATTGGCTTTTGTTCCGTAATGATGTGCTGCGTTGGTTGAGATGTTGGTACGCTCACACCGCCCACACTCGAGTTGTTTCCGGTCACCACTACCAACGTGGTTGTGGGCTGATGATAATGATGTCGGAGCGGATCTTCGGAGTGAGCTGAACTAGAGTTAACATCCTGTTTCACATTGGTCAGCACCGGCTTTGGGGAAGGAATATTTAATTCCACAGCAGCCTCATCAACCATTTCCTGTTGTTGAACTTCCTCCATATCCTCTGCTGACTGGAGAACCATCACTTGCTGCATGTCTCCATGTTTGTCACCCGTTGTGGCGGAGGAGGGAACTAGAAATATTGTTTCTCCATTTTCTCCTGTAGTCACTCTCACCACTTGGAGTCCCGAAAGTATATGTTGATCCGAAGAGTCGGCAGTAATAACTTCACAAGAGGGTGACGATGAGGTAACGATCGTGGAAGTTTGAGCTAAATGATTATGGTGATGGTTTGACGTTGTGGGGAGGATGAATGTGCCTGCTGATGTGGGGTGAAATAATGTTGTTTCGCCCTCATCCCCAGGCCCTCCTCCACCTCCAGCTGTTGTCACTACGAGGCCTTCAACTATATGTGAACTGCCCCCTGGAGACTGTAGCTGGATGGTGTGTATAGCTCCTTGTCGTTCCCCTGTAGGGATTTCAATCTCTAGTTGACCATTCATTGTTGAGGCAACCACGTCATCCCCTTCTCCTCCCCCATTCAGCCCATTTCCATTGGCTCTCACTGCTGACGCGGCAGCAGCTAAATGCTCAATCTGAACGGATTCCATATTTCATTTAGAGATAAAACTCTAGCCTACCTTTCCTCTGGTTAAATGTCAATTCTTATTACAAACTAATAATATCAATTTCTTTCCTGTGAAATGGACTAGAAGAGTAAATACACATTGAAGTTTACGAATCTGAGCTAAAAATCCTAAACAATATCTTACTTATTGTCTCTCTCCCTCTTTGTTCTATTTACACGGTTGATGTTAATATTACATCAGTCTGTCCGAACAACCATAATAATAATTATTTTAGCTAAATATTAGCCAGGCAGGAGATAAAACACTAATAATAATAATAATGATGAGTAGCCAACCCTACGCCACAACACAGGACAAGTTGTTTCATTAAAAACTTAAACTATTTTTATCACACTTTATATTCACTCCTGGATGATGACTCACAAGACTAGTTATTAGTATAATTCTGGTTGCTAGCATTAGCCCATGTAAACAAGGTTGAGAAGTGTTAGCGTTGAATTCCGCAATGGACGAAGGGAACATTGTTCAACGTGTCCCGTTGGTGGTGGTGGTGATATTCCCCCTTGAGTGTCGTCCCTTCTCAAGACGCACGTCCTATTACCTATTTTACACACTTTCTTGCTAATCACTTGCTCACTCATGCGATGATCATGATGTTACATGATGCCCACAGTTTTACAATTTCAGACAAAGTTTCTAATCCGGCTCGAACTACCAAATGCATATGGCATATGTGATGGAATATTGAGTTGAGTTGGGTTTTAGTGAATTATTACTAAACTTTTAAATTTCCATTTTACATATTATTACTTTTCTCACTTTGTTGTTTTTTTTCTTGCTGTTTATTTATTTTTTTCTGTTGGTTTGGTTGGGTCGTATTTAGCTGCTTAGCTTACTTATGCTTCTTCGGCTTTTTTACAACTTTACTTGTGATTATGTACTGTAAAAAATACAAGGTTTTACTAGTTTTTGGTTGTAGTACTAGTAGTAAGTAGAGTTCGTGATGGTGTATGGTGGTGGTGGTGGCTGTATTATACTCAACATTTTGGGTATTATTATACTCTTTTATTTTCAGAGAATAAATGAATGAGTGAAGAGATTCCTGTATTATTTTCAAAGGTTGGAGTTTGGAGGTTGGTTGCTGATGTTTGTAGTAGTGTTGGTATGGATGTGAGTGGCAGCTCACTCACTACAAGATTTAAATGAAGTGAGTAAGCAGATGCATTAGAGGAAAAATCCTGTGTATTTTATTGTGAGCGAGGCTTAAGTATCCTCTACGTAAAAGTGAATATCTGAGTCTTTGCACTTATTGTTAGTTCCTTTTCATCATCATCATCATCATAATGTTCAACCGTGGATATGGGGATAGTTTTTTTTCTGCATCCCGTGTAGCTTGCTTTGGATCGGTCCTGTAAAAATTCATTTTGCTGTAATATATAATACGCTGCCTTTCAAACTAACGCAAATACATGTTGTGATCTGATATCAGAGGGATATAGTAACTTCATATCATGAATTCCTCCTACTTCTCTGAATACTTTAGAGCTTATCGCATGCGCTAGCTTTGTAGCAGACCAGGTTTGGCCAGCGGTTCAGAAAATCCTTTTAATGTATTTTCCTTACATGCCTTATTTGCATTATCCTACCGTTACTGAGTATGGGTGAGGCATATAAGATGAAAGGAAAAGAGAGAGGATCATTGCGGGAATGGCCAAGATATACATATCGGTGGACCGCACAAGATAGGGAAAATGCTACATCGTGGCATGCAGATTAAGATTTATAAGAAGTAGAGGTGGGGATATTGAGGCACAAGAATGAAGTACTCTTGATTCGGGCTTCACATTCAATTAACGCTGCAAGATAGTATTTCCAAAACCTGCCAGTAAGCTTAACTACCTACGTGGTTCTAAAAAGCTCATGCCCTGTAGATGCAGACATAAAACTGGAAAATGCTTAATCAAATTGATAGATTCTTGATCAAATACTTTTACCTAACACTGACTAGACGAAATATAAACTTATCTAATTATAGTGTTGAATTGGAGGTTTTAAAATGCACGAGCAACTAAATTTGATGACACGCAAACACATACGTGATTTATTTCTTCTAAAAAATATGTACAAAATCTTTAAAAATAAGGAACTTCGTTATTCGATAAACAATCGTAGAGAAACACCCATTTTATTCGTTTGAGTAATTTTAAAGCACAAATTTTTAATACTGTCTTAGTACAGAGGAGCTATCATATGGAATAACATACCTAGAGATAATGATGTAGAAATAGGATACGAGTAGAAGTTAGGTAGTAGAATTGGTTATAAAATAGAGTAACTGATTGTATACTAAATTCAAAAAAAGGAAGCCGGTCTAATCCAGTTGGTTAACAATCCCGAATTTAACGAATAACAGTCTCGAATAACTTAATGAAGAGCTCGTTACAAAAACATTTCTTGCAATAACAAAAACTGATAGCAGTAGTCATTGAATGCAGTTGGGCAGCTACTTTATGGCCAGGAGAGTAAATCGTTAGTGACTCTGATAGTAACTAGTAAGCTTTTTTTTAAATACTGAGTTGAGAGACGGCTTTAATTTCTAATTCCGAACGATGAAATTTGTAAAATATCGACCACTTTTAGTAAAAAGTTAATAATAATGGTAAAAGGTAACTGGTACGTAAGCACGAGTACTCAAAAAAAACCTAAACAATGCCGATTTAGGCACGTACCTACGAATTTATGAAATTTTCCAAAATACTTGTTTTGCACTTACTATTATTACCTGCAAGACAAATATGTGCAACTTTACAAGTACTTGCCCTCACCTCTAATATATGCTGTGTGCTTTGTGCATTGTTAGAATGGGTCCCCTTTAGAGTCCCCAAAAGGTTGGATCCTGCTATGGCATATATGTTGTCCGTCCCTAGCAAACAAACTCAGCATGAGTAAATGGATAGTTATAAATATTACTCGAATGTACATTCATAGATACATAAATTTACATAAGGGAGGCTTGCTGGGTACATGATTTGGACAAGGCTCAGCGCTCCTCCCCTTGCAGCACCTACTACGCTATGAGAACATCGTAGTGCTTGGAAATGTACCAAAAAGGTTTTGGTACATTTCACGCTACTTGATATTTGAAGAAAAAATTATGAACAAGAATGAGCTCAGCTTATCCAACATACGATGAGATGAAAACGAGCTCACCTTAGTCTCACCAAATATGAGAGAAAGTCCCAAAAAATTGCCATCATAAGCTGGGGGCATTTTGCACTCTAAGATGCGTGCTTCCGTGTCATCGTTATTGTAACCACATCCCAGTTAACCATGCTATCGATATGTCCGTGTTCATGCCAATTACAATTTTCTTGGAACAACATTCTAATTGGGAGAGGGTGGAAGAAGAAAAAATAATGTGGCCATAAAATATTCTTTAATTTTGTCAACAGGTTTTATGACAGAAAAAAACGATGATGAAGCAGCATTCTTCTCTGGTTGGATCCATGTATGGTTTTAGATGCATGCAAGCAAAAAAAAGTACATGAAAAGATGGTTGTACACGTGCAAAAAAATGTTAATGTCTTTGTTGTACCTAATCATATAAATAACAAAATGGCATAATGAAAATCTTGTTTTTATAGTCAAGTGGATTCTAAAAGTTTTTATTTCGCAGCATGAAAACAACATTTCTAGTTCCTACTATTATCATTTGGTGAACAACTCTTTGATTTGAAATCGTTGGTCTGGTACGGAAGAGCCTGGTGAACGACTACTACTGTTGCTGTCCAGCGTTGGTGTTAACAGCAAGTCTTGTAAGGTAGGACTCTTGCTATTTACGCTCTCTGTCTTTGAGTTTTTGTCGGAATGGTGGATAGCGTTCCACGACGTCTCTAGCTTCCACAATGCAGAGCAACATTCACCTTTGAAAAGAAAATATGATAAGCATCGTGTTGATTTGATGGGATTGAGAGTTGAAAAATGCTCATGATCATCATCTTGCAGTTGAGATGGATGCGGAACCAGAAGAAGGATTTTTCAAAACATTCATTCCTTTGCCCATGTACAGAAACTCTTTGGCCTTACTTTTAAAGCGAGACACTTCTTCCTTGGACACGTTCCTCGCCACGTTTAAATGCCTCTCTAGAGGATTTTGAATGTATAAAGGTCCTGCGTCCGGTTTTCCCCATGATGATCCCGTGACCAAAGATACGCCCTTGGAATGGAAATCAAATTCAGAGTAAAATTCAAAAAAATCAAATAGCAGCTCGGCCGCTGACTCCCCTTGTGACTGGGGACTAAAGTGCTTGAGAATCAGCGCCTGGTCACGGAGAAATGAACAGTCTATTCCATCAACAGTCGTTCTTTGATCTTTAATCCCTGAAAATAAATACATGAATTTTTTAAACTTCACATTCTCACATTTTAAAAGATGAGAGATAAACAATTTTAGTACGTAAATATAAGTAAGCACAAACCTGCATTATTAAAAAGGATGTCTAGGGTAGGGAGAAGTTTTCGTTTCTGAAGAAAGTAAATGAGCAGAAGTACAAACATGAAATTAGTTGGTTGTCGACCCGGCACTGGATTTGTGATTTTACGTGAAGATGCCCAGGAACGAATGGCAAACAGTAACGTAGGAAACCTTGGTTCGAGTTGACTCATTATGTAAATCAGTTCTGACATATGTACCCCACTCCTGTAATTAATAAAATGAAAAAAAACATTAATTTTATAGTATTTTCAAACCATCACTCATGGTTTTGGTAGCTAGACTGGGTAATAATATATATTTATATTTTGTTGCTTACGAGTTAGTCATGGAGAGATCACATTGCAAATCCGTAAAGTCACTCCAGAATCTGAGTATAGGAACCCTAGCTTGTAAAATGCGTTGTACATGCGTACACCCCGGTACGAACAACTGAATAACATCAGCCATCGTCTCCATCACCCGTTGAGCCTGAAAGCGGGCATTAGATGAATTGGCTGTAAATAGTTTGGATTGATAATACAGTCGGCCACCTGTCCCATCTCCTTCACTTCTTCCCAAAAGCTCAAGATTTTTTTCATCAGTCTCTGCAAATATTTCTGAAGAGTCAGGCACAAGCACCAGATCCAAATCTCCTGACTGCCTCCCAATCCCTGACACCGTGGAACCAAAAGGGAGAACACAACCACGTGGAAATAAATTGGCAAATGCTTGCTCCAACTGACTAGCAACGAAGAACCGTACCCGGATCCCGAGCTCTGAGAGTTTTGTGGAGTCTTCCAAAATTTTCAGCTGCTCACTTAGCGTTTTCCCCTTCCTGTAATCGGGTGGACTAATTTGTCCTTCTATTCTCTCCGACAAAATTTGTGGGAATTCTTCATCATCACTATCCGTCTCATCATCTTTCCTTTTGTGTTTCTGCTTCTTGCTCGACTTGGTTTGACGATACCAACACATGGAGGAGTTGAAGGGGAGCGTTCCCTCCGCGTGACGACACTTGGAAATACATTCTAGAGCTGATTGACGATCCGAAAACTCAGCAAGGACCCAATGATAATCTCCAGAAGTTTGACTTGACACTGGACTAGGAACACCGCCACCACCCTTCCCCTTTTTGGGGATTGTATAGTGATAGAGTGCTTGAAGTGGGCCGAAATTGGACTGCAAATAGCTTCTCACTTCTTGTGCAGAATTGACAGTTGGAACCTGTATCAGTAAAGACTTGGTCGCTTGCTGACGTCTGCTGGATAAGTACTCGTTGAATCTTGTGAAATTTGTGATTGTTCTGATACCACTCAAATTCAGCTGCTTTCGCATCATCTGCCTGGCCACACTATTCATCCCGTCACTGATTGGGTTTGTTATCCTTCAACTAAACCATTAAAAATGTGACGGTTACTTTTAGTTCGTTAAAAAATAATTTTGACTGTTGACTTGCTACTATAATACATGATACATGAGTTGAGTTGCCGACTACACGTGTGGTGATGCATATAGAGGCACTAGGTTTTGTTTTTCTTAGCTCAATCTTTCCATACTCTGTTGTAAATGCCGCTGTTCAGTTTAGAGTAGCGAGTCACCCCAGCCATAGAATGGAAACATGGAATGTTATTTACACCTGCAATTTTTACTGGTGCCTACCTGGGCAGCTGCTTGCATACCAAAGTGGTTTTTATGTTTATATCAGCTTGATGGTATTAATGCATTTTGCCTTCAACTTGACATGACGCATCATCATCATGTGCATTAATGTGCAGGTATATATGCATATATATAAATATGTTGATTATACTAACAAACAACACCCAAATGGATTAAACTAGGCTAGAGCCAGGATTGTCAAGAGCGCTAATCTCAAAAAGTCAACTGATTTAGGTAGCTGGATCAGTTGTGTTGGGAGGAATTGGCGGAAGTGATCACCCCCACAGCACACTTTTGATTTTGTTTACTTTGTGAGTAACGGTCAAACACAGTTTGATGTGGATTGCAGTTTGCAACTGATTCAAGGTTCTCAAAACTGAAACTAAAATAGTTAAGCTTATCCACAAGACAATTTTAGTGGTTTGTAGAGGAACTTTACTAAATCGCAGCATCCAGTTGCTTTGGTGTTATTACTCATTTTCATTTTTGCGAGATATACTATTTGTGTATGTTATAAATAAAGTTCATATTTGTTCAGCATTAGTCATTTTAGGTAAACATCGCAGGGCCTAGTGATCCAGATGGCTAGTTATTTGGTTCAACCTTTTTTTAACTACAGGATTTCACATTGTTAAAAATTGCCTCGTAGAGTCTTGCGTACACGAGCCGATACTTATTATAAAAGGTTATTTAAATAATTTAGGAAACTGTTGTTTATACTTTTCAAATCGATACATAAACCAGTTTTTGCCCATCTCCATTTTTTTAATCATTAAGGTGTTGATTAATCACATCGATTTATAATTTTAACTTCAACTAGTATAAAAACGAAATCGGGCAGTCTTTCCTTCAAGTAATTGCAAATGTTCATTAGACTCCCCCTATCCCGAATTTTTGGTGCTGGGGGGTACCACTCTTTTTCTTTTGCCTCTCTTCACATTACACTATCTTGCAATGTTTACAAAGCACTTGCATTCGCCCACACAGTCTTGCACTACTACACAACCAACTGACTGAATCTCAGTGAAATTGAATGAACGGTTGTAATTTAAGAATTTAAGTGTAAAGTATTGTGTATCAGAGTCCAACTAACGATAAATATAACACTTGACCAATTGATTCGAGTTAGGGTTCCTGTCAACCAATTTTTATTATTGTGTAGTAGTATTAATTCATCCATTCCTTAGATTATACATACATACACAGAACTTCATCCATCAGTCCAAACAAAATAACAAAACATTGTGATTTAATATGTCTGTGCTGTGACGACAAGCTGAATTAATCATTCCTCCGTTAAATCATTAGCATAACTAAAGCTCAAGAAATTATCAACGTTTGTGTTTTTCTCACTTCTTGTGTATACCAAATTAGGAGTGACGTGATAATCGTGTAGTTTTAATGTCAAAGACTTGAATTAGAAGTTGTTTTTCGTGTTGTCATTGTCATTTTCGTACGTCACCTGATGATGATGATGTAACACAATGTGACTGCTATTAACTTATTATCACCATTTCCTGACAAATGTCTTCCATTTAATTAACAGACCAATCTGAGCTAACAATCGACAACATAAACTTAAGAAGATGAAGGAAACATCCCCAATAACAAATGGGATGTTGCAGAAGTGACCTGATTACTATTTAAATTTTTAAAATAACGTAAAAGTCAATTTGTATAGTGAGCGGGATTCAGTATATTTTTTTGTAACGAGTTCTTTGAACGCCAGTAGTCATCATGTCTCACCGAGCGGACAAAGTCAAATCTGCCCACAGCTTTGTAAGTTAATTAAATACTTATTGTTTCTATTATTTTCTTTTAATTAACAATAAATTGAGATTTACAAGTTTTTGGGTTTAATTGAATTGTTTTTAAATGTTATTTTATAGCTGGACAAAATGCTGGGCACATCTAAGAATCGGAAGGGCTCATCCCTCCCTCGTCCTCACTCCGATCCCGATTTTCCAGATATGGACGAAATGCGGGACCAGGATTTGACGGACAAACAAGTGGAGGAGCGCTTTCAACAAATGCTTGATGACATGAACTTGTCAGATGAGAAGAGGAAACCATTGTTGGAGCAGCCTATTGATAAGAAGCGTCAGCTGTTGTCTATGAGGGAGAAGGGCTACACTGCAGGTCCTAAAAGCAAGTTGGACAGTCCTCAAGACTATATTGGAGTGCTGGGTCGACAGCACAGGGAGACCATGAGCTTGACAAAGGTCGCCCACGTCGTCGAATCTCTGAGGATAGCTTTGTCCAGTCAGCCTGTGTCTTGGGTTGAGTCCTTTGGCCCGGAGGGTTTAAAAACATTGTTGGATGTGTTGAATGACGCATACAGAACTCCACATGAAAAGGGAACGTCCATTGAGCTCACCGTCAAGATTCAGTTGGAGTGTCTTCGCTGCCTCAAGTCTTTTATGAACAATACGTATGGGTTAAAAAGTGTCTTCAAGAACAAAGAAGTCTTCATTCTTATTGCCAGATCATTGGATCCACTTCGCCCAACAGCAATGCAAGAGTCTGCTAAGCTACTAGCTGCCATGTGCATTCTCACTGACTTGCAAGGTCATGAGCGTGTACTTGAAGCTATCACAATATCAGCAGAGAACCAGGGAAGGGACCGCTTTGTGCCAATTGTTCAAGGAGTTACCCACAGCGATCATGAAATGACGCGACTAAGTTGCATGCAACTTATCAATGCCATCGTCAACATTCCGGAGGATTTTGAGTTCCGCATCTTCCTCCGGAATGAGTTCATGAGGGCAGGGCTTTACGGAACTATTGACGAAATAAAAGCCGATGCCAAAGGTGATATGGAGGTGCAAATTGACCTCTTCCTCAAGCACAAGGAGGAGGACTTTGAGGAGCTATCAGAGAAGTTTGACAACATTCACAATGACTTTGATGACTCCAACCAGTGCTTCGATGTCATTCAAAGTTTGATAGCTGACACACCCGCTGAACCACTCTTTCTCGCCATTTTGCAGCATTTACTTTGCATTCGGGATGATTACTTGATCAGGTACGGGATTTAATTTTTTGTGAAGACGCCTTTACTAGAATTTTCTTGATCTTTAACAACTCTCGGCACATGCTCTGGTATCACTCTCAATCTCAATATTTTTCTGTTTGTGTGTACAATGCAATGCACGCAGTTACAACACGCCAGCATCAACAAATTTTCTGAATATTTCATCAAATTCTGTGAGTAATCTGATAATACTCCGAAATACTAAAATTGTGCGTTTTCCTTTTTTTCTTTTGACTTAAATAACATTTTAAACATATTTTAGTTTATGATGATGATTTCTATTTAAATTCTCAATGTTTTTCTTTCATTTTATATTACATAGATAAAAAAAACAATTTTGCCTTTTTATTTTTGCTATTTTTAATTTGAAAACTACTAAGAATTTACAGCATGATTCTGTGGGTTTCTTTTTTTTAACTACTTACCATTTCATTGGAGAGATTACTAATATATATTTGATGTAATCATTTCAGGTCTGCTTATTTCAAGTTGATTGAAGAGTGCATAGCGCAAATTGTACTTCATCGAAGTGGATATGATCCAGATTTCCGAGCCAAAAAATTTGTGATAGACGTCGATGGCCTAACGAATCTCGTTGTTGGTAAGTAAATCTCTTTGTTCTTTTATTGTATTTTAAGGAAGATCATATACCAGCTACGTAATGTGTTAATGATTATACAATTTTTAATTTAAAACAGAGAAATTGCGCGCAGCAGATGAAAAACGGAATGACGAACTCTCAATCAAACTGGAAGAAGCTCTTACCCAAAAGCAAGAAGCGGAAGCGCAAGTGGAGCAGTTGAAAAAGAAAATGGAGGAGTTGAGTCGAATGGGTGGGGGAATCCCGCAGTCCAACTTCCAAACCAACTTGAATTCAGTTGGACAAGCTCTTAATAATAATAGTGGGACTGTGCCTCCACCTGGTAGTGTTGCTGTAGGTCCTCCACCTCCTCCTATGCCTGGGATGGGTCCACCACCGCCACCACCCCCAATGCCCGGTCAAGGTCGAGGTGGTCCGCCGCCTCCTCCACCACCTCCTGGAATGGGTGGTCCTCCGCCACCTCCCCCAATGGGATTTCCAGGTGGGCCACCGCCTCCACCACATCTTCCAAAGTTACCCGTCGAAGCACTACCTTATGGCATGAGACCTAAAAAGAAATGGCAGTTGGAAGTCCCAATGAAAAAAGCTAACTGGAAAACGGTAAGACAAATATCATTAAATTAATTGTAAAGGCTGATCTATAGTGGAAAGTTGGTTGCATTAATTTAATTTTTAATCACTTTTTGTGTCCTTTGTTTGCAGATTGAACCTCAAAAGCTTTCAAAAACCTCCTTCTGGGTCAAGGTTGACGAAGAAAAGCTGGCCTCTCAGGATATCATCGAAGGACTCATGAGATTCTCTACAAAGCCTCCAAGTCGCAACAACAAAGATGAAAATGATAAAGGAAATTCTATTAATGGAAAAAAGAAGAGGGATTTGCGTGTTTTGGACCACAAGACTGCACAAAACTTGGCTATTCTTATTGGTGGTTCCTTGAAGCATATGAGTTATGAGTCGGTTAAAGTGGCAATTCTTCAATGTGATCCAGAGGTGTTGTCAGGTGCTCTCCTCGAGCAACTCATCAACTACCTTCCTCCCCCAGATCAACTTAAGCGACTGGAGGAACTTGCTAATGACAACGAAGAGCTGAGTGACGCTGAGCAATTTGCTTTGACGATTGCTTCTATCAAACGACTCCTTCCAAGACTTAGATCCATGAAGTTCAAGTGTTTATACTCCGATACTGTACAGGACATCAAGCCCGGGATTGTAGCTGCGACTGCGGCTTGTGACGAAATCAAAGGTTCCAAAAAGTTTTCCAAATTACTCGAGCTCGTCCTTCTTCTTGGAAATGTGATGAACTCTGGTTCAAGGAATGGACAAGCTGTAGGATTTGAAATCTCGTATTTGCCAAAGCTCTCCAGCACAAAAGATGTGGAAAACAGAAACACGCTTCTCCACTACTTGGTAGAGACTGTGGAATCCAAATTCCCTGATGTGCTGACTTTCGATGAAGAGTTGATTCATCTCGACAAGGCTGCACGAGTTTCAGTGGACACCATTTCAAAGTCACTCCGGCAGATGGATGCCGATCTCAAAAATTTGGAGACGGATCTGAAAAATTCTAAGCTTCCCCAGGGACCGGATGACAAGTTTGCTGATGTGATGCAGCCCTTTGTTTTAGAGGCACGAGAGCAGTATAACATCTTGCAACAGATGTTTAATAAAATTGACAGTCTTTATTCAAATCTGGCGGATTATTTCGCCTTTGATAAGAATAAGTACACGGTTGAAGAGTTCCTGGGTGACATCAAAATCTTCAAAGACCAATTCAAGCAGGCTTACAAAGACAATGTCAAGCTCCGCGAGACAGAAGAAAAAATAAGGAGAGCAAAGGAAGCAAAAGCTAAAGCTGAGATTGAAAAGCAGGAACGCTTAGCTCGCAAGAAAGCACTGCTAGATATGAACTCTGGCGACAACACTGGAGTCATGGATAATCTGTTGGAGGCTCTTGCAACTGGTCAAGCATTCCAAAAGAGGAAGCGGCAACCTAGGGAAAGGACCGGTAAGAGGAAATATACCAAAATAGTTTTAATGCATCGTATTTGTTCCTGCAATTCTAGTTATGTGAAATGGCAAGTCGCTAGGGAAACGGCTATGAGAAAACACGTGCTTCTAACAAAACGGATGTTTAACAGGAACATTAAGGATATTTTTATTTCCATATGACCATATATGTAGCTTTAATACTTCATTTTTTAACATTTATATTACAGCTGATAATCGAACGCCGTTGAACCGAAGTCGATCCCGATCAAACATCATGGTATTATCCCCATCCAGTCGTGAAATCGTCAGGTAACAAAAGTAAACCTAGGTTGTAACTAGCAATCAAGTTATTTGAAATTAACTAATGAAGTTTATGATAAAGTGATTTATTTTGTCCAATTTATTTATTTAGTGGAGAAATGGTGTCGTCAGCCGCAGATAGTCATCACCACCACTCCGACAACAACAGCAAGCCACACCGAGCACAACGCCGACACAAAGATGAGCCCTCAACGGAAGAGCTGATGAAGCGACTTCGAGAGCTTTGATGGCAATGTGTCTTGTGTTTAGTTTATTAATAAATTGTTATCGTCTTAACTAACTAACTGTATTCGCCAGCTGGCATTTTCTCCTGAATCTTAACAAAAACTATTGAACCAAATTGTACACCAACTTTTATCAAGCGTCAAGAACTATTCGCTATATTCTAACTTAAAATTCGAGTTTTGTTGGGGCTACTTGAGTACACTAGTTTTTGCTACCTTTACTGCTATCTCCTATCGTTTTCGTAGTTGTAAAATACTTGCAAAAAATTATTATTGTTCAAAATAATATATAGTGATTGTAAGTTTCGTGTCCCGTGTATACTTTATATTGTATTGCAGCGGTTGATAATTTAATCGTCTCGTTTGACTGACTTCGGACTTCAATCTGACTCCCATATCATCATCACACATCCCACATCACTTGTCCCGATTTACTTCAGTACATAACACGTATATATGTATGTATAATAGTTATTATTAATTTACTTACAAGTTAGGCTAGAATGTATTCGCTTTTTGAGATGAGATTATTACAAATCACGTACACGAAGAAGAGAACGAACTAACGCAAGTAAGAGCAAAAACACGATTAATGGGGAAGATGATGATTGATTTACCTGAATTTAATTGCTTGGAGAAACAATTGAGACTGTCTGCGATTCCCGATAATTCCATTTTCTTGTTTCGTTTTTATACATTATTCTACGCCAGTCAAGTACAAAGCAAAAAGATAAATAATAATTTTTACGGTAATTTAATCTAGGCAGTAATTGTAAGTAACGGAATGGATGAATGACATTTATGATAGTTTGTCCATTTTTTTAGGTATTACTTATGTAGTTTACGCTACAAGTATAATTAACCCAAGAGTTCACAATGTATACCCGGTGCGTTACCACCGGCATTCCTTTCAATGACAAGTATTCTTTGTTTTTAAAAGCTAAGATAATCATAATTATCAACAAAAAAACACATACACGGCTCTGCCGTAAATTAATCGTTCAAAGGTTATTTACTTTTTACTTTATTTTTGTCCTCGTGTGAAGAAACTGTTCACTAGTCAAAAGTGAAATTTAAACATGATAACGATGGTAATTATTTCCATAGCATAAATATTAAATCTATGCATAATAAAAGTACACAAGACATACATAAATATTTAATTTTGATGTAAGTTAATGGCTAAGTTATTGGTAAGGTACTTTAAATAAACAAAAACCATATTATGCAAGTTACAAACAAACATTGGTTCGATATATGATATCATGCTTTGTTTGTTTAGTGGTGAAGTGAAGTAGCAAAAGACAAGTGTTCGTTTAAACTTTAAAAAAAATATTAAGTTTTAAAAAAAGCCTACTTTTAAGACATTTTTTTTTATTAAGTAGGTGATTTGGTATGGATGATGGTATGTATACTATTATATTGACGAGCAAAGCAAAGTGCCTGGTAAAAAACGAATAAAAACCAAGATAATTCATGAAGAAAATTGATAATGTTGGACTAAAATGACTAAATACTGCAGTTTGTAAATCTAGAATAACGGAGTTTTATTTTCCATTTAGCAATAACAAAATCACGTATTACATAAAGCATACATTTATCACCGACAAAATCATACTTGTCACTGGCTAACTTTACTACTAACTTCTAACAACCCTTATTCTAAGATACATACTACACTGCTATTAATATATTTAGAAAATATATTATGAAGATTCCGTTTGAAAATATATTTTAAACTAATCTGCGTTCAACATAATTTAATGTTTTGCATCTAGTTGATTTGCGATACTCGATAATTAATGTTGGATAACATTTGTATATCAAATAATGTTGAATAATCAAACCAGTCGATATATCTTGTAAGCTGCACCAATCTCACTCTCCGGTTGGCATGCTTCGAATAGGTAAGCAAGAACCATGAGCGCCTCTTTAGTATCGAAATTCACAATAACCTGTCAAAATATAGACAATAGTTTCATAATTATAGCATATGTCCACGTTGGTTTGATGTAGTTGTTGCAAACAATTACATGTTGATGGACAAATTTTCACATACCTGAAGCACAGTGAAGTTTTCGAATACTCCGTTCATTGTACCCACATCCAAAGTTTTGAGCTTCTCCATGAAGTTGACCAAGTAATCACAGAGAGGTAATCGGATATTCTCATGAATGAATTGGTTTTCATCAAGCTGCGTTGTTGTGAAGTGGTCCGTTTTCTCCCCAATTGAGATTCCAAAGGAACAAACACGAGTTGAGCAAGTTAGTCGTAAGTTTTCAAAACTTTCCAATCTGAAATTTCCATGAAATAATCAATGAGACAAGGTTACATATAATTGTTAGGTAAAGGGAAGCAATGATTATGAAAAGATTCAAATGGTAACACTAACCTTGAAGTGACATGGTATGTCGGAGTAGAGTAGGGGATGCTCTGTCCACCGTTGTTAATACCAAAGTCCATATCTGCCCAGCACTTTATGAGAAAGAATGAATTCTTACAGGACAACTCGTTGTAAAGATTCTGTAATCCCATTTGGTCATTCGGAAACTTGTCGCTGATTAATGGTATCTCGACAGCCTGTGGATTATGTAAAGTAGGTTAGGTTAACTTAAAAATTATGTACGGGCATGCTATGATGTAGATACTTCTGTTACACTTGCAAAATTAGCATGAGCTAACCTCTAAAGAAGACGCGGTTGCTGCTACATTCTCCACGTGCAAAATTACGTGTGGGTTATCCTGTAAAAGGGCATGAAGTATTTTCACGTGAGATTAAATTAAACCATCAGTGATACATTACGCTAATTTAAATGCATCATGTTTCAAAGAGAAGACACGCCGATGTAAAACGTCAGTAAACTCACCCAATGATTAACCCCTTGAATTGATGTAGATGGAACAGAATTTTCAAAGAAAATCGTAAACTGCAACAATCTCAATTGATCCATTGACTGAGTTTCCTTGTGGGTGGAACCACTTTTAGCTGTCTTTGATTCCTTTTCATGGAATGGGATGCTCTCCTCCAAGCTCAAAACGTTGTCCAGCTGTTTAGCAAGGGCGAACAATTCTTGGTTCTCCATCTTGAATCGTTTTAGAATTTTATTGTGCTTACTAAAAATTGTGCCAGGGATAGCTAAAAAATAACTATTCTTTGAGAATGAATAATTTTTCCGTTGCAAAAAACCCTCTGTAATACACAACCAACCTCCTGGTTGCACAAATGATTTCCGGATTGTAAATTAACTATGGGACGTCCTCATCCTCAAGCCCTCAGCCAACAGAAGGACACATGTGCAAATATGCTGTATATTACAACTTAAATGGCATGCATGTGAGCCATTACTAAATATTATACTATTGTGTAATGTTGTCATGAAATTTTAATGGTATGCATTAATTTACATGACGCTAATGAATTCCTTTGTGACATCCATGTGGCACGGCACGCCGTGCACCCTCAGCTTCTCTAAGCTCTAGATTTTACATAAAATATTACACTGATTTGCATAGGCATTATTGTGCAGCAAATTCCTTCAACATCTCCATGGAATTTCACCACCGTATCAGCACAAAGCAAACACCAACCTACCTAAGAAATACTTTACTATGTATTACAGATTCAGAATGCGATAGAAATGACTGAACTTGGGGAAATGTTTGAGTAACATTCAATCTCAATCCATGATCGGTGAGGTGAGACAAGGCAAAGATAATGTTATTATCGACTAGAAGGATACTAAACAAATTTTGCAGGATATTATGCATATGAACACATGAACAATGTGTGTAAGGAAGCTGAGGTAAACGAACCTGACAATAGAACACGTAAATACAAAATAAATGCACTTCATCCTGATTTATTTTGTGGAAATAAACTCAAACTCAAAGGTAGCTAAGTGTTTTCGTACGAATTTGCAAAAACAACCATGTACATAAATTTTCAATCGCAGTAAATAATTTTCTATTCCATTTTAGAACTATATATATAAACTCACTGCACTTAATATCGCATCAATCATATTAAAACAAGATAAAATGAAGGTATAACCAACCATTCGCAATGTGTAAATGTCAAATATATGTACACCATAAATAACAGGCCACACTTCATTACATTTTTTACAGGTATGGATACTTCCACAAATAGAATTAAAATTGCGTTTTCGCTAAAAAAACAGGGGCGTCTTCAATTTAAGCATATGAAAAAGGAAATGTTATATTATTTGAGTTTCTCAAGTGGAGAGCAGCGGAGCCTACTTCACCGCCGTCTCCTTCCTCCATCGCAAAGTCGTCGCTGAACATCGCGTCTGCATCCGTTGTGAACGTTATCACAGCTTCATCTTTCGATCTGGTAATAGCAGCAATGGCAGACTCGCTTAATTGAATGGTTAGCTCATTTTCACTACCACTGGTGTTTCCAGAGCCTGTTGAGGTGGTGGGAGGAAGCATTATGCAAATTCTATTTGACATATCACTCATTTCACCGTCTCTCACACAATTTACATTAGAGACAACAGGAGCAGTAGTATTTACAGGAACTGCTGACGTTTCTTGAGCGTCATTTGCTAATGTAGTCATAAACATACTAGTTCTTTCATCAGGTTTCATTCCATGTTGGGATAAACTTTCACTTGGCAAATCAAATGCAATACGGGTAGGGTTTGAGGTGGAGGAGGGATTAGTTAAGGAGTTTTCTGATGATGCCTCTATTATTGAGGCTGATAAAACAGGTGTTTCTGAGTTGGAAATTACGCTAGGCGGTGATGACGATAATGATGATGGTGGCGAAGTGGATGCAACTTGAACGTTGACTGCTGTTGTTTTCTGCGGTGATGATGACGGTGAGGAACCAGATCCCCCAGACTTTGGTTGAAGGATTTTAGGTCTTGAGATGACGGGGCGAAACGTAGCTAAGGTGGCTGAAGCAAGTCCTTTCCTGGAAGATTATAAGTTAATATTTATAAATAACTTAAATGTCTTCTGACATGCCATCATCTATTCTCCAAAAATAGAATAACATCAACAAAGTCGAAGATATCTTACTAACCGAATAATATTAACTTTGGTCGTGTTTGGGACGAGTTCAGGAAGCAAGTACTCTTGAACAACAGGTTCTTTTTTCTTGACCCTTTTCCTCGGCCGAGAGTGCTCTGAACCTGGTTCTTTGGGTTTCTTAGCGTACATGTGGTCCAAAACGTGGGGTCTGTCCAAAAGGAAATAATGAACCATGTCACTTTCACACTGAAAATAGTTATTTCAAATTGAAGATTACGCAGGAATAAACAATGTACTTAATACGCGACTTACGGTATACTAGGTTCTTCAGGAGGTGGCTCAGGCTCACTGGTTAAAATGGTAACAGTATTCTCAACTGGTAGTCTTTCATAAACTGGATAAAGTGAGCCATCTGGACCATAAACATAGTTGACAATGACTGCTGGGTTTGGGTCAATGACCTGGAGAAATGAGCCATCAGCACAATGTGTAGCAGTTGCAACCTCATCAATAAACTCTATCCCCCCTCCAAAGTCACTGATATACTGGGTGGCAGGAGCAAAAGTGGGCATTTGCTGCACATAATAATTCTGCCCGTTGCTAAATGGGATGAAGCCATCGTCTATCTCATAAACTTCCATATTTCATCCACTCAATGAAATCGAAAAATATTGTCAAAAGTTAAAAAACGAGTTTAATCCAATACATTATAATAATAGTAAGATAATGTTTATTGCACATCAAAACAGCCTATTCAATACAAAAAAACTTCTGAATGTAATTAAATCGTCAATGTTTAAAAAAGGGGTATCAACTAACAGTTGGCGTATTAAATTATTATTAAAGCTAGATATAAAATATGTCTTAATGCTATTGTTTTTCGACTTTCCAATGCAAATTATGTAAACTAATCTTTATCTAGTCTTGTCTGAATTAAGCGGCAAAATCCTCTACTCTATTGCCGAGCCAAGTCCAATGCAAAAGTGCCGAAAGTACGCTATGTGAACAAAGGCCAGAGAATCTCATTAACAAACATAATATTTTGTACACGAATCTATAATTCATTTTTGACCTTGGAATGTACTATTGGAATTATATTTAAATTATCTTAAATGATGTGTTATGTTGGAGTATGAAAACCAGACATTGTATGATGACTGATACTCAGAAACAATAAACCGTAAGAAGATACGCAAGCAATGAAATTGTTATTTGCGAGTGATAATACCTTGATTAACCATGAAAAATAACCTTTAGATACTGATTTTCAACTAAAACCATTGATTATTTAAATTTCAAAATTTTGGCCGAAGTAACATAAGAGAAAATGCCAAGTGCCTTGTCAAAATTTTGGCCGGAGTATCTCAACCAAAAATGCCAAGTGCCTTGTCAAAATTTTGGCCGGAGTATCTCAACCAAAAATGCCAAGTGCCTTGTCAAAATTTTGGCCGGAGTATCTCAACCAAAAATGCCAAGTGCCTTGTCAAAATTTTGGCCGGAGTATCTCAACCAAAAATGCCAAGTGCCTTGTCAAAATTTTGGCCGGAGTATCTCAACCAAAAATGCCAAGTGCCTTGTCAAAATTTTGGCCGGAGTATCTCAACCAAAAATGCCAAGTGCCTTGTCAAAATTTTGGCCGGCGTATCTCAACCAAAAATGCCAAGATTTATGGAGGAAAAAGTTTTATTTGGCCGGAGTAACTAACGATAAGAAGAAAATCTTATTTTGGAGGGAGTAACCGAGGAAAACGTTTTTATTTTGGAGGGAGTAACTGTGGAATAATGTCTTACTTTGGAGGGGTAAATGATGAATGCAAAGTTCCGGGTCAAAACTTTGGAGGGAGTAAACATGTCAGTCAGTGCTCAGACCACCGATCGGTGGTCCAAATTAGATCTTGTGGAAATATTTTTTGAACAAAAAATGCTGAGTTCAAAAATTAATTAATGTATTTTACAAAAAAAATTGAGTGAATTTAAAACATTTTGACCGTGACAATTCTATTTTTTCACCCGAAGGTTCACAGCTACAGAATTTTTGAAAAATATTTTTTTAATATGGTTAAATAATTTATTTTTCAAAATTCTGTAGCTCTGTGCCATTGGGTAAAAAAAAGAATTGTCACGGTCAAAATGTTTCAAATTCACTCAATTTAATTGTAAAATACATTAATTAATTTTAGAACTCAGCCCTTTTTGTTCAAAAAATATTTTCAAGAAAATCTAATGGGGACCACCGATCGGGGGTCTGAGCACTGACTGCATGTACCATAACATATACCATAATGCTATATATTACGGTTCGTTCATGTACATACGATAGTACGAAACCCATTAGAGATGTTCGATTGCTTGATATATAGAAAGTAAAATCTAGACCCTAACTAACATAGTTTTAGTGACAAAACATCATACTTTTGATGATAGAATACTTCCTATAATATTTCATATCGACGGCTTCATGTCAAAACCACGTACTTGACTTTTTGTCCGTTGGGATTCTGTATTTACCAGTAATGCTAAATCCCAACGGACAAAAAGTCAAGTACGTGGTTTTGACATGAAGCCGTCGATATGTTTATTAACCGGCACCCTTTGCAAAAGGGGGTAAGTTTCCATTTTCACAGATGGTGTCTGTCTGTCTGTCCGTGAGCACGATAGTGGCGACACGGTTGTAGAATTTCAAAAATTATTTTTGGCAAGCAATACCTTAGGTCAATGCCTTCTCTGGGAAGCGAGATGGGTGTTTTCGATTATCGATAATCGGGTCAAAGGTCAAGGCCAAATATTTTAAATGCTAAGTATAGAGTGTAATACATCAATATGACACCATTTGCTGAGATGAA
Source organism: Orchesella flavescens (assembly GCA_964034955.1). Taxonomy (NCBI): domain Eukaryota; kingdom Metazoa; phylum Arthropoda; class Collembola; order Entomobryomorpha; family Orchesellidae; genus Orchesella; species Orchesella flavescens. The sequence continues at coordinate 53,904,816 of OZ035953.1, forward strand.
TTCGGTCATGATGTTTTAAAAGTTCTATGATGACCCCAGCGTGACCTACGAACGTTTAAATTTCTTACTTTTTAATCAAACAAAATTTTCAAATTGAAGTATAATTTGCATAAGGTGCCGGTTCTTTACGCCTGTTGTCGGGTTTTTTAGGGATTTAATTCAAAACTTACTTCTAATGGGCTTCAGGTATCAGGACTTATGTTGCTAAAGTTCAAAAGGGCTAACAGCGCAAAGTGCTAAACTTCAGAAGTGCACAAAGCGCTAAAGGACCCTAAGGTGCTAAGGGCCTGGAAGCTCCCTGTCAATGTGAACAAAGAAATTAGTTTCCCCGTTTAATTTAAACGGGAATCGATTTGATTTCATCGTTGCTTATCCGTGTTATGTTATTGAGGTCACTTGCTGTAATAGCAACTGATATCTGTTAAGACAAACATATAACTTGAGCCCTTTCTACTCTTGTGGAAGAAAATCCAATTGCCAAAATGAGGTTAAGGTGCGTACGATTTTGATAAAGCTACTCCATTCATGATAGAGCCGGCTAGTTAGTTTTCCATGCTTTTGGCGATTAATAATGCTGTTCTCGAAGTGCATTGTATCGAAGGGAAGAATGTAAATTTGAGGAAGGAAATATATGCATATATATTGTCTGTGTTATTATTTATTGAAGATTCTGATGACCGCTGGCCTTACACGAACAGACATGCTTCAAAAAACAGGAATATTACTTTGCTTCGTTGTTATTAGATCATCATCAACAATCAATAGACCCTGTAAAATAAAATAAAACATTTGGTCAAACAGGATTCCTTAAATGTTGCACACAGATTTATTCAGATGGACAAAAATTACAATAAATATTTTATGGACCAAATTGAAGCCCCATTAAGCATACTCTGACAAAAGCCTGGTAAATTCTGCTATTGATGTCTAAAGAACCAAATCCTGACTTTGAAAAAATGTTCTTTGGACAGCAAGACTCCATATTATTGCTTACTAACTATAAAGATTAGTATAGTTAATTATTTTTGCTGTGCAAAGTTATAAAAATTAATGCTTTGTTGATTTATTACAACAAATCGCCGTTAAAATGACCGTTGGGTTAAAACATATATGTATAAAGTTGTGCGCATATGATACATGTGCTATCGTTACCAAGATAATTAGTGTATTTTGCATGTAACGGAAAATAAAAGGGTGATTGATTGCTAAATTTAGTTAGTATTTTGGCTTGAATTCAATGTGGGTGCAAGATTAAACCAGCATCAATATTTTTTCACTCACCATAAAAGCCAGGAAGAGAGCAGCCGCTGATAGGAAATGCCAAGCGTCATGGGAGTCATAAAAAGGATGGAAGGGAAACCAACTATTAAGACAATCTTCATTTTCCGCACGTGAGGCAGATGCAGACAATTCCCATTGTGCAGGAGCCCGTACGAAATATTGGAGTGAGAAACCTCCAATAACTCCTGAAGCTATGAAGTAGAGTGTTGGTTGAACCCATGTACGATTTTTGAATTCACCATGTAGAGGCTGCAAAGAAATCAAAAGAGCAAAACATTCGTAGTTCCCTATCTCGTTTGATTGAAGTAAAGAAAGAAAGAGGAAATGAGAAGTTAGAACCTTCATTATCCCAACATAGTAGAGAGTTGTTCCAATGACGTTCCCCACTAAAATGTAAAGTAGATAGGAAGCAAATCCAATGCTAGAAAGTTCTGAATACACTAATACTGCGATACAAATGGAAACGGATATAAAAGGAAGAATCAGTCGGTCTCCATTGATTCTTTGAAATTTCAATTGGCCCAGATATCGATATATCCTCCAGTCGGTTACTAGATCATTGTTTTCTAGATAATTACCAATTATAAACGATAAAATATACAAGAGCGGTTTGACTTGAGACTATTTAAGTTGTAGATATGTGAAAACCCTTTATAAATGTACCATCTTTAATATAACCAACGGCATAGTAGTACACGCACAAAAATAACATTGTGATATACTGGAACGGGAGAAAGACGCACTTAAAAATAAGTTTTGCATTATCAGTTCCTCGTTCAAATAGCAGACCCAAAACGGAGATGATAACAATTCCTGCTAAAATCGCAAACGTGTGGTTCCTGGTAACAAATTAAAAAAATAAATCAAAGAAACAAAACAAAGTTTGTCAAACAACTTGAAAACACTTACGCTCCAAAATGGATGGGATGACGAAACTGATAAATTTTCAGAAGTAACAGAACAGCTATTACGTACATAAAGCATGTATCTAGAAATGAATTAAAACACGAATTGGGATTAGTGAAAGCAGTCGAGCGAGTCGAATTTTGAAACCAATAATTGCCATCTTGGAACAATAACTGATATAACTACGGAAAATTTTAATATCTCTTTAGATTAGTCACGTCATATGGTTTCAACTCGCTAGCTACAATGTAAAATCTCACGTAACCTGATAGATCATTACGCTGAAGACTAAATACAATGTGATCTATTGCTATGCTACGTGTAGCGTCTAGCCGACTATCAGGCTACCTGAGATCTATTGTAAAAATTACATCCGCTTTAGGCTTTATCAGTGTATTTGTAGCATTGCAAAACCAATCAGATATCAGACAAAGGAAATTTAAACTAGTCTTATTTTTAGTACCAAATTGAAATGTAGATTGATTCGGACATAAATGGTATGCTGCCGAAAGGAATCCCTCCATTGTTAAGGCTACTCCAAGGGCGTAAAATACTCCAAAATTGGCTGGAACGCCATGATCCCATCGGAAACAAATCCTAGAAAATGTACACAAGCATGCCTGACCAACTTTTCGTGGTCTCGTCTAAGCAAAGATTACGACTCCTCCGACGAACAATAAAAATAAAGAAGATACCGAATATCACATAGGATGCATTAGACCAGAAGTGATTGAAATCGATGAGCACTCCTAGTCGTTGTGCACAAAGGTAATTGTAGTAGCAAATATCATATTCTCCAGTTTTATATAACACCTAAACAAACAAACAAACAATTAATCTCTAACACTAAAGCATATACAACAAACTTAGGAGTATTGGTATGCAAGTTCCTGATGGGCAAAAAGCATAGAATAAAATGGTACCTACCCTCAAATAGTGCAAAACGAGCTGGTAGACTGGAATTGAATAGAAGGTTGCTACAATGCCAATGGTCCAGTAAAATCTTTTTGCAAATTTCTTCACCTCGTAATACCCTTTGCATCCAAAGTCAGCTATGTATAAATCTGCTTTGAATTTAAATCTGCCTTCTATGGGAGGTAGTGGAGATGGCATTGGAATTGTGCTCGATTGGTGTACCCTTGATCTGTTCAAGGGTTGGGTTTCAATCTCATTGTTTGCACATCCATTCTGTTCAGAATTAAAAGTTTCGTCTGGACTAACAAATGGTGGTGATAACATGGTGAATGCGTTTCCTCTTCCAAAATTTTCTGTGGTGATTTGTCTAGTAGAAGGAAAAGTACAGAGCAGGAAAATGAATACTGACAGGGGACGTGCATAAGCTCGAAGTAAATGTAAGCTAGAATATAAACAAGAATATAAACGTAGCTGATGGGATGAGCTACTAATAAGTTATTAGTAATGACCACTGGGAAGGGCAACATTGGAGGCTAGAGAATATCAAAACCACATCAAATACTGACTTACAAAATGCAGCCAAATCAGTAATAGTTTTCATTGTAACATTGAGACACATTCAAAAATTTCATATTGATGGACTGCCGCTACCATAAACCCACATGGGTCTAGCATGTAAAACAATTTCTGAATATACTAATTTTTGACAAAATTTTCGGATTTCACCAATTTGGCTGAAAAGTATTCTCGAGGAGCCCTGGAGTAGTACCGACGTGCCAAATTTGTTAAAAATGTATGTAATTAGGAGAGAGGGCAAACGAAGGGGCAGACAGGCGAAAAAATTTAAAGCTAAATATTTGCAACTCCCAATTCAACAACGTCAATTATATTCGTATTAAGTACAAAAGCCTACATCAGTTTGAATTTACGTAATACTTACCCTAGCCACTGATGCCGATTTCTAAATAATGCAACGACGAGTAGGGATGTCAAAAGTGTCACAAAGATTGGAATAAACAAGCAAGCTAAAATTATCCACCCAGACACTTTGCTCTCGTCAGTGATGATCAGCTTGATTGTTTTACTCCACGGATCTTTCCTCATTGAGCTTTCCCGGTTGTTCGAATTGTTGTAACTCACAGACAATGCATCTCGTCGACCACAGACATTGTTATTCGTGTGTACCACCAGTACAACCACAAATCCATTCGCAAACTCCCCATATTTCTTGATCATGGCATATAAGAAATTAAAATCACAATACTTAATGCAATGCAAGTTTCCCATGCGGCTATAGATCAGAATAAACGATTTTCCAAACATCCTTAATGATGCACAATTGCACATCATCAAAATATATAACACAACTCACCGAAACTGTCATTGCTGCCGTGGTCGACATAGTTTGCCACTTTCCTTTGTAGCGCACATTGTGCTCCAAGTCGTAAATTGGACACTAGACATTACAACAAGTTATTATATTAACGTCATGGTTATCAATAATCATTAAGTCATGAAGGCAACCAGGAATATAAATCCAATCAAGTAGTTAATTCAAATTTTACCTGTGGAGTTTGAACAGATATAGTCATACACGCCGTGCTATCAGAAATTGCGCGGATTTTCACAGTGGACAAATCAGGTCTAGAAAAGATGTAACCATAATATTTTGGTTCTGTTGGCGAAACAACAGTTTGCACTTCTCTATCCGTCCTGCAAAAGTAAATATTATGCTTATGGCATCTGCAGGAGAGATAAGCAATGCACGTTTTTTATTCCATACTGTTTTACGGTAATTGATAGTCTTCAGTAAGTTTCAAAATCACATTAAATGAACGTAATTTTGTACTTTGGGTGGAAACTCTGAGCGTGATATTTCTTCCTTCAACGACCTCATCATCAACGTCCATGCAAAGCGTGCGCCCAGCAGCGTAAAAAACATTGCTGTAACAAAAACGTTAATACTATTGCTTAATACTTTGTTAAACAGTTTGAAATTTTCAAATTATGTTATCACTAATTCACACAAGCTAATTATTTTTTAGTTGATTTATAAGTTGATGCGGTAAAAGTTACGGACGTTTTAGATCGTCCTGTTATCCGATCCTCGTCAAATTGGAATGGCACTTCAAAAGAAGAAAGGAACCTTTGCTGCCTGACCGAAAGTAGAATAGGATAATTCAAAGGCGTTTCTTGAGTTGTGCTTGCTTCTATTCGTAAATGAGTTGTCTGGAAATCAATAAGTCACAAGGAATAAATAACCACTATGGGAAACCTGTAAAACGATGCCAGTCAAGTACAAACAAATGGTCACACAAATAATCTTTCACGATCGCCAAATACTCCGCTAAGGCAATCCTACACGTTGTCTATGGCTGCCTAGTAACTGCCATTTAATTTTCGCTAAGTAGTTGGCTATCGTGAAAGAATATAAATTAAGAACTTCCACACATTTTTCACTCATCTCCCATTCTATACGCAGCTCTGTAATGCAAGCATATGCATGATGATAAATGAAATTCAGGTAAATAAATACATTATTATTATCTTAAAAACTAAGAGCAATTGAATTTAACGTTATCTATTCACCTTAGAACTACCACCACTTACATGACTTTTCTGAATGTACCTTCGAGGGATATAAAACACATACGCCTTTGGCGTGTCTTGACTTACTAAATTATTGTAAATATGATTAGGATTTGCAATAATTATGGTACACTTTGTTTCTATTATGCGTTCATTTCCACAAATACGCAAAGGGATGAAAACAAGTAAAGCTAATAATTGAAAAAATATATGCGATGACTTTAAAGACGCCCTCATGTTTTCTGAAAAATATACGTACTCAGTTAGTCCGTAACTTTTTGCTAGCATCTCTTCCCTAATACTGAATCATGCATATGTTTTTTGGTTTACTCATTTTCAGAAAATCTGTTTTCAATTATCTTATCTAGAATACTCCAAACAAAAGTTTGTTTGGAGTTCAGCTGAGGCGAGTGATGTAATCATTTTTATCTTATCGCTTGTAACCCATACATTGCCAAAATTATTTCTCTATTGATTTTTCCAATACATACATAATATGTGCACTGACATCACCGCTGAGATTGCAAGGTTTAGCTGGATATGTTCACTCACGTAATGCTGGGGTCATTGTAGACAATCGGAAAGTGCAGGGCAATTAAGTCACATGTATGTTTAATATCGCAATGTATTCAATATTTTATATGAGCTGCTGTTAATTACTTGAATTTATCTAATTTTCTAAGCAGACCTGCCTGGTAAATTCGTTTGTGTTAGATTTCGAGTCATCCAGCTAATTCAATGACTCAAAATATTGGAATGACGATTAATCTTTATCATCATCTAGCTGGGGTGAGGTGAGCTTCCAGAGTGCAGTGCACATATCATGTATAGTCACCTTGGCTAGATTATTTAAGCAGCCAAGTTGCTTGGAAAACATGGCTAATAACCACAGTGACCATGCATAATTGGCTAGCTTTTAGAAAATGTTCATTCTCATCCCTAATGTACCTTACGAAAGTTCTTTGTCAGGAAAATTTCAACCTGGAGCAAATATTATGACTGTACTTATGGAATACCCTAGTTACTTAGCAAAACCAATCACCTACAACATTGATTGTGGTGGATATAACTACTACTCCTTACTATTAGTTGATTGAAATATATTACGGTTGAGTTTTTCCGCAATTAATGAAATTTATAGTTTTTGTTGCAAACCACGTAACCTCCATCTAACTAAATTGGTTTCGCCCAGTGGCTGGGTTTTTTCACAAACATGCCGACCGATTAAACCTAACCAAGTTTGCATCTGGCGAAGATGACTAATATTCCTTTCAACAACGAAAAAAAATTTTTTTTTAGCATTTTCTCATAAAAGAACATCAAGCCGGAGGAATGATTCTCTCTTCATTTAAGTACACTTCTACTCCCAGTCAGTAGATACTGGAAAATCTGCCCATATCGTAATCTACTCAATAATTTTCCTTTGTCAGAAATATTTTGAAGGTTGTCTGGCCTACATTCCAACATTCAAACCTACACCTGCATGTCCTATTCAGAATAGGTACATTTCTGGACTATGAGTTTGGTACGATGAATGAAAGTCTAATTTCCATACCATCACAGTATGTGGAAGTGATATAAGATACTTAGAACTAAAGAAACTCCAATTGCTTAAAAAATGAGCCTTACTCAATTGATCAGCATTCATTTCAAGATAGTCATCAACTATGAATAAGAATTGATTGGGTTTATTGAGCAAAAGAGAGTCTCATTTAGCAGCTAGCGACTGGGCTCATTGGAATGGATGGTATTGAAACACGAAACAATTGGTTGCAATACGATCTAACGTATATGACTACTGCTTCAATTGCATAGGAACTTTTTCAATATCATATTTATTTTTATTTACTAATACAAGTGATACCCTGCATAAAAGAGGTAGATTACATCACATGAATTTTGAGCATTTTCGAAACATCAATTAATATTACAGTGTAAGGCAAAAATTTGGTCAAAATATAAGGATTTTTTTTGTTTGTTTTAGGATTACATATAATGTGATACCGTTGAAATTTTACATGCATTATATCCTACTGTGTTTTAAGGAGCCTTAAACGAGAGTAAGTTGATTTGGAAATTTATACTAATGGTACAATACATATTTAGCTTAAGCAACTTCTCATGGTATGTAGTTTATGCATCTTTGTGAAATGGACATGGTGAGTATAATGAGGGACGGAGTCGGGTTCAGCGTTCAGTTGGCTCTTAGCAAGTCAATCAGCAATGTAAACTTTGTTTTCATGGACTTATTTCTTTGACGCTGATGCATCACAACACCACGACATCTATCTGACCTTGTGGATACTCTGTAGCCATCGTCTCACTATACCCCATGAACGTACCAAAATTTGAGTTTTACCTTGTGTGGCGTTTTGAAGTTCAGCACTCATAGTTCCATTTCAGCCAGGAATGAGCTAGAGGCAACACATAACTCAATTTTATTGAGTTGTGTTTTGGTATGGCATTGGTATTTGGAAACTTATAAAAATCACTTATTATTTCTTCAAATTATATATAATTTGTAGTTATAGCATCATCAAGTTGAAAAATCAAAGTGCAAAGGTAAGCCATAACCCTAAGCAGAAAATTTATTTAACATCAATTTTTTAAAATTTCACATACATCTGATTCTTTAGAAAAGTTTAAACAATCAAAAAAGTGTAATGTGCGTGATGTAATTACATTTGTAAGAAAGTACATAAAATTACTGAATTTCTGTTTCTACAGCGCAGCCTCCAGCTGAATCCTCAAAAGTGTTGATTTGGAGCACCCGTTTCGTTTCGGGAGCCAGTCCTTTAAAACGATGGATAAGTTGCAATGGATAAGCTGCCAGTACTTCAAACGTCCTTTTCATGCGATCAGTATTCTTATCATCTTCAAGCCTTCCTCTCCCGAAGGTGCATCAAAACCTTTTGTAAGTGTATATTTATTATTTCATGCTTTTAACCATTTAAAAAACGACTGTGAATAGTGTAATATTTAACGCCATAGGCCAACTAAAGAAGCAATACTGTGCATACTCGTATAATAATAAATAATGAGTAAAGTTATCTTTAATTTTTTAACAGGATGCCACCACAGCGCACCCCCTTTTTCGGGACCTGGACACCATAGTTTGATTTCAACAGAAGGTCAACAGGCAAACCTTTCACCGTAAAGCAACGCTAGTGAACATGGAGATATGTAGTAAACTTCACTTTATTAACTCGTATTATAGTTATTGTTAAATTTAAGCTGATAATCATTTAATTATGATAATTTGAAGCTGAATTTTATATTAGGCAAAGGTAAAGTCCGACAAAATGAAAGTTAGAAATAACAACATGACGAAAGGATAATGTATTGTTGGCATCATAATGTAATGGTGACCAACTGAAATTTCAGAGATACTATACAAATTTATAGTTATGAATCATGGACCTTTAAGATCATAATTTTTTGCCGGTAATATGGCATATGTTTTTGGGAAAATGGGAAAGGGGCCTGTGCCTCGATTCTCGTTTCAATTTTTTTTGTTTCTCCTTCAAACATGATAACACGTCATTATGGCGTTTAAAAATGGGCTTAGAATTAAAGCGCTGTCACGACATGTAATAATTTGAAACTGAATTTTGTATTGGGCAAATGTAAAGTCCGACAAAATGAAAGTTAGAAATTAAAATATGAAAACTGGATAAAATATTGTAGTATTTAGTTTTGCTATCATAATGTAATGGTGACCAAACGGAATTTCACAGATATAATTTAAATTTAAAGTTATGAATTATGGAACTTTAAGATATTTACCAAATTTTTCGCATATTATGGATTCGTTTCAAACATTTTGTTTTTCCATCAAAGATGACCAATCGTCAGAGTGATGTAACTAAATGTAAATTATTAGAACATTTGATAATTTGAAACTGGGTTTTGTATTGGGCAAATGTAAAGCCCTACAAAATGAAAGTTAGAAATATCAACATGACGAATGAATTATGTATAGTAGTATTGGTTTATTTAGGTTTGGCCTCATAATGTAATGATGGCCAAACGGAATTTCACAGATATAATATAAATTTAAAGTTATGAATTATGGAACTTTAAGATATTTACCAAATTTTTCGCATATTATGGATTCGTTTCAAACATTTTGTTTTTCCATCAAACATGACGAAACGCCAGAGTGATGTAACTAAATGTAAATTATTAGAACATTTGATAATTTGAAACTGAGTTTTGTATTGGGCAAATGTAAAGCCCTACAAAATGAAAGTTAGAAATATCAACATGACTAATGAATAATGTATTGTAGTATTGGTTTATTTAGGGTTGGCATCATAATGTAATGATGTTTTTAATGCAATATGACTTACATGCTACATGCGATTATGAATAATAAAAATTAAATCTGTATTTTGGAAAACCATTTGTTGTTTTGATTTTAAAATTTTTTATCATGAATTAAATTGATATTATTAAAGATTTTTTTAATGCAAATTTGATGTTTCATTATGACGGGATGGGTCGTTAGCCTGCCTAAGAGCAAACATGGGATCAGTATACAACTTACAACTGATGGCATTTAAACTATTGAACATCTACTTCTCTTTTCGATCAATTCTTTGCTATGATTTGGCTGACCAAAAATACTACGTTAAAGTTTACATTGGAAAACCATTAAATTCACAGTTAAAAACAAACATATTTATGCAACTAAACAATTGTTGGGTTATTTTTCAATGCCATTCCAATTAGAAAACGCCTAATAGTACATGCAAGGTAAAAAGTCATGCTCTGTTCCACAATGCCCCAAAACGAGAACGGTTTTTGCATTAAGATTACAGATTTGCCCATTTACCTTGGTATCTTGGTCTTAGCTGTAGTCTCACTATATACTATTCTGCCACAAGTAATGTTTACCCCGACAGTGTGTGAAACGCATAACAAAAGGAACGTGCATTTGCGGCTCAACCACATCGTTCGCCACATTACTCATCAGTTTTGTGCGAATGTTTATAAAAAGGGGAACTACTTTGCTAAGCAAATGTTTCAAAAACTGTCGTAAACTTACATTTTCTCCACAAAATAATTATACTTCACGCAACGTAGCCAAAATGGAATCAAAGCATGTGAAAAATCGAAATGCAGTGAGCTTAGCCAGTCTTCCTGCAGACCAGCTGACATCCTTTATGGAAAATATTGATGCTGTCATGTTTGACTGTGATGGTGATTAATTTATGTGAATTATGAACAGACACATTGAAATTCAAATTCAAAACCATAACGGTACATTAAAAATTTACAGTGTTATTTTGATTGAATAGGCGTTTTATGGCTTGGGATGGACCCTTTGGAAAACGCTCAAGCTCTTGTGATAAAGCTTAGGTCAATGGGAAAGAAGGTGTTTTTCATGACTAACAACAGTACCAGAACTCAGGAAGAATTTCTAGAAAAGTTCAATAAGTTAGGATTTGAAGCAACAGTGGTAAGCTCATGCTCATTAAATCTTATTAATCTTATTATAGATATATATATTTACCAATACTTTTTGATACGTTTAAGCAGTGATATATTTTTTTAATACGTCGTTACTACTCTAGGATGAAATTGTTGGAACAGCATTTTTAGCAGCATTGTACCTGAAAGAGCGTGGTTTGAAGGATAAGGTTTACGTCGTTGGTTCAGAAGGGATTACGAAAGAGCTTGCAAAAGTTGGAATTGACAGTTTGCCGATTGGGGTATTTTTGCAGACAACTCATCATATTTTTCGACATGCCTAAATATTTATTAGATAGTTTTCTAATCATTTTTCTACCATGTTGCTGGTCAAAGCCTGATACAGTGGACCCAAACAGTTTACGTTGGAATCCACAAGACTACAACATAGATTTGGACCCAAGTGTTGGTGCTGTTATCGTTGGATTCGATCACCACATCAGTTACACTAAAATTTTAAAGGCTGCTAGCTACCTTAATAATGCAAAGTGTTTGTTCGTAGCAACAAATACAGATGAGCAATTCCCGGCTCGTGGATTGAGCAGTATTGTCTGTCCTGGTAAAATTAATTTTTAGATATTGGATAAAAATTTTTTTTTAAAAACTTGATTAATAGTTGACAGACTTATATGCCTGAATGTTCAACATATTTTCATTTAAATAGGTACTGGTTCGTTTGTCAGTGCTGTGAAAACTGCAGCGGGACGAGAGCCTGTTATAATGGGCAAGCCTGAGCCTTACCCATTTAATTATGTGCAGCGAAAGCATAATCTCCAGCCAAACCGTGTCCTTATGGTTGGTGACAGGTAACATCATAATACATATTATTTATTGTTTTTACTTACTGATGATCACATGCTAATTTAAACTAACAATTAAAATTTGACAAAAACGGTTTGTTGTAGAGGGAACACCGACATACTCTTTGGGAGAGAGTGTGGACTCTGGACACTTTTGGTCATGAGTGGTGTCACGGACATTGACAGTATGCGGAGATGGGAGACGTCGCAGGATTCAATTGAGAAAATGTGTGTGCCAGATTATTATCTACCGGATGTTAATGAATTCTACAAACTGATAAATAAATGATATCAAGTTAGTTTTGCATGAGTGCCATTATAATTGTAGTTTCTTCGGGATATATTTAGCAAGTCTTTCAATCAAATTGTTTTGATACTGGAAAGGTTTTGTTTAGATTTAAAAGTAGTCAAATGATGCTCTCTGAACTCAGATAGTTATGCTGTGAAGGTTTTAAATGCAATCTTTTAATAAAGTTATAAGTGATATGCCAACAATCACTCAAATTACAACTCTTCGGTTCGATTTCAACTTATCCGTTTTATTAGTTAATTCTTTGCAATTGCTGGATTCACAATATTGTAATTAAACTTACTTTGCACACATCATATCATATCATATCAAAAGTACAAACTTTCAACAAGCGGAGAAATTCATTTCATTTCATTACACTAACCAAGTAGTAGTTGTGGTAATAGTACTTACGAATACGAACGAGCAATTACAACTCACAAAACAAGATTATCAATAAAAATGATTTTATTCCTGTTATCTACTAACCTACATTATATAGTTTGATCTCGAGAAGAAGTACGAAGATTGAAAAGTATGTTGTTTTTTAAATATACAAAAACTCTCGTTCAAATTTCGCATTCGCGCGCGTTCATTTCGAATTTTGGAAGGTTTTTTCCCGATTAAGATATAGTTAACACCGTGAAATTTTAGCCTATTGAATTTTTACCATTGTCTTCGTATCGTGTTTGTTTAAAATTGCTTTTTGAGGGTTAAAACATACATCCTTTAATAATAATAATAATAATATAATGGTTTAGCTTGTATTCATTTAGCTTATTTCACATTATTGCAATGTAAAGCCGACCTACCTATTTTGAAAATTGGAGTTGTAGTTAAGTTTGTGTGTATGTATGTATGCAAGTAATGTAGATAAGCGAGTTAAATTGTATAAACAGACTGAACATTTGATTAAACTGACTTAAAACTAGCGAAGATAATGAAAGCTACAGTTGTTGTCTCAAGTTAAAAACTGCCTTAAAATAATGTTTGATTATTATATCACATAGGAACGGTAACAACAGTAGCATACGAACCAACCAACTAAAAAAACGCGCGTTGTAAGGCTTTATCGACGATACATTAGTTTTCATCTACGACCAGTTTTTGCGCACGTCATAATCATAGTATTATTAATTACATTTCTTCATAGATATAGTAACGGCGACGACTTATAAAACCAAAAACTACATCAAGTTTTGGTTAAAAATGGACCAAAAGCTACAGATAAAAAAGGATTACTTCCTCATCAACACAGTAATGTCTGAAAGTTATATAGACTTGCAAAATTTTAAAATTGTTTGATTTCTGTTTTAAACCGCTCTCTTCTAGAAAAAATTATTAGGCCGACAGCATTTTCGTTTGTTATTTCAATCGTGGCTTTGCTTTAAGCAACTAAAACTCAATACTTTTTTTACAATCGCATTTCCTCATTTTAATATTTCCTAGAAACGACTACCCCATCTGACTGTTACTATGAAGAAATTTAAATTAGACATAAACTTGCAAATATCATAGCAACACTAACTGAATGAGCAAGTTACGTTAGTCGTTTGCTATGAAAATTATTGGCGCTGTCGCAATCTGAATCTAGTTGAGCTTATATTACCTATCAATAGTTTAGCGTTGCTATTTACTTATGTACAAATAGAAATACAAATTAGAAACTCAACAATGCACTAAAAGTCCTCATCTCCGCAAACGTCAAGAAAGACATCGAATGACAGCCTGCTACACTGACCATCAGAATTAAAAACGTACTTATGAAACGTCCCATCCATACAAATTGCTGTTGGAGAAAGTAAAGAAAAATAAATTAGAGACAACTTGTAAATGCATCCGTTTTACTGTTACTGGAGGTATGTTTTCTTTTGCTAACTCACCGACAACGGAACTATGAGATGCAAATGCGCAAATGCAGGCACATTCTGGTGGCACTGTGAAATTGGCAAGGGCCCACTGCGACTCGATGTAGTTACCCAAGAAACCCATTTTCGAAAATCTGAAGATTATACATAATATTTAAATTAGATATGAAGTATCTCTCAGCTCTCGCTTGTAGGTACGTGAAACAATAATTATTATTAGTCAAGTAGTTTCACGAGGAGGTAAAGTATGAGTCACTTACGTAGAACGTCGATTTAAATGTGAATCTTTAATGGCAAAAATGTGAATTGTGCCTTTGTCACTGGAACAGCAAAGGAAGTCAGAATCCAGACTGAAATTAATACAATATAAAGTGGCCGGATCTGAACCTCTCCGAAGCTCATTAAGCAGGGCCCGTTTCTGCGAGTCCCAAACACGAATCAATGTCCCTTTATCCGATGCCGTTGCAATCATGCTCCCTGACTGATTGATGGAAAGGCATGCGATTTCACCTTGATGAGCGTTAATTGTGACAGGACAACTGGAGACTGATGCTTCTGTTGTGGACAAATTCTAAAGAAAAAAACAACAACCATAGATGTAAGTTATACCATGTAACCATCTTTGTGCTTTTATCTACTGCTGGAGTACGAATAAAGAAAAGGGCTTACAACAATTTGTATGGACCCATCCCGAAACCCAGGGAAGACAAGTAAATTGTGGATGCCAGGTGAAAGCTCGCAAAGTCCAGAAGGATTGGAGCGAGTCTCTATTGTAAACAGCTTTTGAGGATTATTTGGAAAGGAGAATATGTGAATTTTGTTTTTCAAAATGGCAATTAAACGGTCCCTCCTACACCGGATTGAGAGGACCGGCTGAGTAAACGTGAATTCTAAAACTGAGCGCTTTTTAATATCGTCGTATACTAGAACTGTGTTATCAGCATATTTAGGTCGGTTGCCACCACTCACGATCGCAAAGAGGTTGCAACGATAAACCATTTCACAATATCCAACGCTTCCCAAAAACTTTTCATCTGGAATAAAAATGTAAACAATCAAAAACAATTCAGTGTTGAATTTTTCACCGTTTCACATGTCTCAAAAACTGCATTTATTTAAGTATAGCTTATCAAAGTAAGGGTTGAGTTTCATACCAAAATGTACTTTTTCAACGAGTGGTTCCACATTGTAAATTCGTAATCCATTATCCAAACAGCAGTGAAAGCAACCTTCAAAACGATTACATTATATTAATGAATCATACAAATAATTTAACTTTCAAATTTGGTAAACGAATTGAAATATGTTAATGTATAATCACTTTTGTCTTGATTGAATCTAATGCTGTTTATGCTGGACATGATTTCATGAATCCTGTTTCTGGATGTATGAGACCACACAGAGTAGACCAGTGACTCCACCAATTTTCAAAACTGTATGCAACTTCACAAATTTATATGATTGCCAAAAAGTTCTCTTTAAATCATTGTGTTTGTGTGTGATTTGATTAGTCAGCAAGATTTTTGCTTCATTATTATATCTCGCCTTTTTGTTGTCGTCACCCACATAGAAGAGGATAGCCAGTAACAAAAATCCTCTTGTTCTTGCACCTCAAACTCTTTCTCTCTTTGTTTGTGATTATAACGTTTCCTGTCCTCTACTCACTGATTCGTCATCACTTATCTACCTGGCTTGAGTTGGCTTTGTCACTTGTACATTTCTAAAATTTACCTTAAACCACTGTTTTCCTTTGTAAAAAAAATAGGCTAAACTATAAAAGTTGACAAGTACGTGTTTAAAATCATGGAGTGCGTCTTGTTTTTAAAAGGTTGTCGTTACAAATAAATTTCTAGAGAACCATATGATGGTGATGATGATCAGCCAGCGAGGCTGCACAGTTGTGCATGATCATCTGTTTTTAACCCTTTTTCCTTGTGTTGTTGGTGGTGGTCTAGTCTGACGACAGAAGAACAGAGAGAGAGAGAGAAAGAAAAATAACATTTTATACTAGCACCACACCACCTACTCCACATGATATGTAGATATATATGTATTACGTTGCCCTATTACTCAAACTCGTGTAAGGACATCAGCCTTTATCTGCCTAGATGATATCCTCACCATACTATTTTCTATGAACGTAACAACGTTCCACCGGGCATCTGAAATCTTCTCGAGATGGAGCATCTCATTATGATAAACCTTAACATTAGTTTCTGAACCCATATCAGAAGCAGCTCTACTTGAATTCTCCAAAGAAACCTTCGGAATATGCTATCAAGTTGGGAAGAACTTGGAGGCATGTGCTTCCTACGTAAACTTGGATGAGAACATGGGCTGAATGCTTCTTTATGTAGTTTTTAGTTGGATGAATGCAATGTACCTTTTGGTGTAAGACTACGCAGTAGATCTTTGTTTTTTGTGGGGAACGTTGCTCACCACTATGGGACTGCTTTGTGTTCATGATTCATTTAATGATGATGGTTTATAGCCTTTTTATGTGGTATTCACTTGAGAACTATGATAACGTGATCTTCAGGCAAAACGAGAAACTGCCACTTCAACTTACATTTGCTTTGAGGTAGTGTAGAGTTTGATAAGTAGATGGCTTAAGTCTTCTTCTCTTTGCTTTGTTTCGATCAGGCAGTTATACTGGGAAACCCTCATCATAGTCCTACCAGATAAGCTTGAAAGAAAGATTTTTTTTGGGAAGGCTGTGTAGTATATAGCATTGAATTAAAAACCAAATCGTTTCTTGTGTCACAAACCCAAGAGACTTAATTATAAGCCAAGTATTGTTCATAGCAAACTGAATAAAAAGAATTGACATGTTTTTGAGCTAAAATTTTTCTAGTTCTTTAACTTCATATGTCACTGCTTATTAAACATTCAAGAGCTACTTCCATTTTGAATCTTCACACAACTCGATATTACACGTCGCAACACGTGGGGGCAAACAAGCTTAAAAGTTCAAGTCGTGGGTTTGGAAATACGTTATCCCACTTTTGTTGATTCACTATTTTTAGCCAATAAACATGAAATGAGCATTTACGTAGTTTCAGCTCACTTCCAGGTACAGTGAGAAAAGATTTTGTTTTAGTAAATGCGTTACTTCTGCTCATTTCACTGATTTCATTCATTGCATTTTACTTAACAAAAAATGTACAATAAAGTAAGAAAACTACTACCTACGCATACCTTTTAGATTATATGATATACAAAACGTGACGATGAACTGACGCATGTAGCTCCTGCCAAAAATCTTTCGTTACATTAAATTGCGATGCGAGTGTCTTACCTTTACCTGTTGGACAGCAATATGTGTGTGCCGAAAGGTGTTTATGAATGTAGGCAGCAAATAATGGTTGTACTATCACCGAACGTGATTCTTCCTTTCTCCAGTCGTGGATGGAGCTGAGGTGGAGAAAGCTTTTAAATACTATTATAAGGCCATGCAAAAGCTGTTTAGTTTTCCAGTTGTTTTGTTGACCCTAAAGTGGGAAGGTGAGGGTGAGGTTCTAGCTTAGGAAAGTGAACATCTTGTGACTGTTTCAATTCAGCTCCAACTATTATTGGTCTGAAAAGCCATTGCTTTGTAAAAATACATAAAAATAAAAGTTGAAAATTATAAATTGTTGAAAATACGATTTTGTTTTGAGCTCAAAGCTCGGGTAGGTTTGTCAGCGTTATGATAACATAACTTCATCAAACTCTTCACCTGTTTCCAAACAGTATCGTTGTCCATCTAAATAGATACGGGAGGAAAGCAGTAGTAAATTGTAGTATCTTTGAATCAGTTTTCTAACCAACTTATCAAAAAAAATATTCAATCTCTTCCTGCCGCCTCAAAAACAATTAAACAGCTTTCAGCACACTTGTGTTTCTTCGCTTTACTGGTTTGGATCTCAGTTTTAATCACTTTTGGTATGTTTTCTTGATAACAAAATTACTTGCTTGTGTAATCCTAAAATATCAAGCTTACATTTATCAGCACAATTATAAGTATCTAGATATAAAAATATACGTACATTTTTACTACAAATTTTCATGAATAAATTGACTTCATTATTTATTTTTTTCAAAAAGTTTGATTGATGATTAATCTAATACAAAAAAAATATTGATTTTACATCAGCCTTCCCCAATCATTTGTCAGTTGTTCAATTTTGATGAATATTTAGGAGACAGTACAATGCAACGTGGGTACTTTAGGAAAAATGGTTTGTAAAGTAGTGGAAAATGAGCTTTACTTTCACAAAATAATTTTAATTGTAAATTACAAGGGAACGGGTAGACAACTAATTTCGAAGCTTCAAACTCCAAAGAGCGTTTGTGCTAATTCATTCAAATTTTTAATAAATTCATGGGCTTTGCCTCAGTTATTAAATAGCCGGTAGCAAAAATTAATAATAATAAAAAATGCATACAAAGTGGTCATCAAAACTCGTTTTGCATAGGTAATATTATCGATTAGATGTATTGAATTTGGTGGAGAGAAAGTGCATAAACATACCGACATAACCTGGGTGCAATCATAAAAGCTCCCTTATTACGGCCTCTATACAATCTGATACAATCTGTTCCTGGCGTGTGACTGGAGGCTGAATAATATGGAAAGCCTCATTTCAATCTTTTCCAATATTATACATTCAGCTTGCATAAAAAACAATGTTTTACAACATGTACAACTTAAGTTATGACCTGGATTTCCTTATTATCCATTTTCCCAATCTATAATTTTGCCACCTTAATTGATTCCATAATAAAACAACGAACAAAAAAATTGCACTGCGGCTTCCCCTCTTGGACTTGCATTGTGGGTAGTCTCTAATCTGTAATTAGTGTTAATTATTTTTGGGAGAAAAAATTAACAGAACTAATAATGAAAACGAGATTTCATTTGCTCAGGCTAAACAAAACCAAAACCAAGGAAGCAAAACATTGTACAAATATTACAGTAGCGGCCACATAAAGCTGAAGGCATCCCGTGAGAAAATTAATTCTCCTTTTTCTCCTTCATTTAACCAGATTACTAGAAAGATTACAATTACATGCGATATGGGATGAAAACAGTAGACACTCAAATGATGATGGATAGTACACACAAGCTAAATGTTTAAATCCGTTTTTTTTAAAAAGCCGAAAAAAGTAACGCTGTTGTAGGTACACCACTTTGTGCTTGTAATTAGGGTCATTTTACAACCAAGCAAGGAATAAAATGGTATTAAAAGCTGGAAACAATAAGGTTGTGGCTGTAGGTGGGTGGTGAGTTCTGTGCAGTGAATTGGATTACAATGGCATCTGCACCCTGACTGTGTGTCCTCCCAAAGCAGGAATTTAGTATCTCTTGGTGAAAAGATTCAAGTCTACTAAACTAGCTTACTCTCCTCCTGTCATAATTGACATTGTCGCCTCATGTTTCCCCTGCTCAGACTAGACACAGGATGGATTTTTTACTAAAAAGATGCCGACAATAATGAAATGAAAATGGACTGACTGTCCTTTTCTATAAAAATCGTGACGTGACTGGACTGGACTGACTCTTTCTCACTGTTACATTCATTCACCCTCTCTGAAACACTCTTGGTAGTGCGATATCCATTCTTTCGTTCATTCGTTAGCCTTCTCTTCCTTGTGCACCTTTTCGTGTCTTAAGTTCTCAAAGAAGCATCCCAAAATTGTCAGTTTTTCTTGTCTTCCCATGTCAATTAGTAGCAACAGTACACTCTACACACAATACAGTGTTAGGTTAGGTTGTCTTTCTCAATATTTTTTTTGTCATTTCATAATTTTTAACAATCCTTTTAATCTTGTCCATACGGGATTAGTCACGACCCCTGAAGGGACCAAAGAAAGAGAAAAGAAAAGAGATGATCATCATCATTAGAAAAATGACGACGTCGGGGTTAACCGTGTGGAACGGAAATTATTAGCCGCCTATCATCAACCTTTACCATTAGTATTCATAAATGTAATGTATTAGTTGAGCTTCGTAACGAATAAATACAAAAGGAATGTGACAAGAAGGGTAAAGATTTTTGTGCTTGCTTAACACTCACAGGTGATGTGCTATATGTATGTATATATTACTTTTTTGGGGAGACAAGGCAAAAATATAATGCTCCGTATCATCCTCATCATCATCATTAATGATAATCTTGTATAAGTCATCATTATCTTTGGTAAAAGTAATACCGCCAGCCAAGCTCTCTGAGCCCTGTCTCACAATGTTTCTTGCAAAGAGCACCGCACCGCCAGAACTGTATTTTCTTACATAATCTCTAGTAAAAAGTGAATCCTTCCTTTTTTGTTGGAAAGATTATGGTAAAAAATATGGGGGATATTCATAAGCAAATGAAAAGAGGTAAAGAAAAGAGACCGCCGCAGTGGAATGGTGCTAATACACTGTAATCTTTGTAGTATCATTTAAATGGGATGACTCAGGTGGAAATCATTACACGGAAGCATTATTGTAATGAAATATCATATTATTTTCTTTAAAGCTATATTGCATTGGTGTGAACTAATTTATAGTTGGTGTGGATATGGCTACATTTCCACAGTTGAAAATAAAAGACGGAAATGCATTAGTGAATTATAAATTTCACTTGTCTTTTTCTTACTTTTTAGGAATGTTGATGGGAAGGATAACCTGCTACTCATTTTTTCCTCCAACTGCTGCTCTCTACAAAGTTGTAGCTTTCCTGGCTCTACTTTCTCTGCTTCCGAGTCCACCCTCCACAACCACAGCCAACTTGGTTAAAGAAGCTGAACTGCAGAAAATGTTCAAGCTCAGGTAAATATGAAAGGGTGAAAGCTTGCTTGTGTTGTGTTCCACCCTGTTTACAAACCTGTCTTTCTCCATTTCCCATTTTGTGAGTGGGTTGACTTAACTCGACCAAGAGAAACATGAAGACGTTTACGTGTGTAATTGTTTGTGAGAGAGTACACCATGAACAAGAAGAATTGCTCATGGCAATACTCGCTCGTGTGCGTCGTGGTCACCTTTTGGCTCTGTAAATATCACAAGCTGTCTCTTAATGACTGTGTGTTTGCCCCGAAAAATAAAATTTGTAGTAGTAATAACTCTTTTTATATGTACCTAATAAGCTGGTAAGTTTCTTTGAAACATTAACACTGTCATTTCCCCCATTTTATTCTCTCCTTTGGGAATCCTTTTATCTTTAGACTCAAGCAAATCCTTTTCTATTCTCAGTGAAACGAGGTACATGGTGGTACAAGAAGATTGTAATGTAGCCCCATGGCATGGCACGGTGTTCCTTGAAACTCACAGAAATTGCATTATTAGCTGTGCACCCACGTAGTCTCTTCCTCCATTAAATTACTTGATCCGAGAACTAACCCACCAACCGTAGAAAACTGTGACCTTTTCCCTTCTTTTTGCTTCCTTCTTCAATTCAAAGCTCAAACTTTGCAAGGAAGTCTTCTTGAATCCACCTAAATAATAGCAGAAGATTAGCTTTCAATATTTCTCTTTTTTTGAAACCTCATTTTATTTTTAATCTTTTAAATTAGGCGAATAAATATACAATGTATGTATGTATGTATGTATACATTTTATTACTGGCTTACCAAACATTTATTTATTTAGGAATGAAAATCAGTGGAAATCCCTGTGGCACCAGGAGAAGCACGTACGATGTCGAGATCAACTTTTAACTCACATGGACTGGGCATGTCAAAAGGATATTTATCGACTGGAAAAGAGATTTCGACATCCGGATCAGGAAACTGAGGATGATCCCACAGGGATATTTATCACCAAGTCACTCGCTGATACTCTCATCAAACCGTGGAGTGGTAATGCAAGGTAACCATTGACGTCCATCTATAACTTATACCAAACATAATTTTCTTCATTACATTCCCCATTACAATATCATGTAAATAAATTGACATAAGAGCACTAAAAGTAATAAAGTCTCTATTTTTCTTACTCGTAGGCGTAAACGGGAGGATAAATCAATTACGGATGAATGCTGCTCTGTTGCTGGATGCTCTTGGGAGGAATATGCGGAATATTGTCCTGCCCACCGCCGTCATCAAAGTCGTCGTCGAAAGTAAGAAAATGATATGAAGTAGAGAACATGGAGATGGAGGAAACTAACTACATCGCAAAAACATTTGTCGTTTTACCCTATCAACTCATAGAAAGAAACCAAACCATAAATAAAAATGCTAATATTTGGAAAGAGTGAAATCAAGAACGTAATAATCCTTTATTTATCAAAATTCATGTAATCATCCATAGTACTTTAGTGGTGATGTAATTTTTAGAAATTATTAAATTTATTATTATCATTAGTTTACTATATGGATACACACCATATCTTACAATGTCATTATTTGATGTAAAAATGATTGCGGAAATTGCAAGAATAAAACAATTCTATCTCTGTTTCTATACACGTTCGAGTTTTCAAGAAGAAATGGTGCATTGTTTTTACTTTACATTGGGCTTGGCCTCGAATACGCAAAGTATGAGGCGAAGATGTCGCAACAGAATGCGAACATACCGTCTGTGATGGTACGATATGCTGGCTTCACAAACCGGAAGTTTAGGATATGGAATATGGGCCAGATCATCAACTCGGTGTAAAATAAGCTGAGGGATTTATCAAATACCTCCTGGAACATAGTTTCCCTGCTGAAATCCCAATTTTCAACTGTCAGAGTAAAGAAAAATACAAAAACCTCTGCGGGCATTGAGTACACAGTCCCAACCATCATCTGTCATACAAAAACAAAGAAATACAGTTAGAAATTGTCACATATTGAAACGTTTTTTTATGAACATTTATTGAAAATCATTTCCACTAACTTTTACAAACGCCCTTCTGTTGCTATCTCCTGGAATCAAATACTCCACTATCTTGTAGTCCAAATGGCATACCGTCCCCACTGAGATTCCGGTAAGAGTCATTTTCCAGCTTCGATTCATGTCATAACTGTATCCGTTCTTGAGCTTCTCAAATGTTTGCTCAACAATGTCACTGGCAAAGCAAACGATGCAATAAAATAAGATATCCGTTACGTAATAGAAGCCGGGGTAGTTTGACAATGTCTCGTAGAGATACTTATGCAGCCGAACAATTCTCTGCATTGGTGGAAGTGATATGACCTTTCTGTAGCCGGCATTCAATGAGTAACTCACTAGCAAGCCTCCAAAACAAATGTATTTTATGGTTGTTAGAATCATTGTAGCAACCGCTGCCTGAGGATTCGCCATCACAATCTGTGAAATAAAAAAACCAAACAAAGTTTTAATGGTAATGCTTGATTTGAATAAGGAATTAATTCCTTCAATTGATTAAGTGTTTATTGCTAATGTTAATGATGAACTGGACGTACCAAGTGATCAGAAAAGATCGTGATAATAACGTTGAAAGGAACACTGGCCGTATAGTAGCTGGAGCACGCTGGTCTCTCAATCCGTCCTGTCAAAAAATATATAATATTCTAGTATTAGTTTAAGAGGTTTCAGTTATTTCAAAGATAGACGAAAAAAATCTTGTCGAAGGAACCAAGGTTCTTGGACAATGGACATTAAGTAAACAAATTGAATTTAATTGAAAAACAAAGCAAATTTGTTATTGTTTTATTTTTTTACATAGTGAGAACAATCGCAGCAAATAAGTAAAAATTTCAACATATAGAAATATGAATGGGCAATAAATTATGAAAGTTGCGGCTATTAAGTTGATTTGACGTAGTAAGTAATAATCTTCAATGTCATTTGAATAAAATACTTCACTATTTTGCGAATGAAAATGACGTAATTCAGATACCTAACGAAGTAATGATAAAGTACATATATTCCATGAGCAACATTGTCCAGTGCCTCCGAATTAATGCATATGGTTTTTATCATAAAATGCAAAGTCTCTGTCATCATAATGAAAGCCTTCTTCTTGACATATGTCGGCAAATGCTTAAATCATAGTCATTAATTTATTATTCATTTTCGAGTAATTTTCCACCTGATTAACTTCCCACCTGATATATTATGTCGGTGCATGCATGTATGATCTGCTTTACTTATCGCTCCTCTCCGCCCTCCTTTTTTAGTTTATTGTCCGTGAGAATCATACAGGTTTTTGATTGCCATTCATTTCATTTCATTTCCCAACAACGATTGAAATTATGAGCTGGTGTGTAGGTGGTAATGGTACTAACTAAGCATCTGTTCTATTTTGGTAGATTTAGATCGATAGGAAAAACTGATAAGAATGAAGCTAAGCTCGTAACGCCCGAGGAGGAGGAAGTGAGTAAAAATGGGAAACGATTGACTGAACTGTGAAGGGATGATGAAGACAACGGAATAGTAACTGACCTAGAAATGTTTATAGCTAAATATAGGTATAAGTAGGGAAGGGAATCAAGTCCCATGGGAAACAAGTAATATGAGAGGGTTGCACTATAAAAGCTTGCCACTTGTTACGGAATTTCCAATCCAATCCAGACCAGATAATATAATATAATATGTACATGTGTTCGTTCATTCATTCACTCATTCATTTCATACATATATTCATGTATATATTCTTTATTCATTTCATTCCATCACTCAAAACTTTGGGACCACAACCGCAGGCTTGTATTATGCAAGTACATAAGCATAAATGACTAACTGCATGTTCGTTCACGGTGTTGTGCCTGGGAACAAGGAAACGGCACTGTGCCCACATCTTTCATGCCAGCATAATGATAACGTTTGCTCTTTTGTGGGACTGGGAAAAGTAATAAGGCTACTGAGGCAACAGTATGTCCTCATCTCATCTTCATTCTTGGTAACTTGATAGGAGCAGGGCTCAGCAGCACAGGCTAGGCACACATGCATATATGAACCAGCAGTTTTTTAAAAATGTGAATGAACATGATATTATGGTGATACGCATCTGCTTTTTCGAGTTTAGGGGAGAAAACCGGAAGTGCAACTGGTTGTTCACTTCTCCTTTTTTTTAAATGAACTTCTACTACTGCTGCTGCTTATCTCCTTTGGGATAGGCCATGGGGGGAAATCAAGCAGGCTGGTTCTGGTTTGGTTGGAATTTAAACAAGGAATAGAGATAATGCTGGTTGCTGGTACACTGCTAATATTAAGTTGATGCAAGGTGATGGAATGTATGTGTGCGTGCATGCGTGGGAATTAATTGGTTCTGCACATATACATGATATAAACAGAAAAACGAAATGATTAAACTTTTTCCAGGTGAAAATTTAAAAATTGAACTAAATTGTCGTTTACATTTGGTGTGTGCAGGCCTTTTTGATTAAAATTCACTTAGGTGTTCAATTAAGTAAACGAGAGCATGCAAGTAACTTCAAGTTCATTTTATCATCAGAGAACATGCATTGTAAGAAGGCAGAAAACGTATACACTTACTTGCTTTTAAAAAGAAGTCCTTTTGAAGGTTGAATCGACTTGTGAGACTCCACAACCAATTTTATGAATGAATGAAACAACGACCGGAAATCATTTCCATCCCTTTCTCATCATCCCTCCTCTCGTACTCTCCATCTTACGTTGATTTTCCTGTCTCTTTTTTTGTCTCACACTTCATGTATCACCACACCTTAGTTCCCTTATCATCAGGCTGATCATCATCACATCAATATCACCCAAAACTGATCTTAGGCTGGGCATCTTTGTCACGTCTGTTTGCAAGTAATTTAAGGTAGGTAGGTAGATTCCCTCACCAATGTTCTGTCTGGACAACAATGAAATAAAGCTAAAGTTTCAGTAGTATTTACCCAAGGTATCATTTTCATTGTTCTCCTCCATCCTACCTTCATTCAATCCAGACTAAAACAGGGAAAACTGATCTGGAGTGTTACATGATATGGCGAGAGATTCAAGATCTCCGTTTCTAGACATGCATAAATACGCCAGCAGCCAACATCACATCCCATCACATCTTCATCCCATTTCCCTTTCCGGTCTTTTTCCTTCACAATGTATCATCATCACAGATGGCAACAGACTTTAGGCTGATGTTCATGTGTGTGTGCAACTGAATCTCTGTCTGTGGTTAGCTCAGCCTTTTCCTATCGTGATGTGATGTGATATGATGATATTACGTTCCTTGCTCGTACTCAAGAAAAGCAAAGGATACTTTACGTATTCTCAAGATCACGATTTTTTTCCTTATCTTTTTTTCTTCTAGGTAGATGTGTGGATATGGTTACCCACACATCATTTTCCCGCCTTCCTGAACATCTTATCATCTTGGAGGACTAGGTTAGACCCTTGGTCTCCTCTACATCTGTTCCTCAGGAGGTTCGTTTCCTCTCCGCATCTGATCTGATCCACTTTTTTTAAACCTCATCCACTCCACATCACATCAACTCAGCCAAACGGCTTACTGATTGCCCAATATATAGTTTTTTACGAGTTTGAGTAAAATACATAATCACATCCGACCCAATTGGAAGGTCACGTCACATCTTGCAGATGACTTTGAGATTTGAGACTTTTCGACTTCCTCGCGCCCCTTTCTTTCAACTCACTACTCACCTTTATCATATCTTATTCGTTAATGATGCTCGTATTGTTTCATTTCTAAAAATGGCTACTTCCAGTAGCCGATACTGAGTCCGGATGAGCAAGGACGAGGCAAATGTTTGCATGGGTACAAAAAGGGTAACAATGGAGAAGATGAGATGAGGCTAATTGTTTTCTTTCCTTATCTCCATGGGCTCAGGTAAGGTGCACACTCATCCTCATAAAAGAAACATTGGGATTGTCAGAAAATAAGATGAACAAGAAGGTTTCGTAGCTCATCATCATTATCATCATCCTCAGAAAAATGAAAACTGATAGATTGAATCATTGAAAGAAACCAAACTTATTTTTACCTTCCACCTTTTCTAGCTACGTGCATGCATACATAACAGCAGCAGCTGTCTACTTTTTTGCTACTGTGTACTTGCCACTAAGCCTTTTTTTTTTTTGGAGAAGTTGCATTGCATCTGCATCACAGTTTTTGGTGATGGGGTGTCGTCGTCTTGTGTTCCCTTTCCTTGGGATTTTGTTCAACAATTGGAGAAAAAAAACTGTTTTATTTTGTTTGCCCCCATTACTTCATCACGTACGCGGTGTGGAGCTTGCTCTTATTACCAGGAGAAAATGGAACTGTGTCGTAGTAGTAGAGAGATTGTAAGTGGGTTCGAGGAAACAACAGATTCTCTCAGAACACAATATGCTGGCTCCTGTTGTTTGATAATAATGATTTTCATCATTGGCTTCCCGTCTTTTTCATAAAAATCCCTGAAGTCAAACAACAGCTCCTCGTCCTCCTGATTATCCTGCTCACCCTTATCACGTTCGTCTTGACTTTGTTTCTTTGCAGGACATGGGAGAACAGAAGGGAATAAAAACAACAGATTGATACTGAGAGTTAGCTTTTTTTAAATGGGAAACTGAACCTAATTTTTTTTAAAGTTTCTGTTTTTGAGTCCAAACAACTTACCTTTAAGCCTTTAAAACTGTGGCTGTTGCCACATTTTCTACTTGCAAGTTTACGGATCAGAATCGGAGATTTGCATAATCTGTAAATATACAAACGATAATTAATTACAGATGAATTTCTATTAACTTGTTTTTTTTTGGGAAATAATAAATAAGGCTTACATATTACTTGTGCAAATGCAATACAGTAGCAACCTCGGCACGCGGCTTTCAATGAGGCTTGCTCGTTGTGTCCTTTGACACAAAGGGTTTGAGAAAGTTGTTCCTTAAAATTTAGTATTGGTTCCTCCCTTCGTATATCAGTAGCGTATTTTGGTTACTCATTTCATTAGCTTTTGTATCCATTTCTCATCCATTTTTGAGCGGGTAAAAACTGAAGAAAGAATAATAATCGATTAAAATCTCATAAGCTCATCTTTCATAATGGCATTGTGTTGGAGTCCTTGAGCTGACTTGGCTTTGGCTACTGTTGTTCCCATCTCATCTTACCTGAATAAATCTTTCTGCCCTAAAACAAAAGAAGAAAAGGGGATAATGATAATATGGTTTCGAAATAACAAAAAAAAGTTTGAGGCTGATGATGGTTGAAAACTCATTAGAAATGTTTTTCTAATTCGTTTTAAAGTATCGTTGCTTGCAGCTCCAGAAATAAAACTTGAGCAACGTAATACTTAGATGATTAGCTGAGTATAGTAATCTGGTAGCTGGTTGGGGTCATCTTTCTCTCCAGAGCTCTGGATAATCGTCATCATCATCCTCATTATCACTGTGTGTGTACATATATTACTTTTTTATGTATTTTCTATTGTGTACCATTACCCCAGCCCACTCCATCAAAGGATGAACCAGAATCTGAGAGGACTGTGATGATGAGAAACAAAATTAGATTTTCGTTTCTAGTAATTTATGAGCTCAGTTGGATATTATCCTTTTCTGGAAAAAAAACTCTCGAATACGAACAGCATCTCTATGTATGTATGTACCTCTTGAAAAATAGATGTGAGTGTGTGTCTGTGGGGATAATAATGATCTCGATAGATTGCTACTGTATTTTGAGCCAACAGCCTTACTCATAAAATATGGGATATATATTCACAGATGATCATCATAAGATTGTATGATGCAAGTAACTTTTAAAAAAAATAGTCCAATCCAATAAGTACATGGATTCGGTTCAGATGATGATGATGAATAATAATAAACATTTCCCCCTCAGCCATGATATATAAGCTGGGAGGAGGTTTCTGGGAGGAAAGTCATGATTTATTGCATCAAATCATAAATTATGCTACCAATTATTAAAATCATATGAATTGCAGTGGTCCTGGCTCAGGCTTCTTATTTTTCCCAGAAGAGTGTTTTGTTCTTTGGCTTTGAAATATGAATATGATGATGATGAAGAAGTTCTCATTTACGAATTAATTGTCATGTGCATACAATCTATAAAAAAATGTTGACTTTGGTTTGTTTGCAGGCTGACCATTTCATTAAGTTGACGATGATGATGGGATCCAGGGGGTAATCTAGGATAGTAGGATAGGAAACGAGTTGTGAGTAGAACTAACGGTTTTGCGTACATGCGTCATGATCGTCATCATCATCAACATCAACAACAGCAATTTGATCTGGACCTGATACTAATAATAAAAGAAATTGGGTCTCGCTCATGTCATGACACTGATTAATACTCTTTAAATGCAAGCTGGGCTAAGATGAGTAGATATTATGTGTTTTATATAAGTAGTGCCTCAGGAGGATCGTCAAGTGTGGTACAATGCGTCACTTTCTTGTGTCTGTTTGGATGGAATCACCCAACACACCACCCAAAATACACAATGGATCAAGAAATAATGACGGCATTTGTTCTTCCAAATGTCTTACGTTACAGCTTCTGTTATTTTTATTTGGCTTTTTGTTTTGATCCCACTTTTTTTTATATTATATTAGGGAAACGCGTAGTGTGGTCTTTCTTTCAAAATGGGAGATTTAAAATCCCCAAAAAAATACAAAATAATAACTCTACCTGTGTTTACTAATAATTGTATTTTTTAACTTGTTTACGATCAAAAATGTAATTTTTTTCATTCAGTTTCATTTTCTTTTCGTGTTACATGATTTTACAGAAGCAGCTTAAAGGGTATTACAATCAACAAAGCATTTTGAAAGAAAAATATTCCGATTCCAAACGCTTTGTAGAGGGAAGGAATAATAATTTCGATCGTATTGCATTACTATCACTATCGTTAAAGGCTACTACTGACGTTGAGGCGACTACTACATCAAGAGAGAGAGAGTGAAGGGGCAGTTTCCTTGTAACTCTTTTTGTTATTATTTGCTTGATTCATTTAATGTTTTTTGTTGTTCTTGTTCTCCAGCAAGATATAATATGTACACAACATCATCACATCCAGCAACATCTTCTGGACTGGAGAGATGTGGGGTAGCACAGTAGCTGGAATTACATTATGTTATAATAAATGAGATGAGCAAAGGAAAAAAAGTGAGTAAGCAAAAGACAAGACCGTCACTCATGCACACTCGTTGACTTGAAGGGAAAAAAACTCTTTGACTTAATCTTTCTACTACCATTATACTACCACCAAGAAAATGGACAGTGAATTGAATGTATGCACGAAACAGAAGGAGAGTTAGTTACAATCTCACATGCCTAGCTTCCAACAGTTGTGTCCAAAACCAAATCTTGTACCTAAAATACAACGCAGCATTCTCATCTCTTCTGCTTACTCAATACCAAAACGCGTATCACGGTAGCCGCCGGAGGAATAACAATTTTTTTAACTCTCTCGTTTCTCTCTCTCGCTTCCTATCTTTCTTTGAACATGGGAGAAAAAACTGATTAGAAAAAGAAGTTGATGGAGATGAAGAGTAAATTACACAAGATGAAAAGTACAATCCCATCCCAGGCACGAATTATCCGTGTACCTGAAACGTATTATATTATAAGGGCTCATTCCTTCACAGAGCATCTCACAAATTTTCCACGTCGTAAAAAGAAAGTTATTTTATATTATAATATTTAAGTAACTCTTCCATATCTACAGAGAGTAAAAAACACCACGCCACCATCAAAGCTACAACGTCCATTCTTTAAGGATCCATTATGCATGCAAAAGAGCCGGATTGGTTTGGTTTGGATGTATTTACAAGGCCCAAGAAAATTGTATTGTTATTTTAATGTAATGTACATGTTGGAATAATGGATAGAAGAAAGACGACGAATGAGTATATTTTTTTTAAAAGATGTTTTTCTTCTTCCTTCCAAGATGGATTATGGTATACCAATACCAATATCAACAGCTAAAGAGTGAGAGTAGATCCCATCGTTTTTTGAAGAAGACAAGAGAATAAACGGACATAAAAATACGATACAACTGACTCTATGCTGCTACCGGGCTTCACACAATCACCCTTTTTTTTACCAAATGATGGTGATGATGATGATGATGAATATGTGATGCCTTCTTGTTCCAACAACAAAATCTATAGATACATGCAGACATACACAAAATTAACTAAAAGCTTGAGAGAGAGACGGAGAGACGAGTTGAAGATGAAAAACAAACCGTGAGTGCTTGGACGAAGCAAATAAATATTGAAATGACGTGTTCATTGTTGCATAAATGATGGCTAAAGCCATGATCATGATGATGTCCATCCTCCTTTTCCCTTCGCTTTTTCTTTCTCCTATTCTCATCTCATGTGAAATAGAAACACCTGCACTCTTCAAAGCTCTCCACATAAGTAATATAAATATATCCCTTTTTCCGACAATAATTATATTTTTATATGCATTTTTAAAACGAAGGATGAACCTCATCAGCACATGATTTTATGGGCAATTATACTTAATCTATTATTGCGTTGCATGTGAACGTGATTTTTTATGTACTTTCAGTTTTTCGCCAAGAAGTGCAAATGTCATCGGTAAACGATTCCTGATCAGCATGTGTGCAAATATAAAAAAAAGTTATGGATTTTTGGGCAGTCTCTCATTTTTGAACACCTGCGTTGTTGCATGCATGCATCTGCATCATATATTTTCTGACCATGTGGTGTGTAGTAAAACTACAGGAGAGCAGTTTATGTGCGGAGGGCAGGGTAGAAACTATGCCATTAAATATGGTTTTAATCCCATCCACCAAACCAAAACGTTTGGTCAACGACAAAGAGCTAGTTAGAGAGAACGGGTTGGTAGTGGTAATGAGTTTAAAGTCATGCGTGTCGGGATGAGAAGATATTAGAAAATTAAAAATAAATTAGTAGCCAAAGATTTGAATTGGGTAGTAAAAATAAAACTTTATTTTTTCACCTTGAAAATCCCATTGTACGTTTGGTTGACACGGCTGATGGAATTTTTTTTTATGGGGGAGAATCCCATTTCTTTTCTTTGTCAGATCAATAATCATCATTCATTGACGTAGAATTTTACCGGCTTCTTTTTAATGCAAACTTTGCATTGACACCAACAACTGCCTGTATGACCAAGGTCAAGAACAGTCCATTCCTTTCCTTTCTTCCTTGGTGGGACTTTGGCATCAAAAAAGAAAAGTTTTTTATCTTGGGATGACTTTTTTGATCGACCACTAAATTTTGTGTCGTTGAAGACAATCTCGTCCTCCGGAATCGGAGTCCCGTGATAAATAACTGCTAGAGGTACTTGCACGAGGGCCCTGGTCGGCAGGCTGTTCTTTTGTTTCATGTGGCGAAACTTGTCCATTTCGGTTTTCGCACGTAGGAAATTCATCTATAATTCAATTTCCATAAAAACAGTGGGTCATCAACTAATAAGTACCACTTAAGTCAGTCTGCTAAACTGAAAAAAACAACTTATTGAGGTGTCAAAATTACCTTGCTTTCAACTTTTTATGACACAAAAGCACTGAACCGTCACTGGTATTATTAGCTTCTTCTCCTTAAAAAAACTTGAAAAAATAATATTTTTGAGTTGAGTTTTGGATCAAAACAACTACCCCGACATGACTCAGATACACATCACAGAGTTATTTACAATATTTTTTTAAAAATAGGAATCATTTGTAACTTACAATTGTTAATTAACGAGCCACAATAATTAGTCTCTATAAAATCAATCTTGCCAATGTTCATATATATACATATATGCACAATGTTGTAGATGACTTATTGTCTTGATGTCAAGAATGAGTCAATGAGAATGCGTTGGTATAAACTTAAAAATGGTGCGACTTAAGAAATAAAAAAATCAGCTACATACTGTATAGCAAATAATATATTAGGCATGTTTATATATATAATATACACTATGTTTGCATTATAAGTAATAAGTTTATCATGGGAAGGCATTCATGCCGTTTATTCCATTAGCCCATAAAATGTAAAACAATATTGTCACCATTATCATCATCATCATCATCAATATAATACAAAATAGGAGCATATTACTTCATATACGAGATACCTCTTCACAAAAGCACGTTCGATTTTAGCTACAAGCTCAACCCAGTAACTGTACTGTATTGAGACTGGAAATGAAATGAACTGGTGGAGGGTAAAGGGAGAAACTCTGAGCTCCTGCTTTGCAATTTGCACTTTTGAACCCATTAAAAAAGTTGCCTAATCTAAAAAAAAAAGCATGTGGTGGTATAACACAGGAGTATGCATGATTTTATTGTGTAGTTTATTCTTGAGATTTTTAGTCCTCACAAAAACTATATTTGATGAACTAAAAAGATGTGAGGATTGTATGGATAAGGGTAGTACCATGTTATTTTTTATGTAGCCATGTCTTGGGTCTTGGTCATACAATAGATTTATCAGATCATTTGGCTGTATTTTGTTTATTAGTTTCATGAAACGCTTTTTGTATTGCGTCACGATCTTCCTTCTCGTCATCATCATTGTCGCTTCGTGATAGATAAAAATGAGAGCTGACAAAAGAAAAGATCGTTTGTCGTTTTCTCGGATGCCCACATCAAAAAATGTACAATAATAGTAAATAATTCGGCTCCAGCAACCTAAAGCCAAGTCAAGTCCACTCGGATATCCAGCCAGATAGATGCATAAGCACAGCAGCACCCCGTTAATTTTCTGTTGGTCGTGCTGTGATAAGAAGATGTGGATGTGATCATTTTGATCCACTATTGTATTAAAAAGGAGCCCACGTTCATCATGTGGGATGCAATATGCAGTGAATTGGGTAGTAGCAACGGTATTTTATGAAGGATTTAAGATTGCCTTGACTTGGCGATCAACAGCGACCACCATACCAGCCCAGCCAGCATCATCACATCATTATCGTTAAACCAAGCTTTTCACTAGTATCCAATTTGATTATACGATGGAGGGCAATTTGTCGTGACAGTGTGGCTATTATGTCCGCAATTGCTCCTTCCTAGCTTTCCTCCTCTGACTCTCTCATTCTCATCCGATGCAATAAAGCTGTCTAGAGGAAACAAGTACATTAAATACTCGCCTTCCTCTTGTTTGTATTAGCCGTGACATACAATATCCCTTGGGATTAACTTCTTAACATTAACCTAAAACTAATGTTTTCTTATGTACATAATCTGCCTTGTTGTAAACAAAAAGAGCTGACGCTTTTCCTTTTCGTCATGCATTCTCATGCTCAATACTAATACCAATTGGAGTTGTATTTACAAACTTTATGATTTAATAGCTGCTCATGATAATGAGTTGGTTGTTACGAAGAAAAAGTTGTGAAATTGTCGCTTCATGAAGAATTATAATAATTTTTATTTATTTTATTGAAGATTCAAAAAAAGTGTACAAGTTTATATTTCAGATTGCTGTTTTTTTACGTTTCATCCAAAACGGCTTTAAGCTCATGTTCCAAATCATGATATGAAATTCGAGCATCTTCCAACTCATCCTTGAGTCGATCTATATTTGCCCTGAGTAGGTAGTTCCCTTTTCTCAGCACATTCAAAACATTTTCTCGTCGTTTTGATCGTTTTCCATATAGTGCGAGCCTTTCATCAAATGCTGACTTTTCATCATCCTCTTCTGAAGATTCCTCATCATCAGAATCAGATTCAGACTCTTCCTCTTCAGATTCTTCCTCCTCATCAGTCTCTTCCTCGGGTTTCTCCTCATGTGTTTCACCACCTCCCCCTTCTGCATCCTCCTCTTCATCTTCATCTAGCAGCTCTTTCTCCACATCTTTTAACATTTTTGCCATTTTGTCTACCTCCTTTTGCAACTTTTTATGAGCCTTGCTGGCATCCTTCAACTCGGCTTCAAGTTGCTTCTGCAGACCTTTCAGGTTACGCCTCTCCGTTCGGCTGGAGTTCTGCTTATCTTTGATACTTTTTAGCTTGTTTTCCCATAAAATTAGCTCTCTCTCTTGTTTCTTTTTCTGGACTGTGTTTTCATCCACCCCCATATCAGAGGAGTCTTCCTCTTCACTTTCAGAAGCTTCTTCGGAAGCAGTGGACTTTTGCCTGGAATAATTTTGCTCTATAACTTGCTCCTCAGTTTGGGTTGTGCGTTCTGCAGTTTGAACAATAGGACGGATAGGTCTGTCCCCTCTTGTTTGGGATTCCAAGACTTCCACTAATGATTCCAAAGATTTCCTTTGTCTCTCTGAGTCTTCAAAATTGGTTTGAGTTACGGAGAGCTTGGCCATAGCATCCTTGTACTTGGCTTCCATTTCATCTGATTGTTGCTTGGCGTGTTGAACTGCTTCTTTTAAAGACACTATTTCTTCCTCAAGCTCATTTACCTCCGCTAAATCTTCCTCAGTTGGGCCATCCTGTTTTGCAACTGAAGAAAGAGAAGCGTCTTTTGCCAATCCGGATTTTGACTTTTTTAGTCCTACACTTGAGGAGGATTTCCAAAGATTGGAGCCAGACTTTCGGAGGAGTTTGAAGGTTTTTGAGTCACTCTTGGCCAGCATGGAAACTTCATCTTCTGGAATTATTCCTAGTTTGGCTTTGAGTCCCTCGATTTCTGCTTCCATTGCAATTATCTGGCATTTCTGGTCTCGGGTTCGTTTCTCAAGGTTGTGCTTGGATTCCACTTCCGATTGCAACAATTGCTTTGCTGATTGAAGCTCGTCTCGAAGTACGTCAATGTCAAAGTAAATCAATTCCTCAACAGCCTCCAGCAGAGGTTGGCTGGGAGTTCCACCCAATTCAGGATCCGTCACACTACTCTGACGCCGCACACGAAGACCTGCAATAGGTTAACACCGAAAATTTTTATGAAGAAATTCATTAAAATTAAATCGAGGATTAGATTTAGTTAACATAATAGTTTATTAATTTGTTCTGGGTGAAATGAACCTGATAAGTTAGGTCTGCTCCTGTCGTCACAATGAACTTTCTTTAGTTTGACACCTTGCGTAATCTCATTCAATATGCGATTGTGCAAAGCATCCTTTTTAGAAGCTGGCTTGGCTTCTGACTCGTATACAAACTGTGAGTTCATAGAAAAATACATTTCAATCAAGAAGTAGGGTACAGAATGATTTCAATACTTCAAAAAAAATGCGTATATGATTTATACCTTTCCCCTAGACTTCAATCTTGACAGCATGGGCTTGGATCTGTCATCGCATTTCACGCGGTTGAGTGCCCTTCCCTTCTCAATTTCCTTCATCATACTGCCCCAATCTGGTCTTTTTCTCGAGGATTTCCGCAACACTTCAATCTTAGCTTGCTTTCCTGTGATCCCTGCAACCACCACAAATGAATCCTTTAAAACCTACACAACATATAATTAATGGACTTGGCAATTGCTAATATTTCTATTACCTCCTGCTGGAGGAGGTGGTGGGGGTGGACCACCTGGCGGTGGGGGAGGTGCGGGCGGAGCCGACTGCGGCATTTTCTTTGTGTCCACCACTTGTTCTTGTGGAGTAACAATCTTCACTTTATTCTCTGTCTTGATCACTGGAGGATCATTACTGACGGGCCGCTGAATAGGTATCGTTGTTCTCAACACCGGCTTAGTAACAGGTTCCGTTGACTGTTGAATGAGAATCGGGATAGGGATAACTTTACTAGGTGCTATAGATTTTTTCAAAGGAATGGGATTGCTTGGTGGTTGATTCGGGTTTTCAAAGGACTGGGGTAATTGAGTTTGAGGTTGTGGGGATGAATCCGGCTTTTTTACAGACTTCAAATTGATCTGCAACTTTGATGTTTTCGTTTGCTCTGGTTGTTGCTGTTGAATTTGTATTGGAATTTGCTGTGGCTGTGCCTGTTGTACTGCAAGTGGTGTTGTTGTGGGATTACTGCTATTGACTGCCCCAGTTCTGACACCCCTTCGCCATGGCGCATCACTTGCCTTTAGATCAGTATTAGGCAATTAAATAAAAATCATATCACATTATGAATTAAAAATTCCAGAAAAAGGGGAACAGGACGGTGTTAGAGCTGAAAGTATATAAACGTCATTGTTGCAATCTTGCTGTCACAAATTACACGCAACAGGTTTCAGTTCCAACAGGAATACAGAAATGTTCGGTCTGGTGTGTCGTTTTTCTGTAGACAAAAAATTCTCTTAAAATAGCAATGTGGAGCTATATTTTTAGATAAAAAAGGGAAAATATTAGGTGGGTAATGAATCAATGGTTGAATGAATTAGGTTTCAACATAAAACAAAGGCTACATATATTATTATTAATATAGAAAAAAATAGTAGACCAGCGAACAATTCTATTTAAAAAAAGAAAGAATTAGTAACAAAGTGCGAGGCACTCCACAACATACAAAACGTGTACAAGCTGCTTAACATATATGCCAACTAAGGATAAAAGTAAACTTGCAAGAATTATGATTAGATCAAATTCAAATCAATTTTCGGTACTTGTTGATTATTAGGCTGAGATCCCCTCGCCCAAGGTGGTTTATTTTGTGGAGCCGGCGAATTGGAAAAGTTTGGCGGAATTAGTGGCATGATTGTGATTTCTTCTATTGTGTTAAATAACTGAGCGACAGCAAGAAATTAAATGCTTGTAGTATTTTTTATGTAGCTACTGCGTAATAACAGAAAAACTTGAGTTCAGCTCTCTGAGTATAAACTATCGGAGTATTATCTATGTCAATCTGTTACAACCGCACAACTTGGAAGCTGAAAGAATAGAGAGAAAGATGAAAATTATTATCAATTATATTCTATTTTGCTATAAAGATTTATAATAGAATGAAAAAGGAAAAATAGTTTATAGTTATCTTCTACAAAAATAAAAAAAACCCAATTTATTAAAAATTCTTGCATGTTATATTTATTACGAATTACCACCACATTGCACCGTTTCACATGCTATTTTTAGCCACTACTAGATATTTAAGTGCTGAATAAAAAATGGAAGCAAATTTTCGAAAAATCACCTTTAATCAATTATTTATTTGAGTTGCTGGAATATATAGAAAAGCAAAGAGTCTGGAGTAACGGTTTCCACAAAGCTGACTGACTGACGTGCAACCAAAATAAACGTATGTATCAGCATGGCATCATGCTCGCATTTCCACCAAAAAGTACAAGTAAAACTCGTCCTAGTTTTACGAAGGACACCGACACCAACGACTGCACTTTCCGTGCTTTTGTACTTCTTGCAGGGAGAGTAGATCACGATTTATATGTAATACGGACACTATCTTTCCTGAATGAGTTGCGTCAATTGAGACGTAAAAAGCGGAAGGAGAATGAAAGTAAGAAAGATCTTTGGGTTGGGTTGGGTTGGTTGGAAGTGCGGTGTGATGCTCAATACAATGGAAATCAAAAAGTGTGTGATGTAAATTGCAAAGTAAATATACAAAAGAGAACATCATCTTATCACATCCCATCACCCCACTACACCGACACTGTCAGTCATGATATGCATGATGGACCAGTACACAGTCACCGTCTATAATGGAGTAGTTAACTTGTCTTGGTGATTTTTTTTTGTTGGCAGGAGCCATTGCTATTTTAGTCTCGGATTTTTTTCCTTGCAAAACTGTAAATTTACTCCACAAATGCAGCTTCTGTATCACACCGTCGATAGTGATTCTCTTGTTTTCCTCAGATTTTTTTCGGACCGGTTGCATTTGTTGTTAGAAAGGTTGCGTCAAGTCAATATATTTATGTAGGTTGCGCCAACATGTGGATTGGAGAGAAGCTTGGGGCACATGTCTAACTTTCAATTATACGTTTATAAATGTAAACCACTATTCCGTCCTTGTTTCAAGATGTAATTTCTATTTTAAAACAATGAGATTAATTGGATGCAATGCGAGACTGAACAGCGTGCTTTGCTTACCTAATTCCTCTCGATAAAATTGAAAATGAAAGGGAACGAGAAAGCGTGGAGATTACTTGGGTTTTTTTCTGTATATTTCGTGAAATTGGGTGGGCGAGCATGAACATACGTACTTAATGATGATGATGACGATATGATGATGACTCATTGATCAGTGAGGAAATCACTTAGGTAACTACAAGTTCCTTTGGTTGTCATTAGTGAAAATTGAAACAGTTCCAGCTCACTTTTATGAGCAGTTTGCTCTACATATATTATTGTCGATCTAGAAACTTATCGATTACTCATCCGATCCCATGCATCACATAGCATCATCATCATCCCAGAGGAGGAAACAGCTAACGAATCATGTCATGAGGACAGCGCTTCTTTGAGATGTTCACTAACAGACAAGCATGACAAGTTGAGACAGGAAAGCACAAACTTTCTTTATATTCGGCTTGACAGGGAAAAAATGGAACACATATGGATGAGTACAGAACCTTCGGCTCATATTCAAGTTGCGTAAGCGAAAAAAATGAATAATCATGAAATAGAGAGTGTATCATGTGAGTGAGTGGACAAACAGATTTTATGCTGATGTACTACTCATTTAAACTACATCTGGTAAAAACAACTTGACATGACATGACCAAATGACAGAAACAGCTTCGCACACATTAAACGACAACTCATCATCATCGTCATGATCCTTAGCGGACAAACTGTTTCTTGTTTTGTTCATCATTATCATCAGGTTTTTTTAGGCATCGTGGTTTCAGTTTGCAACGGTAATAAAAGTTTTTTTTATGTGATATAAGAAGTTCTTCTCTGTTTAGGTATGTAGTATAAAGCATATGAGGATTATGGGAACTAAATCTGATCAATACGCAGGAACGATTCCAAAATGAAAAAAAGTTTTTTTTCAAGGATGATGAAAGTTTTTAAATTTAATTACTACTTCCTATGCATTACTAAAGTATTATCTTGAAAAACGACGAACCAAAATCAACTTTACTTCCAAATGAATCCCTTTTCTATTCCCTTTGCCTCCTCCATCCTTCCTTCTTCTTGAAGAAAAGGGGATGAAAGGACGAGAGACAAAAGGATTTTCTTAATGTCGCTCTGGGATGACATTGTATAACTCCTTCGGTTGTTGAAGTCTTCTCTGTGGGTTTGACTTTAATTAGTGGGAACTAAAGGTAGCATTAAAACCAAGAGAAAAAAGTATTATTATAAAAATGAAGAAGATGATGACTACGATGGTGATGGTTGCTATAGTATAGCCGTACCCGTCCATCATGTCAGTCCTTTGTTTTGCTTGCCTGAATGTGAATGTAAATATTAAACCTTTTTCTCTTTCTTTCTTAAAAGGAAAGTGTAATATGTAATCCATTTTCAAATGATTCTTTTTTACAAAGAGAGGGCCAACTACAGCGTGTCATTACTCTGCACTATTTTTAGCCTAAAATAAAAAAAACACCTTCATCTTTTATGCTTGGGAATTATTGCTGGAGAATATGAACAAAGAAAAAAAATAAGTTTGGCCAATGTGTTTTTGTCTCGGCTCTGCTCATCGACAAAGAAAAGAGGGAGTTAAAAAATTCATGAAAATAAAATACGCTCAGATTTTTAATAATGTACTTGCACACCCAGTGAGAGAAGAGATATTACAAGAAGAACATAAAATTTGAACATGTGAATGTTGGGGCGGATACAAACTGAATTTTATGTTGTTTGCATATTCATCAAATCCTTGTGAGCGGAGCAATATGGCTTTGTCTCAACTGAGGATGGTGTAGATCCCTTAAACAAAGGAAAATGTCTACATGACAATAGCACGTTCGGTATAGGATTGGAAATGTGATGATGATGCAATGTTATGTTGTGAGAATAATATGATAGGAGACTTTTCTTAGCAGCAGCGTTAGCCCATCTTGTAAAACAGGAAATGAGACAACTGAATCAAAGACGTTTGGGTTGGGAAATGCACCCTGTCTAAGTATCTCGCCCTTTAAAGACATCAAGACGGGTACATCTGG
This sequence comes from Orchesella flavescens, assembly GCA_964034955.1. NCBI lineage: Eukaryota > Metazoa > Arthropoda > Collembola > Entomobryomorpha > Orchesellidae > Orchesella > Orchesella flavescens. The sequence continues at coordinate 53,945,718 of OZ035953.1, forward strand.
ATCGAAATGTTTTTTTGTCTTTTGGTGTTTTTAGTCACGTCTTTCAAACCATATTGATTTAGAATGAAGCAGCCAGTCACTCAACCAGTCTGGCCTTTTCAATTTTGAAGATACACTCGTCGTCGTCTCTCCGCACACTGTCTTTTCCATCATCATCATCACATCACCCTGCCCAGGATCGGGTGTTATTGTGTTGTTTTGTAAAATGACGCAAAACAGATTCTACTCGGTATTCATAAGATTGAAACTTGTCGAGACTGGAGAAGCTTATTGTGGCATACATGCATGGCAATTGATGCAACTGGTAGTAAAAAAAAGCTGTGAAAATGTCCTCCTTCATTTTTTTGGGGGAGTTTTGTGCATGTGGTTTTGAAAATGAATGGGATGGCTTGTGATGATAACATATAAATATGCATGATTCAACTACTCCAACAAGGAACAATCCATTCATTTCTCTTTTTACTCGATTCTTACAAGCCGATGGAGGACCAACGGGGAAACGAGAGAAGGAAAAGTCTCAAAGGGATAAGAATATGATGTAGTTTACGTATGTAAAAAAGGAGGATCAAAGCCATGCCTTTGCGGCATCTTAAGTAGTTTCCCATGTCCTGTTTTCTTCACCACCCGACGATATGCGCCAAAGTGCGGTGCTGGTTGCAAGAGGGTGACTTCCATCAAAGAACAAAATGAGTATCTGTTTATGCAATCCTATAAAAGTACAATGCAGTATAATAAGATGAACACAACACACCACACCACCTTAATACTAATTCACAAAATTATTTTCTTTGAGTACCTTACTGCATACAAAACAAGAGATCATAAAAAAAGTTTACCTGTTCATTCCTTACCAAAACAGAATCCGCTTTTGGTGTTTTGAGCAAATCTTCTTTCGGTATCATATCATGTGTGTCATCATCACCATCAAACGTATGTAGAATTGTAGTAGATGCATAAGCGACAAACAGGGGATGCACCTTGGCTTACTTATCCTTCCCTCACAACAGTAACACTCTCCTTTTGTCCTTTGTTTTCCGTCGGCAACTTGGTAATCCGTCAAAAGGACTCATTTCAGGGATGAATGCACAACCAAATTCATTTTTTGAATTAACTTGTTTTTATGTGCTGGGATGGAATTAGCGCGTCTTTGATTAGTTGCACGTAAATACAGAACGGAAGGAGCCGTTAAATATATTTTTAATCATCATGATTCGATTCGTCCAGATAGTAAAAATGTGTTAGATTGAGCATTACGTAAATAATATGGAGGACGGCAGGTAGGTCAAAGGGGCTTTCTTTTTCTCCAACTCGAATCCTATTATTCTCTCCTCTTCGTGATCAGTGATGCATGTGACATTCATGTGCTTTTGCTTTTACTACAAACCTCACCACATGCGCATTACTATCAAAAATATCATTTTTAAGGTGTGTGTCTGCTCACATTACGTAAATAACATACGTTTATGGTATTGTACTCATTGGCTTTGCTGATGATGATGCTATGTCGGCATTTTTTTTTTTGGAAAAGTCGGCACGGCGCAATTCATATAAAGAAGAAAGGGCTTTTGTTGCATAATGTGGCTTTAGCTTGCCAAACAAATAACAAAAACAGGGACACACTCGTTCCTTCTTTATTTTTTAAGAATGAAGAACTGCAACGCAGTGCAACCATTTTCCCTTTGATGATCTGTCTAATGCTTGGGTTTTGTCGGCGTTTTTCTCCTTTCTACCATTGTTTCCCATATGCTAAGAAACTCTATCCACTACTGGCTTCTATTTACTCTACTACATGTAGATCACCCTGGCTGTTAAAATAAATTTGCATATTTTTTCCACCCTTTGTTCATCCAGCTTATTACAAACTAGTTGTAAATTTCTGAAACTGAACAAGAGTAAAAATAGGACTCAAAGATGAGGAAGGATTTTTTCCGATAAAAATGTAACTTATCGACAGATGGTCTACTAATTCACCAGCACCAGCCAGTTGAAAAAACATTTTGAGTGTTGCCATTCACCAAAAAAAACAGTAAGTATTTACGCCAAGCCTAGCCAATGTGAATAATGAAGATGAAGAAGGATCAAATAGAGTCAGTAGTCAGTTGCATTCCTTCATTGGAGAGATACAAATCCACCTTGATCTTGAACAAGTACCCAATGTTAGCTTGGCCTGCTGACACGGCATCTTGTAAGTAGGTATGTATGTATGTATGCGTCCCTTTTCACCTTGACTTTGGACTGCTGCGTCCAATAACTCTCACATATGGCACATGCTCCTCGTCTTGCTAATGACTTGTGTCCACAGGTGTTGTTTCAGTGGTAAATGTTAAGGAAAACGCGAACTTCCACCAGTTTCCATCGAAATCAATCGGAAAATCTACAAAAAATTGTAACATATGGTATACAGGACAGGTCTTGTGCAGGGCAGTGGATTAACAGATACCAAAGTCACAAGTAAGTAGCCACTTCTTCAGACAGACACAGTCTCCTCATGCGGAATGGACTGTATACTGCATTTCAAAAAAGTTTAGAGGTCAATGATTATACAACAAAAGGCCCAGTGCCTCTCCTTCATATAACCTTCCTATTGTTTTTGTGTTTTAATCATGTCTCACTAATTTCTTCTGCTTCTCCCTCGCTACCTCAGCTTGCATGTTAAATATCTATGATTTGAAATACGAAACAGTTGCTGTTGAAAAAGCTCTAGAAGGTTGTTCATTTTCAATGTCAACGTTTCCTTCCAATAATCCTAATGCTGGCTCAACAGCCAACACTAATATTTTATAGCGTTTGTACTGGACAATTTTGATGTTGTGGAGGAGTCAGCTGCCCATTTAAATTAGGTTTCATATAACTTTTGCTTTCTGGTAAGCAGTTGGCTTCTGTGGCCGTACCGTCCACTTCACATTAAACTATCCTGATTACTCTCACATAAACAGTTGGAAGAGTGCGAAACGAATAAGGAAAAAAAGATGTACAGACATTTCCAGTTTCTTCATTCGCATAAAAAATGGAGTGGTAGTTGGTAGTAGCTTCTTGTGAGTTTCTTGGTTTGCTACCACATTTTCATAATCAATTAAATCAAGATAAATTTATTATGCCATTTCTTATCGTTAGCAGGATGGGAATGAGTGTGTAGATGGACAGAGAACAAGTGCGTCATGTGGGAAATGATGTTTTATTTTACGAGTGAGTAAGAGCGGAGCAGAGAACTGGAACGTAAAAATGAAGTAGGAAGGCACGTGCCGGCTGTTGTTCCTGGAACGTGTTGTCAAACAAAGTTTTGCTTAAAACTGGCTTGACTTTTGTTCCTGGATTGTAGAGAATGGATGATGATGATGATGGATGCATAAATTTGTTTCACCATGTGCTGGGCCAAGCCAGGTGCATCTGTTGCTTTTTAAACGAAGACGTAGGATAGTCGTAATAATGTTGAACTCTCAAGATGACTCAAGTTCAAGAAGCTGAAAAAAAACACTTTTACTTTTCTTTCGCATTTCAATCCAAAGAACAAAGTTTTCCAGTAGTTATCATTATGCAATGAATGTAGCACGGCATCGCATCGTCTTAAAATGATGAGAAGGAAACAATAGAAATTGTAGGTTTGCATCTGCAGCAGATAAGCAAAAAAGTTGATTGAACTCTGCTCAAACTTCTTCTGCTGGTACTTTTTTTTATCTATTTCATATTATCGCAAAACAACTGTTTTCGTTTTGCTGACTCAAACAACTTCATGATGACACGAAATGTGTTGTGTAAAGTTAAATGAATCAGGATAATATGCCGGCCGGCTGGCTGGAAATGAGACTTGAGTTGGGTACAAAGTAAAACTGGCAAAAAATACGGCAATGGACTGGCAGCTGAAATAAATTTTTGTGCACCTTTTTCTCGTTCACGTTCAAGGACAATATTATTAGGAAACGTGAAGGAAATTTCATGGAGGAGCAAAGCATAGCAGACGGCACAAAGTCTTTCTTTTTCACCGTCATCATCATCATCAACTATCTATCCAGTGTCAATAATCTCTCAAATGAGATCCGTCATATTTTTCTGCCCTTTGGGCTTTCTCTTTATTTAAAACTATGGCAGGACAATATGTAATTTGAAAGTGGGCATTGAAATTGAAAATATTTTTTGCCCAAAGGCACAACCCGAACCTTAAAATACAAAATGACTTTTTCTCTCCCTTACATTCATGGACACGGACACGTTCCCTGAGTTGAAGTTGGCCAAAGGGCATCATGGAGCTCCAGCACAAGGCACACGCTAGCTAATATAATGTACATCAACCAGAGCTAGCAGTAATTATCGGGTGATCATGCTCTCTAGTTCGTCCATAACTTTAGGAATAAATGACAGCAGGGAATGAATTTTCTGTTCCTTTTGTGTTATTGAAGCTGATGTGATGATGTGGCAAACTCAGGATTGAAAACACTCTGTTGATTACTTCTCATTTATCATCTAATAGGGAAAATATTTATTAAAGCAAATCATTTTTTTCTCCATCCTTCATCTCCTTGCCTTTATCTGATTTGAATCAGTAGACTGACGTGAATGTTTCATATATATGTTCAATGTATATATAATTTTCATCCCTTTTATGGCATGCGCCATGTCAAGTGAGAAGTCTTTTCTTGGAAGGCTCACCAACTGAACCAAGTCATACCATACCACAACATCATGCACACCTGACTAGGTTACATGCGTACGGTATCAGGATCGGGACAGGAATAATTATGAACTGTACATTGGACATGTTTGGTTGCACTGGACTACATCATCATATAAAAAAGTAACCTGACACAAATCAGAACTAGGCTTTGGTTCAAGGTCTTTTTTAGTGGTGTAGAATGGGAGATGATGATATACAATCATATGCCTCGCATTTATATCCAAGTTTGTTTCTACCAGCACCCAAAAATATGCATTCTTTCCTTCTTTCTTTCTTTTTTGGGACGACGTACGTATGAGAAAGAATGTAGAAGGATTACAAATAATATTGTGCTTTCCCAGAGTGCCCTCAAGTAGGCCTCTCCATCCTCTTTCTTCACTGGAACTATATGCATGATATGTAGATAGTCCATGGGAACTGAACGTCATAACTTTTGACGAGTTTTGACATTATCTTGAGCAACTTATCACGAGTGTTCAGCATTCCGTAGGATCAACTCTTTTTTTTCGAATTCCTTTTCCTCTCCACATTTTATTTATGTTTTTTAAGGGATGCTTTTCTTTTCTGGACTGGAGAGAACTGGACACACACGCACGAAAAAACAGCCCACCGTCAATGTAACATTGGTTGTGATGTAGCAGATCCACATACTTTATGGGCATATTTGTCGCTGTCAAGACTCATCAAAAACTCCTCTTCAGACAAATTTGAAAGTCATAAAGTGAACCAAAAAAAACATATGCTCATCATCACCATCATCAGTAAACATGAACACGATTAAAATAGCAGAAAAGCTGTAAACGACTGCTTTGCATTTGGGATATCCTCAAGGAGGAGGAGGAGGATTCAATGCAACGCAATGTGATTTACATAAACACTTATGTGTGTACATCACATCTACAGCATCACCTTCACCTAGACCAACAATCAAGAGCATTATTGTTGTGCTGGAGAAGAAGAGAGCATAAAGTATCATTCAAGTCAAGTCAAGTCTCGAAGGATTTTTATTTTTGGACAGGTGAAAAAAGGTGCACACGACATTGATGATGATAAGAGTCTTGTCGTGATTACCACTAATATTACGATTCCCTACGAGCCTTAAAGGCTCACCAGAACTGAGAAGCGTATGCTTATGGATGGACATATTTGTATGTATATCTGCATATACAATGTGCTTACGCTTCTTCTGCTAAAAGTACAGGAATTAGTAAACAGTTAGTTACAAAGATATTATGTAGCCGGAAGGTAAGTTTACTTAGATTCTCACTCGCCAACTTCCAGCCAGACATGATTTCCCAGCGAGAATGCCAGACGAGACGAGACGAAGAAAAAAACTGATTTTGTTTTCATCATCATCAGATCACGTTTAAAGGCATTGTTGTCCTCATTTCATGTTTCCCATAGCACTCCCTGTCCAGTCTATGTGAACAACGAGAAATAACAAAGAAACGTGATACAAGATTGAAAAGAAAGGAGGAGAAGATGATGATGATGATAATGTGAAGTAAGTAAGTATGTGAGTTTAGACATGAAATAATGTTGGAATTTCAGATTTTTAAACAGACGCTGTGTTTTCATGGGAAAGTGTTACTTTTCAGTTTTGTTAGATTCTCTGGGTTTGATTTAAGTTAAATACGTTTTTAAAACAAACACAGTTATCACTTTTAAATTAAATTTTTTTTTGTACAATAATTAAAATCCCATGTAAATTTTTTGATATCATGGCAACGTATACGAGCTACAATAACTTTTGAAAGGGTCAGCCAAAAAAACTTTAAATTTAACGTATTTTTATTTAGATGTTGATCATAAAGGTTTTAACTTCGATTCATGTTTACGTTATCCTAGAGAAAAACTAATAACTGGTGAAACTGTATACTCGCTATTGTCATTGTATACTGTTAAACCAACCACACCTCCCGTTCCACATCTAAGGTTTATGACGAACAATAAAAATTCCTAAAATTTGAGCATTTCATACGATTATGAATGAACATCTTTCCTTCTATACGCAAGAAAATAAGAAAAATGAATACTTTTTTTTATGTAAATCAACGAAATTTTTCTTACTGGAATGAAAAGTGATGTAAGTTACTTTGCATGAATACAAAATCCAGTTTTCGAAATGACATGAAACATAAGAAAAAAAGTCTTGCTTTATAGTTTCATTTTCATTTGAAGTGTATTTTTCTCATCTTCCATGCACTAAGCACACGCACAAACCGAAGATTATTACAAGGAGGTTATTTCGACGAGTACATACTATTATTTTTATTCCGTCATTGGATTTAATGAAGGGCCCCATGCTGAACTGGAATGGGAATAATAATAATAATAAAGTAAATGCGTATATATGCGTTATGTGACGATGATCATCATGATGATGATACAGTACACTGAAGTGCAGACAGACAATGACGATGATTCCGTAACATTTCCTGAGAATTTCTCTCTCTCTCTCTCTCTCTGTTTTAAAAGCATCATTTCATATCACTTCAGCTCGAAATAGCATACTCTTGTGAAAGCCATAATGTAATGAAAGGTAAACTGACAATTACAACTAGACAAAAAACCCAGTCCTGGAATTTTCCTTAAAATAAAAGATGAGAAAGAAGTAGTTTGAAAGAGCATAAGTAACAATCACAGCAGCATGCAGGAGTGCATAATATTGCTCATCATCATCAGCATCTTCGTCATGAACTTGAGAGTGAGAGAGACTTTTTTTGTTTAAACTCTTCTGGAATTCATAATAAAGTCCCTTGGAGCTACTAAAACAACGCTCGTGTTCACCGTCAGACGCAACAGGTCTCTGGGGACATGTGCGTACTTCAGTTCAAGAAAGGACTCATGCATGCATGTATGTATGTATATCATCATTTTCCACAGGACTTTGTAACTTTTCAGCTACTGATGATGCGTGCAGCAGTGCTCTCTCTGAAATATAATGCAATGAATCTTTTTTGTTCTCAAAGAATAATAGTATTATGTATTTTATTTCATTCCAGCGTCACCCTCTCTATCCTTCCCTACCCACTTGAGTGACTATTTACTGTTTGGAGATAAGAGTGTAAACTGGTGATGATGCCATCATGATCTGTAACATGAAACAGTTTCTCTTTATGACTCAGCGTGAGCCAAAATGCTCACGATATGAGTTCCATCTCAAGGTTTTAAAAGTAAGGTAATAATTATTACTCCAGTGGTACTTAAAACATGATAATCATCAACATCATCATCATCATCAGTGGCGATGGCTATATGGCGTGGTCCCGTTGGGGCTGCTACTACTACTGCTGTGCATTACATATAAATCAGGGTTTGAAAAATATATGTTGTATTTATAAAGTATTCTTACAGCCACTAAAATAAAGAATATAGAATAGAATAGAGTCTTTATTTAAAAACGTTCACCTCCTTTAGGTATATTGATGATGTCGAGTAATTCACAAGAAATATAATGCATTGTTTTGCTTTACTGCTTCCCCGAAAATTTAGGCCAATTAAACAATATATTTGACACATTTTTAGTGGTGTGTACGTGTAACATTATTGCGTATAATATGCAACATGAAACCTTGAGTAAGTAATACAATAAGAATAATAATTACTTCAACATCGATTGAAATGACGTGTAACCAAGCTCATTTCCTTTCAAGTCGCCATATTGAAATGCACTGAAGTTTGGGGATTGATACCATATCTTTTGCTACGCAAATTGAGTCATTTGTTTTGATTTACTGATAGATTTTTAGTACTTCACGCGGTTTTCTGATTGTAAAAATCTCTACAGAAGGTTTTAGATTGTGAGCTGTTCTAAATATTATATATATTTTTTACCTAGATCCTCAGCAAACAACATGCATCCTGTTTTGATGATCCTGACAGCTTTAGGTCTCCCTGTGTTTCTGGCATCAACAGCGGTAACTAAAACCAACATACACGATTTTGTATCTGATTGCATCACTGAATTAAATCCAGAAGAAGACGGATGGGCAATCAAGAAATTACAAGCTGCTCAATCTGGGCTCCAACGCATCAACATTCTCAACAAAGTACGGCAGCAGGTAAGAAATGATACATTTAAATAGTGACAAATCCATCCATTATAAAGTAGTATTTAACCTGGCGTTATGACATATTTTTGGTTATGCAACTGATATTAACACCAACACTAATAGTGTAACTATTAGCATATGAAATAAATAGCATCATACTTTTTTTTTTCAGAACCGTCCAGCGTGTGCAAACCTCTTTAGCGTATTCACCTTCTACAACTGGATGTACAAGACCCTCTCAGGTGGATATGGATTGATGGAGGACTGCCAAACTACACGTTGCACCATCGCACGATGGTTCGTACCTTTTTGATATGGGTTGGATTTGAGTTTTATAACGAGAGCTAGTACCTATTAATAAAGCTGTAACTTCAAACAGAAACCACACATGAGATTATATTTTTCAATAATTGCATCATAAATGTTGGTAAGGTTATAAAGTCGCCTGCTGATGTCAATTTTAAAGGAGTTTTGTCGGCGTAAGCACATCATAATAACAATCGTAAGTAGTCACATTCCAATTATGACTTGGCTCAATTCTTCCGTCAAAAATTTCACAAGTATAAGTCATCAAGAAGGAGCAAATATCACTGTTCAAATAGGCGTTTATAGATATCAACCTCAACCCTGCGTGGCAGGACATACATGCAGCTGCAGCTGGTCTGGTCTACAGTTTTCTTGGAACTGCAATATTGCATTATTGTATATATGTATCTTCATTTCATAACTCACGACTCACCGTCTTTTTACCTAAGGAATTTTGATTACGTTAGTTAGTTTCGCTTGTTCCGTGCAAATACTTAAAATCAAAAAAGGTAGAAAAGCAGTAGCCCACAGCAAGCTACCAATTACTTTCAGCCGAATACCAGAAGTCCTTTTTCATACAAGTAGTTAAACAAATTTGCACTGTGTAAAACTCCCTCTCAAATCCTGACAATGACATGAGAAGTTTGCTACCAACATAATATCAACATTGCTGGCGTTAGTGGAATTTCTCATTTCATTTTTGGCTTAAACGCCAACGCCTTGGTTATTTACTGCTGACTATGGACTTTGGAATTTTTGCCGAACAAGTCTGACAAGATCCTATCTCTTTCGTCACGGTCACAGTCTCAATTTTTACGAAGGGTAGCAAAGCAGCATCCGAATTAAAAATGACCCTTCATCACCACCACTCACCTTCTATCTTCAGCAACTACAACTTTCCTACTCCTACCACCAGCATATCATGAGCCAACAACAATAACAAAACTATAAAAAAAATCGTTTGGTGGGATGAGCATTGGTTTGTTACGCAAGTAACTTTCATTTCAATCCCATCTCTCTGATCTCTAATTTATGTGTGTCCACAAGTAAAAAAGAATTATGTCTTTTTAAGAATCTTCCTTGTTGACTGACTGACAGAAAGGAACAAGACGAAGATGCTATATTGCGAGCGTAATATATGTATATATTCTTACGAGGACCTTTTGACAACCCCCAACAGTTATTTCTCCGCGCATTCCATTCTCGTTCCACATAAAGTTCATAGTCATTTCATTTTCTGAAGCTACGTATTGTCTGCCCCAATCTCTCTTATCATTTCAACAAGTACGTGCATTCCAAATTCCAATCGAACAACTCATTTTTTTTGTAAGCTCACACGCATCAACAAGTAAAAACAACATGTCCTTTAAAATAATAAAAAAAATCAAGGAAGAAAGCAAACTGCTGACTTGTTGAGTACCTTTCTGATAATAACATATGAGATGATCATGATGATGGTAGGGAATCATGCTCTTTTATTTAAATCCATGAAAAATTCACACGATCCTTTATACAGATATTAGTCTGGATAAATAGTCAAGGGCTCTCATTCCGAGGAGGCGAAGGAGAGGGAGCAACTATTTCTCAAGTATTGTGCATACGCACCTGTGTGTGTGGTTGGTGTGTTATGTTGTAGTGGCAGCAACCGTGCGCAATCGCAATCACTGTGAAAAGGTGAGCGTTGAACTCACCTCTTTTCTTTTGATTTCCATGAGAAAAGGGTGGAGAATTTATTCCATTTGTTCCTTACTTACGTCCCGTAAAATAAATTGATGCCTCGTATAATATTGTAAAAGTTACATGGACCATGTTTAAAATGAAAGAATTATTTATTTGCTTCTTTAAAAAAAGGGTACACAATTTGAATCAGAGAGGTGAAGAGGTATAAAGGGTGAGAGAGAGGCTCCCTTGCCAAGCCCAAAAAAGAATCCTTGTCTTGTCTATTTTTTTCTTGCTTGGTTTTGGTTTGGAAAAGATTTAACTCTTGGGTCTCAGCATCAATCCCATCTTGTTTATATTTATATATAGATATAAATATACATTTAGAGGTCTTTTTGGGTGATGTATACCATTTGATATTAAATTAGACAAGGAGACCATGTAACAAATCGTGATGTTACGTGACTCATATTAAAAACAGTGATTTGAACAAGTCCTCTTTTGCCTCATCTTTGGTTTGGTCCTTCATCCTCACAAAAATAGTTTGGTGTGGTAGGGAAAGGTGTGACTTATAAAGTTTCTATATGATTCTTAATGTGTGTGGATGTTTCCTCAATATGGAACGACAACGACAACACAAGACAATGTTCCTGTTCTCAATGCTTAGCCACGAACCATGTCCAAACTGATGTTCACAATCAAAGTAATGATCATCTCGTGATGGCAGTTATAATAATAAAGAAGACAATCATTTCATTTTTATTCTTGTCCAACTCTCTCGCCTTCCAGCAGGGAGTCAAGAGACATTATTATCATCATCAGGCTGAATGAGAAGGAGGAAGAATGAAATGGGGGATCGTGAACAATTAAAAAACGAAACAGGGCTTGTAAGTTACTCCTCTCATTGTTAAGTTCTATTTCATCATTGTGATATGATCTAGAAATGGAGACCTATGCACAGCAGCAGCCCAATATTTTGAAGCGAGCATCCTTTTTTTTATGGAAGAGGGTGGTTTGTTGGTCGATGCTGTGCAATGTGCACACCGAGTGTAACAAAATTATTGCCCAGATTAACCCTTTAATTGCTCTCCCTTTAAAATAAAAATTGAAAGTTGTAAATTACAAGGAAAAAGAAAAAGACTAGTAACGTTGTTACAATGTTGTTTCCCACCTTGGACCATGTCTTCATTGGATTGACCTTTTGCACATTGCATCTCCTGTAATGATACACTTTTTATAAATTCCCAATAAATTTTCCTTTCTTTATAACTTCTATACATTTTCATAACGCACAAATGGAGTTTTCCTCTCACTTCCTTCCAGAAACGGGACGGGACGATCTCTCAGGAAGCCTACGTGGGTTTATTGTTTTGTTTTGTGGTTTGCTTCTATTTGTATTAAATAATATGAGGATACAACCAGTTTACAAGAAAATCAGCTATGTTGAGTTGGTTTTTTGCTCCAACTCTTTTTTTTCCTTCTTCAAAATCCCAAAAGGATGATCTGTTGATGACCGTACACCTGTACCTCCTTGCCCAGCCTGTTTTTTACTTTCTACGCCGAGATTTTTTGCTGTTGTTGTTGCTCAGCTTTCTAGATAAAAAAAGGTCGTGAACTCTCTCATGGAATTCCTTAGTTTTAGTTCACCCCTTTGTTTCTTCTCCATCCACACACACACACAAGTGTTGCTAGAAAGAACAGTCGAAACTGGATAAGAGAAGGTGAGGTTAGTGCACTTGCTCGTAAAACAATGCAGCATAGCTTTTATATATCTCATCCACATCTCATCAGCAAAACAAGAAATGCCAACGATGCCAAAAGAACAATTCTCTCTAAATCTGCGGTATTCCTCAATAAAGAACTTTACTTATGGGGGAATGTGTAGTTAGTGCAAAAACAATCCAGCCGTACTTATATATTTACATTGTCGTCACACAAAACCATCCGCATCCAAACCAGTTTCTGACTTTCCCGTATCTTCACCAGTATTTATGATGGGAAGCCGAATCTCTATAATTCATATGTACTTCACAGACTCCAGCAGGAGCAGTAGCAGTAGCGAAACTTTATTTTACACATTCCATTTTTTTGCTCATATATTATCACCCCCATAAAAAAAATTCATTGCACTTTTTTGACATTTTCACAAACCCAGAATCCATAATCAGATATTATATTTTGAAGAATGACAACCTGTAATGTGGTGGCGAGTTGTAGTTAATGATAAAAACGATTTTTCCTCATTCTTCTCCTGAAATATATGGACAGCTTTGAAACTAGATGCTGATAATAGTGATGGTGATGATCATCCTGATTGAATTGCATTTTTCAATTTATCGATGACAACATAATGATCCTTATACCAAGTAAGAGCTCCTTACTCTCTTTTCATCTTTTGTAGTCTCCAACTCAATCGATAATCATTGGTTGCAATTATCTTAACTGGTTTTCTCTTTCAAAAACATGTAACACAAACACCATATATTTCACTGTCAAACCAAATTACTCCCTAATTTTCAGATCATTTTTTTGTACAAAAAGAGAATGCGCAACTCATATTAAGGAAAAACTCTAATGATTTTTTAAACAACTTTTACAAGGCTGCTCATGATCATGAGCATTATTAGCAAAAGCCTCAATTTTCATTAATCAACCCGCATTATTAGCTTCTTTGTAATTGCAATCCCGGGTGGAGCAGCCACAAAATCAAATGCATTTTCCGTGAGAAAATAAAGAAAAAGATGATAATATTATGGCAGTATATTTTTACAAAATTGACCAATTTCTGAAAGGCATTCATCATATTATTAAATAGGAATCATTATAATAAATCTAATCTTAATCATAAGCAACACTTAGGAGAGGCGAGGAAAGTATGCAAAAAAATAAATCTTTTGGTATTCAAATGGAATGCAATGGGAAGAGGCTAATATTAGGCCAGTTTATTGAATAATTTTCACTTAAGTATATGCAAATCACTTTGTTTACGTAGACATACAACATTCCAGTATTATATCATTACACAAATTCTGAGAATGGAACTTGGATAACTAGCAAATTACGAAGAAGTGGAGAGAGAGAGAAAAAAGAACAAGAAATTCTTGACGGGTCAACCAAAAGAATCCAGCGATAAGGTATTGTGCTCCCAAAAACTAGACTCTTGTTATTACTCTCTTATATCCAGAAAATCAGAATTAAAGTGGACAAGACAGACATACAGGCAAAAACAGGTACCTACTATGATCATGTACATACATATATACATAAATATTTATTGTTGATTGTAGGTAGCTATCTATCCATCCACCCATCCGACAATTTTTTAAATTTGTATACCTATCAATGTATATATATAAGTGTACTTATGTCTGACTGTGAGCTCCTAAATCAATCTTCTCGTCACTCACTACGACGCATTAAAAACCTAAAGATTTCATCATGTGTGCAAAATTGTAGTGGCTGAAAACAATGGCCTAAGAATCCATCATGCGTCTCATTCCTTTGTGTTAGATCAAATTCAGCATTGTAGTCAACCAATCCAGCGATCATTTACTCTATCTTTCTCACAAAACGAGTTGAGAAAAATTTATAGCAAAAAAAATTGTAGATAAATATATAATCCATCCAGTCGTTCATCTTCACATCACACTCCAATTCCCATGCATTTTTTTTAGAGATAGACGATTGTATACGGAGCTTATATGCTCATCATTCTTACGCTTAGCGGTGGTGTCATCGGCGAAAAAATCAGAAAGATGGGAAATTGCTTCCAGGCAACCTCATATATTTTTTTTATTTCGGAGGAGGAGGTGAAGGGCATGTGATGAGTATGAAGAAGAAGAAGCAACACATTTTGCCAGAGGAGCTTTTTCGCTGATATAAAAATTCCAAAAACAAAGCATTTTGGATTCAAGCATTTTATATCAGTAGCGTGATCATTGGCAAACAATCAACATCACAATACAATACCTACCAGGAACAAGAGCTATGTATGTATGCATGTACCTGTCTAATCCTATCATCTGCTCTTGACGGGTAGTTGTAGTGTTTAGAGGTGACGATGATCCTGGAAAGGCAACGTCCTCACTGACTGATTATTGGGAGTTCTGTCCCAAAGCTAAAAAAGCCTGGTTACAATCTACTTACTTACAATATTATGTATATACCTAGCTACAAAGTCAGCAGCTTAAGCAAAAGAAATATGAATGATTCTTCAAAAAAAAACACACGAATCTTTTCTAGCCGGCCGGCCGGCTTTTTACTTGAGCTGTGCAGCGGAAAGATGGTGTGCTAAGTCAAACAAAAGCTCAGTCAGGTAAAAAAATGCTCTCTTGCAATTTTTTTCCTTAAAAGAAAACCCAAGCCATCAAGAAAAAGATGTAGAGGATGATGATGATGATGATGATGATTGCATGCTGACTGACGCTTACAAACTTGTTGTATGCTGTGCTGATCTCCAGCAATTTTTGCTGATGATGCTGATATTATGCACGTACAATGTTTTTCTCTTCTCTTCTGCTGCTGATGATGATGATCCCCACTACCACCATCATCAGCAGCAGCAGCATAATTATGTGAGATAGGACAAAAGCAGGGGAAAGCATAAGTATGACTGGGAGTAAGTGTGTATGAGTATACTCCATTGTTCATCATCTTTAAAATCATAACGTAATGTGCATACCCACATTCATTTTAGCTTATGGGGATGAGAGATGGAAGCGTAAGTGGAAAAAGGTAAGTGAACTGAAAATGATTGTTATGTGCAAACTACAGTCACATTACATCGTGTCTTTGTATGTATGTATATGTATATATACAATGTGCGATGCTCTCCATCACGCTTTTATTTCTTTTTTAAAATAAAAACTAAAAAAAATGCTTAACTCCTTCGCTCATACGTTCTTCATCGTCTCTTTTAGGAGGATCAACGTCCCATCAGCCTTGATCTTTTGCGAGATGAAAGAATGAACCCAAGCTATTGCATTGTGTATCATAAGAAGAGAAAGAGAGATGAATAGGAGACAAAGACAAAAAAAATAGCATGAAAGAAAATGATATAAATATGTATTATGGTTAAGTACCTAGATGTGTACACGCACATGCATCTATGTACATAATATGTAATAATGTATGAGTATGATGCTTCTTTTTTTTAAAAAAAAAATATGAAAGAATGACCAGAAAGATGCAGTGTGGATGGAATACATGCACCTTATGAAAAGCTGGATAAAAAAGCCCTTGGGGGGTTTTCAACTCTGCTGATGATTCGATTTTTTTTTCGTTGATGAAATGAATGTATGTATGTATACGTAATGTACATACTCCAGTCCAGCCTTTCGTTTCTGTACAAACATTGTTAGAAAAAAGAAATCATCAGCTTTTGTTTCATCAACGTTACTTCAAGTTAAATCCTCTAGGTTTAAGCTTTGATTTCTCTCCCTTTTCGCATGGCCCATGCAAACTCTGGTATACTTGTTGTTTATCCTTTTTTGTCATTGAGATTCCAAGAATTTGCCTATAACTTCCATTTAAAAAATGTTACACACAGGTTTATACTCGTCAACTTTTCATGGCTATAAACAGCATCGTTTTCTGCTTGCATTAAAACCGAAATAATATTTTAGTGGCATCACCATCTCATCTTATTATCATCATCTGGCAAAGAGCATATACAGGAGATCATGCTACACATTTTTATTTGTTGGGTTGTCATAAAATGCCACTTTTACACTCTTCAGATGACTCCTTCCAAAGACGCTCAATGTGAATAATTATCATACATCTATTGATTTTTGGTGAGGATGGAGCTGAAGAAGTAGGAGCATAATTTTTCGGTGAAACGTGTGTACACAACATTAAGCATTGCAAAAGCACACACATGCTTATATCATAACATAACATAACATCACACCATCAATAATACTATGCGATGGTGCACCAAACATGTTGACTTTTTATTATTAAACCTCTGTTTACAAATGACATGAGTTTTTTTTGTTGTTGTTCGCTGCAGCTTCGCAATAAATACACCAGCCCCACACGGCATCAACGGGTTGTTACAAAAATAGAAGTTGTAGTTTTGCATGTATGCATATTTATCACATTCATAATCGTCTCGTAAATTCATGGCATACATGAAACAACACTCTCCAGCTTTTAAAAGAATGAGTAGAGTATACACAAGTTGGCAAGTTGGTGGCCACATAAATGATGCAGAGTTGGTAAAGCTAGTGGTGGTATGGTGTGGTGCTGTAAAGGAGGTGAGGTGGTGGTGGTATCACAGCATCAGCAGTTTAATGCTTTTCAGCTGTAAAAGCTAATTTTTTTTCGCAGTTTGTTTTAGTTCTATTTCATCGCATAAATTGGTGTATACCATATATATAACATACCAAACCACCATATGCCCCCACAAACACTGGGTACAACTTCATGTTTCCAAACATGGACAATGTGATTTAACATATGAGAATAGATAAATATCTTCTTCTGCGCCCTCACACACTAATCAACCGTCTTTTGTGAGATAATCTTGATATTGCAAACACATTCCATGCTACAAAAATTCTTTTTTTCCTTCATGTTTATGTTTTAAAAGTCAAAATCCTTAGGTGTAGCGTAGCGTATAGCGTCTGCATACTGCTCATCACGAAGAAGATGATGATGACATTCAACTGTGCTGATGAAAGTTTCAATGACCATGATATGATTTTCAATTTCAAATCTAACCCTCTGCAGGTATAAAAATATATGAGATTTTTTACTCCTGGGGAGCAAACATATTCATCGGAACAGCGTAGCAAGTGCATAGTTAAGAGGAAGCTTTGATGTTGTTTTTTTTGTTGAAAAAAGTTTTGCAGTTTACGATCCAGGGAGGAGAAGGATTTATCAAGGTTATTTTGGTAGAGACACCAAGCCAGGCCAAATCACGTTTACTTTCTTGCAATGTATGCATGCATTTAGCTCTTACTCATTATTATTTTTTCCTTACTTTTATACATCCAAGCTTACTGGACATACACATATTTATTATGCAACATACTAGTCTTCTTGTACACCGCTTTATCAGTATATCATTGTTTTTTTTTGGAAGGAATGCAAAGCATGTACGCTCATAGCTTCACGTACTGACAAGAAATGGGACGTGCTTAATTACTTTAAGAAATGAGACTTGCCACCTAGTACTGGCTACTTTTATACACTTTCCAAACTCATCCTTGTCACGCTGATGTTAACGAACTTTTTCTTGATATAAAATTTTTTAGATTGTGATTCTCAAGGATTTATATAATCTCACAAAATTTGACAATCAAATGAATGACCATGGGAAAAAAGAACATTTGTGTTTTCATTTTGCACTAATATACATAATATGCAAATATAAACTCTTTTTTATCCTTTGATACAGGTGAAAAGTGAACGGACTACATTTACATGATGATGATTTGATATAGCTTTTGGCAATACATATTATAAAACATGAAAAAATGAAGCAACAGGTGACTATCGTCGTCTCCCACCCATTCAATCCAATATGTGATGGTTTTAATCTTTCCCTATTCAAAAAAAAACATGAGAAAAGTTGATGATGTGATAGTAATGTAATGGTGATCTCCCTTTTTTTTATGGAGGAGCTAGCTACTCAATTGCATCAAACCAGGCAAGTTAAAAACATGACGGAATGGAGTAAAAACATGGAATGATATGATAAGTTTTCCGAATAAGTAATGATTAATTACATTTTTCGGTGATGTAGGTACATGCATTTGGACATAGTCGTTAGGTACTTACATTTCAAGCTCCTTCGTATTTTAATTCGAAAAAACACCCCATATATTTTACTCCAATGATTACGTATGAAATTTATCATGTTTTTTATTTGAGTGATTGCACTTGTTTTTCGTTATTGTACTCACCTAATCCTTCTTTTAAGATGAATATGAGGATGATTATAGATTCTACTTTTTCCCAGCATTTATCAACTCAGGGGTCATTATAAAGATATTTTGGCAAGTATTATATTGTATAGTGAGTTGCTCCTATTGAAAGTGGAAACATTTATCATCATCAGGTAGCAAATGGAGGATAATCAAAAGATGAATTAGGCCCATCATCATCATCTTTTGATCTTGATTCACATCTTTGTTACAGCTACTCTCTAATCACACAGGTGTAGACATAAAAACTCTTGTATTTTTTTTTCTTGCACACGTGAAAACAAAGCCAATGATGCCAACTACAAAATGGCTAAGATTAGTTGGTTGCCGTGAGTAAAGCGGTGAGTTGAATTCATAATATTAAATTGTTTTTTTTGCATAAAGTAAGTACAGCAGTAGTAGTAGCCTACCATCTGTATGATTTATTTATCACTGTCCTGTCCTCCTGGACAAGATCAATCTGGAATTTATTAATGAGTTCAAAAAACGATTGAACTATTTTGTAACGCAATCATACGTTTCGATATTATGGCCTCATTTGTTTTATGAGTTGTTGTGTCATCCTTCATTTACAAAAATGGAGATGGAAGAGTTGACGTTTTTGAGTGAGGGATGAAGTATCAAAAGATAAAAAAACGTGATTGATTGCAAGTAAACATGTATGTAGGGCAAGCTTTATCTCTTTGCTAAAATATTAGCTGGTTGCAAACATTTGCGGAAGATTTTATATTATAATCCTGCTTTAGGCATCCAATCTCACATGAAGAAAAAGTTTGCGAATGTGTGACTAACAGAATTTAGCACATGTGGGAATGCAAACAATTATTATCGTAGAAAATGTGAAAGGCAAAGAGATTAAAGATAAGCAAGTTTTGGTGTCAAAATGTCTATACATTTATTTCGTTGGAATTTTAAGCACAGCATATTTCCTGTTTTTTTTTCTGAGGTTCTTTCCTCCTCGATTAAGATTTTGTTATGCTGTGCCACGCTGTATTAAGCTTAATGTAGTCAAATATGATAATAAATGTGTGTGTGTCTGAGTGAGTAAGCAATAGTACCGCTAACTTCTTTTTTGCAGACATTCTGGAATCACGCTAAAATGATGAGATGAGTTCATGATCATACTATTACTAGCTACCTACCTACATTAAAGCAAAGCTAACCAGACAAAAGGTAAATCTGTCTTAAATATATTTTATGTAGCTC
Organism: Orchesella flavescens; assembly: GCA_964034955.1. Classification (NCBI taxonomy): domain Eukaryota; kingdom Metazoa; phylum Arthropoda; class Collembola; order Entomobryomorpha; family Orchesellidae; genus Orchesella; species Orchesella flavescens. Next base: position 53,965,547 of record OZ035953.1, read on the forward strand.
TGCCATGAACCCCAAGCCTGTCTGTCTGTTTACTCTCGTTAAAGGAAGGATTAGAGAGGAAAAACAAGCGTAGGTTTTCTCCTTTAATATCTTTTGACTATTTATTTCATCCTTCTTTTATGGGCTTTGCTTTAGTAAGTGCGACTCTGATATGATGCGCATGGTGGTGTACCTAGTAGTATGCCAGCCACAGCTAATCTTTTACACACTTGAAATGATTTTCTTCATGGTGATGATGATGACTTGGATCTCAGTAGACAACATGGCAGTTACATAATCTCCTTTTTGCATTCCATTCTTCCTTACTTCATTCTTACTCATCTCGATTACTTTTAGGACACTTCTCAAAATCATCCAGGTCAGACAGAGAGGAGCGAGGAATAAGATAAAAAAGAAATGAGAGAAACATCAAGGAGGATGGGAGGAGCTCAGGAATAAGTAAGCACTTGAGCAACAACTTGGCGTAGTTTTACAATTCCATTTTACCCTTTCTTGCTAACCTTATTTCTTTTCCTTGAATTCCTTTATTCTCTCCAGAATAGTCGAGTTGTCTAGCATCTCTGGTTTAAACGGGATTCAAAGATAAGTAGCTATTCTGATGGGTGGGTTAAAAATACTGTCGTTTTTATTTAGTTTCCTTCTTCTCTCGTTTCTTTCTGGAAATGAAATACGCGACAGAAAACGAAATTCTCTGGCAATGGACCGGACTGGATCTTCACTTGGGAGGTTTGACCCGTTTTATGTAACCCTTACAAAATGAAATGTAAAGGAAAAAATGAACTGAAAGAAGGTGTGTGTAATGCATTTTGTTATGTAATATTTTTATGCATGCATTGCAACACAAAGAATGCAGTTATTGCATCTTGCTCCTTTTTTAGTGTCAATGTAACCGTCCAGCTCCTGCTAAAGAAACATGAATACATAATACAACTCACATCAGATACACGACACATTGAGCAATATGATATGATAGGAAGAGACAATCTATATAAAAAATCTCTGCATGAAAGGGAACTAGCGGTGTCTATTTTCCCAAGGCAAATGTAAATTGTCCATTCCACGTCGTAAAGACCAAGAATGAAGGACATTGTTGGTTGCTTGTTATGAAACGCATAAGTAATGTAATATTTTATTTAAGGAGAGGAGATGAGGAAATATTACGAAAGAAATTATTGTCACAGTGTCCATAAAACAAGTAAAAAAAAGTTATGTAAAAGGTAGTCACTGTCACTAGTACCATCACCATCATCACATTGCCATAAAATAACTTCCAATCGCGTTAAGCAGACGTCGACATTAGTACGCTTTGCCAAGAAAAAAATATGTTGTGTAGAATGCTTAAAGGTAATAACCATAATTTTCATTTTATTTTTCTTGAAAGGATTGCCCATAATTTCCCTTTTTATGCACACAATACTTCCATGAATACATAACACATGGATGTAATTTCTATTCCTTAATGATCTCTATGGAGGAAGTATGGAAAATAAAAACATAAAAATATATAACTTTGGCATTTTTTTACTAACTGTAACTTTTCAAATTTGTTTTATGCCTTTTTCTATTCATCATTATGAAGGTTGTTATGAAAGATAGTAAGCGACGGAGAGATTTACTCAAATTCCATGTTATATATACCATGCATAAGTTTTGGGATGAGAATTAAGAAATATATGGGCTATAAAGGAGAAGAAAGAAGTATACAGATTTGGACTATTCTTCAAGGCAGTCAAACTCATGTGGAGGTCGAAAAGCCAAGCCAAGCCAAGCCAACACAAGCCAGAAAGGTAAGTATATGTTGTGTGAGCCAGACTGCTCGTCGCCTCTCCAGCGTTACCACCACTGTGACGGCATCACATTGCATTTCCCTTCCAATTTCTCTTCGTCTTCTTAACTATTCTTTCCTTCTTGTAACAACAAGACGAAGAAAAAATGAGACACTATAAAATTACACACTGAGTCAATACTAAAGTCCAGCGTACATAGATTTGTATTTTTATCAAATTGCTTTCCATTTTCCTTATTTTTATTTTCTGGTTATTTTACCCAATATATTTTTTAGTAGAGAAGTAACTACGTACATATATGTTTATTAGAAGTAGATATATTTCAAAGGCAAAGGAAAAATATAACAAGCATAATATATAAGAATGAAGAGGGAATGACTAACTAAAAGTCGCACCCAGCTGGTGATGCCGATGCCGTTCTGTCTGGCATTTCGTTATTCGATGATGCAGAGAGAAGAAGCTGAGGATTTTCCTTTAGAGATGTTGCTTTGATATTGTTAAGTTTCGTTTTTCTTTCCTCTTTTAAATTTATGCATAGCGTTGCATCTCGCTTAGCATGCATGGCTTTTACACTCTCACCTCACCTCAAACTCAAATCACAGCTCACAAATAATGCAAGGAACCGCACGTCAGATCAAGAAATGAGATGCCAGCTGTGAAAGATATGTGTAGATAGTGCATCGGTCTATTATTATGAGTGTACCAACTATATATCAATCCAACAATTGGATACATTCTTAAACCAACTGCAATAGCAAGTCAAGCTTAATTATAATAATGTTCGATTGGATAGGAATGAGTTGGAAGAAGGTGTCCTACCAAACACCACTCCAGTCAAAAAGAAATTCGTGTTACTTCATTGCTACCCAGGTATGCAGAATGTAGAGGACAAAAAGTCTACCACTCTTCCACTATTTTTCTTGGAGCTTACATGTGTACTTATAGGAAGGATTCATTTGAGAAAACGAATGTTAAAATATGCTATATCAAAGAAAACCAATGGGAGATCAACTGGTCATTCTTCAGAGAAAAGGAATTCATTCTTGACTTTTTGACGGTCGGTAGATCCTCATGATGATGACGATGATGATGATGATGATCAAAAATAAGTATGAGGTACATTTACACTACTGCTCTCCTCCGTTCCCCATTTCTCACCTTATCCTTAACCTCTCGACCATCGACACAATAAATTTCAATAGACATTTACGGAATTGGGGGCTATATCCTTTATGCTGGGTTCAAAAAAGCTCAATACATTCAAGAAATTCCTTTCAATGTGAGAATCTACATGCTTATCTCATCATTCGGATCTTTACATAAAGAAAAGCGGAGATGGTGAATGGTGATGCAAGATGCAATGGCAATGCAACCCAGCGCACTGCAATTCAATTGAATGCACATAAAAACCATTATGATATTGTGCGTTTGCATTCAGTCTTCAACATTTTTTTTTTGGAAGCAGGTAAAAAAGAATAAAATAAATACCATGCCTTCTTTTGTCGCTGTTCTACCATCATTTTCATGGAATACTGCGCAACGGCCTTTGGTTTTGGGATACAAAAATGTTTGTATTAACATGTACAAACCCATTCGCAGGTATTATTTTCACAGGTTGTATTAGTTGTGTGTGCATGTATTTGTATGATGTTTTTAGAATGATGATGATCCTGATCAGCATCCCATCGACCTTTTCCTTGTATGGATGGATGGATTGTTGGTGTGTGATGCGATGCTTTGGTACCTTGCTGTCTGGCCCGATCTCCGTTTTCATTCTACCGAGGAAAATCTCTTCTTCCTTTTACTCTATTCGTCAATGGAATTAAATAAAAGAATTTTCTAGCTCTGAAATACATGTCAACCTTGTCCCATTCTTTACGCCGATCTCAATAAAAACGACAATATAATAATGCCATGAAAAGATTTTTTTAGAAGGACAATGATTCTTTTCTGTGTGGAGAAATTGAAAATTGGCATTATTTTGGGTAAATAAGTAACACAACGGAACCTTACGCATTTTAAGATTTCACTTGATATTGCCACTTGCACCTTTTACACGCAATACCATTTTTTTCATTGTGCACTTTATTGAAATATTGTCGTGTAATATAGTGCGGCCTGAACTGCCGGTTGCATAAGCCCGTATGTATATACGTTCTCGGCTTTTCCCCCCTTTCCCTCCCAAACCCAAAAAGAGCATCGCATCGATATCATTGTTTTGTTTGTTTTATAAAGTTCCATTTTTCCAAGGAACTTTTTTCTTGCAGGATGGAATACAAAAAGGGATTCCAATTCTTCTTTTTCTGTACGGAAAATAGCTGACGGTCGGAGGTCGTTCCTTCCTCTATATCCAGTTTTCTTTCCATAATAACATGATGATGAAGATGAACAATGTGGATGAATTATAATAAAAGATTGACCAAGAAAGTGCAGTAAAATGCGTTTCAAAAATAAGTTCATTGTGTAAAAGGTAGGTGTATTATACTGGTTTTGTAGTAGGTAATGTTGATGAATGAATTTCCATGTTGACTCGACTCAATGTTGTAGAGAAAGGTACCAGAAAAAAATATGTTGGGTAAGCATTTCAATGAGATTTTGTGAATGAATGAAGGAAACTAAAATAGGAGCAGTACGTTGCATCATGTACGTACGACGAGCACATACAATCAACTGCATAAATGACATTATGTTCAGTATTCAATAGGAGCAGGAGTGATTCATGCAAAGTATTCAAAGTAAAACATGTTTTCTTAGTTAATGCGATTTTAAATTGATGCCCTTTTACAAGAAGGGACAAGGATGTTTGTGTGTAAAAATTTTAAAAAAATTGGATGACGAAGTTGCAGAACTAGGTTAGGAATCGCATGTGACATTGATTTTAGCAGTTTGATTTGAATGGAATTTTTATTCTTTTAAATAACAATTATGATTAAAGTCATTGAAAAGTTTTCAGAAGGAATGTGGAATTAGAAACTCCAAAGAAAATGTTTGCTAAGAACGTTGAAAGTTAAGTGGCCACGATGTTACGAATGTAATTCATTACAACAATGACATACATAAAAGAGCAACGTGAAGATAGTTAAGATGTTGCATTGTTCAGATGGGAAAAGCGTGAATATGTCAGATGGGAAATGTGGGTGGCCTGGCTAGGCTGAGATTAAACATTATATTTTTTCTGGTTGTTCAACTTGATCTGCATATTCATGTGCATGTGCATGCGTCTTAGCATTACCAACAATGAAAGGGACAATATGAGAATCATGCAGTAGGAACAAGTGAGATTTTTTTGATGGGATGTTCCAAGGAACTACAGAAAAATGAATGTCGTGCCTTTTAGTCATGCAAAGACTGCAATTGACAATAGCGGTTAGTAATGACTCAATTATAGAATAGAATAGCGGGAATAGAATTATACGGGAGCAGCTGAGCACACGTATAAACAAATCGCTTAGCTCAGAATAAATTTAATAATTAAATTTTTGACAAGAAATACGACGAATTAAATTATACAAACAATGTCAAACTGTAGCTAGAACATTATTGAAACTAAATAGTTTTAATAAGGTTAGCTACAAACCCTGCAACCAATGATTATTACTATAATAATTAAGTTGCCTTTATTCTCATACCCAGCGGTACTAATATTGCTCTTGTACCTAGCTGGGCTCACCAGCAGGTAAACAAACATACTATTTTATAAACTGACCACTAGCAACTGATAAACCACGACCAGAAGTACTGCTGAAGAATATTTATTGCTTTTAAGGTCATCATCATCATACTTCATGAATATCTTCCTGTGTTGGAGACTTTTGATGTGGATGTAGGAATCCTGGAATTGGCCCGCTGGCTCTGTCATTGAACAAATGACACTACCCGGTCACTTCTACGCCTACCTGCCACGTTGACCCCAATCGAAGGACGATATTGCAGCGAAGTAGAAAGATGGAATCAAGTCGAAATGAGTACAAGTGGATCAACTGCCATAAATGTAAAATAAGGGCCCTTTACAAGCAAGGAACGAAATCAACGGAGGGCATATGGATTCACACCAAATACAACTGGATTTGTAGTAATTGTAAAAAATCCCAGCAAGATGAAAGCAGCAACGTAGATGACAGCCCATTGATTACATCAAAATTACCTTTTCATGACGTGTCAATTTTTGACTCAAGTGACAGTAATTGTTCAAATGAAGAGCTAGAAACACCTACACCTCCATCACTTTATGAGAATTTATTCCCAAAAGGGCGAAAAATAGTTCATTTGAATATAAATGGTCTGAAAAGCAAATACGAGGAAGTGCGACATTTATTAATCAACGAGACCAACCTCATGTGTTTAGCTTTAACAGAAACTAAATTAGATAGTGACAGAGACTCCCCCAACTTGTTTCTTGTGCCTGGGTATAATTTAATCAGAAACGATAGAATCTTAAAAGAAGGGGGAGGTACAATTATTTATGTAAATGAGAACTTTACATCGCACATTTGTGAGCTACCTGATTCGCCACCAGGTTTTGTTGAATGTGTAATTTTAAATATCAAAGGAACTTTTATGAAACCAATACACATTTGTGTCATGTATATTCCCCCAGATAAAATTGATGAAGAAGTTTTCTGCTTCTTAGAAAAAACATTTTGTTACCTACGATCTCAAGGAACCGAATTTGTAATAGTAGGCGATTTTAATATCGATTTACGTAGACGTACTATAGAATCAAACCGACTGACAGGCATTAGTAAGGAATTCAATTTAACTCAAACAATCAAACCTCCAACTAGGGTAGCGGTACGTTTTAATGGGAATTTCGATTTTACAAGTTCAGCGACATTAATAGATCATGTTTACGTCTCAAATAGGGAGCTTTTTTGCACATCTGGTGTAATTAATATCACAGCATCAGATCATCACATGACGTACACGATTTACAAGTCCAACAAACTCAAATTACCTCCCAAGGTCCTAGAATATAGGTGCCTTCGCAAAATTAATGAAGATGATTTTGCGAATGATTTTAAAAAGATAGACTGGAATTTTATAAAAAACAAACACACGCAAGAAGTTAATAGTGAAATTTTTGAAAAAAGTGTCATTGCATTGATGGATAAGCACGCTCCCTTAAAAAGAAAACTAATAAAAGGGTCAAACGAACCCTGGTTCAGTGCAGCGTTAGTTGAAATGTGCAAAGCTAGAGACAAGCTAAAATCAATGCAATTAATGGGAAAACAGATTGCACAACAATACAGAAAATTAAAGCAGGAAGTTTACTGCAAAATACAATCTGCAAAAAAGCAATTCTTTATCAATAAATTTGAAAAAGTGAAAACATCATCCGATGTCTGGAATACAATGAATAAACTAACAAATTTTAGACAAAATATCAACACGAAAGTAGCCAAACTAGTGAATAATGAGGGGAATGTTCTTGGCAATGATAAAGACATTTGTAAGCAATTCGCAACGGAATTTGTAGTGACCAGCGCAGAAAGTGATGTCACCGATTGCTTAGTTGACCTTGAAAACTATGTAGAAAATACTGAATCCAGTGTAAACATTTCAAATGACGACGTATTAGATGCGATTACCAATCCAGACGACATAAGGATTGATGAAAGTGATATTAGGGATAATGATATATTAGATGCAATATCCTACGTTAAAAAGTGCAAAAACACCAAATGTAACGTTCCTATGTTTATCTACAAACGGTTCTGTAATTTACTAGTTATACCATTAAGACTCTTGTTTATCACTATCTTTGTTACTGGTATTGTTCCAAATAATTTTAAACTAGGATATGTTACACCTTTGTACAAGGGAAAAGGACGATATAGCCAATCAGGCTCATATCGTGCAATATTTAACTTCCCGTTTATAGTTAGAATTTTCGAAAGATTATTGTACCGAAAGCTAATGGCTTATGTCAGCCACTTTTTCGACATACATCAGCACGGGTTTATGCGTAATAGATCGTGTGATACTGCAATCGCAGTCTTTACTCAAAATATTTACGAATCTTTAGATAAGACATCAGGAAAAGCAGTAGCCGTATTTGTTGACTTTTCGAAAGCTTTCGATTCCGTTAGTCAAACACTCTTAATTCGAAAACTGATGTTTAATTTTGGAAGAAAAGTGCCCAAAATATTAATACGGATACTAATTAGTTATTTTACTAACCGTAAGTTTAAAATCTTAAATGGAAAGTATGAGTCAGCAGAGTATTTAATTAGGGCTGGGGTGCCACCTGGATCAATTTTAGGAGCCCTTTGCTATACTATTTTTGTAAATGATATAGGAAGTGCAATAGCCCTGAAGTACTTACTTTACGCCGACGACTTGGTTATGTACACTTCATGTGAGTCGTTTATCGATGGGGCCAACGAGCTCACAAATGCCTTAGCCAAATTAGAAGTATGGTGCACTGAAAATGGCCTTAAAATAAATGTTGAGAAAACGAAATGTATGCGATTTTTTAAGGCTAAAGATCACCAAGCAAGAAAAAGTGCTTTAGGTGAAGTAAAGCTAGGTAATACAAGGGTCGAATGGGTCAATGATTTCAAGTATCTTGGGGTAGATATTGATAGCATTCTCTCATTCAAATCTCACGAAATACGTGTAGAAAAACGTATGAATTCTGCCCTAGCCAGAATGTACAGTATCAGAAGACTTTTAACAGAGAAGGTCATGAAAATATTTTTATCATCTTATGTTGTAAATATAGTAGATTTTGTAATCGTAATTTGGGGTGTACAACCTACCAAATTATGGTCACTTCAAGAGAAAATAAACCGTTTCCTCTTAGCTTTCTACCACCCAAACCTAACCAAAAAACGAAGACAAAAAATGAAAAACAGCACCCTAGAAATAAATGCACTGCTTCAAAAGGTAGACCTCATGACTGTCGCAGAACGGAGAATTTATTTTCTGTTAAAATCGATAATGAAATGGCGCCAGCTAGACATCTTCGAAGGATATTTTATAAACAGCGGAAAGGAGGAAGGTTATCGTGACAGTTATAAACAGCCGAGACATTCCAAACAGTTATACAAACAGTCCATCAAGTGGAGTGCAACGTCTACCTGGAATCATTATATTTCAAAGGTAAAAAGTCAAATTACAACGGACACGACACGAGATGTTATATTAGAAATATTTAAACAATCTATTCTGTTAGAACGTAAGAACCTTTATGTGTAACATGTAGATTATTGTGGATATTTTGTAAACGAATCTGGAATTCATTTTTGACCTTGGAATGTACTATTGGAATTATATTTAAATGTTCTTCGAATGCACGATCTTAAATGATGTGATATGTTAGAGTATGAAAACCAGACATTGTATGATGACTGATACTCAGAAACAATAAAGTTTATTCATTCATTCATTCATTCATTCAAACTCCATCGTAGTTTTACTTTCAATCATTACTTCCTTCCCTCGAGAACGAGAAAAGTTTTGACCTCCGGTTTTCTGTCGTTTACTGTCATCATGCTTAACAATTTCATCTTTCATTTTTCCAGATCCCACACCTCACCTTCATTCTTACGATGGATGCATTGTTGAGAAATCACGAATTTGAAGTTTCTTAGGCAGTCCCATCATAAATATGTATATATATGATTTTTCTCGCCTCCCATTTTTGTTTGCTGATAGGATGTGAAGAGGCATGAAATTTAATTTTAGACTCCCAACCTTTAATAACTGTATACTTTATGCCAACAAAAATGACACTGAATAATAATATATAGTTCTTTTATCATAATGCACAATCTTTGTCTTCATATTTAAATTCCCTTCTTTGTTTACAGTCACACAAGCAAACAAAAGGTAGATCTGTTTCTTGGTCAAACAAAAGAAAGGCCAGGGCAGAATGAGGACCACCTTCATTTACTCATCATCAGCATACCATCCCCGTTACTACCCTTAGAACAGCAGTATCCTCCACAAATTTACTTAATTTATTTGTCTCTGTTGCTCACATGTGACAAGAAAGTAGTTGTCAAAGGATGTGTTTGGGGCTCAAGCTCTTGGTTAAAAATGCTACCTAAATTTGTTCAGTTTTTATCCTTTCAGAATCTACCAGACAGTAGATGAAGTAGAGCTGTAGAGTTCATGATATGCAAGCCCACCTTTAAATTTTCGTTTGGAAACTTATGAGAGTGCCATGAAATCTTTGAAAATAAATTAAAACTGTGGTACATCTCATGCTGAGGCAATTGCCCATGTTTTGAGTAACTATGCCCATGACAACTAAAGGTAGAAAAAGTAAAACAAAAAAATGGTCAACAAATTTGATGATGATGCTTTGTCTTTTTTGTGACTTGTTTTTTAAGACATCATACTGTGCAAACAAATAACATGGGGTAGAAAAAATTAAAAGGGTATGTAATATGCTATGGAACCTTGTGACTTCCTGTGAGACATGAACAACCTTACTAGCAAAAAATTGAGAATGTGTGAGTGAGTAAACTGTGTGGTAAAAAAGGTTCAATGTATGATGACATGGATTTTTTGTATGGGATTCAATGCAAGCCTCCCTAATCCTGAGTAAATAATTGAGTAAAATGCAATGTTGTAATGTGATATGATCTATGAAGTTCCTGTGAATATTACTCTACTTGAATGACGTAGTGATGAGTACAACAACATGAGAATAAACTTGAAAACCATAAACTCCAGCTAAATTTTACTTATTATATCAATTGCAAAATTTTATTTCATTCATATATTCATCAGCTTAACAATTCATACTGTAATACTTAGCCATACCATTTTATTATCTAGTGTAATGTTTTTATTTTACTAAACTTACAAGACATTCTAGTATGTATATATGTGTGTATGTAAATCTTTAGCAATAAAACTTATAGGATCCATTACGCAACGCATAATTTAAATTTTACGAAGGATTTTACAATTCCATTCAATTTTTCCTTTTCGCTTTTTAGTCGTGTGTAAATTGGTTTTTGCAGTGTATTTGGTGTACAAAAAATAAACGTCTTCGTTGAAAACTCAATTCTTCTCTTAGCAAATTAGCTACGGGTTGTATTACTAAACGTCTGCAGAGATGATACAGACAGGTTACCTAAATCCTAAGGTTACAGTATGAATGCATTTTATATTTTTTTTTAAATCGAGGCTTTCCCAAATTATTATACAATTCAATATTTTACAGAGGTTTCACACCGTATTATTACACCGTATGTACATAAAATCCATGCAGCTGGATTCGATAATAGTCCAAAAATTTAGGATAAAACTCGTCATTTATTACCGATTCCCAATTTAAAATTAAAATTAAATCATTATCGTCATCTAAAAATACAGTAGCGAAACTGTCGTCATGTCATGGTATTCCTTATTACACGTCTAGTTCTTGTTCCGTCTCCATTTTGGTTTAAAGCTCGAGCAGGACGTTAGATCAACATTTTGCGTTACGTTAAGTTACGTTATGTAATGAATGTATACAATACAAGTCACGATATAGTTCCTAATCAACCAATTTATTATTATTGTCTTCCTCCTCTCCATTTTCCATTTACACACGAAAGATTGAGTTGATGGTCCACTCATATCCAACTGAATTCTGTACATGTATAAATTAAAAGCAGGAAACCCGTAACCTGTTCACTTTAAAAACACAAAACTATATTCAATATTGTATGTATCTACACACAAACATTCAATCTGGGAATAAAAATGTTCACCCTTAAAAACAACAAAACTCTATTTCTTATCTATGTACTTACTACACGTTACCAAAAAAAAATAAGAGATCTAAAAGATTCATTTTGATATCTGTTAAAACTGGCAAAATGGATTATTTGAAAACGTCTTCGAATTGAGACCCAATAGAATAGTAGTGTATGTACTTTTATGTGGTGTGTAGTTTGCACACAAAATATAAAATAAATAAATAATAAATTAAAATCAAGATCATCATCAACTCAATAGAAACCAAAACCAACACATCAAAACTCTACTACCATCGATTCCCAAATAAAATCCTTTCAAAAACAAAACGCATTCCGATTTTTTCCCCCAAACCCCAGAACCAACACATTGTAAATTGGTAAAATAAATATGTTTTCAGTTATGTAAATTTGCATAGATAAAAAAATCACTACACACAAAATTACGCAATGCATCATGATCAAAAAAAGAAGGTTGTAACTAATCGTAAGTATGTAATCTTTACTATAGCTATTGTATGTAGTGTGTGTTGAACTTTACATTCCATAAATTGTATTGTTGTATTCACCATCATCCTTTTAAGAGATCTTGACAATTTTCACTTTTGTAATAAGGACATTTATAATGTGTACAGTATTATCTAATGAGAACTCAAAAAAGATGTTAATTCTAAAAAAAATAACTCATTCCCATTTCCATTCAAAGAGGAAACTAAACGAATTATATTTGCATAGGTTGGAAGCTATAGATCAATCTATTGCAATAAAATGATTTAATAAGGGTTACCCTTCACGAGATACTTAAAGGACACAAAAAAATTAATAGTTACTGATCATGTTTAATTACTGGATTAAAAGTTGATTAAATTATATTCCTTTTTTACACGCACGAACGTTCACTACTAAGACTTAATATTTCTTCTCGACATTCTATCGTTTTCAAACTAACTATGGTTTACTGTTTTTTTGTATAATTATGAAGCGTTGATGTTAAGCGTACTTTTTGATATTTAAGGGAGATGACTAAGATAAAAATACAGCTAATTGATGCGTGTAAACCTGTTACTGTTCTACTCGCATTCTAAAAGATCAATTCATTTGTAAAATTTGGTTCAAAATTGCAGTTTTTTAATTATTACACAAATTGATTGTGAATGTGGAAAAAGTAATGTAAACTGATTCACTACTAGTACAAACATGCATTATATTATGTTTGATTTGCAACATATTGCAAAAATACACTAACTCACAATACAATCAGCAGCAAAATTAAATCCCAGCTAAACCTAGATTCCATCCATTTATTCTTATTTTATATGTTGTTACTATAGTGTAATGCATATTGTTAAGCTAACTAGTAATGGATTATATATGCGTAAGTAAATTATATTCTATTCGAATTCCAGGTGGGAAAACATAACACAGCACAGCACGCACATAAATCATCATATGCAAACACACAAAAAACCGAATTCCTTTTTCAGCAATAAGTTATATTGATTTCCTTTACGCTAGATGTAAAATAGATATTAATAATTAGCATTGAATAATAATAATAATATGTATATCGCTTTCCCATCTAAATATTTATAGGATACGGTAAAGGTAAAGCCTTAGCAATTTCGGTCTATTGTCCTATCAAAATAAATATGAGAGTTGGATCACTACCTTAAAGTAAAATGAAAATGATTATTTAAAATAGCGATAAAAGGGTTTCTATAGGATTTTCTTACCTTTCTATTCTCATTCAATCATTTAGTTTTTTAGGGTTACCCATTAAAAATTATCTTATGTAAATATATTGTAATAATAATAATAAATGATGTTATGAGGATCATAAAAGTTTCCACTTTTTTTCCACTTGCCTTTCTCTAAAACCCATGACGATGTAGATGATGAAGATCAATGTGAATTTCAATTGTAAGATTACAATTAGTATCAAAAGCGAACCAAATTTGTTGAGAACGATAAAATTACTAGTTTTAAAATATGATAAAACCATCTTCTTGTTTTTTATCCTATTGCATTTTGGAACTCGACCAGTACCTCTATGTTAAGCTACATTCCGATATTCTCCACCTCTCTTACTTTAACCCACACCCAGCAAACCATTTCTATCCGTTATACTTATACACTTACATAACATTTCTTTAGTAAAAAGTTAATTTAGAACTACTAAATATTGCATCTTGTAAAGGATTATCATGATTTTATAAATAAATAAATATAGTTAATCACCATCCAACATTGTCAGGTAAAAATTTCTGTTCGCTTTTCCCCAACCAAAAAAACCGTACAACCTTCGTAGCTCAAGTAGAATATAGGATAATATTGTAAAGCATCTTTGTATAGATTTTACACACGAGACCATTTACATGGCAGCCCTCTTGGTTTCCGTCTGGGAGGCTGATGATGCTGGAGCACTCTCTGAGGCAGCCTTGCCCGTTGAAGTGGATGCAGGGCGCTTTCTCACCACTGGCATGTACCCTGTGGAAATAAGAAATAATAAAAAAAATTATTAAAACTGCTTTTCATTTTCATTCACCATAAATTTACTTCTATGGTTTATTGGCAAAGCAAAAGCAATCAAATTGACTGTTGATATTGGAAAGCTCTTTTATCAAGTTTTTCTCGAAAGCATCTCTTAGTTTCACATGAGTGGCTTAAAACAAAAGGCCATCATCATTGTTGATCATGGACGATGGAGTCGGTTCCGCAAACAAAATTGCCTTTTAATTGGCAGCCCTTCTGATTTATATGCAAATATCGTTACCATCATTACATGACCAACGGCATAAATTAGAAATAATTCAATATTCTCAGTTTCCCTTTGAATACATTGTAAGACTTGGATTTAAGCTCCTTTATGTTCATCAATCTGATTTGCCTGCTTCACTGAGCAAAAACAAGAGAAGTGTCTACTTCATCAACTTCAAATTACCCAGGCATATACATAATATTTCAAATAATGTTGATTTAGAGATGGATAAAGAGTAAGAGGAATGAAAAACGCGTTTCTCATCATGATGATGCATGTGATGCATAGATGCAGTTCCCTAATTTTCTTTGATGAAATAGCCATTCCTTTTCCAACCAAAGTTTAACGATAATTCTTTCAAGGACCAACACAGAAGCAACAGGAACAACAACGTGTTCATAAATTATATTTTTTGTTTAGGAAAAAAAACGAAGTAATATTCCCCTATTAAATGAAATGAGTTATGCATACATTGAGTAAAATGCAAGCTCTTTTAAAACAAAGTGGGATTGACTGGGCTAAACAGCTTTGTTTTCTTTTCCTTTGCATCATCATGATTCTTGATTAAAATATTATGTACTAATATGTAATGTGAAAGAACAACCAACAAAAAGTCACTCTTGATAAGAAACTAAAACAATCAGCATGTTCATAATAAAAATGTTTGTGTACACAACAAACACAACACTGCCAGTTCGCTGGGCTAAAACAAAAGATGCATTTAGAGCAATCAACACACATATTATGCAAGTTCATCTGGAAAGACCGTGTGAAAACCGAGAGCGAGAGTAGTTTTTAAAGAGAGAGAGAGAAAGAGAAGAGCTGGAGCTGAGGAATTTTCAAACTTCCCATGCATCATTCTCATATGTAATGTGATGTGATGGTTTTTTTATCACAAAAAATTAATACGCTGAGAAGAAACCAGGAAAAAAACAAGACTTGGAGTTTAAAACTTGTGTAGACGATAAAGAAAAAAAACGTTCTGTTGTCTGGTCTTGCTTAGCAGACTTTGGAGAGGAGTAGACGACGACTTTTTACTTGACCTGCTAGTACTTCACACGCATCTTCAAAAAGCTGGCTAGATCCATATAGCAACCATGTAGCTGGAGTTTCAAATACATGAGCAAGCCACAAGAAGACGAAACGGTAAAACCGTGATCAATTTGTGAGAACATTTTACACACGAATGATTCGCTCTTTGTTTTCTGCTCAATCACGAACAATATTACAAGAGAAATTTCGACAAGACATGGTAAAAGGCAAGCCAATCAATAATAAAAATGAAAACGAGGTTGTCCACACACAAAATATTTAACGAGAGAGTTGAATCAAACCAGAATAAAAAAAATCAGGTAAAATTGGAATGTGAAGTGGACCACGCTTCTGTTTCTGGTTTGAAATCCAGACACTTCCACAAAATAAAATCATATGGTAACGCATAACGTAACAAACAACATCTACATGCATCATTAGGTTATTGTGTTGCGGAGAAGTTGAAGGCACGCATCCAATCAGGAATTTATTTTTTATATAAAAAACAGACAGAGCCAGTTACAAATACCGTCATGCGTATGCATATTATCAGAGGCTGTTGATGTTGTATTGAAACGCATACCAATACTGAAACGCATTAATATTATTATGTTTTGTTGTTGACCGATGAATCTTTGGTCGGCCTATAAGGTTCAAAGAACAATGTAACACATAACACACATTTTTTCTCCAATGAAGTCAAAGATGAGTTGGGAAAGATCACCACAGGTTACTAGGCTGGAGAGAGACGCTTGATCATCAGAGAATGTTTATGGATTATCATAATGCATGCATGCATTCAAAATGCATTCCTTTTTTGCTTTCTAAAAGCACCCATCATGATAACAGTAATAATAATAATGATGACGATACGGATTACGATCCGATACATATATTATTCAAAATCCCCATTCCATTCCATGCATTCTCTTCTTGATCAGCAAATGGAATGCCAAGAGAGAAGCATGGATATACATAGCCGCCGGAGATTACAAGCCAAGTAACGCTCACGTCATCTGAAAGTAATGCCCTTTTCCCTTTTTATTTTCGCCCTGAGTCAAGAGAGCACAACTAAACAAAAAACCAGAAATAATATAGGATATTGAGCTGAAGGGAATTTAAAGTCAAAGGGCATCTCTTATGGAACAATGCATAATTTCCACTTCTTCTTTATCCTCTATAATCCCAACTGCGTATTCAAGATCATCATATTCCTCATCATCATACACAGTCTTTGGATCAAACTTGAAATCATCAACATTTCCACTGCCACAAGGAATTAAGTGCCTCAACCAAAAAAGTTTCACTTTTTTTAACATTCCCATATACACGCCTCTTTGGGGAATCAAATGGGTAAAATTTCCAAGGCTGACATGATCAGATTCGGAAGAACAGGATTAGATTTCAGTAGTCCTTCCCAGCACACACCTTGTTTCCTCCATTTGCAACAAAAGGTAGCTTTAGGAAGACGAAATGGTTTTTGCAACCTGTTGCTACCAAGCAGCAGGTATCCCTTTACAAATATTCTGATTACTTTGCATAATACCTGCTATCAAATGAGAGATTTGGTGGCAAGGTGTTTTCCTACAACCATTCATATTCATCATGGATAACGGAACTTGAAGCTGGATTGTATTGTAGAAACGTTTCACATGACAAGACAATCCATCATTCTCTCACAGATCATCATCACGCATGAGGAGATTTGACAATAAGCCTCGCTCCCTACCTTCCTACCTAACCTCTCTCTCTCTTCCGTCCACAAATTTACATATAGCATTGAACCTTATATAATAATGGTGATGATCAATCCGTATATTCATACTTGTCCATTCATCTTCCGGACAATACTAACAGGATTACATCTCCATCATTCGATCCGAACCATTCCATCCATCAGTCTTTTTAAATAGAGAAACAAGAGCCTTTTCATTTCCCCATTGAAACAAGTGAGTCTCAACGACCATTTGTTGCTCCTCATTTTCATCTTCCAAGAAGTGCATAGAAGGAAGAAGCGAGGATGCACATTCTCATCATCATGCCAGAAAAGAAAATCCTCTTGATGCAGTAATAAACGTTACTTATTCAAATTCAAAACTCAAAATGATTATGATGGGATCAAGGTCTGGAGCATGGAGTATGGCTTTCCAATGCTGTATCATCAGCGTTAAAAAAAGAAGCTAACATATAAGCATAGTTTTATGTTGAGTGCAAGATGAAGGGAGCATTATGATATTACTGAATGAATAGGAAATATTTTTTAATCAGCTTCAGAAATCAAATTGCCACGCTGGCATGGCATTACCGACTCCTGACTTTGTAGCACCAATGCCACACCCTCCAAATCAAAAAAGGGCAAAAATACCATCACATGAAATGAGCAACTCTTCCCATTAAAAAAGCCCATTGGCACCAACAAATGAAAGTAAATCCTTATATAATCCAAATTAAATATGTTCAGCCATGCATTTGAAAAGTCATAATAACAAAAGAAGCAATTATAAGAAAACATTTATTCTTCCAAATCCCCATCATCTCAATCGAGTCACAATCAGCTTAGCATCATTATCTTCACGAGTGATGAGCAAACAGCCCATAAACAGAGAAAAATTGTAATGTTCAGCAGCTACTCTTGAAGTATTCATTAATGGACCCCTTCATTCCATCTGCGCAATCATAAAACAACTCACAAATTTGCATCATCATATCTTTTCTTCACAAAAATCAGATCAGCAGAAAAGAATGATAATCAACTGTTCATTTTTAATTCAATTCAAACAAATGCTGATGACTGTCCTCTCTGAGTGTTGTAAAGTGGATCATCTGCTTACTCATCCGCTGGGGATACAAAAGTCAAGCTTAAGCTATAATGATAACCTTTTACTCTCATCATCATCACGTTGTTTTTTTGCGCACATCATCACAAGAAAAAACCCAAATCAATGCACTGCATAAAAATGTTGATATGATGATGATGATGATGATGATGATGATGATGATATGGGGGCAAATGAGCGGAAAAAAATTTGCAGCTGAGCTAAGCATTATTATATGCAAACATCAACACTAAACTACTATTGCTGCTGATCATCAGCTTGTAAAAGTTTGATTACGTAAGTAAGATTTACTTAGGATGGTGTTTGTATGCATACTAGTTCATCAAAAGATCTTTGACTCCTTCTTCTACCCTTCATTCCTCCACTTCACATCTGGCTTTGCTCAGGGAGAAAAAAAAACATCAATACATTCACTTCATTCCAGCTTAAACACTTTATATTTATTTGGTGTTTGGTGAAAGGAAAGAATGTATGGTATGCATAGTGGAGAGAATGCGTTTGTCTATGCATACATATTTCAACTTCGGATGTAGGAAACGAGCCCACATTTCAGCAGAAAGGAATGACTTGACTAAAACAAGAAAAGGGAAACAAGTGCTCCTGTTGTTCTATTCCTGTCTTGATTTTTTAATTCATTCAACAAGCTAGTCACCACACCACTTGTATTTTAAATAGCTTTGTCTGCTGATCCCAACAACTTTTGAGAGATGAAGAAAGAAGCTCAACTAAAAGAAATACACACTCTCCAGACGAAGTCGACATAAGAATCTGGAACTGCGAAGGATGTGGATCAAAATGATGATGATGATGAAAACAGGCCTTCTCAATCCAGCCAATTGAGCAAGATGGATTGTTATGTGATCTGAAAATGGAAAGTAGGCTAACTGCTGTTCGCTTCTTTTTTTCACGAAATAAAGAAGGACAAGCTTTCATAAATAACTCTGTGGGCTCAAGTGGTCATTTGTTTTCCTCTGCTTTTTGATTTCAGGATTGAATTGAAAGCGAATGGAATGGAATGAAGGAACAGATGCAAAGCTGTATAAATAAATAGTCAAAGCATATAAATATATAAAAATACATTACTGTTACTGATTTGATAGGCTTAAATGATACAAAGCGAGCTGAACATATTTTATAACAAAACAAGGCCAAGGCGGATGAGATGAGAAAAGAGTTGAGAAAAAAACACACCGTGCAGGAGTAGTTACTGATACACTTAATATTCATGGATCATGCAATCCAATGCGATGCAATGAAATTGGAAGGAACAATGTTTTTTTACAACTTGATATGGTCAGCCAGACACTGTCTATCGGATCGAAATTCCAGACGTGTACATGGTCACAAGGCTCCATCCATCTCAAATTTATAATAAAAAATCGTTATCCAAAGCTGAAGTCCGGTGCTATTATTACCAAACTAAACCAAACCAAACCACCACACCTATAAAATTAGTAATTCGATAAAAACTAGGTTACAGAACAGCGTATGAAACGTCATCAACATTTCACTTCTCATTATAGCCCCATCACCATATTCTTGCATTTCCGTCAAGCCAGAAGGAATATGTAGTATAGCTTTCCATTGTATTCTAGTTTGATTTAGCATTGAAATCTTTATGATATTATTTTTCTTTCTCGATCACAAAAATGAAACCACTTTGTATCTCTAACGTTCATGATGATTGTGATCATCATCCTTATCATTTTGGAAAGAACATGATTATGATGATGGTGGCTTGCTTGGCTCACCGACTGTCTGCACGGATAGATTTTGAAGAAATAATACACCAACGAATTCCATGAAAACGTGGGCCTGTCTGCTGACTGACTGGCACATGAGAGCAAGTGTCAGAATACATTTTCTTTTTTTTATATCATCACAACATGTATGCGGCAAAGATGCAGCTCGCCTTACCTTGAAACTTTATTCGATTTAATTCTGTGCGTCCAAATTTTGATTCAAGTTCTAGTTTTACATTTTTTATATTCAATTTATTCGACCAACAACAAAATAATCCCGTTTCATAAGGCACCAAGCCATACCAATAAAATACAAAGTCAGCATATTAAACAAGGCGGCCGACACACAAGATAAAAAAACAACGCAATCATCATCATCATCATTTCCATCAAGAAACAATGTGCAGGATTAGGATCACTAGACGAAAGGCAAGTAGGTTTAGTAGTGACACTCGCCGCCGGTCAACTCGGCACCAACCCAAATCAAAATCAGAGAGAATTTTAAACTTTTTATTGTTTTATCAATAAACCTCTGTACAGCAAAAAAAAACATGAAATTCCTTTTGAGAATTTATGTGCGGCATAAATATATTCATTTTTCAAGATTTTGAATTTCAATTAGCTCACTTTTCTACGGCTACAAGCTAAAATTCGTGAAGAGAAGTGAGAAACAAGAAAAAATCAAATATTTTATCGACCAACTTGTTTGCTTAATACAGATTGCGATGGTGGTGGTATGCTGGTGGTGGTTTGGTGTTTTAGATTAGGGATGCACTTTTCAAACAACTTTAATCGAATATTGGTTTCTCTGTCAAACATTCTATACTAATAATTCTGGCGTGACAATGAAGAAAAAACCGAAGGTGAACATTTCATGTTTAAATTTTTACATGATCTAGGATCAAAGCAAATAAAAGCATGCGGAATATGTACAAGCCGCGTTTCACGAAAGAAAAAAATGTGCTCCACGAAACCAACCCATCTTTGTTTGACCACCTTTCATAATAAGCATGCAATTCCGTGAACAAAATTTTTAAACTCTTGAATAAAAAACTTTTTACAGCTTGAAGCAAAAGGTGGAAAACGAGACGTCAAGTGAGGGGAAGATTGCGATTGATATCCAGCAAAAATTGGACAATCCATTTTTGTGAGGAAAAAAACTATGAAGGAAATATCATAATAATGTAATGCCTAAATCGCCTCCAAATTCATTGAGAAGCAATTTAAGGAAATGGGAAAAAGGTGGAGAAAATTTCAAGCTTGCGAAGGATTTACAACGTCGGTCCCATTGAGTTCATCACTAACAAAAAGCCAGCTGTCAAGTTGGTCAACATTAGTTACGTAATATATGGGAAGACGTGGCACAACCACCAACTTTCTTTAGGCAAAACAAGAGGCTCGTCAACCAAACTTACTTTGCCGCTTGACTAAAAAAGAGCGTAAGTGTTGCAATAACTTCCTTACTACTGATTGGGATTGTAAGTTCCTTTTTCCAGTTCCTGAATCACTAAACTATTCCCTCGTGAAATGTAGCAAAGTCCATTCTATGCTACTATCATCATACATATTTTCTTAACACATCTACATCACATCATTCATGAAGAAAACCTCCTCCTCCTGCGAAAAGGAAGAAATCACCATCAAACTCTACTACTACCACCACCGGCAGCAGCAGCAGTAACAATCAGAGGTGATCAATGGATTTTTTCGTTTGTACCTGCATAAAACGGTAAGTTGTAGAGACGAGTTTTTAACAATGAACTTGATTCTCGTCTTTGATATGCTTGACTTGACTACAATATACTTGAAAAAATGACCAGTACTGTCCGCTAGCCTGTTCATCCATCCATCTAACCAACCACTTCAACAAACTTTTCTTGGACCAACCACAGCGAGGTGAAGAGCTGGCTATTTAGAAGAAAAAAATATCCTGAATGAGCGTCACTTCATTATTCCAAACTTTACATTGCTCAAGTTGTTTGTGTGAGTGTATTTTACTTTTTGACTTGACGGAATGACGGACATATCACATTGGTAATTTAAAAAAAATTGTATAACCAATTCATGGTCTTCTACTGGCACAAATGGGTCGTGATATCTAGCCAGTAGTAGTCTTCACGTTTTTAAAGTACGGAAAAAATCTATGCTGGAGTCTTTGCGAAATCAAAATGATTAGTCTATTGCAATGATGATAATGATCCCAATCGACAGAAAGTAAAAATTGGGAAATGAATAGAATTCCGAATGGCTTCTCATTTCAATATTATGTTCAACTTCAAAGTCAAGACGAAATCATTATCAGCAACTTCTTACTTACTTAGCAGTCCACTCACTTCCACTCTCACCTCATTCCAGTGAAAAGATGCAAGACAAGGTGAGCAGCATTGTGGAACATTTTTTTTAAAATCCAAACTTGAATAACCTACATGAGTGTATGAAGGCAGCAGACAAGTATAAAAATAACACGATTGCAATACACACATGATGGGTGTGATACAAGTGATAGTACATCGATGGATAATGAGGAAGTTTACAGAGAACAGAGAGAGTGAGAGAGCCCAGAGCAAAACTGGAAAGTTTAAAACTGGAAATCATAATAAAAATAAATAAGGATGTGATATGCACCAAGAGCTCCCTACATATTTCTACAAAGCCTGTTCTAGTGTGCAGTCCAGTAGGCCAGTTCTTTTTTTCAAGGACTTCTAATTCCACTCTCCGCATATTTTTCTCCGGATATCTCCGCTTTTTATCACTGAGCATCATTATCATAAACAATTCAAAAGCCTTTGAGCACTTATTTTCAAGGCTCTTGGATAAAAATATTTTTGAAAACTGACTTTACACATATACACAGATGATAATTTAAATATTATGCAAGTCCACCAAGAGTGTGTGTTCGTTCCTGTTGCCTCGTGGCTCTAGTAACTTTCAGTTTCCTTTGGGCACTTTCTTACTGAGATTATTTTTGTAGGGAAGTGGAAGAACTTAAAAATATAAAATCCGTATTTTAAGGGACGAAATATTCAAGTTCACCTTGGTTTTTGGTTACTTCTTCCTCCTTAAATGTTATTATGTTGCTAACCTTTAAAAAAGCCTGTTTTTGTCCCTCATGGCAATCTTAATCTATTCCGTAGGAAAATATTTAAAACTGAGGAATTTTTCAGGAAAAAGTGAATTATGCTACTTAAACTTTGTGGAGAAGTTAGCCTAGAGCCGAAGTTGTATCCAGGAAGGAACAAAACAATGTACATATGTATGTGTATGCATTGAAATAGCCTTAGAGCAAAAATATTCAAGAATCCAGTCTCATATTTTCAGCAAAAAAATGAAAACTTATCCGCTCTCCATGTCTTCTAACTATAACTATTGGTCGTATCGTATGAATCTATCTTCTTATCATCATCCTCATTATCCTTGTAATTCTATTGTTCTTTAATATATTTACTCAACTTTTCCCCTTCATTCTTCTCAAAGCCACAGTGAAATAAGCTGCTTCCTTCTCCCCAAAAGAAAGAAAATCTTTTAAAACGATTAAAACTTCAAACAAAAGCTTACAATGCATAGGACTTGCTATAGCACTTAACCATATATTTCCACTAAACTGCTAAAACGAAGCAGGCAAGTTTTTTTTTGTGCAATCCTTATGCTCAACACATGACAAAACAAGTAACCATACATCGCATCACATAATACACAAAAAAAAGTTATCAATATTTTCATCAAAAAAATCTACTTCATGTCTTGTGTACATAAGGACAAATACAGGAACACAATGGGCTGCTAGATAACCTTATTCTATAAACCTTCATATTCTCAAATCCAGAAAGAAGGAAGACCAAGGACAACGGTATATTCTTTATCTCCTTTTTACCGGCTGCTATGTCAGCGTGCCGGTTGGTCGGTATATTCTTTCGGTTCATTTATCAAGGTGAGGCATCAAGATTTTAACATGGCAATCACCCATAATCTTCATCTCTACCAAGACACATCGTTTATTCCTTTTTGAGTGTATTAATTGCAAAAAAGGAACAGGCCTGGTGCAGTGAGCCTGGTGCATTTGGGATGTATACTCCCAAAAAAATTTAAATAACGAAAACTAACAAGGAGAGGAGTCAGCACGGCTCGTTCGTACTCAAAGCTTAAGTTTTCCATTGCTTACTCGTTCATCCGTCTCAGTTTAATTTTATATTCCTTAGAGCAACGCACTCCACCTTTTTGGTTAAAAGCCGCTGGCAATTTTACCCCGATCCATTCCATATTTTTAAGATATGAGTTTTTCGCTTCTTTTGTGTACAAAAAAAGAAATTTCTCTTTTTCTACCTGAGTAAACTCACCAGCCTCATATGCAAAGCTTTCTATTTTGTAGCTATAGGGGTAAATGTGGAACAACGGGGCAATAGCCATGCACATGATCATGCACACCTGCACGGATGCTAATAAGCAGTAAACACCGGACCAGCACAGTAATAATGTGTGTATATCACCATATGAGTCCAATCCAATGGCCCAAAAATTCATAATAATAAAATACAAAAAAGGTTCCTCATATTGCTAGGCATACAAACACATAAACATATATTACTTTACAATGACCACTGACGACAACTAAATGTGCACAAAAACTCAGGTAAATAGGGGCATTTTTCCCTCGCTTCAGAACGCTTTCTTACTTTGCCATCTCCATTCCATTTCTATTCTTCATTTGTTCCTTCGTCTGCCTTTTATTCACGCTTGAATTATTACACACATCCATAACATATATGCTCACCTATATGTACCTTTTGAAAGCGACAAATAATAATGGTCGTAAAATGGAGCGCAATATAGTTAGAGCCTTAGAGTACCTACTACTACCTACCTACCTTTTTGCCAAATTCTATTGTGAAAAAGGTGAAGACGAAAATTCGTCTTAAAAGATACGTTCTTGCTTTGTCCATTGGTTTGGTATTTTCATCATAACGTTCAAAACCTTTTCTTTCTCTCTTAAACTCGAGCATAAATTCGGATAAGATATTGAGAGCCTTGTGCCATACCAACAGTTCTTTTTTGGCTGAATAGAGCGAGTAAAAGAAAATTTATATTATTTTCGTCTTTACTTCTTTCTTTTGAGGGCAGCTGCCCCTTCAGAAGCAGCTGCATTTTTCTCATTGAATTTTTTTAATAAGGACCAAAGAAAAGATGAAACGTCTTCTTTTTTAAAGTCTCAAGCCATCAAAGAGCATAAGGTACATTTATCAAATTACAATTTTGTTTTCTTTCTTTCATGATGATGTTAAACTGAAACTCCAAAGAAATTATCAGACTCAATCATACAGTTTGATCTTGAGTATTAAGAAAACCGCTTTTCTTCACCATTTTCGAAGAATATTTTTGTACTTTGGAATTATTATCACATCACAATGGCTTATCAACTGATGAAATCAATATTTTGTCACCATTCCTCTTTCTTTTCCTTAACAAACAAAACGGCATACTTATAGATCCGCTACAAGTGTAAAATATATTATGTAACGTCTTATTTTCTTTTGGCATGCTTCCAATCTAACAAGAAAATCTACAAGGAGCACATGACAAAACATTTTGGAGAAGTAAAGGAATATTTTTTTCCTTTCAACAATGCTTCATCTTTGCAAAGAGGAATTCGGTGACCGTTACTGTCGAAATGGATACCTACGCACTTTTATGTGTTAGGAAGTGCGAAGCGAATAGACATAGAAAACAAGAGAATTGTTTTCATGTAAACGAGAACAACGGCACGCCATGCCACGCCAACGCATAAGAGATATATCAACGGCCGCCTTGCATAACTAACGAAAAATAACTTTATGTTTTCATCCGTTGCACAAAGGAAAGATGCTTGTTTTCTTGTCTGCATCTGTATGTCTGGCTCTGGTCGACAAAAGTTAATTGCACTTAAAACTCATTTCATCTCCACGCAAACAAAACAACAAATGCTAAAGCGTTCTTCTCCCTGGGAAATGTTATGTTGGTGCATACAACTCTTTAATTTTACTACTCATCGCAGACAGTCATTATTGTCCAACTAGATGAGCATCATTGTCATCATCGTAGGACATGGTGAGATGCAAAAAATAATATAGCCGTGTCGTAACGACCAATAAAAAATATACTTCTTCTATAATATAATGTGATGATAATATAATGGTGACGCTTTCTTCACTATTTCTTCTCGTCGTTGCCGCACTGTCATGTCATGGTTAAGATATGTAAAATTATCTATTTGTGTCTGCAGTTTTAACTCATCAAACGTATTTTTGTTTGTTACTTCCAAGCTATATCTGTACTATGCTTCATTTTATTACGACTTCTTGTTGCCATGCATGTGATCAGATCATGTGCTGTGTGTAGACAAAAAACTGAAGCCTTAAAGTACGCAACTAGCTCATATACATATATTATATTATGTTATTATAGTTGTAAATGATTTTAATATATGAGAGATGGAAGAAAGATGAGATTTTCATAAGACGCAACAAGCCCTTAGCAACTGGAGTAGCGTCCCCCAATATTTTTACTACCAGAACCACACATCCTCTTTCTTTACTACTTTTTTTTACTACTACTACTCCTACTACAACTCATCGTACTCTTTACAACTTACTACTAAGCCTCAGCACAGCACACGAATCGAGAGAGAGGTAAAAGGGTCTTTTTTTCGTAGCCCAAGCCAGACAAAGATCAGACCAGACAATTGGACATAACCAAGAGAGAGAAGGAAAGGTAACACTTGGTCCACTGGATTTTTCAATGTACCAATCATCATCATCATCATCATCATGATTTGAAGCAGCATCTTCATGATTACAAGAAGAGAAGATGCAATACATTTTTATTCCCATTTAAAAATCTTTATATACCGGCTGGCATGGCGTGGCATGGCATATAACAACCAAAAAAACTACCAGTTGTTTCTTGTTCGTTTGCCCTTCGTATGTTTTTTTTCTCTTGCTTCTTTATCTTCGATATCCTAATGCCTTCTTGAGAGATGATGTGGAGGAGAGGAAAAGGGTCTTTTAAAACGATGCCCTTGGTTTCAGCTTTTTTTTCAAGCGTTTTAACTCCAGGCGCATTAAAAGATCCGAGTCTTATTTCATTGAACGACAGAGTACAACATAAATTGTGAGATGTACCTTTAATACAGATTTATGTAGTGTATTCTTGTTTCTTCTGCTCCCATCGCATCATCATCATCATCATCATCACATGACCAACCAACTCTCCTCCACAAGCAAGGGCGTACCCTTAAGCCTTCCTTATGGCCTTTTCTTACTACTTATAACTTACTCTTTCCAAGTTTGTATATTTTCCGTTAGTAATATTACCTTTCTCATTATATACTCGCTCTTTGAGTGAGGGGGGAAACCAAGAAAATCATATTTTTCTGTCAAATGCGACTATTTTTTAGTTATTACTGTTAAACACCATAAAAAACAAGCATTGGTGGTGGTAGTAATGGGGTGAAACATGCTTCTGGAAGAGGGTTTGGGGTACCTTGAGTCATCCAATACTTCCCTACTAACCAACTGAATATGGTTATGGGTTCATGGTTATGTCACGTCACGTCACATTTCCAAAAACTCAAGTCGAGTGAAAAACATTAGGACCACGTCAATTACTTCCACATTTTCATAATACTCAGCACAAAACTAATGTAATACAACGACGCTTGCTGCAACTTCACTTTTTTGTTTACAGCCGTATCTTATGTTACGTCACGAAATGGTCGTTTTCAATTTCAGGAATGGTTTGCTTGCGTTTGGGGTTTTGCTACTGCAAGTACAACTAGCAAGTAATGTACCAAAATCAAATATCTACATCGACAGACAACCAACTGATGATGATGATGATGATGATGAGACTGCACTACATGATATATGAGACATTGACCCACACACACGAAAAGACATTTCCTTTACTACAACCACGTTATTTACAATCAAATATTTATCATGTTTGTGTGTGTGTGCCTTATCGCTAGCACAAACCCCCCGTTTATCCCTTTTCCTTTAATAGTATTGTTGCGGAGGAAAAAGGGTAAAAATATACGTTAAAGGGCTATACTCAAATATCACTCTACAATTTCATGTAAATCCTCTCATTTCGATAGTATCCAAGGCATTGTGGAACCTTCAACGTGACCTTTACGGATCAACATAATCTTCATCAAGATTATTATGATGCTCATCATCAACAACTGAAGTTTCAAAAAGTCACTGGAAACCACACATTTGCACCAACCATACGTATTCAATTCTACAACCCTTCCTTCTTCCTTCTACCCCCAGAAAGTATAGCCTAGACAAAGATAACTATCATTATGATTACATGTGATGATCATGAAATGACCATGAACAGCTAAAACGTATTTAATGTTGAGGAAGGTTTCCATAAAACACAGTATGACCAGTTGTTACTACTACTTTATCATCATCATCATGATCATGATCATAATAATCCTCACCAAAAATATTTGTGTATAGAGTAAATATCCCAGACAGGGAAGAACTAGTACAGCCAAGAACCTATTGATAGCTACGCACACAAAAACACACACACCTACAAAATATTACGTATAAATACTAATACCAACATAACATAAGATGAGCAAACTAAATTTCATATATTTGTTGTTCCTCTCACTCATCATGTCATGTTGTGTTACTCTCCTTCTATTGTTATCCACACTGTTATTATCTGTCATAAAAGAAGAATGGCCTAAACTCTTGCTTCTTTTTCTGCTACACTTTTACAAAGATTGCTTGAAAATGATGTTGATGATGATGTGATGTGATGATCATGATGGATTACTATAACCATTTGACGCTAGCAAAATTCTTTTTAAATGCGTTGTGCCCCAATAATAGCAGCAACTACCACACAGGTACATCAACCTAGTACTTGCTCTAATACGCACCTTCATTGCTTTTGGGTTCAAATAAAAACTGTAATATTGTGTGAGTTCAATTGCACCTCTTTTATTTTCTAATGTACAGTATGATTATTATTTCCCAACAGATAGAATCCTATCAATTAATCCTCTCATCAGTTCTTTTTTTCCAGGAAGAGTATAAAAAAGTATAAAAGGAAAGATTTTTATTTACACAAACAAGTTTTGTTCTTTAAAATGTGGAGCATAGAGAGGACAGAGTACGAGAAGGATTCCGCTTGGAAAAGAGATAAACTCACAAACTACAAAAAAAGTATGTGATGATGCGGATGAAGGAAATGGCAAATGTTATCAAAGATAAAAGGAAAATATGTACATGTACAACTGAGTCGGCATTTTACATACACAAGGAAAAAACGAGTCAACATCAAATGAACTCTTCTCTCTTCCGTGCTGTTACAAACGCTTGCCTCATCATGCCATAGGATTACGTATGACATAAAAATATTTACACAAACCTAACTAAATTTGAATGTAATAGATGCATGTACCATGTACTCATACTCACACATGGATGGTGGTGGTGATGGTGACCTCATCTTCCAGATGTTCGTTTTGTAAGAAGGAAATGTGTACTTTTATATTCCACGCTGCTCAACGTGCTTTAACAATTCTTTCAAAAGTCAATTTCTTTTAAAAGTTTTATGGATTAAAATATTGCGAAATTTCCAAGGCAATTTAAATTACGAAAGGGAAGCTGCAAGGCGCACATGGTTCCTTCAAAAACCGGCAATCCTGTTTATTTTGCTACGCATTTCCTTTCCGTGCATTTACGCTCCTTCATTTGATTTTTGTACGT
This sequence comes from Orchesella flavescens, assembly GCA_964034955.1. Taxonomy (NCBI): domain Eukaryota; kingdom Metazoa; phylum Arthropoda; class Collembola; order Entomobryomorpha; family Orchesellidae; genus Orchesella; species Orchesella flavescens. The sequence continues at coordinate 53,995,168 of OZ035953.1, forward strand.
GCTTAAAGAAAAGGGGATTTACTAAGATGACGGACAGGGAGACGTTGAAAAACCAGGAAGAATACATAAAATTGAGAAATGAAAGCTACCAGATGTACACGTTATATAATATCAAATATATATATATATAGGTATATTTATCTGAAGCGAGTTTTAACGTAGAGAAATCGTAAAAATATTACAAGCCGAGTGTGTACAACACAGCCAACCATCACAGTCCTCACGAAAACCAACAATATGAGTATGAAACGTGCACCAACCCAACCAAACCCAAAAGCGACGAAGGAAAAGGTCGTTTTCCTTATTTACACGTCAAGAAAAAGGGAAGACGTTTTGTAGTTGAAAGTATTACAGCTAGAGACGGGACAAAAGCATGACATTTCAGGTTGTAGGTACATGTAAATGATTTTACTACAAAAAAAACTCATCCCAGTCCCAAACCAAGAGTAACTGCTCCTGCAGGGGAAAGGGACAAAACTAAAAATGAATCTATAAGAAATCTCAAGCTTTCATATTGTATGTAAACAAGATATAAGTATACACATCTGCATGTTTCTTATAAGAAAAGAAGAAAAGTTCAAACAATGTCCGTTGGGTTGTTGGCGTTGTTTGCTTGCCATAGGCGATCGTATATGAGAGGTATACATACAACGATGACGATGACAGGATGAGAAAGGGAACACGCTTCCCGCCAAAACTCCACACACACACACACTCTTCGTAGTAAAGCAAGCCCCAAACCCAAGCCAGCTTTACTTTGAAGGAAAGCAGGAACAATAACAAGTTTTCATCTTGTAAGAACAACTTCTTTTCATATATCCGTATATCTTAAATCTCTTTACGTACAAGTGTACACACATCATCCACATCTGAGCAAACATATAATGTTGTAGCTGTAGCTGTTGCCACAGCCACACCATCCATTTCTTGGACTTCTTGTTAAAACTGCGTCCTTATTTTTCTCTTCTCCATCTGCTTCTTCTACTGCCTAATCTTTTTTTTGAGAACAAGTAGGAAAAAAAGACGCTCAACTTAAACTCGTTATCAACACGAAAACTCCAAAACGTAATACGCACACATGCATATTATTAGTGTATGTGTGTGTGCTCAGCTTTGCTCTTCCTTTTTTTACTCATCGTCATCCTCATCATCATCAGTTTTTACTACTTCTACTACACTAACACATGCTTACTTACTACAACTCCGTTTTTATAAGGTTACAAAGCAATCTCAAGACGTAACAGTCAGTCAAGCCCAAACTCTTACTCATATCCTGTTCAATCCTGATGAAACACTGAAATCACAATCTGAAAATATTGACGCTGGCCCAAAAAAAAGCCAGCTTGGCTCTTGGTTTAGATCCTTTTCTCATAAATATAAATTCTCCTTCTTCTTCCTCATTATCATCAACCAACGCTCACAAATAATAAAATCTCATCTTCAACCAAACCACTGCGTTGCGTGCACTCTTTTTTTGCATCATATTTTTTGACTGACTGCAATGGACAAATGAAAATTAGTCGTTATCTGAAAACCATGTCGGATGCTGGTTGGCTGGTGATGATGATGAATTCTGAATAATATGACGCTGAATAATATTACGTGCACATGCGAAGGAATAAATCCTCATGTGTTTCTTCATCATCATCATCTTCTTCATCCGAAAAACAATTACTCATTCTGTCAAAAAAGCCAGAATAAAAGAGTTGGTTTTATAACAAGGACAAAGAAAGAGAGAAGAGTTGAGTGATGTGATAAGCAAGATGCATCTTGGAGAGCGTCACTCTATATTTTCAAGGAATATAATAAAAACGGAGCATAATCTGAACTGCAAGTTTTTTTGTCCGTTAAGTTGATTTGATACTCAGAAACGAAAGCATTCAATACACCTTATGCATATTTTTTTTACTTTACGCAATGCATCCTCAATTCAACAACAATATGTGATGTGATGAGATGAGAAGATGTGCATCGGTTTAGTGCAAAAATGTTCGTTTGGAAAGAGATGAGATGAGGAGGCCAACTGTTGCATATTCTGTTTTTTCTTTCGAGGAGGAGAGCAAAAACTACACTACTACTTTACGTTATCATGCCTTGTCTTGCATTCACATGGTGAGGCTCTTGTTTTTGCCATTACTGTTGGGTTGGCTTGGCTTGGCTGGCACTAACATGCTCATTCGGAAGACAATGATGATGAGCGAAAAACCATTAGCAGAGCACTTCACAGAGATTTTTCTATTCGATATATCCAACAAAACAACGCCTTTCCAATGTAGTTAAAGCGACGCTTTGAAATCTCGCACATTGCATTGTTACATCTAACTCACAGTTCATCTCTTTGTTTTGGAAAGGGAATGGTGGAGTAGAAGCCAACGCGTTAAAAAAATACAATGCTTTACAACGCAATATAGCGTCATTTTCCTCAACAAACTCATTTTCTAGTGAACCAATGTTGAACATGTCAGTAAAAAAAAGGCTTATTTGCTACACACGCAATTTTTCCTCTAAAACATCTCCTCGTTCAAAAAAGGGATGAGATGGAATAAAGTAGAATACAAAGTTTGATTTTTCGATATCGCAATTTTCATTCATACCATCATATCATCACGCCATATGCATACCGAGAACGAAGGGCGAAAATGTGAAGCTTGCAGCAGTATATGAGTGATTCCCCTTTAAAACTACAAAGCCAACAGACGACGAGGCCAAGCTTTTGGGGATGGTGCACAAGACAAGACAGCAATCTGATGCACGATATATATTCCACAATTTTTCTCAATAATCTGATAGGGATTCAATGATGATGACTTGATGATGACGGTAGGCTTCTGAAAAAGCCAGATGGAGATCAGAGGAAAAATCATGGGGTAGAATTGGACTATCCAATTCACAACTTTACTATGTGTACCTGTCAAATGACTTCCTCCTGTTGTTTGCTCGCATCATTACAGGAAATCTCGATAGCACGTAAAAATGGAACATCGTCCAAAAAACAATCCTTCTTCAACAATCTGAACCCTCGCTACCAGCACCATGCACACCATCATTTCGATTATTATTATTCTCTTTCAATTTCTCCACCATATGGTTCAGTGGTTTGAGTTAAAAGTCATAAAAATATGAATGACTTTGATAATATTGGTAAAATCAGCATGCCAAAATAAGAGAAATTGAAATTTAGCATGTTTGGTGTGATTGTACCTGAATCCGCATAAAATGGAATCATAATAATAAAATATTATTGATTTTATCACGTACGTATGTGTATCATTGTACGTGTTGGGCATGGCTCTAAATAGAATTTTGATAATAAAAAGTCAAGCCTCAACTCAACCTTCTTATCATGATACGTTCTTTATTAGTTAAAATAAAAATTATCTAGGGCACCGCGCAATACAATCTTCTCCAAGTCATATTCCCCTTCTCTTATCAATCGGGAGCATAGCAAACTAGGCTTACTATACCAAAACAAAAATGTGGAACAACCAAACCAAGTGTGTTCTGTGTTGTATGACAGCAGCTGAGCTTGAGTTTGAGTTGAGCTCATGATAATAATACTTTTTATTTATCGTAGTGTTTGTACTTTCATTTATGCAGTAAATATACTTATGGATGTAATGTGATCCCATCATGTCAATTACTTGAGTAAAATGAGCACTATGAATAATATGATTGGCTTGCCACCACTTTTGTTTGCGATAGTAAAATCACAACTTTTAACCGTGCACATTTGTTACGTTATCAGTTTCACATTTCATCGCAAAATATCAACACCTGATTGAAATATGATTCGGATGTTTGCAACGCGGTGCATTAAAATGTGCAAAAGGGAACCGAGTCCGCTCTGATTAAACTTCGTGTGGGGTACGGGTGCTATCTTAAGTGATTATGTATTTATTTGAAGGATTCGATTGCCTCAAATTTTATCCTTCAAATTGGAACACCAGTATCATTAAATCCAACTTTATTAATGACATCCCTGCAATACGTCAGCTAAGTGCGGCAATTGACTTGCAATTGACCCCTTCCATGTACTTTAAATTAACAACTGACGATGAGATAAAGTGCAATGCCATTTGCTCATGATGAGTGGTGATACTTAATGAAGAATGGAATGGCTCAAAATAATGAAGTTTTAAATCTCACTAAGCATTTAAACCCATCTCTTTATTAGCCTTTGGCTTTTAAAATACATCATCATCCTCACGAAATGAGCTGCTATTAACCTCATGAAGAATGACACCTTTTTGTCCTTACTTACTAATGTCGTTACAGTCACGTCATTCTCGCCATTACCAAACACATTTGGTCTCCAAATCTCCTCTGTCATAATATTTGTGACGATTGAAGAAGGCATGCAAACAGATCGGAACACTCAAGCATTCATAAATGACAGGAAGGCACTTTGACTTTAGACTTCTGAAATTGAGATTTGAATGGATCCTAATGGGATGCTGGTGGTGCATGGGATAATTAAAAAAAGTAAAACCATTTCACTCTCATCCTTTTTTAAATGAGTATGAAAGGTTAAGTGAAAATGAAAACTGTGTGCATGCCGACTCAATATTACTCAAAACCATCTGTTTGTCACTCATGTCATGTCGATAGCTATTTTGTTTCGTTTTTTCGAGAGTTCGGGTCATTCGGCCTCTCAACGAAATTGACACGTAATATCAAAGAACCACAAGCCCATCTTGATTTTTAAACCTTTAAAAGGACTTTGTAGTCCGAAAAGATAGAAGGACAATCAACCAATTGTCTACGTTTATGATAGCACGAAGCGCCGTGCCTTTTTTCAGCAGGAGTCAGTCAGGAGTCACCGTCAGTGTCCAAGTCATGTCCTTTTGGTTTACCACCACACCACCAGTCCTTCCCCCATAGTAATCTTCTTAACCAGGTATTGCACTTAGTCGTATCTCTTTTAGTCCTCTTATTCACGTGTTGTGATATACCAGCATTTATGTTGGAGTTGCACTTGATACTTGATCCCAATGTTTTATGCATGCATGCATCCATCCTGTCTGATTATATCCAGCAGCCGACAAGAGACAAGCCCCTGTCCTCCCTTGTCTTTTGTTTACAAATATAAAAATCGCATTCCACTCACTTGACCATAGTGTCTGTCTAGTGTTTTGTAATCTAACTATTTTTTTATATCATGTCTGTCTGCTTGTCTAGGAAAAAAACTATGCGGATGCTATAGTCGTATATAAAAAATATAGTGTGCTTATATGTGGCTTGAAAGAAAGGAGCAAGGTATTTATATGAAGCTTGATTTGGAGTCAGAATGATAAAATGCAATAAATGGAATGTAAGGTCTAAGCCTTTCTCCTATTCTTCCGTATCTCCTCTCTCCACTCTAAGTGTCAATAAAAGATAAAACATTAAAATGTAATGCGAATGTGGTGTGGTGCTGTTCAAGGGATGAGTCGGCTGGCCCAAAAATAGCTTAGATAAAAAACAAACATTTCTAAACTTGACCCAACATCTTCTAACCATCATGATTTGAATCTGTGAAGAATGTCACCCAATTGATTTGGAAAGACCACCTACTGGAAATAGGTTTTTGAAATGGTTTCACATTATCACATTATGTATGCTTTTCTATTATCAGGGACAAGTTTGCTAGTGCTTCATCATAAAGTGTCATCAACACCTTGTTTTCAACCTGGATTATCTAAAGCTTAACAAAACACTTGGCCATTTTACCCAAGTCGAGTCATGATCGTTATCATCATCCGCATATTTCCCTGAATTGAAAATACATTAGCCTTGGTTGGCCGCTTCAATGAAGAGTCACGATGATGAAAAAGTGTATTGTAAAACCTATCACATTTCAGGTGCAGATTTTCTTCAAATACTCATCTCCTTCATCATCTCAATGTCCTGTTCAAAAAGTAGCAGGGGACAGACAACAAGGTACACGAGCCGTTATGCTTTCTTTTTTCATTATATGCACACACACCCATCTTTATCAATCACTCTTCGAATTCAAGTCTCTACAGTTCTTGGGAGCAACCACGACAAGCCACTGAGAATGACGCCCCGTCATCTCTCACGTTTTACTGATTTCAAATCCTAATGTACTACACTCAAAATCAAACACGATAAAAGTGTTCTTTACATCACCATCAAGAAAAGTACGGCAGCTCTGAGAGAAATACTCATTCCAGTAACGTAACGTAATGTGCTTTTTTTATAAGAAATAAGAAGCCGTTGCCGTTACGGCACATCTTTTTTTTTGGTAGACTCCTACTCTCTGGTAATTTACTTTGATAGCTAAAACCACAATAAACAGTGAGAGAGGAGGAGATGGATGATGCGCATTGTTTTAAACTGATTTCTCCCCATCATATAGTCAGAAGAAAAACGAAGCAAAAACTTATTTTTCTCATGGAAAGGGTTTAACCTTTCCCAGAACCTTTAACAATAATATTTTTAAGTTGTAGTCGTACTCTCAGTCTCCTCATGAATATTACTGAATAAAGATATACCTAAGTTCAAACTAAATTGTATGTATGTATGTATATATACATAGAATATAATAAGTCACGCATTAGAGATCAGAAAACAGTTTGGGTGGATACAATACAACACAACCGGCTGGATTTAAACGTTCATAATAATGAAATATACTGGTTTTTTTAACACTGGTCATCCAGACAGGTGGAAAAGAACAGAGAACAGAACAGAACAGTGCGTACGGTAATATCATATGTGAGTCATGATTATAGTTGGATTCTCTGTACTTCAAAGCAACGGACCGCGTACCGACCGTCCGAAATAGCGTTGTTTTGTTTATGATAAGTGACCAAAAAAGTATCATCATCATCATCCTTTCTGGCTCTTCTGTGAAAAATAATTATGGCCAGTTTCACCTTCCCTCATTTATTTCTGCTGCTGCTGCTTTTTTTATGTATGGAAAGTATAATCTTTGAAGCGATGGGAAATTAAAAGAAGAGAACAGAGGAAGCCACTTGAACAGGGAGCAAAATTTGGAAAAAAAACCCTCCTGGGGCTCTCACCATGGTGTGCCATTAAATGTACGGAGAGTCTCCAAAACTTAATAATACTAACATGAGTCATGTTATGAAGATGAGCAAGAAGGTTTTTACGACCGAGTATGAGCACATAAAAATTTAATTTCGGTATTTGCCAAAGATGAAGGCCTTTGTGAAACTAATTGTGTGAGCAAAAAAGGCAAGCTAAAAAGGGAAGGGTAAAAATTTCTTAAAATAGACAAACTTACGTGTGATTTGAGGCTGCGAGCTGGTTGGTGATGAGGGGGAGGCTGAGGGAGAGGAGGGTGACGAAGATGAAACTGACTTTGTTCTTCTTGTGCTGCTGGAAATGCTACTTGTGCGACTACTACTGCTACTCGTGCACAGCCTACTACTAATGCCCGAGCTGGTTGACAATGCTCCGGTGGTGTTGGAGTTGGCGGATGGGATGTCGTCACTCATGTTGTTGGTGGTAGAAAGCACATTTGAAATCTTCATGTCGTCTTCTGTAGATGAGGACTCAACACTCGTTGCAACCTCCTCTTCTTCTTCCTCACCCAACTCCATCCCGACATGAGCAGAATCCTCAGATGAGCAGGAAGACGCTTCAGGTGATGGGATTAATAAAATTGCAGGATCCTGAACACTTTCGGAGGATGACTGATGGTGACGAAGATGAGAGAAATAGGAGGTGACTTGGGCAGATGAGGGGCCCGTGCTGCTGCTCCTCATTGATGATTTCGTAGTTGGTGATTCAACAAATCGATTTTTCATTGGTGTATTGGGAAGCGATGATGGTGTGGATAGTCGGCGACTACGTGGGATCTCTTGCTCAATACCCCGCACAATCAGGAGGGGTTCTCTTTCCATCCCGGGTTGAAAATAGAGCTGTCTTGCGGGTGGAAGTTGGTTGTTGTTAATTGTGGTTCTTGGAGGTGACACGTTGCCACGATCAATCGAGCCCGATAAGAATGGGAACCTTGAGAGTGCATAAGCTTTTGGTGCGTAGGTTCCACTGTTTGTGTTTGTTGTTGTTGGTGGAGCAACAGGAACGGCTTCCCATTTTAAACTGCAAATCCAAATAAATAAAATCTCTGTAAGTTCTTGAACTTGAAATCTTTACATCCATCCATCATCTTATCATATTATATTATATAAATATGCATATCATGTCATGTGTGTGTAAGTACAAGATTACACACGCATTTTAGAGATACCCATCTGATTACTCAACGCGGCACGGAACAGTTTTATACACGCACAAAACGTAGCTTCATCCGTTAAACTTACTTACATTGCGTAGTCAGCATTAGGCATGGGAAACAAACGACTGTCTTTTAAAACCAAGCAAGTCCGTAGTTTTTTTTGCTTGCCAAGCCTACCGCTGTTATTTTGCTAATTTCTTTAGACATGTAATTTGTTCATTTTTTTCTCCGGCAAGACGAAAATCATCTGGAGTAATAATGTATGTATGTGACATGACATGAGTACAAGAGAGCTCATGGCCCCTCAAACCTTATTTCCTTTCCTCTTTTCAAAAATCATTATCATCATCCACTGCCATCACATTGCCATCATCATCCCAAGTACAAGAGCATGACTCGCAGGGAGTTAGAAGTAAAAGTGAAATAAAAAAAATCTTTGTTTCATGCCCCCATGAGAAAAAGGAAAATGATGATGATGATGATGAGTCCTACTGTCATTATTATTCTCCAGAGAGCTTCACATCACATCATCATCGTCATGATCATCCTATCACAAAAAGTAGACAAGTGAAGCCAGAAGCGAAATTAATGCAAAACGAAACGAAACCACACGGGAACAATTGGAAACGATATACAAAAAAAAAACATCTTTTTTTTTTTGGTTAGAGCAACAAACTTGAGCAGCCACAGTCGAAAAACCGAATAGCAACAACAAGACGAAGGAGAAAAGTTGAGAACAACAAGTACAGAAAAAGATGCGCTTGCAAACAAGTTTTACAACCCGCTTTGCTTGCTTTTTCGCCTATTGTTGATCTCTCTCGCTCTTTTCACTGAATATGTATGTATATACATTAACGCGGACTCTTCTTATATGATATACGTCTATCTACTACCACATGCATGTAAGCATCTATGCATATAAGTCCACTGAATACAATAATTGTGGTCTTTTTGAGCAAGTCAAAGCCATCAACGAATCCATTAAAAATTACATTTTTTTCTGAGGGTGAACACTCCCAAGCCATGGACTGGACTGGATGGAGAAGAGCAAGTTCACAAGATTGAAATGCGAATTAAAAGGAGTCAAGAAAACTTGAAAGAAAGGGAGAAGATTTGGTAGATAGATAGATACACATTAAAAGATTTTATAACAATGTAGCCGGTATACAAAGAACAATGATGGTGCACACACCTCCGAAAAAAAAGATGCGAAGTAACATCCAACCCAAAAAGTTATGGGTTGCATTGCATCGCATCACATGCAATGCAAATAATACAAAATATATATCCATCAAGTCAAGGGGGAACGAAACTAAACGAAAATCCAAATCTTCAAAGCAACATGGACAAGTTTGCAAAACCTCTAGTTTTTTTTGATCTCTCATTTCATACCTTGTTTCACCACCACCTGAATTAGTTAAAAACGTTACGAAAAAAAAATACCAGCAACAACCTAATCACACTCAAAATCATATTGTATAACTGGAGATGTATAAATCCACACACGAACATTATAAGTATACTGTACTTTGGACACCATTAATGTACACATTGTGAACACTAGAGTTAGCTGATATTGAACATAAAATATTTTCACGCTGTACAGCAGTAAAACAAAAAATATAAAAATGTATGTGAAGCAAACTTCTTAAAGATGTGAGTACATTAAAATGTATCCAGTTTGCTTGCTCAGATACATATTTATATAATATGTACGTATCAGCGCATACGCTGTGATTTAGGTACGTATAATGATGTTATGCTGTACTTGTTGTATTCTACTTTATCTCTTAATGTATGTGCAGTGTGCACATTATATCATCTCTTGGCTTGATTTTTTTCAGTTTTCTTGGGAAATTTTTTTGAGCTGAGATGATCATGTACCTAGCCTGATTTTTGTATGCCATTGCCATTCGCCATCATATCACATCATATCATATCATTGTCATTAGCGCAGTAGTACCATGGAATGTACATCATGCTTGGAGCACTTTGTAGCTGTAGCTTACGTATATGGTAATAATTTGACGGAATATGGAAGTTAATCCATCCACTTTTTTTAATGTTTCGCTAGATCACCTGTGAAGTGAACTTGTTTTACACAAAGCAAGCCATACCATGCCAGTACCAAAAACATGTACTCTGTGGTATTCGCCTCTTATCTTTTGTTCATGGATTAAAAACACAGTAAAAATGTTGACAGCGGAGAACTGTAGTCATGTCATAACCATTAAATGCTTTTGATGAGAAATGGCATATTATCTGACAATTTTTCCTTCGTAATATGCATGGTGTTCGTCAAAGGTTGAGAATGATGATGATGATGACGAGACAGGGATGACAGAAAGGTAGGGATTTTCCTCATGAGATGAATTACATCTGAGAATGTTGCAAAATGAGAGCAGAGATTTTTGGGTAGATAAATATACTGAATACACCCTGTGTGGAAAACGCCATCATTCATGGAAGTTCAATCACTTTTTCAATCATCATCATCATCATTATTATCATCATCATCAAAGAGAATCCTACATTCCAAGCAAATCTTGCTGAGAACACCTGTAGAAACAGGCAATTAAGTGGGCATTTTTTATTTGAGAATTATGCATATATGCCTACGTGCCACGAATTTTACTAGCCATCCACCACAACAACACTATCATCAACAACATCATCATTGCCATCGCAATCACATCCCTGTATCAGATCAGATTTTTGTATCTTCTTCCTCGACATGATAGTAGGATCACATAAACAAGGAGCAAAAACGGTTCACACACACGGAGAAATCGAGAGATAACAGGAAAGCAAAGTGGTTCTTCATCATTATTACCATGATTGTCCTCCCATCCCATCTCATCTCAACAAGAATTTTTTGGCAATAAGTTGTAAAGAATTCGTGGGATTCACCAAGACAAACCAAATCATCTTACTAGGTATCCTCATGGTAGAGAGTAGTTGTTAGTAAATACAAAAAACTCAGTTCATTACAATGTATCTACAGTGGATAGATGATGATCATGCTGATAAAGATGATATCCAGTTGGGTCTGGAATCTTGAGTAATACATTAAATGAAACAACGACAATGACACAAAAATGATTAGTGGAGATTAGCCTTGTTATTGCTACTCACTCATCAGGCTGAAAGGCTAATGGCCCATTAGTACTTGTACAAATGGAAGTGAATGACTATGGGAAGCTGGGATTAGCCCATTTTGCAAAAAAAAAAACTAGCCATAATTTCCATATTGTATAAGCCAAGTCAAATGGCTCACAAAGGCTAACATTTATATTCACTATTTGATCGTACGTTGTAAAACAACTCGGAATTTTTGTACTTCAAAAAATCGATATTCTTATGTACGTATGAGTCAATTGATTTTTTGTCCCTTTATCGTCGTTAAAAACGAATCTTAGTCACAGTGTGCGAAAAGATGAGGTTGTCTTAGAAAGAGCTACTTAATATTCATTGAAAACATAAAAGTGCTCCAGCTGAGAGAGAAATAAAATATACAAAAGTCGTTTTACTAGAATTAATCGAGACACTGTAACCTCACGCAATTCAAAGTGAGATTCGGGAGGAGTTACGGAGACTGGTATTCACGAAAGGAATCACTTAGGTCATGTAAGGTGATAAATTGTAAATGGTTTCCCACACTATGTGCGTAAACGTAAACCAAGGTATGAAAATATTTGCTTTTTGTCATAAATCATAGAGCCAAGAACATAAAATAAAAATCTGAAAGGAGGACAAATGCAAAGCTGAATGTAAAATTTAAAAAAAATTGAAACCTTTGAAAATCAAATGGAGAGAGGTAGATAATGTAAAGCATCATTAATATTTAACAGATTGGCAGGTTGAATCCTCATGGCTACATACATGACTACGAAAGTCGATATCCTTGTTTGTAAAATTTGAAAACTCGTTGAAATATTAAGTGCTAAAATTTTTTGTAGATGAATATAATGTTTGTGTTAAATAAATACATCAATTTTTGGTATGATTTGTGTTCAAGTCATTCACCGACACAAAATAATACATAAAACTATCTTGTTGGTGGTAATAGTGTTGTGGTAGCAGCTCTTGAATGAGGAAAACTATGCGAAAATAATTCGTCAACTGTCATCCGAAAACCACGTAGCTATTCCTTTTTGTTTATGTATTATCCCTTTACAGCATTCCATAGAAGTGATTTAAAAGTTAGTATGAAATGAAGACAGGAAACAAGACTTCACCAATGACCAACCTAGCAAACCATTTAAACAACCACAATTTTTTGTATGGTACTCCAACGGATAGCATCCTTTTAAAAAGAAATTGCACCAAAAAAATGAGGCATGAATCATAGAATGGAGTAAACAAGAATTGAACTTGGTTAATCGCAGTGATTACTTTGTGACCACATAAAATGCATTTTGCCTTGTACAATATGAATGTATAAAATACCTAGAAACTACCTTAAATCCACTCTACAAAATTTTTATGGAATTTCCAGGATGCCAGAAAACTAATTATGCCTCAAGAATTCTGAGAATATTTTGTGAAAACTTGTGTAAAATCTAAGAATTACGATATTCAGAATAAAATAAAGAAAGAAATACTTACCGTCCTTCCAACGGCTTTTCCGCATCAAAATCAAAGTTGTATCTATTCTTATCTTGCTCCATCATCTCCTTAACTTTTTCCCTTGCAAATTGAGCAGTGCGGGGATCAGGTGGTCCAAACAAGCATCTGGGAACCGTGCGAATTTTCATGGATAAAATATGTTCGGATCCTGTGATTGGGAACATGGTTGAGCTACTACTACTATTTGGAGAACAAGCTGGGGAAGGGCACCCAAGTGAAGTGGGAGTAGCTGAGCCTTGAGGTAATCCTTCACCAGATTCAGGTATTGCTACTACAGGCGGCGGTGGTTGACCATCGGGACAGTTTTGGGTAATGTCCCGATTCAAATCCATACTTGGAGGTGTGATCACCCTTGTACTCATTATATTAATACACAAGTAATTTCCCAAAAATCACTCCTCGCCCAAATAATGTTGAAGTTAGCTATCACTTTTTGTAATTTTCACAATCAACAATAATATTCAATTTCACAAAAAAATACACAACAAAAATCAACAAACCGGAAAGTAATTTGCAGTCCCTTGGTTTGGCACAAACAACTCAGAGATCAACTCAAATTTTTGATTGATAAAATTATCAACGACCTGAAGTTGATAGGATAATCATTGATCTCCACCAAGTCTACTCTTACTATCATTGTTTTCAAGCTAGCACAGTTTAGCAGTAACTAAAATGACGCACAGGTGGATTGGATTTCACAACTTCATAAACACGTGACGTCTCAGTAAACCTGTGTTGTTCCAAAACACTTGCGGAAAACTTGTCCAATATTATGTTCCAGAGGTTAAAATATCACTTAATTTCGCTAATAAGAATCCTTCAAAGAAAACAAAAAAGGAGATAAGTCAAAACTCTTATGACAACTTCTCATATTTCCTCTTTACAAACTGTTAACGAATGCTGCTTGTTTTGGTATATATCATATCACTCACTCATTCGATTGAAGAAAAGTGACAACACAATAATATTATTACTAGGTTAAAATTCCTTTTTTTATCACTAAGTGTTAAGTGAGCTTTAGCACGCTTCCCGACGATAAAACTTGATAAGAAAATTTTTCCAATCAAAAGTATCCGATTTCACAAAACAATAAATTGGCAGTCCAAAAAGATGAGCTTGTTCTACAAACCAAAATACTACGTTGAGTTTGTTTTGGCTGAGCATTCATTTACCGACACTTTGATTTCTAAACAATAATGCAAATTAAAACTTGGGGTGAGATACGATACCCACATGTAAAATTCTTGTCACAAATAAGTACTGGATAGTATTGTGTGGATTGAGATGATGATGAAGATATGTATCATTTAAATAAAGTTAAAATGAAGACTGGCTGGCTGCTTGGTGAGTAAAAACATAAAATATTATGAGATGATGATAAAAGTATGATGGTGTTTAAAATGAGATAAGAATGAAATCAAAACGGTATACAAACAAGAGGTGAAGACGACAACACATCACACAAACACACACATTCACAGCAAAATTTGACGGTACGGTACTTTCTTCCTCTCGTTTATCGTTCAGAGTAAAATGTTATGTTTATCAAAACCCAACTGGCTTTTCCACACACCACGTTACTATTTTTGTATAGATATATATTGTGTATATTTTTTTGAGAATACAGAAGTTGACTATGTGAGATGATGATGATGATAATATGGAATATGGTAGAATAGAGTCGTGGAGACGTCAAGCAAAAACCTTAACAAGAGCTTCACGTCTTCGTTTCTTTGAGTGTGTGCTACGTACGTACTCTCACTCTCTCGTTCACTTCTCTCCTCTTTCCTGCTCTTCTACCAACTATCTATGTTCATCAAACTCTTGTGAGCAACTGAAACCTGATTTTTTCATTTTCGCTTGAGCCTGCTCATTTTGGGGCGTCCCACACCAACACCACGCTACAATACATAATCACAAGCTTTGGGTCTCCGAATCCCTACACGTACGTACATTGAATTTTACTCACAAACATTACATACATGCTAGTTACAAAAAGAGAGTAATACCTACAGACACAGAATGTGTATGAGTGTGCATCCACTGTAATACCTTTTTCTCAAGTTAACAAAAAAATAACTTGATGGAAAATGGCATGATGATGATGATGGTTTGGGAATGGATAGAGGTATACGGATCCCACTTGGCTTAAAGTAAAACCATACAACAATCATCCAGCTTGAAAACTCGCTTGCATTAACCTTATGTAAGTATATAAAGAACCTGACGGACCGGCATAAAGCTGTGAATATAGTGGATTAGATGGAAATGGCAATGTATACTGGAGTATACCTTGAGAGAATACATGCTATGCAGTTGTAGGATGGAATGAGTAAGGGGACAAGGATATATCATTTATTGTTTGTTGGATTTGTATCTCTTCAATGGTACATGTACTTTTCTCAAAGGGTTATGAATATTCTGTACGGACCATGTACAAACAAATGCTAAAAGGAGATGTATCATATATTATTTTCTGTTCGTTCTCATTTCGCCTCTCTCTCTCTCTCTTCTCTTCTCTCCCTTTCCTTTCATTTGTTAAACTCTCGTATTCTGAAATGAAGCCAGAGGTTTACTGCAAGCCCCTCATCCTCATTAAATTATATATTGTAGTGGTTGTAAATGAGATGAGTATGAGCTAGAGGAAAGCCGAGAATTGTTTTAACTCGATGTGTGCATATGCTCATGCAACCAGAGTTTACTGCTTATGTGTAATGTCTAAGCTACCCCAGAAAATGATTTTGGAAGCTGTGATGTGGCTTGGATTTTGGCTTCGCTTGAGGAGAGATTAGTCAGCTCCATCCAGTATTTAAAGTAGGTATTTGAAAGAGAATTTGACTGGGGAACAAAAAGGATGTAGTTGTAGTTGCTCGTTTTATGTATACATGGAGCATGAAGCGATACACATCTAACATTGACAAAGAGTTTAATTTCTACATGAAATGACAAGATGCTTTGTTATGTTATAAAAGTAGGATAGTATGTTTTTTATCTATCTAATGGTTGATCTACCAACAATTTTTTAATGCAGCTGCTTTCAATTTGTTTAAGTAGAGCATAATGTTTGGTTTAATAGATCTAGTCATGGTTATAAAGTTTATTCTATTAATTCAAAATGATTTTTAGGCTTGACGACATAAAAAAAATATTTTTTGCTGCATTTAATTTACCAACGTAAAACTATCTTATTTGATGGAAATTGCGTGTGGATGTTAAAAATACTGATATTTAAGTGAAATTTTAGCTCTAGTAAGAGGATCCCTCAAACTATATTTTTTTTGTAACATACACTTATCGTTAGATGAATTTCATGAGAATCCTTGCTTAAAATGCCTTTTTTATTAAGGTATGCACTGTAATTGAGGCATGTTTTTTTATATCTGTTCTATCTAATCTATAATTCATCTAAACGTCAGTGCAAAATGCACCTATATCTTTTGTCGTGTTGCATTGCATGTGCATAATGATTTTCATCTAAATGGATGCATGACCTTGAGAAAGATACAACTTGCTTTGTAGCATGTTCAGAGAAACCAGAAGCTACATTTTTTTGTTTTAACTATTTCATTCCGCTTCAAAGTATTTGCGATAAAATGATCTAAGTTGTAGTTGTTGTCGCATCAAAATAACTATCATTGGATATGCATCATGTACTTCCATTGTGGAAGAAAACAAATTGGCATAAATTAGTACAATTTTCGTCCTCCAACATCTGCTACCTGACTGCATTTAATTGAGTGTGTTTGTGCAAAAAAAAGAAGAAAAGTTGAAATGGAAGGATTTGGTCAGTCATAAAATAAAACGGAATTTGGAGGTTATTTGAAGGTAAAATGGGAGTTTAGTGTCGATTGTTTAACACTAGGTCTGTAAAGTAAAGAAATCCAGCTTACAATTGGTATTATACTTCAGCAAAGATATTCTAACAGCAACCCAGGGAATAAAAAATATAATTGTAGATGAAAGTGCATGTGCTTGCATGAGTTGATGACGGGAAGGAGTTTTTCATCACAGCAAACAAATAATTGCATTTGCACAGTTAGTAGAAAACCAGAACCACGGGTACAGCTGAATTGCATTATCACCGTCATAGGACATGCGCTGCATTTCATGTGAATTGTGAGCCTACTTTCCAGTTGGTAGTATTACTCTGAAAGATACAAGGTAAACGTGTTAACTGTATGGAACACATTTTATGTAACCAAACAAAAAAACTCGCTTGTCATGCTCATCGTCCGTTTTAGTCACATTGGTAGCTCACCTGAGAGACATGGGCTGAGAATACGAATAAGTACATCTACTGCTTCAATGCTACAGCATATATAAGTCGTATTGAAATAATTCTTATAATACTTCATGAATGCTGATTCCACAAGTAAACCCCCAAGTAAGGAAGTAATGATTTTCACGTACATGTGAAAAAATGTTTGGATCCAAAATTCGGTTAGTGGTGGCTAACAAATTTAATTTGCAATTTTAAGGCTCTTCAACCTGGCGATGATCAAACTTACAAAATTCAGAAGTTGCAGTAGAGTTACTGGAGATAAGTCATAAACTTGACATGTTCCTGAGCTCGAGACCAAGATGAAGCAGGGGCTGACTGGGATGCAAGAACACGTACAATATTTTAACTTGGATGTGGCTACCTATTCAGAGTGAAAATAATGTTTCTTCAACAAACTTACGTACGAGGAAACCACAAACCCAGTTAAGCTGCGATTTGGGTGGGAATACTTTATATGGCTCCATTTGGGTAAAAATGGACGTGTGCGAAATATTGAGGGCCACTGGCACCCAGTTGGGTGTCGGGTGGAAAATTTACGTTGCAAACAATATACAAAAACGATTGCGTAGCATATAGACGTAGACACGTTGACTTTTAAATTTATTTTTTGTAACCTATATTTTTGGGAACCGTTTGTAATTGATCCTGTTTTTTTACGCGTTTCCTTTTCTCAAAAAGCCAATCTATCAACAAAACGATCTGATAACTACACCGGTAATAAGTTGTAGTTCACGTTAACAGCTTTTTAGGACGTGTTGTTCACACTTGTTGAGTAGTATAGTGTATGTAATATGCACTTGTATATGAGCATGTACGTATATCTTTTTTAGGTAAATGCAAAAACTAAATTCCTGCAATCCTGTAGCAAACTAAATATATAACGTTTATAGATCGGAGGAAAGATATATCCCCATTCATTTACAGTGGAAACAGATAGAGCCAGAAAGAATATTTAGTATTCCCCAACTTCAACTTTTAATCTCCTTTCATTTCTTGAAAAAAACTTGATTGAAACAACAGACACATAATAACAAAAAAAACTAAAATGCTGCTAACTATAGGGTGGCACCAGAAATGTCATTGTTTTGTAGCAAAACTCCATGTAATCTTACACTGATGTAAAGATTCATCGTACATAATTTGCACATACACTTCCTTTCATTTCAAGGGGCAAGCTTACTTAAGTTAAAGTCTTGTCTGTCATGTAGTTACTCTTTTACCAAATACTTGCATGAAAAGACAATGAGAAAAATAGAACCAGACAGGACTTGGACTTAAGTAAGGGAAATGAAAGGAAGCGTATATACATTTGCCTACATGTGTAGGCAAATTATATACGATGAACGAGCAAACGATCCTGGCAAAAATGCTAGGCATACCGTTCCACCAGAATTCATATCGCTTTCTATGTGTTTTAGTTAAAAAAAAACAAGGCCCTTTTTGTTGCCACCTCGTACATACCTCAAAATGCTTTCAGAAACTGATACATTCTTACTGAGTATGGGAATAAGTCTTCAACGGGAATGGCATTTGTTATTTTTTGCATAAATTATACAAAATTCATAAAATTCCTTTTTTCCTACCTTTTTGGACTTGGATGAGCCTTTCTATTCATCTTCCTCGTCTGCGACTTTAGTCTGTCATTGAATCAAGGTGGGCTACTGGAAACCAGCTCATGGATTTTGGTTTACATCACTGTCCTGAAATGCCTTTTCTTGAAGTTTCTTGAATATTAATGACTTTAATTGGGTTCATTGTACATTTCATCCAAGCACAATTTCGTTCCTAACATTCCAATTCCAACGTCCCAACAGCAGAGGAATATCTGACAAAAAGGTTGATGTCATGCTAGCTTCATTTTCGTTGTCGTCCGCTAACTTAAACCACACAAAAGATTAAGAAGAAGGAGAAGAATGTCATCTACATCCAACCTACAACAAGTTAAATGGAATCATGTTCTGTCCCTAGCAATGAGTTAATTTGAATAGCATCCACGTCAAAAAAATTTGCATACCGCATCCAATTACAATTTCTCGAAGGAACAACGACAAAGTCACAACAGAAAGTAATAGAACAAGGGATAAACGATAAAAATATATTTCTAGCTTCAAGGAAAAGGTAGAAAGCGGATCAAGACCAGACTCCATACAACACAACCAATCCAGAACAAACCATTTTTATGCATGAACAAAGCGCATTAGGCAGTTTAGCCCAGTTTAGGCATCCACAGCAGCAATATGGACATGAAGATCACATAGTAGCAAAAGCATAGCAGGCTTTTGTTCAGAAGCCGAACAGAACAGAAAGAGAGACACAACTTATCAGTTTGCTTCATTTGTTCCTTGAGAGTCTCCGGTGAAACTTCTTGTGATTTTTTCTTGTCTTGACCCACCTCGTCGTTTTTATTTTTTTACCTATTGATTGAACATTGTGTCATTTTTTGGTCGTTGTAGTTTATTGTATAAACTGTTGTCTGAAGCAGGTTTGCTTGCGTTCATTAGTTAGTTATTGAAATCGAAACTTGAATCTAGGTATTTAGAACAGTAATATTCAGTATATACAGGCAATAGTTGGGAAACTAAAAGTTTAAATTTCAGGTTTGGTAGGTTACAACAAGGTGGTGACTAATTAGGTCTTGATAGGCATTTGTAATGATGTCCCTTCCACGGTCCCTTGATATTCCAACAACAAACACCTCACCTGCTTCTTCGACTATGGATACGAATCAGGTAAATTTATTGTTTTAACTTTTGAAATCAGTTTCGTTCATCGTTATGCATTGTTATCTGACACTATTATTATTCCGTAGTATGGAGTACCTAGTGAGGTTATCTGAATTCGATATTTGTTTAATTATCTGTGTTGTTATTTTTCGATTTTTAGATCATAAACTTTTTTAAGAAGTACATTGTTTTGGAATGTTCCTGCTGCTCCGAAATTTTCGGTTTTCAGCACAAAGCATCTGGGCTGCTGTATTGTTTAGATGGGTGCCATGAAAGGACTCCACCTCCGTCTCCGCCAATGACCCATTCACCGTAAGTATTGATTTTAATTTTGCTGCGTGTTCCATACTGATAATGATGAATGGGTATAAGTATAGCTATCATTAATCAATTTTTTTAGTAATATGATGGGAGGCACCGTTACTCCACCTGCTGCTGTGATAAATTGTGCTACTCCGACAACCATGATGTCTGATGGGCCCAATAGAACTGCTGCTGGTGTTGCTAATCGTCTTCTGAACTACAGCCTATCTTCTATTATGCCTATAGCTGCTGGAGTGCCACCTACTGCTGAAGCAGTTCGCCCTATTTCTTCTCCAAAGGTTGTTGCGGATCCACCTCTGCAAGAGAAGGCCAAGGTTCAAGAAGCAGCACCTATGTCAGCCAAGGTCAGCAGCAGCGTACAGCAGAGCATTACAGAAAAAGTTCTAGTCACACCACCTCCACCCCAGAACGTCCCCGTTACTGAAAAAGTCCGCACTGCACCATCTGAGCCCAAGAACTTCCCCAGCACTGAAAAAGTCCCCACTGCACCACCTCGACCAAAAACAATTAAGACCACCGTGCATGTTCCTGCTAGTATGACAAATGTAATTCAGGGATCCGTAGATGTTCCTGATGCAAGAATAAGAGGTAAATTATACAGTATATCTCATTGAAAAAATGCTTCAGATTTTAAAGGTGTGATTAATCATATAATCATATATCAATTTACATTTGATTTTTATTTGCAGAGCCAAAGCCTGCGCCACCAGTTGTTATTTCTGTTAAACACAACCCGAACGTTGCATTAAGTCGTGCAAGAATCCCGTGGCCAGAGTACCAAAGCTCTGAATCAGTGAAGGTAATAATCATAGGTTTTAGCAATTGTATAGCATTCCTGAATGCTTCGTTTTAACTGGTAAATATCATTACCTGTGAATTTTTCATTCTTTTTTTTAGTGTACCATCGTGTTTGATTGTGGAGATGGAGGCTTTTTCCTTCAGTCGAAAGATCCTCGCGTCGTAGAATCTGTTAACAGCGTAGGGGAAAGCATTGTCAATTTTATTCGCTCTGGGAAATGTAAATCGTTGGTGAAACCAGCAGTGGGAGCTCTGTGCCTTGCGCCTTTCGAAGGGGAGCATTATCGAGCGGAAATTATTGCAGAAGAGGCTGAGGGGAAATGGCGGACGTTTTTTATTGACTATGGAAATACCGACATCCTTAGTTCCGGAGATTTCTTTATTCTTCCTGACGAGCTGAAAAGGGAGCCTCGTTTATGTATTTTGGGATACTGGGATCAAGTCTTGGCTGGACACAAGAAATCGGATGAACTTTACAACATTTGCCAAATCGAAAATTTTCCTACAGCTGTGAAATTTTTGAAAAAGGTTAGTGATAGTGAGTAAAATTATTAATAAGGTTGATTTCAGGCAATCATGTATTTGTATGATGTGGTTTTGATTATTTGTTGTGTAGATTACTGATGGTCAATATATAGTACAAATTGGAGAAGCAGCTAAAGCAACTTTCGAAGTGGAAATACCTTTACCAATTCCTGTGCAGGTCCAGTCACCACCTCAATGGGCAGACTGCATTTTTTCTCCAAATTTGTTATCCAATGAATCTGTTGTGCGCATCATATATGGATGGGATGCACTCACTTATCATGTAATGGCTGAGGCCGATGAGGAAAGCGCAAT
This sequence comes from Orchesella flavescens, assembly GCA_964034955.1. Taxonomy (NCBI): domain Eukaryota; kingdom Metazoa; phylum Arthropoda; class Collembola; order Entomobryomorpha; family Orchesellidae; genus Orchesella; species Orchesella flavescens. Next base: position 54,016,970 of record OZ035953.1, read on the forward strand.
CAAGTTTCAGACCCTAATTGCAGAATATGCGTCAGAAGGTAAGTAGTGTTTAATGTTTTTGGAATTTCAATATCTGTACTTATTATTACTTCTGATTAAAACTCACTACTATCTCATCCTTTTTTAATGTTGTAGCTGAGCCACTAACCAGATCCCCATGTCTTGGAGAAATCGTGGTAGCCCCATACGATGGTTTATATTACAGAGGAAAAGTGGACAAAGTCGAAGGTGACAACTGTACTTGTACTTTCGTTGACTACGGCGACAGTAAGGTGATCAAAATCAGTGATATCAAGCCCATTAATGATGCCATAATGAAAGTAAGTAGTTTGAAACACGATTGTTATAATAATTAATGACTTTCTGGATTTTTAATAATGGACTCACGTTTTCTTTTATAGTATCCGGTATATGGTATGAAGGTTCGTCTTGCCAACATACCAGACCCCCCTGAAAGTTTTATTATGGACGCCCGATTAGATGACTTAATTTATGCTTGGGATTATCATTTGGATCTGGTGAGCAACAAGCATATTTTCTGTTGTACTTTGTTATTCTAACATTTTTTATTTTGAAAAAAAGACCGTAACATTGAATTTGAGTCATTATTTTACAGAAGCAGAAAGGAGCAATTAAGCCAGCTGATGTTCCTCATTTTGATGCTTGGTTGTGGGACTTGCAGAAAGAGAATGTGTTAAACGAGGCGATTGAAACAGCTATTGCTAAATGTCTGTCAATTTCCTCCTAGTCTATGTACCATTTAACTATAAGGCGTGTTTTTTAAACTTAAGTAGTCATTAAGTATCTTAAGTTTTTGCAGGAATTAGTCCAAAATTGTTACTTACATATTTGTTACTTAAAGGTTGTATGACTTAGATGTCTTACGTTTTTTAAAAATAACGTGTTATCCATATTAATTTTATACTTAGAGTTTACGCTATTAGATTTACTTTACGAGAGTGATTGTACTACCTGATCCTGCTAAGGAAAACCTCTTTGTTAAGCCTTTATGTGACTAGATTCCGTACAATCAAAATGAGTTTATTATTCCCTATCCGATAGAGTTTTCTAAAATAACTATTACTTGGACAAGAGGATGGTTTGGGTTTGCTTCGATTATTATTATTATTATTTGTTCAATTTATGATTGTATTACATTACGTTGTGTTCATGTAATAAAGTTAACAAAACAAAACTGAAGTTGGTATGTTACAGCATAATTTGTTTTCTCATTGCGATTGGTTCACTACTCTCCCAACTAACGTCAGCACGAGATGATGGATAATAAATTACATATTTATTGTCAACGGACAACTTTTTTTAGAGATACCAAAATAATGGTTGAAGTGAAATTTACCAACCGTCAATCACAATTAAAACTATTGGCCACCAATGATACTGATCCTACGAATACTCAGACTTCTTAAATTTAGAGAAGAGTACATGCACCATCACAATCCCGAAACTTCTGACACCTATGTTTTCAAACTTGATACTGCGGAGCATCCCTACTTTGTTACTGATTTACCGTTGTTGCCGTTATCTTACGCTAATGATGTCTTTGAAGTGGAGATAGCACAATTCGAATCTGTTTCAAATTCGATTTGGAGAAAGAAACTGGAAAACTCAAATGATTCGATAGGGACGTGGATTAGGTCATGCACCCAACAAGACATGCACGGTCAGGGGCGAAACTAGAGGCTGAGGGGCCCGGGTGCAAGATGAACCGTGGGGCCCTTCATACCTCAAACTAAATATTCATAGTACTTATCTGTGTGCTAAATATGTTCAAGTATATTGAATTCAAAGAAATAAACAGAAAGCACAAGTAGTTTTTGATCAATCTTAACTTGGAAAAAAACCTTTCTGCTGACGCGACAGAAACGGGCAAGGTTAAGTAAAGCACGCAACTTGTGACCAAGTTAGGGAATGACTATCGCAAGTTATAGCGTATAAGAAGATTCAGTAAGTTGCGAATCTTATCAGTATTTCTTAGCTCAGTACTCATGCACGCCTTCAAATGAAGTATTTCGTTATACAAATTAGAACTCACATCATTTTTGTAGTCCATACAAAAACGGTTGACATATCCCAACAGTTCGCTGTCTTCCATGCTTAAAATCTTAGACTGCATAAGAAATTGAAATAATTGATAAATTGCTAGAGTGCTTTCAAATTGGATTCTCATTTGAGATATCACCGGCCGGCCGGAATCAGTGTGTCGATAAAAATTACCTCCTCTGAAAGCACTGACTTACGTGCGGTATAAGTACTTGTTCCATCATAAAACTTTCTTTTCCTAATTGCACGTGAAACTGGAAGCTCGGTCGGCACTCCCCATCTTTTAGCGATTTCAGCAGATTCGTTTTTGATTTGAAAAAGATCATTCCTTACTTGTATTAAGCTCCCAATTCCGTTTTGCCACATTTTTACACATACATCCATCGATATTTCAAAAGACTGGAGTTTCTTTGATAGAATATTGAAAGACCTTAATATTTTTTTCCCAAAATACTAAAATAATAATAAACTGAAAACTCTCGATTCTACTTTTTATCCCTTTGGCTTCTGCAATTTCGTCCTTTTTGACCGATGTTAAAATAATTTTTGACAAAGCTTTCAAAATGTCAGTGTATCGCGTTTTAATAGCTAAGACTGAGGCATGTCTAGCTTCCCATCTGGTTTCGCAAACTTGCTTCAGCGTAATAGAAGAGCTTTGTAGTTTCAATGAGCTTGCCTCTTTGTATATGTTTTCAATTTCTTTCCATCTAATTCCACTGACATGGAAGAAATTGTACACGTTTTAATCGTCTCAAAAAGTCAGACATTGCGATCTTATACTTAACTCCATCAGAAATAACATTTATGATGAACTCCTTTTATGATAAACTTGGTCATTTTTGTCCTTGATATTGGGGTTTGACTTTCGAAGCCCCGGGGCCCCTCTGCCTTACAAGGGCCCCGGGGCCCGGGTGCGGCGCACCGCCTGCACCGCCTACTTTTCCGCCCCTGTGCACGGTATTTGTTACTGCCCCTGGATTAGACGTACAACAAGATCAGGTATTCATTCATAGTAACGCAGTTCAAAGAATATAGCATAAAATGTAAGATGTGTAAAAAGTTACTGAATGACAGGTTAGTCAAAGAGCTCATTTATGATAACATTCGCAATCACACCTTATAATTTCTGTTCATAATTTTCAGCTGTGTTTGGTGAAGTGGCCAAAATGGGAGGAGGTAATCGTTGTAAAGTAAACCTCTTTACATTGAAACTTGAAACAAAGAGTGGAGAGTCAAGCCAAAGAGAAATGAATCATTCAGACTTGTATTGGATTGTAAATACACAAGTGCGTACGTACGTATAGTTATATAAAGTACAACCAGAACCAATTCATATCTTTTTGTAGTTCTTACTTATAATTTCTTCAAAAAGTAGCTAACAAGATTTCTAATCATTTTAGTGAATATTTTCAACGACTTTTTCCTTCAAATTTGTGATTGACCTTAGAAACTATAAGTATTTACTGTACCCCTTTGTTTATAAACAAAGAAGACCTTTGATTTCCTGTCGCAATGTCCATATACTTGGTTATTTTTACGAAGCCTTTTTTCACTTATAACTTCACTTCATCGCTTTTCTGACGGTAGATAAACATGCAAATGTGAAGAAAAATTTCAGTCCCTTTTGGCTTATGATTATGAAGTAAAAATTTACTTATAGCTTGTCTTGTCCTTCTCAGCATTTGTTTTCTTAGGAAAATATATTCATGATAATAACACTACATTAAAATATCCCACCAAACGTCGGATATCGGTTGGAATGAATGAACGGTAATGTTATTCATAAAATATGAAAATGGGACAATTTTCACCCAAGTCTGGGCCTTTTGCACTTATATGTCAATCTACATCATGCATTCTGAAAGATTGCCTTTGTTTCTTGTAAGTTAGTACCAAACTTCGAAAAAGGATGGAGGGTTAATGAAAAGAAGGGTGAGGAGTTGCCGGGAACTGGCAATGAAAGCAGGTGGTGTAGGGAAAGTAGATGATGGCATGAAAAACGTATTTTTTCACTCGATGCTTACATACATCGCAAATTTGTTGTTGGCAATATGAGAAGTTGTTACGATGTAACAAGACCGTTTACAGATGGAAAAGGACACTATTTCATGAGTTTACTAAAAATGTTGTAGTTTACTAAATTAATTTATTTGTGTAAATGTAGCTTTATGTTACAACAACAAAAACTTCTTAAAGTAAAATAAACTTAAGCTAACTATAAATTACATAAAAGTAAAATTTGCACAGGTTAATCATTGACATTAAAAATATGCATTATCCACAATTTATGACCATCAACACATTATAATTTATCCAATTCATTTTAAATATACTTTTAAATTCTATATTGCTTCTATGTATATCTCCGTTTCCCCGATTAACAACTGCGGCGAAATTTTAAAGACCTTCGGAATTTTTAGGTGATCTTCTTGTGCATTGACATAAGGTTGACTCAACAAAAAACCAACGTATCCAAAATATTAGGATTATTTATAAATTGTTTTTACAATTTTAGACTTACACCATAAAGAACAAAGAAGAACCATCTTCTTTTGTTACCTCAAGTAAGTTGCTAGATTTTTACATTCCTGCGTTACCAGTTTATTTTTTACATTTAGTGTGGTATTTACATTCTAATAAACTACTAGCTGTGGTTGGCTACACAATGATTTGATGTAAATCTATAGTACAACATCGTGGTGAAATATAATAATAATATAATTGTAATAAACTCGATCCATTAACAATACGTTATACTTTACTTAATATTAGTTATTAAAGAGTAATGGCTGTCGATAAATGACTTGGAAATGGAAGACGATGATGATGTATCAGCATGTCATATAAATGTGAAAGTGTACAAAATGACAAGGCTAACAAAACTGTTAACAGAAAATTGCCGATGATTATTCGCTTATTCGTACTCTTAATAGAAGAAAAAAATCAACAATTTTTAGTGATTTAGAGTGAAAGTTTCTCTACAGAACCAGTATTATGATTTAACAAAAAATTAATATATACATACAAATCACCGCATTGTAGCAAAATAATACCATTATTAAATGTCTAGAAATTTCAGTATGCGCAACAGCTAATTATCTTTAGTCGCATAGGTGAAACCTTTCTCTCCTTAAGTCTCCTTACTCAGTTCCAAAATAATTTAAAAAATCTGACAATTCCCCTGAAAATGATACACCCTAATTGTCTTTAGCTCGGGACAGACACCCCAAAATGCTCCTGCGCTCAAGATCTTGTTTGTAATTGCATTATTATCATAATCACGCTTAATCTCATTAAGTGGAATCCCATCTAGAAAATGCTGTGAAATCATCATATCCAAGTCAATCCGATAATCTAGTAAATTCAAAACTTCCACTTTTGGAAATTTCGGTAGAATCCACATAGAAAATCTTTGGGCTTTCTCTTCATTGTCGGGAAAAGAAATTCCTAGTGTTTGGACCAATGGGAAGATTATACTCTCCTGCTGGTTTTCATTTAAAAAATCACCAGGTGAAGGTTCTTTATCTTCTATTTTACCTTGCAGATGAAGATGAACCAGCGTTTTTGGCAAGTTTCCAAGCATGCGAATCAACTCTTTCCAGCGAAACGTATAATAATCGGTGAATATGGATAAACGCTGGAGAGCAGGAAAGGAAGAGCGCTCCAACAGGGAATTTAGGAAAATTGATTCACCATCCACAACCAATTTCATCTGCGTCATGTTGGTGAAGCGATGAGAAGAGCAAGCAAGGATGCAGCAGTCGGCGTTCATGCTAATCAACTGATCGCTGTAGGATGTGACAATGATCTTGACCATCTTGTTCGGGACCCTGCTAATGCTCAAGTGAGTTAGGCTTGGAAGGGGAGGTAGAATAAGACCACGAGTTTCAATTCTACTCGCATTATCATCATCACGATACACACTCTTAGCCAAAATGAGAACTTTGAGATTTTTCAATGGACGAAGAAGAGTTTTGAAATCTTCAAAAAATGATAAGTTGAAGTGGCTATGGAGCCTTAAGGTGGTCAAGGAATGGCAAAAGTTGAGAAAGAATTCCAAAGTCATCGTTAATGATGAACCTTTGCGGAAAGTGTTCATATCAATTGAGTTGGTAGGAAATGGACTTCCCCTCTTTAATTTTGGATTTTCCACAGCCAGCAGGGAAGAATGGTTCCATGTCAAGGCCCCGCTTGGAGCCAGACCACCTAATGGATCTAAAAGTTGGCGCAGCTTCATTACAGGAAGATATTTTATTACGTCGTAGAGATTTGGGAGCGTGAATGCATTCCACTTGGTAAACATTAAGAGATTCCGCTTTTCTAGCTCCTTATCAGCACATTCTTTCCAATCAGAACTTACTGCTCTGCATATCAAAAGATCGTTGAGAGCCTCTACTCTTTCAATAATCATCCATTGTACCTGTCAATTAATATAGTAGGCTCAAAATTCGTGCTAATTTCTAGAGATAGAATTTAAACAAGCTACAATGTATATTTCTAACCTCTAGTGGAAAGTTGTACGAGGATTCACTTTCATTGACAGTGGAAGTTGATGTAGTTATCATCAGGCTTGACGTTGACGTCTTATTTTTTCCCTGCTTTCTTCTCCCCATTTTCTGTTTCAGCCAATCTAATAATACAAATAAAATAAACCCGACAGATCGAGATGTAATAATGTACCTTTGAAATTTCCCAATTCCCCCTCCCATTCTGAGTGATCCCCACCTCTAGAATTTATTTTATTACGTAGCTGAATCAGCGTAGTTATAACTTAACTAAGTTTGTCTGTCCGTCCGTCCGTCTGTCCGTCTGTCCGCACTCTCCTACATACGCAACATACGTTGACAGATTTCCACCAAATTTGGTACACAGGTTGTACACCTCAAAAGCTTGCCCGGGATTGATTTTCAGCCAAATCGATGAACGCGTTTGAAGGTTATGGCGCGAAAATCCAAAAATTCATCGATTTGGCTGAAACTCAGTATTTAGAGGTAATTTGATATGCCGAATCGATTCCTTATGGTAGTAATACTCCATGAAGAGTACTTTAAGCAGTTTTGAATTATTTTGAGCTCGAAAATTCAAAATATTCATATTCATCGCCCAGATTTTCCATTCATCGCCTTGAATTCCTATTCATCACCCAGTGTTCTTATTCTCCTGTTTGCGCCATTCAGCTACGTATCTAGGTCTGCTTACCAGCATTTTATTTTAATGAAGTCAAAGGTCACACTGGGATTACCTAAGAATTTGGGAGCCCCATTAATGAACTGTTCTCTCCAGTACCTTCATTTTGATGCATCATAATCCATACCTTGCTATGTAGAAAATATTTGACCTTATCATGGTCATAGGTCACGTTGGGGTTATCAAAAACTTTCAAAAATAGTATCACTGATCTAGTATCGCCAGTACCTTCATTTTGATGTATCACAACCTACACCTTACTATTCAAAAACATTGACCTGACCTTTGACCCCGATTTGACCCGTCTTCGAACTCGATCTTTCGTTTGACCTAAGATATCGATTAGTGAAAACAGAATTCAAAAAAGTGAAACCGTTTTTGAGTTATCGTGTGGACAGACGGACGACACCTTGAGTCTTTTCAATATATACCTAAAGGTACATAATAATACGAAGCCTTTTTTTAGCAACCAAATTATACACAAAAAATGTTGATAGCTGAGCTAATGATAATACGAAACGGCATGATTTGCTGATTCAAAGAAAACGAGAAAAGCATTGCATGTAAACTTCATTTTGCTTGTCTTTTCAAGGACTTTTCGTAAACCAAAAAGCAATAAACTGCTAGTAAGCAGGCCAGAGACGTAGCTGAAGAAGGCGTTGAGTGATCACCTTCAAACCTCTTCCCCCCCACGTCCACCAAATCTCCTCCACCACCTCTCTCTCTCTTAACCCACCTCTGCGATCCTCTCCCAACGTAGTAAACACATAATACAATTCCGGATTCTGCACTTATGCACAAGCTCATGATTCCGGATGTATGCACAAGCTCAACTACTAATATGCCTTCTTCAGGTGTTCCCAAAAAAAATTCAAAATTTTGAAAAAACGATCATAATTTCAAAACTTCGATTTTTTCAGGGAATGGTTTAGCACAGTCTACGTTATCAAAGGATTGCCATTTCCTTGCAAAAAAGCAGAGAAATCCATTTTTTCGTGAATATGCGAGTCGATCGTGGAAATATTAAGACAGAGGTTATGTCGTAGACACCAAACTGTTTTCCAGGAAAATCACAGAAGTCTGAATGCAGAAAGGTAAGAAACTAATGGAAGTAAATTGTAAGAAATTAAATCAAAGACATTGTGTCGTCGGCTCGCAAATGAGAGGATTACTTTGCAACACGAATAGGTCATCAATTAAGAGCGTACCCTCATAATTTATTATGCCTCTTATAACGCTGGATGAATAATCATCAAAATTATATGCAGAGCATTTATGTCGGTAAATTGAGCAGGAACAATATTTCTTTTCATACTTAACACACATATTCTGGCTCTACGTTTATCGGAAGTCTACTTCTGCAGCGGTGCATAAATACGACATCACACTGTTCTGTGAACAAGGTTCTCCTTCTGTTTTAGTGTCATAAAAAGTGCAGTTGTTTAGGCTTTTTTGTAGATTTTAGCTATAAAGCAAATGCATGAACATGATCGAATTGTCATGGAATACAAATTGATAGAAAAACAACGCAGTAAAAGTGAAGCTAGTAGTTGTGTACATAAATGAAACATGGTCTGCTGTCTTTTTCCATGTGTATAGCAATTTTCTTAACATTAAGTAGGTGGCTTGATTGAACGAAGCTCCACCTACAGCTACAGCACACCTGCAAATACCTGTTCTAATGCTTCCTTTATAGTCCTTTCTTTCTATCTCTTGCTCCTTTTTCATGCTCATAGTCAGCATAAATCCAATTGCGCGTTTAATAGAGCTGACAATGACTATACAGGAAGAATAACATATTTATCAGATTGTTCTTTTCGTTCATTTTTGTTGACAATATCTGTAGCAAATTCAGTGGAACTAGCCTGAGAATGGGGTAATCTGAGAATTTGAAATAACGCTTGATTAAGCATGTTTGTTAAGCCCATTAAGCTGACGTGCGTCAACTGGATATCTAACTTACCTTCACCGGGGTTAATTTGTTTGTAGTCGTTCTTGTATCTATTAAACAGCATAGACTTCCCTTTACCTAAATATTTAGTTTGCAATTTCTTTTACATTTTCCAAACCAAATGTTGTTTCAAAAGTTGAAGCAAGTCAGTTTTAGCTTCAGTATATATTAATGAAACAATAAAGCATGGTAAATGTAAATACATCATCAACCTCATCCTCAAATTCATTTAACCCAGGCATTTTGGTCTTATTCCCTTATATTTTAGAAAATCTATCCATATTGTGCATCTTAGTAATTGTTGTATAAATTTTATGGGTGAAATATCTGGCTTTTTATTTAAGAACTTTGAAGATCATGGTAGGTAGATTTTTATGGACAAATACGGAAATCACCTTGTTGAGCGTTGTAGCGATGAATATAAGCTAGGTTTCTCGCTCAGCACGTACAATAATTATAAGTTGGTTCATGACTCATTATATTGTTGGATTTCTCTTCATTTACTGCCATACCGCACCTAGAAAATGCGAATTGCGTATTAGTACAATAAGTAAATACGTAAAAGTGGGCTCCTTCTTTCCTCCTCGCATCCTTTTCATAATTTGTTGGTCACCATTTCATCAGTTGAAATAGTGTACAGGAGGCAGTTTTGCTCTCATAATGTTCATCATGCACACCGCATATACGAGCGCATACAAGGATTCTGCCGTATATCAGAAGAAGACCATATTATTGATACGAGCCTTTACTTTGTGTCAACCTCTGTTTTTTCCTATCCACAGTATTTACTTACAGTTACAAGTGAGAAAGAAACGTCCAGAAATCTAAAGCAGAGCAATAATCCGTCACCTTTTAATATAACGTATTGAGTAAAGCAAATCTGTCACTCTCTTTCTGATACGCAGTATATGTGGCTTGTCTGATTTTGTATGTAGAATGCTGAACCTATCATAGCTAACGTACAGGTTGTATAAGTTGTAAGGAACAAAGATACATTGCATCAGATTCTTTAGATATGAGTTACACGAACAAGAAAAGCATGAGATGCTCTGGGCTTGTAGTTAAGAATAAACTTAGGAAAAGAATCGTCAGGCTATATTATATATGTACATATGTGTAGTCTTATATCATTATAAATTTTCAAAGTGTGAATATAAAACGTGTAAGCATGTGCAAAATTATTACCCGAAAATCGTACTGACAGTAAATGGGAAAAAAAGAGAGTATAAAGACACATAATATTATATGAAAGACATCATATTGCATACATGAATGAAATATTGTAAAAACACAAATATGATGTATCCTTATGTCGTCCCCACTGGGAGAGTAGCACTCTACTTGCTCCTTTGCGAGAAAAAAACGAAGGAGATGCATCCCTTTGTAAGATTTACGTATATTCCTTCTCTTACGCAAATATATTGTTATCCATTCTTCAGGTACAGAAGATCCCAGTGTATCACTACGTTGAGCTCTTCCATCTTTTCCAACAGCAACATGATGATAATGATGAGATGTCAATTCCGTCAATTCATGATGACTAGCTTGCTTACTCTTACTTCATGGCATGCACTCAGCTAAGCTCTCTCGTCATCTCTTTTCGTCATACATGCTCAACCCAAGTAGATCAAAAGCAGAAGAGAAGTAAACGTTCGGGGTGGAAAAAAGCCTGTGTAAGGACTAAGCACTAAGCCTTCTCCTTTTTGCTACTATCTGGACACCCTGTACGTTTAACATTTCGCTTCCACTACAGAGCGAAGCTTTCCTTTCAAGATGGGAAACGAGGAGGACAAGAAACTAGCAGCAAGGAGTGCTTGAGTAGCGAGTGGAATTTTTAGCCATTATACATTGGAGAGGCGTAGAGAGAACAAGTGGAGTCTCCCTTGTGGAGGCTCCGTCCGTTACACACTTTAAAGTATCGTTAAAAATCGCAAAAATACAGTGGGACAAGAGAAGCCTCAATAATTAAAAAGTTAAAAAACTGTTCAAAACATTAATTCAGATCTGTTTCGTTTTCATATTCTCATAGTCACAATTTTGTCCTCCATGCAAATGTCGAGCTATTGTGGACCGACTGGTGTTGGTTTGGAAACAAGTACGCAAAAGGATTCATCCTCAGGTTTCTTCCACTTTCTCGTGTAAGTTTGCTTAATTAATTAAGCGTCAGCCTTTACTTTTTATGCATGCTTTTTATGACAGTTATGATAAATTGTGAATTGCCTATACATTCTGAATGCTCTGTACTCACCTAACTCTTACTATATTGCAAAAGTTTTTTTTTTATATACATTATAATACATCACTAATATCCGCTTCTCATTAATTTTTTACAGTGTCCCCTTCCAAGCGGTATATGATGATAATACTCTTTTGCTCATGGGATTGTGAGGAGGTAGCGTTTAAAAGGTAAGATGAACTTAATACTTCTTAATTCTACCTAATGAAATTTAGTAGCCTTCAACATTTTTACATATATTCTGATATATTATGGTATAGTATGGTATTAAGATAATTGTTGAATTGAATAATATTTGTTTAAGAACCCCTTCTATTTTCTTTTCTTACAGCGCAGTTTTTATGATGGTGCGTGCTCCTTCCTCTTTTTCTTTTGTCAAGAATGAAGGATGCATAATGGATGAGGATGAATGATAATATAGAGGTAAATAAAAAAAAATTACTAAAATGCATGTTTGGCACTAAGCTGGTATTCAACAGGTCGTTTATCACTTTCATATTTTAACAAGTTATTTACAGCTGTACGTTTTTTACTTCTTTTAGCGTCTCCAACGTGGCCCCTATGAATTTAATGGGAGATGTTGAGTCTATCCTGGTAAAGGGTCAAAAGCTCTCGGCAATGATCAGTCAACTTTAAAAAGTACGGGAACAGATCTCAACTTTAAGGTAAGAGAAAATAATTTTTCTTAGAATATATTCATAAATTTGTCTTAAGGAATATGCACACATATCTTGGATGTTATCTTTAGCGTCAAATGTCATCAGTTTTCTTTTATAAACCCTAAATTCCCAGTTCGTTACACTTCTGAGTTACCTGGTTTATTTTTTGTTGTGACTGCAGTCGTTGATTATGTTGTTCTCCTAGCTATACTTCACAAAAATACTTTACTGTTGCTTTCTGCGTTTCTATATTTGTTGAAGTAGTGAATTTGATTCGAATGAATTTTAATTTTAAAGAATAAATATTTTATCAATTTATAGTGATTCAAGAGGACGTTCCTGCTCTTCTTCATGGCCTTTCGCTGGGAAATCAAAACCTAGACCGGCACTAAGTGACAGGTCTGGCAATTTTTATGCAACTAAGTTTATTCAGTCTAAATATTATTCGAGATATTAGTCTAAACATTATTCGATTATTGTAACTTCGTTTTAAAATAGTTAGTAAATTATAAATAGTAAGGGTAAATTAAATTTAAGCATAAATAGATAGTAATATCTCACATATCTATCAACTATCTACAATTTCACTATCATCCATCATCATAATCATCATCATCAAACTTTTAAAGAAGTATTAATCAAAATTTGTTAGTACAAGATTATTGTGGGAAATGAAATGAATTATTCAAGGAAGGGAAGACTTTTATAGTTAAGCAAATAACATTCAGCACCATGAGTTTCTATCTATGAGTTTGGAGCCAGGTCAGATATATAAATGACTCATAAATCTTAAAAATGAAGCGATGCATCTATTTTCTACTTTATACTCTACGGAGTAAATCTAAGCATTATAATCTAGCAATTTAATTAAGGGTAGGGATCGTTTAAAAACCCACCATCACGAGTTTGGGGACAATGATGTAAAGTGTCCCTAACAATGTCGGCTGCATTGAAAACCTTCATATACATACCTGCCTGTGTTTAGGACTGGTTTTTAATTCAGTAGTAGGAATATTTTAAAAATGTGTGTGGTCTGTATGGTAACCGTTGAGATTCCGAGCACTGTTGAAAACCACGATGTTTAATAGATTAAACTCATGTAATATTTTTATTGGACAGACGTCAAACCCAAACCAGCTTTTCAAACTTAGCTACTGCGAGCAACAAATTATCAAGCATTTAAACTGTAAACAAAACTACACAAAGCCTAGAATGGATGCTTGAGAATTGGCTTGCGTAAGGGTCTACAATTCCATAAACATTTAGTTTTTGTAAGGAAGGAATGAGCCTCCAGATATTTGATTCATACATGCGGTGTTTAAATCCAAAAAGTCACAATAGTTATCACCTTGAATATCACGGTAGAGATTTTTTATTTTTCCAGAGTGTTCCAAAATATTTTCGGCGGATGCTTGAAATGGAGCAAAAATAAGATCCTTCGCATTTGTTGTCTTGCAAATCAAACACCTTATAATTGTTAGTTCATTCAGCGCCTCAGAAACCGGTGAATGAAATTTCCCCACACCTGAACTTCATTTCCATGTTGAGATGGGCCATCAGCACCATCATCTCTTCCACTTACTTGTGGGAATATAGAAAGGTAGATAACCTTTCTATACTTGAGTGGAAAAATATTATAATATGCATAGTTCTTACGCAACGTCACCTTTCCTTCTCCAAGCTGTCCACTTCAATGTTAGAATTGATGCTTGAGAATTGGCTTACGTAAGGGTATACAATTCCATAAACATTTAGTTTTTGTAAGGAAGGAATGAGCCTCCAGATGTTTGATTCATACATGCGGTGTTTAAATCCAAAAAGTCACAATAGTTATCACCTTGAATATCACGGTAGAGATTTTTTGATTTTTCCACAGTGTTCCTAAATATTTTCGGCTGATGCTGGAAATGTAGGAAAAATAAGATCCTTCGCATTTGTTGTCTTGCCATCAGTAACGTTTAGGCGGCCCCACACTACAAGGAGTTTGCATCTGACGGTTAGTGGACAATGATGTAAAGTGTCCCTAAAAATGTCGGCTGCATTGAAAACCTTCATATACATACCAGCCTGTGTTTAGGACTGGTTTTTAATTCAGTAGTAGGAATATTTTATATTTTGATATATGAAGCCGTAGTCAATCAAGAAAATGGTTGCTGTTACTGTTGTGAAGTATAAAAGTATTCAACATAACTTCTCATTTGAAAACCTAAGGCAATGTACGCTTTGGTTTTCAAAACTTAGGGGAAGATATATTTGTCCTCCAAATCCAGTTTAGATCCTCACGATTTTCAGTGTAAATGCTGCTGATGCTACCGATGAGCACTCTGGGTACACTGCTGGCGTCATCGTTATTTAGTATTCTCATCAAGTAGAGAGGATGTATTGAGACGTATATTGCATAAAATATGCGAAATATATATATTCGTATATATTCTCGGTGTAAACAAGTCGAGATTATATACGATAAATGTATTGATCAAGCCTTTTTTGTTCTGCGCTTCTGCTGCAGACGTCAAACAAAAAAATAATTTTCAATTACTAAAGTGTGTCCTTATCAAACTTACTATGAAGCTTCTTTCACTAGTTGTATTTCCTCCTGAATTATGAATTTGATAGGCACCTCCGCTTGTTGTCCGGTTCTCTCAAAGTCCCATTCATAACCTACCGCAAGTCTATTCTCGTAAGGGGTAGCGTCGTCTTTCATAATACGCTGGAGGTTCAGAGCACTCCCAATCATTATCATACGCAGTGCATTTTTCCCAACCTTCTTCCTCCTCCCGTCCTACAACTGCATCAGAATTCCTGTTAGGTGATCTTTCTCTTGGTGACCACTCCTATAAAAAATATATAAGAAATGTTTTTTTGCATTTGGGACGAGCAGATCAGTCTTGTGACTTGAGGTCCGCAACTCATTTTGTTAATTGAATTAGGCCGGCAACAAGGTAGCTGCATCGCTTATTTCTTTTGAAATGTATTGATCAACCCTTTTTTGTTCTGCGCTTTAGCTGCCGACTTAAAACAAAAAACCATTTTCAATTACTAAAGTAAAACTTACCGAAACCTTACCAAACTTACTATGAAAGCCGAATCGTACAAACAAGTTCTTTAAAGCTATTTTGTGAGGAGAAACTTCGCTTAAGGCCTAATGCTACTGCCTTTAGGTAATTTATGGTGTAAAATGTAGTTACGCTAAAATTACACAAATGGTCTATACAGATCTTGTGAGGTTGAGCACTTGTAACTTCGGTGTCAGCTCAAAAACAATTGCGTCAAAGTACGTGTTTTAGTTTCAAAACTTGAGTGTTGAATTTGTAAATCTTTCATCAATGGACCAAGCTTGGAGAAAAGTCAGAATTTTCACTTCCTTTCTCTAGCTGGAGATTGTAGTCTTCCAGACGATACTTTATGTATGGCGTTGATAGTAATATGAGTGGGTCACCAGGAATTCTGCTAGCATTCAAATACTCGACTAATGAAGGTGCATTTACATCTTCACCATTGAGAACAATTCTTGCTTCTTGTCGCCAACGAGTACGGCTAGTAAACGTACCTATAAAATAGAGATGTGAAAGGCTTAGGAAGGAATAAATGTTTAGTTTTTGGAACTGTGGGATGAAAACTCTTTTCACTTCTGCTCCTTATCATGAACTTTTATGTGTAAATTCAAGTAATTTACCCTTACAAATGTTCGGTTGCACCGCCTTTTTGGATAAGATCCCACGTAAGTCCCGGTCTTTCTCTTACGCTGAGGGTGTAATTCAAGGCCACTCTGACTGATGCTATCATTACCAACACTTCTTGGTCTTGAAACTGGTGCGACTATTAATTATTAAAAACAATTGGTGAGAAAACATTTTTAAAAGAAAAAAACTGCTAGAATAAACGTGACAGTGCTGGCTTACCATGGCCATGATCATTTCTAATGTGGTTGCACATCCGCATTGTCGGAGTGAGCCCATTGATATCCACCTTTGGATACTTCGGCTTACCAACCTGACTACCACAGAGGGTATACCCTAGAGATTTGTTGCCGTTGGGATCCTTCAGTCGATTAATTTCAACTCCGTTGCAAAGAAGTCTTCGTTTTAGCTTCTCGATTTGAAACGGCCAGGGAACCACAGAGTCTGTGTTGCCATCACCAGTATCAACGTCACCATTTTCTTCAAGTGTTGAGTCATCGCCAAACCTGTTAAAACAAAAGGAAATTTTTTATTGATCAATATTTGTACAACTATTGCTAGAATAGAAACTTTTAAGCACAAAATCTTACCCATCATTCTCATTTCACTTGTTGAGTTGGCTGCAGCAGCATCACTAGTAGTAGGTAGACGAATGAGAACAATACATAGAAATCGACAGTGATCCATAACGCTGTTCTCATCTCTTGTGATACTTTCCCCATGTGTGTCATCCATACTAGATCCGGGAGGTGATTCATTACCGATATACTACCAGCGGAGACTATAGAATCAATGGGTGACTGACAAAGCCTTTCATCTACATGTCTTCCATAATCCATTATATCTTCAGGCTCGCCCGCATCTAAAGATATGGCATCCAATAAATTATGGAAGGAACTTTTCATTAAGTAATAAAATTTACATTTCTCACAAACTGTTCTGAATTCTTCGTTGTTCAAGCCAATATGGAGTGACTTCACATTCGGCATTAAATCCGTATGCATTTAGATTGTAGTTGCATCACAAGGGGAGGTAGTTGCATCACATGTACAGATGACTATTTCTTCTTCGCTGGCTCCCTCGACGTTTTTATTTTTCGCTGTCGCTGTTTGTGTTGACCTTGACTCCGATGACGACAATGGAGTAGATGATGATGCTTGATTTTGGATGGATGCAGGTATTGTCCACAAGCTTCACATGTGACTGCTCCCGAACCTTCCTCATGTAATTTCAAATGGTTTCTTAATCTCAACGGACTGTTCGGCGCTGCAAAGGAGCAGAGATTGCATTTGTGCATTTGCAACAAATTCTTACAAAACTCCGTTTTCAGCCCTTTATAAGGGATTTTAAGCCACTGTTGTGAAGTATATAAGTATTCAACATAACTTCTCCTTTGAAAAACCTAAGGCAACGTAGGCCTTGGTTTACTAAAATTCGGGGAAGATATGGAAAAGCTATATGTGTTATTTTATATATAAGCTATTTTAGTTATATGTGACAAAGTAATATTATCAACTTACGGATTATGATCGGAGCGGTCTCATCCATGCTACGCATGTGCGCACACAGAATCATTTAGCGATTCTACAGACCTGAAACAATATACATCCTAAAAGGTATGTAGCGATGTATATTCACAACAGTGTAATTCTGTAAGGTCTATCTGTAGATTACAGAAATGCGGAAGAGGTTCTTATACATAAAACTGACTTGACTTTTGACTTGGTACTCAAAGATTTATTTATTGACCTTACTTGAAATCACGAGTGGTGATAACAAATATAGACAAAGACAAGACAAAGTAGTTACAGCTAAATGGTCGCTCCCATTTTTAAGAATTTATAAGCAAATTATCCAAATTAACAAGTTAATAGTTCAGGAACCTCAACTTCTGCTTGATGATTCGCATCATCAAACATTGAGAGAATTTGAAGGTTATGACAAAGGGTGGTCAAGTATTCCTCTCTCGCGACGGCGGCCACTTACTTGTGACAGTCAACCAACATATTTATCACGCGTTGAACTCCTTCGATAGGCATCTTTCCTACGTTGATTACATCTCTTATCGTCTCACTGCCTCGTTTATATTCACAGAGTAGTGGATACGTTAGACGTTATATAAACGTTAGAGACTGGGAGAAGCGTTGAATAAGCGGGAACATTGTCGCAAGTGTGGACTCATTTTCAAGACGGTTAGCGTCGACTTTGGCATCTAAATCACTCAATGTGAATGTTGGTCAAATTCGCTGTCTCGGTTAGCTTCAAAAATTCTTTGTTTTTCGAGGTGATCTTGAGTTGTTTGAGCTTTCCAATGGGTAAGGTCTTACGATTTGTGACGTTTTTTATTCTTGTATAAGCTTCGTCTGCGTTAAAGAAATAGGATTTCAATTTCACAACTTTACCATTTCGAATCTTGTCAATCAAGTCAAGGCAATGTAAGCCGTAAGCCTTGGTTTTCCAAAATTAAGGGGAGACATGGGAAAGTTAACATATTTTTGTGCAAGTTTGAATGTTCATCCCGTTGTTCAGGTCAATAGCAACATCTAAGTAAGAGTCGACAAGAGTTTTTGGTAAGCTGTCCACCACTTGGGTAATTTTTTTGCATTAAACGAGCCACATCTGTGAATGAATGAAAAATAATAATAATATAGGAGCATAATTGGCCCCCGTTACATGTAGCCGGCTTCATCAATGAATACCTGTGTGACTTGTATGGTTGCACTAATATAGAAAGGTAATATAGGAAAGGGAATATAGAAAGGTAGAGAACCTTTCAATACTAAAGTGGAAAAATATTTATAATTTTGCATAGTTCTTACGCAACGTCACCTTTCCTTCTCCAAGCTGTCCACTTCAATGTTAGAATTGATGCTTGAGAATTGGCTTGCGTAAGGGTCTACAATTCCATAAACATTTAGTTTTTGTAAGGAAGGAATGATCCTCCAGATGTTTGATTCATACATGCGGTGTTTAAATCCAAAAAGTCACAATAGTTATCACCTTGAATATCACGGTAGAGATTTTTTTATTTTTCCAGAGTGTTCCAAAATATTTTCGGCGGATGCTGGAAATGGAGCAAAAATTAGATCCTTCGCATTTGTTGTCTTGCAAATCAAACATCTTATAATTGTTAGTTCATTCAGCGCCTCAGAAACCGGTGAATGAAATTTCCCCACACCTGAACTTCATTTCCATGTTGAGATGGGCCATAAGCACCATCATCTCTTCCACTTACTTGTGGGAATATAGAAAGGTAGATAACCTTTCTATACTTGAGTGGAAAAATATTATAATATGCATAGTTCTTACGCAACGTCGCCTTTCCTTCTCCAAGCTGTCCACTTCAATGTTAGAATTGATGCTTGAGAATTGGCTTGCGTAAGGGTCTACAATTCCATAAACATTTAGTTTTTGTAAGGAAGGAATGAGCCTCCGGATGTTTGATTCATACATGCGGTGTTTAAATCCAAAAAGTCACAATAGTTATCAATCAAAATCAAACTCATTTTCTGGTTCAGAAACTTCAATCTCATTAGTCTCATTTTTATGTTCACTTTCTGTGGATTTGAGGTCTCCCGGTTGATCATTTCCAAGGGATTCGTATGTCGCAAGCAGTACGATTATGTACGACTTGGTAATAACTATGGAGAATGAAATTTCCCAATAGAAAAAAAAAGTTATCTGAGATATGAGAATTCCCGAGAATATCACCAACACTACAAATCTAACATAAGTATTATTTGAGACCCAGTTGGAAACCCTAATATGTACCGACATCAGTAGCTGTTGCATTTGTGCTCAAAGCTGATCCTGTTGCAGCCGCGTGTTGTTGTGGCACAGGGACTGCATCATTTGGGAAAGGCACTTGGTATTGGTTTATATCAGCCACTGGTACATAATTACTGAAATCAAATTTTGTTAGAATATCACCATTTGAATTTGAATCTTCGAATGCTGGAGTAGTAGGACAATTATTTCCATAATTTTGTATATTCAAGTTTCTGTTGCAAAGTACCTTGTGCTTGTAATCTTATGAGTAAAATGTAAATACTCCGATTTCAAGAAGTACTTTTTTTATGTTCATGTTAAGCATCGCCTACCAAATGCAAATTCCTTTTGGCATACCCGAATGATATGCTTCACGGTATGTCTTATGCTTGGATTTGATTTGAATAAGTACTTTGAGGTTACTGTACTTAGAATAGCATCACTCTCCATCAATTACACGCTGACATTCTTTGCTCACTTTACGCCAAAAGAGGATAGATTCTTTGGACACTGTCCAATGCCACAAAAATTCAAGCCTTTCATGATGACGTATGTTTGGATTACTATAACGAAAACTTTTATGTGTTACTGCTTCTTTTAGAATAGCTTGAAGTGGTAACCAATCTTTGTTACCAGAACCCCCAAGAATTCAAATGCATTGTACGCATGTTCTTACGCAACGTCACCTTTCCTTCTCCAAGCTGTCCACTTCAATGTTAGAATTGATGCTTGAGAATTGGCTTTGCGTAAGGGTCTACAATTCCATAAACATTTAGTTTTTGTAAGGAAGAAATGAGCCTCCGGATGTTTGATTCATACATGCGGTGTTTAAATCCAAAAAGTCACAATAGTTATCACCTTGAATATCACGGTAGAGATTTTTTATATTTTTCCAGAGTGTTCCAAAATATTTTCGGCGGATGCTGGAAATGGAGCAAAAATAAGATCCTTCGCATTTGTTGTCTTGCAAATCAAACACCTTATAATTGTTAGTTCATTCAGCGCCTCAGAAACCGGTGAATGAAATTTCCCCACACCTGAACTTCATTTCCATGTTGAGATGGGCCATCAGCACCATCATCTCTTCCACTTACTTGTGGGAATATAGAAAGGTAGATAACCTTTCTATACTTGAGTGGAAAAATATTATAATATGCATAGTTCTTACGCAACGTCACCTTTCCCTCTCCAAGCTGTCCACTTCAATGTTAGAATTGATGCTTGAGAATTGGCTTGCGTAAGGGTCTACAATTCCATAAACATTTAGTTTTTGTAAGGAAGGAATGAGCCTCCGGATGTTTGATTCATACATGCGGTGTTTAAATCCAAAAAGTCACAATAGTTATCAATCAAAATCAAACTCATTTTCTGGTTCAGAAACTTCAATCTCATTAGTCTCATTTTTATGTTCACTTTCTGTGGATTTGAGGTCTCCCGTTTGATCATTTCCCAGGGATTCGTATGTCGCAAGCAATACGATTATGTACGACTTGGTAGTAATGGGCTTTGCGGTAAGCAGAACATAAATTGTTATCGCTGTTGGCTTAATATTCTCCATTACGCGATGAGTTGGGTCTCGAGTATAAAAACTAAATTAGGTACATGACAGTTGCTACTGACCTAATGGAATCTACATCTCCAATGTATCGTGATGTATTTTCACAAAGGATTTCAAAAATCCTGTAAGGTCAACCTTAAGTAACAAAGGCATGTAATGATGAATATTTTTTGCTGACATAATTAAAACTGACTTGACTTTTGACTTGAAACTTAAAGAATTATTATTGACCAAAATTTGAAATCGCAATGGTGATGACAAATTTAGACACTTATCAAGCAATAATTTAAGTGACGATTCACTTAAGAAGCAACCGAACGTTTATCATCAGTTGCTGCTTCTAACAATGTCAGTCCCGTGTAGCCTGCAAAAGTCATAAGGTTTTAAGACGCTATGAAAAAGGCCACCAAAAATGGGGAAGTATTTTCTTAAGTTAGTTATAATAGTTGATATAAGCTTGATGTTTAAGAATACCACAACGTTTGAGTCCGCGAGGGCAACGATTTTTCTAAAGGACATAGTGACGGATGGCATTCCTTCCATCCGTCAAGCAGGATGTAATTAGGCATTTAAATATTATATATTTAGCTCGATCTTATGATTTGTCATCTTAATGAAATGCGGTCATCTTCAGAGTGCATTTCATCTTACGTACCTACTTACTATTCATGATCATGATGATGATAATGTGATGCAAAGTAGAGAGAGCTCAGCTAGCTAACCATCAACACCAAATTCTACGCTCTCTCCAGATTCGGCCTTACACTTAATAAATCTATATAAATTGGCACTCCAAAGTAACGTATTATCAATCTATTCACTTATCATAATATGAATCATCATATTCATTACTACATTTTGATTTTTAACTTCGTTGCCACATTTTGTAGTACTACCAAAGCCCCTCCAAATGCCTCCAAGCTTTTGATGAACTCCCGAATAGCCTCCAAAAGGTGAAGTCAAAGAGGGCAGTGGGTCTTAATACAACCATATCAAAGTTCTTTTTAAAACGTCGTCCACGTCCCCATTATATTAGCAAACCGCAAGTCTCTTCGCAAATTTCGATAATCTTAAGTTATAGTTCTACATAAAGGTTGGTATATATACGCAAAAATGTATTTGCATCATATACTAATAGAATGTTTAGTAACTCCTAGTACCATACTATATTATGTATTGTAGCATACACAAGTTGAAAGTTGAGTTTAGTACAGATAACATACAGATACATATGTACATATTTGGTAGATCTCAAATTTTTAAGACTCATGGTTTCCACGTAAATCCAAATTTCCGAAACTCGGGAAAATTGGGAACCGTACAGCTCACACTCACAACACTGGAAGGTATTTCCAAAGTAATGGACCCTAGCTGTTGACTCCGGGCTGTGGGATCTTCCAGCTCAGAAATATTATACTTGTGAGCTGCCCTCATAAGATCAAGAATTATTGCTCACTTTTCCCATCCAGATGCCTGGTCCGCTGCGTGTTATACGCAATGGATGAACCGAGCTGAAAGTTAAGCTTCTGACGACGGTCGGACTACGTGGTCAACTCTTTGATTGTCTCCTCTGCTTTTTTCTAACTCATGTTGAAGCACACCTGCATCCACGTTTCTCTCTTCTTCACTACTTTTTTTGAGGTGGGGCAGAGATTCCACTTACTTTCTTCCTTTTGCTGTTACAACTGTTGCAGATGCCGCAGTGGTCGCAATAGAAAGTTAGTTTTGAACGATGTTTAGTAATCATTGCAGAGCTTGGAATGTTTATTAAATGGATAAAAGCAATAGAAGTTTATCCTGAAGTTATAGGAAATTTTTAACTAATCATAGCGTATTACAATCGTGATATGTTCACAATTCTGAAATCAACAATGTAAGTTAATTCAGAAATTTTAACTCAGTTTTCACAACATTTAAGCAATCAAACATTTGTTTAGAAGCGGGAAGAGGAGGAGAATGTTTCCCACTGCTGGGGGTAAATCAATTATTACTTCATTCTCTTCACTTTTTGAGGTTGCCATCTTCTCACGTGGCCAGTCGTTGTAATAGCTCGAGATGCATTTCAGCTGATGAAAATAGAACTTTGTACACCGAGCCCTTCATGCAATATTCGCGTCTTTCTAGTTCAAGTACTAGTTGCTGCACGGTTCTCCAGGGAACGTCATATTATAAAGTGAAAGTACTGCGTGCTTGTAATCGTGTGAGTCAAATGTAATTACTCCGATTTCAAGGCGTGCTTTTTTATGTTCATGTTATACATTGCCCGCTAAATGCATATCACGCTCACCTCCTTCATCAACTGCTGAATCGCCACACTCAACTCCTTCGTGTCGGATGGAGGATCCACTTTAAATTTAATGTACTCCACTACTCCTCCCTCCAATCGTTGTGAAAACTTTATTACACTCCGCACAAACATGAGATTCAGGGTTGTGACCCGCTTAGATATGACAATTCAGGTTCCCATTGGTAGTGTAGACAGCGCTACACTAAAGGCAACTATAACTCTTTGTGCCATGACGATATGACTTGTGGGTCAACATTTTATACCTTGTTCCAAATCCCTTTGCACAAATTGGACACTTAAACTCTTGTTGACCCGGCTGGGGATGGACCTTCTTACAGTGGGCCCTCAAGTATTTAATCGTTGCGAAAACTTTGTTACACTCCGCACAAACACGAGTTTCACTTGGACTCTTGCTCTTGGTACATGTTAAAAGTTGATTTCCATTCGCACATCAAAAATGCTCACATTATTTTTATCTTTATTGGCAGACTGTACAAGTTACGAAGTAAAAGATAATTACTGAACAGAGCATAACGTAGGTATTTAAGTAACGTATTTTCAGAATCTTAAACAATTTAGTGGTAATTTATGGAGATAACCGTACACTACAAATTTTGAACGAGTTTAGAAATGTTTTTTGCTGAATTTTTAAATGGAATAAAAACTCGCACTGATTTGGTATGTACATATGCTTTTTGAAGTATTTGACCATTATGTTTATGAGTTTCGGTTTTATGAACCTCCTCCTGCTTCGCTAGAAAAGTCATATTGGGAGCGTTAACTATGTATGTTTGCATGTGCGTCAAAAAACCTGTCGATGGTGGTACGAGGATGTGATGATGATGATGTGATGATAGAAATTAGAAACCAGTAAAAATTTAATTTATTTAGGTTGATTTTAAAATAATTTTGGTGAAAATGAAATTTTTAAGGGATTCTAGTTACTATTTAGAATAAGTTTAGTTAGCAATGTAGACCAAGTAGATTCGATGGTTTAGTTATATGCAGCAGTTTTAAATAATGTTTAAATATAATTAGTTTTATACACAGAAATCGTTGTGTAACGTACTGTACTGTATTTTACTTAAATAATATTCATGTATAATGTAAGTGTCAATATTGTGAATAATATATATCATTTTTATTATTTAATAATATATGCTCAAATGAATTTAATGTCAAATTAACTTGAAGTGCTGGTAAATAAAAAAGTTTATATTCAAACTATTATCATGTTCCATCCTCTACACATGCCCAGCCTCAAGCATTTATTGTACATTGTTTTTATATATTATGTTTTCATGAATTAAAATATCTACTTAATTACAATATGAGTATGTACATATACATTTACTAATCATTATGGCATATATTCAATCATATACGTTTTTTATACATTCATACATTCATACATTCAATCATACATTCAACCGTTTATACCATAATTAGTGCATTACCATTAAATTACAAAAGGATGCAAGCAAGAACAGCATATTAATTTAAAAGGAAGATGCCAATAATCCGGCTTTGATTAATAGAGAGAGAGTGAACAGTATCCACAAGGTAAGGGTGCACAGAGTTTCAGCGGAGGTGAATTGTGGCGGAAATTCATTTTTAATACTTTTTTTTTCATGAATAAAATCTCGGGATTTTTTTAATGGAGCTTCTAGAGTAGGTAAGATAACGCTAGGAAAAAAAGATTTCGTAATTTTTAATCCATAAATTTATGTGAAATGATTTAAAAACTAGAAAAAAACACGTAGTTTTTAACATTTTTTCGATTTTACAAAAAACCTGCGCCGATTAATTTTTGCCACATTATCTGTAGCAAACTACAACTCTTCTATTTGGTCACTAGCAGGCAGGTAATTTGATTAGAATAATATCGTTTTATTTCACTCTGCAACATAAATACAATGTATGGTAGCCCTATAATTGTAAACGATTCAAAAATTGACAAATGAATAATGTGTAGGTGTCGCGTTATATTTATATTTGTTTCTATTATTATATTTCAATTCTAACACTAATATAATAATCGGTTAAGGGTGTGGGCAATATTTCATCATCCGTTTTTTTTAATGTTTAATTTCCTCTAGTGACTAAATGTATGCCGAAGTCTGCCCAGCCCTGTTAGCTTCATGAGGATTGGCCACATGAAATAATTAATTACTCGTAAACCCGGTGTAACGGGAGGGAAAGCCCGCTACAGAATTTTGACCAACTGGCTACTATCCGTTGGTATAAAAGTTAAATTCTATGAAAATCGTAATCTGTTTTCCTCTGGAAATTCATTGCATTATAATCAGGGAATACTGGTGTATGTGTGTGCGCAATGGCTAAGGGAAAAATGCACAAACTTTCTCAATAAATGACTTTGAAGTTCAAAATATGGACATATTTACCCAACTCATGAAGTGAGATAAATCGGATAAATGGAATTGAATATTGCGTAGCTGGCGCTATGTGTTACCAGAAATAATCATTAAACACAGAAAAGATTATAGGGAGACGATTGACTTTTAATCAAGTTAATAAATAATCAAACTGAACAGAAATAGATTTGGAACCAGAGCAAGATCCGGTCTCCACATAAATATAATATAAACTCCCTTCTTAAAGTAAATGGAACATCGTGAGACGGTACTTAAATATAATCTCAATTCTAACTTACTACTTAAAACTTAGTGAGTAAATGTTAAACCTTAATACTAACTACTACTTCTAAATAGGTAACTAAATATTAATTTTGGATAATTACTCAATGCTCTATCAGATTAGGGACATCAGCAAGGATGAGTGAGATCCTAAGACCCGCAACTCATTTTAGGAATCCCTAACCGCGTATGAATTTTTGAGTGTGACAGGAAATCTATTATGCCACCAAGAGAAGAGTTCCACTGTTAGTGGTTAAATTACTCAACTCCTGATCACGCGCGCGAAGGGTTAGCTATCTTATGCTATAAGGTAAGCCAGAGCCTTTAATGCTTTTGTCACACCCAAATATGGAAAAGCAAGAGCAATACATCTATGGCTTAATTAATATTTAATTACGAAACCTCAAGAAGAAGATTCTGATCCAGTTATGACGAAATGGCCGCAGCGGATGAACCGAAGATCAGCACAAGGAAAGGGAACCGGAAATGGGAGGAATCAACCTGGGAAGAATCATCCAGGGAAATGAAAGGAATGAGACCAGAACCAATGGTCCAGACCAATGGAAGAGGAAATGAGATCCACGAGAATGGTCCAGACAACGGGGAATAGGAATCAACCCGGGAATAATAATCCAGACCAAGGATGAGGACAAAATGACCGGAGCAATTAATCCAAGCCAAGGGGGCTGTTGATAAAAATCAACATTGAACGAACGATGAGAATCGTGAAACTAACCACCATTCACAACCTAATAAATTATGAAAGGATTCTGTACTTTTCCTTACCACTATTGTGCCAAAAAGGAAAAGGGAAAAAGTCCTCAATCCAAAATATGGAGGACCCAATGAGGAAAATCCTATAACCAAACCACACGCAATTCCACACCGTTAATGCCACTTCAGAAACAGAGACTCAGAAATAGAATTATGTGTAGGGAAAACATTCCCATTTGAACTTACAATTTTCCTATGAGAGTGGAAAGTGGGATTTGTGTTTCATCAGAAACACTTGTGGCTGCAGCACTACTTCATGGTGAACCGATGAGGTTAAATGTTTGCTGCATACTAAAAGGGAAAAGATGCAGTCGATGCCCTTTTATAGACTCGGGAGACAATAGGAAAAATCTCTGAGCTTGTACCTCATATGCATCACACTTTAACATGTGGATTCTCTATTTACTATGGACTACTTTTTATAATCCCCTGTCTGATATATTCATACACACAGCTTAAAGTGCATTTCCACTGCCCCTTATGGATAATCCCTAAACCTGCTGCCTCTGGATTCTACAAGTATCAATTCACAATACATCTAATAATAAAGGGAGACTTGGTACCTGAACCATAAATAATGCTTAGTGCTGGTGTAACTCTCCTCCGAAATGCTTATATAACAAGCGCCTGAGCGCAGATGCTCATGTTCTACAAAAAGACCTACATATCATTATGCTAAATGAGCTCGAGACTACGATTGTTGATTTTACGATGGTCAAGGCTACCCAGTCATGACACCGGGACGATAACTTTTTGAGCGAGGTGTCATTCGAACGAGGAAGAGTTGTAATTTGCTACAGATAATGTGGCAAAAATTAATCGGCCCAGGTTTTTTGTGAAATCGAAAAAATGTTAAAAAACTACGTGTTTTTTATAGTTTTTAAATCATTTCACATAAATTTATGGATTAAAAATTACGAAATCTTGTTTTCCTAGTGTTATCTTACCTACTCTAGAAGCTCCATTAAAAAAATCCCGAGATTTCATTCATGAAAAAAAATGTATTCAAAATGAATTTCCGCCACAATTCACCTCCGCTGAAACTCTGTGGGGTGGTGTGGTGTATAAAATTGTCATCATCACCATCACATCTAAATAAACTGCTAGTAAGCAGGCCAGAGACGTAGCTGAAGAAGGCGTTGAGTGATCACCTCCATATAATGGACATGGGACATGAGATTGGGTGGACATGGGAGGAGGGGGTCCTCCCATGTCCACCCAATCTCCTCCACCACCTCCCTCTCTCTTAACCCACCTCTGCGACCCTCTCGCAACGTAGTAAAAGCATTGCTTGTAAAATACCATTCCGGATTCTGGATTTATGTACAAGCACATGATTCCGGATGTATGCACAAGCTTATGTACACGAATGCAATGCTATGCTTACGGATACGTTGAAGTCAAATCGATGACCAAATTTGTGTACCAAATTTGAGCCAAATCGGTCAATGTATGTGACCAGGAGAACCATAACGGACAGACAGACAGACAGTTTAAGTAAAACCATTACTTCGCTGAATGCTCTCGCTTCAGCTACGTAATAAGTGTTGTGCTAATACATTATGCACGAAAATGTATGCATTGTGAGTGGAGTCTCTTATCGAGAATATTTTCTGCAGTTATATCTAACAAAACCAGCCTTTATAGATGTGATTGGAACTAGGAGCAGATGCTATCAATCGCTCACCTTAGACTCCAGCTAGTTGCAGAGAAATTGACTAGGAAAAGGTGTGGTAATTCACCCTCATTGTCAGCACTGCATAAAACTGAAGTTTGTATGCAATTAAACTTTAAACCAAAGACATGATTGTGTGTTGATGTTAATGCACTATTATTTTTATTATATTGTGTATGATATTTTGATAATTTATCATGATATGTCGCACAAAAACAGATTTAAGCTAGATCAAGCTTTTGAAAATAGGTGGAAATGCAATTTTTATGAGTAAGTTTGCACACGGATGGATAATCAAGAAGCAAGCAACGATAATTTGTTGTCACAACTACAAAAAGTGGCTTTTTAATTGATGGCTGAGCAACAATTAGGTTCCTATTTTGTTATTTTTTGTTACTAGAACAACAAATGCAAAAGCAGATCTAATTTCAGTCAGTCTACTAATTTAAACCACATGACTCACTCATTTTCACTCTTCCAGTTTTTATCACAGGCTGCTGTGGCCTTTACATCTCGTTGGAATTTTTGTTTCTCGGGAAATTCGAAATCAGGTTGGATATATAATGTGTAATTTATGTTAGCTACTTCACATCGAGTAAGGTTACGTGCCCATTGAATTCATTAGGAGATGTAAAAAAGTTAAGGAAGCGTCTCCGTTTACCGAAAAAGTCCCTCTAAATAGGTTTCGGATTAACCAGGCATGTTAATAAGCCAGGATAAATTGTATTTTATCCTGGATCCGGATAATAATGGTGAAAATGGCTAAAATGGATTATTTGGCTAAATATGGATAAAAAAAAGTATAAATTGCATTATACATAGGAAAGCCTCATCCTTAGGCTTATACATAAGGATATCAAAATCTATTCCTTTGCACACAAACACTTGCAATTTGGTATACAGCACTCTGTACATGATAGGATTCAGTTTGTGGGCTCAGAATTTGATATTTTAATCGTTTTAACTATACATAATTTTATATTTAAGGTATTTATCCATTTTAGCCATTAAATCCACCTGAAGTGGGGTGGATTGAAGACATTAAATCCGGTTTAAACCGGATCCAATCCACTAGCATTATTATCCATTAACATGCCTGGGATTAACTGACGTAAGCAAGATCTGCATTGTTGGAGTGGAGTGTTGTTGTGTGTAAGTGAATGTCAGTCGGCATGTGTTATATTTTCTTACATATTTAATGGTTTTTGACGTCGAAACCAAATGGTTATATGATCAATTTATAGTGGTTGGCTAAATGAATCTTGGCTCACAATTGAAAACAGTGTCAACTGATTTATAGCAATCTTCTAGGTAGTTCTAAATGAACATTGAAAGCATTTCGTATTAAGCTCACTTTAATTTGGAATGAGCATATAAATTAACTATACATTAACTTGCATATTGATCCTTCCAATACAAGACATTGATTCTGCATTAGTATAGTCCGCTAATATACTAATATAAAAGTGGTGTTGAGTGAGTGAAAGAAAGAGTCTCAAGCATGCAAATATTTATGCTGGGCAAAAGTCAAGCAATGAATTATTACACACCAGTACATCTCATGTGCTCGCTCTGCACTGCAGAGAGAAAAGCACATGTACATACAAGCACATGGGATGTGGTGGTTGTTGTTGCTTATGTAACACTTGCTCTTGTTTACTTCGGCTAGCTTACAGTGACAGTTTGATTTTTTAACACTAATTTTTTTTAGTGTTATGATGTAAAACTTGCTTTAAAAAAATAAATTATGTTCAGGAATATGATGAAAGATCTTTTTAGATATACAGCAGGGAATTTCGTGAGAATTTAAACGTTTATTGCTATAGTTTTAACCCCTTCGTATATAATTGTCTTGTTGTTGGATATTAGTATTTTGATATGATTAATTCAGTTGGCTTGATAGGAGGTCAGGTATGTATGTATATCAACATCGACATTTGCTAGTTATGCTTTTAGTTTCTTGTATGTATGGTTATGCATTGCACCTGTCAAAATAAAAAAGCGGAGATCAATTTGGAATACTTATTGCTAATTATGTAATCAGCACTTATATTCATTCAAACATAACATTTGATCCATTTTGTAATAATTTGAATTGCATTCACCATCTTCAACAAGGCTCCTTGCAATTTCTAAACAATACTTAAGTTTCTAAATAACTTTACTGCCACGGCGTAGATCACTACCTGAAATGCAAGTGAACGCATATTATCAGAGATAAGTTCAATAATTGAATTACGAAATGTCTGCAAATTTATGTATCAATTATTGAAAATAATAAGACTTGGATGTTGGCGTTTAATTAAGCGTATATTGACCGTTATTATCATTTCATCTCAAAAGCATATCAATTTAAATTTTGTTATAAAAACAAACGTATTTCAAAAAATGCATTTCGTATCGTTTATGACCTGAGTATGACCTGTTCATATGCGCATGGCCTTGAACTTCTGAAAGAAACCATCATAAATGTCATTCGAGCATAAGGGTTCACTGCAAACGTACATCAATCTGCATCGAATTTAAGAGGTCATCATCATTCAAGGTTACCCAGGCACTATAAAAGGCGATGCTCCAGAACTATGGAACTCATTCGGTTTGTGGACTGTAAGTCACTCCTACTGCTCTGCAACTCTAATCTTTTGTTTTCGGAAACATTGTAATTATTCTGAAGTTTCCATCCTGAAATTTCTAAGTTTTCCGTTGAAAGTTCCAAAGTTTCCATCCAGAAGCTTCAAATTTTTTATCCAAAAGTTTCCAAAGTTTCCATCGGGAAGCTTCCAACATGATAAATTCGATATTGGAAGAGGAGCCATGCCCTTGGGAATTGTTGGGCCCGAGTCAGTCTCAAATTCCTTATGCGACTATTGTGGACGCTGAAATTCTTGGTTTTGACAACAAATCCTACATCTATATTGCGCTTGTTATCAACAAAGAGATTGAGGTAATGTTGAAATTCACATTTTAGTATAATTTTATAATTACTTACAAGAACAAGACTTACAATTTATGATATTGAAATTTCTCTTTTTTTCTTTTCAGGAAACCTACCATGAAATGT
Source organism: Orchesella flavescens (assembly GCA_964034955.1). NCBI lineage: Eukaryota > Metazoa > Arthropoda > Collembola > Entomobryomorpha > Orchesellidae > Orchesella > Orchesella flavescens. The sequence continues at coordinate 54,048,524 of OZ035953.1, forward strand.
ACGAGAAGATGGAACGTAGAGCAGCTGAAAGTAACTGCATTTCTCAACAGATCCTACAAAAAGGGCTCCACTGTATCCTGAAGTTGGAGAAACCATCCGTACTAAAAGGAGGGATTTACGTCCGGGGGAAAGTGCTGGAGGTGGACTTAACCAAAGACGTTGTCAAATGCCACGTCATTGATGAACATCGTGAGGTGGAACTACATCCTTCACAAATCTACCGGACAACTCAAGATGTGCTGAAATACGAATTATTTGTAAATCATGAACGTGTAGTTTCTTAAACGCTTGCTCTTTATGACTCTTTTTTATTTTTTCCAATATGGATCTAATACGAATAATTTTGAATTGAAATTTCAGACAATCAAATGTCAACTAGCGGATATGCACTGTTTCTCGGGCCACCCGTTTCTCAAGGATTGCTACGAGGAGCACTTGAAGACTATGCGAACATCCAGGCTGGGAATTTGCAAAGTGAAAATTGAAGAGAGGCCACGAAACATCCCCATGATACGGATTAGTTTCCCAAAGGAGGACTTGCCGTTCAGCTCAACTCTCCAGCAGTATCTTCCCATTATTGGAAAAATGCAGTATCCTACAGCTTCCGTGGTGACCAAGGTGAAAATAACACACGCGACTACCAACGGAATGATTTGCTTCCAGAACTGGGATGGTCAGCAACTCTTCCAAGTTATTGAGGACATATTGATAAACTTCGACCCTCAGCGTTGGATCCAGACCACCGTTCCTGCGGAAGACAGTTACTGCTGGAAAACAGAGTATCTTTCCGGCTCTAAAGCCATCTCCATTTATAAGGCGGCCGACACCCGTAAGTGCTATCGAGTGGAAGTCAAGGAAGCGTTGGAAGATGGGGACATGCTGGTCTCCTTCATAGACTTTGGATATGAGAAAGTGGTAAACAGCAGTGACTTGTATTCAGCCCCTCTAATTGACCAAACTTTATGCTTTATTCCGCCTCAGGTACGACGTACGAAACTTTATCAATACATGTTAATTTTTTTGTCTAAATTTATAATGCTTACTACTAAATTTGCTTAATTTATTGTATGACAGTGCCTACCCGTCGTCTTCACTGGAAAAAAGGGGAAGGACAGTTTCGACGTGGATCAATTCTGGAATTGTTTTCCGCATAAGCAAACTCAAGCATTCATTTGCTTGAAGGACTATGGAGGAATCAACATCAACAAAGCTTTTCGTGGACTGGTCATCCCTGAGGCTGAAATCATCGTCCAAACTCCAGAGCAATCAGTTTTCTTGCTTCGTCAGCCTTGTCAACGTGAAGAAGCTTTCGAGATGCTGCAGGAAGAGAAACTAACTGGACTATTAAATAAAAAAATGGAACAAACACGAAAGCTGACAGCCATTGCCAGCAACACCAAACTGGAACGTCGTCCCACCGTTTCCGTCAGCAGGCCAGCAGTGGAAATGCTTTGGATTATGAATCAGTTGAGGAGCCAGTTCAAAGCTCTTGGATTCTTCTCGGATCCTTCATCCAAAGACGGGTCCTTGTAAAAAGTTGGAAGAACTATTCGAAGTGCTCAATTTATCAATATGTGAGGGAGGAATTTTGACATGTATATAAAATAATTTCTTGTGCTCAATTTCGTTTGTTAGTTGATACAATGAATGATGAATTAATGCTCAACTATATTTTTGTATTATGATTTAAATTCGAGATATTCCTTATGAAATATATCTCTGAAGAATAAATTAGGACTGATTAACTTAACTTAACTTCTTTAATTTTTGTAGTTGGCTTCTTAGGAAATAATTTTCATAAAAGTTCTTCAAGCATGCAGTTTTTATTTTTGCGTTTAGATATAAAAATGTAAGCGAGTCTTCGGAATTGGTTTTTCATTTTGAACAGCATCCTCATCATCTTTAGGCTTGCCTTGCGTTGCATTGCCGAAAGTCTATGTCTCTCCGACCTGCACTCGTTCTCAAGCTAATATCATTGAAGCTAAAAGCGTTAGGGGTAGAAACTTCTCCACTACTCTGGAGTAAAATGAACTAGTTCAAGAAAAATAGTAAGCATATAATGTATCCTTTCATCTCCCATGGATCCCGTGATGTCGTCCTCCATTCTCGCTGTGCAGTATTTGCAAACGTTTTGTGTCAACTTGGCATTCCTATATTTTTACCACAAAAGTTAAGAACTGTACCTCTCATGTTCTATGTTTATAACCTCACACATAAAATTGCCATCCTTTGTTTCATCACATACAATCATGCATTTGAGTCAAAACAGAATCAATTCGCTTGCCAAGCATACATACTTCATTTCTATCCATCCATAGCCTTAAAACGGATTTAAAATTAAATGCCTCCTGCATCACCAGCGTCATCATCTGATTCTTCGTCTTCTTAAGCACACAAGTTCCGTTTGAATGAATTCACGTGTCTACAATACCTTTTTGAATATTTTAAAATATTAAAGTCACTTTTTTTCAGATCAATTGCGGGCTTTGATACTAAAAAAATTAGTGTTATGATGTAAGCTTTTTTAAAAATCTTCGGTTCCAAAGAGTTAAAAAAAGTTCCGGCTGGTCAGAAGGATTTTCCGATGACTGCGTCAAATTTAATCAAAGTCAAAGACTACGTCAATGTCTATTTGGGGAGCATGTAAATTGCGTTTTACCTTTGGCCTGGGACACCACTTCCCTTCAGAAACTCTGGAATATAACTTTTACAAGGGATTTTGATAAAAGAATTGATGACAACAAACACGAAGTATGGTTCCTGCAAGCAAGACTAGGCGAAGAAACTTGGCAGCGAATACCAAGCACAATTATTCAAACGAGGGGTTTCATTCTAAAAATTGAGCAAATGAAACTGGACGTGATTCCTTGCCGATTTGGGAATCTAAAAAAGGGATTTGATATGATGTGGATTTTTTTGGCCAACCAATTCTATGCAAAAATAGACAGAGCTCTGTGTTTGTGGTGATGTTTATGATAACATTTCTTGCTTACATCTATCAAAGCGTGATATCTTCAGATTCCCTTCAACTCGCAGAGTTTCCGACATTCCAACAAATGACTGGGAAGGACTACAAAATATGGATAGTTCAACAATGGGGGAAATGTATTGATCAAATTGTTCGTAAGCTCCCAAATGAAACAATCAAGGATATAGAAAGTGACAGGGAAAAGCTCAAAGGATTGGTTTTTCGGTGGAAATACACAGGCAGAAAGTCTTGACTATTATTCTAATGATCTCAAGAACATGTTCAAAACGGCTGTCAGATTCTGTCAGCGTTGATGATTCCCGTACACACTATGAGAACATTAATTTCCGTAATTGGAAATGGGAACGTAGTGTACATGGGTAAAGAGCTCGTTTGTAAGGTGTATCGGCCTGCCGATGATCTCTTGGAAATTCCATATATATATAGTGTGCGGCTTTGGTCCTATTTATATCTGAAAGTTTCCAATACACTGAAAAGGGTGATGGAAATTGGTTTATATGATCGCAATATTAAGTTTTCAGTCTATTTGATTGGATTGGACTAACAAGCATCTTGTTTCACGGTAAGATTTTTGCTTACTTTATACATTATTCAGGCAAGTCTGAGATTTCTTGAGGACTCACTCTAGTCATAATCAAGGTTCGCCTTAAGGCTGGTTTTCAACATATGGTTAAATCCAAAAAATTCATATGTGTTTAATTGGTTTGCCATAAAGAGGCTTTGCTTAGAATAAGAGAATGGTACTTCGACAAATTTGGGATTTGACATATAAATGCATGTGCATAATAGATGTATAATTATAATATTATGCAAGTAAAAACATAGCCCATTTATTTCTTTAAAGTGGGGGGTTTCAGAAAATCCAAGAAGGAGTCTTGGTTTTGCAGTAATGTATTCAAATTCCAACATATATTGCGATGATGCATAGCATAAAAATTACCTTGAAAATGAAAATGTAAATGCTCGGGAATATATAACAGATGTTTATATACTTTTGCAAATATCAAGGAGCATCGGGACATCATTTAAACCAATTCATGTAATAACGACTAATAAATAAATGCCTAGCATACGAAACGTGTAGTGTACATGTGTGTGAATCCGGAATGGTAATCTACAAGTATTGCTTTCACTACACGTTGGGAGAGGATCGCGGAGGTGGGTTTAGAGAGCGTAACAGAGGGGATTTGGTGGACATGGGGGGGTTTGGAGGAGATCACTCAACGCTTGTTTCAGCTACGTCTCTGGGCCTGCTTGCTAGCAATTTATTAATGACGTAACTGGCCAAAGTTAAATTACAATTTGTAAACTATACTATTTTACATGAAATTGTCACTTTTATTCTTACGATTGAAATATGCCGTGGTTGCACTATATTCATAAGATTGAAGATAAATGCACCATTAACAAACGACATTATCTTTAACTACGCACATAAATATGAAGCTATTATAATTTATACTTACGATTAGGTCTTTTTGCGTCATGCAATAAAGTTTAAACGACCATACATAAAATTTCCTTGATCATTACGTAGCAGAAGTAGAACGCCTGCATTTACAAATTACCACTTCAACTTTCTATGCTTACCGATCAAGTAAATTTTGTGTGCCACTTCTCTCACAACTTTCTGTCGTAAGAGTTCTAATTAAGTCCCTGTATAAATTGCAGATATATTTTTTGGTCAACGCGGACCTGTAGTTCATCTTGTACTTAGGAAATGGATTTCCTTCAACTCACGGTGCTTTTCAGCCTTTTATATTTGGCAACACCAAACAGTTGAGTGTGGATAATTTTGGTATAAGATACCTGGATCCTGTAGCTTCTTTTATCAATTCAATTGATTTATATCTAAGTCCAACTCGCTAATGATACACTCATTTAAAACCCATTGGTCATAACTACGATGATAAAACCTGCTTAACTTACTTCAATGAAAACATATAACCAAAGCATGACTCCAAAAATTAAATGCAGTCTAGCTCAAGTGTGCAACTAAAGCATCCATTGAAGGAGTGCTATACAAATAAACAATTAAATAGATGAATTGCCCCTGATGCACTGTACATTATCTTATTCGTCTGAGGCATTCTTCAAGTGTTTCCCATCATTAGAAACATTTCAGTTATCATAATCCTCAACAATCTCTGCAGACTTTTGTTCCCAGCTGTGATATCAATCAGTTTGGTTTCCGGCCTATCAAACTGTACTCAACAAACTGCCCAACATTTTGAATGCTCTACAGAAGGAGGTGGAGAGGATGAGAGGAGTCGATAAAAACCCTCTCGTAGAAATCATTCAACTCATCCAGTTCAATGCGGTTTGACCCTCAAGCTAATGTACCATCATGTCCCAAACGCGAACATTAATTTCGTCAGGTGTAATTATGTGACCTGTAAATTAAAAGGAAGCTCAGATAATTACAGAAACTTTTTGACAAGAACCGTTTAAACTTTAAAGCTCTTCTTATATAAATATCTAAATCAAGCTAAATGCATCCGCAGCATGAATTTGTAATGCTGATATTCGCGTGCATACTGAGTCTCGTTGGATTTTCATGACACGAATTTCAAATTCAATTATCAACTTCAATTTGACTAGAAACATTATTGTTAAAAAAATCTCTAAGGTGGTAGCCGAGCTGGTGTTGCACCAAATCCGTTGCCGTTTACGCAATTACTATCGGCACTGCAGGAATGCCTTGGCTGATAATCTGTTGCCGTAATAATTCTAGGTTGTTCATAATTACAAGTAGTTTGTGGGGTATACCATGTAAGAAGCAAGCAACTTTTGAATTCACTGTTGTTGGTGAGGTTTCCATTGCTTGATAAATGTGAACAGAGAATAGTTGATTCTCGTTTTATAATTTTGGCATATTCAGCGTTGGTCGTTGAGGGAAGCGTTGAAGACTTGTGAGACCTCTTGGATGTTGTGAAATATGGATCCATTTCAACAATTACCAAACTGCAAATCGAAAGACAAAACGGTAGTGTAAGAATGCCACGTCGCAATAACCAATTGCTTTGGAGGGTAAAGCGAGCTTTATTGGAGACGGGAAAATATGTTTCCTGTTTTTTAGTGCTGCGGAATGAAGGCGATGGTAGGTACATACATCACAATTACTGATAAAGCTTTTATTACATGGATTGACTTGCATTTTCTGTATTCTGATCTATGCAAATTTATTTATAAGAAACATTTGAAATATATGTATGCACCTTAGTTTGGCACTGTAGAATCCCATATTACCAACTATCAGAATCTGAGCGAGAAATAGGTCGAAATCAAACGTGTGCTGCCTATGCATCCACCAGACGATAAACGCATGCAAAAACGTTGATGAATCTTGACCCCTTCTTCTTCAACTTGAGTCATTTAGAGCCATATTATTCATGCCAGGTTGCCTATTTGCCCTTCTTCCCACGAACCAGAGTTTTATTAATGAAATATAATGACTGCTGCCTTGACAAACCTTTGAATTATGATATGAAAAACCTGAATTTATAAATATTTAGATTTCAAAAGACTTTTATAATGAGACCAAAGCAAATCTAAAGGAATGAATGATATGGCGTGGAATTGATAGCAGGAAAGGCACTTCTCTCACTGCCCAAAAATTTAAATCCAAAGCTCAGGTTATTGAGATAGCCACTTTAATAGTTTATTAATTTAATTTATTTCAAATAATGTTTGTACAGTATAATATTAAATTAGTTCAAAAGTGGAGTCGTTGATCCTAATAGTTTGACCATTTATTCTTCTTTGACGGAGGTGGAGGTGGCTGAGGGCCGCTTTAAAAAAAATAAACATTTAATTTAAATGTATTTTACCTAAGTTAATATTACTAAATTATACCAATCATGTACTTAATATCCCCTTAGTCCGTAGAAGATATTGCTCATTGATCCAACAACTTTCTTGGGGACCCCCCATATATATCCCCATAGTCCACGTCCCTGGGGTTCGGGCTCCTTCGCGCAGTAGATGCGCCCATTGCAATCTAACAATAATTTGTCCCGTGTATTTCCACAAAGAGAAACATTGTGGCCGCCAATGAGCACACAATTTCCCTCGTGCAACGCCCAAATTTCTTCAAGTTTAAAATTGTTTTCATTATTTTCAGGGCACTGCCTTTTTTGGCAGGAGCCCTGAGTTATCCCATTCTCTGGTTTGATTCCATTTAACAATGGAACAAGCCATTCGCCCTTTTCACAGCCATCCTGTAAGTAAAAAATAAAATACAACGTTGTCACAGAAAGTGTGGATTATTTGAAAAATTAAATAACTTACTGTAGAATAGGCTGCTGTACAACGGTCAATAAGTTTGATTATTGGCCATTGGGATATAACACCTTCTAAGTCTGCTTCGTTCGGGCATGCCCATTCTTCGTGGGCAATTCCGAAACTTGAAACAATAAAGAGGCCAAAAATGTAAATGGTTACTTCCATGGTAGATCACGTTTCTGAAAAAATCACGAAATATTAAAGGGTTTATTAGGCTAAGATTTGAAGAAGAATGTCTAGATATTCAATGTCCTGAACTAATGAAAATATTAATGAAAATAATAATGGTGCAGAGGATGCTGTTAAAATTAATAGCTTTCCCACTGCCATCACAATCACATTAAAATAACTATAACTTTTTACCGGAACGTATGATATGGCGTAGAATCGATGACAGGAAGTGGGACGGCATTGAACGTAAAACTTGATGAACATGAGGGAGCTCAACTGTAATATTCATATCCCTTTGTTATTTGAGCATTGGCATGGCAATCAACATGCTCTTACGTGGATGAAATGTACTCATGAACCAGATTTATTGCATCTTTAAATTAACTGCCACATGACGACCATAAAACATGCTTAGTTTGGTTCAGTCTGAGTTACCCTCATATTCTTCCGGCAGGCTGGATGTATTGTGTCGATCAATCTCTTCCACATGCGGATGTGTGTCCCCATTTTTATACTATTTTACTCATTTACGTTTCAAGACCATGATGATGATGAATTGATGGCAGGAGAACAATACCAAGTTTAATTGCTGCTAAAATTATGTACTCTTGCTCTGTGTTTCGGCATTTTCCATCTAAAATATTTTATGGCAAACCTAATCATCAGAACAGCATCATCTCACTTACATCTCCAAAAAAATATTTTCCTTTCGGTACACTGGAGTAAGATTTTGGCGTGGTTTCTACTGTAGTTTCAAAGAAAAAGAAAGTGGATGGAATCCACTGTCTACTTTTTTAAAGATCGATGGGAGAGAGGTTTAGTAATTATTTTGCAACACAGCAGTCCAGTGTTGGTGATGTAAAGCAAAAATGCTAATTGACATGTCATGTCTTAATTGAAAAGATAAACGAAGATTATAAATATTTTTGCTCCATTTTAATGTGTTGTGCGTCATAGTATGAACGTAGAATTCATGACTTGCATCTTAATCGGTAGCGTAGGTTTATCTCCGAAGACGACACCAAAAAATATTCGTACTATATCACACACGTCCGTCGATTAATCTGTGTATGAATAGGATACACGAAAGTTATATTCCCTATGCTTGCGTCATTGACGTTTGTCTGGTGTTTTCCCGTACTCACTACCAAGCTGTAGCCAAGCTGTCCTTTTCTATGTGTTAAGCTATACCCACAATAAAGTATGATGGTTAGAGACGTGACATTTTTATTGGGAATTCATCCTATGGTCCTCAAAAATCTTTGAAAGTAGAATAAATGAGCTATTCTCTCTAATACCTTCATTTTGATATGGCACACTTGATACTTTGCTGTCATACTAATTCGAGATTGACCCTTGACCCTAATGACGTTTTCATACCTCAGATCGATAGAAAGAAAATGATCTAAAACGTCGATTAGAAAACAGAATTTTAGAATTTGGTCAAGTTTATAACTGGGATTCCACTTTCAGAAGGACTAGGGCATTGCGAGCTTGGACCAAGATCCCCTCATTGCACAAGTGACAGCGCTTACTTGTTCACACCATTCCATATTGTGACTTACAGTTGTAAAATGTAACTCTTAAATCATAATAAATAATCTATAATCATGACAAATGAATAGCATAATAATTGCATATCAAACGTGGTCAGTGCAATCAAGTTGAAACCCTTTTTAAGCTCACCAACATCAACGCAAACAACTCTAGTAATATCCAAACATTATTCCAAGATTAAACGCTTATTTTAACTCTTCTATTAACTCCTCAACACCATTGTGTCATAGGTAGGCATAAGGTAACAAGGCTTACGTCTTGTTTGATGATAGTCATAACCTACAGGAAATCTAAATTGTTCGTTTAACTTGTACTTGCCGTGATTATGTGTATGTCATGTAATGAAAGAGAATCTTCCAATATGCGTTACTACCATTTATTACGTAACTGAAACGGGAGTATTCAGCGAAGTAATGGTTTTACTCAACCTGTCTGTCTGTCCGTCTGTCTGTCCGTGTGCACTCTCCTGGTCACATACATTGACCGATTTGGACCAAATTTGGTACACAGGTAGCACTACTCAAGAGGACCTCTGAGAATACTTTTCAGCCAAATCGGTGAAACGATTCGAAAGTTATATGCTCAAGAGTTCAGAAACTCATCGATTTGGCTGAAACGTATACGTAAGAATTGCATAGCATCCGTGTGGATGTGCTTGTGCGTAAAGCCAGAATCAGGAATGGAATTATGCGTTTACTAAGTTTAGAGAAGATCGCAGAGGTGGGTTTGGAGGGCGGAGGTGGAGGAGATTTGATGGACGTGGGGGGAGGGGGTTTGGAAGAGATCACTCAACGCCTTCTTCAGCTACGTCTCTGGCCTGCTTACTAGCAGTTGATTGTTTTAGTAAATCAATAATTTCATTTAATGGCAGGTTATTACAACATATGCTTTGGTGACTGAGACGGACACTGCATTCAAGTAGAGAACTTACATATGGTAACGGGTAACAATTGGTTCCTCAAAAATCGCGACGATGAAGATAATGTAAGTTGAAACTGAAATTGTTAGCAATTAAGTAACTTTCAACGCCAATGTAATATTTGCATTTAATGCAATTATTCTTTTAACTAACTATAACTAACTAATATAACTAATTCTTTTGTATAATCGGCGACGGCTAATAATTTAACCTTTGTGTGTGCAATATCTCACTTAGAAACCGTTTAAGCCATGCAGCGTCCACGCACAAATGATTTCTACGTCACCAACTCCGCTCGAATGAATTGGCTATGCTATCTGTCTTCTTATAAAAATGTTATATTGGTGAACGTTTTGCAATTTAACTCTTTCCGTAAACCAAATATCTGGAATCTGTACATTTTTTATTTTATGTAGAATTTGGTTCTGCTAAATTAGATCTATAAAATACATTTACGATAATTGCACTCAACATAATATGTGTCATTTAAACTCTGATATTCGGATTGGCTTAGTTTATTTGCTATTTATTCTAAGAGACCATGCACGGAAAAATTGAACTTGCGTAAAATATAATCATGTATATTATTTTTTTGATACAAGCTTTCATTACATTAACTTTATACGTCAGATTTTCAGTAGTAAAGATTTTCCAATTTTCATATCTAAATATACCAGTAGGATGCAGGGTAAAAATGGTTTACTAACGATTAGCTTTAGGTTTAGGTTAAGAACTCTTCCGTTTCCCAGGCTAGTAAATTGCTCTATTTTTATTGCTTTCTACATACCCACGATCAGTTCTTTTTCATCATAACAATATTTCATTAGGAACAGCTCCTGCTCAGCAATTTATGAGTACGTGTCATGTAGTGATGGTTTAATTTATTTTCTTTTTGTCTCGAAAGCTTTAACTAACGGAGAGTGGTCTTGTAGCAAGTTGGGAGAATTCTGTTAGTTGTTATGTTTGTTTTCAGAATTATTGAAGTTGGGCATATTTCTTATTTGTGTTAATGTAAGTTTTAAAATGTCATTTTTCTTTGCTTTCACATAATAGGCTTTTGTTCCCAGATTGTTGCTATTGGAAAGAAAGAATATAGTTGGGTTTGTTAAAGTTGCAACTCTGCCTAAAACGATTACATTGTTTCTAATGCACAAAACATCCAAGCTGTAAGTGTAATTTTTTGATTGTGTAGCATAAACAGTACTTGCGAATATAAAATTATTATATTCATGTTGTAAAAAATGTCGAATGTTTATACACCACAATTAATATTTTAATTTTGTTATTCCAGGAATAAAATTGAGAAGCGGGCTGCCATGTAGTGGGACCTGTTGCAGTCATACTTTTATCGTGAGGATTATTCATCGATAATTCATCGAATTCTGTATTGGCCTAAATTTCCCACAGTAAATTAGCATATGGAGGAATGGAATATTAATTTGAAATAAACCCAACTAATGAGTTTAGTTAATGAGATTTTTTTGTTTCCTTTTGCTCAAATACTGTTTGATTTGATAAAAAACACACTATATTTTCCCGTCGGAATACGCTACACTTCTCAAATTTACAGTTTGATAAGTGACAACATGTAACGAATGCTTGATAACAATTTGTGAGTAAACTTAAATTAGCACAAACATATATATACCAAAAAGGATCAAAACAATCTACGTAAGTAATTAATATTTTGTGTTTTCCCTAATTGACGTCGAATCAGAAAAATATGAGAAGCAACTTCTTTCTAGTATTATTTTGATCAGATTGATTTGATCAATTTTTATCAGTAGTAAGTAATGTCAAATTTACTCGTTAAATTTTTTGCAGTTAGTGTATAAGCCTTTACGAACAGTTACTTTCACTTTTCATCATTCGGCAATGGCTTTATTTATAGAGCGATACAATAAGAAGGATCGGTTCAGATGGTAGTTTGGTACTCATGATTTGGATGTTTGATGTTACAAGTGATCTGTGATTGCATGTATTATGTATGAAATATTTACAAAAATGAAACGGGTTAATGTATAGTATACTATACTACAACTTAATTCCCATTTATATCTATTCATGATTAAATTTTTTTATTATGCAACTAAAAAACGTGTACGTTGTAATCAATCACATAATTACAAAAGGCAAAGCAAAGCATTATTTCAATTTACGGCATCCGCTACAGTAATCAATCATGTAGAGAATATAAGTCGTGTAAGAGCAGTAGTCTTAAACATCTAACAAGCACAATATACCAAGTCTGAACAACATAATCAGAGACTGGATCAACTGGATGCATGGCAGATATACACGCTTTACACGAAAGAGCGAGAGAACTTTGTTCAAAGAGCAGCAACGGTGAGATATACTTGTGCATAAAAACGATCAATTGCCTATTGCCCTCAGAGAACGGTGGTTTGTACAAACATCTTATTTTCTTAGTTTGGATGAAAGCAACTTTTTCAGGTTTGCTATCCGTAATTCATCATGTTTATAGAAAGATAATTTATATGGCGGAAATGTAAATGCAGAAATTGCTTTTGTAACATACATGCTGATGACAACATTAGATAATTCAGTAAGAAAACTATATTTGCCGTCCTTGTTTTCAAGTAAAAATAAAAATCATTATGGACTGATTTTTTTTGCATTTCGCTGAAATACAATGAAGTTTAGTTGTACACAAAATGCAGTACTGTCTCACTGCGTTGTCGACTCTTTGTTCACAAGGCTCACTTACCGTATATTCTTATGCTGTCAGTGTTAGATGAATACTCAGAAGCAATATCCTACATTTTGTTGTTGGGACTAAACAGAGACGGGTTTTGTGGATGAAATCATACAAGGTTTTATGCCACAACGCAACTAAAGTTTATATATTCATATTAAAAGTTTTAATATCGTATATCTACACGTCAGTTAATGTTGCAAAAAGTCTTCCTCCCTAAAATTTGCTATTATTACCTACGTAAATTATCGAGGAATGTATAAATGTACAAACTTTCTGTAGCATCGGCCATACAGTTAACTTTGCATGCATGGATATTGGGTAGTCAACTTATCTCACATTTTGCCCAGATTGATGTCATCCATGCCAATTCACGACGAGTTCGGGGCAATGCCAAACAAATTATAAAATCTTGGGTTGGAAGCTAAAGGATGATGACCTGACAGTATGAGCATAATTATTTATGTATGAAATGATGTAATGAGCTGAGTAAACGCCAATACAAGACTTCATTGTTAATTTATAAATGCTCATTATTAATACGTCAATCAAGGGGATAATAATTAGTGTTGGAGAAAAGTTGAGTCGAGACAACTGTGTAAGAAACAAGGAAACATGGGGAGGACGATAGTGGTAAAGGAATTTTGTTGATTTAAAGAATAAAATAGTACTGACATCCTTCTGTTTTCCTAGAAAGTAAATCGAATCATACAAGTAAATATGCTACTGTAGCAAAACCATTTTGTCTAATTTCAAGCCGTTATGCGAAAATGAAGGATTCTATCAAATACTAGAATATTATATAGTACTCGACAAATTTTCTAGTACATTTCTAGTTATCTATGAACATACTCCCTCCTGAATTTGCAACTCATCAATGCAATAACATGTCATAGTAAAAGTATATTATGACCTTTCACTGTTTGATCTCACTTCAGGTATTTGTACAAGATTGTTGTTTCAGTTTCGTGTTAGCTGAACTGCTGCTTAATATAATGGCTACTGGAATGATCATTCGTTTGTATGATTTATAGCATGTATTCCAATAGTTGTATTAGTAAAATTATCTATCGATGACTTGGATGAAAGTAAGTGGCTTCTGTATAGTAAGATCAAGATGGAATACTATATAGAAATATGAAAGCTTCACATACATACATACATGCTACAACTACAAAGGCATAAGCGATTTGAAAGAGGAGTATCTAAATTCAAGTACTAAAACTATTTTCATGGGTTCATCCCAGTGTCCATTGGAACATCCAAAGTTGGTGAACTCAAGCCAGATGGACTTGGAAAAAGGGGACTCTTTTGCATCCCATTAGATCCAAAGCCAGAACCCTTGTTGTTCTTGTATGATGACCATTGATCCTCCTTCCAGAGTTGGAGCCACAGCTATTTCCTGTAGAAGATCCTGGTGACATCAAAAGTCCATTTGATTGGAAATATCCATGTGGAATGCCACCAGGAGCTTGTTGGTCCATTTGTCCCATTCCTCCCATATTGTTTCCTGACGCTAAGCCAAGAAGTGTGCTCAAATTGTGTTCACCATTCATGTTTTGAATGCCATTCAAAAAATGGTCGTTGCAGAGACCACCTCCATTTGATGAAACATTTGGTGATGTCATACCAGACCCATTGTTCCCTTTGCTCATTGCCTGCAGAACAGCTAAAAGTTGTTGATTTTGAAGCGTGGAAGCTGCTGCTGAGTTTTGAGAAATTTTACCACTTCCTCCTGGAGTTCCACCTGGTGTCAAAGGGGAGCCTCCATTCTGCTGAATTTGTGATGCCAACAATAAAGTCAAAGCTGTTTGGTGGGCGTTCTTAACAAGATTGGAGTTTTGTTGGTTTGATGTAGGAGAACCGAATGGAACTTGAGGGCCTTTGTGATACTGCTGCCTCTTACCAGCTTCTGCGTTGACGCCTTTACCCTTCTGCAAATCTTGTATTTGCTGCATGATTATTGCTTGAAGATTCTGTGCAACTGCAAAATCAACAAATTTTTTTTTCACAATCCCCAAAAGTGGGTTTTCCTGGGTTGGCTTTCTCATTTTCCACTTACACACTGGGTTCTGCTTGGCAAGACTCTGAAGTTGCTGGAAAACTGCTGGTGCCGGTGGATCGGGTAGAAGAGCACTCTTACCCTTGTTAGATCCCTGGAATGTTAAATAAGAATCCTGTATTGATTTGACATGCTTCCTTTCAATTAAATTGTTAAATGATTAGTTGATATTTATGTCATCATTATAAGGTTACTAACCCCATCATTAAGAAGCTTCAAGTAGAGATTGATGGCTCGGACTCCTGGAATATAGTAGGAAACTCGAATCATATGACCATGAAGTAGGTACCCATCCAATGCTTGCTGTGTTCTCTCCGCATCATCCTCATTGATAAACTCCACAAGACCCCAGTCTTGAGGACAGCCATTTCGTAGTGCAATCTGGAAGATGAGGATGCATAAGTTAACGTTATATGTACTCCATCGTTTGTCTCTTTTATAATGATTATTTATGCTACTCATTTTAAATGAGAGCAAGGTTGGTTCCTAACCTGACAATACGGTGGGTTTACTACGGTGCTGAATATACGACGAAATTCTCCCATGTCACGATAATTGGAGGGCAAGTGGTCAATGTAGAGGCACTTGGAGTGGAGGGACCTTACCGTTACATGACTAGAGTCAAGCCAATCGCAGACTGCTGTATAATCCAGAATTTGTTTCCCATCCAAGGCATTCTTTGCCTGAAGTGCTGCTTCTTTCGTGACATATTCCACAAAGCCATATCCTTTGCAGTCGCCTAAACATATTCCAAAAGTACATTATTGTTTAAAACGGCACTATTATACAGAACTAGACAGTTTAAACTAGGAGGTAATGACAAAAATAAAGTACCTGTTTTCTCGTTAATCATCAAGAAATAGCGGCGAACCTCTCCATATGCAGAAATCAAGTTATGGAACTGCTGATCTGAGTATGTAATTGGGAGCCTTCCCACGCACAAGAGCATTTCTGTTGGGGAAGGTACTATTGTTATGCGTTGCCCTCTCAATGTGAAAACAGCATTTCGGTCCCATTCTTCCAACATCTAGAAGAAGTCAAATTCCTTCACGTTTAAACATGTATCATTTATTTTATTCTTATACTTTACTATTATCAAATACTTGCCTCTGGAGAACATAGGGCTACCCTTGCAGCTCCTGATTGAATTGTAACTGACTGGACCTCCCATTCTGCTAATAACTCACGGATTTCCTGGAAACAAAACGGAAACAGAATTTAAATACGCTACAATGCATTGACTTCAATGCCATCAAAAATAGCAAGCTACTTAATATCAATTCAGTACATGACATAATGATGATGATGACGGTGCAGACAAAGTAACACTTTTTTAATGCGTAACAAGAACAAATATGCATGAATAATGATGCGTCAGCAAGTGTATTTATGTCCGTAGAAAATAATTACATGCCTTAAAATGGTGCTGAAGGAGCACTATTCTGACCTGTTTAACTTTCCATCTCATTTTAATTTGATTCAGAAAACAAATTTGGCTTGTTTATATTTTGGAGTAAGCAGTCAAGTGCCCATATTCTGGAGAATGCGACAGTGCTCTAACAATAACTGAAAATGGGCAGTGTCAAAGGTCCTGACAAACCACATCTAAATTTCAAAAAAGTTCTTTGTCTCCTAGTATTTTTCTCTCTCCTTGGTAAGTAAGGTTCTAAGAACTAAGCATTCAAGTGTGTCTTTAACCTCCAGCAGCTTCTACAAGGTAAAAGTATTGTTTGATTTTGCAGAATTACGTTGCAAGCACCGAAAGGAAAACATGCGTTAAAGCATCCGACTGCTCACACTGCTCCTTTATAAAATGTGGAGTGTGTCTTCAAAGTGGGTGTAAGTGCATTCCACGACTCATTGCATTTATCTCAAAAGTATTTCACGATGAGGCAGATGGAGACCACCAGGAGAACCTTGGAACTTCTTTTCGTACTAATAATTATTTTGTTTTGTTACTACATACTTATGTTTAAAAATGAGAAACAGTAAGCATAAATTTGCAATAAAAGATGAGTTATGATAATTACATGCTGTCTCATTTTGCCCCAAAATATATAGGAATTGATTACATTTCACTTGGAACAGAAGATAAAAAAAATCCGACAAAATTAATTTCAGTTGTATTCCCAATACGGGAAGTATTCCGATCCGATCCAATTGAACCACTAACACTAAAAAGCTATTTTGCATGCGATATGATAAAGTGGATGGGAGACTTCATTCTAAACTCATTGTTTGATTTCCCTTGACAAATGATGTGCGTGCTTCTAGACAAGGAGCAGACATACAAGCAGAGTTGTAAGTAGACTCTCATAACTTAATACATGTAGAAATGTCTCAAATAATATCCAAGCAATGTATTTTTTTATGCGTGAGCTGCTTCCATAATTTTACATGACAGTAAAAGGAAAAAGTTTAAAACTGGATGAATGCCCCATTCCACTCCATTTGCAATTTTAGTAGAAACGTATGTAGTAGTATCATCATAAAAATTCACCTTCGCATTCCTATTTCCCTCAGTCAAGCAATTGTGTTCTGGTACGTTCATAAAATGAGCTATTTTGGTTGGACGAAATGATGCTAAACAGTTGGTTTCAGAGTGTGCGGTGATGCATGATAGGTTTGCAACTCGTTTTTACTATGAAACGTCGTAAAATTTGCAACACATATGTGCATAAAATTCTCAAATGTGTGTTGGTCTCATAAAGAAAAGGTTTCCTCTCAACTTGATACCAAATCGTATTGATATTTGTGTGGTCAACATTTTATGTAGCCAAGAAGATGGAATGTAATATTAAAATTGAAAAATGTGACACGAAATGTGTGTAAAAGCATAATATTGGGTATGTAATTGCGCCACTTTAAGAAAATATAAATATCTTGAGGACTCTGATTCTAAAATGGAATTACGATATACATTCGCATCATATCTGTTTTAGTGTCCAACCAACCAAACATAAAATCAGAAAGGGTGGACAAATGTTTTATGCATAGTTTGACGCGTTTAATTCCTCAAAATTGTAGGCAAGCTTTAGGATTTTTTTTCTGGCTCCGACATATTTGTGAGATCTGATTGTCTCCGTAAAGTAAATATTTAGCAGGTAATCCAACAAAATCATCAGAATCAAATAGGCAATGTGTCATATAATTAAGTCGTACCTGCTGACTTATTGGCAGCGCCCGCTTACTTATTGACAGGACTTCCAGCAGTGATTCGAGTTGAAGTTGCTGTGCCATTGGCCTGCGGAGTTGCTTTTGATGCAGCAGACTTTCTTAAGACTTTAGGAGACTTTCAACTTCCTCCGGACTTTGAAATGCAGCTCGTTTTGCAGCTAAATTAAATTAAGACAATAGTTAGCTCATCTTGAGTTGAAATATAGTTTGACTTGACCCAACATGAAATACGTAAGTACTAACTTTTAGCTTTGGCTAATGACCGTCCACTCCGACGTTTGGGAGGAAGCTTCACAGCTAAATTAGGATCTTTAGCTATCTCTTGAAATTTAATGAGTTCATCATATGCGTCGTTCCACAATGCAGTTCGTCTGACTTTTAACTGATCAATAGAAGTCTCGATCGGCCGAATATTTTCCGCATCAATGATACCACGTTCATAACTTCCTCCAAAGAAGTGCACATCGTAATTGTTACCATCTTTCTTCATTGCCTATAAAGCACGAGAAAGAAAGTACCACAGTCAAATATTTACAATTCAAAAGTTATCCGTGAAAAATCATGTCATAAATATAAAATCACCTGTTCCTGGCCAATACGAATACCCTGTTTGTTTAGCCCACGAACAAAACCACCAATCGTGAATTTTTTCATTTGACTTCAACATATCTACTCCAAAGTATACGCCAATAGCATGAACCAGCGTTTTACAATCTACTTGAAATTCCTCCAGAGATGTATACCTAAGGTCAAACAAGATTTCCATTCAAAGCTGAACAAATTCTGAATTCATTAACAAATCAGCACAAAGAATTAGTTTTAGAGATAGAATACTTGACAACGTACTTTCCAGTGGTGGCCTTATTCATCATAATTTCCAAGTCCATGGGCATGTGCACCAGTAAATCGAATCGCCATGCATCTTTAACGTTATTGGTTGAGCTTAGAGCCCATCCTTCACCGTTGCATTTCTCCTACGTTTCAATGTTTCATGATTTAAGCGTTTACAAATATATTGTAGGAGCTGGCTCAATACTCTTTGTTTTACGGCCACCTTTTCAGCACTTGGTCTGGCATCCTTAATCTAAAATTAAATTCAAAATGATACATTAAATAATTAGCAACTCATCAACTAATAAACCATACAGAATACTTCAACATCATTCAACCAAACACCATGCAGATAAAAGTACTTTGTTGTTCTTACATGGCAAGCAGGACACACAAAGAGATCCTTCTTTGGCTTACGTGCCTTGGGAAGACATTCTAAATGATAAACCCGTGGACAGTCGTCACATTTGACTATCTGTCCCCAAGGTGACAGTGAAAACAATACCAATCATGATCTCCTTTATCCAGAGCAGAAGGGTCTGGAAGTTTGTAAATTTCAGTTTCTTTTACACAACTTCCGACCTCACCAACTTATCCTTGAGAGCGTAATTCAGTTGTTGGCTGACTTCTTCTTCTAAACAATACAAATCACAACATCAACATCCATATCATAAAATCTTGGTGTTAGCCTACACATACAAATCCATTGATTAAATGTATCGTACTTTTGCTTACCTTGTTCTTTGTCACAGTTGTGTTCACCAAACGCTCATAATCCATGCCTATCCCTTCATTTTGGATCGCATTCCAGAATTGATTTACCCTGACGGGCATCGCCAACCGCCGCATACTCTGCATCCTTGCAACAATTGATTTTTCCTCCACAACGTCAATAAACAAAATGTTTCCAAAATATCAGTTCAGTTCAGCGTTGACAAAAGTCATTCCAGCAGCTCAGTCCATTGGTGGTTCTTCACGATATACAACTACGACCAATGGCTGTTGACGCGTTCGCGATAGTAGGAGATGAACAGAAGATGAATTAATAAACCTGCCCTCACTTTCTCGCCTTGTCTAGTTTAACTTCTGACGACAACCTACTTCTTGTCACTGGGTTGGCAAAAATATTAAGGAGATCCAAACGAAGCAACGTCAATACATCAGTTCAGGCGGGTAACGTTGTTGCTCAATCCTTTCTTCTGAAACTGAACAAAAAGAAAATCATTACATATATTTCAATGATTACAGTACCATCCAATGTCCAATCACATCATTAACGTTTCACAACTACTATTCCATTCTCAAAGCTAAACCCAAGTCATTACTAAGTTGTCATCTGGGTTACACATTATCAATCATCTCTTTTGAATCCTACAGTCACCAAAAAATAACAATATGACATGACATGTCCAAAAATTCTATGCCTATTTTTCAACCTGTGCGACTTAGCAAATGTGTTCCTTTTTAAAATAACGAATTAAATCATATTTGTCGTACCACTACAATCTACAATGCGCAATTAAAGTAATACTTCTGATTAAATGATGTCAACAGTTTGGCTCTTTACCTACCAACTTGAGCATAACATATCAACACTATACTCAATTTCACATTTGTTAAAAAATGTTATTAACTCCTCTTTACTCCTTACCGTATCCCCTAGGCCAGTCAGTGGATCTGTAAAATGCCGTCGTATACTTTGGCAGGCCAGTCACTTTGGATACTTGAATAAAACTGAACAAAAAATTAGACTGATATATAAAGAGTACTCTCCTTTAGAGAGGATTAGAAAGAAGAAGACTATCCCTATCCACTTCCACTGTCTACTGCGTACATGAGATTCATGATGCTTTGAACTAGTCACTGAAACCTTAGTAGATCATGGAAAACCAAAAATGAAGATGAAAGTGAGAAGGCCCATTGGCAATGAACAGAAGCAGGTATAGAAATTGGGCAACAACATACAAAAACTGATAACGCCTTCCGTCCACCAAAATGTAATAATCATCATCAACTATTTTGTTTCAATGCAATGTGTTCCAATGAAATCAAACTAAGGAAAAACCAGCAAAATATTAAAACCGCAGTTTACAAAGAAATTGAACATGATGAACACAGTTTATTTATTTTTTTATCATTATTTTTTTATTGAATACAAATCTGTACTTAGTGACAGTGACAAGAAGATGGGATAAATAAAAAGTTTCATCAACACCAAAGAAAATCGAGAAAAAATTAATTGAAAATCATGGTTCACTCATAGAGTAATTAATTATTTTGCAAAAGACCCAAAATTAACATGACACAAAAACTTATCAAAATTGTATATGAGAAAAATAAGGCAATTTGGACTTGAAATGAGGTACTAGCAAATGTCATTTGGCGAGTCAGCACAACCGGTTTTTGCCTACCGTTCCCGCTCTCCCAAAAGATTCGCTTGAGATTAGGGAAAATGGCAAAGTAATCATTTCGAATCTTCTCCAAAGACTGTTCCACTGTTGGGTATTTCCAATGTGGTTGCTCGAAATGGATTTCTTCCAACTTTGGAAACATCACACGGAACAAATCCATCCACTCTGTTCCAACATCAACAGGATCCAACTTGAGTTTAATCATGTGCGGAAACTCGCGAATATTGGCTGGATCCACTTGAAATACTGACAGATTTCCCTCTGTGAATTTACTCAAGGTAATCTCCTTCAGAGTGCTTCGGAAGTGGTCCAGTGCTTCAAACATTTCCCGTGTGATAATCAATCCACCCCAGATATTATCCAAAACAAATTTCTCCAACTGAGGACAGTCAAGCTTTGCAACATTCCTGAATGTTTCGCTGTGGTATTCACAACTATTAAAGCGCACGTCCAGTTGACGAAGCTGTGGGAATCGGAACGATCTCCAATTGGTGCCTCTAAATACAAAGCTTTCACAATTAAGCCGAGTTATCTGCTTCCGATATGCTAGGAGAATTGGTCTAACAAAAGAAGAAGGGGGTAGTAACAAAGCTTCGCCAGAATTCTCGAAATAGCTAATTTCTAGATCTTCCAGATGCTGTAGAACCGGAAACGGACGACGGCTATTTCTAAAGGTTTTGTATTTCAATCCATCTTCATTATAATGCGTCTGGAAGTTTAAAAACAATTTTTTGATGTTCGGTAGACAACTGAGGGACTCTTTTATTATGCGCATTCTGAAGTAAGGGCGGCTTTCAAACTCCACCATCAAATAGGCATCGTACAACTCGTGTCCAAATCTTTGTAGCATCCGCAATGAACTATCGTAATCCAAACGATCAAAATTTCTACTAGCGTTTTCCAAGCTTAACATGATGCGTCGTAAAAGAAAGGGATTTCCAACGAAGTCCTGAGGAAGGTCTAACAAAGTTTGAACCCCATCAGTATTCCCAACAAAATAGAATTCGTAAGTGTCTTCGGGTACCCACTCTGGTTGCTGCTCGACAATTGCATCATCCACACCGATTTTAACTGACTTGGATACGAGACGACAATTCAAAATGTCATGAGGTTCCAAATGACCTTTCTTCATTAGAATCGGAAGAACCTGTGGGCCACAACAATCATAATCATTAAAAATGAGAATTAACTAAAAACGCACATGTGTGCATTTTGCAGAAAGCCCAAGTCCCGGTTAGTTCCCAAGTATTTAAGTACTTACAAGAGGAAACAGCAGTCCTGCAACTTTCCGCTTCTCTAACAAATTCTTTAAAACTGGATCTGAATTCATCACTGATAAAACGTCCTTCGGATCCGTCAAATGTCTCAAGATTTCTGGCCACACGTCCTACGGTTGAAAAATAAACAATCACAAATTATTTCCTTTTATTTCAACTGCAGACTTCTGAAGCCATCAACGAGTACCTAACAGCCATTATGCCACTCATATTTTAAACTACTCTGACTTGTAAATAGTAATTGTATGTCTCACCATAATTTGCGGCGTGAAGTAGTTTCTGGTTGAAAGTGACACAGCCTCCATTCCTCTTGTAGAAAGGTAATTGTTGACTCACTAGTAAATTAACTGCAATTTTACTCCCAATTATTATTTAAAAGATGTTGCTATTCGTGTGACTAAGTAATAATTAGTATGAAAGGTATACAGGTAAAAGTTGGTTTCTATTTAAAACAGCAAAGGAATTTTATTCTAAAGAAATAGGGAAAGATCAAACTTCAAGTAAGTGGAAAAGGAAAGTGTGATTGATTCAGCTCCGGCGAAGGTTAAGAATCGAATGAATATAATATGGAATTTTGTAGCAAAGTAAAACTTGAGTTCACTAGAGTTCATATGTTAAGTTGATTAACAAATGATTCTCCTGCTTGAAGGGCAAGGAGAGCCATCGGATATCATCACACATACATTTTTCATACAAGAAGGCTCAATTTTCATAAGTTACCTTGCCAGAAGGGCAAGGAGCGGAGAACAAGAGCAATGGACCATTGCCCATTCATATAGCATACAAACAGTATTACGGTTTATTTTACTTAAGTGTCTACACATTTCATACTAGCATGAAGAGCGACGGAAGAAAAATCTAGTATAAATCATCATCATCACATCAACGCATGTAAATATGAAGTGGTTAAAAAGTTTCTTCAAAAAAATTCTGTGTAAAAAATAAAACTGAAGCCGGACAAATGAGAATAATACGGCCTTGGTCTGTATGTATATATGCATATAAATGAAAGGATATGAATAGCTGCTACTGCTTGCTACTATGAGTTACTATGCAAGTGAATGATAATTATATGCAGGCACAAGTGTACGCTGCAATAGGCAAGAGCGAGCATCCTGGATCATTTCTAGCAGTAGTAAAAGCACTGAGAGGTGAATGAACACTTAGGAACAGGTAAATGGCAGGACAAATTTAAATTAGGATTAATAGAGAAAACGACGAAAGATTATTGAACTTTCGTACAAACAACCAATATCCCTTGAAACAAAGTGTTGGTCAATAGTAGTTAATAGCCTGAGCATGTTCAACACTTGAATATAAATAAACTGCTAGTAAGCAGGCCAGAGACGTAGCTGAAGAGGGCGTTGAGTGATCTCCTCTAAACCCCCTCCCCCTACGTCCACCAAATCTCCTCCACCTCCGCCCTCTAAACCCACCTCTGCGATCCTCTCCAAACGTAGTAAACGCATAATACCATTCCGGATTCTGGACGTATGTACAAGCTCATGATTCCGGATGTATGCACAAGCTCATGCACACGGATGCTATGCAATTCTTGCGTATACGTTTCAGCCAAATCGATGAGTTTCTGAACTCATCCATCTATAACTTTCGAACCGTTTGACCAATTTGGCTGAAACGTATTCCCAGAGGTCCTCTTGAGTTGTGCTACCTGTGTACCAAATTTGGTCCAAATCGGTCAATTTATGTGACCAGGAGAGTGCGCACGGACAGACAGACGAACTTAGTGAAACCATTACTTTGTTGAATGCTCTCGCTTCAGCTACGTAATAAGGCACTTGGGTCGCTGGAACAAGCTTTCCCACTGCTTCCAATAAAAACACTGAATATCGTTCGGAAGGACGTCCGTCCAGGACACAGCCTGCGGAATAGGAACCAAACCAAAGATAAGCATTGATGATTATTACTTAAGGGGGTTTCTGAGTTCTAGGTTCTAAATCAATAAATCCATCCAATTATATTGGCTCTAAACTCTGTTGGAGTAAGCCCACCAGGATTTCCTTCGTCATCCTTTTCCCCCAAATAGCTTAGTGTATGAATAAACTGCAAGAACGATTGGATACAATGTTCCAATGTAAGTTACCAGGCATGCGTTCCATTTATAGTATACACATTGGGGAGAAATTAAATTCTCATCGTTTGCATTCCAATTCTTTGTGGAAGCTAGATTTGAAGTAGGGTGCGAAATGATCGGCACATTTATCAGATCTTCAATAGCTTTCTCAGCGTCAGATTCATTCATAGGGTTTTTTTGAAAGTGGCTTCGAAAAGCAAGTTTTGCTGGCCTCAAAAATACAATTTATTGCACATAGGGGAAATCTTAAAAAATAATCCTTACATTTCATGATTTGCAAAGTACGTAAGCCTTTTCTTGTACGGTTCGTTCTGCATCAACTTTAGTTGTTTATGAGCTTCCCGAACAGCTAGTGATTTGGATCTCCATTTAGACGCTGTTTGAGCATTCTCTGAGGCACAACGGGTGAACTTTTGGGCTACCATCTCGGTTTGCTGGAGCTTCTTCTTCAGTTGTGTATTGGTATTCTCATGTTGAAGCACACCTGCATCCACGTTTCTCTCTTCTTCACTGCTTTTTTTGAGGTGGGGCAGAGATTCCACTTACTTTCATCCTTTTGCTGTTACAACTGTTGCAGATGCCGCAGTGGTCGCAATAGAAAGTTAGTTTTGAACGATGTTTAGTAATCATTGCAGAGCTTGGAATGTTTATTAAATGGATAAAAGCGATAGAAGTTTATCCTGAAGTTATAGGAAACTTTTAACTAATCATAGCATATTACAATCGTGAGATGTTCACAATTCTGAAATCAACAATGTAAGTTAATTCAGAAATTTTAACTCAGTTTTCATAACATTTAAGCAATCAAACATTTGTTTAGAAGCGGGAAGAGGAGGAGAATGTTTCCCACTGCTGGGTGTTAAATCAATTATTACGTAGCTGAAGCGGAGCATTCAGCGAAGTAATGAGATAGAGGACATTGCGAAATTTGAGATCATGGATGGGGCTCCAGGTAAAGGAGAAAGTATCCCAATTCGTGTTTTTCTTTCGGGCTATGATCTAACTCCAACTTTCGGGACGTCAACAATAAGTTTTCCGTCCGCTATTACGTAAGTAAAAACTTATACCTTCCAAGAAGTGTATAAATCCTTACCACATACAGGTAGAGAGGTTTCACCTTAATTAATTAAAACTTTCTTTTGTTTCCAGCTCAACTTGGTATTGGTAGATGAAGAGGAAAGGCGATACTTCAAGCAACAGGTAGGGAAAACTTACAAAAATTCCATTGTTCTAGCAAACATCCTTGAGCCTTTAAACGAATTAGTTTGTGTTGGTTTTGTTTGGCTTATATTCTCAGCTGAAGGTTGCACATTTATTGAATAAAACCATTCATTTCTTGTTTATTTTGCAGGAAATAATTCTCTGGAGAAAGATGGATCGATCAAGGAAAACGTTTCATGCAGCAGTACAAAGAAATGCAGAATCCAAGTGTGAACTTTTCAAGCACTGGGCGGTCGGTTGAGGATGTGTCTTCAACGTGAACTGAGAATGATAATAACGGATCCGACTCATCAAACGATGGTGACATTATTCCAGTCAGCATTGGAAAAGCTAATTCTGCTCCTGCAGTAATTAACACTACAGAGCAAGAACTGGCTAATGAAGTTGACGCAGAAAGGCTCAAGAGGGATTTGTGGGGTAATGCTGTATCTTCATACAATCGTCATTGACATTACATTTGCCTCTGAAATTTTGCTAGCTAATAAATTGCATGTGTCCTATAAACCAAAGGTGAAGCTAATCTTTGTTCCAACCTAGTTCTTAATTTGAAGCTTTAATTGTTATTTGAATTTATTAAATATTAATGTATGATGAACTAATTTACTTTCAAAATGATACAAATGAACTAATTTACTTTAAAAAGGTGGTGAGTTCTGCATTCAGTAATTCAGTTGTATTGAATGTTTTGTTTCGGATCTAAACAATAAAATGTTAGTTCTATAGTTGATTCTAAAAAAATGAACATCTTCCGAGTGATTTTTTAAACTTATTGCTTCAATTTGGTTAAATTTGTTTAGTTGTAATAAGCAGTTGTCTAAAGGTTTATGAATTTGAACATCATTTGATCTAATTATTATCTCACTTCCCCATTCCAAGATTTTAATAAATCTTTAAACTGTTTTTCTTATTACTTGATTATGATCCAATGTCTAATATTGAGTAGCAAGCTCACCAAGAAATTAAACCAGCTATGATTCAACTTTCATTTTGCCAGTCATATTTGTGATTCATGGACCTTGCATACAGAAGTAGTAACACCAAAATGAGCATTTAACAAAGCCAAACATACATGTTGCAAAAAGTATTTTTGATACCTTCCATTCCTACCCGCTGAGAATTCATTATATGACATGTAGTGACAGTTTAAACGACAGCTTGGTGTTAATGGTTACAAACAGATGAACAAGTCGGTCTTAAACTCTACGTTATTTTTTGTCTATTTTCTTGTGTTACGTTCATGCTAAATACTTACAAATCAAATTAATTTTATATCATAGGATTTGTACTTACTGTACAAACCATTACATACGACATGCTATTGTTCTATTGTACCATCATAAATTGAGAAGAATTACCTTCATGTTGTGTATATTACTGCAAAAGTCAACTAGTTAACTATACATAATGAATAATGTTCCATCCAGACTAACCCTTTGAATTCCTGTTTCGCGGCTCCGTATATCATCGCTTGTAACATTTTATAGGGAATTTATAGGTACATCACCTATATGTATGTACAAAATATACATACAGACAGACGACAGCCTGAGTGTTTTCAATATTTACCTAAAGGTACATAATAAGGGTAATATAAGTGTGATTAAGTATCAACGAATTTAAGTATCACAGATAACTTGAAGTTTTATTAAGATAACGTAAATTTCATTTGTATCTTGGTTTGATTTGAATTTTGTTGTATATTTTTGGGAAGGGGTTCATTGTTCCATCACCATCTGACTAAATCGAAAGGTGTGTGCGTGATAAATCATATATACACTTCATTTATGTTTCATGCGTCTTTTAAGTGCTCCAGAAAACCATTTGCCTCTGCAGGAGTTTCTTGTCAAAAACTCCACAAAAATTTCAAAAACCGTCTACAGCACTCATCAAATATTGCAGATTGGATCTAAAACACATAAGAGGAAATGAAAATAAGACATGTTTTTTAAACAAATATTGAATGATACAATCTCATTGAGAAGTGTTAATATATTTTCCACCTGCCTATCTACATACCGATTAGTATACTATAACGTTACAGATGACAGCCTTTAGGAGTTACTTCATTTATGAAGCATTAAATTCTAGTTTCCGCTCTATTCAATAGAATGCATTCATGAGATTTTGGCATCAGTTTCCTTCGCCTTGTTTCTTATTACTCAAGTGCTACTTTTGTACTGTTAATGAATTTATCGTCGCAATACACACGCACTCACTGCGTGAAATGTAATGTGTCTAGCCACTAACAATATAATCAAGTACTATGATGAGTAGAATGATATTATTAATAATCCACATGCATCATTCATGGTATTATCATGCAAGCAAACTATTACAGCTTGAATAAATTTCTGATGAAATTTTAGGACAAGATTGAGCATAATTTGTTAAAATCGGGAAGACATACATATGGTTTGGTAGATCATACAGGCCAATGCTCACAATCGGGTAGGATCTTCTTGGCATGTTTGTATCTACTTTAAGGGCCAATAGTAGTAAACTTGTCTGTCATTTATAGATCACCAATCCCACGCTGTTGGAACGTGTTGTAGATTTTTGCAAACTATCTACCTTAATGTCACGTTTTTTATGCATGCCATAATAAATATTGCTTATGCATTTATTATTAAGTCACACTTTGCGATTTAGTATAAAAACAGCGATGGGTATTGGAGATGATATTCAGTCTTAATTTGCCATCTTCTACCAACACATCAAACAAAACCTCCAATAATCATGCACTCCGCTACCATTTTCTTTGCTCTCGCCACTGTTGTGGCTTCCGCCAGCGCTGTCGGCGTGGTTAACGACATTATTGTAAGTTTCAGAAGCAAATTTCATCTTATAGAAAAGAAAACGGAGTCTCATAAATATTTCTGATGAATTCACATTTTTTAGGCCCACCCAGCTTACAAAGTCTCATATGGCGTCTCTGACAAGCTCACCGGTGACCAAAAGTCCGCTTCTGAAATCAGAGATGGTGGAGTGACTAGAGGATCCTACTCTCTCGTCCAACCCGATGGTGTCCTTCGCACTGTCAACTACATCGTCACCCCTCTCGGAGGATTCCAAGCTCAAGTCATCAACAAGGGAGTAGCTGCCCATCCAGCCATTGTCGGAGTAGGAAAGGTAACAAAAAACACGTTCATTGAAACTTTATATAATAATTTCGCTAAATGATAGCGTCAACTGATAATATAATTCTCCAAACTCTGTGAACAGGGAATCGGTCTTGGAGCTGGAATTGGAGCCCGTAGCGTTGTTGGAGGTTTGGGACTTGGCATCGGATCTGGACTTGGACTTGGTTTGGGAGTCAATGGTCTTGGAGTTAATGGCGTCGTTGGAGGTTTGGGAGTCAATGGTCTTGGAGTTAATGGCGTCATTGGAGGTTTGGGAGTCAATGGTCTTGGAGTTAATGGCGTTGTTGGAGGTTTGGGACTCGGCGGACTTAATGGCGTTGGAATCATCGGTTAAACTGAGAAATCATCCATTAATTTCAAAAGATGATGCCAACAAACTAGTTATTTAGCTATTTCACACTTTCTTCTCTTCTTCTAGTCCTTATTCTTCTTTCTCTTTTCGCTCACACTTTTCCTTCTTTGCTTTTCTCTTCACTTTCTGCATTTTCTTTTTTCTTGTACTCAACAGACTAGTCGGTAGCTTTTATCGGCTAGTTACGTCTTAAATCTTTTGCCTGTGATCTTTAACTTCTACTTTCTATATCTGTCTGAGCACAAAATGATGATATTTTATGTCATATTATAAATAGTATTTAACATTGATGTATGTTGCAATAAATAAAGCAACCTATATTACACATAATCCTCAAACTTGTTCAGGCTGTTGAAAATCTTTTTATTGACATTCTTTTCTTTCATTCGAAGTTTCGTTTCGTAGCGTTTTTCCTGCAATTGTCCATTTAAGTTTTTTGTCCGAAAATCTCCATATTAAGAATCATATTCACCATAACGATAACAATTAAAATATTTGTCACATTTGCTATGTTATATGTAAATTACGGGCTGTTTTTTGCGCAATCCTAAATTTGGGTTCCTAATATTTCGTATGCTTGTTTGTGAATAAAATTTTCAATACCAGCGAGTATAAAAATGATTGTGGTTATTGCAAAACTATTTGGGTTTTGAATTGATTTCCGGTAAATTTTAAAACACTTGGATACATGCATGTCAATCAAGAATTAAATGTGTTTATAAAAAGCACAAAGATTATTCACCGCGTAATACATACAACATACATAAATTGTATACGGATTTTCTTTTATCAACACATTTGGTCTTTACAAACTGACACTCCACTCAAATTTGAATTCATGAAGTTCCTCAAGTTTAAATCAGTTACACTTAAGTTAAATCTATCATATTTCCTTAGATAGGTCTCATATTATTATGCCAACAATACTGACCTTTACTTCTCAGACCAACCTCGCCCTAACGCTTAAAATTGACGATAAAAATTAAACATGTGTCGTGCACGAAAACCTCTGCATACTAATAATAACAACATCACACTGACGCTGAAGAAAAAAATCTTCGAATAAATGGTAATAAAAACATTAGCAGCTAGAATAGAATTAAACACCAATTGATTTCAAAAACAAAACGAAAAGATACACAAACTTAATATCTAAGTTTAGCTAAAAAAAGCTTCAAGGCTTACTATGTTAGTCATGAATGAATAGATGGCTATAGGTACTCTGACAATCAGACATGCAACTGGAACTTAATTAGCACAATGCCGATAGATAATAATAACTGCTATATTTCTATGTACGATACGTATAAGATGTTGGTATATCAGACGAGGGTTTGTTTAAGCCGGTTTCTTACGACGACATATCCTCTTGTGCTCCCGAGTCCAGTGAACTTGCTGACACTCCATGGAACAGTAAGCCGTGTTCCAGCAACAATAATAGATTGCTTCCCTTTCACAGTTGAAACACTGGAAAAATAAATCCCAAACAACGATTACAAAACAACGTGAATAACACAATAAAGCATTAAAGTATTACATAAACAAACATTGAATGTAAAAACCTACCCATTGTTTCTTTTTAATTTGAGCTATCTCTTGGATATGACGAGCCTGCATGTCTGCCAACTTTTTGGCCAGTTTCTCTTTAATGATTCCTTGATGAGCAACTTGAACATGAACGCTTCGTGTTGCTTTTGATTCGTTAAATGAAGAAGAAACGGCATCCTCTGAGACTTCCTCTGGCATTTCCTACGTAAAATATTCAATCATTAAATTTTTAGAAATGCATACAATACTTATACGAGTCAAAATAAGTAGATAAAAAGGTTGTTGGGTGGCTTTGGGTTCTCACATTAGATTCTTCGTCGGAAGAGTACGCATCACCATCCAGAGTTTCCTTGTCATCCAGTTCATTCATAAATCGGAGAAAACCAGCAGGTGTGGTAGCAACTGCGGCCTTAGGTCCTGTTGCTGAATCAGGAAGCACAGGACTAGTTTCTGCAACTGTGACAGCAGGATCCTTTTTTAACACACCTAAACTTAAATTTCCAATTTGTCATATTATTAAGACGTACCTGCTGACTCATTGGCATCGCCCGCTTTCTTTTTGACAGGACTTCCAGCAGTGGTTGGAGTTGAAGTTGCTTTTGATGCAGCGGTTTTAGGAGTAGCGGTGGTAGTTTGTTCGCCTTTTCGACTTTTCCTGGTAATCGTTTCCTCCGGACTTTGAAATGCAACTCGCTTTGCAGCTAAATTAAATTAAGACAACAGCTAGCTTATCTTGAGTTGAAATAAAGTTTGACTTGAGCCAACATGAAATATATAAAGTACTAACTTTTAGCTGCTTTTGCTGATGACGGTCCACTCCGGCCTTTGGGAGGAAGCTTTGCAGCTAAAGCAGGGTCATTAGCTATCTCTTGAAATTTAACAAGTTCATCATATGCGTCGTTCCACAATGCAGTTCGTCTTACTTTTAACTGATTAATGGAAGTCTCGATTGGCTGGATGTTTTTCGCATCGATGATACCACGTTCATAATTTCCTCCAAAGTAGCGCACGTCGTATTTGTTGCCATCTTTCTTCATTACCTATAAAGCACGAGAAAGAAAGCATCACAGTCAAATATTTAAAAATTTACAATTCAAAAGTTACGTGAAGAATCATGTCATAAATATATAATCACCTTTGCTGGCCAATACGAATACCCTGCTTGTTTAGCCCACACAACTTCGTGTGGTGTCGAACAAGGCAAACAAAACCACCAATCGTGACTTTTTTCATTTGACTTTTGAAAGCAATCATGACACAGTTTTATTTCCTGAATGTTATGAAGGGCATCCCGTAGGAATCTATGACCGATCTGGCCACCTTTCAAACTATCTACTCCAAAGTATACGCCAATAGCATGAACCAGCGTTTCAAAATCTACTTGAAAGTCCTCCAGAGATGTATACCTAATGTCAAACAAGATTTCCATTAAGAGCTGAACAAATTCTGAATTCATTAACAAATCAGCACAAAGAATTAGTTTTAGAGATAAATGCTTGACAGCGTACTTTCCAGTGCTGGCCTTATTCATCATAATTTCCAAGTCCATGGGCATGTACACCAGTAAATCGAATCGCCATGCATCCTCAACGTTTTTGGTTGAACTAAGAGCCCACACTTTACCGTTGCATTTCTCCAACGTTTCAACGTTCCATGAATTAAAGCGCTCACAAATGTATTGTAGAAGCTGGTTCAATACTTTTTGTTTTACTGCCACCTTTTCAGCACTTGGTCTGGCATCTTTAATCTAAAATTAAATTTAAAATCATACATTAAATAATTAGCAACTCGTCAACTAATAAACATACGAATACTTCAACATCATTCAACCAAGCACTAAGCACCATGTAGATAACAGTACTTTTTTTTATTCTTACATGGCAAGCAGGACACACAAAGAGATTCTCCTCTGGCTTACGTTCCTCGGGAAGACATTCTAAATGATAAACCCGGGGACATTCGTCACATTTGACTATCTGCCCCCCAATGTGACAGCGGAAACAATACCAATCATGATCTCCTTTATCCAGAGTAGAAGGGTCTGGAAGCTTGTAAATTTCAGTTTCTTCGCGGCCAAGGGTTTCTACAACCTCCGACATCACCAACTTATCCTTGAGAGCGTAATTCAGTTGTTGGCTGACTTCTTCTTCTAAACAATCCAAATCACAACATCAACATCCTTATCATAAAATCTTGGTGTTAGCCTACACATACAAATCCATTGATTAAATGTAACTTACTATTGCTTAGCTTATTCTCCGTCATAGTTGTGTTCAGCAAACGCTTATAATCCAGGCCTACCCCTTCATTTTCGATCGCATTCCAGAATTGGTGAAGCCTGATGGGCATCGCCAACCGCCGTATACTTAGCATCCTTGTAACAGTTTAGTTTTCCTCAACGTCAATAAACAAAAATTTTCCAAAATATCAGTTTAGTTCAGCGTTGACAAAAGTCATTCCATTGGTGGTTCTTCGCGATATCCAACTACGACCAATGGTGTTTACGCGTTCACGATAGAAAAAGATGCATAGAAGATGAATTAGTAAATCTGTCCTCACTTTCTCGTCTTGTCTTGTTTCACTTCCGATGACAACCCACTTGTCACTGGGTAGGCAAAAATATTTACGAGATCCAAACGAATCAACGTCAATACATCAGTTCGGGCGGGTAACGTTGTTGCTCAATCGTTTCTTCTGAAACTGAACAAAAAGAAAATCATTACATACATTACAAGGATTACAGTACCATCCAATGTCCAATCACATCATTAACGTTTCACAGCTACTATTCCATTCTCAAAACTAAACCCAAGTCATTACTAAGTTGTCATGTGCGTTAAACATTATCAACCGTCTATTTTGAATCCTACAGCCACCAAAAAATAATAATATGACATGAAATGTCCAAAAATTCTATACATATTCTTCAAATAGCTACTCTAGCAAATGTGTTACTCTATTAAAACAACGAAATAAATTGTATTTGTCGTACCACTACAATCTACAATGAGCAATTAAAGTTATACTTCTGATTTAATGGTGTCATTAATTCGGGTCTTTATCTACTACTGCCAACTTGATCATAACATATCAACACTATTCTCTCTCACACACATTCACATTTGTTAAAAAATGATATAGAAAAGCTTCTCTTTACCTTTCCTCTATGCTAGCCAATGGATCTGTAAAATGTCGTCGTATTCTTAGTCTAGAATTTTCCGGTTCTCCTGTTTATAATAATGCAAGACCAGTCACTTTGGATACTTGAATAAAACTGAACAAAAAATTAGACTGATATATAAAGTACTCTTTTTGTCAAACCCAATCTAATCTTTTCACGCTTAAGTTTTGTGAATCGTAGCATCCTGTAGGGTAGTTGCTAGCACAAATGCAAGCAACTGAGAGATTATTCAAAAAAGGAGAAATAATATAAAGTGAACGCACACAGCCTAATAAAATCGGCTCCTGTCCTAATAAGTATATTTCGTTGCTTGCTGATAGTTGGGTGATAGGTTAGAGAATGCGTATGATTGCTTTTCCTTTCCTCACTCTTCACAAAAATTATTTAAATTAACATCTGAAAAAGACTTCTTCCCCAATCTTACTCGTAAAATCGACAACAGATTCCAATTTCAAGTAGAACCTTTACGTTAGCATGGGAGATACTTAAATTAATATGAGTGCTATTATAAATGACTGCGCACCGTCAGAATATGCTTTCGTTTCGGAATTTTAGTAGTATGCAGACATATTTCAACGGAAATCCCTTTCTATCTGTACTTGATTCTGTTTAAAAGCAGAATCTACTTATGACAGTAAGAATTAATAGGTATGCTTATTTGCCCTTCTCGATTCAACGTCACAAAAATATACTTCGGAAAAGGGGCTGGCAGCAGATGTTTTTAGTGCGTTGATAAGAAAAAGAGAAACATGACTAGAGTGTGGATAATTTTGGTATAAGATACCTGGATCCTGTAGCTTCTTTTATCAATTCAATTGATTTATATCTAAGTCCAAAATCGCTCATGATACACTCATTTAAACCCCATTGGTCATAACTACGATGATAAAACCTGCTTAACTTAGTTAAACGAAAACATAACCAAAGCATGACTCCAAAAATTAAATGCAATCTAGCTCAAGTGTGCAACTAAAGCATCCATTGAAGGAGTGCTATACAAATAAACAATTAAATAGATGAATTGCCCCTGATGCACTGTACATTATCTTATTCGTCTGAGGCATTCTTCAAGTGTTTCCCATCATTAGAAACATTTCAGTTATCATAATCCTCAACAATCTCTGCAGACTTTTGTTCCCAGCTGTGATATCAATCAGTTTGGTTTCCGGCCTATCAAACTGTACTCAACAAACTGCCCAACATTTTGAATGCTCTACTGAAGGAGGTGGAGAGGATGTGAGGAGTCGATAAAAACCCTCTCGTAGAAATCATTCATCTCATCCAGTTCAATGCGGTTTGACTCTCAAGCTAATGTACCATCATGTCTCAAACGCGAACATTAATTTCGTCAGGTGTAATTATGTGACCTGTAAATTAAAAGGAAGCTCAGATAATTACGGAAACTTTTTGACAAGAACCGTTTAAACTTTAAAGCTCTTCTTATATAAATATCTAAATCAAGCTAAATGCATCCGCAGCATGAATTTGTAATGCTGATATTCGCGTGCATACTGAGTCTCGTTGGATTTTCATGACACGAATTTCAAATTCAATTATCAACTTCTATTTGACTAGAAACATTATTGTTAAAAAAATCTCTAAGGTGGTAGCCGAGCTGGTGTTGCACCAAATCCGTTGCCGTTTACGCAATTACTATCGGCACTGCAGGAATGCCTTGGCTGATAATCTGTTGCCGTAATAATTCTAGGTTGTTCATAATTACAAGTAGTTTGTGGGGTATACCATGTAAGAAGCAAGCAACTTTTGAATTCACTGTTGTTGGTGAGGTTTCCATTGCTTGATAAATGTGAACAGAGAATAGTTGATTCTCGTTTTATAATTTTGGCATATTCAGCGTTGGTCGTTGAGGGAAGCGTTGAAGACTTGTGAGACCTCTTGGATGTTGTGAAATATGGATCCATTTCAACAATTACCAAACTGCAAATCGAAAGACAAAACGGTAGTGTAAGAATGCCACGTCGCAATAACCAATTGCTTTGGAGGGTAAAGCGAGCTTTATTGGAGACGGGAAAATATGTTTCCTGTTTTTTAGTGCTGCGGAATGAAGGCGATGGTAGGTACATACATCACAATTACTGATAAAGCTTTTATTACATGGATTGACTTGCATTTTCTGTATTCTGATCTATGCAAATTTATTTATAAGAAACATTTGAAATATATGTATGCACCTTAGTTTGGCACTGTAGAATCCCATATTACCAACTATCAGAATCTGAGCGAGAAATAGGTCGAAATCAAACGTGTGCTGCCTATGCATCCACCAGACGATAAACGCATGCAAAAACGTTGATGAATCTTGACCCCTTCTTCTTCAACTTGAGTCATTTAGAGCCATATTATTCATGCCAGGTTGCCTATTTGCCCTTCTTCCCACGAACCAGAGTTTTATTAATGAAATATAATGACTGCTGCCTTGACAAACCTTTGAATTATGATATGAAAAACCTGAATTTATAAATATTTAGATTTCAAAAGACTTTTATAATGAGACCAAAGCAAATCTAAAGGAATGAATGATATGGCGTGGAATTGATAGCAGGAAAGGCACTTCTCTCACTGCCCAAAAATTTAAATCCAAAGCTCAGGTTATTGAGATAGCCACTTTAATAGTTTATTAATTTAATTTATTTCAAATAATGTTTGTACAGTATAATATTAAATTAGTTCAAAAGTGGAGTCGTTGATCCTAATAGTTTGACCATTTATTCTTCTTTGACGGAGGTGGAGGTGGCTGAGGGCCGCTTTAAAAAAAATAAACATTTAATTTAAATGTATTTTACCTAAGTTAATATTACTAAATTATACCAATCATGTACTTAATATCCCCTTAGTCCGTAGAAGATATTGCTCATTGATCCAACAACTTTCTTGGGGACCCCCCATATATATCCCCATAGTCCACGTCCCTGGGGTTCGGGCTCCTTCGCGCAGTAGATGCGCCCATTGCAATCTAACAATACTTTTTCCCGTGTATTTCCACAAAGAGAAACGTTGTGGCCACCAATGAGCACGCAATTTCCCTCGTGCAATGCCCAAATTTCTTCAAGTTTAAAATTGTCTTCATTATTTTCAGGGCACTGCCTTTTTTGGCAGGAGCCCTGAGTTATCCCATTCTCTGGTTTGATTCCATTTAACAATGGAACAAGCCATTCGCCCTTTTCACAGCCATCCTGTAAGTAAAAAATAAAATACAACGTTGTCACAGAAAGTGTGGATTATTTGAAAAATTAAATAACTTACTGTAGAATAGGCTGCTGTACAACGGTCAATAAGTTTGATTATTGGCCATTGGGATATAACACCTTCTAAGTCTGCCTCGTTCGGGCACGTCCATTCTTCGTGGGCAATTCCGAAACTTGAAACAATAAAGAGGCCAAAAATGTAAATGGTTACTTCCATGGTAGATCACGTTTCTGAAAAAATCACGAAATATTAAAGGGTTTATTAGGCTAAGATTTGAAGAAGAATGTCTAGATATTCAATGTCCTGAACTAATGAAAATATTAATGAAAATAATAATGGACACAGGATGCTGTTAAAATTAATAGCTTTCCCACTGCCATCACAATCACATTAAAATAACTATAACTTTTTACCGGAACGTATGATATGGCGTAGAACCGATGACAGGAAGTGGGACGACATTGAACGTAAAACTTGATGAACATGATGGAGCTCAACTGTAATATTCATATCCCTTTGTTATTTGAGCATTGGCATGGCAATCAACATGCTCTTACGTGGATGAAATGTACTCATGAACCAGATTTATTGCATCTTAAAATTAACTGCCACATGACGACCATAAAACATGCTTAGTTTGGTTCAGTCTGATTTACCCTCATATTCTTCCGACAGGCTGGATGTATTGTGTCGATCAATCTCTTCCACATGCGGATGTGCGTCCCCATTTTTATCTCGTCTTCGTCTCATCTACGTTTCAAGACCATGATGATGATGAATTGATGCCAGGAGAACAATACCAAGTTTAATTGCTGCTAAAATTATGTACTCTTGCTCTGTGTTTCGGCATTTTCCATCTAAAATATTTTATGGCAAACCTAATCATCAGAACAGCATCATCTCACTTACATCTCCAAAAAAATACTTTCCTTTCGGTACACTGGAGTAAGATTTTGGCGTGGTTTCTACTGTAGTTTCAAAGAAAAAGAAAGTGGATGGAATCCACTGTCTACTTTTTTAAAGATCGATGGGAGAGAGGTTTAGTAATTATTTTGCAACACAGCAGTCCAGTGTTGGTGATGTAAAGCAAAAATGCTAATTGACATGTCATGTCTTAATTGAAAAGATAAACGAAGATTATAAATATTTTTGCTCCATTTTAATGTGTTGTGCGTCATAGTATGAACGTAGAATTCATGACTTGCATCTTAATCGGTAGCGTAGGTTTATCTTCGAAGATGACACCAAAAAATATTCGTACTATATCACAACACGTCCGTCGATTAATTTGTGTATGAATAGGATACACGAAGGTTATATTCCTTATGCTTGCGTCATTGACGTTTGTCTGGTGTTTTCCCGTACTCACTACCAAGCTGTAGCCAAGCTGTCCTTTTCTATGTGTTAAGCTATACCCACAATAAAGTATGATGGTTAGAGACGTGACATTTTTATTGGGAATTCATCCTATGGTCCTCAAAAATCTTTGAAAGTAGAATAAATGAGCTATTCTCTCTAATACCTTCATTTTGATATGGCACACTTGATACTTTGCTGTCATACTAATTCGAGATTGACCCTTGACCCTAATGACGTTTTCATACCTCAGATCGATAGAAAGAAAATGATCTAAAACGTCGATTAGAAAACAGAATTTTAGAATTTGGTCAAGTTTATAACTGGGATTCCACTTTCAGAAGGACTAGGGCATTGCGAGCTTGGACCAAGATCCCCTCATTGCACAAGTGACAGCGCTTACTTGTTCACACCATTCCATATTGTGACTTACAGTTGTAAAATGTAACTCTTAAATCATAATAAATAATCTATAATCATGACAAATGAATAGCATAATAATTGCATATCAAACGTGGTCAGTGCAATCAAGTTGAAACCCTTTTTAAGCTCACCAACATCAACGCAAACAACTCTAGTAATATCCAAACATTATTCCAAGATTAAACGCTTATTTTAACTCTTCTATTAACTCCTCAACACCATTGTGTCATAGGTAGGCATAAGGTAACAAGGCTTACGTCTTGTTTGATGATAGTCATAACCTACAGGAAATCTAAATTGTTCGTTTAACTTGTACTTGCCGTGATTATGTGTATGTCATGTAATGAAAGAGAATCTTCCAATATGCGTTACTACCATTTATTACGTAACTGAAACGGGAGTATTCAGCGAAGTAATGGTTTTACTCAACCTGTCTGTCTGTCCGTCTGTCTGTCCGTGTGCACTCTCCTGGTCACATACATTGACCGATTTGGACCAAATTTGGTACACAGGTAGCACTACTCAAGAGGACCTCTGAGAATACTTTTCAGCCAAATCGGTGAAACGATTCGAAAGTTATATGCTCAAGAGTTCAGAAACTCATCGATTTGGCTGAAACGTATACGTAAGAATTGCATAGCATCCGTGTGGATGTGCTTGTGCGTAAAGCCAGAATCAGGAATGGAATTATGCGTTTACTAAGTTTAGAGAAGATCGCAGAGGTGGGTTTGGAGGGCGGAGGTGGAGGAGATTTGATGGACGTGGGGGGAGGGGGTTTGGAAGAGATCACTCAACGCCTTCTTCAGCTACGTCTCTGGCCTGCTTACTAGCAGTTGATTGTTTTAGTAAATCAATAATTTCATTTAATGGCAGGTTATTACAACATATGCTTTGGTGACTGAGACGGACACTGCATTCAAGTAGAGAACTTACATATGGTAACGGGTAACAATTGGTTCCTCAAAAATCGCGACGATGAAGATAATGTAAGTTGAAACTGAAATTGTTAGCAATTAAGTAACTTTCAACGCCAATGTAATATTTGCATTTAATGCAATTATTCTTTTAACTAACTATAACTAACTAATATAACTAATTCTTTTGTATAATCGGCGACGGCTAATAATTTAACCTTTGTGTGTGCAATATCTCACTTAGAAACCGTTTAAGCCATGCAGCGTCCACGCACAAATGATTTCTACGTCACCAACTCCGCTCGAATGAATTGGCTATGCTATCTGTCTTCTTATAAAAATGTTATATTGGTGAACGTTTTGCAATTTAACTCTTTCCGTAAACCAAATATCTGGAATCTGTACATTTTTTATTTTATGTAGAATTTGGTTCTGCTAAATTAGATCTATAAAATACATTTACGATAATTGCACTCAACATAATATGTGTCATTTAAACTCTGATATTCGGATTGGCTTAGTTTATTTGCTATTTATTCTAAGAGACCATGCACGGAAAAATTGAACTTGCGTAAAATATAATCATGTATATTATTTTTTTGATACAAGCTTTCATTACATTAACTTTATACGTCAGATTTTCAGTAGTAAAGATTTTCCAATTTTCATATCTAAATATACCAGTAGGATGCAGGGTAAAAATGGTTTACTAACGATTAGCTTTAGGTTTAGGTTAAGAACTCTTCCGTTTCCCAGGCTAGTAAATTGCTCTATTTTTATTGCTTTCTACATACCCACGATCAGTTCTTTTTCATCATAACAATATTTCATTAGGAACAGCTCCTGCTCAGCAATTTATGAGTACGTGTCATGTAGTGATGGTTTAATTTATTTTCTTTTTGTCTCGAAAGCTTTAACTAACGGAGAGTGGTCTTGTAGCAAGTTGGGAGAATTCTGTTAGTTGTTATGTTTGTTTTCAGAATTATTGAAGTTGGGCATATTTCTTATTTGTGTTAATGTAAGTTTTAAAATGTCATTTTTCTTTGCTTTCACATAATAGGCTTTTGTTCCCAGATTGTTGCTATTGGAAAGAAAGAATATAGTTGGGTTTGTTAAAGTTGCAACTCTGCCTAAAACGATTACATTGTTTCTAATGCACAAAACATCCAAGCTGTAAGTGTAATTTTTTGATTGTGTAGCATAAACAGTACTTGCGAATATAAAATTATTATATTCATGTTGTAAAAAATGTCGAATGTTTATACACCACAATTAATATTTTAATTTTGTTATTCCAGGAATAAAATTGAGAAGCGGGCTGCCATGTAGTGGGACCTGTTGCAGTCATACTTTTATCGTGAGGATTATTCATCGATAATTCATCGAATTCTGTATTGGCCTAAATTTCCCACAGTAAATTAGCATATGGAGGAATGGAATATTAATTTGAAATAAACCCAACTAATGAGTTTAGTTAATGAGATTTTTTTGTTTCCTTTTGCTCAAATACTGTTTGATTTGATAAAAAACACACTATATTTTCCCGTCGGAATACGCTACACTTCTCAAATTTACAGTTTGATAAGTGACAACATGTAACGAATGCTTGATAACAATTTGTGAGTAAACTTAAATTAGCACAAACATATATATACCAAAAAGGATCAAAACAATCTACGTAAGTAATTAATATTTTGTGTTTTCCCTAATTGACGTCGAATCAGAAAAATATGAGAAGCAACTTCTTTCTAGTATTATTTTGATCAGATTGATTTGATCAATTTTTATCAGTAGTAAGTAATGTCAAATTTACTCGTTAAATTTTTTGCAGTTAGTGTATAAGCCTTTACGAACAGTTACTTTCACTTTTCATCATTCGGCAATGGCTTTATTTATAGAGCGATACAATAAGAAGGATCGGTTCAGATGGTAGTTTGGTACTCATGATTTGGATGTTTGATGTTACAAGTGATCTGTGATTGCATGTATTATGTATGAAATATTTACAAAAATGAAACGGGTTAATGTATAGTATACTATACTACAACTTAATTCCCATTTATATCTATTCATGATTAAATTTTTTTATTATGCAACTAAAAAACGTGTACGTTGTAATCAATCACATAATTACAAAAGGCAAAGCAAAGCATTATTTCAATTTACGGCATCCGCTACAGTAATCAATCATGTAGAGAATATAAGTCGTGTAAGAGCAGTAGTCTTAAACATCTAACAAGCACAATATACCAAGTCTGAACAACATAATCAGAGACTGGATCAACTGGATGCATGGCAGATATACACGCTTTACACGAAAGAGCGAGAGAACTTTGTTCAAAGAGCAGCAACGGTGAGATATACTTGTGCATAAAAACGATCAATTGCCTATTGCCCTCAGAGAACGGTGGTTTGTACAAACATCTTATTTTCTTAGTTTGGATGAAAGCAACTTTTTCAGGTTTGCTATCCGTAATTCATCATGTTTATAGAAAGATAATTTATATGGCGGAAATGTAAATGCAGAAATTGCTTTTGTAACATACATGCTGATGACAACATTAGATAATTCAGTAAGAAAACTATATTTGCCGTCCTTGTTTTCAAGTAAAAATAAAAATCATTATGGACTGATTTTTTTTGCATTTCGCTGAAATACAATGAAGTTTAGTTGTACACAAAATGCAGTACTGTCTCACTGCGTTGTCGACTCTTTGTTCACAAGGCTCACTTACCGTATATTCTTATGCTGTCAGTGTTAGATGAATACTCAGAAGCAATATCCTACATTTTGTTGTTGGGACTAAACAGAGACGGGTTTTGTGGATGAAATCATACAAGGTTTTATGCCACAACGCAACTAAAGTTTATATATTCATATTAAAAGTTTTAATATCGTATATCTACACGTCAGTTAATGTTGCAAAAAGTCTTCCTCCCTAAAATTTGCTATTATTACCTACGTAAATTATCGAGGAATGTATAAATGTACAAACTTTCTGTAGCATCGGCCATACAGTTAACTTTGCATGCATGGATATTGGGTAGTCAACTTATCTCACATTTTGCCCAGATTGATGTCATCCATGCCAATTCACGACGAGTTCGGGGCAATGCCAAACAAATTATAAAATCTTGGGTTGGAAGCTAAAGGATGATGACCTGACAGTATGAGCATAATTATTTATGTATGAAATGATGTAATGAGCTGAGTAAACGCCAATACAAGACTTCATTGTTAATTTATAAATGCTCATTATTAATACGTCAATCAAGGGGATAATAATTAGTGTTGGAGAAAAGTTGAGTCGAGACAACTGTGTAAGAAACAAGGAAACATGGGGAGGACGATAGTGGTAAAGGAATTTTGTTGATTTAAAGAATAAAATAGTACTGACATCCTTCTGTTTTCCTAGAAAGTAAATCGAATCATACAAGTAAATATGCTACTGTAGCAAAACCATTTTGTCTAATTTCAAGCCGTTATGCGAAAATGAAGGATTCTATCAAATACTAGAATATTATATAGTACTCGACAAATTTTCTAGTACATTTCTAGTTATCTATGAACATACTCCCTCCTGAATTTGCAACTCATCAATGCAATAACATGTCATAGTAAAAGTATATTATGACCTTTCACTGTTTGATCTCACTTCAGGTATTTGTACAAGATTGTTGTTTCAGTTTCGTGTTAGCTGAACTGCTGCTTAATATAATGGCTACTGGAATGATCATTCGTTTGTATGATTTATAGCATGTATTCCAATAGTTGTATTAGTAAAATTATCTATCGATGACTTGGATGAAAGTAAGTGGCTTCTGTATAGTAAGATCAAGATGGAATACTATATAGAAATATGAAAGCTTCACATACATACATACATGCTACAACTACAAAGGCATAAGCGATTTGAAAGAGGAGTATCTAAATTCAAGTACTAAAACTATTTTCATGGGTTCATCCCAGTGTCCATTGGAACATCCAAAGTTGGTGAACTCAAGCCAGATGGACTTGGAAAAAGGGGACTCTTTTGCATCCCATTAGATCCAAAGCCAGAACCCTTGTTGTTCTTGTATGATGACCATTGATCCTCCTTCCAGAGTTGGAGCCACAGCTATTTCCTGTAGAAGATCCTGGTGACATCAAAAGTCCATTTGATTGGAAATATCCATGTGGAATGCCACCAGGAGCTTGTTGGTCCATTTGTCCCATTCCTCCCATATTGTTTCCTGACGCTAAGCCAAGAAGTGTGCTCAAATTGTGTTCACCATTCATGTTTTGAATGCCATTCAAAAAATGGTCGTTGCAGAGACCACCTCC
Source organism: Orchesella flavescens (assembly GCA_964034955.1). Classification (NCBI taxonomy): domain Eukaryota; kingdom Metazoa; phylum Arthropoda; class Collembola; order Entomobryomorpha; family Orchesellidae; genus Orchesella; species Orchesella flavescens. Next base: position 54,092,679 of record OZ035953.1, read on the forward strand.
ATTTGATGAAACATTTGGTGATGTCATACCAGACCCATTGTTCCCTTTGCTCATTGCCTGCAGAACAGCTAAAAGTTGTTGATTTTGAAGCGTGGAAGCTGCTGCTGAGTTTTGAGAAATTTTACCACTTCCTCCTGGAGTTCCACCTGGTGTCAAAGGGGAGCCTCCATTCTGCTGAATTTGTGATGCCAACAATAAAGTCAAAGCTGTTTGGTGGGCGTTCTTAACAAGATTGGAGTTTTGTTGGTTTGATGTAGGAGAACCGAATGGAACTTGAGGGCCTTTGTGATACTGCTGCCTCTTACCAGCTTCTGCGTTGACGCCTTTACCCTTCTGCAAATCTTGTATTTGCTGCATGATTATTGCTTGAAGATTCTGTGCAACTGCAAAATCAACAAATTTTTTTTTCACAATCCCCAAAAGTGGGTTTTCCTGGGTTGGCTTTCTCATTTTCCACTTACACACTGGGTTCTGCTTGGCAAGACTCTGAAGTTGCTGGAAAACTGCTGGTGCCGGTGGATCGGGTAGAAGAGCACTCTTACCCTTGTTAGATCCCTGGAATGTTAAATAAGAATCCTGTATTGATTTGACATGCTTCCTTTCAATTAAATTGTTAAATGATTAGTTGATATTTATGTCATCATTATAAGGTTACTAACCCCATCATTAAGAAGCTTCAAGTAGAGATTGATGGCTCGGACTCCTGGAATATAGTAGGAAACTCGAATCATATGACCATGAAGTAGGTACCCATCCAATGCTTGCTGTGTTCTCTCCGCATCATCCTCATTGATAAACTCCACAAGACCCCAGTCTTGAGGACAGCCATTTCGTAGTGCAATCTGGAAGATGAGGATGCATAAGTTAACGTTATATGTACTCCATCGTTTGTCTCTTTTATAATGATTATTTATGCTACTCATTTTAAATGAGAGCAAGGTTGGTTCCTAACCTGACAATACGGTGGGTTTACTACGGTGCTGAATATACGACGAAATTCTCCCATGTCACGATAATTGGAGGGCAAGTGGTCAATGTAGAGGCACTTGGAGTGGAGGGACCTTACCGTTACATGACTAGAGTCAAGCCAATCGCAGACTGCTGTATAATCCAGAATTTGTTTCCCATCCAAGGCATTCTTTGCCTGAAGTGCTGCTTCTTTCGTGACATATTCCACAAAGCCATATCCTTTGCAGTCGCCTAAACATATTCCAAAAGTACATTATTGTTTAAAACGGCACTATTATACAGAACTAGACAGTTTAAACTAGGAGGTAATGACAAAAATAAAGTACCTGTTTTCTCGTTAATCATCAAGAAATAGCGGCGAACCTCTCCATATGCAGAAATCAAGTTATGGAACTGCTGATCTGAGTATGTAATTGGGAGCCTTCCCACGCACAAGAGCATTTCTGTTGGGGAAGGTACTATTGTTATGCGTTGCCCTCTCAATGTGAAAACAGCATTTCGGTCCCATTCTTCCAACATCTAGAAGAAGTCAAATTCCTTCACGTTTAAACATGTATCATTTATTTTATTCTTATACTTTACTATTATCAAATACTTGCCTCTGGAGAACATAGGGCTACCCTTGCAGCTCCTGATTGAATTGTAACTGACTGGACCTCCCATTCTGCTAATAACTCACGGATTTCCTGGAAACAAAACGGAAACAGAATTTAAATACGCTACAATGCATTGACTTCAATGCCATCAAAAATAGCAAGCTACTTAATATCAATTCAGTACATGACATAATGATGATGATGACGGTGCAGACAAAGTAACACTTTTTTAATGCGTAACAAGAACAAATATGCATGAATAATGATGCGTCAGCAAGTGTATTTATGTCCGTAGAAAATAATTACATGCCTTAAAATGGTGCTGAAGGAGCACTATTCTGACCTGTTTAACTTTCCATCTCATTTTAATTTAATTCAGAAAACAAATTTGGCTTGTTTATATTTTGGAGTAAGCAGTCAAGTGCCCATATTCTGGAGAATGCGACAGTGCTCTAACAATAACTGAAAATGGGCAGTGTCAAAGGTCCTGACAAACCACATCTAAATTTCAAAAAAGTTCTTTGTCTCCTAGTATTTTTCTCTCTCCTTGGTAAGTAAGGTTCTAAGAACTAAGCATTCAAGTGTGTCTTTAACCTCCAGCAGCTTCTACAAGGTAAAAGTATTGTTTGATTTTGCAGAATTACGTTGCAAGCACCGAAAGGAAAACATGCGTTAAAGCATCCGACTGCTCACACTGCTCCTTTATAAAATGTGGAGTGTGTCTTCAAAGTGGGTGTAAGTGCATTCCACGACTCATTGCATTTATCTCAAAAGTATTTCACGATGAGGCAGATGGAGACCACCAGGAGAACCTTGGAACTTCTTTTCGTACTAATAATTATTTTGTTTTGTTACTACATACTTATGTTTAAAAATGAGAAACAGTAAGCATAAATTTGCAATAAAAGATGAGTTATGATAATTACATGCTGTCTCATTTTGCCCCAAAATATATAGGAATTGATTACATTTCACTTGGAACAGAAGATAAAAAAAATCCGACAAAATTAATTTCAGTTGTATTCCCAATACGGGAAGTATTCCGATCCGATCCAATTGAACCACTAACACTAAAAAGCTATTTTGCATGCGATATGATAAAGTGGATGGGAGACTTCATTCTAAACTCATTGTTTGATTTCCCTTGACAAATGATGTGCGTGCTTCTAGACAAGGAGCAGACATACAAGCAGAGTTGTAAGTAGACTCTCATAACTTAATACATGTAGAAATGTCTCAAATAATATCCAAGCAATGTATTTTTTTATGCGTGAGCTGCTTCCATAATTTTACATGACAGTAAAAGGAAAAAGTTTAAAACTGGATGAATGCCCCATTCCACTCCATTTGCAATTTTAGTAGAAACGTATGTAGTAGTATCATCATAAAAATTCACCTTCGCATTCCTATTTCCCTCAGTCAAGCAATTGTGTTCTGGTACGTTCATAAAATGAGCTATTTTGGTTGGACGAAATGATGCTAAACAGTTGGTTTCAGAGTGTGCGGTGATGCATGATAGGTTTGCAACTCGTTTTTACTATGAAACGTCGTAAAATTTGCAACACATATGTGCATAAAATTCTCAAATGTGTGTTGGTCTCATAAAGAAAAGGTTTCCTCTCAACTTGATACCAAATCGTATTGATATTTGTGTGGTCAACATTTTATGTAGCCAAGAAGATGGAATGTAATATTAAAATTGAAAAATGTGACACGAAATGTGTGTAAAAGCATAATATTGGGTATGTAATTGCGCCACTTTAAGAAAATATAAATATCTTGAGGACTCTGATTCTAAAATGGAATTACGATATACATTCGCATCATATCTGTTTTAGTGTCCAACCAACCAAACATAAAATCAGAAAGGGTGGACAAATGTTTTATGCATAGTTTGACGCGTTTAATTCCTCAAAATTGTAGGCAAGCTTTAGGATTTTTTTTCTGGCTCCGACATATTTGTGAGATCTGATTGTCTCCGTAAAGTAAATATTTAGCAGGTAATCCAACAAAATCATCAGAATCAAATAGGCAATGTGTCATATAATTAAGTCGTACCTGCTGACTTATTGGCAGCGCCCGCTTACTTATTGACAGGACTTCCAGCAGTGATTCGAGTTGAAGTTGCTGTGCCATTGGCCTGCGGAGTTGCTTTTGATGCAGCAGACTTTCTTAAGACTTTAGGAGACTTTCAACTTCCTCCGGACTTTGAAATGCAGCTCGTTTTGCAGCTAAATTAAATTAAGACAATAGTTAGCTCATCTTGAGTTGAAATATAGTTTGACTTGACCCAACATGAAATACGTAAGTACTAACTTTTAGCTTTGGCTAATGACCGTCCACTCCGACGTTTGGGAGGAAGCTTCACAGCTAAATTAGGATCTTTAGCTATCTCTTGAAATTTAATGAGTTCATCATATGCGTCGTTCCACAATGCAGTTCGTCTGACTTTTAACTGATCAATAGAAGTCTCGATCGGCCGAATATTTTCCGCATCAATGATACCACGTTCATAACTTCCTCCAAAGAAGTGCACATCGTAATTGTTACCATCTTTCTTCATTGCCTATAAAGCACGAGAAAGAAAGTACCACAGTCAAATATTTACAATTCAAAAGTTATCCGTGAAAAATCATGTCATAAATATAAAATCACCTGTTCCTGGCCAATACGAATACCCTGTTTGTTTAGCCCACGAACAAAACCACCAATCGTGAATTTTTTCATTTGACTTCAACATATCTACTCCAAAGTATACGCCAATAGCATGAACCAGCGTTTTACAATCTACTTGAAATTCCTCCAGAGATGTATACCTAAGGTCAAACAAGATTTCCATTCAAAGCTGAACAAATTCTGAATTCATTAACAAATCAGCACAAAGAATTAGTTTTAGAGATAGAATACTTGACAACGTACTTTCCAGTGGTGGCCTTATTCATCATAATTTCCAAGTCCATGGGCATGTGCACCAGTAAATCGAATCGCCATGCATCTTTAACGTTATTGGTTGAGCTTAGAGCCCATCCTTCACCGTTGCATTTCTCCTACGTTTCAATGTTTCATGATTTAAGCGTTTACAAATATATTGTAGGAGCTGGCTCAATACTCTTTGTTTTACGGCCACCTTTTCAGCACTTGGTCTGGCATCCTTAATCTAAAATTAAATTCAAAATGATACATTAAATAATTAGCAACTCATCAACTAATAAACCATACAGAATACTTCAACATCATTCAACCAAACACCATGCAGATAAAAGTACTTTGTTGTTCTTACATGGCAAGCAGGACACACAAAGAGATCCTTCTTTGGCTTACGTGCCTTGGGAAGACATTCTAAATGATAAACCCGTGGACAGTCGTCACATTTGACTATCTGTCCCCAAGGTGACAGTGAAAACAATACCAATCATGATCTCCTTTATCCAGAGCAGAAGGGTCTGGAAGTTTGTAAATTTCAGTTTCTTTTACACAACTTCCGACCTCACCAACTTATCCTTGAGAGCGTAATTCAGTTGTTGGCTGACTTCTTCTTCTAAACAATACAAATCACAACATCAACATCCATATCATAAAATCTTGGTGTTAGCCTACACATACAAATCCATTGATTAAATGTATCGTACTTTTGCTTACCTTGTTCTTTGTCACAGTTGTGTTCACCAAACGCTCATAATCCATGCCTATCCCTTCATTTTGGATCGCATTCCAGAATTGATTTACCCTGACGGGCATCGCCAACCGCCGCATACTCTGCATCCTTGCAACAATTGATTTTTCCTCCACAACGTCAATAAACAAAATGTTTCCAAAATATCAGTTCAGTTCAGCGTTGACAAAAGTCATTCCAGCAGCTCAGTCCATTGGTGGTTCTTCACGATATACAACTACGACCAATGGCTGTTGACGCGTTCGCGATAGTAGGAGATGAACAGAAGATGAATTAATAAACCTGCCCTCACTTTCTCGCCTTGTCTAGTTTAACTTCTGACGACAACCTACTTCTTGTCACTGGGTTGGCAAAAATATTAAGGAGATCCAAACGAAGCAACGTCAATACATCAGTTCAGGCGGGTAACGTTGTTGCTCAATCCTTTCTTCTGAAACTGAACAAAAAGAAAATCATTACATATATTTCAATGATTACAGTACCATCCAATGTCCAATCACATCATTAACGTTTCACAACTACTATTCCATTCTCAAAGCTAAACCCAAGTCATTACTAAGTTGTCATCTGGGTTACACATTATCAATCATCTCTTTTGAATCCTACAGTCACCAAAAAATAACAATATGACATGACATGTCCAAAAATTCTATGCCTATTTTTCAACCTGTGCGACTTAGCAAATGTGTTCCTTTTTAAAATAACGAATTAAATCATATTTGTCGTACCACTACAATCTACAATGCGCAATTAAAGTAATACTTCTGATTAAATGATGTCAACAGTTTGGCTCTTTACCTACCAACTTGAGCATAACATATCAACACTATACTCAATTTCACATTTGTTAAAAAATGTTATTAACTCCTCTTTACTCCTTACCGTATCCCCTAGGCCAGTCAGTGGATCTGTAAAATGCCGTCGTATACTTTGGCAGGCCAGTCACTTTGGATACTTGAATAAAACTGAACAAAAAATTAGACTGATATATAAAGAGTACTCTCCTTTAGAGAGGATTAGAAAGAAGAAGACTATCCCTATCCACTTCCACTGTCTACTGCGTACATGAGATTCATGATGCTTTGAACTAGTCACTGAAACCTTAGTAGATCATGGAAAACCAAAAATGAAGATGAAAGTGAGAAGGCCCATTGGCAATGAACAGAAGCAGGTATAGAAATTGGGCAACAACATACAAAAACTGATAACGCCTTCCGTCCACCAAAATGTAATAATCATCATCAACTATTTTGTTTCAATGCAATGTGTTCCAATGAAATCAAACTAAGGAAAAACCAGCAAAATATTAAAACCGCAGTTTACAAAGAAATTGAACATGATGAACACAGTTTATTTATTTTTTTATCATTATTTTTTTATTGAATACAAATCTGTACTTAGTGACAGTGACAAGAAGATGGGATAAATAAAAAGTTTCATCAACACCAAAGAAAATCGAGAAAAAATTAATTGAAAATCATGGTTCACTCATAGAGTAATTAATTATTTTGCAAAAGACCCAAAATTAACATGACACAAAAACTTATCAAAATTGTATATGAGAAAAATAAGGCAATTTGGACTTGAAATGAGGTACTAGCAAATGTCATTTGGCGAGTCAGCACAACCGGTTTTTGCCTACCGTTCCCGCTCTCCCAAAAGATTCGCTTGAGATTAGGGAAAATGGCAAAGTAATCATTTCGAATCTTCTCCAAAGACTGTTCCACTGTTGGGTATTTCCAATGTGGTTGCTCGAAATGGATTTCTTCCAACTTTGGAAACATCACACGGAACAAATCCATCCACTCTGTTCCAACATCAACAGGATCCAACTTGAGTTTAATCATGTGCGGAAACTCGCGAATATTGGCTGGATCCACTTGAAATACTGACAGATTTCCCTCTGTGAATTTACTCAAGGTAATCTCCTTCAGAGTGCTTCGGAAGTGGTCCAGTGCTTCAAACATTTCCCGTGTGATAATCAATCCACCCCAGATATTATCCAAAACAAATTTCTCCAACTGAGGACAGTCAAGCTTTGCAACATTCCTGAATGTTTCGCTGTGGTATTCACAACTATTAAAGCGCACGTCCAGTTGACGAAGCTGTGGGAATCGGAACGATCTCCAATTGGTGCCTCTAAATACAAAGCTTTCACAATTAAGCCGAGTTATCTGCTTCCGATATGCTAGGAGAATTGGTCTAACAAAAGAAGAAGGGGGTAGTAACAAAGCTTCGCCAGAATTCTCGAAATAGCTAATTTCTAGATCTTCCAGATGCTGTAGAACCGGAAACGGACGACGGCTATTTCTAAAGGTTTTGTATTTCAATCCATCTTCATTATAATGCGTCTGGAAGTTTAAAAACAATTTTTTGATGTTCGGTAGACAACTGAGGGACTCTTTTATTATGCGCATTCTGAAGTAAGGGCGGCTTTCAAACTCCACCATCAAATAGGCATCGTACAACTCGTGTCCAAATCTTTGTAGCATCCGCAATGAACTATCGTAATCCAAACGATCAAAATTTCTACTAGCGTTTTCCAAGCTTAACATGATGCGTCGTAAAAGAAAGGGATTTCCAACGAAGTCCTGAGGAAGGTCTAACAAAGTTTGAACCCCATCAGTATTCCCAACAAAATAGAATTCGTAAGTGTCTTCGGGTACCCACTCTGGTTGCTGCTCGACAATTGCATCATCCACACCGATTTTAACTGACTTGGATACGAGACGACAATTCAAAATGTCATGAGGTTCCAAATGACCTTTCTTCATTAGAATCGGAAGAACCTGTGGGCCACAACAATCATAATCATTAAAAATGAGAATTAACTAAAAACGCACATGTGTGCATTTTGCAGAAAGCCCAAGTCCCGGTTAGTTCCCAAGTATTTAAGTACTTACAAGAGGAAACAGCAGTCCTGCAACTTTCCGCTTCTCTAACAAATTCTTTAAAACTGGATCTGAATTCATCACTGATAAAACGTCCTTCGGATCCGTCAAATGTCTCAAGATTTCTGGCCACACGTCCTACGGTTGAAAAATAAACAATCACAAATTATTTCCTTTTATTTCAACTGCAGACTTCTGAAGCCATCAACGAGTACCTAACAGCCATTATGCCACTCATATTTTAAACTACTCTGACTTGTAAATAGTAATTGTATGTCTCACCATAATTTGCGGCGTGAAGTAGTTTCTGGTTGAAAGTGACACAGCCTCCATTCCTCTTGTAGAAAGGTAATTGTTGACTCACTAGTAAATTAACTGCAATTTTACTCCCAATTATTATTTAAAAGATGTTGCTATTCGTGTGACTAAGTAATAATTAGTATGAAAGGTATACAGGTAAAAGTTGGTTTCTATTTAAAACAGCAAAGGAATTTTATTCTAAAGAAATAGGGAAAGATCAAACTTCAAGTAAGTGGAAAAGGAAAGTGTGATTGATTCAGCTCCGGCGAAGGTTAAGAATCGAATGAATATAATATGGAATTTTGTAGCAAAGTAAAACTTGAGTTCACTAGAGTTCATATGTTAAGTTGATTAACAAATGATTCTCCTGCTTGAAGGGCAAGGAGAGCCATCGGATATCATCACACATACATTTTTCATACAAGAAGGCTCAATTTTCATAAGTTACCTTGCCAGAAGGGCAAGGAGCGGAGAACAAGAGCAATGGACCATTGCCCATTCATATAGCATACAAACAGTATTACGGTTTATTTTACTTAAGTGTCTACACATTTCATACTAGCATGAAGAGCGACGGAAGAAAAATCTAGTATAAATCATCATCATCACATCAACGCATGTAAATATGAAGTGGTTAAAAAGTTTCTTCAAAAAAATTCTGTGTAAAAAATAAAACTGAAGCCGGACAAATGAGAATAATACGGCCTTGGTCTGTATGTATATATGCATATAAATGAAAGGATATGAATAGCTGCTACTGCTTGCTACTATGAGTTACTATGCAAGTGAATGATAATTATATGCAGGCACAAGTGTACGCTGCAATAGGCAAGAGCGAGCATCCTGGATCATTTCTAGCAGTAGTAAAAGCACTGAGAGGTGAATGAACACTTAGGAACAGGTAAATGGCAGGACAAATTTAAATTAGGATTAATAGAGAAAACGACGAAAGATTATTGAACTTTCGTACAAACAACCAATATCCCTTGAAACAAAGTGTTGGTCAATAGTAGTTAATAGCCTGAGCATGTTCAACACTTGAATATAAATAAACTGCTAGTAAGCAGGCCAGAGACGTAGCTGAAGAGGGCGTTGAGTGATCTCCTCTAAACCCCCTCCCCCTACGTCCACCAAATCTCCTCCACCTCCGCCCTCTAAACCCACCTCTGCGATCCTCTCCAAACGTAGTAAACGCATAATACCATTCCGGATTCTGGACGTATGTACAAGCTCATGATTCCGGATGTATGCACAAGCTCATGCACACGGATGCTATGCAATTCTTGCGTATACGTTTCAGCCAAATCGATGAGTTTCTGAACTCATCCATCTATAACTTTCGAACCGTTTGACCAATTTGGCTGAAACGTATTCCCAGAGGTCCTCTTGAGTTGTGCTACCTGTGTACCAAATTTGGTCCAAATCGGTCAATTTATGTGACCAGGAGAGTGCGCACGGACAGACAGACGAACTTAGTGAAACCATTACTTTGTTGAATGCTCTCGCTTCAGCTACGTAATAAGGCACTTGGGTCGCTGGAACAAGCTTTCCCACTGCTTCCAATAAAAACACTGAATATCGTTCGGAAGGACGTCCGTCCAGGACACAGCCTGCGGAATAGGAACCAAACCAAAGATAAGCATTGATGATTATTACTTAAGGGGGTTTCTGAGTTCTAGGTTCTAAATCAATAAATCCATCCAATTATATTGGCTCTAAACTCTGTTGGAGTAAGCCCACCAGGATTTCCTTCGTCATCCTTTTCCCCCAAATAGCTTAGTGTATGAATAAACTGCAAGAACGATTGGATACAATGTTCCAATGTAAGTTACCAGGCATGCGTTCCATTTATAGTATACACATTGGGGAGAAATTAAATTCTCATCGTTTGCATTCCAATTCTTTGTGGAAGCTAGATTTGAAGTAGGGTGCGAAATGATCGGCACATTTATCAGATCTTCAATAGCTTTCTCAGCGTCAGATTCATTCATAGGGTTTTTTTGAAAGTGGCTTCGAAAAGCAAGTTTTGCTGGCCTCAAAAATACAATTTATTGCACATAGGGGAAATCTTAAAAAATAATCCTTACATTTCATGATTTGCAAAGTACGTAAGCCTTTTCTTGTACGGTTCGTTCTGCATCAACTTTAGTTGTTTATGAGCTTCCCGAACAGCTAGTGATTTGGATCTCCATTTAGACGCTGTTTGAGCATTCTCTGAGGCACAACGGGTGAACTTTTGGGCTACCATCTCGGTTTGCTGGAGCTTCTTCTTCAGTTGTGTATTGGTATTCTCATGTTGAAGCACACCTGCATCCACGTTTCTCTCTTCTTCACTGCTTTTTTTGAGGTGGGGCAGAGATTCCACTTACTTTCATCCTTTTGCTGTTACAACTGTTGCAGATGCCGCAGTGGTCGCAATAGAAAGTTAGTTTTGAACGATGTTTAGTAATCATTGCAGAGCTTGGAATGTTTATTAAATGGATAAAAGCGATAGAAGTTTATCCTGAAGTTATAGGAAACTTTTAACTAATCATAGCATATTACAATCGTGAGATGTTCACAATTCTGAAATCAACAATGTAAGTTAATTCAGAAATTTTAACTCAGTTTTCATAACATTTAAGCAATCAAACATTTGTTTAGAAGCGGGAAGAGGAGGAGAATGTTTCCCACTGCTGGGTGTTAAATCAATTATTACGTAGCTGAAGCGGAGCATTCAGCGAAGTAATGAGATAGAGGACATTGCGAAATTTGAGATCATGGATGGGGCTCCAGGTAAAGGAGAAAGTATCCCAATTCGTGTTTTTCTTTCGGGCTATGATCTAACTCCAACTTTCGGGACGTCAACAATAAGTTTTCCGTCCGCTATTACGTAAGTAAAAACTTATACCTTCCAAGAAGTGTATAAATCCTTACCACATACAGGTAGAGAGGTTTCACCTTAATTAATTAAAACTTTCTTTTGTTTCCAGCTCAACTTGGTATTGGTAGATGAAGAGGAAAGGCGATACTTCAAGCAACAGGTAGGGAAAACTTACAAAAATTCCATTGTTCTAGCAAACATCCTTGAGCCTTTAAACGAATTAGTTTGTGTTGGTTTTGTTTGGCTTATATTCTCAGCTGAAGGTTGCACATTTATTGAATAAAACCATTCATTTCTTGTTTATTTTGCAGGAAATAATTCTCTGGAGAAAGATGGATCGATCAAGGAAAACGTTTCATGCAGCAGTACAAAGAAATGCAGAATCCAAGTGTGAACTTTTCAAGCACTGGGCGGTCGGTTGAGGATGTGTCTTCAACGTGAACTGAGAATGATAATAACGGATCCGACTCATCAAACGATGGTGACATTATTCCAGTCAGCATTGGAAAAGCTAATTCTGCTCCTGCAGTAATTAACACTACAGAGCAAGAACTGGCTAATGAAGTTGACGCAGAAAGGCTCAAGAGGGATTTGTGGGGTAATGCTGTATCTTCATACAATCGTCATTGACATTACATTTGCCTCTGAAATTTTGCTAGCTAATAAATTGCATGTGTCCTATAAACCAAAGGTGAAGCTAATCTTTGTTCCAACCTAGTTCTTAATTTGAAGCTTTAATTGTTATTTGAATTTATTAAATATTAATGTATGATGAACTAATTTACTTTCAAAATGATACAAATGAACTAATTTACTTTAAAAAGGTGGTGAGTTCTGCATTCAGTAATTCAGTTGTATTGAATGTTTTGTTTCGGATCTAAACAATAAAATGTTAGTTCTATAGTTGATTCTAAAAAAATGAACATCTTCCGAGTGATTTTTTAAACTTATTGCTTCAATTTGGTTAAATTTGTTTAGTTGTAATAAGCAGTTGTCTAAAGGTTTATGAATTTGAACATCATTTGATCTAATTATTATCTCACTTCCCCATTCCAAGATTTTAATAAATCTTTAAACTGTTTTTCTTATTACTTGATTATGATCCAATGTCTAATATTGAGTAGCAAGCTCACCAAGAAATTAAACCAGCTATGATTCAACTTTCATTTTGCCAGTCATATTTGTGATTCATGGACCTTGCATACAGAAGTAGTAACACCAAAATGAGCATTTAACAAAGCCAAACATACATGTTGCAAAAAGTATTTTTGATACCTTCCATTCCTACCCGCTGAGAATTCATTATATGACATGTAGTGACAGTTTAAACGACAGCTTGGTGTTAATGGTTACAAACAGATGAACAAGTCGGTCTTAAACTCTACGTTATTTTTTGTCTATTTTCTTGTGTTACGTTCATGCTAAATACTTACAAATCAAATTAATTTTATATCATAGGATTTGTACTTACTGTACAAACCATTACATACGACATGCTATTGTTCTATTGTACCATCATAAATTGAGAAGAATTACCTTCATGTTGTGTATATTACTGCAAAAGTCAACTAGTTAACTATACATAATGAATAATGTTCCATCCAGACTAACCCTTTGAATTCCTGTTTCGCGGCTCCGTATATCATCGCTTGTAACATTTTATAGGGAATTTATAGGTACATCACCTATATGTATGTACAAAATATACATACAGACAGACGACAGCCTGAGTGTTTTCAATATTTACCTAAAGGTACATAATAAGGGTAATATAAGTGTGATTAAGTATCAACGAATTTAAGTATCACAGATAACTTGAAGTTTTATTAAGATAACGTAAATTTCATTTGTATCTTGGTTTGATTTGAATTTTGTTGTATATTTTTGGGAAGGGGTTCATTGTTCCATCACCATCTGACTAAATCGAAAGGTGTGTGCGTGATAAATCATATATACACTTCATTTATGTTTCATGCGTCTTTTAAGTGCTCCAGAAAACCATTTGCCTCTGCAGGAGTTTCTTGTCAAAAACTCCACAAAAATTTCAAAAACCGTCTACAGCACTCATCAAATATTGCAGATTGGATCTAAAACACATAAGAGGAAATGAAAATAAGACATGTTTTTTAAACAAATATTGAATGATACAATCTCATTGAGAAGTGTTAATATATTTTCCACCTGCCTATCTACATACCGATTAGTATACTATAACGTTACAGATGACAGCCTTTAGGAGTTACTTCATTTATGAAGCATTAAATTCTAGTTTCCGCTCTATTCAATAGAATGCATTCATGAGATTTTGGCATCAGTTTCCTTCGCCTTGTTTCTTATTACTCAAGTGCTACTTTTGTACTGTTAATGAATTTATCGTCGCAATACACACGCACTCACTGCGTGAAATGTAATGTGTCTAGCCACTAACAATATAATCAAGTACTATGATGAGTAGAATGATATTATTAATAATCCACATGCATCATTCATGGTATTATCATGCAAGCAAACTATTACAGCTTGAATAAATTTCTGATGAAATTTTAGGACAAGATTGAGCATAATTTGTTAAAATCGGGAAGACATACATATGGTTTGGTAGATCATACAGGCCAATGCTCACAATCGGGTAGGATCTTCTTGGCATGTTTGTATCTACTTTAAGGGCCAATAGTAGTAAACTTGTCTGTCATTTATAGATCACCAATCCCACGCTGTTGGAACGTGTTGTAGATTTTTGCAAACTATCTACCTTAATGTCACGTTTTTTATGCATGCCATAATAAATATTGCTTATGCATTTATTATTAAGTCACACTTTGCGATTTAGTATAAAAACAGCGATGGGTATTGGAGATGATATTCAGTCTTAATTTGCCATCTTCTACCAACACATCAAACAAAACCTCCAATAATCATGCACTCCGCTACCATTTTCTTTGCTCTCGCCACTGTTGTGGCTTCCGCCAGCGCTGTCGGCGTGGTTAACGACATTATTGTAAGTTTCAGAAGCAAATTTCATCTTATAGAAAAGAAAACGGAGTCTCATAAATATTTCTGATGAATTCACATTTTTTAGGCCCACCCAGCTTACAAAGTCTCATATGGCGTCTCTGACAAGCTCACCGGTGACCAAAAGTCCGCTTCTGAAATCAGAGATGGTGGAGTGACTAGAGGATCCTACTCTCTCGTCCAACCCGATGGTGTCCTTCGCACTGTCAACTACATCGTCACCCCTCTCGGAGGATTCCAAGCTCAAGTCATCAACAAGGGAGTAGCTGCCCATCCAGCCATTGTCGGAGTAGGAAAGGTAACAAAAAACACGTTCATTGAAACTTTATATAATAATTTCGCTAAATGATAGCGTCAACTGATAATATAATTCTCCAAACTCTGTGAACAGGGAATCGGTCTTGGAGCTGGAATTGGAGCCCGTAGCGTTGTTGGAGGTTTGGGACTTGGCATCGGATCTGGACTTGGACTTGGTTTGGGAGTCAATGGTCTTGGAGTTAATGGCGTCGTTGGAGGTTTGGGAGTCAATGGTCTTGGAGTTAATGGCGTCATTGGAGGTTTGGGAGTCAATGGTCTTGGAGTTAATGGCGTTGTTGGAGGTTTGGGACTCGGCGGACTTAATGGCGTTGGAATCATCGGTTAAACTGAGAAATCATCCATTAATTTCAAAAGATGATGCCAACAAACTAGTTATTTAGCTATTTCACACTTTCTTCTCTTCTTCTAGTCCTTATTCTTCTTTCTCTTTTCGCTCACACTTTTCCTTCTTTGCTTTTCTCTTCACTTTCTGCATTTTCTTTTTTCTTGTACTCAACAGACTAGTCGGTAGCTTTTATCGGCTAGTTACGTCTTAAATCTTTTGCCTGTGATCTTTAACTTCTACTTTCTATATCTGTCTGAGCACAAAATGATGATATTTTATGTCATATTATAAATAGTATTTAACATTGATGTATGTTGCAATAAATAAAGCAACCTATATTACACATAATCCTCAAACTTGTTCAGGCTGTTGAAAATCTTTTTATTGACATTCTTTTCTTTCATTCGAAGTTTCGTTTCGTAGCGTTTTTCCTGCAATTGTCCATTTAAGTTTTTTGTCCGAAAATCTCCATATTAAGAATCATATTCACCATAACGATAACAATTAAAATATTTGTCACATTTGCTATGTTATATGTAAATTACGGGCTGTTTTTTGCGCAATCCTAAATTTGGGTTCCTAATATTTCGTATGCTTGTTTGTGAATAAAATTTTCAATACCAGCGAGTATAAAAATGATTGTGGTTATTGCAAAACTATTTGGGTTTTGAATTGATTTCCGGTAAATTTTAAAACACTTGGATACATGCATGTCAATCAAGAATTAAATGTGTTTATAAAAAGCACAAAGATTATTCACCGCGTAATACATACAACATACATAAATTGTATACGGATTTTCTTTTATCAACACATTTGGTCTTTACAAACTGACACTCCACTCAAATTTGAATTCATGAAGTTCCTCAAGTTTAAATCAGTTACACTTAAGTTAAATCTATCATATTTCCTTAGATAGGTCTCATATTATTATGCCAACAATACTGACCTTTACTTCTCAGACCAACCTCGCCCTAACGCTTAAAATTGACGATAAAAATTAAACATGTGTCGTGCACGAAAACCTCTGCATACTAATAATAACAACATCACACTGACGCTGAAGAAAAAAATCTTCGAATAAATGGTAATAAAAACATTAGCAGCTAGAATAGAATTAAACACCAATTGATTTCAAAAACAAAACGAAAAGATACACAAACTTAATATCTAAGTTTAGCTAAAAAAAGCTTCAAGGCTTACTATGTTAGTCATGAATGAATAGATGGCTATAGGTACTCTGACAATCAGACATGCAACTGGAACTTAATTAGCACAATGCCGATAGATAATAATAACTGCTATATTTCTATGTACGATACGTATAAGATGTTGGTATATCAGACGAGGGTTTGTTTAAGCCGGTTTCTTACGACGACATATCCTCTTGTGCTCCCGAGTCCAGTGAACTTGCTGACACTCCATGGAACAGTAAGCCGTGTTCCAGCAACAATAATAGATTGCTTCCCTTTCACAGTTGAAACACTGGAAAAATAAATCCCAAACAACGATTACAAAACAACGTGAATAACACAATAAAGCATTAAAGTATTACATAAACAAACATTGAATGTAAAAACCTACCCATTGTTTCTTTTTAATTTGAGCTATCTCTTGGATATGACGAGCCTGCATGTCTGCCAACTTTTTGGCCAGTTTCTCTTTAATGATTCCTTGATGAGCAACTTGAACATGAACGCTTCGTGTTGCTTTTGATTCGTTAAATGAAGAAGAAACGGCATCCTCTGAGACTTCCTCTGGCATTTCCTACGTAAAATATTCAATCATTAAATTTTTAGAAATGCATACAATACTTATACGAGTCAAAATAAGTAGATAAAAAGGTTGTTGGGTGGCTTTGGGTTCTCACATTAGATTCTTCGTCGGAAGAGTACGCATCACCATCCAGAGTTTCCTTGTCATCCAGTTCATTCATAAATCGGAGAAAACCAGCAGGTGTGGTAGCAACTGCGGCCTTAGGTCCTGTTGCTGAATCAGGAAGCACAGGACTAGTTTCTGCAACTGTGACAGCAGGATCCTTTTTTAACACACCTAAACTTAAATTTCCAATTTGTCATATTATTAAGACGTACCTGCTGACTCATTGGCATCGCCCGCTTTCTTTTTGACAGGACTTCCAGCAGTGGTTGGAGTTGAAGTTGCTTTTGATGCAGCGGTTTTAGGAGTAGCGGTGGTAGTTTGTTCGCCTTTTCGACTTTTCCTGGTAATCGTTTCCTCCGGACTTTGAAATGCAACTCGCTTTGCAGCTAAATTAAATTAAGACAACAGCTAGCTTATCTTGAGTTGAAATAAAGTTTGACTTGAGCCAACATGAAATATATAAAGTACTAACTTTTAGCTGCTTTTGCTGATGACGGTCCACTCCGGCCTTTGGGAGGAAGCTTTGCAGCTAAAGCAGGGTCATTAGCTATCTCTTGAAATTTAACAAGTTCATCATATGCGTCGTTCCACAATGCAGTTCGTCTTACTTTTAACTGATTAATGGAAGTCTCGATTGGCTGGATGTTTTTCGCATCGATGATACCACGTTCATAATTTCCTCCAAAGTAGCGCACGTCGTATTTGTTGCCATCTTTCTTCATTACCTATAAAGCACGAGAAAGAAAGCATCACAGTCAAATATTTAAAAATTTACAATTCAAAAGTTACGTGAAGAATCATGTCATAAATATATAATCACCTTTGCTGGCCAATACGAATACCCTGCTTGTTTAGCCCACACAACTTCGTGTGGTGTCGAACAAGGCAAACAAAACCACCAATCGTGACTTTTTTCATTTGACTTTTGAAAGCAATCATGACACAGTTTTATTTCCTGAATGTTATGAAGGGCATCCCGTAGGAATCTATGACCGATCTGGCCACCTTTCAAACTATCTACTCCAAAGTATACGCCAATAGCATGAACCAGCGTTTCAAAATCTACTTGAAAGTCCTCCAGAGATGTATACCTAATGTCAAACAAGATTTCCATTAAGAGCTGAACAAATTCTGAATTCATTAACAAATCAGCACAAAGAATTAGTTTTAGAGATAAATGCTTGACAGCGTACTTTCAAGTGCTGGCCTTATTCATCATAATTTCCAAGTCCATGGGCATGTACACCAGTAAATCGAATCGCCATGCATCCTCAACGTTTTTGGTTGAACTAAGAGCCCACACTTTACCGTTGCATTTCTCCAACGTTTCAACGTTCCATGAATTAAAGCGCTCACAAATGTATTGTAGAAGCTGGTTCAATACTTTTTGTTTTACTGCCACCTTTTCAGCACTTGGTCTGGCATCTTTAATCTAAAATTAAATTTAAAATCATACATTAAATAATTAGCAACTCGTCAACTAATAAACATACGAATACTTCAACATCATTCAACCAAGCACTAAGCACCATGTAGATAACAGTACTTTTTTTTATTCTTACATGGCAAGCAGGACACACAAAGAGATTCTCCTCTGGCTTACGTTCCTCGGGAAGACATTCTAAATGATAAACCCGGGGACATTCGTCACATTTGACTATCTGCCCCCCAATGTGACAGCGGAAACAATACCAATCATGATCTCCTTTATCCAGAGTAGAAGGGTCTGGAAGCTTGTAAATTTCAGTTTCTTCGCGGCCAAGGGTTTCTACAACCTCCGACATCACCAACTTATCCTTGAGAGCGTAATTCAGTTGTTGGCTGACTTCTTCTTCTAAACAATCCAAATCACAACATCAACATCCTTATCATAAAATCTTGGTGTTAGCCTACACATACAAATCCATTGATTAAATGTAACTTACTATTGCTTAGCTTATTCTCCGTCATAGTTGTGTTCAGCAAACGCTTATAATCCAGGCCTACCCCTTCATTTTCGATCGCATTCCAGAATTGGTGAAGCCTGATGGGCATCGCCAACCGCCGTATACTTAGCATCCTTGTAACAGTTTAGTTTTCCTCAACGTCAATAAACAAAAATTTTCCAAAATATCAGTTTAGTTCAGCGTTGACAAAAGTCATTCCATTGGTGGTTCTTCGCGATATCCAACTACGACCAATGGTGTTTACGCGTTCACGATAGAAAAAGATGCATAGAAGATGAATTAGTAAATCTGTCCTCACTTTCTCGTCTTGTCTTGTTTCACTTCCGATGACAACCCACTTGTCACTGGGTAGGCAAAAATATTTACGAGATCCAAACGAATCAACGTCAATACATCAGTTCGGGCGGGTAACGTTGTTGCTCAATCGTTTCTTCTGAAACTGAACAAAAAGAAAATCATTACATACATTACAAGGATTACAGTACCATCCAATGTCCAATCACATCATTAACGTTTCACAGCTACTATTCCATTCTCAAAACTAAACCCAAGTCATTACTAAGTTGTCATGTGCGTTAAACATTATCAACCGTCTATTTTGAATCCTACAGCCACCAAAAAATAATAATATGACATGAAATGTCCAAAAATTCTATACATATTCTTCAAATAGCTACTCTAGCAAATGTGTTACTCTATTAAAACAACGAAATAAATTGTATTTGTCGTACCACTACAATCTACAATGAGCAATTAAAGTTATACTTCTGATTTAATGGTGTCATTAATTCGGGTCTTTATCTACTACTGCCAACTTGATCATAACATATCAACACTATTCTCTCTCACACACATTCACATTTGTTAAAAAATGATATAGAAAAGCTTCTCTTTACCTTTCCTCTATGCTAGCCAATGGATCTGTAAAATGTCGTCGTATTCTTAGTCTAGAATTTTCCGGTTCTCCTGTTTATAATAATGCAAGACCAGTCACTTTGGATACTTGAATAAAACTGAACAAAAAATTAGACTGATATATAAAGTACTCTTTTTGTCAAACCCAATCTAATCTTTTCACGCTTAAGTTTTGTGAATCGTAGCATCCTGTAGGGTAGTTGCTAGCACAAATGCAAGCAACTGAGAGATTATTCAAAAAAGGAGAAATAATATAAAGTGAACGCACACAGCCTAATAAAATCGGCTCCTGTCCTAATAAGTATATTTCGTTGCTTGCTGATAGTTGGGTGATAGGTTAGAGAATGCGTATGATTGCTTTTCCTTTCCTCACTCTTCACAAAAATTATTTAAATTAACATCTGAAAAAGACTTCTTCCCCAATCTTACTCGTAAAATCGACAACAGATTCCAATTTCAAGTAGAACCTTTACGTTAGCATGGGAGATACTTAAATTAATATGAGTGCTATTATAAATGACTGCGCACCGTCAGAATATGCTTTCGTTTCGGAATTTTAGTAGTATGCAGACATATTTCAACGGAAATCCCTTTCTATCTGTACTTGATTCTGTTTAAAAGCAGAATCTACTTATGACAGTAAGAATTAATAGGTATGCTTATTTGCCCTTCTCGATTCAACGTCACAAAAATATACTTCGGAAAAGGGGCTGGCAGCAGATGTTTTTAGTGCGTTGATAAGAAAAAGAGAAACATGACTAGAGTGTGGATAATTTTGGTATAAGATACCTGGATCCTGTAGCTTCTTTTATCAATTCAATTGATTTATATCTAAGTCCAAAATCGCTCATGATACACTCATTTAAACCCCATTGGTCATAACTACGATGATAAAACCTGCTTAACTTAGTTAAACGAAAACATAACCAAAGCATGACTCCAAAAATTAAATGCAATCTAGCTCAAGTGTGCAACTAAAGCATCCATTGAAGGAGTGCTATACAAATAAACAATTAAATAGATGAATTGCCCCTGATGCACTGTACATTATCTTATTCGTCTGAGGCATTCTTCAAGTGTTTCCCATCATTAGAAACATTTCAGTTATCATAATCCTCAACAATCTCTGCAGACTTTTGTTCCCAGCTGTGATATCAATCAGTTTGGTTTCCGGCCTATCAAACTGTACTCAACAAACTGCCCAACATTTTGAATGCTCTACTGAAGGAGGTGGAGAGGATGTGAGGAGTCGATAAAAACCCTCTCGTAGAAATCATTCATCTCATCCAGTTCAATGCGGTTTGACTCTCAAGCTAATGTACCATCATGTCTCAAACGCGAACATTAATTTCGTCAGGTGTAATTATGTGACCTGTAAATTAAAAGGAAGCTCAGATAATTACGGAAACTTTTTGACAAGAACCGTTTAAACTTTAAAGCTCTTCTTATATAAATATCTAAATCAAGCTAAATGCATCCGCAGCATGAATTTGTAATGCTGATATTCGCGTGCATACTGAGTCTCGTTGGATTTTCATGACACGAATTTCAAATTCAATTATCAACTTCTATTTGACTAGAAACATTATTGTTAAAAAAATCTCTAAGGTGGTAGCCGAGCTGGTGTTGCACCAAATCCGTTGCCGTTTACGCAATTACTATCGGCACTGCAGGAATGCCTTGGCTGATAATCTGTTGCCGTAATAATTCTAGGTTGTTCATAATTACAAGTAGTTTGTGGGGTATACCATGTAAGAAGCAAGCAACTTTTGAATTCACTGTTGTTGGTGAGGTTTCCATTGCTTGATAAATGTGAACAGAGAATAGTTGATTCTCGTTTTATAATTTTGGCATATTCAGCGTTGGTCGTTGAGGGAAGCGTTGAAGACTTGTGACACCTCTTGGATGTTGTGAAATATGGATCCATTTCAACAATTACCTAACTGCAAATCGAAAGACAAAACGGTAGTGTAAGAATGCCACGTCGCAATAACCAATTGCTTTGGAGGGTAAAGCGAGCTTTATTGGAGACGGGAAAATATGTTTCCTGTTTTTTAGTGCTGCGGAATGAAGGCGATGGTAGGTACATACATCACAATTACTGATAAAGCTTTTATTACATGGCTTGACTTGCATTTTCTGATGTAAATTTATTTATGAGAAACATTTGAAATATATGTATGCACCTGCTTAGTTTGGCACTGTAGAATCCCATATTACCAACTATCAGAATCTGAGCGAAAAATAGGTCGAAATCAAACGTGTGCTGCCTATGCATCCACCAGACGATAAACGCATGCAAAAACGTTGATGAATCTTGACCCCTTCTTCTTCAACTTGAGTCATTTAGAGCCATATTATTCATGCCAGGTTGCCTATTTGCCCTTCTTCCCACGAACCAGAGTTTTATTAATGAAATATAATGACTGCTGCCTTGACAAACCTTTGAATTATGATATGAAAAACCTGAATTTATAAATATTTAGATTTCAAAAGACTTTTATAATGAGACCAAAGCAAATCTAAAGGAATGAATGATATGGCGTGGAATTGATAGCAGGAAAGGCACTTCTCTCACTGCCCAAAAATTTAAATCCAAAGCTCAGGGTATTGAGATAGCCACTTTAATAGTTTATTAATTTAATTTATTTCAAATAATGTTTGTACAGTATAATATTAAATTAGTTCAAAAGTGGAGTCGTTGATCCTAATAGTTTGACCCTTTATTCTTCTTTGACGGAGGTGGCTGAGGGCCGCTTTAAAAAAAATAAACATTTAATTTAAATGTATTTTACCTAAGTTAATATTACTAAATTATACCAATCATGTACTTAATATCCCCTTAGTCCGTAGAAGAGATCGCTCATTGATCCAACAACTTTCTTGGGGACCCCCCATATATATCCCCATAGTCCACGTCCCTGGGGTTCGGGCTCCTTCGCGCAGTAGATGCGCCCATTGCAATCTAACAATACTTTTTCCCGTGTATTTCCACAAAGAGAAACGTTGTGGCCACCAATGAGCACGCAATTTCCCTCGTGCAATGCCCAAATTTCTTCAAGTTTAAAATTGTCTTCATTATTTTCAGGGCACTGCCTTTTTTGGCAGGAGCCCTGAGTTATCCCATTCTCTGGTTTGATTCCATTTAACAATGGAACAAGCCATTCGCCCTTTTCACAGCCATCCTGTAAGTAAAAAATAAAATACAACGTTGTCACAGAAAGTGTGGATTATTTGAAAAATTAAATAACTTACTGTAGAATAGGCTGCTGTACAACGGTCAATAAGTTTGATTATTGGCCATTGGGATATAACACCTTCTAAGTCTGCCTCGTTCGGGCACGTCCATTCTTCGTGGGCAATTCCGAAACTTGAAACAATAAAGAGGCCAAAAATGTAAATGGTTACTTCCATGGTAGATCACGTTTCTGAAAAAATCACGAAATATTAAAGGGTTTATTAGGCTAAGATTTGAAGAAGAATGTCTAGATATTCAATGTCCTGAACTAATGAAAATATTAATGAAAATAATAATGGACACAGGATGCTGTTAAAATTAATAGCTTTCCCACTGCCATTACAATCACATTAAAATAACTATAACTTTTTACCGGAACGTATGATATGGCGTAGAACCGATGACAGGAAGTGGGACGGCATTGAACGTAAAACTTGATGAACATGAGGGAGCTCAACTGTGATTTCATATCCGTTTGTTATTTGAGCATTGGCATGGCAATCAACATGCTCTTACGTGGATGAAATGTACTCATGAACCAGATTTATTGCATCTTTAAATTAACTGCCACATGACGACCATAAAACATGCTTAGTTTGGTTCAGTCCGATTTACCCTCATATTCTTCCGGCAGGCTGGATGTATTGTGTCGATCAATCTCTTCCACATGCGGATGTGCGTCCCCATTTTTATACTATTTTACTCATCTACGTTTCAAGACCATGATGATGATGAATTGATGCCAGGAGAACAATACCAAGTTTAATTGCTGCTAAAATTATGTACTCTTGCTCTGTGTTTCGGCATTTTCCATCTAAAATATTTTATGGCAAACCTAATCATCAGAACAGCATCATCTCACTTACATCTCCAAAAAAATACTTTTCTTTCGGTACACTGGAGTAAGATTTTGGCGTGGCTTCTACTGTAGTTTCAAAGAAAAAGAAAGTGGATAAAATCCACTGTCTACTTTTTTAAAGATCGATGGGAGAGAGGTTTAGTAATTATTTTGCAACACAGCAGTTGGTGATGTAAAGCAAAAATGCTAATTGGCATGTCATGTCTTAATTGAAAAGATAAACGAAGATTATAAATATTTTTGCTCCATTTTAATGTGTTGTGCGTCATAGTATGAACGTAGAATTCATGACTGTAAACTTGCATCTTAATGGGTAGCATAGGTTTATCTTCAAAGATGTCACCAAAAAATATTCGTACTATATCACAACACGCCCGTCGATTAATTTGTGTATGAATAGGATACACGAAGGTTATATTCCCTATGCTTGCGTCATTGACGTTTGTCTGGTGTTTTCCCGTACTCACTACCAAGCTGTAGCCAAGCTGTCCTTTTCTATGAGTTAAGCTATACTGTAGCTGATGAAGGCGTTGAGTGATCACCTCCAAACCCCCTCCTCCCATGTCCACCAAATCTCCTCCACCACCTCTCTCTCTCTGAACCCACCCCATCCTCTCCCAACGTAGTAAAAGCATTACTTGTGCAATACCATTCCGGATTTCAAGTATGCACAAGCCTTATGCTTTATGTACATTCATGCACTATGCATTTGCTATGCTAAGCATGCCTTTATGCATATGTTTCAACCAAATCGATGAGTTTCCGAACTCTCGAGCCTATAACTTTTGAACCGTTTGACCGATTTGGCTGAAAATTATTCCCAGAGGTCCTCTTGAGTAGTACTACCTGTGTACCAAATTTGGTCCAAATCGGTCAATGTATGTGACCAGGAGAGTGCGCACAGACAGACAGACGGACGGACAGACTGACAGTTTTAGTAAAACCATTACTACGCTTAATGCTTTCGCTTTGGCTACGTAATAAGCATACGATGTTTGCGTTTTTATTTACTACAATTTCCATAATAGTCTAAATAATTTAGTAGTTTTACCTCATCATTTGGTCGTCTCTAATGTTATCCAACTTTTTCATCAATTTCATTTTGTCTTGAGTTAAATGACTAATTCGGCTGTATAAAAGCAAGATAATGTGAGTTTTCATTTTGCATACAAATGTTTCAATGTCCATATTGAAAACTAGATATTGTTAGTAGTTGATATATATTTAAAAAATATCCTTGCAATTAGGGTTAGCTATTCCTTATCTTAGAACTGGTTAAGCATAACTTGTTGGCATCGTTGAGGGATTGAGGAAAAAACATATTTAGACGTTGGTCAACCATTCTGATAATAATATACAAACCAACAAAGAGAGAACTTTGTGAGTATATATATAAGTCAGTTTCATTATTACCAACAACTCAGAAGCTGTGTTAAGTATGCATGCTTGGCTTATCCCTCTTTGAATGTTAGTACATCGACTTGTGTTCCACAACCTCATCCCATAGGTATAATACTCATGCAAAGAATAATAGCGAATGGTCTTATCACTTTGTGCTCATGTTGTTTGTCTGTTCCGGTCATCCCCGGAATTTTATGTTTATCATTATGCAACTACCTTGGCTAAAAATTATGCTCATTGTCTACTATGTGTTGAGTGACTCAACTCAACTTGAGTCCATTAATTACTGAAAAAAAATATTGTTACATCATTATCTTACTGCAGCTTCAAATCTATCGATCAATGCAAAGCAAGGATGCTAAACGATAATCAGTTACATGATACCACATTCATCCACTTATCGTTTCAGAACAGGTAAGAAACGGGATTTGCACTGGAGGATATGGCGAAACATTGAAAAAACTAACCATTTCAGCAAGCTGCAACAATAAACTTTTATGTTTTATTATACGTAATGTATTGATTACGGCTTATTTTGCTCATGAGCGTTTGCATAATATTTCAGTATCAGACCAGTCAGACTTTCATGAAGCAAAATCTTAAAAATTAATTCACAAACTTAGGGAAGTTTCCCTCTTTATTATCCGCATTACCTGGGACCAGGAGTTTAATATTATCACATGTCATGCAAATATACCTACTAGCTGTCAAATTCGCATTATTGATAGTCCAGTGCTGAACATTCTCTGCTCATTAGAATACATCAACAAACTACTGACGTTCTAGATAAAGTGTAATGGCTCAATTGAAGCTGTAAAGAATTACGGGGCAACCTAATAATCCATCCAATCCATATCTCCTACTAACATGAATACTCTACGTCACTAAGACTACATTGTAGGCTTTGCAACGAAAACTTTCATAAATTTTTTTGCCGTTGTTGATACAAAGTGTCATACCCAAACCATTAGTTAAAGCGAGTCAAAAAGAAAGATGGAAATGAACTGAATCAACAATAATTTCATGAAGTCGAGAAAACCATATTACGATAAGGAATCGGAGCCAGGCTGAGATTTTTTTGACTCAAGCTCCTCCGCTGATGTATTTTCATGAAACTGCATGAGCACTTAAAATTTATGACACCAATTCTTATAATTCTTAAAATGCAAGGAAAACATGTGTATTGAATCATATATGTATAATGAACTTTCCAGTAGCATTCCAATGTTTCTCATAATATTTCTTTCCGTTGGTTGTGGGGTCAGAAAGGGGACACCAGATTTATGACTACTTCGTCAAGTATCAATAACACTTTATTTGTTTCTGCTTTATATCTCTGAACTGAAATAGCCCTAGAGGGATATACACACTATTGTCCATGAAATGAAATGGCCGTTGAGCAAAATACGGACGGGCATAACATGGACGTATACCCAGAAGTCAACTGCTGACATGCTGACTGCTGTTTAGGAAAAACAGCAAGTTCTCATATTCTACGTCAAAAGGTTGTGCCTGATCTTATTTTCCTTTTTGCGGCATCCTTTATAGTTCTTCTAAACTTGATTCCCTTTCCCATGTAAGAGAAAGTTGACTGAAGTAAAACAAAGAAAACATTCATTCTTGCACGAATACAAGCAAGACCTCGTTCTTGGGCTTTGGAAAACTGTTCAATAGGAAAGATTGAAAGAAGCATGAAAAGCCGAAAAGACATCAAATGAATTTCTATCCAACATTTTAATTTGTCCTACTTCCCTCAAATACAAAATATATAAAGTATATATATATAATATAATTACAGCTCATATGCTCTCTAGCTTAGTATTCATTGGAAACTTTATACTTCAGAATGATAATTGATAGTAATTAGGTTTGTTTTACAAAAGAGCTACAATAAATAAAAACCTGGTAACACGGGAGTGTAACGAACTAGCAATTTAGGGTTTATGAAAGAAAACTGATGGCATTTTACCCTTATGATAAAATCCAAGACGTGCATACCATGGATGACCTTCTCTCATGATTAGCTGTCGAATGATATGCTAAACGGTATACCTGACGCAGGTATACCGTTACATGTAGGTTAAAATATTAGAAATATGCATTGCATGTCATTACAAGGCATCGGGTGGTGCTATAAAAACATAATTTGCATCAAGATATTTTATCTTCGATTTAGTCATCTTTGATTTATTAATTTAGCAAGGAAAGGCCAATAAAAGGATAAAAATACATTGAAATTGAATGGACATAAATATGTATGAGCTAAACAATAACGTTGAGCATTAAGAGAAAGTTCAGATGGTATCGCAATGATCACATTTAAATTCTCTTTGAATATCAGCAGGAAGGTCTTTCAATATATATTCTGAACTAGGTCACATTTCTAGCTTCTCAAAAAGGAAAGGATTTGGGAGGTATGTATTTTAGATGATGAAATGATTCCGTTCAGGAAAGAAGGTCAGCTACATCATTTTTTTAATTGAGAGATTTTCTCATTCACAAAAGAATGAAGGCCCCAACTTTTTCCTACTGTATATATAAGATTTGGGATTTACAGAAGATTCATTTATATACTGTCTTATACAGATTTACTTATTTGCGTCTGTCTTGCTTTCGAACTACCTATATTTTTAGAACGAAATGTCATAGAACAATGAATGACATGTGGCAAGGGAACATAATAAATATCGTACGTTAGAGAATTTAAATTTTTTTCTGGTTGGATGAGAAATGCGAGAAAGACAAGGAGTTACAATTCTATTCAATTTACAAGTTTTGGATTAAAAATTATGGTTAAGAAATCATGTGCATTTCCGATTTTGTCATAACCTCAAGTAGCAGCCTTCAACTTTCTATTACTGAATACTGAATATGTACAGTGCATAAATCTAGTGATAGCTAGAGCTCAAGAAAGTGCAAGATGTAAAGCAAATAGTACTTCCATAACCAAACCATTCCCAACTCGAGCCCTTGAGATTTACTTTCCATTTTATTGCCCTTCATTCATATGAAGAGTCCGTTGCTCACAACTCACAATAATCCTGGTCTCCAGCTCCAGCCTGCCTATCTTTGCTTGAAGGCCGATTTCTCTTCAATCTTGTATGCATATTGCAAGTGTACCGAAACTTAACTGTCATCAGATCTGGAAAGGGTGTCCCTTCTAGTAAAATCAGTAATGAAAGTGATACTGCTCAGCACACTCCTTTTTTGTGTGCATTATTTTGATTCATATTTTTAAACAAAAAATTGTCAAGTTTCCTTTAGTTTAAATTCATGACTAAATAAGATTCGAATGTGGAAATCAGCATTATCAAAAGAAATATATGCACACGGTTGAACAAAGTACTCATAAATACTGAGAAAGTGATAGAGATAGAGGAAGGATTAGAATCAAGAAGACCGTGAATAAAGACAAGAACTCCTGACAAATAGAGATTGTTCTTGTAATGGTAGTATAACTTGTTATGTAGCTGATAGTTAGTTATAGCTGCTTGCAGAATGTTCATTCATATAAATGTACAGAATTAATGATACCGAATCGATGTGGGTAATATGAAACTCATGGCATGTTATGAAGATTTTTCTTCTTCTGGTAATCAGAGTAGACGGATGCCTACTTATGTGGTTGAATGAAGCTGTAGATGCTCATCTACACATAAATTCATGCAAAAAATTTGCAACTTTTTCAATAGTCCGTGAATATGTAGCAGCAGCAACAACATTTCGATGCTAACTTAATCTGCTATGACCTTGGTCTCAATTCCAACCTTTGGATACCATGTTAGATGTGATGAAAGAGTAGAGTAGGGAACGAAAAAAACAAAGTTGAAGTAAAATTAATTTTTTAAAGTAAACTTCGTCCTAGGAAGTGCATGTCACATAAAGTATGATTAAGAAATGATTGCTTAAATTAAACTTATGTGTAAGTATATGTACAGATAAACATTCAGATCACGCAAAATAACTACATTGCAAGCACTTGACACATGTTTAGAACAAGAATGCTGGAAATCTAGGAAGGGTTTTTTAACTTTTCATATAAACTTTCTCCTAATGTCAGCATCAGCAATATGAGATGTGGACGGGCACAAGTGGCTCTTCGCTACAATATATTGCTTCTTTCCTTGAGTGTATGCACATGCATGTACCTAAATGTATTCCAGCTGAATTGGCTTGTCAGCTTCATTTTCATAAAATCATCACATCACAAGCATAAACAGTAGAGATATAGACATCAACATTTTCATATCTTCAAAAACAGGGAGACGTGAAGAGATTACGAATTGTGAATGGTAATGTCACTGTATAACAGTTAAATCAATAAATGAAGTATATTTATAATTGTAATATCTTATTTTCCGTTCAGCTGCTTATTCATTAGCACCCATTTTTTATTACAAAAAAGTATCTCGATAAAATGCTCCGCCAAGCTTTCCATCGAATCAGCCAAATTACAGGAGGAAACTCACTTTCTCTATCTTTGCATAGAAATATGGCATCAAGCATCCGCAGTGACTTGAAGGCTAAAGTGGCGATTGTTACAGCTTCAACTGATGGGTAGGAATTAAATAAGAAAATATTATTAAAGTGTTAAATAAAACGTAGAGAGCTTTTATAATGTCAACTTCATTTAAAGAATCGGTCTTGCATTTACAAAGCGGCTTGCTAACGATGGGGCCAAGGTAATGATCAGTAACCGCAAGGAAAAGAATGTTCAGAGAGCCCTAGAAGAATTGCGTAGCACCAGCCTTTCTCCAAACCAAGTGAAAGGAGTCGTTTGTCATGTTGGAAATCAAGTAGATCGTGAAAAGCTTATTGATGCCACCCTAAGCAACTTTGGTGGGGTTGATATCTTAGTGTCAAATGCAGCAACAAATCCGCACATGGGATCCGTTTTGGATGTAATGATTTAATCAATAATAAAATTGCTCAATGATATGAAATGAATATGTATATATTTTTATAAACGAGATTTTATTCAAAGTTTGTCGATTTTTTGTTGTTGTTAGTGTCCTGCGGAAGCATGGGATAAGATATTTGAAATTAACGTCAAGGCTGCTTTCCTTTTGACCAAGGAGCTTGTCCCACACCTTTCCAAGCGGAAAGGAAGCAATATTGTATATGTATCATCCATTGCTGGTTTTCAACCTTTTTGCAGTATGAAATGAAAGTTTTTTTTATGTTATACAGCTTTACCGGTACCGTAATATTTCATTATGACAATATCTCCACACTTGTACAGGTACTAACTAAAGTTGTTGCTGAAGAACTAGGTCCAGATAAAATTCGGGTTAATTGTGTGGCACCTGGAGTTATTAGGACACGCTTCAGTTCTGCCGTAAGCTATAGATGAATGCTTATAACAAACCGAACTAGCAATGCAAAGAAAATCAATAATTAGGTAATAATGATTGGTAATCGTTTTGCAGCCAACTGAAAACCCAGCCATTCTTAACAAAATGATGGAAAGCGTCCCACTTGGAAGGGTAGGGGAACCAGATGAAATTGCAGGACTTGTTTCATTCTTAGTTAGCGATGATGCCTCTTATCATAAGAGGCTTATGTGACGGGCGAGACTTTCATTGCTGCAGGCAAGTTAAATATGCAAGCTGAAACTATGTAGGATGTAGGACTGTTTTAGAACATGCCATTATTTTTTTTTAACTTTCACTTTTAGGTGGGCAGCCTTCCAGATTGTAATTTCAAAGAAATTAAATTAAAAACCAAACTTTCGACATCATGACATTATACTGATAAATTGAAATCACGGGAGCTCATACACTTAAATACTTTAATTGATCACAAATAAACAAATTTTATTAAGTAATTTAAAAACACACTACTAGCCTACCATTGTACGCTTTCTTTCGCGCAACCTAATTTCTTGCAACTTTTTATACACTTCTTCACCGCCCTCCGTATATGTACCCCTGTAAGTAGCTAAGATAATGTCAAAGAACCATGGGATATTGGAAAATGTGCTAGTCAAGGCTCTCTCCAAAACGTACAGGTCAACCCCCTTGTCCTCTGCAGGGTTGTCCATATGGCTCAGTCCAAAATCAATAAGTGCTAATCTGGGCTTGCTCGATTCATTTTCTACTTGTGTACTGTCAATCAGAATAATTCGAAGTTGTCAAATCACCATGAATTATCCAGACTGAATGCATTTTCCCAACTGTGATTCCAACTTCTTCTGCTAATTGTGACTGCAGCCATGCCAACTGATACATAACTGTCCGCTGTTAAATCACCGATTTCTCTTAAACTAATGTGTCAGACTCCACTTTTTAAGGGAATTTTTTGGTGTTTTTTGTTTTTTGCTCTGATGACCTATGGCTGGGATAACGGGGCTTAAGCATCCATGATTGAATCAGCAAAGCAAGTGTAGCACCAAAACTGTTCTTCATATGCTACTACTTCCTATCCTCATTTCGTTTCTGGAGCATAGGCGGGCATGCTAAAATGTTAAAATTTCAAATTTTTGAAACTTTTAGCCGATAGTAATGCAAAATTGTTTGGCCGTTTGCCTGGAGTCGCCTCCATTCAACTCTTCGAAATTGCTGTTAAAAATTACTCTTTGTAATTCTGCGTCGATTGCCATTGGAATGGAAGAGTTGAATGGAGGCGACTCGGAGATATGGACGTTCAAAGATTTCGAAATTCATTGGAAATATGACGTCATGGGCCGTTCAAGTGTACACTAAAACATGCTATTTCAACGATCATTGGATAATTATGCCAGAGATAGGCATATTCCGTTATACTTGCACAAATATTTAAATTTATTTTTTTCTGGGTCTGTCATTTACTTTTCCAATAGGGCTTCATATTTACTAATGGGTGCTAATTATTTGACCCCATAATTAGGCGTCAGAGGGCTCCAAAGTCCGAAAACAAAACATCTAGAAATGACGACTTAATGGGCTAGGTCGATTAAATATGTCCTTATGATCATTTCTACTTCAAAGATTAGTCAATATTTCTTAATAGAAATCAAGATATCGACGCCACAATGTCGGTGACCAGTGGGGCCTTGACTGGTTTTGGTTGAAACTAAGTTTAAGTGTTTGGATGTCACCAAACAAGTCATCCTGTACAATACTTTTCAACAAACGAAGCTTCAATTTCAACAACATAGAAGTTATAGACCCCACAATGTA
Organism: Orchesella flavescens; assembly: GCA_964034955.1. Taxonomy (NCBI): domain Eukaryota; kingdom Metazoa; phylum Arthropoda; class Collembola; order Entomobryomorpha; family Orchesellidae; genus Orchesella; species Orchesella flavescens. Next base: position 54,125,026 of record OZ035953.1, read on the forward strand.
ATGTCGGTTACCAGTGGGGCCTTGACTGGCACTAATGTAACTCAATTAAAATTTATGGAGGTAACGAATCACGTCATTCTGAACAATACTTTTCAACAAACGAAGCTTCAACGTCAACCACTTAGAAGTTATCGACCCCACAATGTAATCTCGGTTACCAGTGGGGCCTTGACTGGTACAAACTTAACTCAGTGTAAATGTATGGATGTGACTAAACAACTGGTTCTGAATATGTCAGTCTCCAATATTCTAGTCAACTATCCATTAATTCACTAAATGTGCCCATCTCTGGTTTTTTACTAAGCATTAGCATCTCTACATTTAAATATAGTCGGATAGTAATTTTTTAACTATCGACTATTTCCAAAAAATATATTTATTTATAAAAATAAACTGCTGGTAAGCAGACCTAGAAACGTAGCTGAATGGCATACACAGGAGAGGAGACTAGGAATACTGGGCGATGAATAGGATTTCTAGGCGATGAATGGGAATTCTGGGCGATGAATAGGAATACTGGGTGATGAATGGGACTATTTTTGAATTTTCGCGCTCAAAAACATTCAAATCTGCATGAAATACTGTTCATAGAGCATTATCACCATAAGAAATCGATTAAGCATATCCGATAACCTCTATATACTGAGTTTCAGCCAAATCTGCGGATTTTTTGAATTTTCGCGCCATAACTTTCAAACGCTTTGACCGATTTGGCTGAAAAGCAATACCAGGCGTGCTCTTGAGGTGTACTACCTATGTGCCAAATTTGGTGGAAATCGGTCAACGCATGTCGACAGGAGAGTGCTCACAGACGGACGGACGGACAGACGGACAGACAGACAAACTTAGTAAAGTTATGACTACGCTGAATTTGATTCAGCTACGTAATCAAAATTTATAATTCATGTGTGGAGAGAATTTTTTGGTTGTCGTTAATGCATATTGTGAACAGCCCTTAACCAAGAAAATCAGAATGCCGCTGTAGAGGTTTGCTCGATGGTACTGTTGGGATGTGCAAACTGGCGAGTGGATGATTACGTTACACTTGGCATGGCTGCAGTCTGTTTTAGTTTGGTGGTACACTGAACATCGCAACTTCCTTCTTTACAACCCTGGATAAACCATAAGATTCAAAATAATGCCGCAATTAGCTTTAGTTAATAATAGTGAAGAATTATGGGTTCTGAATGAATCGTTTAATTGTCTGATACATACCGTTATATGAGAGAATTTGAATAACATTTTTATTCAGCATCTGAATTACTTTCACTTGATCTTTTTGTAGCCTTTCCCTTTTTCCATTTCTTCTTTTTTTTTCTTTTGAGCTTTGAACCCTTTAACTTTCCTCCAGATGTATTCTTAGCAGCCTTTCCTTGAGCTTGTTTAGGATTCCCATTATTTCCTGCCTTATTTTTTTAACCCCTTCTACTGCTAATCCCAGCAAGTCTCGCTTCTTCTGCTTCCTGTCTTTCCAGTTCATCTTTATCCAAAATCATCCTAGTGTAAGACTCGTAAGGAAATTCTTTACATAAAGCTCCTGTGCAGAGTTCATCTCCACACTCTTTGCATGTTTTAATTCTCGTTTCGGTCCCACCGCGTTTTGTTTACATGATAATGATCCCCATACTAGCCATTATCGCATGTTGCTGCAAACCAGGTGCCCCACTTGTCGTAGCTTCCAGTAATTTGGCTTCGAATTTTCTAGTCGCTAATCGTAATTCTCCAAGTTCCACCAAACGATTGAAAATTTCTTCTTCAAGACGATTCTTGAGTCGCAGCATTGTTAGCATACGCCATGAGATATCTACAGCAGCCAAGTCATCCAATCGGACAGTTTTCATACTTGCAGGTACTGGGTCAGCATAACTAAAAGTATGCTTTGCTATATAAAATAAAATATTAATACCTGGATAAATTAAAATATCTAATACCTGGATAAATTATATTCTCTAACTCGGGAAATTATCTAAAACCTGGATCAATAAAATTATATAGTACTTGGATAAATTAAATTTTCTAACTGACAAATTATGCAAAACCTGGATAAATTAAATTATCTAACTCGGGAAATTATCCAAAACCTGGATAAATTAAATTATCTAACTGGGAAATTATCTAAAACCTGGATCAATAAAATTATCTAGTACTTGGATAAAATAAAATATCTAACTATGAAATTATCCAAAACCTGGATAAATTAAATTATCTAACTGGGAAATTATCTAACTGGGAAATTATCTAACTGGGAAATTATCTAAAACCTGGATCAATTAAATTATCTAGTACTTGGATAAATTAAATTATCTAACTGGGAAATTATCCAAAACCTGGATAAATTAAATTATCTAACTGGGAAATTATCTAACTGGGAAATTATCTAAAACCTGGATCAATAAAATTATCTAGTACTTGGATAAAATAAAATATCTAACTATGAAATTATCCAAAACCTGGATAAATTAAATTATCTAACTGGGAAATTATCTAACTGGGAAATTATCTAAAACCTGGATCAATTAAATTATCTAGTACTTGGATAAATTAAATTATCTAACTGGGAAATTACCTAAAACCTGGATCAATTAAATTATCTAGTACTTGGATAAATTAAATTATCTAACTCGGGAAATTATCCAAAACCTAGATAAATTAAATTATCTAACTGGAAAATTATGCAAAACCTGGATATAATTTTAATTATCTAACAGGGAAATTATCTAAAACCTGGATCAATAAAATTATCTAGTACTTGGATAAATTAAATTATCTAACTCGGGAAATTATCCAAAACCTAGATAAATTAAATTTTCTAACTGGGAAATTATGCAAAACCTGGATGCATATAATTATCTAACTGGGAAATTATCTAAAACCTGGATAAATATATACATTTGCTGCGACACTTTTAATAAATATACTTATTTGCCGCGACACTTTTAATAAATATATTTGGTTGCTTTGAAACTTTTAATTAATATATTTGGTTGCTGCGACACTTCTAATAAATATATTCATTTGCTGTGAAACTTTTGATAAATATATTTGGTTGCTGTGAAATTTTAATGAATATATTTGGTTGCTGCGACACTTTAAATAAATATATTTATTTGCTGCGACACTTTTAATGAATATCTTTGGTTGCTGCGACACTTTAAATAAATATATTTGGTTGCTGCGACACTTTTAATAAATATATTTATTTGCTGCGACACTTTAAATAAATATATTTGGTTGCTGCGACACTTTTAATTAATATATTTCGTTGCTGCGACACTTAAAATAAATATATTTATTTGCTGCGACACTTTGAATAAATATATTTGGTTGCTGCAACACTTTTAATTAATATATTTCGTTGCTGCGACACTTAAAATAAATATATTTATTTGCTGCGACACTTTAAATAAATATATTTGGTTGATGCGACACTTTTAATGAATATATTCGGTTGCTGTGAAATTTTAATAAATATATTCATTTGCTGTGACACTTTTAATGAATATATTTGGTTGCTGCGACACTTTAAATTAAATATATTTGGTTGCTGCGACACTTTTAATAAATATATTTGGTTGCTGCTACGGTTTTAATAAATATATTTGGTTGCTGCGACACTTTTAATAAATATATTTGGTTGCTGCTACGGTTTTAATAAATATATTTGGTTGCTGCGACACTTAAAATGAATATATTTATTTGCTGCGACACTTTTAATTAATATATTTATTTGGTGCGACACTTTAAATAAATATATTTGGTTGCTGCGACACTTTTAATTAATATATTTCGTTGCTGCGACACTTAAAATAAATATATTTATTTGCTGCGACACTTTAAATAAATATATTTGGTTGCTGCGACACTTTTAATTAATATATTTGGTTGCTGCCACACTTTAAATAAATATATTTGGTTGCTGCGACACTTTTAATGAATATATTTGGTTGCTGTGACACTTTGAATTAATATATTTGGTTGCTGTGAAACTTTTAATGAATATATTTGGTTGCTGCGACACTTTTAATAAATATTTTTGGTTGCTGCGACACTTTTAATAAATATATTTGGTTGCTGCTACACTTTTAATAAATATATTTGGTTGCTGCGACACTTTTAATAAATATATTTGGTTGCTGCTACACTTTTAATAAATATATTTGGTTACTGCGAAACTTTTAATAAATATATTTGGTTGCTGCGACACTTTTAATAAATATATTTGGTTGCTGCTACGGTTTTAATAAATATATTTGGTTGCTGCGACACTTAAAATGAATATATTTATTTGCTGCGACACTTTTAATTAATATATTTATTTGGTGCGACACTTTAAATAAATATATTTGGTTGCTGCGACACTTTTAATTAATATTTTTCGTTGCTGCGACACTTAAAATAAATATATTTATTTGCTGCGACACTTTGAATAAATATATTTGGTTGCTGCAACACTTTTAATTAATATATTTGGTTGCTGTGAAACTTTTAATGAATATATTTGGTTGCTGTGACACTTTTAATTAATATATTTGGTTGCTGCGACACTTTAAATAATATATTTGGTTGCTGTGAAACTTTAAATGAATATATTGGCGTGCTGTGAAACTTTTAATGAATATATTTGGTTGCTGTGAAACTTTTAATGAATATATTTGGTTGCTGTGAAACTTTTAATGAATATATTTGGTTGCTGTGAAACTTTTAATAAATATATTTATTTGCTGCGACACTTGTAATAAATATATTTGGTTGCTGCGACACATTTAATTAATATATTTGGTTGGTGCGACACTTTTAATGAATGTATTTATTTGCTGTGAAACTTTTAATGAATATATTGGCGTGCTGTGAAACTTTTAATGAATATATTTGGTTGCTGTGAAACTTTTAATGAATATATTTGGTTGCTGTGAAACTTTTAATGAATATATTTGGTTGCTGTGAAACTTTTAATAAATATATTTATTTGCTGCGACACTTGTAATAAATATATTTGGTTGCTGCGACACTTTTAATTAATATATTTGGTTGCTGCGACGCTTAAAATAAATATATTTATTTGCTGCGACACTTTAAATAAATATATTTGGTTGCTGCGACACTTTTAATTAATATATTCGGTTGCTGTGAAACTTTTAATAAATATATATATTTGCTGCGACACTTTACATAAATATATTTGGTTGCTGCGACACTTTAAATAAATATATTTGGTTGCTGCGACACGTTTAATTAATATATTTGGTTGCTGTGAAACTTTTAATGAATATATTTATTTGCTGCGACTCTTTTAATTAATATATTTGGTTGCTGCGACAATTTTAATAAATATATTTGGTTGCCGCGACACTTTTAATGTATATATTTTGTTGCTACGAAACTTCTAATGAATATATTTGGTTGCTGCGATACTTTTAATAAATATATTTGTTTGCTGCGACACTTTAAATTAATATATTTATTTGCTGCGACACTTTTAATAAATATATTTGGTTGCCGCGACACTTTTAATGTATATATTTTGTTGCTACGAAACTTCTAATGAATATATTTGGTTGCTGCGATACTTTTAATAAATATATTTGTTTGCTGCGACACTTTAAATTAATATATTTATTTGCTGCGACACTTTAAATAAATATATTTGGTAGCTGCGACACTTTTAATGAATATATTCGGTTGCTGTGACACTTTTAATAAATATATTTGGTTGCTGCGACACTTTTAATTAATATATTTGGTTGATGCGACACTTTTAATGAATATATTCGGTTGCTGTGAAACTTTTAATAAATATCTTTATTTGCTGCGACACTTTTAATAAATATATTTATTTGCTGCGACACTTTTAATGAATATATTTGGTTGCTGCGACACTTTAAATAAATATGTTTGATTGCTGCGACACTTTTAATGAATATATTCGGTTGCTGTGACACTTTTAATAAATATATTTGGTTGCTGCGACACTTTTAATGAATATATTTGGTTGCTGCGACACTTTTAATGAATATATTTGGTTGCTGCGACACTTTAAATAAATATGTTTGATTGCTGCGACACTTTTAATAAATATATTCATTTGCTGCGACACTTTTAATAAATATATTTGGTTGCTGCGACACTTTTAATGAATATATTTGGTTGCTGCGACACTTTAAATAAATATGTTTGATTGCTGCGACACTTTTAATAAATATATTTGGTTGCTGCGACACTTTTAATTAATATATTTGGTTGATGCGACTCTTTTGATCAATATATTTGGTTGCTGCGACACTTTTAATAAATATATTTGATTGCCGCGACACTTTTAATTAATATATTTATTTGCTGCGACTCTTTTAATCAATATATTTGGTTGCTGCGACACTTTTAATAAATATATTTGGTTGCTGCGACACTTTAAATAAATATATTTGGTTGCTGGGAAACTTTTAATAAATATATTTATTTGCTGCGACACTTTAAAGAAATGTATTTCCTTGCTGTGAAACTTTTAATGAATATATTTGGTTGCTACGACACTTTTAATAAATATATTTGGTTGCCGCGACACTTCTAATAAATATATTTGGTTGCTGCTACACTTTTAATAAATATATTTATTTGCTGCGACACTTTAAATAAATATATTTGGTTGCTGGGAAACTTTTAATAAATATATTTATTTGCTGCGACACTTTAAAGAAATGTATTTCCTTGCTGTGAAACTTTTAATGAATATATTTGGTTGCTACGACACTTTTAATAAATATATTTGGTTGCTGCGACACTTCTAATGAATATATTTATTTGCTGTGAAACTTTCAATAAATATATTTGGTTGCTGCCACACTTTTAATAAATATATTTGTTTGCTGCGACACGTTTAATGAATATATTTGGTTGCTGCGACACATTTAATTAATATATTTGGTTGCTGCGACACTTTTAATAAATATATTTGGTTGCTGCGACACTTTTAATAAATATATTTGGTTGCTGCGACACTTTTAATAAATATATTTGGTTGCTGCTACGGTTTTAATAAATATATTTGGTTGCTGCGACACTTAAAATGAATATATTTATTTGCTGCGACGCTTTTAATTAATATATTTATTTGGTGCGACACTTTAAATAAATATATTTGGTTGCTGCGACACTTTTAATTAATATATTTCGTTGCTGCGACACTTAAAATAAATATATTTATTTGCTGCGACACTTTGAATAAATATATTTGGTTGCTGCGACACTTTTAATTAATATATTTCGTTGCTGCGACACTTAAAATAAATATATTTATTTGCTGCGACACTTTGAATAAATATATTTGGTTGCTGCAACACTTTTAATTAATATATTTGGTTGCTGTGAAACTTTTAATAAATATGTTTGGTTGCTGTGAAACTTTTAATGAATATATTTGGTTGCTGTGACACTTTGAATTAATATATTTGGTTGCTGTGAAAATTTTAATGAATATATTTGGTTGCTGCGACACTTTTAATGAATATATTTGGTTGCTGCGACACTTTTAATAAATATTTTTGGTTGCTGCGACACTTTTAATAAATATATTTGGTTGCTGCTACACTTTTAATAAATATATTTGGTTGCTGCGACACTTTTAATAAATATATTTGGTTGCTGCTACACTTTTAATAAATATATTTGGTTACTGCGAAACTTTTAATAAATATATTTGGTTGCTGCGACACTTAAAATAAATATATTTATTTGCTGCGACACTTTTAATTATTATATTTGGTTGCTGTGAAACTTTTAATAAATATATTTATTTGCTGCGACACTTTTAAGGAATATATTTATTTGCTGCGACACTTTTAATGAATATATTTGGTTGCTGCGACACTTTAAATAAATATGTTTGATTGCTGCGACACTTTTAATAAATATATTCATTTGCTGCGACACTTTTAATAAATATATTTGGTTGCTGCGACACTTTTAATTAATATATTTGGTTGATGCGACACTTTTAATGAATATATTCGGTTGCTGTGAAACTTTTAATAAATATCTTTATTTGCTGCGACACTTTTAATAAATATATTTATTTGCTGCGACACTTTAAATAAATATATTTGGTTGCTGCGACACTTTTAATTAATATATTTGGTTGCTGTGAAACTTTTAATGAATATATTGATTTGCTGCGACTCTTTTGATCAATATATTTGGTTGCTGCGACACTTTTAATAAATATATTTGATTGCCGCGACATTTTTAATTAATATATTTATTTGCTGCGACTCTTTTAATCAATATATTTGGTTGCTGCGACACTTTTAATAAATATATTTGGTTGCCGCGACACTTTTAATGTATATATTTTGTTGCTACGAAACTTCTAATGAATATATTTGGTTGCTGCGATACTTTAAATAAATATATTTGTTTGCTGCGACACTTTAAATTATTATATTTGGTTGCTGCGACACTTTTAATAAATATATTTGGTTGCTGCGACACTTTTAATAAATATATTTGGTTGCTGCTACACTTTTAATAAATATATTTATTTGCTGCGACACTTTAAATAAATATATTTGGTTGCTGGGAAACTTTTAATAAATATATTTATTTGCTGCGACACTTTAAAGAAATGTATTTCCTTGCTGTGAAACTTTTAATGAATATATTTGGTTGCTACGACACTTTTAATAAATATATTTGGTTGCTGCGACACTTCTAATGAATATATTTATTTGCTGTGAAACTTTCAATAAATATATTTGGTTGCTGCCACACTTTTAATAAATATATTTGTTTGCTGCGACACTTTTAATGAATATATTTGGTTGCTGCGACACTTAAAATAAATATATTTATTTGCTGCGACACTTTTAATTATTATATTTGGTTGCTGTGAAACTTTTAATAAATATATTTATTTGCTGCGACACTTTTAAGGAATATATTTATTTGCTGCGACACTTTTAATGAATGTATTTATTTGCTGTGAAACTTTTAATGAATATATTGGCGTGCTGTGAAACTTTTAATGAATATATTTGGTTGCTGTGAAACTTTTAATGAATATATTTGGTTGCTGTGAAACTTTTAATGAATATATTTGGTTGCTGTGAAACTTTTAATAAATATATTTATTTGCTGCGACCCTTGTAATAAATATATTTGGTTGCTGCGACACATTTAATTAATATATTTGGTTGGTGCGACACTTTCATGAATGTATTTATTTGCTGCGACACTTTTAATAAATATATTTATTTGCTGCGACACTTTTAAGTAACATATTTATTTGCTGCGACACTTTAAATAAATATATTTGGTTGCTGCGACACTTTTAATTAATATATTTGGTTGCTGCGACACTTAAAATAAATATATTTATTTGCTGCGACACTTTAAATAAATATATTTGGTTGCTGCGACACTTTTAATTAATATATTCGGTTGCTGTGAAACTTTTAATAAATATATATATTTGCTGCGACACTTTACATAAATATAGTTGGTTGCTGCGACACTTTTAATTAATATATTCGGTTGCTGTGAAACTTTTAATAAATATATTCATTTGCTGCGACACTTTTAATAAATATATTTGGTTGCTGCGACACTTTTAATTAATATATTTGGTTGCTGTGAAACTTTTAATGAATATATTTATTTGCTGCGACTCTTTTAATTAATATATTTGGTTGCTGCGACACTTTTAATAAATATATTTGGTTGCCACGACACTTTTAATGTATATATTTTGTTGCTACGAAACTTCTAATGAATATATTTGGTTGCTGCGATACTTTTAATAAATATATTTGTTTGCTGCGACACTTTAAATTAATATATTTGGTTGCTGCGACACTTTTAATCAATGTATTTATTTGCTGCGACACTTTTAATAAATATATTTATTTGCTGCGACACTTTTAAGTAACATATTTATTTGCTGCGACACTTTAAATAAATATATTTGGTTGCTGCGACACTTTTAATTAATATATTCGGTTGCTGTGAAACTTTTAATAAATATATTTATTTGCTGCGACACTTTAAATAAATATATTTGGTTGCTGCGACACTTTTAATTAATATATTCGGTTGCTGTGAAACTTTTAATAAATATATTTATTTGCTGCGACACTTTAAATAAATATATTTGGTTGCTGCGACACTTTTAATTAATATATTCGGTTGCTGTGAAGCTTTTAATAAATATATTCATGTGCTGCGACACTTTTAATAAATATATTTCGTTGCTGTGAAACTTTTAATGAATATATTTATTTGCTGCGACTCTTTTAATTAATATATTTGGTTGCTGCGACACTTTTAATAAATATATTTGGTTGCCGCGACACTTTTAATGTATATATTTTGTTGCTACGAAACTTCTAATGAATATATTTGGTTGCTGCGATACTTTTAATAAATATATTTGTTTGCTGCGACACTTTAAATTAATATATTTGGTTGCTGCGACAGTTTTAATAAATATATTTGGTTGCTGTGACACTTTTAATAAATATATTTGGTTGCTGCTACACTTTTAATAAATATATTTGGTTGCTGCGATACTTTTAATAAATATATTTGTTTGCTGCGACACTTTAAATTAATATATTTGGTTGCTGCGACACTTTTAATAAATATATTTGGTTGCTGCGACACTTTTGATAAATATATTTGGTTGCTGCTACACTTTTAATAAATATATTTGGTTACTGCGACACTTTTAATAAATATATTTGGTTGCTGCGACACTTAAAATAAATATATTTATTTGCTGCGACACTTAAAATAAATATATTTATTTGCTGCGACACTTTAAATAAATATATTTGGTTGCTGCGACACTTTAAATAAATATATTCATTTGCTGCGACACTTTTAATTAATATATTTCGTTGCTGCGACACTTAAAATAAATATATTTATTTGCTGCGACACTTAAAATAAATATATTCATTTGCTGTGACACTTTTAATGAATGTATTTATTTGCTGCGACACTTAAAATAAATATATGTATTTGCTGCGACACTTTAAATAAATATATTTGGTTGCTGTGACACTTTTAATCAATATATTTGGTTGCTGCGACACTTTTAATAAATATATTTGGTTGCCGCGACACTTTTAATTAATATATTTATTTGCTGCGACTCTTTTAGTCAATATATTTGGTTGCTGCGACACTTTTTATAAATATATTTGGTTGCTGCGACACTTTTAATAAATATATTTGGTTGCCGCGACACTTTTAATTAATATATTTATTTGCTGCGACTCTTTTAATCAATATATTTGGTTGCTGCGACACTTTTAATAAATATATTTGGTTGCTGCTACACTTTTAATAAATATATTTATTTGCTGCGACACTTTTAATGAATATATTTGGTTGCTGCGACACTTTAAATAAATATATTTGGTTGCTGCGACACTTTTAATTAATATATTTGGTTGCTGTGAAACTTTTAATTAATATATTCATTTGCTGCGACACTTTTAATGAATATATTTGGTTGCTGCGACACTTTAAATAAATATATTTGGTTGCTGCGACACTTTTAATTAATATATTTGGTTGCTGTGAAACTTTTAATAAATATATTTGGTTGCTGCTACACTTTTAATAAATATATTTATTTGCTGCGACACTTTTAATGAATATATTTGGTTGCTGCGACACTTTTGATAAATATATTTGGTTGCTGCTACACTTTTAATAAATATATTTGGTTACTGCGACACTTTTAATAAATATATTTGGTTGCTGCGACACTTAAAATAAATATATTTATTTGCTGCGACACTTAAAATAAATATATTTATTTGCTGCGACACTTTAAATAAATATATTTGGTTGCTGCGACACTTTAAATAAATATATTCATTTGCTGCGACACTTTTAATTAATATATTTCGTTGCTGCGACACTTAAAATAAATATATTTATTTGCTGCGACACTTAAAATAAATATATTCATTTGCTGTGACACTTTTAATGAATGTATTTATTTGCTGCGACACTTAAAATAAATATATGTATTTGCTGCGACACTTTAAATAAATATATTTGGTTGCTGTGACACTTTTAATCAATATATTTGGTTGCTGCGACACTTTTAATAAATATATTTGGTTGCCGCGACACTTTTAATTAATATATTTATTTGCTGCGACTCTTTTAGTCAATATATTTGGTTGCTGCGACACTTTTTATAAATATATTTGGTTGCTGCGACACTTTTAATAAATATATTTGGTTGCCGCGACACTTTTAATTAATATATTTATTTGCTGCGACTCTTTTAATCAATATATTTGGTTGCTGCGACACTTTTAATAAATATATTTGGTTGCTGCTACACTTTTAATAAATATATTTATTTGCTGCGACACTTTTAATGAATATATTTGGTTGCTGCGACACTTTAAATAAATATATTTGGTTGCTGCGACACTTTTAATTAATATATTTGGTTGCTGTGAAACTTTTAATTAATATATTCATTTGCTGCGACACTTTTAATGAATATATTTGGTTGCTGCGACACTTTAAATAAATATATTTGGTTGCTGCGACACTTTTAATTAATATATTTGGTTGCTGTGAAACTTTTAATAAATATATTTGGTTGCTGCTACACTTTTAATAAATATATTTATTTGCTGCGACACTTTTAATGAATATATTTGGTTGCTGCGACACTTTAAATAAATATATTTGGTTGCTGCGACACTTTTAATTAATATATTTGGTTGCTGTGAAACTTTTAATTAATATATTCATTTGCTGCGACACTTTTAATGAATATATTTGGTTGCTGCGACACTTTAAATAAATATATTTGGTTGCTGCGACACTTTTAATTAATATATTTGGTTGCTGTGAAACTTTTAATAAATATATTTGGTTGCTGCTACACTTTTAATAAATATATTTGGTTGCTGCGACACTTTTAATAAATATATTTGGTTGCTGCGACACTTTTAATAAATATATTTGGTTGCTGCGACACTTTTAATAAATATATTTGGTTGCCGCGACACTTTTAATTAATATATTTATTTGCTGCGACTCTTTTAATCAATATATTTGGTTGCTGCGACACTTTTAATAAATATATTTGGTTGCTGCGACACTTTTAATTAATATATTCATTTGCTGCGACACTTTTAATGAATATATTTGGTTGCTGCGACACTTTTAATTAATATATTTGGTTGCTGCGACACTTAAAATAAATATATTTATTTGGTGCGACACTTTTAATTAATATATTTGGTTGCTGCGACACTTTTAATTAATATATTTGGTTGCTGTGAAACTTAAAATAAATATATTTATTTGGTGCGACACTTTTAATTAATATATTTGGTTGCTGCGACACTTTTAATTAATATATTTGGTTGCTGCGACACTTAAAATAAATATATTTATTTGGTGCGACACTTTAAATAAATATATTTGGTTGCTGCGACACTTTTAATAAATATATTTGGTTGCTGCGACACTTTTAATAAATATATTTGGTTGCTGCGACACTTTTAATAAATATATTTGGTTGCTGCGACACTTTTAATAAATATATTTGGTTGCTGCGACACTTTTAATAAATATATTTGGTTGCTGCGACACTTTTAATAAATATATTTGGTTGCCGCGACACTTTTAATTAATATATTTATTTGCTGCGACTCTTTTAATCAATATATTTGGTTGCTGCGACACTTTTAATAAATATATTTGGTTGCTGCGACACTTTTAATTAATATATTCATTTGCTGCGACACTTTTAATGAATATATTTGGTTGCTGCGACACTTTTAATTAATATATTTGGTTGCTGCGACACTTAAAATAAATATATTTATTTGGTGCGACACTTTTAATTAATATATTTGGTTGCTGCGACACTTTTAATTAATATATTTGGTTGCTGTGAAACTTAAAATAAATATATTTATTTGGTGCGACACTTTTAATTAATATATTTGGTTGCTGCGACACTTTTAATTAATATATTTGGTTGCTGCGACACTTAAAATAAATATATTTATTTGGTGCGACACTTTAAATAAATATATTTGGTTGCTGCGACACTTTTAATAAATATATTTGGTTGCTGCGACACTTTTAATAAATATATTTGGTTGCTGCGACACTCTAAATAAATATATTTATTTGCTGCGACACTTTTAATAAATATATTTGGTTGCTGCGACACTCTAAATAAATATATTTATTTGCTGCGACACTTTAAATAAATATATTTGGTTGCTGCGACACTTAAAATAAATATATTTATTTGCTGCGACACTTTAAATAAATATTTGGTTGCTGCGACACTTTTAATTAATATATTTATTTGCTGCGACACTTTAAATAAATATATTTGGTTGCTGCGACACTTTTAATTAATATATTCGGTTGCTGTGAAACTTTTAATAAATATATTCATTTGCTGCGACACTTTAAATTAATATATTTATTTGCTGCGACACTTTTAATAAATATATTTGGTTGCTGCGACACTCTAAATAAATATATTTATTTGCTGCGACACTTTAAATAAATATATTTGGTTGCTGCGACACTTTTAATTAATATATTTGGTTGCTGCGACACTTTAAATAAATATATTTGGTTGCTGCGACACTTTTAATTAATATATTTGGTTGCTGCCACACTTTAAATAAATATATTTGGTTGCTGCGACACTTTTAATTAATATATTTCGTTGCTGCGACACTTAAAATAAATATATGTATTTGCTGTGACACTTTTAATGAATGTATTTATTTGCTGCGACACTTAAAATAAATATATGTATTTGCTGCGACACTTTAAATAAATATATTTGGTTGCTGTGACACTTTTAATCAATATATTTGGTTGCTGCGACACTTTTAATAAATATATTTGGTTGCCGCGACACTTTTAATTAATATATTTATTTGCTGCGACTCTTTTAGTCAATATATTTGGTTGCTGCGACACTTTTTATAAATATATTTGGTTGCTGCGACACTTTTAATAAATATATTTGGTTGCCGCGACACTTTTAATTAATATATTTATTTGCTGCGACTCTTTTAATCAATATATTTGGTTGCTGCGACACTTTTAATAAATATATTTGGTTGCTGCTACACTTTTAATAAATATATTTATTTGCTGCGACACTTTTAATGAATATATTTGGTTGCTGCGACACTTTAAATAAATATATTTGGTTGCTGCGACACTTTTAATTAATATATTTGGTTGCTGTGAAACTTTTAATTAATATATTCATTTGCTGCGACACTTTTAATGAATATATTTGGTTGCTGCGACACTTTAAATAAATATATTTGGTTGCTGCGACACTTTTAATTAATATATTTGGTTGCTGTGAAACTTTTAATAAATATATTTGGTTGCTGCTACACTTTTAATAAATATATTTGGTTGCTGCGACACTTTTAATAAATATATTTGGTTGCTGCGACACTTTTAATAAATATATTTGGTTGCTGCGACACTTTTAATAAATATATTTGGTTGCCGCGACACTTTTAATTAATATATTTATTTGCTGCGACTCTTTTAATCAATATATTTGGTTGCTGCGACACTTTTAATAAATATATTTGGTTGCTGCGACACTTTTAATTAATATATTCATTTGCTGCGACACTTTTAATGAATATATTTGGTTGCTGCGACACTTTTAATTAATATATTTGGTTGCTGCGACACTTAAAATAAATATATTTATTTGGTGCGACACTTTTAATTAATATATTTGGTTGCTGCGACACTTTTAATTAATATATTTGGTTGCTGTGAAACTTAAAATAAATATATTTGGTTGCTGCGACACTTTTAATTAATATATTCATTTGCTGCGACACTTTTAATGAATATATTCATTTGCTGCGACACTTTTAATAAATATATTTGGTTGCTGCGACACTTTTAATTAATATATTCGGTTGCTGTGAAGCTTTTAATAAATATATTCATGTGCTGCGACACTTTTAATAAATATATTTCGTTGCTGTGAAACTTTTAATGAATATATTTATTTGCTGCGACTCTTTTAATTAATATATTTGGTTGCTGCGACACTTTTAATAAATATATTTGGTTGCCGCGACACTTTTAATGTATATATTTTGTTGCTACGAAACTTCTAATGAATATATTTGGTTGCTGCGATACTTTTAATAAATATATTTGTTTGCTGCGACACTTTAAATTAATATATTTGGTTGCTGCGACAGTTTTAATAAATATATTTGGTTGCTGTGACACTTTTAATAAATATATTTGGTTGCTGCTACACTTTTAATAAATATATTTGGTTGCTGCGATACTTTTAATAAATATATTTGTTTGCTGCGACACTTTAAATTAATATATTTGGTTGCTGCGACACTTTTAATAAATATATTTGGTTGCTGCGACACTTTTGATAAATATATTTGGTTGCTGCTACACTTTTAATAAATATATTTGGTTACTGCGACACTTTTAATAAATATATTTGGTTGCTGCGACACTTAAAATAAATATATTTATTTGCTGCGACACTTAAAATAAATATATTTATTTGCTGCGACACTTTAAATAAATATATTTGGTTGCTGCGACACTTTAAATAAATATATTCATTTGCTGCGACACTTTTAATTAATATATTTCGTTGCTGCGACACTTAAAATAAATATATTTATTTGCTGCGACACTTAAAATAAATATATTCATTTGCTGTGACACTTTTAATGAATGTATTTATTTGCTGCGACACTTAAAATAAATATATGTATTTGCTGCGACACTTTAAATAAATATATTTGGTTGCTGTGACACTTTTAATCAATATATTTGGTTGCTGCGACACTTTTAATAAATATATTTGGTTGCCGCGACACTTTTAATTAATATATTTATTTGCTGCGACTCTTTTAGTCAATATATTTGGTTGCTGCGACACTTTTTATAAATATATTTGGTTGCTGCGACACTTTTAATAAATATATTTGGTTGCCGCGACACTTTTAATTAATATATTTATTTGCTGCGACTCTTTTAATCAATATATTTGGTTGCTGCGACACTTTTAATAAATATATTTGGTTGCTGCTACACTTTTAATAAATATATTTATTTGCTGCGACACTTTTAATGAATATATTTGGTTGCTGCGACACTTTAAATAAATATATTTGGTTGCTGCGACACTTTTAATTAATATATTTGGTTGCTGTGAAACTTTTAATTAATATATTCATTTGCTGCGACACTTTTAATGAATATATTTGGTTGCTGCGACACTTTAAATAAATATATTTGGTTGCTGCGACACTTTTAATTAATATATTTGGTTGCTGTGAAACTTTTAATAAATATATTTGGTTGCTGCTACACTTTTAATAAATATATTTGGTTGCTGCGACACTTTTAATAAATATATTTGGTTGCTGCGACACTTTTAATAAATATATTTGGTTGCTGCGACACTTTTAATAAATATATTTGGTTGCCGCGACACTTTTAATTAATATATTTATTTGCTGCGACTCTTTTAATCAATATATTTGGTTGCTGCGACACTTTTAATAAATATATTTGGTTGCTGCGACACTTTTAATTAATATATTCATTTGCTGCGACACTTTTAATGAATATATTTGGTTGCTGCGACACTTTTAATTAATATATTTGGTTGCTGCGACACTTAAAATAAATATATTTATTTGCTGCGACACTTTTAATGAATGTATTTATTTGCTGCGACACTTTTAATAAATATATTTGGTTGCTGCGACACTCTAAATAAATATATTTATTTGCTGCGACACTTTAAATAAATATATTTGGTTGCTGCGACACTTAAAATAAATATATTTATTTGCTGCGACACTTTAAATAAATATATTTGGTTGCTGCGACACTTTTAATTAATATATTTATTTGCTGCGACACTTTAAATAAATATATTTGGTTGCTGCGACACTTTTAATTAATATATTCGGTTGCTGTGAAACTTTTAATAAATATATTCATTTGCTGCGACACTTTAAATTAATATATTTATTTGCTGCGACACTTTTAATAAATATATTTGGTTGCTGCGACACTCTAAATAAATATATTTATTTGCTGCGACACTTTAAATAAATATATTTGGTTGCTGCGACACTTTTAATTAATATATTTGGTTGCTGCGACACTTTAAATAAATATATTTGGTTGCTGCGACACTTTTAATTAATATATTTGGTTGCTGCCACACTTTAAATAAATATATTTGGTTGCTGCGACACTTTTAATTAATATATTTCGTTGCTGCGACACTTAAAATAAATATATGTATTTGCTGTGACACTTTTAATGAATGTATTTATTTGCTGCGACACTTAAAATAAATATATGTATTTGCTGCGACACTTTAAATAAATATATTTGGTTGCTGTGACACTTTTAATCAATATATTTGGTTGCTGCGACACTTTTAATGAATATATTTGGTTGCTGCGACACTTTAAATAAATATATTTGGTTGCTGCGACACTTTTAGTCAATATATTTGGTTGCTGCGACACTTTTTATAAATATATTTGGTTGCTGCGACACTTTTAATAAATATATTTGGTTGCCGCGACACTTTTAATTAATATATTTATTTGCTGCGACTCTTTTAATCAATATATTTGGTTGCTGCGACACTTTTAATAAATATATTTGGTTGCTGCTACACTTTTAATAAATATATTTATTTGCTGCGACACTTTTAATGAATATATTTGGTTGCTGCGACACTTTAAATAAATATATTTGGTTGCTGCGACACTTTTAATTAATATATTTGGTTGCTGTGAAACTTTTAATTAATATATTCATTTGCTGCGACACTTTTAATGAATATATTTGGTTGCTGCGACACTTAAAATAAATATATTTATTTGCTGCGACTCTTTTAATCAATATATTTGGTTGCTGCGACACTTTTAATAAATATATTTGGTTGCTGCGACACTTTTAATTAATATATTCATTTGCTGCGACACTTTTAATGAATATATTTGGTTGCTGCGACACTTTTAATTAATATATTTGGTTGCTGCGACACTTAAAATAAATATATTTATTTGGTGCGACACTTTTAATTAATATATTTGGTTGCTGTGAAACTTAAAATAAATATATTTATTTGGTGCGACACTTTTAATTAATATATTTGGTTGCTGCGACACTTTTAATTAATATATTTGGTTGCTGCGACACTTAAAATAAATATATTTATTTGGTGCGAAACTTTAAATAAATATATTTGGTTGCTGCGACACTTTTAATAAATATATTTGGTTGCTGCGACACTTAAAATAAATATATTTATTTGCTGCGACACTTTAAATAAATATATTTGGTTGCTGCGACACTTTTAATTAATATATTTATTTGCTGCGACACTTTAAATAAATATATTTGGTTGCTGCGACACTTTAAATAAATATATTTGGTTGCTGCGACACTTAAAATAAATATATTTATTTGCTGCGACACTTTAAATAAATATATTTGGTTGCTGCGACACTTTTAATTAATATATTTATTTGCTGCGACACTTTAAATAAATATATTTGGTTGCTGCGACACTTTTAATGAATGTATTTATTTGCTGCGACACTTTTAATAAATATATTTGGTTGCTGCGACACTCTAAATAAATATATTTATTTGCTGCGACACTTTAAATAAATATATTTGGTTGCTGCGACACTTAAAATAAATATATTTATTTGCTGCGACACTTTAAATAAATATATTTGGTTGCTGCGACACTTTTAATTAATATATTTATTTGCTGCGACACTTTAAATAAATATATTTGGTTGCTGCGACACTTTTAATTAATATATTCGGTTGCTGTGAAACTTTTAATAAATATATTCATTTGCTGCGACACTTTAAATTAATATATTTATTTGCTGCGACACTTTTAATAAATATATTTGGTTGCTGCGACACTCTAAATAAATATATTTATTTGCTGCGACACTTTAAATAAATATATTTGGTTGCTGCGACACTTTTAATTAATATATTTGGTTGCTGCGACACTTTAAATAAATATATTTGGTTGCTGCGACACTTTTAATTAATATATTTGGTTGCTGCCACACTTTAAATAAATATATTTGGTTGCTGCGACACTTTTAATTAATATATTTCGTTGCTGCGACACTTAAAATAAATATATGTATTTGCTGTGACACTTTTAATGAATGTATTTATTTGCTGCGACACTTAAAATAAATATATGTATTTGCTGCGACACTTTAAATAAATATATTTGGTTGCTGCGACACTTTTAATAAATATATTTGGTTGCTGCGACACTTAAAATAAATATATTTATTTGCTGCGACACTTTTAATGAATGTATTTATTTGCTGCGACACTTTTAATAAATATATTTGGTTGCTGCGAAACTTTTAATGAATATATTTATTTGCTGCGACACTTTAAATAAATATATTTGGTTGCTGCGACACTTTTAATTAATATATTTCGTTGCTGCGACACTTTTAATTAATATATTCGGTTGCTGTGAAACTTTTAATGAATATATTTATTTGCTGCGACTCTTTTAATTAATATATTTGGTTGCTGCGACACTTTTAATAAATATATTTGGTTGCCGCGACACTTTTAATGTATATATTTTGTTGCTACGAAACTTCTAATGAATATATTTGGTTGCTGCGATACTTTTAATAAATATATTTGTTTGCTGCGACACTTTAAATTAATATATTTGGTTGCTGCGACACTTTAAATTAATATATTTGGTTGCTGCGACAGTTTTAATAAATATATTTGGTTGCTGTGACACTTTTAATAAATATATTTGGTTGCTGCTACACTTTTAATAAATATATTTGGTTGCTGCGATACTTTTAATAAATATATTTGTTTGCTGCGACACTTTAAATTAATATATTTGGTTGCTGCGACACTTTTAATAAATATATTTGGTTGCTGCGACACTTTTGATAAATATATTTGGTTGCTGCTACACTTTTAATAAATATATTTGGTTACTGCGACACTTTTAATAAATATATTTGGTTGCTGCGACACTTAAAATAAATATATTTATTTGCTGCGACACTTAAAATAAATATATTTATTTGCTGCGACACTTTAAATAAATATATTTGGTTGCTGCGACACTTTTAATAAATATATTTGTTTGCTGCGACACTTTAAATTAATATATTTGGTTGCTGCGATACTTTTAATAAATATATTTGTTTGCTGCGACACTTTAAATTAATATATTTGGTTGCTGCGACACTTTTAATAAATATATTTGGTTGCTGCGACACTTTTAATGTATATATTTTGTTGCTACGAAACTTCTAATGAATATATTTGGTTGCTGCGATACTTTAAATAAATATATTTGTTTGCTGCGACACTTTAAATTAATATATTTATTTGCTGCGACACTTAAAATAAATATATTTATTTGCTGCGACACTTTTAATAAATATATTTATTTGCTGCGACACTTTAAATAAATATATTTGGTTGCTGCGACACTTTTAATTAATATATTTGGTTGCTGTGAAACTTTTAATGAATATAATTATTTGCTGCGACTCTTTTAATTAATATATTTGGTTGATGCGACACTTTTAATGAATATATTCGGTTGCTGTGAAACTTTTAATAAATATCTTTATTTGCTGCGACACTTTTAATAAATATATTTATTTGCTGCGACACTTTAAATAAATATATTTGGTTGCTGCGACAATTTTAATTAATATATTTGGTCGCTGTGAAACTTTTAGTCAATATATTTGGTTGCTGCGACACTTTTAATTAATATATTTCGTTGCTGCGACACTTTTAATTAATATATTTCGTTGCTGCGACACTTAAAATAAATATATTTATTTGCTGCGACACTTTTAATTAACATATTTCGTTGCTGCGACACTTAAAATAAATATATGTATTTGCTGCGACACTTTAAATAAATATATTTGGTTGCTGCGACACTTTTAATTAATGTATTTGGTTGCTGCGACACTTTAAATAAATATATTTGGTTGCTGCGACACTTTTAATTAATATATTTCGTTGCTGCGACACTTAAAATAAATATATGTATTTGCTGCGACACTTTAAATAAATATATTTGGTTGCTGCGACACTTTTAATTAATATATTTCGTTGCTGCGACACTTAAAATAAATATATTTATTTGCTGCGACACTTAAAATAAATATATTTATTTGGTGTGACACTTTTAATTAATATATTTGGTTGCTGCGACACTTTTAATTAATATATTTGGTTGCTGCGACACTTTAAATAAATATATTTGTTTGCTGCGACACTTTTAATAAATATATTTGTTTGCTGCGACACTTTAAATTAATATATTTGGTTGCTGCGATACTTTTAATAAATATATTTGTTTGCTGCGACACTTTAAATTAATATATTTGGTTGCTGCGACACTTTTAATAAATATATTTGGTTGCTGCGACACTTTTAATGTATATATTTTGTTGCTACGAAACTTCTAATGAATATATTTGGTTGCTGCGACACTTTAAATAAATATATTTGGTTGCTGCGACACTTTTAATAAATATATTTGTTTGCTGCGACACTTTAAATTAATATATTTGGTTGCTGCGATACTTTTAATAAATATATTTGTTTGCTGCGACACTTTAAATTAATATATTTGGTTGCTGCGACACTTTTAATAAATATATTTGGTTGCTGCGACACTTTTAATGTATATATTTTGTTGCTACGAAACTTCTAATGAATATATTTGGTTGCTGCGATACTTTAAATAAATATATTTGTTTGCTGCGACACTTTAAATTAATATATTTATTTGCTGCGACACTTAAAATAAATATATTTATTTGCTGCGACACTTTTAATAAATATATTTATTTGCTGCGACACTTTAAATAAATATATTTGGTTGCTGCGACACTTTTAATTAATATATTTGGTTGCTGTGAAACTTTTAATGAATATAATTATTTGCTGCGACTCTTTTAATTAATATATTTGGTTGATGCGACACTTTTAATGAATATATTCGGTTGCTGTGAAACTTTTAATAAATATCTTTATTTGCTGCGACACTTTTAATAAATATATTTATTTGCTGCGACACTTTAAATAAATATATTTGGTTGCTGCGACAATTTTAATTAATATATTTGGTCGCTGTGAAACTTTTAGTCAATATATTTGGTTGCTGCGACACTTTTAATTAATATATTTCGTTGCTGCGACACTTTTAATTAATATATTTCGTTGCTGCGACACTTAAAATAAATATATTTATTTGCTGCGACACTTTTAATTAACATATTTCGTTGCTGCGACACTTAAAATAAATATATGTATTTGCTGCGAAACTTTAAATAAATATATTTGGTTGCTGCGACACTTTTAATTAATGTATTTGGTTGCTGCGACACTTTAAATAAATATATTTGGTTGCTGCGACACTTTTAATTAATATATTTCGTTGCTGCGACACTTAAAATAAATATATGTATTTGCTGCGACACTTTAAATAAATATATTTGGTTGCTGCGACACTTTTAATTAATATATTTCGTTGCTGCGACACTTAAAATAAATATATTTATTTGCTGCGACACTTAAAATAAATATATTTATTTGGTGTGACACTTTTAATTAATATATTTGGTTGCTGCGACACTTTTAATTAATATATTTGGTTGCTGCGACACTTTTAATAAATATATTTGTTTGCTGCGACACTTTAAATTAATATATTTGGTTGCTGCGATACTTTTAATAAATATATTTGTTTGCTGCGACACTTTAAATTAATATATTTGGTTGCTGCGACACTTTTAATAAATATATTTGGTTGCTGCGACACTTAAAATAAATATATTTATTTGCTGCGACACTTAAAATAAATATATTTATTTGGTGTGACACTTTTAATTAATATATTTGGTTGCTGCGACACTTTAAATAAATATATTTGGTTGCTGCGACAATTTTAATTAATATATTTGGTCGCTGTGAAACTTTTAGTCAATATATTTGGTTGCTGCGACACTTTTAATTAATATATTTGGTTGCTGTGAAACTTTTAATGAATATAATTATTTGCTGCGACTCTTTTAATTAATATATTTGGTTGCTGCGACACTTAAAATAAATATATTTATTTGCTGCGACACTTAAAATAAATATATTTATTTGGTGTGACACTTTTAATTAATATATTTGGTTGCTGCGACACTTTTAATTAATATATTTGGTTGCTGCGACACTTTTAATAAATATATTTGTTTGCTGCGACACTTTAAATTAATATATTTGGTTGCTGCGATACTTTTAATAAATATATTTGTTTGCTGCGACACTTTAAATTAATATATTTGGTTGCTGCGACACTTTTAATAAATATATTTGGTTGCTGCGACACTTAAAATAAATATATTTATTTGCTGCGACACTTAAAATAAATATATTTATTTGGTGTGACACTTTTAATTAATATATTTGGTTGCTGCGACACTTTAAATAAATATATTTGGTTGCTGCGACAATTTTAATTAATATATTTGGTCGCTGTGAAACTTTTAGTCAATATATTTGGTTGCTGCGACACTTTTAATTAATATATTTGGTTGCTGCGACACTTTTAATTAATATATTTGGTTGCTGTGAAACTTTTAATGAATATAATTATTTGCTGCGACACTTTTAATGTATATATTTTGTTGCTACGAAACTTCTAATGAATATATTTGGTTGCTGCGATACTTTAAATAAATATATTTGTTTGCTGCGACACTTTAAATTAATATATTTATTTGCTGCGACACTTAAAATAAATATATTTATTTGCTGCGACACTTTTAATAAATATATTTATTTGCTGCGACACTTTAAATAAATATATTTGGTTGCTGCGACACTTTTAATTAATATATTTGGTTGCTGTGAAACTTTTAATGAATATAATTATTTGCTGCGACTCTTTTAATTAATATATTTGGTTGATGCGACACTTTTAATGAATATATTCGGTTGCTGTGAAACTTTTAATAAATATCTTTATTTGCTGCGACACTTTTAATAAATATATTTATTTGCTGCGACACTTTAAATAAATATATTTGGTTGCTGCGACAATTTTAATAAATATATTTGGTTGCTGCGATACTTTTAATAAATATATTTGTTTGCTGCGACACTTTAAATTAATATATTTGGTTGCTGCGACACTTTTAATAAATATATTTGGTTGCTGCGACACTTTTGATAAATATATTTGGTTGCTGCTACACTTTTAATAAATATATTTGGTTACTGCGACACTTTTAATAAATATATTTGGTTGCTGCGACACTTAAAATAAATATATTTATTTGCTGCGACACTTAAAATAAATATATTTATTTGCTGCGACACTTTAAATAAATATATTTGGTTGCTGCGACACTTTTAATAAATATATTTGTTTGCTGCGACACTTTAAATTAATATATTTGGTTGCTGCGATACTTTTAATAAATATATTTGTTTGCTGCGACACTTTAAATTAATATATTTGGTTGCTGCGACACTTTTAATAAATATATTTGGTTGCTGCGACACTTTTAATGTATATATTTTGTTGCTACGAAACTTCTAATGAATATATTTGGTTGCTGCGATACTTTAAATAAATATATTTGTTTGCTGCGACACTTTAAATTAATATATTTATTTGCTGCGACACTTAAAATAAATATATTTATTTGCTGCGACACTTTTAATAAATATATTTATTTGCTGCGACACTTTAAATAAATATATTTGGTTGCTGCGACACTTTTAATTAATATATTTGGTTGCTGTGAAACTTTTAATGAATATAATTATTTGCTGCGACTCTTTTAATTAATATATTTGGTTGATGCGACACTTTTAATGAATATATTCGGTTGCTGTGAAACTTTTAATAAATATCTTTATTTGCTGCGACACTTTTAATAAATATATTTATTTGCTGCGACACTTTAAATAAATATATTTGGTTGCTGCGACAATTTTAATTAATATATTTGGTCGCTGTGAAACTTTTAGTCAATATATTTGGTTGCTGCGACACTTTTAATTAATATATTTCGTTGCTGCGACACTTTTAATTAATATATTTCGTTGCTGCGACACTTAAAATAAATATATTTATTTGCTGCGACACTTTTAATTAACATATTTCGTTGCTGCGACACTTAAAATAAATATATGTATTTGCTGCGACACTTTAAATAAATATATTTGGTTGCTGCGACACTTTTAATTAATGTATTTGGTTGCTGCGACACTTTAAATAAATATATTTGGTTGCTGCGACACTTTTAATTAATATATTTCGTTGCTGCGACACTTAAAATAAATATATGTATTTGCTGCGACACTTTAAATAAATATATTTGGTTGCTGCGACACTTTTAATTAATATATTTCGTTGCTGCGACACTTAAAATAAATATATTTATTTGCTGCGACACTTAAAATAAATATATTTATTTGGTGTGACACTTTTAATTAATATATTTGGTTGCTGCGACACTTTTAATTAATATATTTGGTTGCTGCGACACTTTAAATAAATATATTTGTTTGCTGCGACACTTTTAATAAATATATTTGTTTGCTGCGACACTTTAAATTAATATATTTGGTTGCTGCGATACTTTTAATAAATATATTTGTTTGCTGCGACACTTTAAATTAATATATTTGGTTGCTGCGACACTTTTAATAAATATATTTGGTTGCTGCGACACTTTTAATGTATATATTTTGTTGCTACGAAACTTCTAATGAATATATTTGGTTGCTGCGATACTTTAAATAAATATATTTGTTTGCTGCGACACTTTAAATTAATATATTTATTTGCTGCGACACTTAAAATAAATATATTTATTTGCTGCGACACTTTTAATAAATATATTTATTTGCTGCGACACTTTAAATAAATATATTTGGTTGCTGCGACACTTTTAATTAATATATTTGGTTGCTGTGAAACTTTTAATGAATATAATTATTTGCTGCGACTCTTTTAATTAATATATTTGGTTGATGCGACACTTTTAATGAATATATTCGGTTGCTGTGAAACTTTTAATAAATATCTTTATTTGCTGCGACACTTTTAATAAATATATTTATTTGCTGCGACACTTTAAATAAATATATTTGGTTGCTGCGACAATTTTAATTAATATATTTGGTCGCTGTGAAACTTTTAGTCAATATATTTGGTTGCTGCGACACTTTTAATTAATATATTTGGTTGCTGCGACACTTTTAATTAATATATTTGGTTGCTGCGACACTTAAAATAAATATATTTATTTGGTGCGACACTTTAAATAAATATATTTGGTTGCTGCGACACTTTTAATAAATATATTTGGTTGCTGCGACACTTAAAATAAATATATTTATTTGCTGCGACACTTTTAATGAATGTATTTATTTGCTGCGACACTTTTAATAAATATATTTGGTTGCTGCGACACTCTAAATAAATATATTTATTTGCTGCGACACTTTAAATAAATATATTTGGTTGCTGCGACACTTAAAATAAATATATTTATTTGCTGCGACACTTTAAATAAATATATTTGGTTGCTGCGACACTTTTAATTAATATATTTATTTGCTGCGACACTTTAAATAAATATATTTGGTTGCTGCGACACTTTTAATTAATATATTCGGTTGCTGTGAAACTTTTAATAAATATATTCATTTGCTGCGACACTTTAAATTAATATATTTATTTGCTGCGACACTTTTAATAAATATATTTGGTTGCTGCGACACTCTAAATAAATATATTTATTTGCTGCGACACTTTAAATAAATATATTTGGTTGCTGCGACACTTTTAATTAATATATTTGGTTGCTGCGACACTTTAAATAAATATATTTGGTTGCTGCGACACTTTTAATTAATATATTTGGTTGCTGCCACACTTTAAATAAATATATTTGGTTGCTGCGACACTTTTAATTAATATATTTCGTTGCTGCGACACTTAAAATAAATATATTTGGTTGCTGCGACACTTTTAATTAATATATTTCGTTGCTGCGACACTTTTAATTAATATATTTCGTTGCTGCGACACTTAAAATAAATATATTTATTTGCTGCGACACTTTTAATGAATGTATTTATTTGCTGCGACACTTTTAATAAATATATTTGGTTGCTGCGAAACTTTTAATGAATATATTTATTTGCTGCGACACTTTAAATAAATATATTTGGTTGCTGCGACACTTTTAATTAATATATTTCGTTGCTGCGACACTTTTAATTAATATATTTCGTTGCTGCGACACTTAAAATAAATATATTTATTTGCTGCGACACTTTTAATAAATATATTTGGTTGCTGCGACACTTTTAATGAATATATTTCGTTGCTGCGACACTTAAAATAAATATATTTATTTGCTGCGACACTTTTAATGAATGTATTTATTTGCTGCGACACTTTTAATTAATATATTTCGTTGCTGCGACACTTTTAATTAATATATTTGGTTGCTGCCACACTTTAAATAAATATATTTGGTTGCTGCGACACTTTTAATTAATATATTTCGTTGCTGCGACACTTTTAATAAATATATTTGGTTGCTGCGAAACTTTTAATGAATATATTTATTTGCTGCGACACTTTAAATAAATATATTTGGTTGCTGCGACACTTTTAATTAATATATTTCGTTGCTGCGACACTTTTAATTAATATATTTGGTTGCTGCGACACTTAAAATAAATATATTTATTTGCTGCGACACTTTTAATAAATATATTTGGTTGCTGCGACACTTTTAATGAATATATTTCGTTGCTGCGACACTTAAAATAAATATATTTATTTGCTGCGACACTTTTAATGAATGTATTTATTTGCTGCGACACTTTTAATAAATATATTTGGTTGCTGCGAAACTTTTAATGAATATATTTATTTGCTGCGACACTTTAAATAAATATATTTGGTTGCTGCGACACTTTTAATTAATATATTTCGTTGCTGCGACACTTTTAATTAATATATTTCGTTGCTGCGACACTTAAAATAAATATATTTATTTGCTGCGACACTTTTAATGAATGTATTTATTTGCTGCGACACTTTTAATAAATATATTTGGTTGCTGCGAAACTTTTAATGAATATATTTATTTGCTGCGACACTTTAAATAAATATATTTGGTTGCTGCGACACTTTTAATTAATATATTTCGTTGCTGCGACACTTTTAATTAATATATTTCGTTGCTGCGACACTTAAAATAAATATATTTATTTGCTGCGACACTTTAAATAAATATATTTGGTTGCTGCGACACTTTTAATTAATATATTTCGTTGCTGCGACACTTTTAATTAATATATTTCGTTGCTGCGACACTTAAAATAAATATATTTATTTGCTGCGACACTTTAAATAAATATATTTGGTTGCTGCGACACTTTTAATAATATATTTGGTTGCTGCGACACTTAAAATAAATATATTTATTTGCTGCGACACTTTTAATGAATGTATTTATTTGCTGCGACACTTTTAATAAATATATTTGGTTGCTGCGACACTTTTAATTAATATATTTGGTTGCTGCGACACTTAAAATAAATATATTTATTTGCTGCGACACTTTTAATAAATATATTTGGTTGCTGCGACACTTTTAATGAATATATTTCGTTGCTGCGACACTTAAAATAAATATATTTATTTGCTGCGACACTTTTAATGAATGTATTTATTTGCTGCGACACTTTTAATAAATATATTTGGTTGCTGCGAAACTTTTAATGAATATATTTATTTGCTGCGACACTTTAAATAAATATATTTGGTTGCTGCGACACTTTTAATTAATATATTTCGTTGCTGCGACACTTTTAATTAATATATTTCGTTGCTGCGACACTTAAAATAAATATATTTATTTGCTGCGACACTTTTAATGAATGTATTTATTTGCTGCGACACTTTTAATAAATATATTTGGTTGCTGCGAAACTTTTAATGAATATATTTATTTGCTGCGACACTTTAAATAAATATATTTGGTTGCTGCGACACTTTTAATTAATATATTTCGTTGCTGCGACACTTTTAATTAATATATTTCGTTGCTGCGACACTTAAAATAAATATATTTATTTGCTGCGACACTTTAAATAAATATATTTGGTTGCTGCGACACTTTTAATAATATATTTGGTTGCTGCGACACTTAAAATAAATATATTTATTTGCTGCGACACTTTTAATGAATGTATTTATTTGCTGCGACACTTTTAATAAATATATTTGGTTGCTGCGACACTTTTAATTAATATATTTGGTTGCTGCGACACTTAAAATAAATATATTTATTTGCTGCGACACTTTTAATAAATATATTTGGTTGCTGCGACACTTTTAATGAATATATTTAT
The DNA here is from genome assembly GCA_964034955.1 of Orchesella flavescens. Classification (NCBI taxonomy): domain Eukaryota; kingdom Metazoa; phylum Arthropoda; class Collembola; order Entomobryomorpha; family Orchesellidae; genus Orchesella; species Orchesella flavescens. The sequence continues at coordinate 54,155,593 of OZ035953.1, forward strand.
TTGCTGCGACACTTTTAATGAATATATTTGGTTGCTGCGACACTTAAAATAAATATATTTATTTGCTGCGACACTTTAAATAAATATATTTGGTTGCTGCGACACTTTTAATAAATATATTTGGTTGCTGCGACACTTAAAATAAATATATTTATTTGCTGCGACACTTTTAATGAATGTATTTATTTGCTGCGACACTTTTAATAAATATATTTGGTTGCTGCGAAACTTTTAATGAATATATTTATTTGCTGCGACACTTTAAATAAATATATTTGGTTGCTGCGACACTTTTAATTAATATATTTCGTTGCTGCGACACTTTTAATTAATATATTCGGTTGCTGTGAAACTTTTAATGAATATATTTATTTGCTGCGACTCTTTTAATTAATATATTTGGTTGCTGCGACACTTTTAATAAATATATTTGGTTGCCGCGACACTTTTAATGTATATATTTTGTTGCTACGAAACTTCTAATGAATATATTTGGTTGCTGCGATACTTTTAATAAATATATTTGTTTGCTGCGACACTTTAAATTAATATATTTGGTTGCTGCGACAGTTTTAATAAATATATTTGGTTGCTGTGACACTTTTAATAAATATATTTGGTTGCTGCTACACTTTTAATAAATATATTTGGTTGCTGCGATACTTTTAATAAATATATTTGTTTGCTGCGACACTTTAAATTAATATATTTGGTTGCTGCGACACTTTTAATAAATATATTTGGTTGCTGCGACACTTTTGATAAATATATTTGGTTGCTGCTACACTTTTAATAAATATATTTGGTTACTGCGACACTTTTAATAAATATATTTGGTTGCTGCGACACTTAAAATAAATATATTTATTTGCTGCGACACTTAAAATAAATATATTTATTTGCTGCGACACTTTAAATAAATATATTTGGTTGCTGCGACACTTTTAATAAATATATTTGTTTGCTGCGACACTTTAAATTAATATATTTGGTTGCTGCGATACTTTTAATAAATATATTTGTTTGCTGCGACACTTTAAATTAATATATTTGGTTGCTGCGACACTTTTAATAAATATATTTGGTTGCTGCGACACTTTTAATGTATATATTTTGTTGCTACGAAACTTCTAATGAATATATTTGGTTGCTGCGATACTTTAAATAAATATATTTGTTTGCTGCGACACTTTAAATTAATATATTTATTTGCTGCGACACTTAAAATAAATATATTTATTTGCTGCGACACTTTTAATAAATATATTTATTTGCTGCGACACTTTAAATAAATATATTTGGTTGCTGCGACACTTTTAATTAATATATTTGGTTGCTGTGAAACTTTTAATGAATATAATTATTTGCTGCGACTCTTTTAATTAATATATTTGGTTGATGCGACACTTTTAATGAATATATTCGGTTGCTGTGAAACTTTTAATAAATATCTTTATTTGCTGCGACACTTTTAATAAATATATTTATTTGCTGCGACACTTTAAATAAATATATTTGGTTGCTGCGACAATTTTAATTAATATATTTGGTCGCTGTGAAACTTTTAGTCAATATATTTGGTTGCTGCGACACTTTTAATTAATATATTTCGTTGCTGCGACACTTTTAATTAATATATTTCGTTGCTGCGACACTTAAAATAAATATATTTATTTGCTGCGACACTTTTAATTAACATATTTCGTTGCTGCGACACTTAAAATAAATATATGTATTTGCTGCGACACTTTAAATAAATATATTTGGTTGCTGCGACACTTTTAATTAATGTATTTGGTTGCTGCGACACTTTAAATAAATATATTTGGTTGCTGCGACACTTTTAATTAATATATTTCGTTGCTGCGACACTTAAAATAAATATATGTATTTGCTGCGACACTTTAAATAAATATATTTGGTTGCTGCGACACTTTTAATTAATATATTTCGTTGCTGCGACACTTAAAATAAATATATTTATTTGCTGCGACACTTAAAATAAATATATTTATTTGGTGTGACACTTTTAATTAATATATTTGGTTGCTGCGACACTTTTAATTAATATATTTGGTTGCTGCGACACTTTAAATAAATATATTTGGTTGCTGCGACACTTTTAATTAATATATTTGGTTGCTGCGACACTTTAAATAAATATATTTGGTTGCTGCGACACTTTTAATTAATATATTTCGTTGCTGCGACACTTAAAATAAATATATTTATTTGCTGCGACACTTAAAATAAATATATTCATTTGCTGTGACACTTTTAATGAATGTATTTATTTGCTGCGACACTTAAAATAAATATATGTATTTGCTGCGACACTTTAAATAAATATATTTGGTTGCTGCGACACTTTTAATTAATATATTTGGTTGCTGCGACACTTTAAATAAATATATTTGGTTGCTGCGACACTTTAAATAAATATATTTGGTTGCTGCGACACTTTTAATTAATATATTTGGTTGCTGCGACACTTAAAATAAATATATTTATTTGGTGCGACACTTTAAATAAATATATTTGGTTGCTGCGACACTTTTAATAAATATATTTGGTTGCTGCGACACTTAAAATAAATATATTTATTTGCTGCGACACTTTTAATGAATGTATTTATTTGCTGCGACACTTTTAATAAATATATTTGGTTGCTGCGACACTCTAAATAAATATATTTATTTGCTGCGACACTTTAAATAAATATATTTGGTTGCTGCGACACTTAAAATAAATATATTTATTTGCTGCGACACTTTAAATAAATATATTTGGTTGCTGCGACACTTTTAATTAATATATTTATTTGCTGCGACACTTTAAATAAATATATTTGGTTGCTGCGACACTTTTAATTAATATATTCGGTTGCTGTGAAACTTTTAATAAATATATTCATTTGCTGCGACACTTTAAATTAATATATTTCGTTGCTGCGACACTTTTAATAAATATATTTGGTTGCTGCGACACTTTTAATAAATATATTTGGTTGCTGCGACACTTTTAATAAATATATTTGGTTGCCGCGACACTTTTAATTAATATATTTGGTTGCTGCGACACTTTAAATAAATATATTTGGTTGCTGCGACACTTTTAATTAATATATTTGGTTGCTGCCACACTTTAAATAAATATATTTGGTTGCTGCGACACTTTTAATTAATATATTTCGTTGCTGCGACACTTAAAATAAATATATGTATTTGCTGTGACACTTTAAATAAATATATTTGGTTGCTGCGACACTTTTAATTAATATATTTCGTTGCTGCGACACTTAAAATAAATATATTTATTTGCTGCGACACTTTTAATGAATGTATTTATTTGCTGCGACACTTTTAATAAATATATTTGGTTGCTGCGAAACTTTTAATAAATATATTTGGTTGCTGCGAAACTTTTAATGAATATATTTATTTGCTGCGACACTTTAAATAAATATATTTGGTTGCTGCGACACTTTTAATTAATATATTTCGTTGCTGCGACACTTAAAATAAATATATTTATTTGCTGCGACACTTTAAATAAATATATTTGGTTGCTGCGACACTTTTAATAAATATATTTGGTTGCTGCGACACTTAAAATAAATATATTTATTTGCTGCGACACTTTTAATGAATGTATTTATTTGCTGCGACACTTTTAATAAATATATTTGGTTGCTGCGACACTTTTAATTAATATATTTGGTTGCTGCGACACTTAAAATAAATATATTTATTTGCTGCGACACTTTTAATAAATATATTTGGTTGCTGCGACACTTTTAATGAATATATTTATTTGCTGCGACACTTTTAATGAATATATTTGGTTGCTGCGACACTTAAAATAAATATATTTATTTGCTGCGACACTTTAAATAAATATATTTGGTTGCTGCGACACTTTTAATAAATATATTTGGTTGCTGCGACACTTAAAATAAATATATTTATTTGCTGCGACACTTTTAATGAATGTATTTATTTGCTGCGACACTTTTAATAAATATATTTGGTTGCTGCGACACTTAAAATAAATATATTTATTTGCTGCGACACTTTAAATAAATATATTTGGTTGCTGCGACACTTTTAATAAATATATTTGGTTGCTGCGACACTTAAAATAAATATATTTATTTGCTGCGACACTTTTAATGAATGTATTTATTTGCTGCGACACTTTTAATTAATATATTCGGTTGCTGTGAAACTTTTAATAAATATATTCATTTGCTGCGACACTTTAAATTAATATATTTCGTTGCTGCGACACTTTAAATAAATATATTTGGTTGCTGCGACACTTTTAATTAATATATTTGGTTGCTGCCACACTTTAAATAAATATATTTGGTTGCTGCGACACTTTTAATTAATATATTTCGTTGCTGCGACACTTAAAATAAATATATGTATTTGCTGTGACACTTTAAATAAATATATTTGGTTGCTGCGACACTTTTAATTAATATATTTCGTTGCTGCGACACTTAAAATAAATATATGTATTTGCTGCGACACTTTTAATTAATATATTCGGTTGCTGTGAAACTTTTAATAAATATATTCATTTGCTGCGACACTTTAAATTAATATATTTCGTTGCTGCGACACTTTAAATAAATATATTTGGTTGCTGCGACACTTTTAATTAATATATTTGGTTGCTGCCACACTTTAAATAAATATATTTGGTTGCTGCGACACTTTTAATTAATATATTTCGTTGCTGCGACACTTAAAATAAATATATGTATTTGCTGTGACACTTTAAATAAATATATTTGGTTGCTGCGACACTTTTAATTAATATATTTCGTTGCTGCGACACTTAAAATAAATATATTTATTTGCTGCGACACTTTTAATGAATGTATTTATTTGCTGCGACACTTTTAATAAATATATTTGGTTGCTGCGAAACTTTTAATAAATATATTTGGTTGCTGCGAAACTTTTAATGAATATATTTATTTGCTGCGACACTTTAAATAAATATATTTGGTTGCTGCGACACTTTTAATTAATATATTTCGTTGCTGCGACACTTAAAATAAATATATTTATTTGCTGCGACACTTTAAATAAATATATTTGGTTGCTGCGACACTTTTAATAAATATATTTGGTTGCTGCGACACTTAAAATAAATATATTTATTTGCTGCGACACTTTTAATGAATGTATTTATTTGCTGCGACACTTTTAATAAATATATTTGGTTGCTGCGACACTTTTAATTAATATATTTGGTTGCTGCGACACTTAAAATAAATATATTTATTTGCTGCGACACTTTTAATAAATATATTTGGTTGCTGCGACACTTTTAATGAATATATTTATTTGCTGCGACACTTTTAATGAATATATTTGGTTGCTGCGACACTTAAAATAAATATATTTATTTGCTGCGACACTTTAAATAAATATATTTGGTTGCTGCGACACTTTTAATAAATATATTTGGTTGCTGCGACACTTAAAATAAATATATTTATTTGCTGCGACACTTTTAATGAATGTATTTATTTGCTGCGACACTTTTAATGAATATATTTATTTGCTGCGACACTTTTAATGAATATATTTGGTTGCTGCGACACTTAAAATAAATATATTTATTTGCTGCGACACTTTAAATAAATATATTTGGTTGCTGCGACACTTTTAATAAATATATTTGGTTGCTGCGACACTTAAAATAAATATATTTATTTGCTGCGACACTTTTAATGAATGTATTTATTTGCTGCGACACTTTTAATAAATATATTTGGTTGCTGCGAAACTTTTAATGAATATATTTATTTGCTGCGACACTTTAAATAAATATATTTGGTTGCTGCGACACTTTTAATAAATATATTTGGTTGCTGCGACACTTAAAATAAATATATTTATTTGCTGCGACACTTTTAATGAATGTATTTATTTGCTGCGACACTTTTAATGAATATATTTATTTGCTGCGACACTTTTAATGAATATATTTGGTTGCTGCGACACTTAAAATAAATATATTTATTTGCTGCGACACTTTAAATAAATATATTTGGTTGCTGCGACACTTTTAATAAATATATTTGGTTGCTGCGACACTTAAAATAAATATATTTATTTGCTGCGACACTTTTAATGAATGTATTTATTTGCTGCGACACTTTTAATAAATATATTTGGTTGCTGCGAAACTTTTAATGAATATATTTATTTGCTGCGACACTTTAAATAAATATATTTGGTTGCTGCGACACTTTTAATTAATATATTTCGTTGCTGCGACACTTAAAATAAATATATTTATTTGCTGCGACACTTTAAATAAATATATTTGGTTGCTGCGACACTTTTAATAAATATATTTGGTTGCTGCGACACTTAAAATAAATATATTTATTTGCTGCGACACTTTTAATGAATGTATTTATTTGCTGCGACACTTTTAATAAATATATTTGGTTGCTGCGTCACTTTTAATTAATATATTTGGTTGCTGCGACACTTAAAATAAATATATTTATTTGCTGCGACACTTTTAATAAATATATTCATTTGCTGCGACACTTTTAATTAATATATTTCGTTGCTGCGACACTTAAAATAAATATATGTATTTGCTGCGACACTTTAAATAAATATATTTGGTTGCTGCGACACTTTTAATTAATATATTTGGTTGCTGCGACACTTAAAATAAATATATTTATTTGCTGCGACACTTTTAATAAATATATTTGGTTGCTGCGACACTTTTAATGAATATATTTATTTGCTGCGACACTTTTAATGAATATATTTGGTTGCTGCGACACTTTTAATAAATATATTCATTTGCTGCGACACTTTTAATTAATATATTTCGTTGCTGCGACACTTAAAATAAATATATGTATTTGCTGCGACACTTTAAATAAATATATTTGGTTGCTGCGACACTTTTAATTAATATATTTGGTTGCTGCGACACTTAAAATAAATATATTTATTTGCTGCGACACTTTTAATAAATATATTTGGTTGCTGCGACACTTTTAATGAATATATTTATTTGCTGCGACACTTTTAATGAATATATTTGGTTGCTGCGACACTTAAAATAAATATATTTATTTGCTGCGACACTTTAAATAAATATATTTGGTTGCTGCGACACTTTAAATAAATATATTTGGTTGCTGCGACACTTTTAATTAATATATTTGGTTGCTGCGACACTTAAAATAAATATATTTATTTGCTGCGACACTTTTAATGAATGTATTTATTTGCTGCGACACTTTTAATAAATATATTTGGTTGATGCGACACTTTTAATTAATATATTTCGTTGCTGCGACACTTTTAATGAATGTATTTATTTGCTGCGACACTTTTAATTAATATATTTCGTTGCTGCGACACTTAAAATAAATATATGTATTTGCTGCGACACTTTTAATAAATATATTTGGTTGCTGCGACACTTTTAATAAATATATTTCGTTGCTGCGACACTTTTAATCAATATATTTCGTTGCTGCGACACTTAAAATAAATATATGTATTTGCTGCGACACTTTTAATAAATATATTTCGTTGCTGCGACACTTTAAATAAATATATTTATTTGGTGCGACACTTAAAATATATATATTTATTTGCTGCGACACTTTTAATGAATGTATTTATTTGCTGCGACACTTTTAATAAATATATTTGGTTGCTGCGACACTTTTAATTAATATATTTGGTTGCTGCGACACTTTAAATAAATATATTTGGTTGCTGCGACACTTTTAATTAATATATTTGGTTGCTGCGACACTTTAAATAAATATATTTGGTTGCTGCGACACTTTTAATTAATATATTTCGTTGCTGCGACACTTAAAATAAATATATGTATTTGCTGCGACACTTTTAATAAATATATTTCGTTGCTGCGACACTTAAAATAAATATATGTATTTGCTGCGACACTTTTAATGAATATATTTGGTTGCTGCGACACTTAAAATAAATATATTTATTTGCTGCGACACTTTTAATTAATATATTTCGTTGCTGCGACACTTAAAATAAATATATGTATTTGCTGCGACACTTTTAATAAATATATTTGGTTGCTGCGACACTTTTAATAAATATATTTCGTTGCTGCGACACTTTTAATCAATATATTTCGTTGCTGCGACACTTAAAATAAATATATGTATTTGCTGCGACACTTTTAATAAATATATTTCGTTGCTGCGACACTTTAAATAAATATATTTATTTGGTGCGACACTTAAAATATATATATTTATTTGCTGCGACACTTTTAATGAATGTATTTATTTGCTGCGACACTTTTAATAAATATATTTGGTTGCTGCGACACTTTTAATTAATATATTTGGTTGCTGCGACACTTTAAATAAATATATTTGGTTGCTGCGACACTTTTAATTAATATATTTGGTTGCTGCGACACTTTAAATAAATATATTTGGTTGCTGCGACACTTTTAATTAATATATTTCGTTGCTGCGACACTTAAAATAAATATATGTATTTGCTGCGACACTTTTAATAAATATATTTCGTTGCTGCGACACTTAAAATAAATATATGTATTTGCTGCGACACTTTTAATGAATATATTTGGTTGCTGCGACACTTTAAATAAATATATTTGGTTGCTGCGACACTTAAAATAAATATATTTATTTGCTGCGACACTTTTAATTAATATATTCATTTGCTGCGACACTTTTAATGAATATATTTGGTTGCTGCGACACTTAAAATAAATATATTTATTTGGTGCGACACTTTTAATTAATATATTTGGTTGCTGCGACACTTAAAATAAATATATTTGGTTGCTGCGACACTTTTAATTAATATATTTCGTTGCTGCGACACTTAAAATAAATATATGTATTTGCTGCGACACTTTTAATAAATATATTTGGTTGCTGCGAAACTTTTAATGAATATATTTATTTGCTGCGACACTTTAAATAAATATATTTGGTTGCTGCGACACTTTTAATTAATATATTTCGTTGCTGCGACACTTAAAATAAATATATTTATTTGCTGCGACACTTTAAATAAATATATTTGGTTGCTGCGACACTTTTAATAAATATATTTGGTTGCTGCGACACTTAAAATAAATATATTTATTTGCTGCGACACTTTTAATGAATGTATTTATTTGCTGCGACACTTTTAATAAATATATTTGGTTGCTGCGTCACTTTTAATTAATATATTTGGTTGCTGCGACACTTAAAATAAATATATTTATTTGCTGCGACACTTTTAATAAATATATTCATTTGCTGCGACACTTTTAATTAATATATTTCGTTGCTGCGACACTTAAAATAAATATATGTATTTGCTGCGACACTTTAAATAAATATATTTGGTTGCTGCGACACTTTTAATTAATATATTTGGTTGCTGCGACACTTAAAATAAATATATTTATTTGCTGCGACACTTTTAATAAATATATTTGGTTGCTGCGACACTTTTAATGAATATATTTATTTGCTGCGACACTTTTAATGAATATATTTGGTTGCTGCGACACTTTTAATAAATATATTCATTTGCTGCGACACTTTTAATTAATATATTTCGTTGCTGCGACACTTAAAATAAATATATGTATTTGCTGCGACACTTTAAATAAATATATTTGGTTGCTGCGACACTTTTAATTAATATATTTGGTTGCTGCGACACTTAAAATAAATATATTTATTTGCTGCGACACTTTTAATAAATATATTTGGTTGCTGCGACACTTTTAATGAATATATTTATTTGCTGCGACACTTTTAATGAATATATTTGGTTGCTGCGACACTTAAAATAAATATATTTATTTGCTGCGACACTTTAAATAAATATATTTGGTTGCTGCGACACTTTAAATAAATATATTTGGTTGCTGCGACACTTTTAATTAATATATTTGGTTGCTGCGACACTTAAAATAAATATATTTATTTGCTGCGACACTTTTAATGAATGTATTTATTTGCTGCGACACTTTTAATAAATATATTTGGTTGATGCGACACTTTTAATTAATATATTTCGTTGCTGCGACACTTTTAATGAATGTATTTATTTGCTGCGACACTTTTAATTAATATATTTCGTTGCTGCGACACTTAAAATAAATATATGTATTTGCTGCGACACTTTTAATAAATATATTTGGTTGCTGCGACACTTTTAATAAATATATTTCGTTGCTGCGACACTTTTAATCAATATATTTCGTTGCTGCGACACTTAAAATAAATATATGTATTTGCTGCGACACTTTTAATAAATATATTTCGTTGCTGCGACACTTTAAATAAATATATTTATTTGGTGCGACACTTAAAATATATATATTTATTTGCTGCGACACTTTTAATGAATGTATTTATTTGCTGCGACACTTTTAATAAATATATTTGGTTGCTGCGACACTTTTAATTAATATATTTGGTTGCTGCGACACTTTAAATAAATATATTTGGTTGCTGCGACACTTTTAATTAATATATTTGGTTGCTGCGACACTTTAAATAAATATATTTGGTTGCTGCGACACTTTTAATTAATATATTTCGTTGCTGCGACACTTAAAATAAATATATGTATTTGCTGCGACACTTTTAATAAATATATTTCGTTGCTGCGACACTTAAAATAAATATATGTATTTGCTGCGACACTTTTAATGAATATATTTGGTTGCTGCGACACTTAAAATAAATATATTTATTTGCTGCGACACTTTTAATTAATATATTTCGTTGCTGCGACACTTAAAATAAATATATGTATTTGCTGCGACACTTTTAATAAATATATTTGGTTGCTGCGACACTTTTAATAAATATATTTCGTTGCTGCGACACTTTTAATCAATATATTTCGTTGCTGCGACACTTAAAATAAATATATGTATTTGCTGCGACACTTTTAATAAATATATTTCGTTGCTGCGACACTTTAAATAAATATATTTATTTGGTGCGACACTTAAAATATATATATTTATTTGCTGCGACACTTTTAATGAATGTATTTATTTGCTGCGACACTTTTAATAAATATATTTGGTTGCTGCGACACTTTTAATTAATATATTTGGTTGCTGCGACACTTTAAATAAATATATTTGGTTGCTGCGACACTTTTAATTAATATATTTGGTTGCTGCGACACTTTAAATAAATATATTTGGTTGCTGCGACACTTTTAATTAATATATTTCGTTGCTGCGACACTTAAAATAAATATATGTATTTGCTGCGACACTTTTAATAAATATATTTCGTTGCTGCGACACTTAAAATAAATATATGTATTTGCTGCGACACTTTTAATGAATATATTTGGTTGCTGCGACACTTTAAATAAATATATTTGGTTGCTGCGACACTTTTAATTAATATATTTGGTTGCTGTGAAACTTTTAATAAATATATTTGGTTGCTGCTACACTTTTAATAAATATATTTGGTTGCTGCGACACTTTTAATAAATATATTTGGTTGCTGCGACACTTTTAATAAATATATTTGGTTGCTGCGACACTTTTAATAAATATATTTGGTTGCCGCGACACTTTTAATTAATATATTTATTTGCTGCGACTCTTTTAATCAATATATTTGGTTGCTGCGACACTTTTAATAAATATATTTGGTTGCTGCGACACTTTTAATTAATATATTCATTTGCTGCGACACTTTTAATGAATATATTTGGTTGCTGCGACACTTAAAATAAATATATTTATTTGGTGCGACACTTTTAATTAATATATTTGGTTGCTGCGACACTTAAAATAAATATATTTATTTGGTGCGAAACTTTTAATGAATATATTTATTTGCTGCGACTCTTTTAATCAATATATTTGGTTGCTGCGACACTTTTAATAAATATATTTGGTTGCTGCGACACTTTTAATTAATATATTCATTTGCTGCGACACTTTTAATTAATATATTTGGTTGCTGCGACACTTAAAATAAATATATTTATTTGGTGCGACACTTTAAATAAATATATTTGGTTGCTGCGACACTTTTAATAAATATATTTGGTTGCTGCGACACTTAAAATAAATATATTTATTTGCTGCGACACTTTTAATGAATGTATTTATTTGCTGCGACACTTTTAATTAATATATTTGGTTGCTGCGACACTTTTAATAAATATATTTGGTTGCTGCGACACTTAAAATAAATATATTTATTTGCTGCGACACTTTTAATGAATGTATTTATTTGCTGCGACACTTTTAATAAATATATTTGGTTGATGCGACACTTTTAATTAATATATTTCGTTGCTGCGACACTTTTAATGAATGTATTTATTTGCTGCGACACTTTTAATTAATATATTTCGTTGCTGCGACACTTAAAATAAATATATGTATTTGCTGCGACACTTTTAATAAATATATTTGGTTGCTGCGACACTTTTAATAAATATATTTCGTTGCTGCGACACTTTTAATCAATATATTTCGTTGCTGCGACACTTAAAATAAATATATGTATTTGCTGCGACACTTTTAATAAATATATTTCGTTGCTGCGACACTTTAAATAAATATATTTATTTGGTGCGACACTTAAAATATATATATTTATTTGCTGCGACACTTTTAATGAATGTATTTATTTGCTGCGACACTTTTAATAAATATATTTGGTTGCTGCGACACTTTTAATTAATATATTTGGTTGCTGCGACACTTAAAATAAATATATTTATTTGCTGCGACACTTTTAATGAATGTATTTATTTGCTGCGACACTTTTAATAAATATATTTGGTTGCTGCGAAACTTTTAATAAATATATTTGGTTGCTGCGAAACTTTTAATGAATATATTTATTTGCTGCGACACTTTAAATAAATATATTTGGTTGCTGCGACACTTTTAATTAATATATTTCGTTGCTGCGACACTTAAAATAAATATATTTATTTGCTGCGACACTTTAAATAAATATATTTGGTTGCTGCGACACTTTTAATAAATATATTTGGTTGCTGCGACACTTAAAATAAATATATTTATTTGCTGCGACACTTTTAATGAATGTATTTATTTGCTGCGACACTTTTAATAAATATATTTGGTTGCCGCGACACTTTTAATTAATATATTTGGTTGCTGCGACACTTTAAATAAATATATTTGGTTGCTGCGACACTTTTAATTAATATATTTGGTTGCTGCCACACTTTAAATAAATATATTTGGTTGCTGCGACACTTTTAATTAATATATTTCGTTGCTGCGACACTTAAAATAAATATATGTATTTGCTGTGACACTTTAAATAAATATATTTGGTTGCTGCGACACTTTTAATTAATATATTTCGTTGCTGCGACACTTAAAATAAATATATTTATTTGCTGCGACACTTTTAATGAATGTATTTATTTGCTGCGACACTTTTAATAAATATATTTGGTTGCTGCGAAACTTTTAATAAATATATTTGGTTGCTGCGAAACTTTTAATGAATATATTTATTTGCTGCGACACTTTAAATAAATATATTTGGTTGCTGCGACACTTTTAATTAATATATTTCGTTGCTGCGACACTTAAAATAAATATATTTATTTGCTGCGACACTTTAAATAAATATATTTGGTTGCTGCGACACTTTTAATAAATATATTTGGTTGCTGCGACACTTAAAATAAATATATTTATTTGCTGCGACACTTTTAATGAATGTATTTATTTGCTGCGACACTTTTAATAAATATATTTGGTTGCTGCGACACTTTTAATTAATATATTTGGTTGCTGCGACACTTAAAATAAATATATTTATTTGCTGCGACACTTTTAATAAATATATTTGGTTGCTGCGACACTTTTAATGAATATATTTATTTGCTGCGACACTTTTAATGAATATATTTGGTTGCTGCGACACTTAAAATAAATATATTTATTTGCTGCGACACTTTAAATAAATATATTTGGTTGCTGCGACACTTTTAATAAATATATTTGGTTGCTGCGACACTTAAAATAAATATATTTATTTGCTGCGACACTTTTAATGAATGTATTTATTTGCTGCGACACTTTTAATAAATATATTTGGTTGCTGCGAAACTTTTAATGAATATATTTATTTGCTGCGACACTTTAAATAAATATATTTGGTTGCTGCGACACTTTTAATTAATATATTTCGTTGCTGCGACACTTAAAATAAATATATTTATTTGCTGCGACACTTTAAATAAATATATTTGGTTGCTGCGACACTTTTAATAAATATATTTGGTTGCTGCGACACTTAAAATAAATATATTTATTTGCTGCGACACTTTTAATGAATGTATTTATTTGCTGCGACACTTTTAATAAATATATTTGGTTGCTGCGTCACTTTTAATTAATATATTTGGTTGCTGCGACACTTAAAATAAATATATTTATTTGCTGCGACACTTTTAATAAATATATTTGGTTGCTGCGACACTTAAAATAAATATATTTATTTGGTGCGACACTTTTAATTAATATATTTGGTTGCTGCGACACTTAAAATAAATATATTTATTTGGTGCGAAACTTTTAATGAATATATTTATTTGCTGCGACTCTTTTAATCAATATATTTGGTTGCTGCGACACTTTTAATAAATATATTTGGTTGCTGCGACACTTTTAATTAATATATTCATTTGCTGCGACACTTTTAATTAATATATTTGGTTGCTGCGACACTTAAAATAAATATATTTATTTGGTGCGACACTTTTAATTAATATATTTGGTTGCTGCGACACTTTTAATAAATATATTTGGTTGCTGCGACACTTTTAATAAATATATTTGGTTGCTGCGACACTTTTAATTAATATATTTGGTTGCTGCGACACTTTTAATTAATATATTTGGTTGCTGTGAAACTTAAAAAAAATATATTTATTTGGTGCGACACTTTTAATTAATATATTTGGTTGCTGCGACACTTTTAATAAATATATTTGGTTGCTGCGACACTTAAAATAAATATATTTATTTGCTGCGACACTTTTAATGAATGTATTTATTTGCTGCGACACTTTTAATAAATATATTTGGTTGCTGCGAAACTTTTAATGAATATATTTATTTGCTGCGACACTTTAAATAAATATATTTGGTTGCTGCGACACTTTTAATTAATATATTTCGTTGCTGCGACACTTAAAATAAATATATTTATTTGCTGCGACACTTTAAATAAATATATTTGGTTGCTGCGACACTTTTAATAAATATATTTGGTTGCTGCGACACTTAAAATAAATATATTTATTTGCTGCGACACTTTTAATGAATGTATTTATTTGCTGCGACACTTTTAATAAATATATTTGGTTGCTGCGTCACTTTTAATTAATATATTTGGTTGCTGCGACACTTAAAATAAATATATTTATTTGCTGCGACACTTTTAATAAATATATTCATTTGCTGCGACACTTTTAATTAATATATTTCGTTGCTGCGACACTTAAAATAAATATATGTATTTGCTGCGACACTTTAAATAAATATATTTGGTTGCTGCGACACTTTTAATTAATATATTTGGTTGCTGCGACACTTAAAATAAATATATTTATTTGCTGCGACACTTTTAATAAATATATTTGGTTGCTGCGACACTTTTAATAAATATATTTGGTTGCTGCGACACTTAAAATAAATATATTTATTTGCTGCGACACTTTTAATGAATGTATTTATTTGCTGCGACACTTTTAATAAATATATTTGGTTGCTGCGACACTTTTAATTAATATATTTGGTTGCTGCGACACTTAAAATAAATATATTTATTTGCTGCGACACTTTTAATAAATATATTTGGTTGCTGCGACACTTTTAATGAATATATTTATTTGCTGCGACACTTTTAATGAATATATTTGGTTGCTGCGACACTTAAAATAAATATATTTATTTGCTGCGACACTTTAAATAAATATATTTGGTTGCTGCGACACTTTTAATAAATATATTTGGTTGCTGCGACACTTAAAATAAATATATTTATTTGCTGCGACACTTTTAATGAATGTATTTATTTGCTGCGACACTTTTAATAAATATATTTGGTTGCTGCGAAACTTTTAATGAATATATTTATTTGCTGCGACACTTTAAATAAATATATTTGGTTGCTGCGACACTTTTAATTAATATATTTCGTTGCTGCGACACTTAAAATAAATATATTTATTTGCTGCGACACTTTAAATAAATATATTTATTTGCTGCGACACTTTTAATGAATGTATTTATTTGCTGCGACACTTTTAATAAATATATTTGGTTGCTGCGTCACTTTTAATTAATATATTTGGTTGCTGCGACACTTAAAATAAATATATTTATTTGCTGCGACACTTTTAATAAATATATTCATTTGCTGCGACACTTTTAATTAATATATTTCGTTGCTGCGACACTTAAAATAAATATATGTATTTGCTGCGACACTTTAAATAAATATATTTGGTTGCTGCGACACTTTTAATTAATATATTTGGTTGCTGCGACACTTAAAATAAATATATTTATTTGCTGCGACACTTTTAATAAATATATTTGGTTGCTGCGACACTTTTAATAAATATATTTGGTTGCTGCGACACTTAAAATAAATATATTTATTTGCTGCGACACTTTTAATGAATGTATTTATTTGCTGCGACACTTTTAATAAATATATTTGGTTGCTGCGACACTTTTAATTAATATATTTGGTTGCTGCGACACTTAAAATAAATATATTTATTTGCTGCGACACTTTTAATAAATATATTTGGTTGCTGCGACACTTTTAATGAATATATTTATTTGCTGCGACACTTTTAATGAATATATTTGGTTGCTGCGACACTTAAAATAAATATATTTATTTGCTGCGACACTTTAAATAAATATATTTGGTTGCTGCGACACTTTTAATAAATATATTTGGTTGCTGCGACACTTAAAATAAATATATTTATTTGCTGCGACACTTTTAATGAATGTATTTATTTGCTGTGACACTTTTAATAAATATATTTGGTTGCTGCGAAACTTTTAATGAATATATTTATTTGCTGCGACACTTTAAATAAATATATTTGGTTGCTGCGACACTTTTAATTAATATATTTCGTTGCTGCGACACTTAAAATAAATATATTTATTTGCTGCGACACTTTAAATAAATATATTTGGTTGCTGCGACACTTTTAATAAATATATTTGGTTGCTGCGACACTTAAAATAAATATATTTATTTGCTGCGACACTTTTAATGAATGTATTTATTTGCTGCGACACTTTTAATAAATATATTTGGTTGCTGCGTCACTTTTAATTAATATATTTGGTTGCTGCGACACTTAAAATAAATATATTTATTTGCTGCGACACTTTTAATAAATATATTTGGTTGCTGCGACACTTAAAATAAATATATTTATTTGGTGCGACACTTTTAATTAATATATTTGGTTGCTGCGACACTTAAAATAAATATATTTATTTGGTGCGAAACTTTTAATGAATATATTTATTTGCTGCGACTCTTTTAATCAATATATTTGGTTGCTGCGACACTTTTAATAAATATATTTGGTTGCTGCGACACTTTTAATTAATATATTCATTTGCTGCGACACTTTTAATTAATATATTTGGTTGCTGCGACACTTAAAATAAATATATTTATTTGGTGCGACACTTTTAATTAATATATTTGGTTGCTGCGACACTTTTAATAAATATATTTGGTTGCTGCGACACTTTTAATAAATATATTTGGTTGCTGCGACACTTTTAATTAATATATTTGGTTGCTGCGACACTTTTAATTAATATATTTGGTTGCTGTGAAACTTAAAAAAAATATATTTATTTGGTGCGACACTTTTAATTAATATATTTGGTTGCTGCGACACTTTTAATAAATATATTTGGTTGCTGCGACACTTAAAATAAATATATTTATTTGCTGCGACACTTTTAATGAATGTATTTATTTGCTGCGACACTTTTAATAAATATATTTGGTTGCTGCGAAACTTTTAATGAATATATTTATTTGCTGCGACACTTTAAATAAATATATTTGGTTGCTGCGACACTTTTAATTAATATATTTCGTTGCTGCGACACTTAAAATAAATATATTTATTTGCTGCGACACTTTAAATAAATATATTTGGTTGCTGCGACACTTTTAATAAATATATTTGGTTGCTGCGACACTTAAAATAAATATATTTATTTGCTGCGACACTTTTAATGAATGTATTTATTTGCTGCGACACTTTTAATAAATATATTTGGTTGCTGCGTCACTTTTAATTAATATATTTGGTTGCTGCGACACTTAAAATAAATATATTTATTTGCTGCGACACTTTTAATAAATATATTCATTTGCTGCGACACTTTTAATTAATATATTTCGTTGCTGCGACACTTAAAATAAATATATGTATTTGCTGCGACACTTTAAATAAATATATTTGGTTGCTGCGACACTTTTAATTAATATATTTGGTTGCTGCGACACTTAAAATAAATATATTTATTTGCTGCGACACTTTTAATAAATATATTTGGTTGCTGCGACACTTTTAATGAATATATTTATTTGCTGCGACACTTTTAATGAATATATTTGGTTGCTGCGACACTTTAAATAAATATATTTGGTTGCTGCGACACTTTTAATTAATATATTTGGTTGCTGCGACACTTAAAATAAATATATTTATTTGCTGCGACACTTTTAATGAATGTATTTATTTGCTGCGACACTTTTAATAAATATATTTGGTTGATGCGACACTTTTAATTAATATATTTCGTTGCTGCGACACTTTTAATGAATGTATTTATTTGCTGCGACACTTTTAATTAATATATTTCGTTGCTGCGACACTTAAAATAAATATATGTATTTGCTGCGACACTTTTAATAAATATATTTGGTTGCTGCGACACTTTTAATAAATATATTTCGTTGCTGCGACACTTTTAATCAATATATTTCGTTGCTGCGACACTTAAAATAAATATATGTATTTGCTGCGACACTTTTAATAAATATATTTCGTTGCTGCGACACTTTAAATAAATATATTTATTTGGTGCGACACTTAAAATATATATATTTATTTGCTGCGACACTTTTAATGAATGTATTTATTTGCTGCGACACTTTTAATAAATATATTTGGTTGCTGCGACACTTTTAATTAATATATTTGGTTGCTGCGACACTTTAAATAAATATATTTGGTTGCTGCGACACTTTTAATTAATATATTTGGTTGCTGCGACACTTTAAATAAATATATTTGGTTGCTGCGACACTTTTAATTAATATATTTGGTTGCTGCGACACTTTAAATAAATATATTTGGTTGCTGCGACACTTTTAATTAATATATTTCGTTGCTGCGACACTTAAAATAAATATATGTATTTGCTGCGACACTTTTAATGAATATATTTGGTTGCTGCGACACTTTAAATAAATATATTTGGTTGCTGCGACACTTTTAATTAATATATTTGGTTGCTGTGAAACTTTTAATAAATATATTTGGTTGCTGCTACACTTTTAATAAATATATTTGGTTGCTGCGACACTTTTAATAAATATATTTGGTTGCTGCGACACTTTTAATAAATATATTTGGTTGCTGCGACACTTTTAATAAATATATTTGGTTGCTGCGACACTTTTAATGAATATATTTATTTGCTGCGACACTTTTAATGAATATATTTGGTTGCTGCGACACTTAAAATAAATATATTTATTTGCTGCGACACTTTAAATAAATATATTTGGTTGCTGCGACACTTTAAATAAATATATTTGGTTGCTGCGACACTTTTAATTAATATATTTGGTTGCTGCGACACTTAAAATAAATATATTTATTTGCTGCGACACTTTTAATGAATGTATTTATTTGCTGCGACACTTTTAATAAATATATTTGGTTGATGCGACACTTTTAATTAATATATTTCGTTGCTGCGACACTTTTAATGAATGTATTTATTTGCTGCGACACTTTTAATTAATATATTTCGTTGCTGCGACACTTAAAATAAATATATGTATTTGCTGCGACACTTTTAATAAATATATTTGGTTGCTGCGACACTTTTAATAAATATATTTCGTTGCTGCGACACTTTTAATCAATATATTTCGTTGCTGCGACACTTAAAATAAATATATGTATTTGCTGCGACACTTTTAATAAATATATTTCGTTGCTGCGACACTTTAAATAAATATATTTATTTGGTGCGACACTTAAAATATATATATTTATTTGCTGCGACACTTTTAATGAATGTATTTATTTGCTGCGACACTTTTAATAAATATATTTGGTTGCTGCGACACTTTTAATTAATATATTTGGTTGCTGCGACACTTTAAATAAATATATTTGGTTGCTGCGACACTTTTAATTAATATATTTGGTTGCTGCGACACTTTAAATAAATATATTTGGTTGCTGCGACACTTTTAATTAATATATTTGGTTGCTGCGACACTTTAAATAAATATATTTGGTTGCTGCGACACTTTTAATTAATATATTTCGTTGCTGCGACACTTAAAATAAATATATGTATTTGCTGCGACACTTTTAATGAATATATTTGGTTGCTGCGACACTTTAAATAAATATATTTGGTTGCTGCGACACTTTTAATTAATATATTTGGTTGCTGTGAAACTTTTAATAAATATATTTGGTTGCTGCTACACTTTTAATAAATATATTTGGTTGCTGCGACACTTTTAATAAATATATTTGGTTGCTGCGACACTTTTAATAAATATATTTGGTTGCTGCGACACTTTTAATAAATATATTTGGTTGCCGCGACACTTTTAATTAATATATTTATTTGCTGCGACTCTTTTAATCAATATATTTGGTTGCTGCGACACTTTTAATAAATATATTTGGTTGCTGCGACACTTTTAATTAATATATTCATTTGCTGCGACACTTTTAATGAATATATTTGGTTGCTGCGACACTTAAAATAAATATATTTATTTGGTGCGACACTTTTAATTAATATATTTGGTTGCTGCGACACTTAAAATAAATATATTTATTTGGTGCGAAACTTTTAATGAATATATTTATTTGCTGCGACTCTTTTAATCAATATATTTGGTTGCTGCGACACTTTTAATAAATATATTTGGTTGCTGCGACACTTTTAATTAATATATTCATTTGCTGCGACACTTTTAATTAATATATTTGGTTGCTGCGACACTTAAAATAAATATATTTATTTGGTGCGACACTTTTAATTAATATATTTGGTTGCTGCGACACTTTTAATTAATATATTTGGTTGCTGTGAAACTTAAAATAAATATATTTATTTGGTGCGACACTTTTAATTAATATATTTGGTTGCTGCGACACTTTTAATAAATATATTTGGTTGCTGCGACACTTAAAATAAATATATTTATTTGGTGCGACACTTTAAATAAATATATTTATTTGCTGCGACACTTTAAATAAATATATTTGGTTGCTGCGACACTTAAAATAAATATATTTATTTGCTGCGACACTTTAAATAAATATATTTGGTTGCTGCGACACTTTTAATTAATATATTTATTTGCTGCGACACTTTAAATAAATATATTTGGTTGCTGCGACACTTTTAATTAATATATTCGGTTGCTGTGAAACTTTTAATAAATATATTCATTTGCTGCGACACTTTAAATTAATATATTTCGTTGCTGCGACACTTTTAATAAATATATTTGGTTGCTGCGACACTTTTAATAAATATATTTCGTTGCTGCGACACTTTTAATCAATATATTTCGTTGCTGCGACACTTAAAATAAATATATGTATTTGCTGCGACACTTTTAATAAATATATTTCGTTGCTGCGACACTTTAAATAAATATATTTATTTGGTGCGACACTTAAAATATATATATTTATTTGCTGCGACACTTTTAATGAATGTATTTATTTGCTGCGACACTTAAAATAAATATATTTATTTGCTGCGACACTTTTAATGAATGTATTTATTTGCTGCGACACTTTTAATAAATATATTTGGTTGCTGCGTCACTTTTAATTAATATATTTGGTTGCTGCGACACTTAAAATAAATATATTTATTTGCTGCGACACTTTTAATAAATATATTCATTTGCTGCGACACTTTTAATTAATATATTTCGTTGCTGCGACACTTAAAATAAATATATGTATTTGCTGCGACACTTTAAATAAATATATTTGGTTGCTGCGACACTTTTAATTAATATATTTGGTTGCTGCGACACTTAAAATAAATATATTTATTTGCTGCGACACTTTTAATAAATATATTTGGTTGCTGCGACACTTTTAATGAATATATTTATTTGCTGCGACACTTTTAATGAATATATTTATTTGCTGCGACACTTTTAATGAATATATTTGGTTGCTGCGACACTTAAAATAAATATATTTATTTGCTGCGACACTTTAAATAAATATATTTGGTTGCTGCGACACTTTTAATAAATATATTTGGTTGCTGCGACACTTAAAATAAATATATTTATTTGCTGCGACACTTTTAATGAATGTATTTATTTGCTGCGACACTTTTAATGAATGTATTTATTTGCTGCGACACTTTTAATAAATATATTTGGTTGCTGCGAAACTTTTAATGAATATATTTATTTGCTGCGACACTTAAAATAAATATATTTATTTGCTGCGACACTTTTAATAAATATATTTGGTTGCTGCGACACTTTTAATGAATATATTTATTTGCTGCGACACTTTTAATGAATATATTTGGTTGCTGCGACACTTTTAATAAATATATTTGGTTGCTGCGAAACTTTTAATGAATATATTTATTTGCTGCGACACTTTAAATAAATATATTTGGTTGCTGCGACACTTTTAATTAATATATTTATTTGCTGCGACACTTTTAATGAATATATTTGGTTGCTGCGACACTTAAAATAAATATATTTATTTGCTGCGACACTTTAAATAAATATATTTGGTTGCTGCGACACTTTTAATAAATATATTTGGTTGCTGCGACACTTAAAATAAATATATTTATTTGCTGCGACACTTTTAATGAATGTATTTATTTGCTGCGACACTTTTAATGAATGTATTTATTTGCTGCGACACTTTTAATAAATATATTTGGTTGCTGCGAAACTTTTAATGAATATATTTATTTGCTGCGACACTTAAAATAAATATATTTATTTGCTGCGACACTTTTAATAAATATATTTGGTTGCTGCGACACTTTTAATGAATATATTTATTTGCTGCGACACTTTTAATGAATATATTTGGTTGCTGCGACACTTTTAATAAATATATTTGGTTGCTGCGAAACTTTTAATGAATATATTTATTTGCTGCGACACTTTAAATAAATATATTTGGTTGCTGCGACACTTTTAATTAATATATTTCGTTGCTGCGACACTTAAAATAAATATATTTATTTGCTGCGACACTTTAAATAAATATATTTGGTTGCTGCGACACTTTAAATAAATATATTTGGTTGCTGCGACACTTTTAATTAATATATTTCGTTGCTGCGACACTTAAAATAAATATATGTATTTGCTGCGACACTTTTAATAAATATATTTCGTTGCTGCGACACTTAAAATAAATATATGTATTTGCTGCGACACTTTTAATGAATATATTTGGTTGCTGCGACACTTTAAATAAATATATTTGGTTGCTGCGACACTTTTAATTAATATATTTGGTTGCTGTGAAACTTTTAATAAATATATTTGGTTGCTGCTACACTTTTAATAAATATATTTGGTTGCTGCGACACTTTTAATAAATATATTTGGTTGCTGCGACACTTTTAATAAATATATTTGGTTGCTGCGACACTTTTAATAAATATATTTGGTTGCCGCGACACTTTTAATTAATATATTTATTTGCTGCGACTCTTTTAATCAATATATTTGGTTGCTGCGACACTTTTAATAAATATATTTGGTTGCTGCGACACTTTTAATTAATATATTCATTTGCTGCGACACTTTTAATTAATATATTTCGTTGCTGCGACACTTAAAATAAATATATGTATTTGCTGCGACACTTTTAATAAATATATTTCGTTGCTGCGACACTTAAAATAAATATATGTATTTGCTGCGACACTTTTAATGAATATATTTGGTTGCTGCGACACTTTAAATAAATATATTTGGTTGCTGCGACACTTTTAATTAATATATTTGGTTGCTGTGAAACTTTTAATAAATATATTTGGTTGCTGCTACACTTTTAATAAATATATTTGGTTGCTGCGACACTTTTAATAAATATATTTGGTTGCTGCGACACTTTTAATAAATATATTTGGTTGCTGCGACACTTTTAATAAATATATTTGGTTGCCGCGACACTTTTAATTAATATATTTATTTGCTGCGACTCTTTTAATCAATATATTTGGTTGCTGCGACACTTTTAATAAATATATTTGGTTGCTGCGACACTTTTAATTAATATATTCATTTGCTGCGACACTTTTAATGAATATATTTGGTTGCTGCGACACTTAAAATAAATATATTTATTTGGTGCGACACTTTTAATTAATATATTTGGTTGCTGCGACACTTAAAATAAATATATTTATTTGGTGCGAAACTTTTAATGAATATATTTATTTGCTGCGACTCTTTTAATCAATATATTTGGTTGCTGCGACACTTTTAATAAATATATTTGGTTGCTGCGACACTTTTAATTAATATATTCATTTGCTGCGACACTTTTAATTAATATATTTGGTTGCTGCGACACTTAAAATAAATATATTTATTTGGTGCGACACTTTTAATTAATATATTTGGTTGCTGCGACACTTTTAATTAATATATTTGGTTGCTGTGAAACTTAAAATAAATATATTTATTTGGTGCGACACTTTTAATTAATATATTTGGTTGCTGCGACACTTTTAATAAATATATTTGGTTGCTGCGACACTTAAAATAAATATATTTATTTGGTGCGACACTTTAAATAAATATATTTATTTGCTGCGACACTTTAAATAAATATATTTGGTTGCTGCGACACTTAAAATAAATATATTTATTTGCTGCGACACTTTAAATAAATATATTTGGTTGCTGCGACACTTTTAATTAATATATTTATTTGCTGCGACACTTTAAATAAATATATTTGGTTGCTGCGACACTTTTAATTAATATATTCGGTTGCTGTGAAACTTTTAATAAATATATTCATTTGCTGCGACACTTTAAATTAATATATTTCGTTGCTGCGACACTTTTAATAAATATATTTGGTTGCTGCGACACTTTTAATAAATATATTTCGTTGCTGCGACACTTTTAATCAATATATTTCGTTGCTGCGACACTTAAAATAAATATATGTATTTGCTGCGACACTTTTAATAAATATATTTCGTTGCTGCGACACTTTAAATAAATATATTTATTTGGTGCGACACTTAAAATATATATATTTATTTGCTGCGACACTTTTAATGAATGTATTTATTTGCTGCGACACTTTTAATAAATATATTTGGTTGCTGCGACACTTTTAATTAATATATTTGGTTGCTGCGACACTTTAAATAAATATATTTGGTTGCTGCGACACTTTTAATTAATATATTTGGTTGCTGCGACACTTTAAATAAATATATTTGGTTGCTGCGACACTTTTAATTAATATATTTCGTTGCTGCGACACTTAAAATAAATATATTTATTTGCTGCGACACTTTAAATAAATATATTTGGTTGCTGCGACACTTTTAATAAATATATTTGGTTGCTGCGACACTTAAAATAAATATATTTATTTGCTGCGACACTTTTAATGAATGTATTTGGTTGCTGCGACACTTTTAATAAATATATTTCGTTGCTGCGACACTTTTAATCAATATATTTCGTTGCTGCGACACTTAAAATAAATATATGTATTTGCTGCGACACTTTTAATAAATATATTTCGTTGCTGCGACACTTTAAATAAATATATTTATTTGGTGCGACACTTAAAATAAATATATGTATTTGCTGCGACACTTTTAATAAATATATTTCGTTGCTGCGACACTTAAAATAAATATATGTATTTGCTGCGACACTTTTAATGAATATATTTGGTTGCTGCGACACTTTAAATAAATATATTTGGTTGCTGCGACACTTTTAATTAATATATTTGGTTGCTGTGAAACTTTTAATAAATATATTTGGTTGCTGCTACACTTTTAATAAATATATTTGGTTGCTGCGACACTTTTAATAAATATATTTGGTTGCTGCGACACTTTTAATAAATATATTTGGTTGCTGCGACACTTTTAATAAATATATTTGGTTGCCGCGACACTTTTAATTAATATATTTATTTGCTGCGACTCTTTTAATCAATATACTTGGTTGCTGCGACACTTTTAATAAATATATTTGGTTGCTGCGACACTTTTAATAAATATATTTGGTTGCTGCGACACTTAAAATAAATATATTTATTTGCTGCGACACTTTTAATGAATGTATTTATTTGCTGCGACACTTTTAATAAATATATTTGGTTGCTGCGACACTTTTAATTAATATATTTGGTTGCTGCGACACTTAAAATAAATATATTTATTTGCTGCGACACTTTTAATAAATATATTCATTTGCTGCGACACTTTTAATTAAAATATTTGGTTGCTGCGACACTTAAAATAAATATATGTATTTGCTGCGACACTTTAAATAAATATATTTGGTTGCTGCGACACTTTTAATTAATATATTTGGTTGCTGCAACACTTAAAATAAATATATTTATTTGCTGCGACACTTTTAATTAATATATTTGGTTGCTGCGACACTTTAAATAAATATATTTGGTTGCTGCGACACTTTTAATTAATATATTTCGTTGCTGCGACACTTAAAATAAATATATGTATTTGCTGCGACACTTTTAATAAATATATTTCGTTGCTGCGACACTTAAAATAAATATATGTATTTGCTGCGACACTTTTAATGAATATATTTGGTTGCTGCGACACTTTAAATAAATATATTTGGTTGCTGCGACACTTTTAATTAATATATTTGGTTGCTGTGAAACTTTTAATAAATATATTTGGTTGCTGCTACACTTTTAATAAATATATTTGGTTGCTGCGACACTTTTAATAAATATATTTGGTTGCTGCGACACTTTTAATAAATATATTTGGTTGCTGCGACACTTTTAATAAATATATTTGGTTGCCGCGACACTTTTAATTAATATATTTATTTGCTGCGACTCTTTTAATCAATATATTTGGTTGCTGCGACACTTTTAATAAATATATTTGGTTGCTGCGACACTTTTAATTAATATATTCATTTGCTGCGACACTTTTAATGAATATATTTGGTTGCTGCGACACTTAAAATAAATATATTTATTTGGTGCGACACTTTTAATTAATATATTTGGTTGCTGCGACACTTAAAATAAATATATTTATTTGGTGCGAAACTTTTAATGAATATATTTATTTGCTGCGACTCTTTTAATCAATATATTTGGTTGCTGCGACACTTTTAATAAATATATTTGGTTGCTGCGACACTTTTAATTAATATATTCATTTGCTGCGACACTTTTAATTAATATATTTGGTTGCTGCGACACTTAAAATAAATATATTTATTTGGTGCGACACTTTTAATTAATATATTTGGTTGCTGCGACACTTTTAATTAATATATTTGGTTGCTGTGAAACTTAAAATAAATATATTTATTTGGTGCGACACTTTTAATTAATATATTTGGTTGCTGCGACACTTTTAATAAATATATTTGGTTGCTGCGACACTTAAAATAAATATATTTATTTGGTGCGACACTTTAAATAAATATATTTATTTGCTGCGACACTTTAAATAAATATATTTGGTTGCTGCGACACTTAAAATAAATATATTTATTTGCTGCGACACTTTAAATAAATATATTTGGTTGCTGCGACACTTTTAATTAATATATTTATTTGCTGCGACACTTTAAATAAATATATTTGGTTGCTGCGACACTTTTAATTAATATATTCGGTTGCTGTGAAACTTTTAATAAATATATTCATTTGCTGCGACACTTTAAATTAATATATTTCGTTGCTGCGACACTTTTAATAAATATATTTGGTTGCTGCGACACTTTTAATAAATATATTTCGTTGCTGCGACACTTTTAATCAATATATTTCGTTGCTGCGACACTTAAAATAAATATATGTATTTGCTGCGACACTTTTAATAAATATATTTCGTTGCTGCGACACTTTAAATAAATATATTTATTTGGTGCGACACTTAAAATATATATATTTATTTGCTGCGACACTTTTAATGAATGTATTTATTTGCTGCGACACTTTTAATAAATATATTTGGTTGCTGCGACACTTTTAATTAATATATTTGGTTGCTGCGACACTTTAAATAAATATATTTGGTTGCTGCGACACTTTTAATTAATATATTTGGTTGCTGCGACACTTTAAATAAATATATTTGGTTGCTGCGACACTTTTAATTAATATATTTCGTTGCTGCGACACTTAAAATAAATATATTTATTTGCTGCGACACTTAAAATAAATATATTTATTTGCTGCGACACTTTTAATGAATGTATTTATTTGCTGCGACACTTTTAATAAATATATTTGGTTGCTGCGACACTTTTAATTAATATATTTGGTTGCTGCGACACTTAAAATAAATATATTTATTTGCTGCGACACTTTTAATAAATATATTCATTTGCTGCGACACTTTTAATTAAAATATTTCGTTGCTGCGACACTTAAAATAAATATATGTATTTGCTGCGACACTTTAAATAAATATATTTGGTTGCTGCGACACTTTTAATTAATATATTTGGTTGCTGCGACACTTAAAATAAATATATTTATTTGCTGCGACACTTTTAATGAATGTATTTATTTGCTGCGACACTTTTAATAAATATATTTGGTTGATGCGACACTTTTAATTAATATATTTCGTTGCTGCGACACTTTTAATTAATGTATTTATTTGCTGCGACACTTTTAATTAATATATTTCGTTGCTGCGACACTTAAAATAAATATATGTATTTGCTGCGACACTTTTAATAAATATATTTGGTTGCTGCGACACTTTTAATAAATATATTTCGTTGCTGCGACACTTTTAATCAATATATTTCGTTGCTGCGACACTTAAAATAAATATATGTATTTGCTGCGACACTTTTAATAAATATATTTCGTTGCTGCGACACTTTAAATAAATATATTTATTTGGTGCGACACTTAAAATAAATATATGTATTTGCTGCGACACTTTTAATAAATATATTTCGTTGCTGCGACACTTAAAATAAATATATGTATTTGCTGCGACACTTTTAATGAATATATTTGGTTGCTGCGACACTTTAAATAAATATATTTGGTTGCTTCGACACTTTTAATTAATATATTTGGTTGCTGTGAAACTTTTAATAAATATATTTGGTTGCTGCTACACTTTTAATAAATATATTTGGTTGCTGCGACACTTTTAATAAATATATTTGGTTGCTGCGACACTTTTAATAAATATATTTGGTTGCTGCGACACTTTTAATAAATATATTTGGTTGCCGCGACACTTTTAATTAATATATTTATTTGCTGCGACTCTTTTAATCAATATACTTGGTTGCTGCGACACTTTTAATAAATATATTTGGTTGCTGCGACACTTTTAATTAATATATTCATTTGCTGCGACACTTTTAATGAATATATTTGGTTGCTGCGACACTTTTAATTAATATATTTGGTTGCTGCGACACTTTTAATGAATGTATTTATTTGCTGCGACACTTTTAATAAATATATTTCGTTGCTGCGACACTTAAAATAAATATATGTATTTGCTGCGACACTTTTAATAAATATATTTCGTTGCTGCGACACTTTAAATAAATATATTTATTTGGTGCGACACTTAAAATATATATATTTATTTGCTGCGACACTTTTAATGAATGTATTTATTTGCTGCGACACTTTTAATAAATATATTTGGTTGCTGCGACACTTTTAATTAATATATTTGGTTGCTGCGACACTTTAAATAAATATATTTGGTTGCTGCGACACTTTTAATTAATATATTTGGTTGCTGCGACACTTTAAATAAATATATTTGGTTGCTGCGACACTTTTAATTAATATATTTCGTTGCTGCGACACTTAAAATAAATATATGTATTTGCTGCGACACTTTTAATGAATATATTTGGTTGCTGCGACACTTTAAATAAATATATTTGGTTGCTGCGACACTTTTAATTAATATATTTGGTTGCTGTGAAACTTTTAATAAATATATTTGGTTGCTGCTACACTTTTAATAAATATATTTGGTTGCTGCGACACTTTTAATAAATATATTTGGTTGCTGCGACACTTTTAATTAATATATTCATATGCTGCGACACTTTTAATGAATATATTTGGTTGCCGCGACACTTTTAATTAATATATTTATTTGCTGCGACTCTTTTAATCAATATATTTGGTTGCTGCGACACTTTTAATTAATATATTCATATGCTGCGACACTTTTAATGAATATATTTGGTTGCTGCGACACTTTTAATTAATATATTTGGTTGCTGCGACACTTAAAATAAATATATTTATTTGGTGCGACACTTTTAATTAATATATTTGGTTGCTGCGACACTTTTAATTAATATATTTGGTTGCTGTGAAACTTAAAATAAATATATTTATTTGGTGCGACACTTTTAATTAATATATTTCGTTGCTGCGACACTTTTAATCAATATATTTCGTTGCTGCGACACTTAAAATAAATATATGTATTTGCTGCGACACTTTTAATAAATATATTTCGTTGCTGCGACACTTTAAATAAATATATTTATTTGGTGCGACACTTAAAATATATATATTTATTTGCTGCGACACTTTTAATGAATGTATTTATTTGCTGCGACACTTTTAATAAATATATTTGGTTGCTGCGACACTTTTAATTAATATATTTGGTTGCTGCGACACTTTAAATAAATATATTTGGTTGCTGCGACACTTTTAATTAATATATTTGGTTGCTGCGACACTTTAAATAAATATATTTGGTTGCTGCGACACTTTTAATTAATATATTTCGTTGCTGCGACACTTAAAATAAATATATGTATTTGCTGCGACACTTTTAATGAATATATTTGGTTGCTGCGACACTTTAAATAAATATATTTGGTTGCTGCGACACTTTTAATTAATATATTTGGTTGCTGTGAAACTTTTAATAAATATATTTGGTTGCTGCTACACTTTTAATAAATATATTTGGTTGCTGCGACACTTTTAATAAATATATTTGGTTGCTGCGACACTTTTAATTAATATATTCATATGCTGCGACACTTTTAATGAATATATTTGGTTGCCGCGACACTTTTAATTAATATATTTATTTGCTGCGACTCTTTTAATCAATATATTTGGTTGCTGCGACACTTTTAATTAATATATTCATATGCTGCGACACTTTTAATGAATATATTTGGTTGCTGCGACACTTTTAATTAATATATTTGGTTGCTGCGACACTTAAAATAAATATATTTATTTGGTGCGACACTTTTAATTAATATATTTGGTTGCTGCGACACTTTTAATTAATATATTTGGTTGCTGTGAAACTTAAAATAAATATATTTATTTGGTGCGACACTTTTAATTAATATATTTCGTTGCTGCGACACTTTTAATCAATATATTTCGTTGCTGCGACACTTAAAATAAATATATGTATTTGCTGCGACACTTTTAATAAATATATTTCGTTGCTGCGACACTTTAAATAAATATATTTATTTGGTGCGACACTTAAAATATATATATTTATTTGCTGCGACACTTTTAATGAATGTATTTATTTGCTGCGACACTTTTAATAAATATATTTGGTTGCTGCGACACTTTTAATTAATATATTTGGTTGCTGCGACACTTTAAATAAATATATTTGGTTGCTGCGACACTTTTAATTAATATATTTGGTTGCTGCGACACTTTAAATAAATATATTTGGTTGCTGCGACACTTTTAATTAATATATTTCGTTGCTGCGACACTTAAAATAAATATATGTATTTGCTGCGACACTTTTAATAAATATATTTCGTTGCTGCGACACTTAAAATAAATATATGTATTTGCTGCGACACTTTTAATGAATATATTTGGTTGCTGCGACACTTTAAATAAATATATTTGGTTGCTGCGACACTTTTAATTAATATATTTGGTTGCTATGAAACTTTTAATAAATATATTTGGTTGCTGCTACACTTTTAATAAATATATTTGGTTGCTGCGACACTTTTAATAAATATATTTGGTTGCTGCGACACTTTTAATAAATATATTTGGTTGCTGCGACACTTTTAATAAATATATTTGGTTGCCGCGACACTTTTAATTAATATATTTATTTGCTGCGACTCTTTTAATCAATATATTTGGTTGCTGCGACACTTTTAATAAATATATTTGGTTGCTGCGACACTTTTAATTAATATATTCATTTGCTGCGACACTTTTAATGAATATATTTGGTTGCTGCGACACTTTTAATTAATATATTTGGTTGCTGCGACACTTAAAATAAATATATTTATTTGGTGCGACACTTTTAATTAATATATTTGGTTGCTGCGACACTTTTAATTAATATATTTGGTTGCTGTGAAACTTAAAATAAATATATTTATTTGGTGCGACACTTTTAATTAATATATTTGGTTGCTGCGACACTTTTAATTAATATATTTGGTTGCTGCGACACTTAAAATAAATATATTTATTTGGTGCGACACTTTAAATAAATATATTTATTTGCTGCGACACTTTAAATAAATATATTTGGTTGCTGCGACACTTAAAATAAATATATTTGGTTGCCGCGACACTTTTAATTAATATATTTGGTTGCTGCGACACTTTAAATAAATATATTTGGTTGCTGCGACACTTTTAATTAATATATTTGGTTGCTGCCACACTTTAAATAAATATATTTGGTTGCTGCGACACTTTTAATTAATATATTTCGTTGCTGCGACACTTAAAATAAATATATGTATTTGCTGTGACACTTTTAATAAATATATTTGGTTGCTGCGACACTTTTAATTAATATATTTCGTTGCTGCGACACTTAAAATAAATATATCTATTTGGTGCGACACTTTAAATAAATATATTTGGTTGCTGCGACACTTTTAATTAATATATTTCGTTGCTGCGACACTTTAAATAATATATTTGGTTGCTGCGACACTTAAAATAAATATATTTATTTGCTGCGACACTTTAAATAAATATATTTGGTTGCTGCGACACTTTTAATGAATATATTTATTTGCTGCGACACTTTTAATGAATATATTTGGTTGCTGCGACACTTAAAATAAATATATTTATTTGCTGCGACACTTTAAATAAATATATTTGGTTGCTGCGACACTTTTAATAAATATATTTGGTTGCTGCGACACTTAAAATAAATATATTTATTTGCTGCGACACTTTTAATGAATGTATTTATTTGCTGCGACACTTTTAATAAATATATTTGGTTGCTGCGAAACTTTTAATGAATATATTTATTTGCTGCGACACTTTAAATAAATATATTTGGTTGCTGCGACACTTTTAATTAATATATTTCGTTGCTGCGACACTTAAAATAAATATATGTATTTGCTGCGACACTTTTAATAAATATATTTCGTTGCTGCGACACTTTTAATTAATATATTTGGTTGCTGCGACACTTTAAATAAATATATTTGGTTGCTGCGACACTTTTAATTAATATATTTGGTTGCTGCGACACTTTAAATAAATATATTTGGTTGCTGCGACACTTTTAATTAATATATTTCGTTGCTGCGACACTTAAAATAAATATATGTATTTGCTGCGACACTTTTAATAAATATATTTCGTTGCTGCGACACTTAAAATAAATATATGTATTTGCTGCGACACTTTTAATGAATATATTTGGTTGCTGCGACACTTTAAATAAATATATTTGGTTGCTGCGACACTTTTAATTAATATATTTGGTTGCTGCGACACTTTTAATTAATATATTTGGTTGCTGTGAAACTTAAAATAAATATATTTATTTGCTACGACACTTTTAATGAATATATTTGGTTGCTGCGACACTTTTAATTAATATATTTGGTTGCTGCGACACTTAAAATAAATATATGTATTTGCTGTGACACTTTAAATAAATATATTTGGTTGCTGCGACACTTTTAATTAATATATTTGGTTGCTGCGACACTTAAAATAAATATATGTATTTGCTGTGACACTTTAAATAAATATATTTGGTTGCTGCGACACTTTTAATAAATATGTTTGGTTGCTGCGACACTTAAAATAAATATATTTATTTGCTGCGACACTTTTAATGAATGTATTTATTTGCTGCGACACTTTTAATAAATATATTTGGTTGCCGCGACACTTTTAATTAATATATTTATTTGCTGCGACTCTTTTAATCAATATATTTGGTTGCTGCGACACTTTTAATAAATATATTTGGTTGCTGCGACACTTTTAATTAATATATTCATTTGCTGCGACACTTTTAATGAATATATTTGGTTGCTGCGACACTTTTAATTAATATATTTGGTTGCTGCGACACTTAAAATAAATATATTTATTTGGTGCGACACTTTTAATTAATATATTTGGTTGCTGCGACACTTTTAATTAATATATTTGGTTGCTGTGAAACTTAAAATAAATATATTTATTTGCTGCGACACTTTAAATAAATATATTTGGTTGCTGCGACACTTTTAATTAATATATTTATTTGCTGCGACACTTTAAATAAATATATTTGGTTGCTGCGACACTTTTAATTAATATATTCGGTTGCTGTGAAACTTTTAATAAATATATTCATTTGCTGCGACACTTTAAATTAATATATTTCGTTGCTGCGACACTTTTAATAAATATATTTGTTTGCTGCGACACTTTTAATAAATATATTTCGTTGCTGCGACACTTTTAATCAATATATTTCGTTGCTGCGACACTTAAAATAAATATATGTATTTGCTGCGACACTTTTAATAAATATATTTCGTTGCTGCGACACTTTAAATAAATATATTTATTTGGTGCGACACTTAAAATATATATATTTATTTGCTGCGACACTTTTAATGAATGTATTTATTTGCTGCGACACTTTTAATAAATATATTTGGTTGCTGCGACACTTTTAATTAATATATTTGGTTGCTGCGACACTTTAAATAAATATATTTGGTTGCTGCGACACTTTTAATTAATATATTTGGTTGCTGCGACACTTTAAATAAATATATTTGGTTGCTGCGACACTTAAAATAAATATATGTATTTGCTGCGACACTTTTAATGAATATATTTGGTTGCTGCGACACTTTAAATAAATATATTTGGTTGCTGCGACACTTTTAATTAATATATTTGGTTGCTGTGAAACTTTTAATAAATATATTTGGTTGCTGCGACACTTTTAATTAATATATTTGGTTGCTGCGACACTTTTAATAAATATATTTGGTTGCTGCGACACTTTTAATTAATATATTTGGTTGCTGCGACACTTTAAATAAATATATTTGGTTGCTGCGACACTTTTAATTAATATATTTCGTTGCTGCGACACTTAAAATAAATATATGTATTTGCTGCGACACTTTTAATAAATATATTTCGTTGCTGCGACACTTAAAATAAATATATGTATTTGCTGCGACACTTTTAATGAATATATTTGGTTGCTGCGACACTTTAAATAAATATATTTGGTTGCTGCGACACTTTTAATTAATATATTTGGTTGCTGTGAAACTTTTAATAAATATATTTGGTTGCTGCTACACTTTTAATAAATATATTTGGTTGCTGCGACACTTTTAATAAATATATTTGGTTGCTGCGACACTTTTAATAAATATATTTGGTTGCTGCGACACTTTTAATAAATATATTTGGTTGCCGCGACACTTTTAATTAATATATTTATTTGCTGCGACTCTTTTAATCAATATATTTGGTTGCTGCGACACTTTTAATAAATATATTTGGTTGCTGCGACACTTTTAATTAATATATTCATTTGCTGCGACACTTTTAATGAATATATTTGGTTGCTGCGACACTTTTAATTAATATATTTGGTTGCTGCGACACTTAAAATAAATATATTTATTTGGTGCGACACTTTTAATTAATATATTTGGTTGCTGCGACACTTAAAATAAATATATTTATTTGGTGCGACACTTTAAATAAATATATTTATTTGCTGCGACACTTTAAATAAATATATTTGGTTGCTGCGACACTTAAAATAAATATATTTATTTGCTGCGACACTTTAAATAAATATATTTGGTTGCTGCGACACTTTTAATTAATATATTTATTTGCTGCGACACTTTAAATAAATATATTTGGTTGCTGCGACACTTTTAATTAATATATTCGGTTGCTGTGAAACTTTTAATAAATATATTCATTTGCTGCGACACTTTAAATTAATATATTTCGTTGCTGCGACACTTTTAATAAATATATTTGGTTGCTGCGACACTTTTAATAAATATATTTGGTTGCTGCGACACTTTTAATAAATATATTTGGTTGCCGCGACACTTTTAATTAATATATTTGGTTGCTGCGACACTTTAAATAAATATATTTGGTTGCTGCGACACTTTTAATTAATATATTTGGTTGCTGCCACACTTTAGATAAATATATTTGGTTGCTGCGACACTTTTAATTAATATATTTCGTTGCTGCGACACTTAAAATAAATATATGTATTTGCTGTGACACTTTTAATGAATGTATTTATTTGCTGCGACACTTTTAATTAATATATTTCGTTGCTGCGACACTTAAAATCAATATATTTATTTGGTGCGACACTTTAAATAAATATATTTGGTTGCTGCGACACTTTTAATTAATATATTTCGTTGCTGCGACACTTTTAATTAATATATTTGGTTGCTGCGACACTTTAAATAAACATATTTGGTTGCTGCGACACTTTTAATTAATATATTTGGTTGCTGCGACACTTTTAATTAATATATTTGGTTGCTGCGACACTTTAAATAAATATATTTGGTTGCTGCGACACTTTTAATAAATATATTTGGTTGCTGCGACACTTAAAATAAATATATTTATTTGCTGCGACACTTTTAATGAATGTATTTATTTGCTGCGACACTTTTAATAAATATATTTGGTTACTGCGACACTTTTAATTAATACATTTGGTTGCTGCGACACTTTTAATAAATATATTTGGTTGCTGCGACACTTTTGATAAATATATTTGGTTGCTGCTACACTTTTAATAAATATATTTGGTTACTGCGACACTTTTAATTAATATATTTGGTTGCTGCGAAACTTTTATTAATATATTTCGTTGCTGCGACACTTAAAATAAATATATTCATTTGCTGTGACACTTTTAATGAATGTATTTATTTGCTGCGACACTTTTAATTAATATATTTCGTTGCTGCGACACTTAAAATAAATATATGTATTTGCTGCGACACTTTTAATGAATATATTTGGTTGCTGCGACACTTTAAATAAATATATTTGGTTGCTTCGACACTTTTAATTAATATATTTGGTTGCTGTGAAACTTTTAATAAATATATTTGGTTGCTGCTACACTTTTAATAAATATATTTGGTTGCTGCGACACTTTTAATAAATATATTTGGTTGCTGCGACACTTTTAATAAATATATTTGGTTGCTGCGACACTTTTAATTAATATATTTGGTTGCTGTGAAACTTAAAATAAATATATTTATTTGGTGCGACACTTTTAATTAATATATTTGGTTGCTGCGACACTTTTAATTAATATATTTGGTTGCTGCGACACTTTAAATAAATATATTTGGTTGCTGCGACACTTTTAATTAATATATTTGGTTGCTGCGACACTTTTAATTAATATATTTGGTTGCTGCGACACTTTTAATTAATATATTTGGTTGCTGCGACACTTTTAATTAATATATTTGGTTGCTGCGAAACTTTTAATGAATATATTTATTTGCTGCGACACTTTAAATAAATATATTTGGTTGCTGCGACACTTTTAATTAATATATTTGGTTGCTGCGACACTTTTAATTAATATATTTGGTTGCTGCGACACTTTTAATTAATATATTTGGTTGCTGCGACTCTTTTAATCAATATATTTGGTTGCTGCGACACTTTTAATAAATATATTTGGTTGCTGCGACACTTTTAATTAATATATTCATTTGCTGCGACACTTTTAATGAATATATTTGGTTGCTGCGACACTTTTAATTAATATATTTGGTTGCTGCGACACTTAAAATAAATATATTTATTTGGTGCGACACTTTTAATTAATATATTTGGTTGCTGCGACACTTTTAATTAATATATTTGGTTGCTGTGAAACTTAAAATAAATATATTTATTTGGTGCGACACTTTTAATTAATATATTTGGTTGCTGCGACACTTTTAATTAATATATTTGGTTGCTGCGACACTTTAAATAAATATATTTGGTTGCTGCGACACTTAAAATAAATATATTTATTTGCTGCGACACTTTAAATAAATATATTTGGTTGCTGCGACACTTTTAATTAATATATTTATTTGCTGCGACACTTTAAATAAATATATTTGGTTGCTGCGACACTTTTAATTAATATATTCGGTTGCTGTGAAACTTTTAATAAATATATTCATTTGCTGCGACACTTTAAATTAATATATTTCGTTGCTGCGACACTTTTAATAAATATATTTGGTTGCTGCGACACTTTTAATAAATATATTTGGTTGCTGCGACACTTTTAATAA
Organism: Orchesella flavescens; assembly: GCA_964034955.1. Classification (NCBI taxonomy): domain Eukaryota; kingdom Metazoa; phylum Arthropoda; class Collembola; order Entomobryomorpha; family Orchesellidae; genus Orchesella; species Orchesella flavescens. Next base: position 54,194,858 of record OZ035953.1, read on the forward strand.
ATATATTTGGTTGCCGCGACACTTTTAATTAATATATTTGGTTGCTGCGACACTTTAAATAAATATATTTGGTTGCTGCGACACTTTTAATTAATATATTTGGTTGCTGCCACACTTTAGATAAATATATTTGGTTGCTGCGACACTTTTAATTAATATATGTATTTGCTGTGACACTTTTAATTAATATATTTGGTTGCTGCGACACTTTTAATTAATATATTTGGTTGCTGCCACACTTTAGATAAATATATTTCGTTGCTGCGACACTTAAAATAAATATATGTATTTGCTGTGACACTTTTAATGAATGTATTTATTTGCTGCGACACTTTTAATTAATATATTTCGTTGCTGCGACACTTAAAATCAATATATTTATTTGGTGCGACACTTTAAATAAATATATTTGGTTGCTGCGACACTTTTAATTAATATATTTCGTTGCTGCGACACTTTTAATTAATATATTTGGTTGCTGCGACACTTTAAATAAATATATTTGGTTGCTGCGACACTTTTAATTAATATATTTGGTTGCTGCGACACTTTTAATTAATATATTTGGTTGCTGCGACACTTTAAATAAATATATTTGGTTGCTGCGACACTTTTAATAAATATATTTGGTTGCTGCGACACTTAAAATAAATATATTTATTTGCTGCGACACTTTTAATGAATGTATTTATTTGCTGCGACACTTTTAATAAATATATTTGGTTACTGCGACACTTTTAATTAATACATTTGGTTGCTGCGACACTTTTAATAAATATATTTGGTTGCTGCGACACTTTTGATAAATATATTTGGTTGCTGCTACACTTTTAATAAATATATTTGGTTACTGCGACACTTTTAATTAATATATTTGGTTGCTGCGAAACTTTTATTAATATATTTCGTTGCTGCGACACTTAAAATAAATATATTCATTTGCTGTGACACTTTTAATGAATGTATTTATTTGCTGCGACACTTTTAATTAATATATTTCGTTGCTGCGACACTTAAAATAAATATATGTATTTGCTGCGACACTTTTAATGAATATATTTGGTTGCTGCGACACTTTAAATAAATATATTTGGTTGCTGCGACACTTTTAATTAATATATTTGGTTGCTGTGAAACTTTTAATAAATATATTTGGTTGCTGCTACACTTTTAATAAATATATTTGGTTGCTGCGACACTTTTAATAAATATATTTGGTTGCTGCGACACTTTTAATAAATATATTTGGTTGCTGCGACACTTTTAATTAATATATTTGGTTGCTGTGAAACTTAAAATAAATATATTTATTTGGTGCGACACTTTTAATTAATATATTTGGTTGCTGCGACACTTTTAATTAATATATTTGGTTGCTGCGACACTTTAAATAAATATATTTGGTTGCTGCGACACTTTTAATTAATATATTTGGTTGCTGCGACACTTTTAATTAATATATTTGGTTGCTGCGACACTTTTAATTAATATATTTGGTTGCTGCGACACTTTTAATTAATATATTTGGTTGCTGCGAAACTTTTAATGAATATATTTATTTGCTGCGACACTTTAAATAAATATATTTGGTTGCTGCGACACTTTTAATTAATATATTTGGTTGCTGCGACACTTTTAATTAATATATTTGGTTGCTGCGACACTTTTAATTAATATATTTGGTTGCTGCGACACTTTTAATTAATATATTTGGTTGCTGCGAAACTTTTAATGAATATATTTATTTGCTGCGACACTTTAAATAAATATATTTGGTTGCTGCGACACTTTTAATTAATATATTTCGTTGCTGCGACACTTAAAATAAATATATTTATTTGCTGCGACACTTTAAATAAATATATTTGGTTGCTGCGACACTTTTAATAAATATATTTGGTTGCTGCGACACTTAAAATAAATATATTTATTTGCTGCGACACTTTAAATAAATATATTTGGTTGCTGCGACACTTTTAATAAATATATTTGGTTGCTGCGACACTTAAAATAAATATATTTATTTGCTGCGACACTTTTAATGAATGTATTTATTTGCTGCGACACTTTTAATAAATATATTTGGTTGCTGCGACACTTTTAATTAATATATTTGGTTGCTGCGACACTTAAAATAAATATATTTATTTGCTGCGACACTTTTAATAAATATATTTGGTTGCTGCGACACTTTAAATAAATATATTTGGTTGCTGCGACACTTTTAATTAATATATTTCGTTGCTGCGACACTTAAAATAAATATATTTGGTTGCTGCGACACTTTTAATTAATATATTTCGTTGCTGCGACACTTAAAATAAATATATTTATTTGCTGCGACACTTTTAATTAATATATTTGGTTGCTGTGAAACTTAAAATAAATATATTTATTTGGTGCGACACTTTTAATTAATATATTTGGTTGCTGCGACACTTTTAATTAATATATTTGGTTGCTGCGACACTTTAAATAAATATATTTGGTTGCTGCGACACTTTTAATTAATATATTTCGTTGCTGCGACACTTAAAATAAATATATGTATTTGCTGCGACACTTTTAATAAATATATTTCGTTGCTGCGACACTTAAAATAAATATATGTATTTGCTGCGACACTTTTAATGAATATATTTGGTTGCTGCGACACTTCAAATAAATATATTTGGTTGCTGCGACACTTTTAATTAATATATTTGGTTGCTGTGAAACTTTTAATAAATATATTTGGTTGCTGCTACACTTTTAATAAATATATTTGGTTGCTGCGACACTTTTAATAAATATATTTGGTTGCTGCGACACTTTTAATAAATATATTTGGTTGCTGCGACACTTTTAATAAATATATTTGGTTGCCGCGACACTTTTAATTAATATATTTATTTGCTGCGACTCTTTTAATCAATATATTTGGTTGCTGCGACACTTTTAATAAATATATTTGGTTGCTGCGACACTTTTAATTAATATATTCATTTGCTGCGACACTTTTAATGAATATATTTGGTTGCTGCGACACTTTTAATTAATATATTTGGTTGCTGCGACACTTTTAATAAATATATTTGGTTGCTGCGACACTTTTGATAAATATATTTGGTTGCTGCTACACTTTTAATAAATATATTTGGTTACTGCGACACTTTTAATTAATATATTTGGTTGCTGCGAAACTTTTATTAATATATTTCGTTGCTGCGACACTTAAAATAAATATATTCATTTGCTGTGACACTTTTAATGAATGTATTTATTTGCTGCGACACTTTTAATTAATATATTTCGTTGCCATGACACTTAAAATAAATATATGTATTTGCAGCGACACTTTTAATAAATATATTTGGTTGCTGCGACACTTTTAATAAATATATTTGGTTGCTGCGACACTTTAAAGAAATGTATTTCCTTGCTGTGAAACTTTTAATGAATATATTTGGTTGCTACGACACTTTTAATAAATATATTTGGTTGCTGCGACACTTTTGATAAATATATTTGGTTGCTGCTACACTTTTAATAAATATATTTGGTTACTGCGACACTTTTAATTAATATATTTGGTTGCTGCGACACTTTTAATAAATATATTTGGTTGCTGCGACACTTTTGATAAATATATTTGGTTGCTGCTACACTTTTAATAAATATATTTGGTTACTGCGACACTTTTAATTAATATATTTGGTTGCTGCGAAACTTTTATTAATATATTTCGTTGCTGCGACACTTAAAATAAATATATTTATTTGCTGCGACACTTTTAATTAATATATTTGGTTGCTGCGACACTTTTAATTAATATATTTGGTTGCTGCGAAACTTTTATTAATATATTTCGTTGCTGCGACACTTTTAATTAATATATTTGGTTGCTGTGAAACTTAAAATAAATATATTTATTTGGTGCGACACTTTTAATTAATATATTTGGTTGCTGCGACACTTTTAATTAATATATTTGGTTGCTGCGACACTTTAAATAAATATATTTGGTTGCTGCGACACTTTTAATTAATATATTTCGTTGCTGCGACACTTAAAATAAATATATGTATTTGCTGCGACACTTTTAATAAATATATTTCGTTGCTGCGACACTTAAAATAAATATATGTATTTGCTGCGACACTTTTAATGAATATATTTGGTTGCTGCGACACTTCAAATAAATATATTTGGTTGCTGCGACACTTTTAATTAATATATTTGGTTGCTGTGAAACTTTTAATAAATATATTTGGTTGCTGCTACACTTTTAATAAATATATTTGGTTGCTGCGACACTTTTAATAAATATATTTGGTTGCTGCGACACTTTTAATAAATATATTTGGTTGCTGCGACACTTTTAATAAATATATTTGGTTGCCGCGACACTTTTAATTAATATATTTATTTGCTGCGACTCTTTTAATCAATATATTTGGTTGCTGCGACACTTTTAATAAATATATTTGGTTGCTGCGACACTTTTAATTAATATATTCATTTGCTGCGACACTTTTAATGAATATATTTGGTTGCTGCGACACTTTTAATTAATATATTTGGTTGCTGCGACACTTTTAATAAATATATTTGGTTGCTGCGACACTTTTGATAAATATATTTGGTTGCTGCTACACTTTTAATAAATATATTTGGTTACTGCGACACTTTTAATTAATATATTTGGTTGCTGCGAAACTTTTATTAATATATTTCGTTGCTGCGACACTTAAAATAAATATATTCATTTGCTGTGACACTTTTAATGAATGTATTTATTTGCTGCGACACTTTTAATTAATATATTTCTTTGCCATGACACTTAAAATAAATATATGTATTTGCAGCGACACTTTTAATAAATATATTTGGTTGCTGCGACACTTTTAATAAATATATTTGGTTGCTGCGACACTTTAAAGAAATGTATTTCCTTGCTGTGAAACTTTTAATGAATATATTTGGTTGCTACGACACTTTTAATAAATATATTTGGTTGCTGCGACACTTTTGATAAATATATTTGGTTGCTGCTACACTTTTAATAAATATATTTGGTTACTGCGACACTTTTAATTAATATATTTGGTTGCTGCGACACTTTTAATAAATATATTTGGTTGCTGCGACACTTTTGATAAATATATTTGGTTGCTGCTACACTTTTAATAAATATATTTGGTTACTGCGACACTTTTAATTAATATATTTGGTTGCTGCGAAACTTTTATTAATATATTTCGTTGCTGCGACACTTAAAATAAATATATTTATTTGCTGCGACACTTTTAATGAATGTATTTATTTGCTGCGACACTTTTAATTAATATATTTGGTTGCTGTGAAACTTTTAATAAATATATTTGGTTGCTGCTACACTTTTAATTAATATATTTGGTTGCTGCGACACTTTTAATTAATATATTTGGTTGCTGTGAAACTTTTAATAAATATATTTGGTTGCTGCTACACTTTTAATTAATATATTTGGTTGCTGCGACACTTTTAATTAATATATTTGGTTGCTGCGAAACTTTTAATGAATATATTTATTTGCTGCGACACTTTTAATTAATATATTTGGTTGCTGCGACACTTTTAATAAATATATTTGGTTGCTGCGACACTTTTGATAAATATATTTGGTTGCTGCTACACTTTTAATAAATATATTTGGTTACTGCGACACTTTTAATTAATATATTTGGTTGCTGCGAAACTTTTATTAATATATTTCGTTGCTGCGACACTTAAAATAAATATATTCATTTGCTGTGACACTTTTAATGAATGTATTTATTTGCTGCGACACTTTTAATTAATATATTTCGTTGCCATGACACTTAAAATAAATATATGTATTTGCAGCGACACTTTTAATAAATATATTTGGTTGCTGCGACACTTTTAATAAATATATTTGGTTGCTGCGACACTTTAAAGAAATGTATTTCCTTGCTGTGAAACTTTTAATGAATATATTTGGTTGCTACGACACTTTTAATAAATATATTTGGTTGCTGCGACACTTTTGATAAATATATTTGGTTGCTGCTACACTTTTAATAAATATATTTGGTTACTGCGACACTTTTAATTAATATATTTGGTTGCTGCGACACTTTTAATAAATATATTTGGTTGCTGCGACACTTTTGATAAATATATTTGGTTGCTGCTACACTTTTAATAAATATATTTGGTTACTGCGACACTTTTAATTAATATATTTGGTTGCTGCGAAACTTTTATTAATATATTTCGTTGCTGCGACACTTAAAATAAATATATTTATTTGCTGCGACACTTTTAATGAATGTATTTATTTGCTGCGACACTTTTAATTAATATATTTGGTTGCTGTGAAACTTTTAATAAATATATTTGGTTGCTGCTACACTTTTAATTAATATATTTGGTTGCTGCGACACTTTTAATTAATATATTTGGTTGCTGTGAAACTTTTAATAAATATATTTGGTTGCTGCTACACTTTTAATTAATATATTTGGTTGCTGCGACACTTTTAATTAATATATTTGGTTGCTGCGAAACTTTTAATGAATATATTTATTTGCTGCGACACTTTAAATAAATATATTTGGTTGCTGCGACACTTTTAATTAATATATTTCGTTGCTGCGACACTTAAAATAAATATATTTATTTGCTGCGACACTTTAAATAAATATATTTGGTTGCTGCGACACTTTTAATAAATATATTTGGTTGCTGCGACACTTAAAATAAATATATTTATTTGCTGCGACACTTTTAATGAATGTATTTATTTGCTGCGACACTTTTAATAAATATATTTGGTTGCTGCGACACTTTTAATTAATATATTTGGTTGCTGCGACACTTAAAATAAATATATTTATTTGCTGCGACACTTTTAATAAATATATTTGGTTGCTGCGACACTTTTAATAAATATATTTCGTTGCTGCGACACTTAAAATAAATATATGTATTTGCTGCGACACTTTAAATAACTATATTTGGTTGCTGCGACACTTTTAATTAATATATTTGGTTGCTGCGACACTTTTAATTAATATATTTGGTTGCTGCGACACTTTTAATTAATATATTTGGTTGCTGCGACACTTAAAATAAATATATTTATTTGCTGCGACACTTTTAATGAATGTATTTATTTGCTGCGACACTTTAAATAAATATATTTGGTTGCTGCGACACTTTTAATTAATATATTTCGTTGCTGCGACACTTAAAATAAATATATTTATTTGCTGCGACACTTTAAATAAATATATTTGGTTGCTGCGACACTTTTAATAAATATATTTGGTTGCTGCGACACTTAAAATAAATATATTTATTTGCTGCGACACTTTTAATGAATGTATTTATTTGCTGCGACACTTTTAATAAATATATTTGGTTGCTGCGACACTTTTAATTAATATATTTGGTTGCTGCGACACTTAAAATAAATATATTTATTTGCTGCGACACTTTTAATAAATATATTTGGTTGCTGCGACACTTTTAATAAATATATTTGGTTGCTGCGACACTTTAAAGAAATGTATTTCCTTGCTGTGAAACTTTTAATGAATATATTTGGTTGCTACGACACTTTTAATAAATATATTTGGTTGCTGCGACACTTTTGATAAATATATTTGGTTGCTGCTACACTTTTAATAAATATATTTGGTTACTGCGACACTTTTAATTAATATATTTGGTTGCTGCGACACTTTTAATAAATATATTTGGTTGCTGCGACACTTTTGATAAATATATTTGGTTGCTGCTACACTTTTAATAAATATATTTGGTTACTGCGACACTTTTAATTAATATATTTGGTTGCTGCGAAACTTTTATTAATATATTTCGTTGCTGCGACACTTAAAATAAATATATTCATTTGCTGTGACACTTTTAATGAATGTATTTATTTGCTGCGACACTTTTAATGAATGTATTTATTTGCTGCGACACTTTTAATAAATATATTTGGTTGCTGCGACACTTTTAATTAATATATTTGGTTGCTGCGACACTTAAAATAAATATATTTATTTGCTGCGACACTTTTAATAAATATATTTGGTTGCTGCGACACTTTTAATAAATATATTTCGTTGCTGCGACACTTAAAATAAATATATGTATTTGCTGCGACACTTTAAATAACTATATTTGGTTGCTGCGACACTTTTAATTAATATATTTGGTTGCTGCGACACTTTTAATTAATATATTTGGTTGCTGCGACACTTTTAATTAATATATTTGGTTGCTGCGACACTTAAAATAAATATATTTGGTTACTGCGACACTTTTAATTAATATATTTGGTTGCTGCGAAACTTTTATTAATATATTTCGTTGCTGCGACACTTAAAATAAATATATTTATTTGCTGCGACACTTTTAATGAATGTATTTATTTGCTGCGACACTTTTAATTAATATATTTGGTTGCTGTGAAACTTTTAATAAATATATTTGGTTGCTGCTACACTTTTAATTAATATATTTGGTTGCTGCGACACTTTTAATTAATATATTTGGTTGCTGTGAAACTTTTAATAAATATATTTGGTTGCTGCTACACTTTTAATTAATATATTTGGTTGCTGCGACACTTTTAATTAATATATTTGGTTGCTGCGAAACTTTTAATGAATATATTTATTTGCTGCGACACTTTAAATAAATATATTTGGTTGCTGCGACACTTTTAATTAATATATTTCGTTGCTGCGACACTTAAAATAAATATATTTATTTGCTGCGACACTTTAAATAAATATATTTGGTTGCTGCGACACTTTTAATAAATATATTTGGTTGCTGCGACACTTAAAATAAATATATTTATTTGCTGCGACACTTTTAATGAATGTATTTATTTGCTGCGACACTTTTAATAAATATATTTGGTTGCTGCGACACTTTTAATTAATATATTTGGTTGCTGCGACACTTAAAATAAATATATTTATTTGCTGCGACACTTTTAATAAATATATTTGGTTGCTGCGACACTTTTAATAAATATATTTCGTTGCTGCGACACTTAAAATAAATATATGTATTTGCTGCGACACTTTAAATAACTATATTTGGTTGCTGCGACACTTTTAATTAATATATTTGGTTGCTGCGACACTTTTAATTAATATATTTGGTTGCTGCGACACTTTTAATTAATATATTTGGTTGCTGCGACACTTAAAATAAATATATTTATTTGCTGCGACACTTTTAATGAATGTATTTATTTGCTGCGACACTTTAAATAAATATATTTGGTTGCTGCGACACTTTTAATTAATATATTTCGTTGCTGCGACACTTAAAATAAATATATTTATTTGCTGCGACACTTTAAATAAATATATTTGGTTGCTGCGACACTTTTAATAAATATATTTGGTTGCTGCGACACTTAAAATAAATATATTTATTTGCTGCGACACTTTTAATGAATGTATTTATTTGCTGCGACACTTTTAATAAATATATTTGGTTGCTGCGACACTTTTAATTAATATATTTGGTTGCTGCGACACTTAAAATAAATATATTTATTTGCTGCGACACTTTTAATAAATATATTTGGTTGCTGCGACACTTTTAATAAATATATTTGGTTGCTGCGACACTTTAAAGAAATGTATTTCCTTGCTGTGAAACTTTTAATGAATATATTTGGTTGCTACGACACTTTTAATAAATATATTTGGTTGCTGCGACACTTTTGATAAATATATTTGGTTGCTGCTACACTTTTAATAAATATATTTGGTTACTGCGACACTTTTAATTAATATATTTGGTTGCTGCGACACTTTTAATAAATATATTTGGTTGCTGCGACACTTTTGATAAATATATTTGGTTGCTGCTACACTTTTAATAAATATATTTGGTTACTGCGACACTTTTAATTAATATATTTGGTTGCTGCGAAACTTTTATTAATATATTTCGTTGCTGCGACACTTAAAATAAATATATTCATTTGCTGTGACACTTTTAATGAATGTATTTATTTGCTGCGACACTTTTAATGAATGTATTTATTTGCTGCGACACTTTTAATAAATATATTTGGTTGCTGCGACACTTTTAATTAATATATTTGGTTGCTGCGACACTTAAAATAAATATATTTATTTGCTGCGACACTTTTAATAAATATATTTGGTTGCTGCGACACTTTTAATAAATATATTTCGTTGCTGCGACACTTAAAATAAATATATGTATTTGCTGCGACACTTTAAATAACTATATTTGGTTGCTGCGACACTTTTAATTAATATATTTGGTTGCTGCGACACTTTTAATTAATATATTTGGTTGCTGCGACACTTTTAATTAATATATTTGGTTGCTGCGACACTTAAAATAAATATATTTATTTGCTGCGACACTTTTAATGAATGTATTTATTTGCTGCGACACTTTAAATAAATATATTTGGTTGCTGCGACACTTTTAATTAATATATTTCGTTGCTGCGACACTTAAAATAAATATATTTATTTGCTGCGACACTTTAAATAAATATATTTGGTTGCTGCGACACTTTTAATAAATATATTTGGTTGCTGCGACACTTAAAATAAATATATTTATTTGCTGCGACACTTTTAATGAATGTATTTATTTGCTGCGACACTTTTAATGAATGTATTTATTTGCTGCGACACTTTTAATAAATATATTTGGTTGCTGCGACACTTTTAATTAATATATTTGGTTGCTGCGACACTTAAAATAAATATATTTATTTGCTGCGACACTTTTAATAAATATATTTGGTTGCTGCGACACTTTTAATAAATATATTTGGTTGCTGCGACACTTTAAAGAAATGTATTTCCTTGCTGTGAAACTTTTAATGAATATATTTGGTTGCTACGACACTTTTAATAAATATATTTGGTTGCTGCGACACTTTTGATAAATATATTTGGTTGCTGCTACACTTTTAATAAATATATTTGGTTACTGCGACACTTTTAATTAATATATTTGGTTGCTGCGACACTTTTAATAAATATATTTGGTTGCTGCGACACTTTTGATAAATATATTTGGTTGCTGCTACACTTTTAATAAATATATTTGGTTACTGCGACACTTTTAATTAATATATTTGGTTGCTGCGAAACTTTTATTAATATATTTCGTTGCTGCGACACTTAAAATAAATATATTCATTTGCTGTGACACTTTTAATGAATGTATTTATTTGCTGCGACACTTTTAATTAATATATTTCGTTGCCATGACACTTAAAATAAATATATGTATTTGCTGCGACACTTTAAATAAATATATTTGGTTGCTGCGACACTTTTAATTAATATATTTGGTTGCTGCGACACTTTTAATTAATATATTTGGTTGCTACGACACTTTTAATAAATATATTCATTTGCTGTGACACTTTTAATGAATGTATTTATTTGCTGCGACACTTTTAATTAATATATTTCGTTGCTGCGACACTTAAAATAAATATATGTATTTGCTGCGACACTTTTAATGAATATATTTGGTTGCTGCGACACTTTAAATAAATATATTTGGTTGCTGCGACACTTTTAATTAATATATTTGGTTGCTGTGAAACTTTTAATAAATATATTTGGTTGCTGCTACACTTTTAATAAATATATTTGGTTGCTGCGACACTTTTAATAAATATATTTGGTTGCTGCGACACTTTTAATAAATATATTTGGTTGCTGCGACACTTTTAATAAATATATTTGGTTGCCGCGACACTTTTAATTAATATATTTATTTGCTGCGACTCTTTTAATCAATATATTTGGTTGCTGCGACACTTTTAATAAATATATTTGGTTGCTGCGACACTTTTAATTAATATATTCATTTGCTACGACACTTTTAATAAATATATTTGGTTGCTGCGACACTTTTGATAAATATATTTGGTTGCTGCTACACTTTTAATAAATATATTTGGTTACTGCGACACTTTTAATTAATATATTTGGTTGCTGCGACACTTTTAATAAATATATTTGGTTGCTGCGACACTTTTGATAAATATATTTGGTTGCTGCTACACTTTTAATAAATATATTTGGTTACTGCGACACTTTTAATTAATATATTTGGTTGCTGCGAAACTTTTATTAATATATTTCGTTGCTGCGACACTTAAAATAAATATATTCATTTGCTGTGACACTTTTAATGAATGTATTTATTTGCTGCGACACTTTTAATTAATATATTTCGTTGCCATGACACTTAAAATAAATATATGTATTTGCTGCGACACTTTAAATAAATATATTTGGTTGCTGCGACACTTTTAATTAATATATTTGGTTGCTGCGACACTTTTAATTAATATATTTGGTTGCTACGACACTTTTAATAAATATATTCATTTGCTGTGACACTTTTAATGAATGTATTTATTTGCTGCGACACTTTTAATTAATATATTTCGTTGCTGCGACACTTAAAATAAATATATGTATTTGCTGCGACACTTTTAATGAATATATTTGGTTGCTGCGACACTTTAAATAAATATATTTGGTTGCTGCGACACTTTTAATTAATATATTTGGTTGCTGTGAAACTTTTAATAAATATATTTGGTTGCTGCTACACTTTTAATAAATATATTTGGTTGCTGCGACACTTTTAATAAATATATTTGGTTGCTGCGACACTTTTAATAAATATATTTGGTTGCTGCGACACTTTTAATAAATATATTTGGTTGCCGCGACACTTTTAATTAATATATTTATTTGCTGCGACTCTTTTAATCAATATATTTGGTTGCTGCGACACTTTTAATTAATATATTTCGTTGCTGCGACACTTTTAATTAATATGTTTGGTTGCTGCGACACTTTAAATAAATATATTTGGTTGCTGCGACACTTTTAATTAATATATTTCGTTGCTGCGACACTTAAAATAAATATATGTATTTGCTGCGACACTTTTAATAAATATATTTCGTTGCTGCGACACTTAAAATAAATATATTTATTTGGTGCGACACTTTAAATAAATATATTTATTTGCTGCGACACTTTTAATAAATATATTTGGTTGCTGCGACACTTTTAATAAATATATTTGGTTGCTGCGACACTTTAAAGAAATGTATTTCCTTGCTGTGAAACTTTTAATGAATATATTTGGTTGCTGCGACACTTTTAATCAATATATTTCGTTGCTGCGACACTTAAAATAAATATATGTATTTGCTGCGACACTTTTAATAAATATATTTCGTTGCTGCGACACTTAAAATAAATATATTTATTTGCTGCGACACTTTTAATTAATATATTTCGTTGCTGCGACACTTAAAATAAATATATGTATTTGCAGCGACACTTTTAATTAATATATTTGGTTGCTGCGACACTTTTAATAAATATATTCATTTGCTGCGACACTTTTAATTAATCTATTTCGTTGCTGCGACACTTAAAATAAATATATTTATTTGCTGCGACACTTTAAATAAATATATTTGGTTGCTGCGACACTTTTAATAAATATATTTGGTTGCTGCGACACTTTAAATAAATATATGTATTTGCTGCGACACTTTAAATAAATATATTTGGTTGCTGCGACACTTTAAATAAATATATTTGGTTGCTGCGACACTTTTAATAAATATATTTGGTTGCTGCGACACTTTTAATCAATATATTTCGTTGCTGCGACACTTAAAATAAATATATGTATTTGCTGCGACACTTTTAATAAATATATTTGGTTGCTGCGACACTTTTAATAAATATATTTGGTTGCTGCGACACTTTAAATAAATATATTTGGTTGCTGCGACACTTTTAATTAATATATTTGGTTGCTGCGACACTTTTAATAAATATATTTGGTTGCTGCGACACTTTTAATAAATATATTTGGTTGCTGCGACACTTTTAATAAATATATTTGGTTGCCGCGACACTTTTAATAAATATATTTGGTTGCTGCGACACTTTTAATAAATATATTTGGTTGCCGCGACACTTTTAATAAATATATTTCGTTGCTGCGACACTTAAAATAAATATATTTATTTGGTGCGACACTTTAAATAAATATATTTATTTGCTGCGACTCTTTTAATCAATATATTTGGTTGCTGCGACACTTTTAATAAATATATTTGGTTGCTGCGACACTTTTAATTAATATATTCATTTGCTGCGACACTTTTAATAAATATATTTATTTGCTGCGACACTTTTAATAAATATATTTATTTGCTGCGACACTTTTAATTAATATATTCGGTTGCTGTGAAACTTTTAATAAATATATTTGGTTGCTGCGACACTTTTAATAAATATATTTGGTTGCTGCGACACTTTAAATAAATATATTTGGTTGCTGCGACACTTTTAATTAATATATTTGGTTGCTGCGACACTTTTAATAAATATATTTGGTTGCTGCGACACTTTTAATAAATATATTTGGTTGCTGCGACACTTTTAATAAATATATTTGGTTGCTGCGACACTTTAAATAAATATATTTGGTTGCTGCGACACTTTTAATTAATATATTTGGTTGCTGCGACACTTTTAATAAATATATTTGGTTGCTGCGACACTTTTAATAAATATATTTGGTTGCTGCGACACTTTTAATTAATATATTTGGTTGCTGCGACACTTTTAATAAATATATGTATTTGCTGCGACACTTTTAATAAATATATTTGGTTGCTGCGACACTTTTAATAAATATATTTGGTTGCTGCGACACTTTAAATAAATATATTTGGTTGCTGCGACACTTTTAATTAATATATTTGGTTGCTGCGACACTTTTAATAAATATATTTGGTTGCTGCGACACTTTTAATAAATATATTTGGTTGCTGCGACACTTTTAATAAATATATTTGGTTGCCGCGACACTTTTAATAAATATATTTGGTTGCTGCGACACTTTTAATAAATATATTTGGTTGCCGCGACACTTTTAATAAATATATTTCGTTGCTGCGACACTTAAAATAAATATATTTATTTGGTGCGACACTTTAAATAAATATATTTATTTGCTGCGACTCTTTTAATCAATATATTTGGTTGCTGCGACACTTTTAATAAATATATTTGGTTGCTGCGACACTTTTAATTAATATATTCATTTGCTGCGACACTTTTAATAAATATATTTATTTGCTGCGACACTTTTAATAAATATATTTATTTGCTGCGACACTTTTAATTAATATATTCGGTTGCTGTGAAACTTTTAATAAATATATTCATTTGCTGCGACACTTTAAATTAATATATTTGGTTGCTGCGACACTTTTAATAAATATATTTGGTTGCTGCGACACTTTTAATAAATATATTTGGTTGCCGCGACACTTTTAATTAATATATTTATTTGCTGCGACTCTTTTAATCAATATATTTGGTTGCTGCGACACTTTTAATAAATATATTTGGTTGCTGCGACACTTTTAATTAATATATTCATTTGCTGCGACACTTTTAATGAATATATTTGGTTGCTGCGACACTTTTAATAAATATATTTGGTTGCTGCGACACTTAAAATAAATATATTTATTTGCTGCGACACTTTTAATTAATATATTTCGTTGCTGCGACACTTAAAATAAATATATGTATTTGCAGCGACACTTTTAATTAATATATTTGGTTGCTGCGACACTTTTAATAAATATATTCATTTGCTGCGACACTTTTAATTAATCTATTTCGTTGCTGCGACACTTAAAATAAATATATTTATTTGCTGCGACACTTTAAATAAATATATTTGGTTGCTGCGACACTTTTAATAAATATATTTGGTTGCTGCGACACTTTAAATAAATATATGTATTTGCTGCGACACTTTAAATAAATATATTTGGTTGCTGCGACACTTTAAATAAATATATTTGTTTGCTGCGACACTTTAAATTAATATATTTGGTTGCTGCGACACTTTTAATAAATATATTTGGTTGCTGCGACACTTTAAATAAATATATTTGGTTGCTGCGACACTTTTAATTAATATATTTGGTTGCTGCGACACTTTTAATAAATATATTTGGTTGCTGCGACACTTTTAATAAATATATTTGGTTGCTGCGACACTTTTAATAAATATATTTGGTTGCCGCGACACTTTTAATAAATATATTTGGTTGCTGCGACACTTTTAATAAATATATTTGGTTGCCGCGACACTTTTAATAAATATATTTGGTTGCTGCGACACTTTTAATAAATATATTTGGTTGCCGCGACACTTTTAATTAATATATTTATTTGCTGCGACTCTTTTAATCAATATATTTGGTTGCTGCGACACTTTTAATAAATATATTTGGTTGCTGCGACACTTTTAATTAATATATTCATTTGCTGCGACACTTTTAATGAATATATTTGGTTGCTGCGACACTTTAAATAAATATATTTGGTTGCTGCGACACTTTTAATTAATATATTTGGTTGCTGTGAAACTTTTAATAAATATATTTGGTTGCTGCTACACTTTTAATAAATATATTTGGTTGCTGCGACACTTTTAATAAATATATTTGGTTGCTGCGACACTTTTAATAAATATATTTGGTTGCTGCGACACTTTTAATAAATATATTTGGTTGCCGCGACACTTTTAATTAATATATTTATTTGCTGCGACTCTTTTAATTAATATATTTCGTTGCTGCGACACTTTTAATTAATATATTTCGTTGCTGCGACACTTAAAATAAATATATGTATTTGCTGCGACACTTTTAATAAATATATTTGGTTGCTGCGACACTTTTAATGAATATATTTATTTGCTGCGACACTTTTAATGAATATATTTGGTTGCTGCGACACTTTTAATTAATATATTTGGTTGCTGCGACACTTTTAATAAATATATTCATTTGCTGCGACACTTTTAATTAATATATTTCGTTGCTGCGACACTTAAAATAAATATATGTATTTGCTGCGACACTTTTAATTAATATATTTCGTTGCTGCGACACTTTTAATGAATGTATTTATTTGCTGCGACACTTTTAATAAATATATTTGGTTGCTGCGACACTTTTAATAAATATATTTCGTTGCTGCGACACTTTTAATCAATATATTTCGTTGCTGCGACACTTAAAATAAATATATGTATTTGCTGCGACACTTAAAATAGATATATTTATTTGCTGCGACACTTTAAATAAATATATTTGGTTGCTGCGACACTTTTAATTAATATATTTGGTTGCTGCGACACTTAAAATAAATATATTTATTTGCTGCGACACTTTTAATAAATATATTTGGTTGCTGCGACACTTTTAATAAATATATTTGGTTGCTGCGACACTTAAAATAAATATATGTATTTGCTGCGACACTTTTAATTAATATATTTGGTTGCTGCGACACTTTTAATTAATATATTTGGTTGCTGCGACACTTTTAATGAATATATTTGGTTGCTGCGACACTTTTAATAAATATATTTGGTTGCTGCGACACTTTTAATTAATATATTTCGTTGCTGCGACACTTAAAATAGATATATTTATTTGCTGCGACACTTTAAATAAATATATTTGGTTGCTGCGACACTTTTAATTAATATATTTGGTTGCTGCGACACTTAAAATAAATATATGTATTTGCTGCGACACTTTAAATAAATATATTTGGTTGCTGCGACACTTTTAATAAATATATTTGGTTGCTGCGACACTTTTAATAAATATATTTGGTTGCTGCGACACTTTTAATTAATATATTTCGTTGCTGCGACACTTAAAATAAATATATTTATTTGCTGCGACACTTTTAATAAATATATTTGGTTGCTGCGACACTTTTAATAAATATATTTGGTTGCTGCGACACTTAAAATAAATATATGTATTTGCTGCGACACTTTTAATTAATATATTTGGTTGCTGCGACACTTTTAATTAATATATTTGGTTGCTGCGACACTTTTAATTAATATATTTGGTTGCTGCGACACTTTTAATTAATATATTTGGTTGCTGCGACACTTTTAATAAATATATTTGGTTGCTGCGACACTTTTAATTAATATATTTCGTTGCTGCGACACTTAAAATAAATATATTTATTTGCTGCGACACTTTAAATAAATATATTTGGTTGCTGCGACACTTTTAATTAATATATTTGGTTGCTGCGACACTTAAAATAAATATATGTATTTGCTGCGACACTTTAAATAAATATATTTGGTTGCTGCGACACTTTTAATAAATATATTTGGTTGCTGCGACACTTTTAATAAATATATTTGGTTGCTGCGACACTTTTAATTAATATATTTCGTTGCTGCGACACTTAAAATAAATATATTTATTTGCTGCGACACTTTTAATAAATATATTTGGTTGCTGCGACACTTTTAATAAATATATTTGGTTGCTGCGACACTTAAAATAAATATATGTATTTGCTGCGACACTTTTAATTAATATATTTGGTTGCTGCGACACTTTTAATTAATATATTTGGTTGCTGCGACACTTTTAATAAATATATTTGGTTGCTGCGACACTTTTAATTAATATATTTCGTTGCTGCGACACTTAAAATAAATATATTTATTTGCTGCGACACTTTAAATAAATATATTTGGTTGCTGCGACACTTTTAATAAATATATTTGGTTGCTGCGACACTTAAAATAAATATATGTATTTGCTGCGACACTTTAAATAAATATATTTGGTTGCTGCGACACTTTTAATTAATATATTTGGTTGCTGCGACACTGTAAATAAATATATTTGGTTGCTGCGACACTTTTAATTAATATATTTGGTTGCTGCGACACTTTTAATTAATATATTTGGTTGCTGCGACACTTTTAATTAATATATTTGGTTGCTGCGACACTTTTAATAAATATATTTGGTTGCTGCGACACTTTTAATTAATATATTTCGTTGCTGCGACACTTAAAATAAATATATTTATTTGCTGCGACACTTTAAATAAATATATTTGGTTGCTGCGACACTTTTAATTAATATATTTGGTTGCTGCGACACTTTAAATAAATATATTTCGTTGCTGCGACACTTTTAATTAATATATTTCGTTGCTGCGACACTTAAAATAAATATATTTATTTTCTGCGACACTTAAAATAAATATATTCATTTGCTGTGACACTTTTAATGAATGAATTTATTTGCTGCGACACTTAAAATAAATATATGTATTTGCTGCGACACTTTAAATAAATATATTTGGTTGCTGCGACACTTTTAATTAATATATTTGGTTGCTGCGACACTTTTAATAAATATATTTGGTTGCTGCGACACTTTTAATTAATATATTTCGTTGCTGCGACACTTAAAATAAATATATTTATTTGCTGCGACACTTTTAATAAATATATTTGGTTGCTGCGACACTTTTAATAAATATATTTGGTTGCTGCGACACTTAAAATAAATATATGTATTTGCTGCGACACTTTTAATTAATATATTTGGTTGCTGCGACACTTTTAATTAATATATTTGGTTGCTGCGACACTTTTAATTAATATATTTGGTTGCTGCGACACTTTTAATTAATATATTTGGTTGCTGCGACACTTTTAATAAATATATTTGGTTGCTGCGACACTTTTAATTAATATATTTCGTTGCTGCGACACTTAAAATAAATATATTTATTTGCTGCGACACTTTAAATAAATATATTTGGTTGCTGCGACACTTTTAATTAATATATTTGGTTGCTGCGACACTTAAAATAAATATATGTATTTGCTGCGACACTTTAAATAAATATATTTGGTTGCTGCGACACTTTTAATAAATATATTTGGTTGCTGCGACACTTTTAATAAATATATTTGGTTGCTGCGACACTTTTAATTAATATATTTCGTTGCAGCGACACTTAAAATAAATATATTTATTTGCTGCGACACTTTTAATAAATATATTTGGTTGCTGCGACACTTTTAATAAATATATTTGGTTGCTGCGACACTTAAAATAAATATATGTATTTGCTGCGACACTTTTAATTAATATATTTGGTTGCTGCGACACTTTTAATTAATATATTTGGTTGCTGCGACACTTTTAATAAATATATTTGGTTGCTGCGACACTTTTAATTAATATATTTCGTTGCTGCGACACTTAAAATAAATATATTTATTTGCTGCGACACTTTAAATAAATATATTTGGTTGCTGCGACACTTTTAATAAATATATTTGGTTGCTGCGACACTTAAAATAAATATATGTATTTGCTGCGACACTTTAAATAAATATATTTGGTTGCTGCGACACTTTTAATTAATATATTTGGTTGCTGCGACACTGTAAATAAATATATTTGGTTGCTGCGACACTTTTAATTAATATATTTGGTTGCTGCGACACTTTTAATTAATATATTTGGTTGCTGCGACACTTTTAATTAATATATTTGGTTGCTGCGACACTTTTAATAAATATATTTGGTTGCTGCGACACTTTTAATTAATATATTTCGTTGCTGCGACACTTAAAATAAATATATTTATTTGCTGCGACACTTTAAATAAATATATTTGGTTGCTGCGACACTTTTAATTAATATATTTGGTTGCTGCGACACTTTAAATAAATATATTTCGTTGCTGCGACACTTTTAATTAATATATTTCGTTGCTGCGACACTTAAAATAAATATATTTATTTTCTGCGACACTTAAAATAAATATATTCATTTGCTGTGACACTTTTAATGAATGAATTTATTTGCTGCGACACTTAAAATAAATATATGTATTTGCTGCGACACTTTAAATAAATATATTTGGTTGCTGCGACACTTTTAATTAATATATTTGGTTGCTGCGACACTTTAAATAAATATATTTGGTTGCTGCGACACTTTTAATTAATATATTTGGTTGCTGCCACACTTTAAATAAATATATTTGGTTGCTGCGACACTTTTAATAAATATATTTGGTTGCTGCGACACTTTTAATAAATATATTTATTTGCTGCGACTCTTTTAATCAATATATTTGGTTGCTGCGACACTTTTAATAAATATATTTGGTTGCTGCGACACTTTTAATTAATATATTCATTTGCTGCGACACTTTTAATGAATATATTTGGTTGCTGCGACACTTTTAATTAATATATTTGGTTGCTGCGACACTCTAAATAAATATATTTATTTGCTGCGACACTTTAAATAAATATATTTGGTTGCTGCGACACTTAAAATAAATATATTTATTTGCTGCGACACTTTAAATAAATATATTTGGTTGCTGCGACACTTTTAATTAATATATTTCGTTGCTGCGACACTTAAAATAAATATATTTATTTGCTGCGACACTTAAAATAAATATATTTATTTGCTGCGACACTTTAAATAAATATATTTGGTTGCTGCGACACTTTTAATAAATATATTTGGTTGCTGCGACACTTTTAATAAATATATTTGGTTGCTGCGACACTTTTAATTAATATATTTCGTTGCTGCGACACTTAAAATAAATATATTTATTTGCTGCGACACTTAAAATAAATATATTTATTTGCTGCGACACTTTAAATAAATATATTTGGTTGCTGCGACACTTTTAATAAATATATTTGGTTGCTGCGACACTTAAAATAAATATATGTATTTGCTGCGACACTTTAAATAAATATATTTGGTTGCTGCGACACTTTTAATTAATATATTTGGTTGCTGCGACACTGTAAATAAATATATTTGGTTGCTGCGACACTTTTAATTAATATATTTGGTTGCTGCGACACTTTTAATTAATATATTTGGTTGCTGCGACACTTTTAATTAATATATTTGGTTGCTGCGACACTTTTAATAAATATATTTGGTTGCTGCGACACTTTTAATTAATATATTTCGTTGCTGCGACACTTAAAATAAATATATTTATTTGCTGCGACACTTTAAATAAATATATTTGGTTGCTGCGACACTTTTAATTAATATATTTGGTTGCTGCGACACTTTAAATAAATATATTTCGTTGCTGCGACACTTTTAATTAATATATTTCGTTGCTGCGACACTTAAAATAAATATATTTATTTTCTGCGACACTTAAAATAAATATATTCATTTGCTGTGACACTTTTAATGAATGAATTTATTTGCTGCGACACTTAAAATAAATATATGTATTTGCTGCGACACTTTAAATAAATATATTTGGTTGCTGCGACACTTTTAATTAATATATTTGGTTGCTGCGACACTTTAAATAAATATATTTGGTTGCTGCGACACTTTTAATTAATATATTTGGTTGCTGCCACACTTTAAATAAATATATTTGGTTGCTGCGACACTTTTAATTAATATATTTCGTTGCTGCGACACTTAAAATAAATATATTTATTTGCTGCGACACTTAAAATAAATATATTCATTTGCTGTGACACTTTTAATGAATGTATTTATTTGCTGCGACACTTAAAATAAATATATGTATTTGCTGCGACACTTTAAATAAATATATTTGGTTGCTGCGACACTTTTAATTAATATATTTGGTTGCTGCGACACTTTTAATAAATATATTTGGTTGCTGCGACACTTTTAATTAATATATTTCGTTGCTGCGACACTTAAAATAAATATATTCATTTGCTGTGACACTTTTAATGAATGTATTTATTTGCTGCGACACTTAAAATAAATATATGTATTTGCTGCGACACTTTAAATAAATATATTTGGTTGCTGCGACACTTTTAATAAATATATTTGGTTGCTGCGACACTTAAAATAAATATATGTATTTGCTGCGACACTTTAAATAAATATATTTGGTTGCTGCGACACTTTTAATTAATATATTTGGTTGCTGCGACACTTTTAATAAATATATTTGGTTGCTGCGACACTTTTAATTAATATATTTGGTTGCTGCGACACTGTAAATAAATATATTTGGTTGCTGCGACACTTTTAATTAATATATTTGGTTGCTGCGACACTTTTAATTAATATATTTGGTTGCTGCGACACTTTTAATTAATATATTTGGTTGCTGCGACACTTTTAATAAATATATTTGGTTGCTGCGACACTTTTAATTAATATATTTCGTTGCTGCGACACTTAAAATAAATATATTTATTTGCTGCGACACTTTAAATAAATATATTTGGTTGCTGCGACACTTTTAATTAATATATTTGGTTGCTGCGACACTTAAAATAAATATATGTATTTGCTGCGACACTTTAAATAAATATATTTGGTTGCTGCGACACTTTTAATAAATATATTTGGTTGCTGCGACACTTTTAATAAATATATTTGGTTGCTGCGACACTTTTAATTAATATATTTCGTTGCTGCGACACTTAAAATAAATATATTTATTTGCTGCGACACTTTTAATAAATATATTTGGTTGCTGCGACACTTTTAATAAATATATTTGGTTGCTGCGACACTTAAAATAAATATATGTATTTGCTGCGACACTTTTAATTAATATATTTGGTTGCTGCGACACTTTTAATTAATATATTTGGTTGCTGCGACACTTTTAATAAATATATTTGGTTGCTGCGACACTTTTAATTAATATATTTCGTTGCTGCGACACTTAAAATAAATATATTTATTTGCTGCGACACTTTAAATAAATATATTTGGTTGCTGCGACACTTTTAATAAATATATTTGGTTGCTGCGACACTTAAAATAAATATATGTATTTGCTGCGACACTTTAAATAAATATATTTGGTTGCTGCGACACTTTTAATAAATATATTTGGTTGCTGCGACACTTAAAATAAATATATGTATTTGCTGCGACACTTTAAATAAATATATTTGGTTGCTGCGACACTTTTAATTAATATATTTGGTTGCTGCGACACTGTAAATAAATATATTTGGTTGCTGCGACACTTTTAATTAATATATTTGGTTGCTGCGACACTTTTAATTAATATATTTGGTTGCTGCGACACTTTTAATTAATATATTTGGTTGCTGCGACACTTTTAATAAATATATTTGGTTGCTGCGACACTTTTAATTAATATATTTCGTTGCTGCGACACTTAAAATAAATATATTTATTTGCTGCGACACTTTAAATAAATATATTTGGTTGCTGCGACACTTTTAATTAATATATTTGGTTGCTGCGACACTTTAAATAAATATATTTCGTTGCTGCGACACTTTTAATTAATATATTTCGTTGCTGCGACACTTAAAATAAATATATTTATTTTCTGCGACACTTAAAATAAATATATTCATTTGCTGTGACACTTTTAATGAATGAATTTATTTGCTGCGACACTTAAAATAAATATATGTATTTGCTGCGACACTTTAAATAAATATATTTGGTTGCTGCGACACTTTTAATTAATATATTTGGTTGCTGCGACACTTTAAATAAATATATTTGGTTGCTGCGACACTTTTAATTAATATATTTGGTTGCTGCCACACTTTAAATAAATATATTTGGTTGCTGCGACACTTTTAATTAATATATTTCGTTGCTGCGACACTTAAAATAAATATATTTATTTGCTGCGACACTTAAAATAAATATATTCATTTGCTGTGACACTTTTAATGAATGTATTTATTTGCTGCGACACTTAAAATAAATATATGTATTTGCTGCGACACTTTAAATAAATATATTTGGTTGCTGCGACACTTTTAATTAATATATTTCGTTGCTGCGACACTTAAAATAAATATATGTATTTGCTGCGACACTTTTAATGAATGTATTTATTTCCTGCGACACTTTTAATAAATATATTTGGTTGCTGCGACACTTTTAATTAATATATTTCGTTGCTGCGACACTTAAAATAAATATATTTATTTGCTGCGACACTTAAAATAAATATATTTATTTGCTGCGACACTTTAAATAAATATATTTGGTTGCTGCGACACTTTTAATAAATATATTTGGTTGCTGCGACACTTTTAATAAATATATTTGGTTGCTGCGACACTTTTAATTAATATATTTCGTTGCTGCGACACTTAAAATAAATATATTTATTTGCTGCGACACTTTAAATAAATATATTTGGTTGCTGCGACACTTTTAATAAATATATTTGGTTGCTGCGACACTTAAAATAAATATATGTATTTGCTGCGACACTTTAAATAAATATATTTGGTTGCTGCGACACTTTTAATTAATATATTTGGTTGCTGCGACACTTTTAATTAATATATTTGGTTGCTGCGACACTTTTAATTAATATATTTGGTTGCTGCGACACTTTTAATAAATATATTTGGTTGCTGCGACACTTTTAATTAATATATTTCGTTGCTGCGACACTTAAAATAAATATATTTATTTGCTGCGACACTTTAAATAAATATATTTGGTTGCTGCGACACTTAAAATAAATATATGTATTTGCTGCGACACTTTAAATAAATATATTTGGTTGCTGCGACACTTTTAATAAATATATTTGGTTGCTGCGACACTTAAAATAAATATATGTATTTGCTGCGACACTTTAAATAAATATATTTGGTTGCTGCGACACTTTTAATAAATATATTTGGTTGCTGCGACACTTAAAATAAATATATGTATTTGCTGCGACACTTTAAATAAATATATTTGGTTGCTGCGACACTTTTAATTAATATATTTGGTTGCTGCGACACTGTAAATAAATATATTTGGTTGCTGCGACACTTTTAATTAATATATTTGGTTGCTGCGACACTTTTAATTAATATATTTGGTTGCTGCGACACTTTTAATTAATATATTTGGTTGCTGCGACACTTTTAATAAATATATTTGGTTGCTGCGACACTTTTAATTAATATATTTCGTTGCTGCGACACTTAAAATAAATATATTTATTTGCTGCGACACTTTAAATAAATATATTTGGTTGCTGCGACACTTTTAATAAATATATTTGGTTGCTGCGACACTTTAAATAAATATATTTGGTTGCTGCGACACTTTTAATTAATATATTTCGTTGCTGCGACACTTTAAATAAATATATTTGGTTGCTGCGACACTTTTAATTAATATATTTGGTTGCTGCGACACTTAAAATAAATATATGTATTTGCTGCGACACTTTAAATAAATATATTTGGTTGCTGCGACACTTTTAATAAATATATTTGGTTGCTGCGACACTTAAAATAAATATATGTATTTGCTGCGACACTTTAAATAAATATATTTGGTTGCTGCGACACTTTTAATAAATATATTTGGTTGCTGCGACACTTAAAATAAATATATGTATTTGCTGCGACACTTTAAATAAATATATTTGGTTGCTGCGACACTTTTAATTAATATATTTGGTTGCTGCGACACTTTAAATAAATATATTTGGTTGCTGCGACACTTTTAATTAATATATTTGGTTGCTGCGACACTTTTAATTAATATATTTGGTTGCTGCGACACTTTTAATTAATATATTTGGTTGCTGCGACACTTTTAATAAATATATTTGGTTGCTGCGACACTTTTAATTAATATATTTCGTTGCTGCGACACTTAAAATAAATATATTTATTTGCTGCGACACTTTAAATAAATATATTTGGTTGCTGCGACACTTTTAATAAATATATTTGGTTGCTGCGACACTTTAAATAAATATATTTGGTTGCTGCGACACTTTTAATTAATATATTTGGTTGCTGCGACACTGTAAATAAATATATTTGGTTGCTGCGACACTTTTAATTAATATATTTGGTTGCTGCGACACTTTTAATTAATATATTTGGTTGCTGCGACACTTTTAATTAATATATTTGGTTGCTGCGACACTTTTAATTAATATATTTGGTTGCTGCGACACTTTTAATAAATATATTTGGTTGCTGCGACACTTTTAATTAATATATTTCGTTGCTGCGACACTTAAAATAAATATATTTATTTGCTGCGACACTTTAAATAAATATATTTGGTTGCTGCGACACTTTTAATTAATATATTTGGTTGCTGCGACACTTTTAATTAATATATTTCGTTGCTGCGACACTTAAAATAAATATATTTATTTGCTGCGACACTTTAAATAAATATATTTGGTTGCTGCGACACTTTTAATAAATATATTTGGTTGCTGCGACACTTTTAATAAATATATTTGGTTGCTGCGACACTTTTAATTAATATATTTCGTTGCTGCGACACTTAAAATAAATATATTTATTTGCTGCGACACTTTTAATAAATATATTTGGTTGCTGCGACACTTTTAATAAATATATTTGGTTGCTGCGACACTTAAAATAAATATATGTATTTGCTGCGACACTTTTAATTAATATATTTGGTTGCTGCGACACTTTTAATTAATATATTTGGTTGCTGCGACACTTTTAATAAATATATTTGGTTGCTGCGACACTTTTAATTAATATATTTCGTTGCTGCGACACTTAAAATAAATATATTTATTTGCTGCGACACTTTAAATAAATATATTTGGTTGCTGCGACACTTTTAATAAATATATTTGGTTGCTGCGACACTTAAAATAAATATATGTATTTGCTGCGACACTTTAAATAAATATATTTGGTTGCTGCGACACTGTAAATAAATATATTTGGTTGCTGCGACACTTTTAATTAATATATTTGGTTGCTGCGACACTTTTAATTAATATATTTGGTTGCTGCGACACTTTTAATTAATATATTTGGTTGCTGCGACACTTTTAATAAATATATTTGGTTGCTGCGACACTTTTAATTAATATATTTCGTTGCTGCGACACTTAAAATAAATATATTTATTTGCTGCGACACTTTAAATAAATATATTTGGTTGCTGCGACACTTTTAATTAATATATTTGGTTGCTGCGACACTTAAAATAAATATATGTATTTGCTGCGACACTTTAAATAAATATATTTGGTTGCTGCGACACTTTTAATAAATATATTTGGTTGCTGCGACACTTTTAATAAATATATTTGGTTGCTGCGACACTTTTAATTAATATATTTCGTTGCTGCGACACTTAAAATAAATATATTTATTTGCTGCGACACTTTTAATAAATATATTTGGTTGCTGCGACACTTTTAATTAATATATTTCGTTGCTGCGACACTTAAAATAAATATATTTATTTGCTGCGACACTTTTAATAAATATATTTGGTTGCTGCGACACTTTTAATAAATATATTTGGTTGCTGCGACACTTAAAATAAATATATGTATTTGCTGCGACACTTTAAATAAATATATTTGGTTGCTGCGACACTTTTAATTAATATATTTGGTTGCTGCGACACTTTTAATTAATATATTTGGTTGCTGCGACACTTTTAATTAATATATTTGGTTGCTGCGACACTTTTAATAAATATATTTGGTTGCTGCGACACTTTTAATTAATATATTTCGTTGCTGCGACACTTAAAATAAATATATTTATTTGCTGCGACACTTTAAATAAATATATTTGGTTGCTGCGACACTTTTAATAAATATATTTGGTTGCTGCGACACTTTAAATAAATATATTTGGTTGCTGCGACACTTTTAATTAATATATTTGGTTGCTGCGACACTGTAAATAAATATATTTGGTTGCTGCGACACTTTTAATTAATATATTTGGTTGCTGCGACACTTTTAATTAATATATTTGGTTGCTGCGACACTTTTAATTAATATATTTGGTTGCTGCGACACTTTTAATTAATATATTTGGTTGCTGCGACACTTTTAATAAATATATTTGGTTGCTGCGACACTTTTATTAAAAATATTTGGTTGCTGCGACACTTTTAATTAATATATTTCGTTGCTGCGACACTTAAAATAAATATATTTATTTGCTGCGACACTTTAAATAAATATATTTGGTTGCTGCGACACTTTTAATAAATATATTTGGTTGCTGCGACACTTAAAATAAATATATGTATTTGCTGCGACACTTTAAATAAATATATTTGGTTGCTGTAAAACTTAAAATAAATAAATTTATTTGGTGCGACACTTTTAATTAATATATTTGGTTGCTGCGACACTTTTAATGAATGTATTTATTTGCTGCGACACTTTTAATAAATATATTTGGTTGCTGCGACACTCTAAATAAATATATTTATTTGCTGCGACACTTTAAATAAATATATTTGGTTGCTGCGACACTTTTAATTAATATATTTGGTTGCTGCGACACTTTTAATAAATATGTTTGGTTGCTGCGACACTTTTAATTAATATATTTCGTTGCTGCGACACTTTTAATTAATATATTTGGTTGCTGCCACACTTTAAATAAATATATTTGGTTGCTGCGACACTTTTAATTAATATATTTCGTTGCTGCGACACTTAAAATAAATATATTTATTTGCTGCGACACTTAAAATAAATATATTCATTTGCTGTGACACTTTTAATGAATGTATTTATTTGCTGCGACACTTAAAATAAATATATGTATTTGCTGCGACACTTTTAATAAATATATTTGGTTGCTGCGACACTTTTAATTAATATATTTCGTTGCTGCGACACTTAAAATAAATATATTTATTTGCTGCGACACTTTAAATAAATATATTTGGTTGCTGCGACACTTTTAATAAATATATTTGGTTGCTGCGACACATAAAATAAATATATGTATTTGCTGCGACACTTTAAATAAATATATTTGGTTGCTGTAAAACTTAAAATAAATAAATTTATTTGGTGCGACACTTTTAATTAATATATTTGGTTGCTGCGACACTTTTAATAAATATATTTCGTTGCTGCGACACTTAAAAAAAATATATTTATTTGCTGCGACACTTTAAATAAATATATTTGGTTGCTGCGACACTTTTAATTAATATATTTGGTTGCTGCGACACTTAAAATAAATATATGTATTTGCTGCGACACTTTAAATAAATATATTTGGTTGCTGCGACACTTTTAATAAATATATTTGGTTGCTGCGACACTTTTAATAAATATATTTGGTTGCTGCGACACTTTTAATTAATATATTTCGTTGCTGCGACACTTAAAATAAATATATTTATTTGCTGCGACACTTTTAATAAATATATTTGGTTGCTGCGACACTTTTAATTAATATATTTCGTTGCTGCGACACTTAAAATAAATATATTTATTTGCTGCGACACTTTTAATAAATATATTTGGTTGCTGCGACACTTTTAATAAATATATTTGGTTGCTGCGACACTTAAAATAAATATATGTATTTGCTGCGACACTTTAAATAAATATATTTGGTTGCTGCGACACTTTTAATAAATATATTTGGTTGCTGCGACACTTTAAATAAATATATTTGGTTGCTGCGACACTTTTAATTAATATATTTGGTTGCTGCGACACTTTTAATTAATATATTTGGTTGCTGCGACACTTTTAATAAATATATTTGGTTGCTGCGACACTTTTAATTAATATATTTCGTTGCTGCGACACTTTTAATGAATGTATTTATTTGCTGCGACACTTTTAATAAATATATTTGGTTGCTGCGACACTTTTAATTAATATATTTGGTTGCTGCGACACTTTTAATTAATATATTTGGTTGCTGCGACACTTTTAATTAATATATTTGGTTGCTGCGACACTTTTAATAAATATATTTGGTTGCTGCGACACTTTTAATTAATATATTTGGTTGCTGCGACACTTTAAATAAATATATTTATTTGCTGCGACACTTTTAATAAATATATTTGGTTGCTGCGACACTTTTAATAAATATATTTCGTTGCTGCGACACTTAAAATAAATATATGTATTTGCTGCGACACTTTAAATAAATATATTTGGTTGCTGCGACACTTTTAATTAATATATTTGGTTGCTGCGACACTTTAAATAAATATATTTGGTTGCTGCGACACTTTTAATTAATATATTTCGTTGCTGCGACACTTTTAATTAATATATTTGGTTGCTGCGACACTTTTAATTAATATATTTCGTTGCTGCGACACTTTTAATTAATATATTTGGTTGCTGCGACACTTTAAATAAATATATTTGGTTGCTGCGACACTTTTAATTAATATATTTGGTTGCTGCGACACTTTAAATAAATATATTTATTTGCTGCGACACTTTTAATAAATATATTTGGTTGCTGCGACACTTTTAATAAATATATTTCGTTGCTGCGACACTTAAAATAAATATATGTATTTGCTGCGACACTTTAAATAAATATATTTGGTTGCTGCGACACTTTTAATTAATATATTTCGTTGCTGCGACACTTTTAATTAATATATTTGGTTGCTGCGACACTTTTAATTAATATATTTGGTTGCTGCGACACTTTTAATAAATATATTTGGTTGCTGCGACACTTTTAATTAATATATTTGGTTGCTGCGACACTTTAAATAAATATATTTGGTTGCTGCGACACTTTTAATTAACATATTTCGTTGCTGCGACACTTAAAATAAATATATTTATTTTCTGCGACACTTAAAATAAATATATTCATTTGCTGTGACACTTTTAATGAATGTATTTATTTGCTGCGACACTTAAAATAAATATATGTATTTGCTGCGACACTTTAAATAAATATATTTGGTTGCTGCGACACTTTTAATTAAGATATTTGGTTGCTGCGACACTTTAAATAAATATATTTGGTTGCTGCGACACTTTTAATTAATATATTTGGTTGCTGCCACACTTTAAATAAATATATTTGGTTGCTGCGACACTTTTAATTAATATATTTCGTTGCTGCGACACTTAAAATAAATATATTTATTTGCTGCGACACTTAAAATAAATATATTCATTTGCTGTGACACTTTTAATGAATGTATTTATTTGCTGCGACACTTAAAATAAATATATGTATTTGCTGCGACACTTTAAATAAATATATTTGGTTGCTGCGACACTTTTAATTAATATATTTGGTTGCTGCGACACTTAAAATAAATATATGTATTTGCTGCGACACTTTTAATGAATGTATTTATTTCCTGCGACACTTTTAATAAATATATTTGGTTGCTGCGACACTTTTAATTAATATATTTCGTTGCTGCGACACTTAAAATAAATATATTTATTTGCTGCGACACTCTAAATAAATATATTTATTTGCTGCGACACTTTAAATAAATATATTTGGTTGCTGCGACACTTTTAATAAATATATTTGGTTGCTGCGACACTTTTAATAAATATATTTGGTTGCTGCGACACTTTTAATTAATATATTTCGTTGCTGCGACACTTAAAATAAATATATTTATTTGCTGCGACACTTTAAATAAATATATTTGGTTGCTGCGACACTTTTAATAAATATATTTGGTTGCTGCGACACTTAAAATAAATATATGTATTTGCTGCGACACTTTAAATAAATATATTTGGTTGCTGCGACACTTTTAATTAATATATTTGGTTGCTGCGACACTTAAAATAAATATATGTATTTGCTGCGACACTTTAAATAAATATATTTGGTTGCTGCGACACTTTTAATTAATATATTTGGTTGCTGCGACACTTTAAATAAATATATTTGGTTGCTGCGACACTTTTAATTAATATATTTCGTTGCTGCGACACTTAAAATAAATATATTTATTTGCTGCGACACTTTTAATAAATATATTTGGTTGCTGCGACACTTTTAATAAATATATTTGGTTGCTGCGACACTTAAAATAAATATATGTATTTGCTGCGACACTTTAAATAAATATATTTGGTTGCTGCGACACTTTTAATAAATATATTTGGTTGCTGCGACACTTAAAATAAATATATGTATTTGCTGCGACACTTTAAATAAATATATTTGGTTGCTGCGACACTTTTAATTAATATATTTGGTTGCTGCGACACTTTAAATAAATATATTTGGTTGCTGCGACACTTTTAATTAATATATTTCGTTGCTGCGACACTTTTAATTGATATATTTGGTTGCTGCGACACTTTTAATTAATATATTTGGTTGCTGCGACACTTTTAATAAATATATTTGGTTGCTGCGACACTTTTAATTAATATATTTCGTTGCTGCGACACTTAAAATAAATATATTTATTTGCTGCGACACTTTAAATAAATATATGTATTTGCTGCGACACTTTAAATAAATATATTTGGTTGCTGCGACACTTTTAATTAATATATTTGGTTGCTGCGACACTTTTAATAAATATATTTGGTTGCTGCGACACTTTTAATTAATATATTTCGTTGCTGCGACACTTAAAATAAATATATTTATTTGCTGCGACACTTTAAATAAATATATTTGGTTGCTGCGACACTTTTAATTAATATATTTGGTTGCTGCGACACTTTTAATAAATATATTTGGTTGCTGCGACACTTAAAATAAATATATGTATTTGCTGCGACACTTTAAATAAATATATTTGGTTGCTGCGACACTTTTAATTAATATATTTGGTTGCTGCGACACTTTTAATAAATATATTTGGTTGCTGCGACACTTTTAATTAATATATTTCGTTGCTGCGACACTTAAAATAAATATATTTATTTGCTGCGACACTTTAAATAAATATATTTGGTTGCTGCGACACTTTTAATTAATATATTTGGTTGCTGCGACACTTAAAATAAATATATGTATTTGCTGCGACACTTTAAATAAATATATTTGGTTGCTGCGACACTTTTAATAAATATATTTGGTTGCTGCGACACTTAAAATAAATATACGTATTTGCTGCGACACTTTAAATAAATATATTTGGTTGCTGCGACACTTTTAATTAATATATTTGGTTGCTGCGACACTTTTAATTAATATATTTCGTTGCTGCGACACTTAAAATAAATATATTTATTTGCCGCGACACTTTAAATAAAAATATTTGGTTGCTGCGACACTTTTAATAAATATATTTGGTTGCTGCGACACTTAAAATAAATATATGTATTTGCTGCGACACTTTAAATAAATATATATTTGGTTGCTGCGACACTTTTAATAAATATATTTGGTTGCTGCGACACTTTTAATTAATATATTTCGTTGCTGCGACACTTAAAATAAATATATTTATTTGCCGCGACACTTTAAATAAAAATATTTGGTTGCTGCGACACTTTTAATAAATATATTTGGTTGCTGCGACACTTAAAATAAATATATGTATTTGCTGCGACACTTTAAATAAATATATTTGGTTGCTGCGACACTTTTAATAAATATATTTGGTTGCTGCGACACTTAAAATAAATATACGTATTTGCTGCGACACTTTAAATAAATATATTTGGTTGCTGCGACACTTTTAATTAATATATTTGGTTGCTGCGACACTTTAAATAAATATATTTGGTTGCTGCGACACTTTTAATAAATATATTTGGTTGCTGCGACACTTTTAATTAATATATTTCGTTGCTGCGACACTTAAAATAAATACATTTATTTGCTGCGACACTTTAAATAAATATATTTGGTTGCTGCGACACTTTTAATAAATATATTTGGTTGCTGCGACACTTTAAATAAATATATGTATTTGCTGCGACACTTTAAATAAATATATTTGGTTGCTGCGACACTTTTAATAAATATATTTGGTTGCTGCGACACTTTTAATTAATATATTTGGTTGCTGCGACACTTTAAATAAATATATTTGGTTGCTGCGACACTTTTAATTAATATATTTCGTTGCTGCGACACTTTTAATTAATATATTTGGTTGCTGCGACACTTTTAATTAATATATTTATTTGGTGCGACACTTTAAATAAATATATTTGGTTGCTGCGACACTTTTAATAAATATATTTGGTTGCTGCGACACTTAAAATAAATATATTTATTTGCTGCGACACTTTTAATGAATGTATTTATTTGCTGCGACACTTTAAATAAATATATTTGGTTGCTGCGACACTTTTAATAAATATATTTGGTTGCTGCGACACTTAAAATAAATATATGTATTTGCTGCGACACTTTAAATAAATATATTTGGTTGCTGCGACACTTTTAATAAATATATTTGGTTGCTGCGACACTTAAAATAAATATACGTATTTGCTGCGACACTTTAAATAAATATATTTGGTTGCTGCGACACTTTTAATTAATATATTTGGTTGCTGCGACACTTTTAATTAATATATTTCGTTGCTGCGACACTTAAAATAAATATATTTATTTGCCGCGACACTTTAAATAAAAATATTTGGTTGCTGCGACACTTTTAATAAATATATTTGGTTGCTGCGACACTTAAAATAAATATATGTATTTGCTGCGACACTTTAAATAAATATATATTTGGTTGCTGCGACACTTTTAATAAATATATTTGGTTGCTGCGACACTTTTAATTAATATATTTCGTTGCTGCGACACTTAAAATAAATATATTTATTTGCCGCGACACTTTAAATAAAAATATTTGGTTGCTGCGACACTTTTAATAAATATATTTGGTTGCTGCGACACTTAAAATAAATATATGTATTTGCTGCGACACTTTAAATAAATATATTTGGTTGCTGCGACACTTTTAATAAATATATTTGGTTGCTGCGACACTTAAAATAAATATACGTATTTGCTGCGACACTTTAAATAAATATATTTGGTTGCTGCGACACTTTTAATTAATATATTTGGTTGCTGCGACACTTTAAATAAATATATTTGGTTGCTGCGACACTTTTAATAAATATATTTGGTTGCTGCGACACTTTTAATTAATATATTTCGTTGCTGCGACACTTAAAATAAATACATTTATTTGCTGCGACACTTTAAATAAATATATTTGGTTGCTGCGACACTTTTAATAAATATATTTGGTTGCTGCGACACTTTAAATAAATATATGTATTTGCTGCGAC
Source organism: Orchesella flavescens (assembly GCA_964034955.1). Classification (NCBI taxonomy): domain Eukaryota; kingdom Metazoa; phylum Arthropoda; class Collembola; order Entomobryomorpha; family Orchesellidae; genus Orchesella; species Orchesella flavescens. The sequence goes on from OZ035953.1 coordinate 54,230,860, forward strand.
ACTTTAAATAAATATATTTGGTTGCTGCGACACTTTTAATAAATATATTTGGTTGCTGCGACACTTTTAATTAATATATTTGGTTGCTGCGACACTTTAAATAAATATATTTGGTTGCTGCGACACTTTTAATTAATATATTTCGTTGCTGCGACACTTTTAATTAATATATTTGGTTGCTGCGACACTTAAAATAAATATATTTATTTGGTGCGACACTTTAAATAAATATATTTGGTTGCTGCGACACTTTTAATAAATATATTTGGTTGCTGCGACACTTAAAATAAATATATTTATTTGCTGCGACACTTTTAATGAATGTATTTATTTGCTGCGACACTTTTAATAAATATATTTGGTTGCTGCGACACTCTAAATAAATATATTTATTTGCTGCGATACTTTAAATAAATATATTTGGTTGCTGCGACACTTTTAATTAATATATTTGGTTGCTGCGACACTTTTAATAAATATATTTGGTTGCTGCGACACTTTTAATTAATATATTTCGTTGCTGCGACACTTAAAATAAATATATTTATTTGCTGCGACACTTTAAATAAATATATTTGGTTGCTGCGACACTTTTAATAAATATATTTGGTTGCTGCGACACTTTTAATTAATATATTTCGTTGCTGCGACACTTTAAATAAATATATTTGGTTGCTGTAAAACTTAAAATAAATATATTTATTTGGTGCGACACTTTTAATTAATATATTTGGTTGCTGCGACACTTTTAATTAATATATTTGGTTGCTGCGACACTTTAAATAAATCTATTTCGTTGCTGCGACACTTTTAATTAATATATTTGGTTGCTGCGACACTTTTAATAAATATATTTGGTTGCTGCGACACTTTTAATTAATATATTTCGTTGCTGCGACACTTAAAATAAATATATTTATTTGCCGCGACACTTTAAATAAAAATATTTGGTTGCTGCGACACTTTTAATAAATATATTTGGTTGCTGCGACACTTAAAATAAATATATGTATTTGCTGCGACACTTTAAATAAATATATATTTGGTTGCTGCGACACTTTTAATTAATATATTTGGTTGCTGCGACACTTAAAATAAATATATGTATTTGCTGCGACACTTTAAATAAATATATTTGGTTGCTGCGACACTTTTAATAAATATATTTGGTTGCTGCGACACTTAAAATAAATATACGTATTTGCTGCGACACTTTAAATAAATATATTTGGTTGCTGCGACACTTTTAATTAATATATTTGGTTGCTGCGACACTTTTAATAAATATATTTGGTTGCTGCGACACTTTTAATTAATATATTTCGTTGCTGCGACACTTAAAATAAATACATTTATTTGCTGCGACACTTTAAATAAATATATTTGGTTGCTGCGACACTTTAAATAAATATATTTGGTTGCTGCGACACTTTAAATAAATATATGTATTTGCTGCGACACTTTAAATAAATATATTTGGTTGCTGCGACACTTTTAATAAATATATTTGGTTGCTGCGACACTTTTAATTAATATATTTGGTTGCTGCGACACTTTAAATAAATATATTTGGTTGCTGCGACACTTTTAATTAATATATTTCGTTGCTGCGACACTTTTAATTAATATATTTGGTTGCTGCGACACTTAAAATAAATATATTTATTTGGTGCGACACTTTTAATGAATGTATTTATTTGCTGCGACACTTTAAATAAATATATGTATTTGCTGCGACACTTTAAATAAATATATTTGGTTGCTGCGACACTTTTAATTAATATATTTGGTTGCTGCGACACTTTTAATTAATATATTTGGTTGCTGCGACACTTAAAATAAATATATTTATTTGGTGCGACACTTTAAATAAATATATTTGGTTGCTGCGACACTTTTAATAAATATATTTGGTTGCTGCGACACTTAAAATAAATATATTTATTTGCTGCGACACTTTTAATGAATGTATTTATTTGCTGCGACACTTTTAATAAATATATTTGGTTGCTGCGACACTCTAAATAAATATATTTATTTGCTGCGACACTTTAAATAAATATATTTGGTTGCTGCGACACTTAAAATAAATATATTTGGTTGCTGCGACACTTTTAATAAATATATTTGGTTGCTGCGACACTTTTAATTAATATATTTCGTTGCTGCGACACTTAAAATAAATATATTTATTTGCTGCGACACTTTAAATAAATATATTTGGTTGCTGCGACACTTTTAATAAATATATTTGGTTGCTGCGACACTTTTAATTAATATATTTCGTTGCTGCGACACTTAAAATAAATATATTTATTTGCTGCGACACTTAAAATAAATATATTTATTTGCTGCGACACTTTAAATAAATATATTTGGTTGCTGCGACACTTTTAATAAATATATTTGGTTGCTGCGACACTTAAAATAAATATATGTATTTGCTGCGACACTTTAAATAAATATATTTGGTTGCTGCGACACTTTTAATAAATATATTTGGTTGCTGCGACACTTAAAATAAATATATGTATTTGCTGCGACACTTTTAATGAATGTATTTATTTCCTGCGACACTTTAAATAAATATATTTGGTTGCTGCGACACTTTTAATTAATATATTTGGTTGCTGCGACACTTTAAATAAATATATTTGGTTGCTGCGACACTTTTAATAAATATATTTGGTTGCTGCGACACTTTTAATTAATATATTTCGTTGCTGCGACACTTAAAATAAATATATTTATTTGCTGCGACACTTTAAATAAATATATTTGGTTGCTGCGACACTTTAAATAAATATATTTGGTTGCTGCGACACTTAAAATAAATATATGTATTTGCTGCGACACTTTAAATAAATATATTTGGTTGCTGCGACACTTTTAATTAATATATTTATTTGCTGCGACACTTTTAATAAATATTTGGTTGCTGCGACACTTTTAATTAATATATTTCGTTGCTGCGACACTTAAAATAAATATATTTATTTGCTGCGACACTTTAAATAAATATATTTGGTTGCTGCGACACTTTAAATAAATATATTTGGTTGCTGCGACACTTTTAATAAATATATTTGGTTGCTGCGACACTTTAAATAAATATATTTGGTTGCTGCGACACTTTTAATTAATATATTTCGTTGCTGCGACACTTAAAATAAATATATTTATTTGCTGCGACACTTTAAATAAATATATTTGGTTGCTGCGACAGTTTTAATAAATATATTTGGTTGCTGCGACACTTAAAATAAATATATGTATTTGCTAAGACACTTTAAATAAATATATTTGGTTGCTGTAAAACTTAAAATAAATATATTTATTTGGTGCGACACTTTTAATAAATATATTTGGTTGCTGCGACACTTTTAATTAATATATTTGGTTGCTGCGACACTTTAAATAAATATATTTGGTTGCTTCGACACTTTTAATTAATATATTTCGTTGCTGCGACACTTTTAATTAATATATTTGGTTGCTGCGACACTTTTAATAAATATATTTGGTTGCTACGACACTTTTAATTAATATATTTCGTTGCTGCGACACTTAAAATAAATATATTTATTTGCTGCGACACTTTAAATAAATATATTTGGTTGCTGCGACACTTTTAATAAATATATTTGGTTGCTGCGACACTTAAAATAAATATATGTATTTGCTGCGACACTTTAAATAAATATATTTGGTTGCTGCGACACTTTTAATAAATATATTTGGTTGCTGCGACACTTAAAATAAATATACGTATTTGCTGCGACACTTAAAATAAATATATTTCGTTGCTGCGACACTTTTAATTAATATATTTCGTTGCTGCGACACTTAAAATAAATATATTTATTTGCCGCGACACTTTAAATAAAAATATTTGGTTGCTGCGACACTTTTAATAAATATATTTGGTTGCTGCGACACTTAAAATAAATATATGTATTTGCTGCGACACTTTAAATAAATATATTTGGTTGCTGCGACACTTTTAATTAATATATTTGGTTGCTGCGACACTTAAAATAAATATATGTATTTGCTGCGACACTTTAAATAAATATATTTGGTTGCTGCGACACTCTAAATAAATATATTTATTTGCTGCGACACTTTAAATAAATATATTTGGTTGCTGCGACACTTTTAATTAATATATTTGGTTGCTGCGACACTTTTAATAAATATATTTGGTTGCTGCGACACTTTTAATTAATGTATTTGGTTGCTGCGACACTTTTAATTAATATATTTCGTTGCTGCGACACTTAAAATAAATATATTTATTTGCTGCGACACTTTAAATAAATATATTTGGTTGCTGCGACACTTTTAATAAATATATTTGGTTGCTGCGACACTTAAAATAAATATATGTATTTGCTGCGACACTTTAAATAAATATATTTGGTTGCTGCGACACTTTTAATAAATATATTTGGTTGCTGCGACACTTAAAATAAATATACGTATTTGCTGCGACACTTAAAATAAATATATTTATTTGCTGCGACACTTTAAATAAATATATTTGGTTGCTGCGACACTTTTAATAAATATATTTGGTTGCTGCGACACTTTTAATTAATATATTTCGTTGCTGCGACACTTAAAATAAATATATTTATTTGCTGCGACACTTTAAATAAATATATTTGGTTGCTGCGACACTTTTAATAAATATATTTGGTTGCTGCGACACTTAAAATAAATATATGTATTTGCTGCGACACTTTAAATAAATATATTTGGTTGCTGCGACACTTTTAATAAATATATTTGGTTGCTGCGACACTTTTAATTAATATATTTATTTGCTGCGACACTTTAAATAAATATATTTGGTTGCTGCGACACTTTTAATAAATATATTTGGTTGCTGCGACACTTTTAATTAATATATTTCGTTGCTGCGACACTTTAAATAAATATATTTGGTTGCTGCGACACTTTTAATAAATATATTTGGTTGCTGCGACACTTTTAATTAATATATTTCGTTGCTGCGACACTTAAAATAAATATATTTATTTGCTGCGACACTTTAAATAAATATATTTGGTTGCTGCGACACTTTTAATAAATATATTTGGTTGCTGCGACACTTAAAATAAATATATGTATTTGCTGCGACACTTTAAATAAATATATTTGGTTGCTGCGACACTTTTAATAAATATATTTGGTTGCTGCGACACTTAAAATAAATATACGTATTTGCTGCGACACTTTAAATAAATATATTTGGTTGCTGCGACACTTTTAATTAATATATTTGGTTGCTGCGACACTTAAAATAAATATACGTATTTGCTGCGACACTTAAAATAAATATATTTATTTGCTGCGACACTTTAAATAAATATATTTGGTTGCTGCGACACTTTTAATAAATATATTTGGTTGCTGCGACACTTTTAATTAATATATTTCGTTGCTGCGACACTTTTAATTAATATATTTGGTTGCTGCGACACTTTAAATAAATATATTTGGTTGCTGCGACACTTAAAATAAATATATGTATTTGCTGCGACACTTTGAATAAATATATTTGGTTGCTGTAAAACTTAAAATAAATATATTTATTTGGTGCGACACTTTTAATTAATATATTTGGTTGCTGCGACACTTAAAATAAATATATGTATTTGCTGCGACACTTTAAATAAATATATTTGGTTGCTGTAAAACTTAAAATAAATATATTTATTTGGTGCGACACTTTTAATTAATATATTTGGTTGCTGCGACACTTTTAATTAATATATTTGGTTGCTGCGACACTTTTAATAAATATATTTGGTTGCTGCGACACTTTTAATTAATATATTTCGTTGCTGCGACACTTAAAATAAATATATTTGGTTGCTGCGACACTTTTAATAAATATATTTGGTTGCTGCGACACTTAAAATAAATATATTTATTTGCTGCGACACTTTTAATGAATGTATTTATTTGCTGCGACACTTTTAATTAATATATTTGGTTGCTGCGACACTTAAAATAAATATATGTATTTGCTGCGACACTTTAAATAAATATATTTGGTTGCTGTAAAACTTAAAATAAATATATTTATTTGGTGCGACACTTTTAATTAATATATTTGGTTGCTGCGACACTTTTAATTAATATATTTGGTTGCTGCGACACTTTTAATAAATATATTTGGTTGCTGCGACACTCTAAATAAATATATTTATTTGCTGCGATACTTTAAATAAATATATTTGGTTGCTGCGACACTTTTAATTAATATATTTGGTTGCTGCGACACTTTTAATAAATATATTTGGTTGCTGCGACACTTTTAATTAATATATTTCGTTGCTGCGACACTTAAAATAAATATATTTATTTGCTGCGACACTTTAAATAAATATATTTGGTTGCTGCGACACTTTTAATAAATATATTTGGTTGCTGCGACACTTTTAATTAATATATTTCGTTGCTGCGACACTTTAAATAAATATATTTGGTTGCTGTAAAACTTAAAATAAATATATTTATTTGGTGCGACACTTTTAATTAATATATTTGGTTGCTGCGACACTTTTAATTAATATATTTGGTTGCTGCGACACTTTAAATAAATATATTTGGTTGCTGCGACACTTTTAATAAATATATTTGGTTGCTGCGACACTTAAAATAAATATATGTATTTGCTGCGACACTTTTAATGAATGTATATATTTCCTGCGACACTTTAAATAAATATATTTGGTTGCTGCGACACTTTTAATTAATATATTTGGTTGCTGCGACACTTTTAATAAATATATTTGGTTGCTGCGACACTTTTAATTAATATATTTCGTTGCTGCGACACTTTTAATTAATATATTTGGTTGCTGCGACACTTTAAATAAATATATTTGGTTGCTGCGACACTTAAAATAAATATATGTATTTGCTGCGACACTTTAAATAAATATATTTGGTTGCTGTAAAACTTAAAATAAATATATTTATTTGCTGCGACACTTTTAATTAATATATTTCGTTGCTGCGACACTTAAAATAAATATATGTATTTGCTGCGACACTTTAAATAAATATATTTGGTTGCTGCGACACTTTTAATTAATATGTTTGGTTGCTGCGACACTTAAAATAAATATATTTATTTGGTGCGACACTTTTAATTAATATATTTGGTTGCTGCGACACTTTTAATTAATATATTTGGTTTCTGCGACACTTTAAATAAATATATTTGGTTGCTGCGACACTTTTAATTAATATATTTGGTTGCTGCGACACTTTAAATAAATATATTTGGTTGCTGCGACACTTTTAATTAATATATTTGGTTGCTGCGACACTTTTAATTAATATATTTGGTTGCTGCGACACTTAAAATAAATATATTTATTTGCTGCGACACTTTTAATTAATATATTTGGTTGCTGCGACACTTTAAATAAATATATTTGGTTGCTGCGACACTTTTAATTAATATATTTGGTTGCTGCGACACTTTAAATAAATATATTTGGTTGCTGCGACACTTTTAATTAATATATTTGGTTGCTGCGACACTTTTAATTAATATATTTGGTTGCTGCGACACTTAAAATAAATATATTTATTTGCTGCGACACTTTTAATTAATATATTTGGTTGCTGTGAAACTTTTAATAAATATATTTGGTTGCTGTGAAACTTTTAATGAATATATTTATTTGCTGCGACACTTTAAATAAATATATTTGGTTGCTGCGACACTTAAAATAAATATATGTATTTGCTGCGACACTTTAAATAAATATATTTGGTTGCTGCGACACTTTTGATTAATATATTTGGTTGCTGCGACACTTTAAATAAATATATTTGGTTGCTGCGACACTTTTAATTAATATATTTCGTTGCTGCGACACTTTTGATTAATATATTTGGTTGCTGCGACACTTTAAATAAATATATTTGGTTGCTGCGACACTTTTAATTAATATATTTCGTTGCTGCGACACTTTTAATTAATATATTTGGTTGCTGCGACACTTAAAATAAATATATGTATTTGCTGCGACACTTTAAATAAATATATTTGGTTGCTGCGACACTTTTAATTAATATATTTGGTTGCTGCGACACTTAAAATAAATATATTTATTTGCTGCGACACTTTTAATGAATGTATTTATTTGCTGCGACACTTTTAATAAATATATTTGGTTGCTGCGACACTTTTAATTAATATATTTCGTTGCTGCGACACTTTTGATTAATATATTTGGTTGCTGCGACACTTTAAATAAATATATTTGGTTGCTGCGACACTTTTAATTAATATATTTCGTTGCTGCGACACTTTTAATTAATATATTTGGTTGCTGCGACACTTAAAATAAATATATTTATTTGCTGCGACACTTTTAATTAATATGTTTGGTTGCTGCGACACTTAAAATAAATATATTTATTTGCTGCGACACTTTTAATTAATATATTTGGTTGCTGTGAAACTTTTAATAAATATATTCATTTGCTGTGACACTTTTAATGAATGTATTTATTTGCTGCGACACTTTTAATTAATATATTTGGTTGCTGCGACACTTTTAATAAATATATTTATTTGCCGCGACACTTTAAATAAATATAATTATTTGCTGCGACACTTTAAATAAATATATTTGGTTGCTGCGACACTTTTAATAAATATATTTCGTTGCTGCGACACTTAAAATAAATATATGTATTTGCTGCGACACTTTAAATAAATATATTTGGTTGCTGCGACACTTTTAATTAATATATTTGGTTGCTGCGACACTTAAAATAAATATATTTATTTGCTGCGACACTTTTAATGAATGTATTTATTTGCTGCGACACTTTTAATAAATATATTTGGTTGCTGCGACACTTTTAATAAATATATTTGGTTGCTGCGACACTTAAAATAAATATATTTATTTGCTGCGACACTTTTAATGAATGTATTTATTTGCTGCGACACTTTTAATAAATATATTTGGTTGCTGCGACACTCTAAATAAATATATTTATTTGCTGCGACACTTTAAATAAATATATTTGGTTGCTGCGACACTTTTAATTAATATATTTGGTTGCTGCGACACTTTTAATAAATATATTTATTTGGTGCGACACTTTTAATGAATGTATTTATTTGCTGCGACACTTTTAATAAATATATTTGGTTGCTGCGACACTCTAAATAAATATATTTATTTGCTGCGATACTTTAAATAAATATATTTGGTTGCTGCGACACTTTTAATTAATATATTTGGTTGCTGCGACACTTTTAATAAATATATGTATTTGCTGCGACACTTTAAATAAATATATTTGGTTGCTGTAAAACTTAAAATAAATATATTTATTTGGTGCGACACTTTTAATTAATATATTTGGTTGCTGCGACACTTAAAATAAATATATGTATTTGCTGCGACACTTTAAATAAATATATTTGGTTGCTGTAAAACTTAAAATAAATATATTTATTTGGTGCGACACTTTTAATTAATATATTTGGTTGCTGCGACACTTAAAATAAATATATGTATTTGCTGCGACACTTTAAATAAATATATTTGGTTGCTGTAAAACTTAAAATAAATATATTTATTTGGTGCGACACTTTTAATTAATATATTTGGTTGCTGCGACACTTTTAATTAATATATTTGGTTGCTGCGACACTTTTAATAAATATATTTGGTTGCTGCGACACTTTTAATTAATATATTTCGTTGCTGCGACACTTAAAATAAATATATTTGGTTGCTGCGACACTTTTAATAAATATATTTGGTTGCTGCGACACTTAAAATAAATATATTTATTTGCTGCGACACTTTTAATGAATGTATTTATTTGCTGCGACACTTTTAATAAATATATTTGGTTGCTGCGACACTCTAAATAAATATATTTATTTGCTGCGACACTTTAAATAAATATATTTGGTTGCTGCGACACTTTTAATTTATATATTTGGTTGCTGCGACACTTTTAATAAATATATTTATTTGGTGCGACACTTTTAATGAATGTATTTATTTGCTGCGACACTTTTAATAAATATATTTGGTTGCTGCGACACTCTAAATAAATATATTTATTTGCTGCGATACTTTAAATAAATATATTTGGTTGCTGCGACACTTTTAATTAATATATTTGGTTGCTGCGACACTTTTAATAAATATATTTGGTTGCTGCGACACTTTTAATTAATATATTTCGTTGCTGCGACACTTAAAATAAATATATTTATTTGCTGCGACACTTTAAATAAATATATTTGGTTGCTGCGACACTTTTAATAAATATATTTGGTTGCTGCGACATTTTTAATTAATATATTTCGTTGCTGCGACACTTCAAATAAATATATTTGGTTGCTGTAAAACTTAAAATAAATATATTTATTTGGTGCGACACTTTTAATTAATATATTTGGTTGCTGCGACACTTTTAATTAATATATTTGGTTGCTGCGACACTTTAAATAAATATATTTGGTTGCTGCGACACTTTTAATAAATATATTTGGTTGCTGCGACACTTAAAATAAATATATGTATTTGCTGCGACACTTTTAATGAATGTATATATTTCCTGCGACACTTTAAATAAATATATTTGGTTGCTGCGACACTTTTAATTAATATATTTGGTTGCTGCGACACTTTTAATAAATATATTTGGTTGCTGCGACACTTTTAATAAATATATTTATTTGGTGCGACACTTTTAATGAATGTATTTATTTGCTGCGACACTTTTAATAAATATATTTGGTTGCTGCGACACTCTAAATAAATATATTTATTTGCTGCGATACTTTAAATAAATATATTTGGTTGCTGCGACACTTTTAATTAATATATTTGGTTGCTGCGACACTTTTAATAAATATATGTATTTGCTGCGACACTTTTAATAAATATATTTGGTTGCTGCGACACTTTTAATTAATATATTTCGTTGCTGCGACGCTTAAAATAAATGTATTCATTTGCTGCGACACTCTAAATAAATATATTTATTTGCTGCGACACTTTTAATAAATATATTTGGTTGCTGCGACACTTTTAATTAATATATTTCGTTGCTGCGACACTTAAAATAAATATATTTGGTTGCTGCGACACTTTTAATAAATATATTTGGTTGCTGCGACACTTTTAATAAATATATTTGGTTGCTGCGACACTTTTAATAAATATATTTATTTGGTGCGACACTTTTAATGAATGTATATATTTCCTGCGACACTTTAAATAAATATATTTATTTGCTGCGACACTTTAAATAAATATATTTGGTTGCTGCGACACTTTTAATTAATATATTTGGTTGCTGCGACACTTTTAATAAATATATTTATTTGGTGCGACACTTTTAATGAATGTATTTATTTGCTGCGACACTTTTAATAAATATATTTGGTTGCTGCGACACTCTAAATAAATATATTTATTTGCTGCGATACTTTAAATAAATATATTTGGTTGCTGCGACACTTTTAATTAATATATTTGGTTGCTGCGACACTTTTAATAAATATATGTATTTGCTGCGACACTTTAAATAAATATATTTGGTTGCTGTAAAACTTAAAATAAATATATTTATTTGGTGCGACACTTTTAATTAATATATTTGGTTGCTGCGACACTTAAAATAAATATATGTATTTGCTGCGACACTTTAAATAAATATATTTGGTTGCTGTAAAACTTAAAATAAATATATTTATTTGGTGCGACACTTTTAATTAATATATTTGGTTGCTGCGACACTTTTAATTAATATATTTGGTTGCTGTGAAACTTTTAATGAATATATTTATTTGCTGCGACACTTTAAATAAATATATGTATTTGCTGCGACACTTTAAATAAATATATTTGGTTGCTGCGACACTTTTGATTAATATATTTGGTTGCTGCGACACTTTAAATAAATATATTTGGTTGCTGCGACACTTTTAATTAATATATTTCGTTGCTGCGACACTTAAAATAAATATATTTATTTGCTGCGACACTTTAAATAAATATATTTGGTTGCTGCGACACTTTTAATAAATATATTTGGTTGCTGCGACATTTTTAATTAATATATTTGGTTGCTGTGAAACTTTTAATAAATATATTCATTTGCTGTGACACTTTTAGTGAATGGATTTATTTGCTGCGACACTTTTAATTAATATATTTCGTTGCTGCGACACTTAAAATAAATATATGTATTTGCTGCGACACTTTAAATAAATATAGTTGGTTGCTGCGACACTTTTAATTAATATATTTGGTTGCTGCGACACTTTAAATAAATATATTTGGTTGCTGCGACACTTTTAATTAATATATTTCGTTGCTGCGACACTTTAAATAAATATATTTGGTTGCTGCGACACTTTTAATTAATATATTTGGTTGCTGCGACACTTAAAATAAATATATTTATTTGCTGCGACACTTTTAATGAATGTATTTATTTGCTGCGACACTTTTAATAAATATATTTGGTTGCTGCGACACTTTTAATGTATATATTTCGTTGCTGCGACGCTTAAAATAAATGTATTCATTTGCTGCGACACTCTAAATAAATATATTTATTTGCTGCGACACTTTTAATAAATATATTTGGTTGCTGCGACACTTAAAATAAATATATTTGGTTGCTGCGACACTTTTAATTAATATATTTCGTTGCTGCGACACTTAAAATAAATATATGTATTTGCTGCGACACTTTAAATAAATATATTTGGTTGCTGCGACACTTTTAATAAATATATTTGGTTGCTGCGACACTTTTAATTAATATATTTCGTTGCTGCGACACTTAAATATATTTATTTGCTGCGACACTTTTAATAAATATATTTGGTTGCTGCGACACTTTTAATTAATATATTTGGTTGCTGTGAAACTTTTAATGAATATATTTATTTGCTGCGACACTTTAAATAAATATATTTGGTTGCTGCGACACTTTTAATTAATATATTTCGTTGCTGCGACACTTTAAATAAATATATTTGGTTGCTGCGACACTTTTAATGAATGTATTTATTTGCTGCGACACTTTTAATAAATATATTTGGTTGCTGCGACACTTTTAATTAATATATTTCGTTGCTGCGACACTTAAAATAAATATATTTATTTATGATGGGCTGAAAATCTTGAATTTTCAGAGACCATCTCATAAACTTTGAATTAATATTTTTCATCGTATTAAGCCAAAGCAAAGCTTTGTTGTCAGTCTCGAGTATGAACTCTTGACCGTCAAGATATTCAGCAAAACGAGATAAACTCCAAACTATTGCGAGACATTCTTTCTCAGTTGAATGGTAATTCCTCTCAGTTTTTGACAAAGACCTGCTAGCGAATGCTATAGGACGCTCATATCCATCTATCTGCTTTTGACACAAAACACTAGCTATCCCTATATCAGAAGCATCTGTACGTAAAATGAACTGTTTTGAAAAATCAGGAAATGCTAATGTTACTGCATTGCATATTTCGTCTTTTAAAATTTGAAATGAAGTTGTTTGTGCTTCAGTCCACTCAAAAGGAATGTCTGAACGTAATAGTTTATTGAGGGGGTCGGCTTTGTCTGCAAAATGCGGAATGTATTGCCTATACCACCCACATAAACCTAAAAACTTCTTTACTTCTTTACTTGACTTTGGCTGTGGATATTCAGATACAGCCTGTATCTTACTAGGATCAGTTTTGACTCCTTCTGGAGTAACAAGAAAACCTAAGTATTGAACTGTTGTTTGACCAAATGAACATTTTTCTACATTGGCAGTGACACCAAAAGATTTCATTCGACTAATAATATAACGTAAATGCTCTAAATGTTCCTTCCAGGAATTACTATAAATAACTATATCGTCAAGGTAAGCTTCTGCAAACTTGCCTCTTGCTTTCCCTAGCATTCTGTTAACAAATCTTTGAAAAACTGAGGGAGCATTTTTCAACCCAAAAGGTAATCGTAAAAATTCATATTTGCCTTCGTGACAAATGAAAGCTGTGTACTTCACACTATCTGGATGCATTGCTATTTGCCAATAGCCTTTGCGCATATCTATTTTAGAAATATATTTGGCTTCGCCAAGCCCACCAAGCAATTCGTTAATGCGAGGTATAGCGTAGGGATCTGATTTACAGTTTGCATTGAACTTGCGGTAGTCAATGCAAAATCTGTAGTTATCATTTTGCTTTTGCAAGTTAACGGGGGAAGCCCATTCAGACTCTGATGGTCTAATTATTCCTTGCTCTAGCATTTTTTTGACATGTTCGGAAATTAAATTCCGTTTAAACATTGAAACAGGGTAGGGTTTTTGTGCTATCGGAGCACTTTTTGGTTCCAATACGCATTGGACGATATCAGTACAGCCAATCTTATCATTCATGACTTCAGGAAAGCTTTGTAGCAAAGAATCAAGCTCAATTTTCTGAGTCTCAGTTAGCCCCTGCAAAGCACAGAGCGTTTCTGCATTGGAAAACGATATTTTCTTGGTGGTTTTGCCATCCACCCAATACTTGCCATTTGCGAGGTCAAGTATTACCTTTTGAGCAAGAATAAAATCTGTACCCAAAATTACATGGAATGGAAGTTCATTCATAACAAGAAAAGTATGTGTACTGATTTTACCAGCAAATCTAATATTTAAAGTACACTCACCAAGAGGTTTCACTCGCATGTTATTCCCTACTTGGATGTCGTGTGTGTTTGTTTTGATTAACGGAAAATTGTATTTATTTACAAGTGAACGAGAAAGGAAAGAATGAGAAGCACCTGTATCTAACAGTGCGTGTGTATTTACATTGGCTAATTTACATTTGACTTGAGGAGTCACTTTCGGTACAAGAAAGGTGGGAAGTAGAGCAGACTCCTTGCTTACTTCCTCTCTTGGTTTTTTGCATACGAACCAGCCTGAAAGCTACGTGCTCCAGAAGGACCAGGGGTCTCTTCCTTTACACCCGCATCAGTCTGTTCTTTTAGCTTGGCAATATCTCTTTCCTTATTTCTACACTGAGTTTCGTGGTGGTTTGGAATCCCACAGTAGCTACAGAAAAATTTAGCTTTGAAATCATTTGAATATTTTGACTTGTTTGTAAACAGAGATTTCCTCTCTGCTAACGGCTTGTCTGAAGTACTTGAATCAAGAACATTGAACTGTCTGTTGGGTTTGTACCCATTGGCACTGTTGTACTTAAATTGTATCTTTTGCTTGGGCTCAGGCATTTTATCAGTCTGTCTGGCTCGTAGTAAAGGTTTACCTTCAAATGAACGGATTTTATTCAAATCCATAATCACTTGTCGTCCCTTTACTACGATCTCATTCACAGACTCACAACGAAAAGCTCGAAGCTCAGATGCAAGTTCTGGTAAACAAGAATTTAGAATGCGTTCGACTACATGGCCCTCTGGCATATCAGAGTAAATTCTG
Organism: Orchesella flavescens; assembly: GCA_964034955.1. Classification (NCBI taxonomy): domain Eukaryota; kingdom Metazoa; phylum Arthropoda; class Collembola; order Entomobryomorpha; family Orchesellidae; genus Orchesella; species Orchesella flavescens. Next base: position 54,246,350 of record OZ035953.1, read on the forward strand.
CGATAAGCTATAAAAGTTTCCCATGCAAATGACTCAAAAGCTTCATCAAGTTTTTGCTTTCGTGCATACAGCTTTTGTAAATGTAAATCAGCTGAAGCTGGACATTCATATTCTTTAAAAGCCTTCAAAAATTCATCCCAGTCATCAACACTTGGTTTCGTTGCCCTCCACCAATGTGCTAAATCACTTTCTGGTTTAAAAAAGCGTGTTACAAGCAAGTGCCATTCGGCAGGCTTTATTTGCTTCAGAGTCAAGAACTCTTCGGCTTCAGAAATAAAATATTCAGGAAGCATTTTAGAAGGATCATATTGTGGAAAAGGAACTCCATGCACTGGATCTACAGAAGCTTTTGTAACTGTTTTAGTGACAACAACAGTTTTTTCCTTATCTGGTTTTGAAACTGCTTTTTTGGTGTCTTTAGCAACTACTGTTTTTTCGTTCTCTACTTGAGAATTTAAGCGAGGTCTACCTGAATAAGTTGTGACGCGATCGTCAACTGCAATAATCAACTTTTTCAGTTCGTCGAACTGTTTAGCTATTTTTGACTCAAGAGATTTTAATTTGGCATCTTCGCCGTTAATGACAGCTTCTTTGTAGCTGCAGTGAGCATTTTCATCTTTACCAATATCTTGCTCTGACATTTTGAAAAATGACTGTAAAACTACTGAATTAAAATCTGAATATTTTGCTTTGAACTCGAATGAACTCAAATTTATTTACGCTAATGTTTCTCAAAAAAAAAATATTTAAGTTTCTTAAACTAATTTTTACATTTCTTAAAACTACTTGGAAATTTTCGAAACTTCTACACAAAAGATTAAACGTTAGGGCGCCAAGTTATATGAGGCGTTGGTATATATAATGATAAATAATAGAATGAGCAGGAGAATCTACAAGGTAGTGGATTCAATCTTAGTGTGTAACATATTTACGGTATTTATTGATTAGCATCAATACTTAAGAAATCATATAATTCATAACCGCGCTTACGTACTAGACCGACACGGCATCACGCCGCGTCATTGGGAGAGGATCACACTCTCTACTATAACTATCTTAACTAATGCCTAATCACAAGGCTTGCATGAACCAGTAATCACAACCGGCCAGCATAACGACATCATAACGAATGCTAGTTGCTACAGCTTCTCGAGCTCTATTTATACCCGCTACGGAATCGCTCCGTAGTCACACACGCAAATCGCTTGCGCATTTACAACTTACTACTTAACATAACTTATTATATAGGTTCTTCACCTCACTTGGCACTTATATCCTTACAACTTTTAATAAATATATTTGGTTGCTGCGACATTTTTAATTAATATATTTGGTTGCTGTGAAACTTTTAATAAATATAATTATTTGCTGCGACACTTTTAATTAATATATTTCGTTGCTGCGACACTTAAAATAAATATATGTATTTGCTGCGACACTTTAAATAAATATATTTGGTTGCTGCGACACTTTTAATTAATATGTTTGGTTGCTGCGACACTTAAAATAAATATATTTATTTGGTGCGACAATTTTAATTAATATATTTGGTTACTGCGACACTTTTAATTAATATATTTGGTTGCTGCGACACTTAAAATAAATATATTTATTTGGTGCGACACTTTTAATTAATATATTTGGTTGCTGTGAAACTTTTAATAAATATATTTATTTGCTGCGACACTTTTAATTAATATATTTGGTTGCTGCGACACTTAAAATAAATATATTTATTTGGTGCGACACTTTTAATTAATATATTTGGTTGCTGTGAAACTTTTAATAAATATATTTATTTGCTGCGACACTTTAAATAAATATATTTGGTTGCTGCGACACTTTTAATTAATATATTTCGTTGCTGCGACACTTAAAATAAATATATTTATTTGCTGCGACACTTTTAATGAATGTATTTATTTGCTGCGACACTTGTAATAAATATATTTGGTTGCTGCGACACTTTTAATAAATATATTTGGTTGCTGTGAAACTTTTAATGAATATATTTATTTGCTGCGACACTTTTAATTAATATATTTCGTTGCTGCGACACTTAAAATAAATATATGTATTTGCTGCGACACTTTAAATAAATATATTTGGTTGCTGCGACACTTTTAATTAATATGTTTGGTTGCTGCGACACTTAAAATAAATATATTTATTTGGTGCGACACTTTTAATTAATATATTTGGTTGCTGCGACACTTTTAATTAATATATTTGGTTGCTGCGACACTTAAAATAAATATATTTATTTGGTGCGACACTTTTAATTAATATATTTGGTTGCTGTGAAACTTTTAATAAATATATTTATTTGCTGCGACACTTTTAATTAATATATTTGGTTGCTGCGACACTTAAAATAAATATATTTATTTGGTGCGACACTTTTAATTAATATATTTGGTTGCTGTGAAACTTTTAATAAATATATTTATTTGCTGCGACACTTTAAATAAATATATTTGGTTGCTGCGACACTTTTAATTAATATATTTCGTTGCTGCGACACTTAAAATAAATATATTTATTTGCTGCGACACTTTTAATGAATGTATTTATTTGCTGCGACACTTTTAATAAATATATTTGGTTGCTGCGACACTTTTAATAAATATATTTGGTTGCTGTGAAACTTTTAATTAATATAATTATTTGCTGCGACACTTTTAATTAATATATTTCGTTGCTGCGACACTTAAAATAAATATATGTATTTGCTGCGACACTTTAAATAAATATATTTGGTTGCTGCGACACTTTTAATTAATATGTTTGGTTGCTGCGACACTTAAAATAAATATATTTATTTGGTGCGACACTTTTAATTAATATATTTGGTTGCTGCGACACTTTTAATTAATATATTTGGTTGCTGCGACACTTAAAATAAATATATTTATTTGGTGCGACACTTTTAATTAATATATTTGGTTGCTGTGAAACTTTTAATAAATATATTTATTTGCTGCGACACTTTTAATTAATATATTTGGTTGCTGCGACACTTAAAATAAATATATTTATTTGGTGCGACACTTTTAATTAATATATTTGGTTGCTGTGAAACTTTTAATAAATATATTTATTTGCTGCGACACTTTAAATAAATATATTTGGTTGCTGCGACACTTTTAATTAATATATTTCGTTGCTGCGACACTTAAAATAAATATATTTATTTGCTGCGACACTTTTAATTAATGTATTTATTTGCTGCGACACTTTTAATAAATATATTTGGTTGCTGTGAAACTTTTAATGAATATATTTATTTGCTGCGACACTTTTAATTAATATATTTCGTTGCTGCGACACTTAAAATAAATATATTTATTTGGTGCGACACTTTTAATTAATATATTTATTGTGTCCAAGAAGGTCCAATCACATATTATTTACTTCAGTGTCAAAATGTCCGGTAAACAAGCTAATCACAAACCTAAAGCCAATATGATGATCGATTCAATGACGATTTTTTTACGAGGAACATGTCTGTACACGTTTTTTGTTGAACATGTGATACCATGCTTTCATGTCCATTTGATATCGCACCACTGTATCTTTAACCAGAAATATAAAAATTCAATCCAATACTTGATATTTTCATTTTTGCTTTTGGGTCATCATATCAAATTCAAATGTCAGAAAGATTATGCTGTCTAATAACCTAAATGCGCTGGTAAATATATTTACTTCCACTTCGAGTACATCAGAACCAGCAATCATTTCAGACAAGGCGTGCGTATGCTTCCAGCCTAAAATATTAATATATATAATTGATTTTAATCAAGCCAACTGGCTTCGACCAATCGTTTGAGTTGTTGAAGTGAGTTTTCATTTATATAATTGCTCATAGTTTCCATTTCGTGCATACACATAAATACATACATAAATACGACATGCAAACTCACGGTTTTATTCTTAAAGACGATTAATTTTTTTTTTTACAAAAATGCATTTCCTTACATGTATATTGTATGCATAGAAACAGTGTTTTCTGGAAAGTGGTAAAATGTTATTTCAACCCAGTTGCCAAAAACAAACAAAACAGAATTATTGTAAAGATGTGATGACGAAAGAGCACCTGCCCATACCCATCTTTTAACATGTATATGCTACTTATTGCTTAAGCTTATTGCTACTTTTTTTTGTTAATTCCAGAAAGACAAGTTGCTGCGTTTTAACCTATGAAAAGTTCAATGAAAGATGAGATACATTTTATACACCCACTAAGCCGGCCGTACTCCAGTCCAGGCTAAAGAGAGGCAGTTGGCGTTGGCAAACAAACGAGACGACTTTTGCTCTTCTTCTGAACCGATTTAACAGATAGCAAAATACACAGAAATAATCATACCTAAAAATATGTGGAATTATCTGGAAAGACAACTTCTCGCACTACTTATCTTGTGGTCTGTTACTTATACTTTATTTTGCTCATGTACAAGTGCGTATTTGAAGAAGAAAAAATGTTATCGTCAAACTAATGACTGATTAGGTGGTCAAGCAAGCACTCCCCATGCATATGCACATTTTTCCCCAAAAAATAAATAAATGGTGTCATAAAATATGCATATAACATATCAGATTGGCATTACATTTAGATGATGTAAGCATCCAAATAGGTTTAAGGGGGTATTGGGTGGTTGGACTGATTTAATTGTATTGTGAATTGTTTATGAATACAATTCCAGAACCCGGATGGCTTAATGAAGTTATTTTTGGTCATCCTCACCAAGTCATGAAAGGAGAAGCCTTGTCTTAAAAATTGGCTTTGGTTGCGCATTAACAAAAGGTCATATAAGATCATCATCAAATGATGAAAACTTTAAAACGCAACTTTGGCCCCATCACTAACACCAAGTGCTATTTTTGGAAACTCGTACTCAGATAAAGAATCCAGTAGAGTACCCGAGAGTGACTATTATAAACCTTTGAGCATAGTGTAAGCATTTATATAGATTTATGTATGCATTGGCAACATTGCATGGAAATAATAATTTTTCTTTTTTTCAACATAGGAAGTCACCAAGAAAAATGCGGATGTGAAGATATTTCCTGTCGCACTAATTTTAGTCAACGAGAGAAAGGGTTATGCGGGTGGATCGTCAACCGATGCGATAGGATGGCACTGTTAATATAATTCTATCCACTCCTCATCTCCTTTGAAGTTCAACGCAGAAAATTGACTGATGATCCAAAACACGCACAAGCTCATAATATATTTTGTATCCAGTATTCAAAGCCAGAGGAGGAAGGACTGTTTCCAAAAAAATCTTAAGTTCAATGCCACCAAACAGCATGTAGCTGTTGGTAGAAATAAAGCGTGTGTATTGTGTGTAAATGGAAGCTCTCGTATTTTTTAAATTGCGCTTTGAAATGAAATCTATAATTTCGAAACGCACAAAGACAAAGAAACATCATGTTTTTCATATAAGAGTTCCTTTTCAAATGAGTTCAACATCCATCCTGCTATGCACCACTCACTCTAGCGAACACAGTGTGGATTTCTTTGACTTGTAGTGAGAGAAGAGACGAGCTGCAGCTGATATATTTCATTCACTTCAGTCGGTTTAGTAAAGAGGACAAACAATACCAATCTCTCAATTACTAAATGAGATGAACTGCTGCTATTTTCTATGCAATCTTTACCTTTGGCCTTTGCATTCTTATCAAAGTTTAAGGTGTCTGTAAAATTCAAGATGTGACTGGGTCATGGGTTGGCTTGTTTGTGATCGCCTTGGTGTTCTTGGGGTGAGTAAAAATTTATGTCATTTCAGTGCCAATAAATTTGAAATACTTTTTACTCAAAGAAACATTTCTGACTTGATGTTTTTCGCAGAATGCTCGCGTGTATGCTAAGAAAATTCTTGCTTATGCACCGGCGTTCCATTGGTCATGGAAGTTTCAAGAGATCCTGTTCTTGGAACGGGACTGGGAGCAAGATATACAGAACTTAAGTGGTCAACTCAATAATTTAGTTAACTACCCAGACCCCATGTGGCTCACGTTTTTCCCCAGAAGGAACAAGATTCACACCGAAGAAACACGCTGCAAGTATGGAGGTCACGAGGGAGCTCAAGCATCATCTCCTCCCTCTAACGAAGTTCCGGCTCTGTATGACAAAGTGGTTGCTATTGACCCGTGAGTATAACCAAAAACAATTACCTACAATGTGATGTGTGAACGTTATCCGTTTTTTGCATGATTATTGATACAAATTAAATATGAATGCGAATTTTTATCAAGTGCAAGAATGAGCCTTCCATGTACAGCATTATGAAGGGAAGGGAAGTCTGTTCCAAAATCATGATAAGACCCATCCCCTCTCAGAAGTACCAGAGGATGAGAAGGAAGCAGCTTAAAGATACCAAAAAAAGGTACTTTTTACAAATTGAAAGCAACTTGATTTTATTCGCGAACGATGTTGCTGATGATTTTGGTTCCGCATTCTTTTTTACATTAGGATAAGCTTCTTGACAATTTCCTCCGAACTAGCCAATTTCTAACCAAAGAGCAACAGGCTTTACCCGAGTACCGTGACTTTCAATACGTGGAGCTCCCCCGGAGGTCATATTCATAAACTCATAAACTTTTCATCATGGGCGTTTGTGATCCTGATCCCTTTCACGTAGTATCTCTACACCGTATTTACTTCAAAAAACTACTTGAAAATAGGCATTGTCCTTGCCTTAGTCGTTGCAGGTAGACTTATCTTTTTTAATTTAAAACCAAACGGTAAACTCACAACCTCCCTTTTTCGAATCTTTTATATTAACAAAAATAATTCTTATATTTTATCAGTGAACATGGGCTTAATGAAGCTATCAGTAATAATAATTATAATTATGATATCAGTGCAAATAAATAAATATAGGAAGCAGGAAGCAATGACATGTAAAAATGTACTTTAATGTACTGACTGAAAAGTTTATTTGTTTAAAATTATTATTGCTGGGGTTAGCAGTAGAGGGGGTTCAAAAAATAAAGCAGGAAATAATGGGAATCCTAAACAAGCTCAACGAATGGCAAGGTTGCTAAAATTCTTTTTCCAGGATATCTGGAACACTGCTGATTCACATTCGACGTGGCATTCGAAGTGCCACTCGTCGCCTTTGTGGAGTAGCTCTTACTGGAAACGAGTTTGGACTTCCACTCTAATAAAAAATATAAATATCAATATTACTATGCTATTTTTCATTTCAAAGTGGTAGTTTTTTTGCATAACTTAACAGTTCTGTCTAGCTAATTATAACAAACTAAAACGTTTTATTCAATGGAATAGTCAATAGTGCCCTGAGAAAATTCATGTAAATCAATGAAAAACTATTTGCAATTGGTATTATTTGAAATTCCCGATGGGTTTAACACAAAAACGTAACATCGACACATGCTTAAATGAGCTTCGTTGCAATTTTAGAATCTATTTATATAGAATAGCATGGTTTTTTAGCATCTTTTAGTTTTCGATAATAAATTAAATTAGCGAAAACCTCTCCCATTTCAGACATTTTAACATGAAAAAATGTGCAAGAGGTGGCCCATGCATATCTCTAATAAGAGCAATGGAAAAGGGGAAAAAATTAAATTACGAGAGCTAGAAAAGCTCGAAATCAAACAAAGACTAACAATTTAGGACCGACCGTGAATAAATTTGTTTGTATGCATTTTTCATTCGTATTTGAACTCATAAATCATATTGTAATTGTACATCATAATAATGGTATGGGATTATCTAAGAATTTTGGGCCCCTTTCAGAGTTGGTCGATATACCTTCATCTTATTATTACTGACGATAGATAATTATTACGAGCAGAATTGCACTCACCATGGGAGTTGTAATAATTGATCCTTCGGGTGTATCTAATTTAACCCATTGGTTGCCCCGAAGTTCTATGTGATAACCCATGTATCGGCTAGGCCCCTGGAATTCATCGTCTTCTGTCTGTGGAGTGCCGTCCCTGTTTCTACAAACAAAGAGAATTTATATTGGAAAAATATAAAGAAGCCTCAAAACAAATCAAATTGACTTTTTTAATGAAAACATTGTTTATATAATTAAAAAGTTGAGACAAATTTCTATCAAAATTTCTCTATCCCAGCAACTCTTGCCTCTCCACTCTGTCCTAATGTAACTTACAAGCTATTTCTATATACTTACTTACTGCTCACTGCAGAAGAAGCGAAGAGAGTGGTGCGGTGAAAAAAAAACACATAAAAACCTAACTTTCTTAATCAACCTGAAAACTAATATCATTTACGACACACACACGTATATTATAATATCCTACAACTGCATTGCAAACTGTAGGTCAACATTACATTATACACATTTACCATTACATTATAAATTAGGTATTTTGAAGACTCGCATCATAAAAACAATTTTCCATGATAGGAGAAGAAAAGTCAATTTTATTGTCAGTCTGCGAAATGCAGATGTGTGTGTCTGTGTGTATTCACGTTATTGAGCTTGAGCTACTACAAGTTGTAGTAGTAGTACTACAACTTAGTAGAACTAACATAACAACAACCTACATTATTCACATGACGCTAACAACACCATTTACGTTTTAAGTCACCGAAGAAATTGGTAGTCACATCCGACTCTCAGCAATCGAATGGGAATATTTAGTGCTCACCAGTTAAACCACAGCTGAGCTCCCTCCTGCCTACTTTAAATGCATTGCAATTTCAAGAAAAAGAGTTATAATGGCACGCTTATGTGAGTAGAGATATGTATGTACAATATGTTGTCGTTGGTTTCCTTGTACGTACCCATCTTTTATATGATAATCGCAGGGGGAAGGCTATGCAATCATTTCTTAACTTTGCTCAACAATCCATTTTACTGTCACTGACATTATCATCATGTGGTTCAGACGAAAATCCAAACAAGGATCTAATTGCTCAAATGCCATTTTTAATCTAACAACCGCTAGCTCAAAGTCCTTGCAGATTACAAAACAGCAACAGTCAAGCCAACTCTCATAAATGGGAATCATTAACCAACCTTTGTTTAATAAAACAAGACTTGCAAACGTTTCAAAGTTTTTTTTTTGCAATAATGGCACGGCTCTCTATTTCTAATATTATATCATCTCTCTCTCTCTTCGCTTCTGCTACAATTTATTACAATGTTATGTTATGATATGATATTCCTTCTTAACCCTATCTCAGTAGCCTTCTTTCTTTCAACTGATAATAGAAACGTGAAATGTGCACAGTGCTCTTCATCTTCTTCGTCTTTTTTTCATATGATAGACCATTATTCTACCGTTTGCATGCGCGTAATATCCACATCCACCCTATTGTGCTTGGTTCAAAAAAAGCAATTGCTTTTCACTGCATAAGCGCCGTGACTTCGGTAGAATGTGAATGTTATGTTACGTGATGTTACGTCACAACTACACAGAATGCTAATGATAGAACAAAACAGTCAAAAGGTTACATGTAATAATATTATTTATACATAATACTTAACTTAGTGCGCTCACTTCCTTTTTCAAGAAAAGAATTTTTTTTGTGGAATAACAATAATAATAACGACATGAATTCCTACACTACAATTTTACTCCGTTATTAATCAACAATTCACTTTGATATGATATATGTACAAGTATACATGAAAGCACTGCTTTTTGTTGCCTTGGTTCTTTTAAAAGTGCATGCAAAGTTATAAAATTTTAGTTGATAAAATATACTTACCTCTGCAAATTTCGCTTGTTAGCATACGCTTCGCTGCGAGTTTGGAATATTTTGATGAATTCCAGCTTAACACATAATTTCATCAACAAATCTGCAATGTCTTCTATAGATCTTTGTTTCGTATTAAAGCTGATCATTTTTCCTATCTTATTCTTTCGAATTTCATCATCTACAAATTTGGGGTCGTTCATTAAATATTTCCTCCAAAAGCCTGCTTCAAACCTCAAGTAGGTTGTAAACAGTTTAACCGTTATTTCTGTTGCATTTGGTTGGGTCAAAACTATCGCTTCTTTTTCTATTATTTGAAGGTAAAGCTGATAATCATCCGTGTCTTTCTCTTCGTTAGCTAAGTTCTCTCTTTCTGCCTCATCTTGTAATTGGCTTTCGACACGGTAAAAGTTATAAAAAGTGAAAGGAAAGTTTCGAATCACACTTTGGACACCTTTACAAATAGCCTAAAGTAAGAAAACAACACAAAGTTAACCTTAGTTTCACAATTAAAAATGGTAAGTAGAACACATATATCAATCACATATATTTCTATTCATCTAATCGTGCTATACATATGTTACATACATCAATGATGGAGAAAATCCACCAAACAGTAGTGTTGTCAGTAATATAAGCAGACATTTTTCTTCACTAATAAATTAATGTTATTTAGTAAGCACTCAAATGGGAGAACAAATGAACAAATAAAGCTGCAACTTTAGCTGGACAGAATTTTTTTTTAACAATAATCACAACCTACTTATTGCTTGCCTCTCGCTCAGGTAATAGAAACGATGAAAATATTATTTGTGGGTTGTTGCAGAATAGATGATATTGCTCAAAATCAGGTTGATATTTAATCTACCTAAGCTAAGACACTGCTCAAGACGCAAAAAGTGTTTTTGTGGATAGAAGGCAGTTCAGAATAGGTATATAAACTTTCTTATAAGAATCCCTTTCCAAATATTGTCACAATAGAGAATGTATAGCACAGCATTTATCCATCGGTCACTCGACTTTGACTATTAACTATATAGCATTCATTCATGCATTTCATGTAAAAAAAATAGTGTTTTTGAATACACATTTGATACTCTCTTTAGTCAAGAAGCAGCTGCTAATGTGAATGACATACTATATGAGATTTTGTACATCGTTTGTGACAATTATCAAAGTGCGCCCCTTGTCCATTTCCATCCCTTTTTGGGTGGACAGTACGAAATGGGCGAAACGGAAAAAAATGGTTAAAACGGACGAAGTGGACAGTATCACCTGCCAGAGGAGCCGTAAACTACTGATGTAAATCATGAGACGAGTATTGTACAGCTGAAGAGCTGATAACTAACCACACACTGAATTAGAGCGAGTCGAGAATTGAATTGAAAAGTTATACTACATTCAATTTTCAATTTAACTATCCTGTTAAAGAAATTGAAAACGTGTACCATAATATTGTATGATTCATGAGTGAAGATGTGTGTATGTACATGATAGTACGTATCCCATTACAGAGGGTTGATTGCTTGATATAGAAAGTAAAATATAGACCCTAAACAATATAGTTTTAGTGACAAAACTTCATGCTTTTGATGATAGAATACTTCTTATAATATTTCAAATGGTTTGTAAGCTAAAATAGCTTGTTTATTGAATTTTGTCCTTTTCGTTCGTTCCGTCCATTTTATCCACCCCCAATTTTGATGAAAATTTCCGTTTCATCCGGGGTGGAAATTTCCACTATCCACTGGACGGGCGCACTTTGGTAATTATGCAAACTACCATCTGCCGCGACCTTTTTGCTTCTTAGGTAAATTGTATGCATGCATGGATTCCTATTTTACTATGATGATGAATGTCTGAATGTGTATTAAAAGTAAGCCCATGCACATATTTTTCAAGCCCAAGTCTAACCAAAATACCTGAATCTATGCATTATTATCCTGAAATGAAACAGCAGAAAGGTGAGGATGAGTGAAGCAAATTACAAAGCAAAGGACAGTCAATGAGTCAACTGTCATCACCACATCAGTCTTCCACAAGTTTCATCTTAACTTAACTCCAGAAGTCTCAAGAACCGACGTGCGTACATAAAACTTTGATACAAACATTTTTACTTTACTACCCAAGTAAAGCTAATATTATAAGGATTTCTGTGTGTGTGCAGGTCTCACAGTCTAATTGTAATTGGAGATAGGGAACAAGATTTTCATTTTTCCAGTGCTTTTCGTAAACTAAGTGTGAAAAGAGAAAATCAGTTAATTGCAGTTGTTTCAAAATCCGCTTATTGTTTAGTTACCTAAGTGATCCATAATTTATTAATTTTGTTGGTAAATTCAAATATTAGTTTTCTTGAGCTTTGTGTAAGAGGAAAGCTGTGTAATGTATAAGCTTATCAAGAATTAAAGATCACATAATAAATCATCTTGATTTAGGCTGACAATGGAAAATGTCAGGCAAGATTTGAGGCAAGTGGAAGAAGAAGAGTTTGAAAGTAGTCGGTAAGTGCTGACTGATCTTCATTATTATATTTTCGAGCTTTTAATTAGTTTGGACTGGACTTACGATCGGATTCTAAAAATTGAAAAATGGTGATCTCATGTTTTTAAAAAGAGTATACGATAAGGCAACTGAAGATGTGCAAGTATTCCAGAGTGGATCATCATCATCGTTAGTCGCAGTTCCAACAGCTGCAAGGATTGAAAATCAAGAGGGAGATGATGGGCAAGGCTTGATGGATAATCCGCAAATGATGGTGGCACCAATATTTCCGGTGGACACGTTACCAGATGAGGTTCACAATTTACTATATTACTTAATTAGTTATTTATTTTTGTGCAAAAATCATTGTGCTGCTGTGGTGTCAAAAAGTATTGATGATGTAAGAAGTGCGCTATGTCGCTCGTTTTTATGCTACCATTTTAATGTCTTTTAATTTCATTTAATGATGGTATTGGTGTGATTTGGCGGAATTTTATTTAGCAAGGCCAAAATACTTAATAGTTCTTAATAAAAACAGCAATGCATCAAGAATATCTCAAAAGTTATAAAAATCAAAGTTCGCTTAAAAATACTCAAAAAGCATCAATCATAGCATAATCCACACACATTAGATGCAAATATGCCAAATGCTAAACATATAAAGAGTTTGTTCGTCTAAATCATGCATGAAAGTAAACAAGAAGTTTTTTCCTAGTAAGCGATTTGATTTTCATATTTTGTATGTCGCATGGCTTCGACGGGACCAACCAGATCATTAAAGGATGTTAAGTGAGTCAGAGAAAGTGTGGAGAGTGAGTAGGCATCAACGAACAAACCTCTGAAGTCTAAATAACTACAGAAAATATGCATAAAATCCTTTGTTCACAGTGAGCAAGAACGGCGCACTAAAGCTCTGAGTGTGTAATGTAGAGTAATCAGCTCTTTAAAGGGGAAAGAGCATAGAGAAGCAGTGAAACCTTAGTAGTTGGTGTGTGGTAGTAGTAGCACAAATTAAAAGAACCGTAATGAAGCTGGCTTCAACGAGCTAGCATTTGCTTTATTGACACCAACAGCGAGCACCAACTGCATATATACAACTTATAAATATAGGGGAATGCTACTATAAGATGAGCGTCTTATATAGATTATACTCAAAAGTGCAAACTCCAGTAAGTGGTATAGTATCCCATGTGGTGCTCACGAGACATGAGGATATACCGGCTTGATGTTGGTACACTATAACAAAACCCTTATGCATTAAAGGAATTGCATTTCTCAGCATCAGATGCAGTGAACATTTTTCTTTGACTTTTTTGACAACAAAAACAAAATAATTTTTTTGTAACAAGAAACAGGTAACTAAATATCTTACTTACTATGAGTTAGTTGATTACAAATGCACTCATCAACAGTTAGCAGTCTGGTCGATTTTTAAAGTAACTTTTACGACATTTCACATCACCTAATGATTTGTACTTAAAGAGACTAAGTGGTCGGCCAAATATTTTATTACAACTTTTTAGTTGTATCCTCGGCTTTTTTTTGTGAATTAGGACTCATTTAAGACGACTTTTGAATTTTTGCACAGATTGGAGGTTGGAAGTTTTATATTCATTATGCTGCTCTGGGAGAATACAAGCTCTGGTTTCCTTCTTCCTGGAAGAGAACAGCCAAAAAAGGGCTCGCCAAGTGGAGAAACGCCAACTGTGATTTCGGTACTTGCTTGTGTTTTACGAGTTCAAACCTTTTGATAAGTTGTAACGAACTATGTTTTAGGTAATGCTACAATATACTTTTGATTGTTGTTACTTTAATTGGAACTCGGATCGTGATTTATTAAATAATTGTGACCTTTGCAGCCGTATATTTATACAGTATAATGCTATACTTAACCCCAACTCATCAACTGATGACAGTGAAGATGATATCGTGGTATATTATATTGCTCAGTTGTGACCGCGATAACGGTTTGACAAGCTCAAGTCGCAACAATTTATTTTCAAAATAATTATGTCCGCAAGGTACAATAATTGTGAGTTTTCTCGGACATGCTTGGGTAAGTATTTTGAAGCTTTCAAAATTATGGCTTTTATTTATTTATAAAGATGTTATTAAATTTATTTTTCAACATTTAAGGCCTGGGGTACCAACCCGACATCCAATTCCTACTTCTTTGTGGCTATTTAAGATATGGTCTCGCTAGATGTGTATAAATTATTGTTACTTTCTTCATTTGTAACGAGGATATTCACGGTGTATGACGCAGTCGATAGCACAAAGCACATCAAAAGGTATGTAGTAGTTGTACAAAATGGTAATGACAAATCTTAACACAGAACCACTTATGTACTTTTCGTTTTGTATTTTTTTCATTAGTCAAATAGTAACTGATAAGACTTGGCAAATTAAAAAGTAATTGTGCCCATCATTGCACTTACGGATAAGGAGCTTTGATTTTTTTTGTTAATTGATATTTTATGCCTTGATTTGATGCCAATCCCTGTATATCCAAAAGTTTACATTTTCCTACGAACTTAACTATCATAAAACTACTACGAACTAGATTAACCCAATTCCAATTGTTTATTCATGCAATACAGACACTTATCTACAACTACAACGAATAATTTGAGTTTAGTAATTAACATTAAGCAAAGAATTTCTAGAAAGCCACTACCGTTTTATTTAGGGGTAGTCGTTAAATAGTTAGGTTGAAATAATGATGTGATATTGGAGTTCTGTTTTCGTGTTTGAAGCAGAAATGTTTTTAATTTGGCTGTCTAATAATATAGTGCTTTAATAAAATGCCATAACATCTGTATAACCTTTCGTAACAGGTGTTCTCAATGGGATAAAGTTTATCCTCAAGTCTTGGAGGTGACGTCGAGTTTTTAGGTAAGTTAAAATACCTTTGTTCAAGCTAATTTATATTTTGTACCCTCATTTTCTCATTATAGTAGTTCACAATTTTATCTGTAATTGTTGGAACCATTTCTTTAATTCTCTAAAAGCCTTTGTGACATGGAGCCTTTAAATCAGCGGAGAATTCCGACTTTGGAGCTACATGTTACGTTTCTAGCGCCAGTCAAATGAATACAGAACACTGCACGATACGATGTATTAATTTTCATGAACATGAGGTGGTAGTTGGTAGTGTTGATAGAACCGAGTGTAAGTTTTTAACTATTATTATGGTGGCTAACAAGAGAGAAAGAGGAAGGCTGAAATTAAGTAATTAGCCTTGAAGAGGAAAGAGAAGATGAATGGACAATTACATTCATTTGCAACACCATCTCATATTATCATTCTCTACGATGGAGATACTAATGTCGTAGGTCGCATGAGTTGTTAAGTTAGGAAAATGAATAGAGTACGCAAACACGGAGATATGACGTGATGATGATGATATGCAATAAATAAGAATGTGCAAGCTGATGAGGTCTGCTTCAAACAGACCATGAGATGAGCATTCCTCTGATCTGATGGGACTTGCTGCGACCTAAATTTACTATATATTATATTCTGCATAATATTATATTATCTTACCCTACTAGAATTTATTCTTTCAAGATGCAGGAAGTGATAGTAGTAAACCTTACTTAAGGAGACAAAGTCATAAAGCATCTTTCTTTCACACATTTTCACTGTTTACTTCCTTATCGTCGTGTGATGCACAACATCAATTTAAATAGCTTGTTTTAGAATGTGCACTCATGCGTAATATATAGCATATTAAGCATGGATGAAGATGAAAAATACATTTGCACAAAATGCATTTAGGTTAGGCAAAGCAAATGCTCTGATGCTACTTGTCCCTCCTTACATTCAATCTGAAAATGTTTCTCAAAACGTACTGGCAATTGTTAATCTGATGTACTTCCATTGCTGTCGTAGTTACATTTAAACCGTAAATCAAAACTGCTAATTTTACCTCTCACGTATAATAATTATTATTAGGCAATAATTAATTAATAAGATGGAATTCGTGTGAGAAACGAACAGGAATTTAGGTTTGTGTGTGAGTGAAAAAAATATATCATGGAAATATGTTTTCTTGCAGTTAATGGACATGGAAAAAAATGGAACCTAAATGCGAATTGTTTAATTTTTACAGATATGATACCTATTCGATCACGCCTTCAATTCAAACCACTTCTGCTATAAGGGAATTATTTTGTAAGTGGAAAGTGTGGTTTTCGTATATATGTATATATCATATTGAAGTGGAGGATGGGGAATTGTTTGCTATTATTTTTAAAATACCGTTTTTATTTTATTTTAAACAGATGTACGATACTGTGTACACATCAAAAACCTAAATACACATGCTATAGAAAAATTACCGTAATCAGAGGAAGTAAAAATTCATTTGGTTCTGTCATTGCTGACTCCTCTTTATGACGATGTGATGTGGTGTGGGTTGCCATGTTGCCAATATGCAAAATCGTGAGTTAAATGAAATGCATGAATATTGTTAGGCTTTACTATCAGTTTAATTTAATTCTTTAAATCGATACTTTTACTTCTACACAGGTATGTTTTGCTCCACAATTTGCGACCCACATGAAGTAAAATAATGAAGATGAGAATGATAATTGAAGTTGACACTAACTACATTAGATCGAGTACACAGTAAATTCATCACACTGTTTTCTGTTTGGACTGTGAAGTTGTTGTAAGCAGAATACTGTAATATTACGTACTATGCTTAGAATGCTATCACTCTGTTTGGATTGTGAAATGTACAGACATTGTGAGTGTAAAACTAACAACTAATGAACAGATATTTTGAATGTAATATATCAATCACTTTGTGCAATTTTGATTTGCTTACAAAGCAGTACGAGAGGTACTTATAGGAAGCACCCCAGAAGGTGTGTAATTGCTTCACGTATTTATTTGCTTGGATGGAATGCATGTATAATTTCGCATATTTATCATACAACTTATATTTTACAATATAAATTTTTCAAGTACTATTTTTGTTACAAGGTTAGTTTAATCAATGTTTTACATTTATTTTCAGATGGACCGGTAATGTATGTGGCACACTGTGAGAGTTTCATTTACTTCTCGTATTCTCACAAGCTTTCAATAAATGTGGAATAAGAGCGTTACTCAAATTAATTTCTCATGTAATAATTATTTCTGTAATTAATAGGTTGATGTGTAGTGCAGGTAGTTAGGTAAAGAATCAGTTGAAGATTGATGTCATGGAAGTAGCAACTCTGCCTTCTGCGTGGATCTTGTGAATTATTGCTCCTAATCCACTTAATATTTCAGTTGTAAGTAAAAACTTGTTAATATGCTAACGTTTCCTCAAATTTATGCTTAACACAAATTAACGTGATGAACATGTTTCTACTATTTTATTTACTTTTATAGGACTAAAACCGAGAGGCATGCAGTCAGGAAGTCATTTGTTAACAAAACAAAGCTTAGAAGTGGGACGTGGGACCTATAGAAACTCCACTTTTACCATAAGGATTAAGCACTTGAGATGAGACAATACGATTATTCTAATAGTTCTGGCCTATGGATATTTGCCATTGCAAAATTTTACATGAAATTCTTCTAACCGCTTCGAAAGAGGGATTCAAGAACAATTAAGGACCTTAAAATAGTTTGTGACCTGCTCGTCAGAGTGCAATGACTTTTATGACTACCGCGTTTTATTTCGGATGAGATCAACTTTTGAGCTTTTCAAAGTTTTGTAATATGTAATAATTAAAGAAGTATCATTAAAATTTAGAGAATTTAAATGCACAATTTGATAATGTGAACCAATCTCTGAAGAAAAAAAGCATATTAGATAATTTTACAATGGGAAAGTTTTTGTGGTCCTAATTTTCATGTAGAGAGAAAAGTCATTTAGGCAGTTTTTTCGTTTCGCTGCAATGCTAATATGTATAGGAGCTGAGTTATCTACAACACGGTGCTGTTGTGCTTAGTCGTCGGTTCTTCTTTGTTCTTAATTGATTTGATGGACAATAACAGCACCATTTACAGTAGGAGGAGAGGATACATTTAAAATGCATCGTGACAATGGCACGTTGGTTTCGAAACAATAATATGTTCACCTGTCAATGACAAATATTTAGTTTTATTGATACTACTCAAAGGTACAAAAATGATTCCGTATTGAAAGGTATCAATCATGAATTGAAATTTTAGTTCAATAATTCACCAACTCGTGTTTCCGTTAATGATTCCCAGTAATGAGAATCAAGTACGTGCGCGTAATTCCGAGAATAATTACAACTGACCAACGTAGACAAAAGTATTTCTTTTAAAGAACAGCATAGAATATTATTCGTGAGAAGTATTCTGTATTTATAAATTTTTACTCATGGGATGATGCTTGTATGAATGATTATGACTCCGGCTTGATGAACTTTTTTTTATAAATGAAAGTGACTGTTCGTTTAATTATTCCGATTTGGATTGCAAATGATGTATATTTGCATAAATAAATATGGATGATTCACAATTATGAATTAGATCCAAGGGATATCACTCTTGTAGTTTTGTATTTACGTAAAATAAAACGAACCCAGAATGTTTCTGAGTAATAAAAGTTATACAAATTAATCACACGGCTACAATTCATCATTCATTTCATTCTTTCTTAAACCATTCATCAATAACTCACATTCACTTAAATATCGTTAGATTTAATTTGTCATTTTGTTACAAAGCATTTTTGACGTGATGCCTGATAGCAAAACAAATGAGCTATTTATGATACAAATTTTATTACGTAGCTGAAGCGAAAGCATTCAGCGAAGTAATGGTTTTACTTTAACTGTCTGTCCGTCCGTATGTCCGTGCGCACTCTCCTGGTCACATACATTGACCCGTTTGGACCAAATTTGGTACACAGGTAGCACTACTAAAGAGGACCTCTGGGAATAATTTTCAGCAAAATCGGTCAAATGGTTCGAAAGTTATAGGCTTGAAAGTTCAGAAACTCATCGATTTGGTTGAAACATATACATAAAGGCATGCTTAGCATAGCATAGCAAATACATAGTGCATGAATGTACATAAAGCATAAAGCTTGTGCATACTTGAAATCCGGAATGGTTATTGCACAAGTAATGCTTTTACTACGTTGAGAGAGTATCGCGGAGGTGGGTTTGGAGAACATCATGGAGGGGATTTGGTGGACATGAGGGAGGGGGTTTGGAGGTGGTCACTCAACGCCTTCTTCAGCTACGTCTCTGGCCTGCTTACTAGCAGTTTATTTTTTCTTGGAAAGCCAACCTTACCAAATATGTAACTCAATTCCCGCATTCAAAAAATAAAACCCCAAGTCATAATAAGTAAAAATATCATACATAAACACGGCTTTTCAAAGATCAACGGGTTTACTACCAAATGGTAATGGGGATGAGCCAACGAAACATCTTTTACAAAAATTCTGATGAATTTGAAAATAATTAAGCATTAACCCTTACACAATCTCACTGATAGACTTCGGATGCCTAATCAGCTGGTAAATTAAATTCCGTAGATGGTAGTTCCTACTTTCAACGATCTAAAAATATACAAAAAGAAGGATTAATTGTTAGCAAAATTTAGTTATCAATTTATTACTTCATTATCGTTAAAATGCTAACAGATGTTAGATTTTTAAACGTATGTAAAACAAACAGTCAAATGAATACCATAAAATGTGATCAACAAACTTCACTCGTCACTAATAAAAAAGCAGTTGTTGAAATAAACCAATCACTGAAAATATCTACGGTTTTAATGTTAATAAACTGCTGGTAAGCAGACCTAGATACGTAGCTGAATGGCATGCACGGGAGACTAAGAATACTGGGCGATGAATAGGAATACTGGGTGATGAATAGGATCACTGGGTGATGATTGGGTTTTTTGGCGATGAATGGGACTATTTTTGAATTTTCGCGCTCAAAAACATTCAAAACTAAATTAAATACTGTTCGTGGAGCATTACTACCATAACGAATCGATTCAGCATATCATACAACCTCTAAATACTAAATTTCAGCCGAATCGGTGAATTTTTGAATTTTCGCGCCATAACTTTCAAACGCTTTGACCGATTTGGCTGAAAAGCAATACCAGCGAAGCTATTTATGTGTACTACCTATGTGCCAAATTTGGTGGAAATCGGTCAACGAATGTCGACAGGAGAGTGCGGACGGACGGACGGACGGACGGACAGACAGACAAACTTAGTAAAGTTATAACTACGCTGAGATTCAGCTACGTAATAACAGTAACTCATCACACAGTTGACTATTTCAACCAGTTTTATCAATGACTACAGTTTTCAAGATAACAAAACGAAACAGTCCTCAACTAAACCCGGCACACTGTCAACCTTTCTGACAAAACAGAATAATGCTGAAGTGTCAAACCGTCACTGTGAGCTAGTCGACGTAAACAAGAGCAAGTGTTACATAAACAACAACAACCACAACCACCACATCCCATGTGCTTATGCATGTGCTTTTCTCCCTCTGCAGTGGAAAGTGAGCACATGAGATGTACTTGCGTAATTCATTGCTTGACGTTTGTTCAGCATAAATATTTGCATGCTTGAGACTCTTTCTTTCACTCACTCAACACCACTTTTATGTTAGTATATTAGCGGACTAATGCAGAATCAATGTCTTGTATTGGAAGGATCAATATGCAAGTTAATGTATAGTTAATTTATATGCTCATTCCAAATTAAAGTGAGCTTAATACGAAATGCTTTCAATGTTCATTTAGAACTACCTAGAGGATTGCTATAAATCAGTTGACACTATTTTCAATTATGAGCAAAGATTCATTTAGCCAACCACTATAAATTGATCATATAACCATTTGGTTTCGACGTCAAAAACCATTAAATATGTAAGAAAATATAACGCTTGCCGACTGGCATTCACTTACACAACAACACCTCACTCCAACAATGCAGATCTTCCTTAAATCAGTTATTCCGAAACCTATTTAGGGGGACTTTTCCGGTAAACGGAGACGCTTCCTTAGTTTTTTACATCTCCTAATGAATTCAATGTACACGTAACCTTACTCGATGTGAAGTAGCTAACATAAATTACACATTATATATCCAACCAATAAATACTAATGTAATAATAGTTAGCATATTTGTGTTAGTGAGGTGGCAGCTATGTTACTTGCCTTTTATTTCAAAAGTCAATAAGTTTATTTTGCTATTTATAGCAGGTAAAGGATTGATCCGTGGTGTAATGCTTACTGATGTACTATACCATACACCGATCAACAGCCTGAATTTCCATACCACAGGAAATTTACAGTATCTGGAGGAATAATATCTGCACTTGGATTCATCATTGTTGCATTGATGGCAGCCTTGTTTTTTGGCGATGTGGTGTTGGTTGTGAAATATGCAAAAATCCAAATCGTAAGTAAAATGAAGCGTAGGAATGTTAGTTTGTTTTAGCATCCGATGATTTTATTTTTTATTAAATCAATAAATTCATTTAATGGAAGGTTAGCACATGATATGCTTTGGTGAGATTAATAACTGAGACGGACACTGCATTCAAGTAGATGACTTACATATGTAAGTTGAAACTAAAATCGTTAGCAAATAAGTTATTTTCAACGCCAATGAAATATTTGCATTCAATGCAATTTTGATTTCATTTTTTTAGGTTTTGTTGGCAGAATTAAACTGCCACAACAGTGCAACTTTTCGCCTGGAAGCAGTGGTTCGCAGGATGAAACACAATAACTTTTTCCTATAGAAAATCGAAGAAAAAAAAGGTGAATGAGTAAAGTATGTTTTCACATATTTTATAACTAATTTTTTTGTATAATCGGCGACGGCTTATAATTTAACCTTAGTGTGTGCAATATCTCACTTAGAGAAACCGTTTAAGCCATGCTGCGTCCACGCATAAAGGATTTCTACGTCACCAACTGCGCTCGAACGAATTGGCTATGCTATTTGTCTTCTTATTAAAATGTTATATTGGTGAACGTTTTGCAATTTAACTCTTTCGGTAAACCGAATATCAGGAATCTACACATTTTTACTTTATGTAGAATTTGGTTCTGCTCAATTATGATCATGTTCAATTAGATCTATAAAATACATTTAAGATTATTGCACTCAACATATTATGTGTCATTTAAACTCTGATATTCGGATTAGGTCGGTGGTTGTTTGCAGAATCCTTCGTAGTATAGCGGGCTTATTGTAGAAAATCGTTTGTAGAATGGATGATTAGTCTACTAGGGTTTGCAGTAGAAAATCTCGCAATAGAAAGGAACAACAATAGAAGAACCCAATGGTAGAATATTTATGAGAAGTTGAATATACTGTAAAAATGGCTTGAATTGTATGCGTCTGGCTCCTTGCTAATGCTTGGTGTTGGTGAGGACTTGAGAATGGCTTGGTTATTTAATTGAGTCTAGGTTTTAACCTACAAAATTCTCGTTGATAGTGCACGAACTTATAAAACATATAATGCTCAAACTCACAATGCATAAACTTTAAGAGAACATAAACTCATAATGTAGGAAATATGTATAAGATTTTCCGTGTCAATGTCATGTATTATAATAAATTTCTATTTGAGCTAAAATCTCCTGGCCAAATAACTAAGTACAATACTATATCACGTAATATATTCAATTTAAATTTTTACTACAAACCGTAACCAAATTTTGTATGACCATACTAAATCGCAGATAAGTTATAATTTAAATGCATTTATTCAAAGACCACTGCATGAATATTGCTTGTGCGCTTGATGCAATCCAATGTTCTCGTCATTAAAGTATCAGACGATGCTACTTCAGTAGCCTTTTTCCTGAAAAATATTTCCTAAGTACATCTGCTCCGGTCATATATCTTGGACAAACTGAATAGTCAGGAAGAGCTTTGGAGTTTATGAGAATTGATCATTCATACTGTGCAGAAACATTTGCATGGATGTCTTGTATGAGTGCATGCAGTTTCCGTAATCATGCAAGTTAAAGTTTTATAAGTTACCTACTGCTATATCCAGAATCTTTGGAAACTAAACTAAACTATTCATTAAGGCGGCTTGTTCTATATCCTTCACTACCAATGTAAAAGAGATTTTGACCAACTGTACAAAAATTACACAGGTTCAATCAAGTTTTTTCTGAACAAGTGGGTAAAGTAATGAACTATTGATTGTATTGATCATGTTTCAAAAACGAAATAAATTTTAATTCTGTAACATATAGTTTCTACTAAATGCCCAATATGCACTTTCGACTAATTGACTTTCTGTACTACTTTTGAGTAGACTAATCATCCATTCTACAAACGCATTCCATTCAATTCCATTTTCTACAGTACGCCCGCTCTACTACGAAGGATTCTGCAAACAACCACGCTCCCATTCGGATTGGCTTAGTTTATTTGCTATTTATTTTAACAGACCATGCACGGAGAAATTGAACTTACGTTAGATAAAATCATGTATATTATTTTTTGATACAAGCTTCTATTACATTAACGTTATTCGTAAGATTTTCAGTTGGAAAGATTTTCCAATTTTCATATCTAAATATATAAATAGATAGCAAGGGTAATTAGAAGCTCTTCCATTTCCCAGGCTAGTAAATTTGCCCTAGTTTTATTGCCTTCTACATAACCACGATCAGTTCTTTCATATCATAATAATATCTCATTAGGAACAGCTCCTGCTCAGCAATTTATGAGTACGTGTCATGTAGTCCTGTAGTCATGTTTCAATTATTCATTTTTTTTCTCGAAAGCTTTAACTGACGGAGAGTGGTCTTGTAGCAATGATGGGAGAAGGATACGAGAGGAAATTCTGTTAGTTGTTATGTTTGTTTTTCAGAATTATTGAAGCTGGGCATATAAAGGTTACTAAAATTAATTTCTTATTTGTGTTAATAAGAGTTTTAAAATGTGATTTTTCTTTGCTTTCACATAATAGGCTTTTATTCGCGGATTGTAAGTATTGGAAAGAGTCCAATTGGAAGTTGGTTTTGTAAAAGTTACAACTCTGAATAAAAATGATTATATTGTTACTAATGCACAAAACATCCAAGCTGTAAGTATAATTTTTTTTATCGTAAAAAATGCCGAATGTTTAAATACCACAATTAACATTTTAAGTTTGTTATTACAGGAATAAAATTTAGAAGCGCGCTGCCATGCAGTGGGATCTGTTGCAGTGATACTTTTATCATGAGGATTATTAATTGATAATAGAACGTAATTTTACTAAAGAATCCAAATCAAAGAAACATCAAAGTAACATCAAAGTAACATCAAAGTAATACAAATTCAAACTTCAAAGAAGCCAAAAATCCTCCAAAAGTTTAAAAATTTAAAAAAGCTGTAAAGTTTAAGCTTTGCAAATGTGCTTGCTTTGTTTATGTTATCTATATATATCTTAATGTGTGGTATTGGAGATGCAGCTGCAATGGTTTTATTATGGAAAGGATTATTATTCTGTAGACGTGTACTTGTGTAGATATGCATACTTGCAGTTTACTATGTCCATATATGTCACAAGTGAAGGTATTTGACCCTGAATGCTCTTACCCTTTTTAATTCGCCATTGTGGACGTGTTGAGTCTCCATCGTGAATTTGTGGTTGATGCTATATATATTATGCTTATAAAAGTATGCATGTAGATGAGAATTATATGACTTGTAAATAAAAAAGAAGTAAACAAAGACAAAATCCAGTTTCATAGTTTAAAACGAAGTCTAGTATTTTATTCTAAAATAAGAGATAATAATAAATGTTTTTATAAGCACAGTAAAAATTATGAGAAATTATACAACTTTTTATTTCATAAGCTATCCAAAACATTATTATACTTCTACTTAGTCAATATAAGGTTTTGCCGAATGAATGTAATATACAAACAATGTGATTATTGTCTAGATTGTATCTATAATATGATTATCCTTTCATACTACCCATTAACAGCATTTCATCATCACATCATCATCATCGTCATTATTTTTTTCTATATTACTTGCTATTTGTAGTATCTATGTATATTATGTGTGTTCTGCCATATCTCATAATTCACCACTATTTACTATGTGATAAAAATATTATCATCATTGCGTCGCCATTCCTTCCTTACAAAAACTAAATGTTTATGGAATTGTAGACCCTTACGCAAGCCAATTCTCAAGCATCAATTCTAACATTGAAGTGGACAGCTTGGAGAAGGAAAGATGACGTTGCGTAAGAATTATTTTTCCACTTTAGTATTGAAAGGTTCTCTACCTTTCTATATTCCCTTTCCTATATTACCTTTCTATATTAGTGCATTAGTGTAGCACACAGGTATTCATTGATGAAGCCGGCTACATGTAACGGGGGCCAATTATGCTCCTATATTATTTTTATTTCTCATTCATTCACAGATGTGGCTCGTTTAATGCAAAAAAATTACCCAAGTGGTGGACAGCTTACCAAAAACTCTTGTCGACTCTTACTTAGATGTTGCTATTGACCTGAACAACGAGATGAACATTGAAACTTGCACAAAAATATGTTAACTTTCCCATATCTCCCCTTAATTTTGGAAAACCAAGGCTTACGGCTTACATTGCCTTGACTTGATTGATAAGATTCGAAATGGTAAAGTTGTGAAATTGAAATCCTATTTCTTTAACGCAGACGAAGCTTATACAAGAATAAAAAACGTCAGAAATCGTAAGACCTTACCCTTTGGAAAGCTCAAACAACTCAAGATCACCTCGAAAAACAAAGAATTTTTGAAGCTAACCGAGACAGCGAATTTGACCAACATTCACATTGAGTGATTTAGATGCCAAAGTCGACGCTAACCGTCTTGAAAATGAGTCCACACTTGCGACAATGTTCCCGCTTATTCAACGCTTCTCCCAGTCTCTAACGTTTATATAACGTCTAACGTATCCACTACTCTGTGAATATAAACGAGGCAGTGAGACGATAAGAGATGTAATCAACGTAGGAAAGATGCCTATCGAAGGAGTGCAACGCGTGATAAACATGTTGGATGACTGTCACAAGTAAGTGGACGCCGTCGCGAGAGAGGAATACTGGACCACCCTTTGTCCTAACCTTCAAATTCTCTCAATGTTTGATGATGCGAATCATCAAGTAGAAGTTGAGGTTCCTGAACTATTAACTTGTTAATTTGGATAATTTGCTTATAAATTCTTAAAAATGGGAGCGACCATTTAGCTGTAACTACTTTGTCTTGTCTTTGTCTATATTTGTTATCACCACTCGTGATTTCAAGTAAGGTCAATAAATAAATCTTTGAGTACCAAGTCAAAAGTCAAGTCAGTTTTATGTATAAGAACCTCTTCCGCATTTCTTTAATCTACAGATAGACCTTACAGAATTACACTGTTGTGAATATACATCGCTACATACCTTTTAGGATGTATATTGTTTCAGGTCTGTAGAATCGCTAAATGATTCTGTGTGCGCACATGCGTAGCATGGATGAGACCGCTCCGATCATAATCCGTAAGTTGATAATATTACTTTGTCACATATAACTAAAATAGCTCATATATAAAATAACACATATAGCTTTTCCATATCTTCCCCGAATTTTAGAAAACCAAGGCTTACGTTGCCTTAGGTTTTCAAAGGAGAAGTTATGTTGAATACTTATATACTTCACAACAGTGGCTTAAAATCCCTTATAAAGGGCTGAAAACGGAGTTTTGTAAGAATTTGTTGCAAATGCACAAATGCAATCTCTGCTCCTTTGCAGCGCCGAGCAGTCCGTTGAGATTAAGAAACCATTTGAAATTACATGAGGAAGGTTCGGGAGCAGTCACATGTGAAGCTTGTGGACAATACCTGCATCCATCCAAAATCAAGCATCATCATCTACTCCATTGTCGTCATCGGAGTCAAGGTCAACACAAACAGCGACAGCGAAAAATAAAAACGTCGAGGGAGCCAGCGAAGAAGAAATAGTCATCTGTACATGTGATGCAACTACCTCCCCTTGTGATGCAACTACAATCTAAATGCATACGGATTTAATGCCGAATGTGAAGTCACTCCATATTGGCTTGAACAACGAAGAATTCAGAACAGTTTGTGAGAAATGTAAATTTTATTACTTAATGACCTCCAATTTCAACGATGAAAGTCCAATATTTTTGAAAGGCTTTGTCAGTCACCCATTGATTCTATAGTCTCCGCTGGTAGTATATCGGTAATGAATCACCTCCCGGATCTAGTATGGATGACACCCATGGGGAAAGTATCACAAGAGATGAGAACAGCGTTATGGATCACTGTCGAATTCTATGTATTGTTCTCATTCGTCTACCTACTACTAGTGATGCTGCTGCAGCCAACTCAACAAGTGAAATGAGAATGATGGGTAAGATTTTGTGCTTAAAAGTTTCTATTCTAGCAATAGTTGTACAAATATTGATCAATAAAAAATTTCCTTTTGTTTTAACAGGTTTGGCGATGACTCAACACTTGAAGAAAATGGTGACGTTGATACTGGTGATGGCAACACAGACTCTGTGGTTCCCTGGCCGTTTCAAATCGAGAAGCTAAAACGAAGACTTCTTTGCAACGGAGTTGAAATTAATCGACTGAAGGATCCCAACGGCAACAAATCTCTAGGGTATACCCTCTGTGGTCGTCAGGTTGGTAAGCCGAAGTATCCAAAGGTGGATATCAATGGGCTCACTCCGAAAATGCGGATGTGCAACTACATTAGAAATGATCATGGCCATGGTAAGCCAGCACTGTCACGTTTATTCTAGCAGTTTTTTTTCTTTTAAACATGTTTTCTCACCAATTTTTTTTAAATAATTAACAGTCGCACCAGTTTCAAGACCAAGAAGTGTTGGTAATGATAGCATCAGTCAGAGTGGCCCTGAATTACACCCTCAGCGTAAGAGAAAGACCGGGACTTACGTGGGATCTTATCCAAAAAGGCGGTGCAACCGAACATTTGTAAGGGTAAATTACTTGAATTTACACATAAAAGTTCATGATAAGGAGCAGTAGTGAAAAGAGTTTTCATCCCACAGTTCCAAAAACTAAACATTTATTCCTTCCTAAGCCTTTCACATCTCTATTTTATAGGTACGTTTACTAGCCGTACTCGTTGGCGACAAGAAGCAAGAATTGTTCTCAATGGTGAAGATGTAAATGCACCTTCATTGGTCGAGTATTTGAATGCTAGCAGAATTCCTGGTGACCCACTCATATTACTATCAACGCCATACATAAAGTATCGTCTGGAAGACTACAATCTCCAGCTAGAGAAAGGAAGTGAAAATTCTGACTTTTCTCCAAGCTTGGTCCATTGATGAAAGATTTACAAATTCAACACTCAAGTTTTGAAACTAAAACACGTACTTTGACGCAATTGTTTTTGAGCTGACACCGAAGTTACAAGTGCTCAACCTCACAAGATCTGTATAGACCATTTGTGTAATTTTAGCGTAACTACATTTTACACCATAAATTACCTAAAGGCAGTAGCATTAGGCCTTAAGCGAACTTTCTCCTCACAAAAAAGCTTTAAAGAACTTGTTTGTACGATTCGGCTTTCATAGTAAGTTTGGTAAGGTTTCGGTAAGTTTTACTTTAGTAATTGAAAATGGTTTTTTGTTTTAAGTCGGCAGCTAAAGCGCAGAACAAAAAAGGGTTGATCAATACATTTCAAAAGAAATAAGCGATGCAGCTACCTTGTTGCCGGCCTAATTCAATTAACAAAATGAGTTGCGGACCTCAAGTCACAAGACTGATCTGCTCGTCCCAAATGCAAAAAAACATTTCTTATATATTTTTTATAGGAGTGGTCACCAAGAGAAAGATCACCTAACAGGAATTCTGATGCAGTTGTAGGACGGGAGGAGGAAGAAGGTTGGGAAAAATGCACTGCGTATGATAATGATTGGGAGTGCTCTGAACCTCCAGCGTATTATGAAAGACGACGCTACCCCTTACGAGAATAGACTTGCGGTAGGTTATGAATGGGACTTTGAGAGAACCGGACAACAAGCGGAGGTGCCTATCAAATTCATAATTCAGGAGGAAATACAACTAGTGAAAGAAGCTTCATAGTAAGTTTGATAAGGACACACTTTAGTAATTGAAAATTATTTTTTTGTTTGACGTCTGCAGCAGAAGCGCAGAACAAAAAAGGCTTGATCAATACATTTATCGTATATAATCTCGACTTGTTTACACCGAGAATATATACGAATATATATATTTCGCATATTTTATGCAATATACGTCTCAATACATCCTCTCTACTTGATGAGAATACTAAATAACGATGACGCCAGCAGTGTACCCAGAGTGCTCATCGGTAGCATCAGCAGCATTTACACTGAAAATCGTGAAGATCTAAACTGGATTTGGAGGACAAATATATCTTCCCCTAAGTTTTGAAAACCAAAGCGTACATTGCCTTAGGTTTTCAAATGAGAAGTTATGTTGAATACTTTTATACTTCACAACAGTAACAGCAACCATTTTCTTGATTGACTACGGCTTCATATATCAAATATCTATACAAGAATTAAATGGCCTTGTTGACCTAAACAACGAGATGAACATTCAAAACTTGAACAAAACTATACCAGCTTTTTCATATCTTCCCCTAATTTTAGAAAACCAAGGCGTACATTGCCTTAGGGTTTCAAATGGGAAGTTATGTTGAATACTTTATATACTTTACAACAGCAACAACAACCATTTTCTTGATTGACTACGGCTTCATATATCAAATATCTTCATCATGAACATTCAAAACTTGAGCAAAAATATGTCAACTTTTCCATATCTTCCCCTAATTTTAGAAAACCAAGGCTTACGTTGCCTTAGGTTTTCGAATGAGAAGTTATGTTGAATACTTATATACTTCACAACAGTAGCTTAAAATCCCTTATAAAGGGCTGAAAACGGAGTTTTGGAATAATTCGTTGCAGTCATTTTGGGTTTAAACACTTTGCTCTGCCCTTAACGGGATAGGGAACTGCGTCCTATTCAGAAAATGCTCTTGAAATTCTCAAGATGGTGGCTGTGAGGAGGCTGTGAGGAGTGGCTGTGATTATTGATTGTGGATTGTTTGGTGAAGATATTGGAATCATTACGCCATACATAAAGCAGGCAGAAGTGATTCGGTATCAGTTATTAAAACCTAACTTTAAGCTTGAGAACCTCCCAAAAATAGCATCTGTTCAAGAATTTCAGGGTGGGGAAAGGAAGGTTATAATTATTTATTGTTATTAGCTGCTGTATGGAGAAGATGTGTTTGACGACGTCGACTTCGGTGATGATGAAGATCATGAGTACAAAAATAAATCACGATCAAGGTCCCGACGGAAAAAGAAAGAAGAAGAGCCAACTTCAACCCGCACCATTTGGTGGGCGATGTTTAACTTAAAAAGCACTTCTTGAAATCGGAGTGTTTACATTTTACTCACATGATTACAAGTACATAGTACTTTCACTTTATAATTTTATATTCCCTAAGTGATGATTGAATTATGAGAAAGGTTAAACCCATTTAACCCCCTACTTTAAGGAAGCCAGTACCTTCTTATCGAATTCCATCTCCTCATTACTTTTTACGTTGAGAATTCTTAGAAAAGAAGATGAAATATATTATACATTATCCTTCTGACTACCCTGAATACTTGAGGATGAAACATTGGAGCCTCCAAATGGGGCAAAAAGCTTGGCACAACAACTGAACCCCCAACGATGATGAGTAAAATTAGAAATCTTTGTCCCGTTTACCATCTTAATCTTGTTACTCCTTCTCAGCTTGGCGAGTGAAGCTAAAATATTCTTAACTGTTTTTGGTTTGGTTTGGACGGTAATAAAAATGTTGTTACTTTAATTTTCTACAAATTCCAAACAGGGATGGAAAAGGTGAGGAGAATAAACAAAATTTTCAACGACTGGAAGAATATCTCACTCTTCATAAAAGACGCAGCAAATCGGAATAGTAATAAGAATAAGGGCTTAGTCAATTTCAATCCAATCGGTTGATGTTCAACTTGGACCTTAAAAAGCACTTCTTGAAATCGGAGTAATTACATTTCACTCGTACGATAACAAGCATTAAGTACTTTATGGTTTAATGTACTCTACGTGATCAATTTAATGTCAGCTACTGACGTTCCTGATATTAATAAATGTGTAATTCCTCAACGGACTGATAAGAACAACGCAACAATAGCAGTTTATTGTGGTAACCTCAAACGCATCCTTAATTGTTGGAACGAATCCGATAGGTATGCATTTACTGAATAAAAATGAGTATAAAAATAAGAAGTTTCAATTATTGAAACTTCTCACTTACTTAGCGAAGACTATCTAAACTACAAGTCCACATTGTAATCTACATTGGCAATATATTCAGACTTGTCCCCAAACTCGTGATGGTGGGTTTTTAAGCATCTCTTCATTTTTAAGATTTATGAGTCATTTATGTATCTGACCTGGCTCCAAACTCATAGATAGAAACTCATGGTGCTGAATGTCAATTGCTTAACTATATAAGTCTTCCCTTCCTTGAATAATTCATTTCATTTCCCACAATAATCTTATACTAACAAATTTTGATTAATATTTCTTTAAAAGTTTGATGATGATGATTATGATGATTGATGATAGTGAAATTGTAGATAGTTGATAGATATGTGAGATATTACTATCTATTTATGCTTAAATTTAATTTACCCTTACTATTTATAATTTACTAACTATTTTAAAACGAAGTTACAATAATCAAATAATGTTTAGACTAATATCTCGAATAATATTTAGACTGAATAAACTTAGTTGCATAAAAATTGCCAGACCTGTCACTTAGTGCCGGTCCAGGTTTTGATTTCCCAGCGAAAGGCCATGAAGAAGAGCAGGAACGTCCTCTTGAATCACTATAAATTGATAAAATATTTATTCTTTAAAATTAAAATTCATTCGAATCAAATTCACTACTTCAACACATATAGAAACGCAGAAAGCAACAGTAAAGTATTTTTGTGAAGTATAGCTAGGAGAACAACATAATCAACGACTGCAGTCACAACAAAAAATAAACCAGGTAACTCAGAAGTGTAACGAACTGGGAATTTAGGGTTTATAAAAGAAAACTGATGACTTTTGACCCTAAAGATAACATCCAAGATATGTGTGCTTATTCCTTAAGACAAATTTATGAATATATTCTAAGAAAAATTATTTTCTCTTACCTTAAAGTTGAGATCTGTTCCCGTACTTTTTAAAGTTGACTGATCATTGCCGAGAGCTTTTGATCCTTTACCAGGATAGACTCAACATCTCCCATTAAATTCATACGGGCCACGTTGGAGACGCTAAAAGAAGTAAAAAACGTACAGCTGTAAATAACTTGTTAAAATATGAAAGTGATAAACGACCTGTTGAATACCAGCTTAGTGCCAAACATGCATTTTAGTAATTTTTTTTATTTACCTCTATATTATCATTCATCCTCATCCATTATGCATCCTTCATTCTTGACAAAAGAAAAAGAGGAAGGAGCACGCACCGTCATAAAAACTGCGCTGTAAGAAAAGAAAATAGAAGGGGTTCTTAAACAAATATTATTCAATTCAACAATTATCTTAATACCATACTATACCATAATATATCATAATATATGTAAAAATGTTGAAGGCTACTAAATTTCATTAGGTAGAATTAAGAAGTATTAAGTTCATCTTACCTTTTAAACGCTACCTCCTCACAATCCCATGAGCAAAAGAGTATTATCATCATATACCGCTTGGAAGGGGACACTGTAAAAAATTAATGAGAAGCGGATATTAGTGATGTATTATAATGTATATAAAAAAAACTTTTGCAATATAGTAAGAGTTAGGTGAGTACAGAGCATTCAGAATGTATAGGCAATTCACAATTTATCATAACTGTCATAAAAAGCATGCATAAAAAGTAAAGGTTGACGCTTAATTAATTAAGCAAACTTACACGAGAAAGCGGAAGAAACCTGAGGATGAATCCTTTTGCGTACTTGTTTCCAAACCAACACCAGCCGGTCCACAATAGCTCGACATTTGCATGGAGGACAAAATTGTGACTATGAGAATATGAAAACGAAACAGATCTGAATTAATGTTTTGAACAGTTTTTTAACTTTTTAATTATTGAGGCTTCTCTTGTCCCACTGTATTTTTGCGATTTTTAACGATACTTTAAAGTGTGTAACGGACGGAGCCTCCACAAGGGAGACTCCACTTGTTCTCTCTACGCCTCTCCAATGTATAATGGCTAAAAATTCCACTCGCTACTCAAGCACTCCTTGCTGCTAGTTTCTTGTCCTCCTCGTTTCCCATCTTGAAAGGAAAGCTTCGCTCTGTAGTGGAAGCGAAATGTTAAACGTACAGGGTGTCCAGATAGTAGCAAAAAGGAGAAGGCTTAGTGCTTAGTCCTTACACAGGCTTTTTTCCACCCCGAACGTTTACTTCTCTTCTGCTTTTGATCTACTTGGGTTGAGCATGTATGACGAAAAGAGAGGACGAGAGAGCTTAGCTGAGTGCATGCCATGAAGTAAGAGTAAGCAAGCTAGTCATCATGAATTGACGGAATTGACATCTCATCATTATCATCATGTTGCTGTTGGAAAAGATGGAAGAGCTCAACGTAGTGATATACTGGGATCTTCTGTACCTGAAGAATGGATAACAATATATTTGCGTAAGAGAAGGAATATACGTAAATCTTACAAAGGGATGCATCTCCTTCGTTTTTTTCTCGCAAAGGAGCAAGTAGAGTGCTACTCTCCCAGTGGGGATGACATAAGGATACATCATATTTGTGTTTTTACAATATTTCATTCATGTATGCAATATGATGTCTTTCATATAATATTATGTGTCTTTATACTCTCTTTTTTTCCCATTTACTGTCAGTACGATTTTCGGGTAATAATTTTGCACATGCTTACACGTTTTATATTCACACTTTGAAAATTTATAATGATATAAGACTACACATATGTACATATATAATATAGCCTGAAAATCCTTTTCCAAAGTTTATTCTTAACCACAAGCCCAGAGCATCTCATGCTTTTCTTGTTCGTGTAACTCATATCTAAAGAATCTGATGCAATGTATCTTTGTTCCTTACAACTTATACAACCTGTACGTTAGCTATGATAGGTTCAGCATTCTACATGTAAAATCAGACAAGCCACAAATACTGCGTATCAGAAACAGAGTGACAGATTTGCTTTACTCAATACGATAAATTAAAAGGTGACGGACTATTGCTCTGCTTTAGATTTCTGGACGTTTCTTTCTCACTTGTAACTGTAAGTAAATACTATGGATAGGAAAAAACAGAGGTTGACACAAAGTAAAGGCTCGTATCAATAATATGGTCTTCTTCTGATATACGGCAGAATCCTTGTATTCGCTCGTATATGCGGTATGCATGATGAACATTATGAGAGCAAAACTGCCTCATGTACACTATTTCAACTGATGAAATGGTGACCAACAAATTATGAAAAGGATGCGAGGAGGAAAGAAGGAGCCCACTTTTACGTATTTACTTATTTTACTAATACGCAATTCGCATTTTCTAGGTACGGTATGGCAGTAAATGAAGAGAAATCCAACAATATAATGAGTCATGAACCAACTTATAATTATTGTACGTGCTGAGCGAGAAACCTAGCTTATATTCATCGCTACAACGCTCAACAAGGTGATTTCCGTATTTGTCCATAAAAATCTACCTACCATGATCTTCAAAGTTCTTAAATAAAAAGCCAGATATTTCACCCATAAAATGTATACAAGAATTACTAAGATGCACAATATGGATAGATTTTCTAAAATATAAGGGAATAAGACCAAAATGCCTGGTTTAAATGAATTTGAGGATGAGGTTGATGATGTATTTACATTTACCATGCTTTATTGTTTCATTAATATATATTATGAAGCTAAAACTGACTTGCTTCAACTTTTGACACAACATTTGGTTTGGAAAATGTAAAAGAAATTGCAAACTAAATATTTAGGTAAAAGGAAGTCTATGCTGTTTAATAGATACAAGAACGACTACAAACAAATAAACCCCGGTGAAGGTAAGTTAGATATCCAGTTGATGCACGTCAGCTTAATGGGCTTAACAAACATGCTTAATCAAGCGTTATTTCAAATTCTCAGATTACCCCATTCTCAGGCTAGTTCCACTGAATTTGCTACAGATATTGTCAACAAAAATGAACGAAAAGAACAATCTGATAAATATGTTATTCTTCCTGTATAGTCATTGTCAGCTCTATTAAACGCGCAATTGGATTTATGCTGACTATGAGCATGAAAAAGGAGCAAGAGATAGAAAGAAAGGACTATAAAGGAAGCATTAGAACAGGTATTTGCAGGTGTGCTGTAGCTGTAGGTGGAGCTATGTTCAACAAGCCACCTACTTAATGTTAAGAAAGTTGCTATACACATGAAAAAAGACAGCAGACCATGTTTCATTTATGTACGCAACTACTAGCTTCACTTTTACTGCGTTGTTTTTCTATCAATTTGTATTCCATGACAATTCGATCATGTTCATGCATTTGCTTTATAGCTGAAATCTACAAAAAAGCCTAAACAACTGCACTTTTTATGACACTGAAACAGAAGGAGAACCTTGTTCACAGAACAGTGTGATGCCGTATTTATGCACCGCTGCAGAAGTAGACTTCCGATAAACGTAGAGC
Organism: Orchesella flavescens; assembly: GCA_964034955.1. Lineage (NCBI taxonomy): Eukaryota > Metazoa > Arthropoda > Collembola > Entomobryomorpha > Orchesellidae > Orchesella > Orchesella flavescens. Next base: position 54,282,306 of record OZ035953.1, read on the forward strand.
CAGAATATGTGTGTTAAGTATGAAAAGAAATATTGTTCCTGCTCAATTTACCGACATAAATGCTCTGCATATAATTTTGATGATTATTCATCCAGCGTTATAAGAGGCATAATAAATCATGAGGGTACGCTCTTAATTGATGACCTATTCGTGTTGCAAAGTATTCCTCTCATTTGCGAGCCGACGACACAATGTCTTTGATTTACATTTTGGTGTCTACGACATAACCTCTTTAGTCTGATCTTTGAGCAGCATGATAAATTTCGCATCAAACTTATGGCTTTGGTCGACATTTTCTTATAATCCATTACTGCCACTTTTTTTATGCGGGATTTCCTTTCATTGCGTTTTCTCAGAAGATGGAAAGAAAACAAGAGAGAGCATAATATGATGTAAAATTTATAAATTTATTTCATAATATTTCGAAAAATGAAACCCAGACAAACAAAGGTCATGGAAAAAATGGAATGAGCTAGCTATAACATAAGCCTGTGTTGTAAGTTATTGATGTTGAAAAATTTAAGTAATGCGAATTGGTGAAGCATTTGAAATTCACATTCGAGAAATTAATACCAAAGTTGAAAATCAATGATGAACACAAAGTCAAGGCAAAAGTGTTGTTTATAAGTCGAAGTAGGATCGTTACTCTTTAATAAGCATTTCACCATTAATGAATATACAATAGAGTTATAACAATATGAGCTTGCATTATAACAAAAACGGCCAATAAATCTACCAACACGAAGTACAATTCATGTAAACTAGAACAAAATGGCCAAACAAACAACGAATATATAAATGTGTATGTACAGTTAGCAAACACTGGAACTAGCGATTTACAGGAAGTGAAGAAGTCGTCTCAGCTTAGAGTTGGTGTCTCCAGCGTATGACATTCCAGTGAGAAAGGCAAGCTTGTGAGCATATTGGCAAGGAGCAGGCACAGCAATCGTTCCAGACCAGTTATAGTACATGTGGCACATCTTGAATGTGATGGCTTGTCTGCATCAAAGTTGTTGTCATTCTGGAGAACGTTGTAGCAGCATGGACTGGCGGTTCCTTGGAAAATTCCTGTTACACCATATTTTAGTGATACTAACATCGTTGATGTTAAGTTCAAAAGCTGGTTAACTTTCTTCGAAATTAGCATAGGACCTATACATTCATGTGTGAATATTAGAAGCAATGTAGTAATAAACTGCTAGTATGCAGGCCAGAGACACTTATCTCCGATGTTATCTTCAGGGTCATATTTCATGATAACTAAAGCGACCGCGAGGATGCTTTATTGGACCCTTGTAGGATGCTCTTTTAAAAAATGTAGTATGTGTTTTTCAATTTCACCCCAAAAACACAAAAACTTATTAAGCTTCAGCTTAAGCGCTTATCTTGGATGTTATCTTAAAGGTCAAATGTCATCAGTCATCAGTTTTCTTCTATAAACCCTAAATTGCTAGTTCGTTACACTCCTGTGTTACCAGGTTTATTTATGCATAGAAAACGTTTGAGAACAAGGACAGTATTCTACAGATTAGTCTCGGGTCCCAATGTTATTCAACTAATGAGGAGTTTCGCCCAACTGATCATCATCGATTTGGCTGAAACTTGGCACAAAAACAATAGTGTATAATAATATCGATATTGTATAAATTCCGCATTCACAAATCAAAATATTTGATTTTTAGGAAGACTTTTTAAAAATATAATTTTTTTGACTAATTGAACAGGGTTTACAGAAGTTTTACAGTACCCACCTGTAATGTAAAACCTAATTTCCCCCATGTTTATCTACATAAGAAAAATCTATAATTTCAAAAGTGGGTTTAAAAAAAATCATTAGTCGGAAACAACAAGCCAATGTACAAAAACCTTACTCATGGTTTCATACTTTACCCAGACGGACCTATATACCGAGTTTCAGCCAAATCGCAGAGAATCTGTTGAGTGACGCTCCTCGTAAGCTCAGAAGTTTGCAATGCAATACCCATCTACATCTAAAATCTTCCCTATGTTCTTTTCACAACTTCAGACACAACTCATATGGTATTGGTCCTGTCATGTGTTTTCTGTGAGACAGGAGCGCACAGGTACATGTTTGAGATTGTTAAATAATACAGCATTTAGTAAACTGTTTTTATTCGCTACTTCTGTCTCTACTAACACTAAAAGCGTTATTTCATTAACTCACTGGAGAAAACGTTATAGTTTAAATGGAAATTACCACACTAATTAAAAGCACTTGATGTGGTGTGTTACTTATAAAAATTGTAAACATCAGGTGAAAAAGTTTTGTGTAGTCAAGGATTTGAAAGTGGTGACGAATCATTTTGGGAAGCAACTATTTTAATCAACTCAAGTCGTTCAAATGAAATTAACAGTGTGATTAATAACCTGAAATAACTATTTTCTTTTTAATTGAAAACTCCGGTAGCAATCCATATGGGGAAGCGATAGCGGTCTGAGATTGCATTGCAACTTAAACTAATCATTATTAGTATTCCACAGTTCAATCCAGCACCCATGAGGTAACTTCATTGTGCACTATACAAATTAAAATCACATATTAACTAACCTTGAGACAAGAAAAGCACTTGAGCCACAGTGCACTACATTCAAGCAGGCATGATTTCAATGATGAGGATCAACTAAACACTAAACCATTAATCTACTATGATTGTTCTTCTCCAGCATGCTTTTATATTTCCACTGACACATTAGAATAACTTAAATAAATGCATACAGACGATTCGCTTCCTAAACTCTGTGCTAACCGATTTGTGCGAATGTCTTCCAGTTTGAATTAGCATGTTATAGTATTCCTTTCACCAATCTCTCATGGAAATTGAAAATTAGTTGTTGGTAGTAGTTAGCGCTAACATGATTGTGTGAGATTTTAAAAAGTTCAGTCTAAACAAATACTTACAGCTTAATTTTTGCTACATAAGAGGACTACATCCGTTGTGAAACTGCAGTGCCGAGATTTTATTTTTCAGTTTGACACGAGTGAATGCTACTCTTTCATTGAACATTACTTTTCAATGCTTCTCTCCACTCGAGTTTTTATTGTCACCAGTCTTGTCATTACACAGCATGTTACATTCAGCAATATAATAACTTGTCCAAACGTTAGTACTACTTCCACTACTTCAGTTGCTTCTTCTTTACAACTACTCGACACTTATCAATCCAATCACTTTATGATAAGCTCTGCGGAAAAGAAACTCTCAACCTCATCATCTTTATCATCACCTTCTTCCTCTGAATACTTATCGGCTTGTCCATCAAACCCAAAAGAGATGAGAATGGAAACTGAGATCACTGTTGTGACATTGAATTGCTGGTAAACTAAAACATACAGTTCAAGCAAAACTAAACCATAGAAAAAGTAAATAACACACATGTTTTATTAAAAACTTCTTTTTTGTTCAGGGGCATTCGATTCGTGTCAAAAGATAGAGTCCCCCGAATGAGTGCAATTGCAGAGGAGCTCGCCACAGGAAAATATGATTTTGTATTTCTACAAGAAGTCTGGACAACGGAAGATTATGAGAGAATTAAGTCCAGAACTGGGGATGTGCTCCCATATTCACATTACTTCTTCAGGTATATCATCCATCTCATCCCACATGGAAATATCTACAATTATTGCTTTATTATGTATTCAAAATTTACTCATGAAATCCTTTGCTCATTTATTTATTATGTGACCATCAACATTAAAACTGAAGTGGAGTGATTGGTGCTGGTATCTGTATATTTTCAAAGTCTCCCATAAAAAGTGCATTTTTTCACCAGTGGGCTGTCAACGGATACATTCACAAGGTAAAAATCTAGCATAGTGTTTTAATACAATCAAAGTGATTTGATAATAAAAATGATTGTGTCTCCATTACACAGATTCAACACGGAGATTGGTTTGGGGGGAAGGGAATCGGAATGGTGGAGGTAGATCATAGAGGCTTGACAATCAATCTATACACCACTCACGTGAGTTATTTCAAATCTAGCTAAAAAACATGTTTGCAAAACGCTATTCAAATTAACCGAAAATATGGATTAACAGTTGCACGCAGAATACGATCGAACCAACGATGAATATTTGGCACATCGGGTTACCCAAGCCTTTGACACCGCTCAATTCATAAGTTTAACTTCAAAACATGCGGATGCTGTGATTGTTGGAGGGGATCTAAACACTGAGCCAGGAGACTTGGCATATCGTCTCATTGTTCATACAGCTCAATTGCACGATGCTTGTGTTGAAGTAAAGCAAAAGTCAATTTTGGTAAGTACATTGCTTTATTTTAACCAACATTTTTTTAGAAATGACATTACTTTTGAAGTATTTTATTGAATTTTTTCAGAAAGAGCTGATGAACACGTGTGAAACGCCAAGAAACAGCTATTCATCCCCCAATTCGTTGAAATTGAATCCATTTGGGAAACGCATAGACTACATTGCATACAAAGGAGGTTCCAATGTCAATGTCAGTGCTTTGACTTGCGAAACCTCTTGGCCAGACCGAGTACCCGACCAACCCTTCAGCTACTCTGACCATGAAGCTGTTGTTACCAAGCTGAAAGTTTCCAAGTCTGATGCCAGTAAGTAATCCTTTTAAATTTGGATTACAATGAGACATATTGTTTAACGGGAAACCCAAAAAAATGACACTTACAATGGTTTATTTGCATCAGATGTAAAAGCCCCGGTCGTGAATGAAGCAAAAACGGAGACTTTGGAAGAATCCATTGAGATTTGTAACCTTGCTTTGAATCACCTTCAGACATCGAAAAACATGTACATCTTGCTCTCCCTTGCTATGTTTGTTCTTCTGTCAATGACAGCAAACTTGGAGTTGACGGGGTATTTGAGTCCAGTAGTTCCTATCATGAGAGCGATCATCCTCCTCGTGTTTTTCTTTGGAATTTTTATGAGTAAGTTTTATATACGTCATTATATTATTTAATTTTGTGAAACGAACAAAATTACAGTGAAATTAATTTTATTGTAGGCGTCATCTGGCATCGAATGGAGGTTCATGGAATATTATCAGGCAAACTAGGCATGTTGATTGAGCTCGGCAGACCGCTAGCGCCAGACACAGAAGTGTTACCGGAAAACAGTGTACTGATGGGAGGAGGGGAGGAGAAATGGACGGAAGTTTATTCAAATAGCCCTCAAGATTGCTTTCCTTAAGCCCAACGAGCAGTATTATAACTTTCTCTTGGTCACAACGTCAAACTCGGATTTAACAATCAAAATAAAATTTAGGTAGTTGTATAGTCATAATGAGATTTTGTGTCATAGGTACTACCAACTCAGAGATGCTTCATAGCCGTCACCAGTGCTATATAACGGCTATGAATTTTGTAAGACTTTGTAACCTTTTAAGCGTAATCAATCACTTTTTTCGTCCATTTATCCAAAACAAAGAATGGCGTTATGTAAGTAAATGTCGTATTCAGTGGTGGTGAGAAGGGACCAAGAAAACGACCCATTTTTAATGTCTCGTCACGACACCACAGGTTTTGCTACCGAATTGATTGATAATTCTGCCACATCTCAATATCTATTCTAAATATCTGGTTGTGAATAATTTGAAACCAAAGATAACTCCCAATGTGAAACATGATAATAATAAGGCAGGTTACACGTGATCATAGTATGTAATACATAGAAATTTTAGTCAGCGCAGCAGCTTGCTTATGGGTTCAGGGATATTAAAAGACAGGAATAAGACTTTATTTTACCGTTTTATTTATTTAGATTATTTAGATTATTTATGAGTTTGGTTTAAACGTAAGTCAGGATTAGAAAATGGTAGAAACATTCACCGTGATATCGACAATATAGATCATATTACAAATGTAGCATTCCATATTCCATCCTACTAAAGTGTCGCCTAGTTAAGAAATAATGTGAATCCTACGTAGATACATAAGTACATATATATATATATATAATACCAACAGACAACATAAAGAAATTGAAACATGCAGAGATTTAAAATATATTTACTGAACATATATGCAACTACCTTAGTTCTTTTCATTTATAAAGAGTGTACCTATGCAAATTACAAATATTATATATTACCTGTAACAGGGAATTGTATAAAAATTAATTCAATTAAACAGATTTAAATATTGCGATGAAATCTTTTCTAAAAAGAACTGCGTACCTACATAGATCTTTCAATACAAGGCAATTAAATAATCTGAAAGGAAAACTTGCATTTAATGTGTACAAAGAAATGGGCTCGGGATTGTATCGCGTAGGTAATAAGAGCATAAAAAATGATGTAGTTGCTTATATTATTTTTTAAATTTTATTGGAAGTAATCAATTGTGATCGTTGGAAGTGGGAGGAAAAGTTCTAATCTCATCATGTTCTCATGACATGATGACGTTCAGTATGAATCATCGTTTTTCTTCTATCGCTTGTTGATGTTGACTAGAATTACGTGGAAAAATCCACGATCTTTTAACTCGCCACCCACCAGCATCAGTAGGCTGCATGACATAAGCATGAAATATCAGCATAGACGCACATCATAACATATTATGCACTTCTATCAGGTCGGTGCACGCATACTAACACAAGTGTGCATGAACTAAATCTGTCTAGCATGAGTAACGTAGTTGCTTCCTGAGAAGAAAACAAGATACGACGAAAGCATATGAAACGAATAGATAAAGAGAGTCAACAGTCTGAATTCGTTTTGGTTTTTATTCCCATTCAAGAACTTTTAAGCCACGTAAACATTTCATGAGAAAAATATTTTGAGGATTTTAAAGGAAAACACACATCACGCATCATTTTATCCTATTAAATCTAAGGCATAAGCTAAAGATGGTTAAGCTATCTGGTGCTTCAAAGCCTGAAGTAGGAAAATCGGAAGAAACATTATCATGATGATTCATACAAGTATATTAGTTAGCCATGTGGTGATTATTTATCTATCTTATCAGGGTTGACATGCGGGTAAGCAAGAAAGGAGTAACTTGACTTTTGGTTGGTTGATGAAATACCACATATTCATTGCAAGTAACGATATTATATCCAGTGTGGACATTACTCGGAGGTTGAACTTGTCCTGAGGACAAAAAAATGTTCACCAACCTAAAATCAAGTGCATTGTTTAGCTTTTATTGCAACGTAATGAGATTCATGATGCAGTTCAATGCATTGGCTTTAGTTGCAACATCAAATTGACTTAATACATCGCTCCATCTAGAATATATTTTATATGGAATCATAAATTTTTTCCCAGTTCTTGTTTACGTGTTTGCATAATCCTGATTTGATTGAACGTATATAGTTTGATAATTTACACATAAATTCATTTATTCACCCTTATTGTATCTCCAAAAAAAATGCTTTCCATAAAAAAATTGCACCTTTGATTCCAATCGAATACGTATACTGGGTACAAGCCTTAAAGCATGCTTACGCTTTGTTGAGAAAATCAACGTCATCGGCCTCTTGCATCTCTTAGCTCATGCATGTAATTATGTATTAACTACTTTCAACCATCATATTTTCAACTTTTATGAAATTATTTGAATCCTTAACATGATGAAGCTACATGAAAAGTGTCAATTTGACACTTTTTGACACAGGTATATGTATAAGATAATGTCACATTATGTCAATTTATTTGCAAATGATAAGTTGGGTTAGGTACATTTGAAGTGTTGAAGCATGATAACTTAAGCTGCAGAACATTTCAAATGCAAGCGCTCACCAAAACTTTCATCAGCTTATTTCTCTACAAAAATAACACATAAAACACGCGAGTCAGTAGTAAACACAGTGAACGTATATCTTGTGCTATGGGAATACCAGCCTTCACTACCGTATAGAGAGAATGAATAATGTACAAAGGTAAAGATATTCATGCACATAGTAGAATCTAAATATACGATTACGTGTTAACAAGTCGACTTTTCTGGGTACCTCTACACACAACACGAACGTGCGAGAGGGAGCACAGTCTGACGTCACAATAAGCTTTGTGCCAGAGATTTCCATTCTCTTGCTTGATTATCCATTCAGTCGAATACGCTCCGCTATTGTTGGATCCAGGCATGAATAGGATACCACAAGCACAAAAAGTAAACCTTGTTAGTTATGTTTTGCGTTTAAAGCCTTTTACTCCATTTCATTTTGTATTTCTGATTCGGTGGAAATTAAAAAAACATGCACCTCTAATAAACCATGTCGAACTCAATGCATAATTGTGCCCGACTATTTGGTGTTGCCCAAATTCCCAATGGAAAATATAGAGTGAGATCCCAGACTGAATATGATGTGGGAAGACCTTGGGTATGCCATCCTGCAATATACTTTCATGAGCCTACCTCCTCTACCATTGCACTTAAGGTTGGTTTGTATTGTGAGGATTCTAATTGCTATCTCTTTACGCTAGCCCAAACCCTCTCTGAGAGCAAGAACAGTCTACATTTTGCAACCAGAAAGTACACAATAATATGAGAAAACTGAGAGTTCGTTAATTTAACTGATTAAATCACTTAACCAAGTTGTATCTAAAAACCATGTTTTTGCAAGTTATATCAAAGACTTGTCATAGAACCCTAATTTTGTGAGAACTTTACAAAACTAGAAAAGAGTTTTCGGAAATTCGTTTTCAAAGTGAGCCACGTGTAGTTACATGCGTTTAACCCTGGCAAAAGTGTGATTACTATTACGAAGCGAATATTTTCTGATTCGTCACTGACTCATAATATTTGTCAAGTATAAAGGATTTCATCAGCCATAAACAAATATACACGATATAGCATTGTGCTTTGTGCAAACTTCAAAACATTTTAAGTTTAACTACAATCTCGAAAGCTGAAAGCATTTCAATAAATTGTATGAATTTAGTTTTTGAAATCAACACCGCATGTGAAAAGTGAAGAAAAATTTATTAAAATCACCAAAAACTTAATTTGAGAGTCTCAAATTAGGTAAGTAAATTTGGAGAAAGGCTACGTTGTTAGCCATATATTTTATCTTTGTTAGTCCATATGCCAATCCAAAAGGTGTTTCTTCAGGGAAACTTGAGATTTAATAATTGTTTTTTTACGAACAGGAATCAAGTCTTCGCAACAGGAAAAACTAAAGGTCAAAAAGGAATTACATCGTTGACATTCAAATGGAGAGTTGGTTTTGCAACGGGATCAGAAGCAAAAATCTCAAATCTTCCGACTCCCCTTTACACCAATTGTTTGACAGAGAAATGCATATGGAAGGAGCTTTTCCACTGGTCATCATAGAGTCAACAGAGTCATCCCCTTCTTCTCACGCAGTTACAAAGGGAAACTACGCCATTTCTTGTGTTACAGCTAAAGCTCCATTGGTCGAGGCTACACTTTCCTCCGATAATCAAATTAGAAAAGATTTTTCTCAAGCAGATACTGCTAATGTACACATGAAAGATAGTAGAATCTGTAATTACCAAAAGTATATGTGGAATCCTTGCAAAGATCAGAGTGCAAGATGGTAAAGTAAACTTTTTAGTCATGACTATTCTAAATGTAGGTTAGGCTAGGATTTCTAAAAAAAATATTTTCTTGATAAGTTACTTGCACTGAAGGAAAAAGCGTGTTTTACATTTCCGAAATAAGTTAGGAGCACACTTTTACTTAACTTTCAAAAGAAAAATTGAGTTTTGTTTGAATTAAAGTTCCAAAAAAGTAAATACCAACTTCACGGAGAAACAATGTCAAAAACTGAGCGAAGAAAACTTTTTCAACCCATTCCACTCTCTTCCATATTGGATCAATCTCATCATACACCATTCTCAAAACTAGAGCAATTTCAATTCGATCTGGACCTGTCCAAAGTTCACAGTCATCGTCCAGAAGTTGAGCGAATAAGCTTGTGGAGACAGCTGCAAACAACGTTGATCAATGCCATGTCAAACCTTGTCGTAATTTCCCAACCAGTATTTGCAACCAGTATGGGCAGATCTACACCAAACAGCGCTACTGCCATGTCATTAGTTCCATGGAAGTCCAACAAAAGCTGTGAGCTATCCGAAGTTATAAATTTAACAGACGATTCCACATCCCCCTTGTTGTCACCATCCAAACACGGCAATCATCCGCAGTCACTTTATCATTCGGTTCGAAGTGGCCTCGAGTGTCTTCGCTATTTTGCAACTCACCCATTACAGGAGGAGAAAGCGAAGCAAGTTCACAACTGTAAGCAAAACATTATTTCCTCATTCGACAACAACAACACACACACTTCTAGTCCTGTATCTTTTGAGCCAAATAGTGGGTATTTGGGTAGTAGTGCTATCTTGGTTCCAGTTCCTTTCCCTTTCTTCGTAGCAACTGAACATTGCTACTCATCTTCTTGGTGTACTGCTACTTCCCAAGTTCCTGCCCCGAATCTTTTCTCTCTGGCTATGAGTGGGTTTCTTCTCGCAAGTCCTCCTTATATGAATGCATTTTACGAAAACTCTTGCCTTTTCTCTCCTATCCATAATATTAAAGGTTCCACAACACCTCGCCAGACATCTCGCATGATGGATGGAGCTGGAAGCGAGTTTGAGATCATCATTCACGCCACTAGTCATCAAAGCAGTCACGAATCCGCAATAACCATGTCCCCCACATTCAAATCTGGAACCACTGGCTCATCCCCCTCGTCATTGCCCGCTGCCAACGACGAAAGCTTAATGAGTGACGGAGCAAGTTGTATTAGGGTAACAAATTGGCGAAATCGAAACAACAACGAAGACAACCGCCCCTTTCACTCTGTCTCAGTGTGCTCCTCATCCTCATCTAAAGGGGGCACAGTGACATTTGCGTGTTCTTCAGCTACCGTGACCTCATCTTCCCCCAGATCGTTGGCAATGCCTTGTCCAAGAGGCTCTGGTGGTAGAAGATTAAAAACAGAGTCCGAATCCTCAGTGGATTCCTTTGTTGAGTTCTCTGCTTCCGTAGAGTCTACGGATAGTTTTTGCATCGTTTTTGAGTCCGCTGGTCCATGCATTGACGAGGAATATGTACTGGAGTTTGACAGAGATGAGGATGAGTGGGAGGATGAGGATGACGAAGATGACAGTGAGGATGAGGAAGACCAAGTTTTTGACTATGCTGCGGAAGCGGATGGAGAAATATTCCAGACTGACATTGATGATGGGAATGAACCACAATTTTTACTCGAGCAAGACCAGACTGACGGAACTAGCTGTAGTGCCACAGGCACCAAGAAGCAAAAAACAAAAATGGTAGGTTTTTTTAAAAATTCATTAAAAAACCTAAGTAAAAACCATTACTTTATAAACTAATTACATGTTATGTCACATTCACAGGTCTCATTTGATGAGGATAATTTGGAGAGTATCATAGAGTTTGAAGACGATGCCGACTCCAGACGAGCCAGGGAAACGTACTGGGAGGTGTTTGCCAGGGATCGTGCCCGTTTTCAAGATCGGATTTTGAGAACCGGAGATATCCTTGAGCCCATCCTTTCACTACCACACAGAACTAAAGTTTTTAGTAGTCGGTTTCAAGAACTTTAGGTAGGTGTAATCATCATCTGCGATCAGCTCTTTACCTGGAAAAACTGTCTTATCGTAAACCAAGCATGTTCAAATGAGAGTGCCCAGCTATGAAAATTTTATCTCGCAATTTTATCACAATATTGTAGAGTAAATCAATCAATTTTTATCCCAAGCCTTGTAGTAGTAGTATTGAAACTGGTTACGTGGACACAGGACGTAACATTTAAATAAAAAAGATTTATACCCTTAAAATTGCAATGGTATTTATGATTTAGCAATTGTGTATTAAGTTTTGGTGATTGCAGGTTGTAAAATATGAAAAGGTAGTTTATCATCTGCTTCACAAAATGTTATAATAGATTATAGGGCCTGTAATAATATTGAATATTAATATATAAGCTATTTTGAATTTTTGTCTATCAATACAGCAAAAATATATATATTATTTAGAATGATGTAGCCAAGGTATCACTGTTGCTACTCCGTTATTTTTGTGTTAGACACAACAACCGAAGGCGTTTGAATGATCTACCCCTTATGTGATACAGTGATGATGATACTACTTGGTACTATGTATGTATGATATAATGAATTATTATTGGTATATGTAGAACAATTACTTTTGATTTTGATGTGATGTGTAATAATTTTCTTTAGTTAACTATATTAAAAAACTTTGTGATGAATTGTAAGCCATTATTATTGAGCCTGAATGCTCAGCCGTATGTGTGCAAGTGTTATCGATAAGGTTTAAAGCGTTTTTAAGCAAACTATGACATTATATACGCAAGAAAATGGAAATAAAATATCATAATTAAATATTCTACATCAGAACTGTGTATAATTCATTTGAGATTTTTATGTTGCTAAATTCAAACTCTTTCAAACTGCAATAAAGTAAATTTCAAAAATCTGTGGCAAATTTAAACATAATCAACAACAGGTTTAAATATCATTCATGGACATGAATCAAGTAACATTTAATTCTTGGAATGCACGCAGAGTTGATTAAATTTTATTTGTAAGTTTTAGGTAGATTTGATTCAGGAATGATAGAAGTTTGTGTATCGTATCCTATGCTGTATACTTGCCCACACGAATACAATGTTTAATATTATGAGACCATTTACACATACATAAGTGTGGCTGTACAAACGATAAGTTTGTTTTTAAGATCTCACAGCTCTATTCCCATACTTCCAGATTAAGTTGCTATATGAGATGAGTATAACACAACATGGTTTTCTAAGAAATCACATATCTGCCAAGTGCATCATAAATCTAATACCGTCAGTCAGTCATCCCATACAAATTATGATGCCAAATGGTGTTGCTTGTCAATTGTCACTTGACATTCAACATAACTTTTGCTACTCTGGCTGAACGACATGAAACGAATGAAAGAAATGCTGTAATTACTATTGCTACTGCTTATGCTTGCACACTCTTATTCAAATGAATGTCTCAAAAACATTATATTATATTGGTTTAATCTTATGATACATTTAACTTCTATGATGAAACGGCTCATTGATTCGTGTATTTCTTAACACATTTTATTAATAGGTTACTGGAACGAATTGATCCACAAAATTCTCATGAGTATCACCAACTCCCATCGTCATCAGTCATCTCATAACTCAAATCATTTCGTGACAACCGGATGTAGGAAAGGAACAAGGGGTACTCTTACTCTAAAAGGCTTTAAGAACCACCAAAATCTGTTGGTTGTTACTGATGTAACATACATGAAAATATTATTATTCCTTGCTCAATTTTTTGTCGCGTCTATACGTCCTTACGTGTTTTTGTTAGAGAAGCACTGCATATTTAAGCAGACAGACACTTTGATCATTTGGTGTAGTTTCTATACACAAGATTTTAGTCGCCGCTCCTTATTATAACGCTGAGTTACGCATTTGGAAAATCATTTTTTAGTATAAAAATACCAAAAAGTCATTTTGTACTTCATACGCATTCATAAAGTTTACGATCAGCGATTATTGGAGCTTAAGCATAATCATGTCTTCTGTCCAATCAATCGTTTGCCTTAGTTTAATTGCTACTGCCCTTTTACAAGCACACATGCTTGCGTAGTATGTATGTAAACTATTATGAATTTGATTCATGCACGTTGGCATTTTTTTGAGCTACATTAGCACACGATAAACAACTATTACTTATCCTGAGTTGATATGCCATGTTATTTATACATTGTTGAGATCAGATTGAGACCTAGTAAATGGAGTCAAGTTTAATATGATCATCATGGGTTTCCCTAGTGGAAAAGGTGAAATTTGCGAATATAGCGTGTAACACCGGTGGCGGTAGCGAGTAGTGTAATTTGCGCATTAACGATACAAACTCTTAGTTAGTTCTTCCGAGTATTATTATAAAATGATTTTTAAAAAGTGTACATTAGGACTACTTATCTACCTCAGCCTACTTCAGGTTCCATGTGAAGGACAAGGACTTGGTATGAATATGCTAAGTCATACTTTTATCAATAGTTGTTTCAAAGAGTGATAAATGAATAAATTATGCGTGTAAATATTTAACAGAGGGACTTGAAGCGACTTTAGCAAGATGTTGCAACTTGGGAATAGTTCTGTCGTGGGATAATAAAACATGCACAGAGCATTCTGGTCCGGTGACCGGTGTCCCTCCAGAACATCAGGCTCCATGCTTGTCCACTATTGATGCATGCTGTCGCAAAAGCTACAGGTAAAAGCTACAGGGATTGAGCAAGCAAAAGTAGTTTTGGTTGTATGTATCTAACAGCTTCTTACTCACTATTTAGAGAAAAACAATGCCATTTGGGACACGATACCGCCAAGTCCGGCAAAGAATGTTTGCATGGTTTTGGACAAGGAGCAAATTACCACAAAGTATGGTTTCCCATATTATCCTAAAACGTTAGAATATTCAAATCAAGTGACCTTTTCACATAATCTTAATAAATGTAGGACTGCTGCGAAGGTTGTAAACTGGGACTAGTTGCAGGTGCAATGGGGCTCTATTGCGAGTTCCAATCCTTGAAACTAGCTTTAGGTCCTCCATGGGACAGCTCACTCACAAAGTGCTGCTTGGAAGCAGGTGGGAAGGCTGGATACCCAAACACTGGACCACCTTCACTCCCATCCACACGACCAGCTGCTACATCAAATGGTAATGAGAGATAAAAATTTACACAAAGATCAGTTCAGTTCTTGTACGAATAAATAAATGATGACGGTTTCATACTCGTCATAAGCAGATGGAGGATCACACGGATATCATACAACAACCCGAACAACTAATGAGCCAAGAGACGTTTGTGCTCTCTTTCCTGGCCAGCTATGTGCTCACAATTGTATAACGGAAGGAAATTCATATAGGTGTACATGTCGGGAGGGATTTAGATTGCTTCCGGATGGCAAATCTTGTCATCATGATAAACTAACTTCTGGATCTCGGTAATTCTATCTCACTCTAACATCACATTTGAAATTAAATGATCCCATCCATTTGCCAAATAGCTTAGCATACGCTCAATTTTAGTGACAACACTGCGAGAACGCAAACAACCCAAAGGCCACCAAACTATTATACCAGCTACACGACTTCGTCCTCATATCTTGCCACTCACAATCAAGTCATCCCCATTCAATGTCCCCTTGGCTTCACACTCAATCCCGACACTCAAGTTTGTGATGGTAAACTACATCTATAGTAACATTTTAATTCGTCATCATCGGGCATGCCAGCTTTTAAATTACCCTGTATTATTTATGAAATATCTTTGCAGATATTGATGAATGTCTCACCGGACAAGAGAGATGCTATCCTTACAAAACTTGTAGAAACACGCTCGGCTCATACACCTGTGAAAGTGTGGATCGAGAAGGAGAACGGGATTATCAGTGTCCACCAGGCTACAGACATAATTCAGAAACGGGGCAATGTGTTGGTGTGAAAATAATAATCAATATTAAACATACTTTTCATCATCATTCCTCCCTTAAATACTATTGCATCACTTTCATTTCTTAAATTCGTAATTGTTTCACAGACATTGATGAATGCGCTGAAGGTTATGATATTTGTGTGCGAGAAATCCAATACTGCATCAATACGCCAGGAGGCTTTGATTGTCAGAGCAAAAAGGATTTTAACCGTTATAACTGCCCTGCTGGATACAAATTTAATAATAACACTTTGAATTGCGAGGGTGAATTGAATTAATCATAGTCAATTCGTTAAATATGAATTTTTATAATTGTAGAAATGAATAGTGCAACATAATTTTTCTTTTTGAATTGTAATATTCAGATGTAAATGAATGTTCGGAGAAGTTGGATAGTTGTGATCCGAACTCTGAAACTTGCAGAAATACTGCAGGAGCGTATGAATGTGATATTCAATGCAGGGACGGGTTCCGTTACGACATAAGACATCGAACTTGCCAAGGTTTATATACTTAATAACTTTAAAAATCATAATGATTTAATGGAATAAAGAGTAAAAAATAATTTGAAATTAAAATTTTGTAAATCTGGAAACAGACGTCAATGAATGTTCAGAGGGAACACATGACTGCAGGATTGAAGTAGAGTCCTGTGTTAACGTTCCAGGGAGTTATCAGTGTCATCAGTTGGATAAGAATCAGGACAATGATTGTCCACCTGGATACGAACCCAATAAAAACTACACATTCCTTTGCAAAGGTAATAGTACAAAATTTTGAATTATTTTTGTCGTCTGATTCATGGTATGAATCCGAACATTTTGGATGTTTTCAGATCGAGATGAGTGTGCTACCGGATTGCATACTTGTGCACGGACTGAAACCTGTATCAATGAGATTGGAGGTTACCGTTGTGAAGTGAATGATCCGGATCCAACCTCAACTACACCATCATCCCTGGAAGATGAGGAACCTGAAATTCTAGATAACCATATTCCAGACTCAGGAATAAGTACTAGGTCTGGTGGTAGCAGTGGCTATGATTACGGATACACGAGAACTACTGTAAGTCCAGCATACGGAACAAGTGACAGGCAGGATCAAAATCTTCAATATCAAAGCCCCACAACAGCAGCAACAACAACAACTGCAAGAGCAACCACAGAATGTCCAGCTGGTTTTCGAGCTTCCTATAGGTCATCATACCCAACCAGGGGAGAACAGCCAACTTGTGAAGGTTTGCAAACAAAATTCTTCCACGGTTTTAATAAAATGTTTCCCAATTTTGTACCCATCGCAACGTTTTCTTTATCCCTGGCACAGATATTGATGAATGCACGGAAAGTAGTCCATGTGATAGCACACAAATATGTCAAAATACAGCTGGTAGTTATTACTGTCGATGCAAAACAGGGTTTTACCGTGATCCCATGACAAGATCTTGTCAAGGTATGATTTAGTGATTTTGATTAAAAAAACCAGGCATTTCAGGCACATGCTTGTATCATTATGCCCCATTGATATTTTTTGGTACGCAGACATAAACGAGTGTCAAACTGGACAACACAATTGTTTGTCAAGCCAACGTTGTGACAATTCTCCAGGGTCGTATTCCTGTATAAGAATCACAGGTTGTGGCACTGGCTACACATTAAACTCACAAACTGGACAATGTGAAGGTATACTCAATGAATGAGGCTTTTTAAGGGCTATTTGAAATTTATGTTAATACACTCCCACTTAACTTATGTCAATTTAGATGACGACGAATGTCATTTTGGCAACCACGATTGTCATCGTCTCGGTCCGGAGTGGCAGTGCAAAAATACTCTGGGCTCCTTTAGATGTGAACGTGTCATAAGGCAGTGTCCAACAGGATTATCGCTGGCACCTAATGGTGAATGTAGGTCTACTTGTTCCTCAGGATTTCAGTTCAACTCTCGAGGGGAATGCGTGGGTAATTATATGAGTAAATAGTGTATCTTTCCTCAAAATCAATTTACTTGCGTCCTATTTATATCACCTTTCTTGTACATTCATAGTATGTATTATTAATTTTTCTTAGATGTTGATGAGTGCAAACAATCTCCACAGACGGGAGGTAGGAGCATGTGCTCGTCCAGCCAAAGATGTGTCAATTCTCAAGGCAGCTATCAGTGTATTTCTAAAACCCTTTGTCCTGCTGGCTTTGAGCCCGATGAGGCTGGAACTAGATGCATAGGTATTTAAAAACATGACTGTCAACTCAAACTACATTTATTTAAGAGTGGTACGCACTCTACGCCTTTAACAACATTACACGAATATTTTCCAGATGTTGATGAATGTGCTCGATCAACACATTCCTGTAAACCAAACCAGCAATGTTTGAATCGGGGTGGAGGCTATATTTGTCAGTGTCCCTCGGGTCATACGGTTACACCTGAAGGAGATTGCGAAGATGTGAATGAGTGTGAAAAGTATGGCTCTCACGTAAGTTAATCACGCTGATAATCATCTCATTTATGACCCAACTTTTGGACTGGTAAAAATTTAACAAAATGCGTTCATTAAGGTTTGTGGAGGTAACGCTGACTGTTACAACACTGTGGGCTCCTTCAGATGTATTTGTAAGGATGGCTTTGAATTGGAAGGAGATAACCGAACTTGTGCAGGTAATGTGGAGCTAATGTGTGAGCATAAATGGCCTTGATAAAAGAGATCCTTAGGTTAGTTCATTATTTTCCCGTTCTCAGATATCGATGAATGTCAAACTATCAGTGGACTGTGTGAGCAAAACTGCATCAATTTATGGGGTTCTTACCAATGTACATGTGGAATAGGCTATGTCATTGGTGATGATGGCCGGTTAGGAAAAAAAATGGGTTCCATAAATAATTACAAAATATGCTATTTATAAGCCTGATAAGTGTATATTATGATACTTCTTAGATCTTGTCAGGATGTAAACGAATGTGAGCAAAACAAAGAAGGTACGCTCTGCCTTGGACGTTGTGTGAATACACATGGATCCTACCGATGTGAGTGTCCAGAAGGTTACTCTCTCGCACCAGATACTCGAACATGTCGAGATATTGATGAATGTCAAGGAGGAAATGTGTGTAGGTCTGACGAATTCTGTTTGAATACACGTGGCGGCTTCCGCTGTAATAGGATAGTTTGTCCACCCGGTTACTCTATTGATGGCGAGCACATACAGTAAGCCTCTTGCTCTTAAGAAATTTTAGTTGATTAGTAGAATGGAACATTTTAAAAGGATAATAATATAAATGTTTTGTGAGCAGCCGGTGCAAGAAAACCAATCCAGGCAATACCAAGGAGCCGCTCACAATATCTAAAAGCTTCATAAGTTTCGAGTCCGAAATCCGCATTCCACAAACGGGTTACATCGACCTCTTTACAATGCGGGGTCCTCAATGGACAGGCTCCGTGAAGCATTTCAGTCTGGAGTTGAAGAGTGCTCGAGCACCAAGTGACGTTCCCTCATCAACAAGAGGTTATTTTTTGCTTCGAAGGCCTACCTCATCTTCTGCTGTAGTCGCTCTCGCAAAACCAATCGTTGGGCCACAAGATGTAGAATTGGAACTGAAAATGGATGTATATCACAGGGGACAGTATGCGGGCTCTGCTGTAGCACAAATTCTCATTGTTGTTACAAAAGCCGATTTTTGAAATCTAAATGAACGTTCGCAGTTTTCTTTCCCATATTTTTATTAATGATCCTCTTCTCCTGTTATGTCATGTATATTAGCTATTAGCTCTGAATAATAGTGTACAACTCGATCATGCCCTTTTAAAAACGTGTACTTCATATATGAACATCTATCTACCTCTTTTACCATGACCATGAACTATATAGCTTTTTATGATTGTATAAAATTATGTGCAGTTTCTGTTAATAATGATGGTTGGCTCAATAAATGTAACAGCGATCCCTTAATTTTCATGATTACACATTCATTTTTATTCAAATACGAAAAATTGTTCGGTCACACACAGAGTTTTCTCTTTCTCTCCATATTTCTTCCTCTCATCAACTTACTATCATTATTTCTCTTAACGTCACTAAAATCTTGATAACACGCTAGTACAGTTACGTTGCAAGGTTCTTGCTTTTTTTAAACGCCACATTATTACATTTGACATTTATAATATAAACTTACACAAGAAATACTAGCAAAGAAATTTTTTTGACGGAGCCAAACAACACTACATGCTCCCCTTTTTGTTGCGACTCCGCTTTTACAATTCATCATCATTATTACATTACATTTTACAATGTAGCTAAATACTCATAAACTAAGTTAAATGTAACAATTACTTTATCATATAGTTCATCATCATTGTACATATTACAGTACAGTACAGTACATCATTCTTACATTCAGGAGCTTACACAAGAAATTCTCTATATTTTATGCTGCTAAATTCAAACTAATTTTTACTCCCTTCTCCATCTTCTGTATAGTTACTTAATAATGTTATTCACAATTTAACAATGTAAGTTTGAATATTTATATGACACAAAAAGAAAATGCGAAATACTAATTAGTTATGCAACTATCTAAAAAAAAAGTGTACATTTATTTGTTTTCTACACATTCAATCCCATTATATTAATACACCATGTACATTTTACATTAAATAAAAGAGTACAAACGTTTAGACATTTTAAATATCGTTCGGATACACTAATACATTAGTAAGAATCTATCTCTTGTTATGAACCACAGCGTAAAACTTTTTTTAGAACGCACTTACAACCTCTGCATTTTAATTCATTGATAAGAATAAGATACTCACAAGTACTACATATACAAATCTGACATTGACATTGGATCATCATCATTACTTGTTTTTTCTTTTTTTACTTCACAATGACAACAACTCCTTACATTACAAAAGAGAGACTTGATTTTAGGTTGTTGGTAAGTTTTGTGAAGTGATTAAGTATTTTGCAAACCAGAAAAATTGGCTAACTTAGCACTTTACACAAAATATTCACTTGTTGTGCGTCAGTACTAGTAGCTTCTATAAATACACGATGATGACGATGATACACTCACATAAGATCTTAATACAGCTTAATTTTAGTACAATTAATACAGCCATGTAATATAATATACATATACTATACAATACTACAAGACTACGCTATGCTATGAATACTTGTACGACCGTGACGCGTATCCCTATACAATT
The DNA here is from genome assembly GCA_964034955.1 of Orchesella flavescens. NCBI lineage: Eukaryota > Metazoa > Arthropoda > Collembola > Entomobryomorpha > Orchesellidae > Orchesella > Orchesella flavescens. The sequence goes on from OZ035953.1 coordinate 54,302,976, forward strand.
AAATGATAATAATAAACGGGAGACTAGCTGACATTTCAAGTTCAAAATAATCAAAACTCGTACCTACTATATTTATGTTTATGTATTTAGTATTAATTAATAATAATAAGTTGATTAAATTACCTTTACAAATAATTTATAATCCATAACATTGATTAATTAGGCGGAAGAACATTTGTTACCACACGTACACAACACCGATGTACATTGATAGAACAACAAATTTTAACAACAAAGACACAGCTTTGAGAAATACGAGGTTATTTTTCTAAAAAAAGGAAGATAGAGGAAGGAAAAAACTCAGCTTGTTTAACCAACTTAGCATTGGCATGATCAGATTCTATACTTAAATTAAGCGTGTCCCTAACGATAAGAGAATCAAGTCACATTGACCACGTCAAAAAAGTTTTTTTAAAAAAAAAGTCAAAAGAGGACAACGCTTCATCATTTGTGTTTGTAGAATTATTTAATATGGCACAAGCATGCTGTTCTCAACTGCTTTGATTTTGGAAAATCAGCAAATTTCCCTGAAAAGTCTTGTTTTAAAATAAGTAACCCTTTTAGAAGTATTGAAATATATGAATGAAAGAAATCTTTAATTTTTTTATCCTACATTAATACAACACTATGTAAACGAAGGGTGATGGTGATCACATCAGTCTGTTTCGTTTTCTAAAAATCCTTTAAAAAGTCCACTAATTTGGACGAAGAAATAGGAAAGTACAGTTTCTCTACAGGAGCACAATCATTTATCATTGATTGACCATTTTTAACTAAATTCAACATTAACTTCAACAACTAAATTGGGGTAAGTTGAAGGAATAAAACTGATTAGAGATTTTTTGAAGGCAGTCTGCACAAGTACACAGAGTACACTGTAATATATAGTATAGAATAAGTATAAGTTAAGTACTGTTGTATTGATCTATAATATTCTTTTGTTTTCCATTTTTTGGGTCCCATCCCAGTGCAATGAACAAAGTTTCTTAGTTCGTTTCGTAGTAATAAAAATCTAGCCTAAATTTTTACTTTTTTTTATAATTTTAGCTTTGCCTTAAAAATAGCACGAGAACGTTTTGAATGAAGTGAAAGGAAAATGGGAAAACAGTGTGTACTTGACAATTATTACCCATTTTTTTTGTTTAATTTGTTCTTCCGTAGAGCTGAGCTAACCTATTGTTTTTTTTACAATTTAGCTGGAGATGAGAATAGGGAGAGACAAAGAGATAAAGGTAGTAGTAGTTTACTTAAGTATTTTTTTTCTTAGGCTAAGAAGATAAAATTTGAACATACTATATATTTTTTGTAATGTTTGTTAGTGATCCTATATTTCTCTGTACATGCATATTATATACGAACGATTCAATAAACATGATTTAATTCTCCCCTCATGGTTGTTCCTTATCACTCGCAGAAATAAAATTACTATGGTTAACATTCATTTCTTATTTTCCCTTCTCAGCTTTGCTTATATTCCTACCTATCATATCATATCATATCATATCAGTTGATGTACCACAGCATGGAGCAGCCTTTGTCCTTTGAATAGTTTTGTCCTTTTTTTATAAAAAGCTGGATATTTTTTCCATGCTAATAATAAGTAATATATATTTAAATGCACTGAACAAAGTACTCCATTTTTTAAGAAACCACTGATTTGATAACCTTTCACTTTTACATGATTCCTTCCTAAAGATTAATTATGATGCTCCTACTATATTCTAGCTAGTTTGATAGATATTGTTAAAACTACTGCTTACAGTGTATTATTTTACATTAATTTTTACGCAACAAACTTAAAAATTCTTTTAGATTTTACCGTTTTGTGCAAAATTTACAATTAGGTCTAAGCCTATATTTTTATGTTTTCTGTACACATCAGAAACAATGACATTGATTATATATGGCGAACGTATAAATATCATAACTTTTTGTTTCTTTTAAACTAGAGTCAGCAACAGTTTTCTCGTCTACTTGCCTTCCTTCTTTAGCTAGGAAACATACTTTTCATCATATTATTAAGTATATTTTTAATATAATAACACTGTTGTGGTAAAACAATACGAAGAAAAATTTAAACAACAACAAATACTATTGGTGTTGATTGGGAAAACTTAGATAAAAAATATTTGTTTTATAATTGTAAAATCCATGTTCCAAAATACTACGCACTATACTAATTAAAGTAATGAGTGATTGATGACATTTAACGGGAATTACATTTTGTATTACATATATAAATAACTTGTTTTTTTGAACAGCAAACAAGATAAAAATTAAACAGTCAAACAACACAAACAAATACCTTTTGTGGCTATAGGTATTGCTGCATGTAGTACTAAATTGGCAAAAATTGACGAAAACTATGGAAACAACTATGTAATTAGAATTAGATCCACAGTCAAATTGTAAATGTATTCATTATACACACAAAACTATATCGAGTGATGCCGGAGTGATGATACCAACTTTTACAATGAAAGTGTGACTCTGCTCAATGCTTAACAAAAACAAATCATCAGAGTTTTCGTAGTGGCATTCAATTTTCCAATTAAATATATTCTTTTACAATTATGTTTCTGCCATAAGTTAGTGTAACTAAAAATAATGGTACTTTTTTTGTTTCCTAAATTTATCTTCTGTGATCATTCATTAAATAGTTGATAGCTTTTCCCTTCTTCATTATCGTAGAGAGCGGATCGGAGTAATTTTTTTATATCATAATTGTGTATTTTTTTGAGTAGTAACTTTACTATTGAATTAGCAAAGAAGTACTAAATAAAAGGATATAATTTTAGATTTCAATTATGAGTAACCATAATCATCGCCACTATTCATTTATGATCGTAGTAGTTCTCTATTAGTTTTCATGCCTAAAACCTAACCTAAACATTTTGTAATATTTAAATATGTTTCATTTATATTTTTTAAACTGATAATAGTTTTTCTTCTTCTTTTGTTTCGAGTTGGTATCTGCTAAAAAGATGTGGTTTCTTTGTGCACCTTTCTTTCATTTTATTTATCGAACACATACGAAGAGTAGTGGATTACGTATAGCAACTACCAACGTGAGAAGACAGAATAGAAGCGTTGTCGTTGTCGTCATCTGGTGACCTCTCAACATGGATGATGATGCTCCACTTGTTAACTCTTCATTCTTAACCACTTCATTAGGATGCTTCTCCAGGTCTTCTGCAAAGAAAAGGAGAGAAAAAAACGTTAGCAAACATTACTAATAATTCAAAGACAAGTTAAACAACTTTGATTTCTTGACATATTATATAGTAGTAGTAGTAGTACGATTAATTATATACCGTTTCAAGTGAAATAAAGGAAAAAAATTGGTTAGTAACATGATATTGTGTGTGTACAACAAAATTGTTAACAAATCAAAACAAATGCTTATGACTACACGAGAAAAAAAGTTAAACTAGGCAAAAAAATATAACCATGTTCTGCAAGGACAGAACTACACACAACTGCTGCTCCACAACGATAAAAAATATGTTTTTGTAACTTAATATGCTCCTGTCCTTCTCGTCAACACTGGATCAATTGAATCCAGTGATGATGATGGTGATGAAAAAAACCAGTAGTAATTCAAGTCATTTCCATTATGATATTATCATTATCATTTCTAATTTCTTGGTGTACATGCATCCCAAATGAAAACAAGGACATCATGCACGGAGCAGCATTTACATCGAGCTGACTTTTGTTCAAAACGGTTACAATCGCAGAGAAACCCGCTTCATAAAATATATATGAAAATACAAGTGAAATTGTGTGTGTGATTAAAGAAATCAAGTAAATAAATATATGCACACACAAATCTTTTTTTCGCATTCAAACATATACTATTCCATATTACGTCAAAGTGATAGAAGAGAAATAAAAAAACGGAGAGATGATGGCATGGGAGTGAGTGAGCAAACAAGACATTTTCATGGTAACGACATTCCTAAAATGACATCATGGATGTTTACGATGGACAAGTGACTATAGTCTCCTCCAACCAACAAGGAGCATTGTTAATTGTTGTAAAAATCTGTGTAATTTAATCAGTTATGTTTTTTGCCGTGTGTCTATTCGTTCGTACAGGATGTCCATAATTTGTTTTCCTTTGTTGGGACAAGCGAACCGGAAAATGAGAACCAACTAAACTGCTCAAGACTTGAGACATTCAACAACATTGGCTAAAATATGTGGTGGGCAAATTAAAGTCTTGTCTGGGCATATCATGTTTCCATCTGACGTGACAATGATGAGCGTTTCTACAAATTGTTAGTATGTATGCTTGGTTGGTAGGTTGACTCGGGATGATGATGAGTTCTTGTCAAAAGCATCCTCTTTGTTTCTTTATAGAAGATAGGTGAATATATGAGCTCATTTATACATGGGAAAGCAAATATCACCATTATTATCAGTCACCTATTTTTTTTTTGAAAAAGTCTTGCAAAATTATGCTCACACACAACAACGCATTCACAAGATACATGCCCAACCAAGGAGATACCAATTTCCTTTTTAACCAGAAGCAATAAACAAGTGACTGGGAGTAGATTCAACAAAAACAAATATTTGCAGCTATAGTAAAATTAGATGTTTTTATTATCGTTGTACGTACATAGTCCAAAAGTACGAAGCGTTGTGAAATGATAAATATTCGCATCAAAAGCCCTCTCATCAAATTATGAGCACTGTAACTTCCATGCCCAAATATAGAAACCAATTTTCACTCAACCGAAACGAAAAACAATAACTTGGGGATTTTATGACATTTTTAAAGCGAGATTAAACACACATGCGACTTCTAAACAAAGAACAAAATTGAATTTCAAAACTATTACGGACAGGGAGATAGCAAGTGATAATAATAAAAATTTTATTTACTGTTGCCCCAACTCCCCACATAAAATTTTATGCATCATTATAGGCACCCTTCTAATTGAATGGAAAATAGTAAGTACGTAGTTAATTTTGGCAACCAACTCCTGATACCTTTTGGGCTAAGCAATACCTGTGTAATACTTTGTGAACCTTAGGACAAGCTATTTGTTTCACAAACCGCCTGCTGATAGTTCATCAAGCAATTTACCTTAGTACTTCTTATATGATATTACATGAATCCTCTTGAAATAGTCGTTAAAATGTGGCGGAATGCATTAAAAGTAAATTACGATTATTGCTTTCTAATCACTGCACACCGTGGGCGGAGGATACCATTTTTAACCCTTGACGATTTCGAAATGGAAAGGATTTAAATTATCTCCTTTTTACCTGCTCATCCATCCCCTTCTCGTGATGATGAGATGAGACCTGTCTCTATCGCTCTCTTATTTTGTGTATTTTCGGCCTTCGTTCAGCCATTAACCCTCTCTGCTTTAAAAGTAAATCTAGTGGTTTTTTCAATCCCATCCTTTACTTAAACACTTTCCGTGCTTACAATAAAGGGTTTCATCTTATGAAATGGGTAAGAAGAAAAGGTGTGAAGTATGATTGTGTTCCTGAAAAGTATCCAAGTTGCATCATCAGCCATCAGATACCAAGGAAATACAAAAGTAAGACGGCATTATCTCAAATTTGTGACCAAATATGATTGCATTACATTATTATACCACCATTTCTTATTTTTCCTCCTGAACCAATGACCTCTCTCCAATTTAATAGGGTAACAATTTAATGCAGCACTTGCACAAAAGCAAGCACTTCACAAAAAAGGTTCTCTGTTATCATTCATGTTACGTAAAGCGAGAAGGACCTCACACATTCACAAAAACAAGTGAAAAGTAAACATCCTCAAGGCTTCTCCTTCATCTTCTTTGCTTCCTTCCTTTTTATCTTCCTATTCTTTCTCAAAAAAACACGCAAACTTTATTGACTATTACGAAGCAAGTCTTGTGAAAAAGGAAAAAGGGAGCCTCAAGTGGCCCTCTGAACAATGTAATCCAACCTTCGAAACCTTCCCATCTTTATGTATTCCATTACGCGCTAATGGATCAGGCCACTTCACGCAAACCACCAGGATAATAATCATTTCTATGGCGTGGTGATGTTCACGCGAAATAATAAGGTGGGAATTTGAACAAAAGAAAACAAGAAAAGGGAAAAAAATAAAAAGAAAAGTAAATATTTTTTCTTTCACAATGAAAATGACATTCATTCTTGTACTACTTGGGAACATTTGCTCGATTATAAGCATACACTACTACATAATATATAAGGTAGCGGTAGCACACCAATTGAACCAGAGTGAAAAAAGTACTCGAATAAACTTGTGTTGCCGTCTTAAACCAAAACCACTTGTTTGATAGCAAAGAATCCAACTGCCTATTTGAATACAGATCTAATGAAACTACATTTTATACTGAAAATACCTATGCAATGTGTATTCATAGTCCTCTAATTTTTAAGGTAACCATGCCATCACATAAGGGAATCGATCGTATAGTATATAGCACCATACAATCATGTGTGTGGTCATTTACCGAGTTCCCTTAAATTTCTGGACTTTTTATGTTACCTTTTAAGATTCGTAAAAGGTACCTAAATGAGAAAATGGAGGACAAAATAAAAATATTATATTGCTGCGTTTCGCGGTATACAACAACTGCTATTCATTCTCTTGCATGACCACCATAATAGTATTTCTCTTTATTGCGCTTCACTCATTCACATAAAACCGTTGCATTAGAGTAAGTCAGTTTCAGTAAGGATACGTCAAATGATGATGATGATGTGAAGCAAAAAAATATATTTTGTGGAAGAAAAAATGTTGGAATATACAACGTTTTACGATATGGAGAACCGAAGAACCTCTTAAATTGGTTGAAGTATTAGTATGTTGGTGTGTAAAGTGGTAGCTAATGATGCCACTTGGATTTGTAAGTAACTTTTACTGGCTCACTCTCATCCCCTTTTTACGAGGAAACTAATATTTTTCTATCCATTATATCATGAAGCATAATAAGTTGTGGATGCTCCTGTACAATAATATGATCAAATGACAAAAATTTGTGTTCAGCTAAATCAACGGTTTAATGAACTCTAGGGTGCAAATATTGCTAATTTATGGTTTGTGTTCAAGTTGATGTGGATAATGATTAAGTAGGCATGTTGTGATGATACCGTTGAGAAGAAATAGATAGAGTTTTGAAAGGTGAATTAAGAAAGAATTGTAATAACTTACTCTTTTTGGAGGGTGGTTTGTAATTGGGATTGTTAGTGTACTGCGTCTTTTTGGGAGGGTAGCGTGTGACTGGTGGATGGGCTGGGAAAGGCGGTGGTGGGATGATGGTGGTACTTGTGCTAACTGGACTACTGCTACTACTGCTTCCCCCGTTACTGTAAATGGGACCTTGGGACCTGGGTAATTCGTTGTCATGAATGATGCTCCCATTAAAACGGCCATTGTTAGTGGACGCAGATGAGTTGTAGACAAGAACTGGTCTTCTTGGGGACAACGTCGCACTGCTTGCTGTTGACACTCTTGGAGTGCTAAATCGTGGAATTTGGGGCAGTGCTGGAGCTGTTGTGGTGCCTACAGTTAATCAAACATGCAATCACTTTTAATCACATCACACCATTCCATGCATTATTACAATTAAATCATTCCCATACTGTGTCAAACGTGTCATGTTAAAACGTGTATGTATTCAGGCATTGACATATAACTATGTGGATGTATATTTGTATGTATGTAATCATGTGTGAATTTTGTGTCATGTAGATACGGTGTATTGCCACACTTCAATTTTCTGTACTTACTCTGTGAGGACGTTTCTCCTGGGTGACAGCACACTTTGAAGACAACTTTCATATTGTGGGTGGAGCACCGACCACCAACTCGACGATGGAGATCATCACGTGATGACGTAGCTAAAGAAACAAGTCAAACATTCAATTAGTTATGAACTTTCAAACTCTTCAACTTATGAATTAAAGTTGAAAAATTGTAATTTGAAAATCTTACAGATAAAATAATAGTCTTGTCCAGGGCGGAACTCGAGACCGCCAGGTTGTGGAGTAAAACTGCGAAATGTAATTGTGAAGTACATCAATTTGTAGGGTTTATCACACACAGCTATGATGCGAGGATTTGGATTTGTTATCCGACACGTGTCATACTCTTCTTTAGACACCTGCAATCACAAAAATTTAACAATTTTAGCATTAGCAATGGTTCATTTCCTACAAACGCAGGTATCAATTTCAAAAAGTACGCTACAGCACTAGAAAGCATTTGAGCAAAAGCAACTGTATCATATCATAATATATTCATTAGAATAACGTTCCATAGCGGTAAAGCTTAAAACTTGAGTTAGACTTTGGAGGTTCTGAAGTTTTTCTCTGCTTCCTTTTCCCAATTTCCAACTTATGAATCATGGATGATGAAAGGAAATGCATTTTTTCTCGTTTCCGCTTATATACTACATACATATTTATAGATGCCTGCATTTCATCATAGGGATCAAGATGAACATCATTCATCTTCAAAAATGGTTACTGACATAGGCATAGTGTTATGCATAAACGCTGCAAAGGGATTCGTCAACATCGTCCACATCATCATCAATTTCTAACATTAGAAAAAGTAATAGAGTAGATGCATGTCGATGGAGAAAGAAAAAGTGAGATGGATATCAAATCGATACTAAATACATAAAACATGCATTACATCACACATACATTTCCTTGAATACTACTTTCTGAGAAATGAAAACATAAAGTGAGTGCTTTCTTCTCTTTCTTCCTACATGTAAGTTCACTCACATTTTTTTGGTACTTGAGTGTTAAAAAGAACGTGCCACATGCCAACTCATTTGTCATCAATGCACTTTTCCACTTGTCAACTTGATCTCCCCCACTTACGTTTTCCCCCTTTCATATCTCAACAACAGCTTAATGTGTTGAGAAGACTACTTCTTTTGAAATTTGATAGGACATCGTCCCTACATAAATTCATGCCAACGAAAAATTTATCAAAGTTGGCATTCCAATCCAATACAAAGTTAGCATACTCTGAATACTTTTTTTACTCTAGTCAAAAGCCAAAACTGTCATTATTCTTTCTACTTATTATTGCGGTTTGTAATAGTTCGTTGGCTCAAAAAATTATTTTTGTCATTTTCCATCCTTATTCAAACGTGATCAAAGCAATCCATAATTGAGAGGGGCGGATACGGAGCAGAAAATGAGAAGATTGGAGAAAAAAGCATGATAATACCAACCATGATGATGACGATGCTATTATTTATTTCTTATTGCCCAGTTTTGAAAGAGGAGGCTGCAGAAGCAGAAGGTTTGACTTGGTTGCGGCGTGTGTGGTAAATAAAGATACCATGATATTCATAATTTTAACCTTCCTACAGCTAAAGTACATTTCACAGTTAATTTCTACCGACAAAAATACCTTTTAGAGGAATTGAGTTCAACTAAAGTGTAAGTCATAAGAATCAGAGATTGTCCAATATATTAATAGGTCGACATGATAATATTCGTCGATCAAGTCACAAGTTACGATTAGCTAATCACAAGCGACATGAATGGGAAAGGATACATTCTTATTAAAGGATGGATGGCAGATTATTCATCATCATACTTTCAAATTGGTTGAGATGTAAAGTAAATGTGCAAGTCTAAATAACACCGGCGTTTGGCTTCATCATTTAGATCATCATGATCACATTTACTTCAAGCTCATCCATCTCAACTTGATTTGAGCAATTTCTTGTGATAGCTCCTCGTTGGTAAAGAGATGCTGCTGGATGAGCTCTTAACTTGATCAATTACATAATACGCAATACACGTGCCTGTCTGCCTCCTATATCTACATCTATCCCAAAGGGTCAAGCAAAACTGCAAGAAGTAACAGCCCCATTTTCTCCACAAGAAAATAACAAATTTCCTTCCTTACTTTTCCAACGAGTAGGTGTAGCATTTTCTTTTAAAAAACGATGTTTAGTGCATTGCCTGTGAGTAACCTGTCTGATATGTTTCGTGGGAGTGTGTAAGCCAAGACGAAGCCAGCTCATCCTTTTATTTTCCACCTGTCTCAATTTTCATGCATAAATGTGTGGCAGGGAACAGACACACCAGCGTGATCCATCTATTTCATTCAAGGCAGTAATTTTCTGGTAGCCACCACCATCATCAACAAAGTTATTCTGATAAAGTCTGATGTGATATGGTCTCTTCCTCTCGCATGTACCCAGGATATACAGGATGATGATCATCATCATGACGAGGATGATGATCAATATCAGTGGAAACGGAAGGGCGTGTGCCCTAGTGTATTCTCTTTTTTCTCTCCGTTTTCACCGAAAAAAAACTTTCCCACTTTCTCCTGCCTCCTAATCTACATCTTTCCAGGGTTTCAGGTTACCTCTTCCTATTTTACTGACTGACTACACACACACACACACACATAGACAAGAGGGATGCGGTGCGAGAGTAAAATAAGATGTTTTTCCTCCACCAGCTGATGATGAATCAGTCAAGAGTAATAAATAAGGAAGAAAGAGTGTGCACTGTGCAGTTGTCTAGTGATTCCAAACGGCAAATGGGAAAACAAGGAAGGAAAAAAGGAGTAAAGCAATCAACTAACCAACAAAAACTACGCTCCATCCAAAAAAGCTTCCAACCTCTCCTGTCTATTTCTATCTCTCTCTTTCCCCAAAAACTAATAATGTTCAATCAACCTTAATTAATTAGTCTTGGGCCGAGGCAAGAGCTCAAATGAAACCTTTAGGTATTCTCCTTTTTACCTCTATTGTGAATCAAATGGAGAGAGTGAATGTATGCAGGATGCTACCATGAGGCATGGTGCGTAATATAAGCAACAAAAATATTTCCTTTCTTTCCCAATTGAACCTAACTGCGGTGAAGAATATCTCGTGTGAAAAATCTAAAGGGAGGAAGGGAAATCAGGTAAACAATATTATGTTCCAAGGAACAGCTCAAAACAAAACAGTGCGGCATACGGCACGCCGCTACCAAACAAAAGGAAAGCCTTTTGCTTTAAAACTTGTGTTGGGCTGCAGGAAAGTTTGTTATATGATCGGAAACAAACAAACATGATTCATTTTTGCTTCCTTCCCTGTCTTGTTTTGTCATGTCAGGTATTACTCACTCACAATGCACCTTTCTGTTTACTGCATGAGCACAGTTGAGTAAGGAAAAGTAAAAAGTAAGCTAAAAGCTTCAATATCCGGACAATTACTGAGATTGAGAGGAAGAGAGGAGCCGAGAGCAATATTGATTTGATGCTTTTAGTCCACAACCCAACCAGGTAAAAGGTTTTGCTGTTGGATGACAATGAGACGAAACCTTGTATTTCGTTTTCTACGCCATTTTACTTCATTAAACCCAGATCAGCACTAAATTAGGAAACCCAGCAAAACAAAACAGTCGACATAAATACAATAGAATACAAGTGAACCTAATGCTGCAAATTTAAGGTAAGCCTCTTTCCAGTTCTTTCAAATCGAGACCATTTGTTCCAAGTCACGTATGTAAATTATTTACATAATTGTTGACTCAAAGAAATCGGAATGTAACCTCGCTTCATTGAGGCTTCTCAAAATGATACAAATGAGAATAAGGAACCAGTTGAATTCTTTCTCGCGTAACGAGGAGTGACAATGATAAATTATTTTCAATCATCAACAACAACATTTTCATTTCACAGTATTAAAATTAATATTTAATCCAATCAAAGTCTATTTTCTGGGACGTTCTTTTCCTACCATATCTTTTTCTCGAGTCATCATCAATTTTCAATCCAGAGACCTTTTTGGAATATCATCTTTGCACTTATCAATAACTTCAAAGTCATCATCGTCATCATCATCTTCAAATGATCATTGTATCAGATAATATTTTTGATTTAAAAAAAACTAACGGAACACGCCCATACGCTACCTTGGTAAACAAGATGATGAGGATGCATCAATCATGAAGATGAACGTAGCTTATATCAATTTCTAAGATGATAATGATAATGACGAACATAATACATATTAACAAATGTATTATTATTACACAAATTATGTTACCAAATCAATTTTTTTCTACACTTCAAAACGATATAACTTGTTGGTGGTAGTGGTGGAGTATGATATATGATGTTATTGCGTAACATGTGTCACTCTTCCTTAAATGTCATAAAGGCTTTAGCTCTTCAAGGGAAGCAGCTCACCCTCTGCATCTAATTCAATAGGAAGCTAATGATTCATGACAGTAAACTAATCCATTGACAATTGGTTCATCATTACAACAGAAGAGAATGTATTTGAGTTTCTGATGTAGCGTAGTCTGGAGTGTGATATGATGATGGTGGCGTTTTCCTCTCATCTTCAAATGCTCATAATCACCTACAACCTAATATGTTACGTACTTACATAAGTATCTATCTTCCTAGTACCTAGTTGCCACCCACATATGAACAAATAGGCTAATTTTCAAAGAGCTATTCTCAAAGATTAGAGTTGAGGAAAGTCCTTACTCCACGAAAAGCATAGTCACATTATGTGTATGTTGTATGTATATTGTAACCGTGTTTGTGATGCCTCAAAGCCTGTCTTTTTTTATAGTTCCCTTAGTCAGCCCCATGTTCTCAAGGCGAGTTGTCAAGAAAAGTCAAGTGAAATCCCAAAGGCATTCCTATTTCTGCCACAATATAAGTATTTCATTTACTGCCACCATCCACCACACAACAATAGTAGTTTTAGATACAAAAGAGAAAATGGGAAAATGACAGAGCAATGCTGAGAGTGCGAGTGGTTTGGATCTAGCTTTATTTTTTGTCATACAAAAAGGTATATACATAGCTCAACACATGAATGATGAAGAAGGTGATGATATTTTACGAGATTTTTGGGCTGCGGCTGTTGTTGTTATGCTTTCTGGAAAATAATTTTACATGCTACGAACCATAAAATTTTATGATGACATATTGCTTCATGAAAACACATGAAAAACAGATTCAAAATGTCATTCTTATTCTTATGAGAGAAAAAAGTGGCCAAGTACAGCATAATAACAAAATTCAAACACACGCACCAACTGCAAATAGCGCAGTGCAATAGGGATGGGATGATGTAAAGGTGAACGATGTTATTATGGTGATGCTTTACACCTGATCATTTCTATAGTGAAAACTAAACTGGATCTCAAGCTAAAACCTTGAAAGTAGGAGAATAATATGAAGGTGAAAATTGAAGAATGGAAATCGATTTTCCGAAATTTCTGAAATTTATTCGTTTATTTGAAAGGTGGTGGATGGAATAGGAGATAAGGCGTGTGTGATGTGGTGTGTGAATCATGCAAGCATACAAAATGAGATTTGGAAAATTTTACAAATTAAAGGAACTGAAATTGGATAGAAGAAAGGAGTGGAAGGAGAAGTGAAGATGTGAAGGAAATACAGAATCCTCCTGACGAATCATCAAGAAAACAGCAAAACGAATGACAATATCTGAAAATTAATCCCCTTCTCCTGGAAAGCCAAACCAGAGCGAACTGACAGAGTTCCCCTTCTCTAATAAATATTCTTTCGTGGTGTGTGTCTTGTCAGCTCAAAATTTCGTAATATATTTTTAAAGTTACGTCTTCACAAGCGAAATTCAATAAATGACACTAATTACTTGCACACACTAGGAAAAGCTAACGAAACATAGTGGGAATGAAGGATAATATTGTATACAAAACCAAACAATACGAAACACATCAACAGTCTCAAACTTCTCTGACTATTGTTCTCAACCAGCTAACTCGCAAATTCAGGCTAGCTAAGAAAAGGGGACCTAAGCCCTGTCTAACTTTATGGTAGTGGTGTTGTTGTCGCTTAATGTCGTTTTCTATGAAATCCAATCCAACTCCAAACTAATATGTTTTCACATGATATTCTATAGCTAATAACATCCATATCAGAAAATGATCAACGTATGGCATGACATAGCCCAGCCTTCTACTAATCACAGAAAGCATTCATGAAAACATTTGAATGAAAGATCAAAACAATGTAATAAAACGAAATGAAGGATTTGTGAATAAGAAAACAAAGAAGCACACGATTTGTTTTCGTCGGGAGCACAAGCGGGTAATTCCATTTTCAGCTTAAAGCTACATACATGTCAAAACCAGAAAGGAAAGTTATAAAATATCCGAGACTGACAAACCAAATCAGATTTTGTTTGTGTGATTTTATGAGCACCCAAACAGAAAACATCACACCTTTTAAATACTAATTACGCCAGGGAACAAATATTGCCTCATTTTGGTTGCCCTATTCCCATCATGTCCATCTACCAAAACTTTTTTCAAGTGCTTTTAGCCCTACACTTCCCTTCCCGTAATTGATAGCATTATATTTATTCGAGTTGGATTGGTGGTTGAAAATTTGGAGAGCTTGTTCACCACAAACAAATTATTATTTCTGTTTGTTTTCATTATCAGCATAATACATTCCTTTCTGGTTGTCATCCATCGTCATTTTTCATGGAATTCATTGCAACGGCATCATTCAGCTACAGCAAACCTTCAAGAATCCATTCCCTTTCATTCCAATTGAATTAAGTATTTAGTGAGACTGACAACATTTATTGCTTTCCTGGCTACCACATAACTCTCTCCCACAAGCAAAATTAGGATATCTAAACCGAAACGTACAGATGGTTGCGGTCAGTGACAACAAAAAACGAGTGGGTTTAAAGTCTAGGGGAAAGGGAGACTGAGATTTGCTTTCACCCTATCTTTCATTCCATACCTTTTCTGTCAACATGAAGAAAGGAATGTAATGCAATATATTTCCACAAAGATTCTGACGCTTTTTAAAGTTTCTTTGCATCAATAATCGTAACAACAAGCTCACTCCACTTTTCGTCATCCGATTTTCCCTAGATTGGACAGGAGTATATAACATGGGAAAGCACAATCTTCTTCATGACAAGTTTATTGCTTTTTCCTCATTTTCCTGGAATTCTTCTTTCCTCGCGTTGTTATTGCTGAGCGTGAGCACACTCCTCCATATTATCATCATCGTCATGATGAGTTAGTACTTAATACATATGCATAATATTATGCAAGGTAGTTGTTAGCAACAAACAAAGTTGATACTTTCATTTTCCTCTTTTTATTTCCCCCTTTCCCACATTTCTCCTTGTTTTCATCATAAACACAAGAAGGCTATGATTGTGATTCTTGTATTTATTTGGGGAGTGCACAGTGCACTGTCATATCTCAGCTTCCTTCAGCACGTTCTCCTTTTCTTTGTCCTTGCCTTCTCACCGCTACTGTCGACATAGTAGCAGCAACGCACAAGCATTTATTTCTCCCTCTCCTCATGAATAATTCGGTGCTCCCTTCAAAAATATCAACATTATCATAGTCGACACACAACACAACCAAATAGTTAGTTTCATTCCATCATGTATATGGTCTGAATGAATAAATATCAACTGTTCTCCTATCAGCAGAACCATCACCACAACGCCAACGTCCTTATAATATCATTCATCCAGCATTGGACTACCCGGTCCTGGGAGTTTGAGCAGGAGGAATAATATTTTCAAAATATCTCTTTCTCAAAATGAAACCATATTATTATACCACATGATTCCCTAGGAAAGTAGCTAATGGTGATGAATACAACTATATGTGAATCTATGCATGTATATTCACAAGCTGTGAAGAGCACTTGAGCAAGCAAAAAGCCTTTTTCATCCCCTCTTCCTCACTTTTGAAATGTGTATTTTCACATCAAAATCTTTTGCTCTTTCTCTCCCTCAATTTCTACTAAAATTCCCAAAAAAAAAACTTTTCTGCTGGAAAGGAAAACATAATAATACATGTCTGTATATGCCGATGTGGAGCAAAATAAATTGTACAAAGTACGGGATTTTAAAAGGTAGCAAAGGTAAAGGAAGCTGATCATGGTAATGAGTCCCTTTCCAGCTATTTATTTCAGATTTCATATGGCATTATTTCATCATATAGGAAGTAGGGTATGTCTATATTATGTATTTAATCTAATTTTCTATGTATTCTGCTAGTATTTCTTCAACATGATTCACGTAGGTACAAAAACTCCATGCCAGTTGACAAAGATTTGAAATTTCGCTTTGCATTTCCAAACAAACTTTGTTTTCTCTTTGGAGTTGGGGAACAGAGTCTCAGCCCTCTCCTTTTCTCTTTTATTAACAGCTGATCAGCTTTTGATGGCATTAGCAGTAACAAACTTGTATTTCCTCCGTGGAAACGGAAGGCAATCAATAAATCTGAATGGTAAAAGAGTTAGTTAGTTAGTTATGTATGTTTTGTTTTTTGACTTACTCTCTACCAGTAGCTCCTGAGTTAGAGAGAATTGAGAATTTATTATGTATGCCCATAAACTTATAAAACCAAAGTGGTTGCGGCTGTCATGTGGCTGGCTGAGAGAGAGAGAGAGAGAGAGTAAAACTACCAAGTTTTAGAATATACAAAGGGAAAAGATATACATTCCGATTGAGTTTCGTTTCCCTTACAACATTGTCACGTTGCGTAAATTCATATATATATATATATGTATATAAATATAGTATATAGAAAACGTGTGTATTTATTGAACCTATTACGCATACAAAGACTGTTTGTTTCAACCACTTGACAGGTTTTCACGACCAATACGATGAGGAGCGTAAGGAAAACGGGAGTTGCCATTTTAGCGGGTGTATAATCGTCTTGATGTCGAGAAGCTTTTAAAAATATTTTCATTCTCCAACAGAGAAAGCTTTGAGCATCTATTTAACCGTATTCTATCAAAACCTCTAAGCCTTAGCATTTCTTTGCCCCTTTTCCGTTACTTGCTTTTAGAAAAATCTTATTATCGTTGCTACTACTTTTAATGCTGATAGTCACAAATTCATATTACGAAACACAAGGACTTGATCAAGAAACACTTGATGAAACTCAACTTCCCAATAAAATACGATAGTTTGTTGGAGATGTGAAAAATTGACTGGTTGCAATATTTCTTAAATTATACAAAAAATTTATTTTTTCTTTTCACAAATATCCATTTATAATGTCAAAAGGAGAGAGAGGAGGAATGAATATTTTGTCGTTTGTAAAAGCAATTCGTTCTCTTCTGAAAGAGTCGTTTAACTTGACATTTCCCTCTTATAGAAAAGGATGGCAAAAAATCATAAAATTCATATTAGTATATATTTACGCATATGTTCATAGTCTAATATCTTACGTTATTTCATAAATATTTTAACCAAATAAAAATTTCTTACGGAGAACAAAAATATTTCCTTCTCAAAATCAGTTGAGCTTAGTAGCCAATACAAATTTGGCCACGACCATCAAGATTTCTCAAGTACCCACTTGTAAATGCACTTTTCTGCTTGCTTTCTCTCCAACTGTTTACATTATATATTTGTATCCAACAAAAAAACAGAATATTTGTTTAAGTAAATCCGGAGTTTCAATCGATTTCTACATTTCCGTTCCTGGGAATACTTAACCAAGCATTACATTTACCCTACATGAAATGAGCAAAGCAAGAATGATTTACAAAAAAAAATCACCATTATTTAGCATGAAACAATTGGTTTGAAATTGCCAATTCATCGTTCCACTCTATTCATCAAGTTTGTCAAGTGGCTTGTCGTTGAACAGTGTAGCAAACTGAATATGATTTCAAACATTTGATGGGAATGATGTGATAATAATAAAGACCCTAATAGAATTCTTATTCGTTCTTTTTTTAACAAAAAAAGAAGGACTAAAGAAGTTGCCCAAAAAAGAGCAAACAATATTATTGCAGGAGACTGACATTTTTACACTCAATAGAACTCCAAGTCCCAAGTGTGATTCATCATAATTTTTTTCCAAGAGGAGGAACAAAATTAGTCATCAGTTCTTGAAAAACACATAAATATATGGGATATGACAACGTTGAAAATATCCATGCACACACATATCTTGATGTGCGTCCCACCAATACTCCGAGATGGAGGGGGAATCCTGAATAGTGATTCAAAGAAACTTCTTCTCCAACGTAAAATAAATCAATAAACACGTCCAATGCACACAAAACATTTCCAGAAATTTACAATTGAGATATTTGAAAGTCATGAGAATACATATAACAGCATGAAGATGAAAATGTTTTATGGACGGATTACCAACTGAACTCATTCATCATATTTCTCTTTGCTACTCATCTTCCTGTGCGCTTTGCAAACCAAAAATAATATATAAAAAAAGCTCTCCTCTATCCAATTTTTCATTTTCGTCCAGCGTCAGAATTATAACGACATTATCACTTTTCCATATGATGATGATGATGATGACAATACTGGAAGCAAATATAAAAGTAATAAACAGAATATAAATAGAATTCAGGGGAATAATAAAAATGATCATTCCATCATCTTCACTCAAGTAGAGGAGTCATAGTCATGTGATGCTTGAACAAAAATATCTGCATAAGAGGAACATATACATCCATATTGTTATGCACCTTTTGGACGCATAGATTTTCTCCGAGATTTTTTTTTCTTCTGTGTATCCCTATCTTTTTGGAATGGAAGAACTATCTATTTATTTATATGTTGCTTTTCTATGTGCAATGATATATTTTATTACATAATGCATGCATGAAAGAGGGTGAGATGGGGCATGAATACTGTTTGAATGCATTTGATGTACACATACATGTGAAGTCGAGGAAAAAATCTCTCTCCAGATTTATCTCTCGCTTTTACTTGTTCATCTTGAAGAATCCTTTTCTTTGAATCCCCTCTCGTCTATAAACCAATGGATGGATATAATGTACAAGATATAGCAACGCTAACTATATCGTCCTTTTACTTCTCAACTGTATTTCTGCAACAAGGGAGGAAGACGACGAAGAGAATGAATAAAAGTTGGAATAAAAAAGCGAAAGGAAATGACATGGGGGATAAGATGGAAAACCTTTTGCCTTGCTTTTGTCGGCTCAATGTTTTCTTCTTGTGCAGAATGATCAAGATGAGGATGATGATGATGATGATGATGATGGCGATAGAAAGTTTTAGGAACGGTAGTAGTGGTGGTGGTGGCTCCATGCATGCAAGTGGTGCAATACAAACATATGACTACCTATGCACAAACATAGAGCAATACCACTATTAATTCAGTCAATGTCAGCACTCCTCGTTTTGAGCAGAAGCATCAACATCATTGGCAAAAAAAAGATGTCCCATTTTGAAACCCCAGGAGGACCCTTTTGTATTGCTTTTGCCATGCTGTGAGAAAAGCATGGCTTGTCAGTTCAAAATTTGAGCTCCTTCAACTCTATCTTATCCTGTTCGTGGCCTCTCTTTTCTCGCTTTTATTCTTCTCTTTCTTTCCTATTATTTTCATACTTACAAAGACATACATGTAAAAACTGTGTATGAGAAACGACGACGACGAAGCCTCTTCATTTTCTCTTGCTCCTTATCCATTCATTTCTCCCTTCCGTATCTAGAAAAAAATGTAGTTGTAGTATGCATGAGTAAACATATGAAGAGCATTGTCTCTCTATGAAGTTACGTTATAGCCTGGTCTCCCTGTCAAAAACGTATTCCACATGGCATGGCAGAGTTTGATGATGATCATGATGGAAAGAAGACGACGACAACGGCACGACACAATCTTATAAAGGATGGATGGATATAAAATGCAATGGAGCTTGAGCTTCTCAACTCATCAGAATGTTCTTTGACCCAATCCCTTTTCCATGAAAATATCATTTCGCTTTTCTCTCACTCTCTCTCCTTGCTCTTCCTCTGACATTTTCCTTTTCCCCAAGTAAAGTATTACCTTTCACCCGTTGCGTGTGTGTGTGCGTAACTTACAGTTTCACAATGAAAAGAAGGTACATTGGTAAAAGTATATAATATGTGCAAAAAATGGGGAGATAAGATTTTGCTCATGAAAAATCACCATGTTGGTTCATGAAACAGCATTCATATATTTAGGGTGGAGGCTTTACAGCTGTCAAAATCACAAGCCCGTCATACATTTCTTGGAAAACATGCTCTACGTCTTCTTTCCTATTCCTCTCAGGTTTCTCCCCAAACAAATGTACATAGTGTGTGGGAATCGAGCAAAAAAAAATTCAAATTCCCTCCCTCTTCCTTCAGATATATTATGTTACTCTTACATAACCATGCAATTTTTTCGCTACAAAATCTCTAATCAATAAGGATCTCTGGAGAAATCGATCTCTGAACGTAATGTAATGTTGTGACACACAAAAGTCGGAACGGGTGGTCCCAACAAAATATATACGAGTGTTATTTATCCGCATGTACAAACACATTACACATAAAAATAGATGGCTTCGACTTTTTAGCAAATAAACTTTCTTTCTTTTTTGCATTCCGAAAGTGACTGTGTTTTTCAACCAGGTAGAGCGAAAAATGTTAAAATGAGTTTGTTGTTTAAATCTCATAGAAACCAGCAGATTTCTGTGTTCATTTTTTATATATAAATTAATGTCTTGTTCCACAAAACGTGGTGAATAGTCATAATGATTGGAGTGATGTCGTACAGTCATTCAACAGCAAAGAGTTGACTATTTGATCCGGGGATGACGTGAATAGGATACGAGCTGGCTTCCTGTTTTATGTGTATCCGACATTATTAAAATGTATCATTTGGCAGAGAAAAGAAGCTGGAAATGTTTTGTGCATATTATCCTTATACTCCACAACTGTAATAAAGTTTTATTACTGGAACGGCAACAAAACAAAAACTGTTTTTCTACTGCCCTCCTTTCTTCTTCCCTCGGCATGCCCGACACACAAAACCGAAGAGCTTACGTATTCAAAAAATAAACTTGTCACAAGACATTATGCCTGCTACGTGAATATTGCTTTTGGGAAAGGAAAAGACAAACATTGCTCCTGCTTGACTGCCTGCCTGCCTGCTGCATCATCTCATCGCATCACTATCCATTTAGATTATTTTGAGAGATGGAGTCTGCAGCGAAAAGCCCCAAAGCTATGGACCATTATATACACACAAACATTATATACTACATATCTCTTATTACCGGAAGCAAAAGATGCATTCTTGAGTTGTACTTATATACAAAAGTATATTCAGAGACAGATGCAGTTCCACAAAAAAAAGGTTGCTTTTTTATCAAGCATATTAATCACCCTCTCTTGCGGACTTGCCTTTTCGGCAAGAAAAGATGCTCTTTTATAATCCCTCTAGACTTCTCTTTTCGGGAAAAAAATTGGGGAGCAGCAACATCATGATGATGGTGAGAATGCTAGAAATGATTTACATAAATAAGTACTTTTTTAAACATTTGGGAGCAAATCAACATCTACCCTAGCACTTTCTTTCTTTTTCTTTTAGAATGATGATCAAAATGTTAAAATGTGGTCATGTGATGTACTGCTCCGTATCCATGTTGAACACATCTACATAATATATATCATCCTATAGTTAAATTTTGGGGGTTGATTTGCACCCAAAGAAATTATTTGGATATCAAAAGTCACAAAAATGTATAGATGTTGAACGACCCCTCTGCATTCTTACCCTATCAAAGATTACTCATTACCTTTGCAAATTAAACAAGAGAATGGGGATGAGAGGAGAAAAAAGTAAGAAAAAGTATATATAACATCAGCTTCTTTTATTATTTTTGTTTCAATTGAACCTCGTTTCATTTGCATTTTTGCATCATTTGAAACATTTGACTACCCTTCTCCTCATTACACCAATGAATGCAACAGAGATAAAATTGAGCATTTGGAATTTGTATTAATGAAATGAGAGAACATCATCGCAGCGTATCATATCGAAAATATCGTTATTCTGTTTCCAAGAAACTTTTTTCTTTCCCAAGTCCAAAGTCATGTATTTTTTTACATCTTCCTTTAGAATATCAAATACTCACTTTAGTGTATAATATGGATGGAGGGAAAGTATGGATGAATGAGCATATCAGAAATTTCACTTTTGCTTCGCTCTTTCTTCTTCAAAACTCATATAAGCACAGTGCCAGTTGCCAGTGTCATAATAAAGTGCCCATGCTTCTTGAGGATGAAAGAATAAAAATGGCGACGACGAAAGAACGTGAATTCCGCATTCCGAGTAAAAAATGATTCCAAGTGAGAAAACCTATTTGGCCAGAAGTAAAGGAAAAAGAAGGAAGAAAACAGAGTCACAATGAAAGAAAAAAAGTGTGCAAGTTTTTTTTTCTGTGGAGCTTATACTAGACATACTATTCATGCACACATGTTTTTGTCAGCTTTTCCTTCGCGAAAAATAAGTGCGTCGCTCCCTGCCTTTCCATACCTTCCTTTTCTAGAGGCTTCTTTGATATTGAACAAGAATAAAAATGGATCAATTTAAGTGGTTTTCTGGTTAAACCATCTCCTTTTTTCTATACAAACTCTTAACTTTTTCACACAAAACTGACAATTGAAAGCTGGATTTTGGTAAACTGTTAATGAAAATGGAGTCAAGGAAGAAGAAGCCTTTTCAAATTCACAATCCTTTCACAAAATTATTACTTTTGATACACAATGATGATAAATGTCCAGTAATTTTTTTGGAAGCCTGATAAAATAAGGTGTTGTCAATACAACGACTTTTTGTTTGAAACTCATTTTTTTCTCCCCAAAGGAGTTATTAAAAGCAGAAGTGTAAAGTAAAAAACCGGATCTGGGCCTGCCGAAAAAATCTGAGACCTCCAGCCAAAGCTTTTATTTCTGTACAAGAATCAACAATAGGATAATGATGATTGAGCCTTCATAATTTTTCATTTGAGCCAAACCAATATGTAATGTTTTTTTGGCTTACGAGTATGAGATAATAAATGTGTTTTAACACCTTTTTCTCAATAAAGTGTGGAATTATCAATGATAAAACAGTTTCGTTTTGGTCATCATCATGATACCTAACACTGAAACCTGTTTCAGTATCAGCCATATTCCAATGAGTTTTAACTAGGCTGTTATGTAGAAGCTCAATGCGCAGACGGTAAAGGTTTAAGTATTAAAAAATTATTAAAAGCATAATTTTTGATGGAGAGTGTTCCAAATTATATTGGAAGCAGAAGAGTGGAGGAAGATACACACACACACGCACACACAACCAAATTTTGAATGTAATAATAATAGCATGTGGTGGTGTGTGTGTAGAAAACTGATAATGTTGATGCGCGTGAACAAATGAAATTTCACGGAATGAACTGTGCTCGTGGCAAACAACCAACAGTAAAATAACATGATGACGATGATTATTATGTTATGTTATGCTAATTAGTGCGCCAGCATTTTGTTTCCTAGACCAGCAACTTAATCAAGCTCAGTCCAATTCCATTCATGTTTGATCCTAGATGAAATTTGAGACTCTGGTGTAGCCTTGGGTTGATGAGATGCAGGCACACAAGCCTTCAAGCCACGAGTTCTTCTGCTTTTTTGAGAATATATGAATGAAGGAAAAGTTTATAATAATTTCCTATCACGAGAAAATGAGTCCAGCAGGGACTAGAACTAGTCCTCAGTTGGCTCACACCATTTTTGGAACTTGAGATGCTCATGTTGATGTTGATGACCATCATAGTCATGATATGATGATTAGCATCTCAGCAAGAATAAATGCTGACACTACCAAAAAAAATTGTTCCACTTTTCTGTCAGACGTCATTCACAAACCAAAAGGATCTCCTGGATGAAACGGTTATACATGCATGAATTTTCAGTATTTTTTGTGCTTCACAGGTAAATTGAGAAGAAAAAAAAACAGTAAAACGAGTCAACACTCAACCTTCCGTTTCTACATATTAATCACTTACTATATAAATAACACACAAGTTTATCAATATCATTCTTTGATGAAGATGGTGGGAGGAAAGGTTAATGGCGAGACGACCTTAATTAATTGCTCGATACGTACCTACATCGCAGTTACAAGACGTGATGGTTTCCTTAGCCTTTTTAATTTTGCACATAAACATTTTTATTCAAGTTGTTCCCAATCTTAAAAACCAGGACATGATTAGGAAAAACTGCTACTGTATTTGCAGCTCCCTCATTTTTATTCACACATTACGAATGGAGTACACAATAACAAAAAAATCTAATCCGAATCTAACTTAATTACCGTCGTACAGGCGAAAAGAATCAAGGTACGGGTTTTTAAATTGTTGTTTTCCTACTAACCACTCTGTGAAAAAATGAAGCTTGTGGACTTTGGTGATTTTCATTGGATTTGATGATAGCACTTTCATTTTTCCCTTTTTATTTTATCCGAGCTAATTTTCAATTTCATTAAAATATGCATTAAGATAAGGAGAGTAATTTGTTCATGAGAAAATCTTATACGTTTGGCATGTAGTTAAGTATAAGAATACACCGTTTCAAATGGCTTCTGCCAATTCTATCAACATTAACCTACCTACTTTTGGATACAAATCAAACGGAAGTATATCATCATCATGTGTATGTGTGTAAAGATAAGAAATGATCATTAAAAAATGTATAACCGTAAGCATATCACCTTAGCAGTCAATACATAAGTATTTACATCATTACTCCACTACACAATCCCTGCTGAATTCCCTTTCCTTTTTATTTTACTCACAATCTGGGCTGTAACAAAAAACGCATGTTTTTTGGTATGACCATTTCATCATTATTCCGTATTTATTACTTTTCTGCAACGTTTTCAACAACAAAACGCACAGGGACATACAAAACCCCGTGAATGAGTTTATCCCCAGCAGACGAACGAAGGCTGGCTGGCTGGCTGCTGCCGTTGTTGTTGGAATGCTTCTTCTCGATATTATACACACTTGACGTTTGATAAGATCACAAGAAAAGACGAAAAAGACCAAGAGAGAGAAAAACGGGGCTTATCTCGATAAATGATCGCAAGCAAGAAGTTGAAAACAGAGGAGAGTAAGTATGAAGATCCATTTGATTTGAATATTCAAAAAAAGTAACTTATTTCCCTACCTGTCTCTCAATTATAATATTATGCAAGCTCTAGGAAGGAAGGGAAGGAGGATTACATCAAATCAAATAGCAAATACGCAATCCGGTCCGATATGGAAGAAGAAGGATGTGATGGCAATGGTGATGATGATGATGATGATGATGATGCTATGTGGTAACCTTATGCCACGTATGTATCCATGCATTTATCCTAACATCACATCACATCTTCGTCAACATAAGCATCATCAACTTTACATCCCCACTACGCTACATTTAATACAATTATTTTAGAGTAGAATCAAAGAAAGTGTGCTTATCCTATACAAAATTTGCATTCTTCTTTTTTCCTACAGATATAAGTATAAGCATATGTCGTTATATATCAGTCGTCGCCATATCATCATCATCATTCAACATTTGCTCTCGGCGAAAAGCAAAGACGATAAAAGTTGCTGAAGCCTTTTTTTTTGTAAAATTCTCTTCTCCTTTTCATTTCAAATCCTAAATGATTTACGCCACACAAAATATGTAGATACGTTTATTTGCATGCATATAATGTATATTGCTCCTATCTCAATTTTACATCTCTTGTCCCTACATCATCTTATGCTAATTATCCATTGCACTTTCGTTCGATAAATTTATTTTTTCTCGTTCTCTATTTCATACCAAATACAAGTTTTTACCCTTGGAGACTCGTATCATTTCGAATTTAATCCTTACTATACTTTGTATTATGTATTATACTTACAACAATAATAGTTTTTGCATAGATTGATCCAGTCTAGTTTGCATCAGTCAGTACAAATGGTTCTTGGCAAAAGACGAAATTGTTTGAAAAGGGTTTTGCCAATAAAAAAAAGTGATGAAAAAAGAGTCAAGCCTGTCAGGTACAAGAAGAGAGTCAGTCATGATGATCAAGATGATGTTGATATGGACCTGAAATGCTTTCCAATAAACGCTCTTGAGAAACAGACTTGTTCATATGTGACTATAACGACGTGATGATATGCTGCTGTCACAATAACGTGAGAACAAGGTGTAAAACACACCACATGTGATCACTCACTGCTTCCCTACATAACTCGTACTTATTTTGTGTACCCATGTTTTTTTTAAAAAAAAAATCTTATAATACGTTCAATCCACACTCTGCGTTAGCAGCATGCTACAATTAACGTTTTTGAACTCAATCAAAATTTATCCCTTTATGTTTCCATTTTGTTGGCAGCATAACAACTTGTTAGACAAAGTGACAACTGATTGTTCTCTTACATTTTTCTTCCTCGCTAATCTTTTATTAGCACATTAATTTTTATCATAGTATTATTTGACCCTTTTCAAAAGATTTCCTATGATGATTAGCCTTGCTTAAAAATAAAATTTTGCAAGAAAAAAATCCCCACTTTTCCCACAATTATTTAAGTCCAGCTGTGAGCTCTGACTGGCTAATAAGCACGTATGCTAATGTAATATTATGAATATTATGATATTGATGCAGGAAAACGTTTTGCAAAAAAAAATTGAATGAATTGTCGTGGTACAAGAAAGCCATAGGTGAGGCATAAAACTGAATTCTAGAGAGAATATGATGTGTTGATGATGATGGACGGAAAGTGTACTCAAAGTGAACATGTCTTTTATTGTTACGTTAGTTGTGTGCCTTTTTTGTACTCTAATCCATGGTGAATTGGTGTCTACAGAAGTGAGTAGGCTACAAGGTATCCAACAAGGCTGATGAGCATATGCATTCATCAGCAGTGAGAGATAAAGTAAAGTAAAGTCTGGCCATAGCCCAAGGTCATAATAAGTCAAAAACGATAATTACATGGTTTGGTCATCTCCTGATGTTTCTGTTGATGGCGGCTATACACCACTACATCAAATCATATGTACATCTTTCCTCTTTAGAATGTGGAATGCTGAATATTTCCACCATCCTCTTATCATTTTCATGATAGACTGTGAGTGACTGCCGTGGCAAAAATATAATAAAATGCAAATGGCTGTCCCTGGCGTTAAGCGTACTAGAAAAAAAACAGTACCAATTTCCCCAGCAGTAGACAGGAAGGACAGAGGTGGACAACTAACATCAAGCATAAAAACAGTCTCCTTTCTTCTACGAATTTTCACAATTTTCATTTTTTTTGTCTGCCTTTGAGTTGTCAGGGAAGGAGAAAAGTGATGCGGAGGTGGAATAAAATTGCATAGTATTTTTTTAAAGATGAGATGAGTCTTCCTATCCAAAATAGTGGGCTGGGTGGTAAAATGATGTCTTCTGGCGGATGTATGTCAAGTAAAATGAGCAATATGGATGTACTAAAAGAAATTTCGCTTTTTCAAATTTGAAAAAAAAAACTACTCAGGCAGCATCATGGTAACATGGGTGTACCTTGAAGGTACAAAAGTGTTACTGTCAAGTCAGGCTTGGTTAACAATGAGTGATTTTTCGCATCATTATAATATAAAAATTATTAGCGTCGTTATTATTACCACATAAAATAACCTTAAAAGACCCGTCCTTTTACCCCATTCTGGGAAAAAGTAACGTTCCCACAATTTGTCATAAAAAAATATGAAAAAACAACACTGCAATTACTCAAAAAATGAAGAAAGGAGGAGAGTGACGATGACGAGGATAATAGTAGTATCCTACCATGTCCATCAAGTCATGCAGCTATGTTTCCAAGTGGTTGTAATTCATCCGCAAGGCGTAAACCGTGAATATCTAAATCAGATATAGCACTTTTTTTCTAAATTTCATTGGAGCTCTACATGTGCGCGTTACCTTTTCGTACAGAATTATGCTAGCTAAAAATATTCAAAGCTTTGCTCCAGCAACCAAATTGTCCTCCATCAAATAAGTCAACTTTGCTATTCAAAGGAATCGCCTTGGGATTGATAAAGTGAATTTTTACCAAAAGAAAATCCAATTATAAATCAAATTTGGATTCTTTTATGGATTTATCCATCCATTTTTGGAAGGGAGCACTTTCCATCACTTCGAGACTGCAGTAAAAAAAATGTCCTGTTTTTATAAAACGCTTGCTTGCTTGCATGCATGAAATGCACTCGGAAAGAATGCAATGCCTGCAGTTCTCTGACTTGGTGGTGATTATACCAAAACTTATATATCATGAATGGGCCAACACCCAAGAAGATTATCAAGATTTTCTTTTGATCGCTGATTTAGTAGGAGATACCTAGCGATTTAAGTTTACGATTATTTCGTAAGGATATTGTAGCCAATGAGCTCACAGTAGTTTAAATCAAGAAGGTGACTTACTTGACTAGACTTTTCATTCCTTTCAGGCATAAATAAACAAACAAAGAATGGTTGAGTAAAATTATATGCATTTACATTCCCAGATAAAAAAAATGATAGGTCACGATATGGTCATCCCGATTCCCGTGCATCCCTTTTTGATTGTGAGTTACACAACTAACTCAAAATTTCTAAAGTGCCTTTGCCCCTGGACATTTTATGCGTTCCAAATACGGAATTTTTCTTTATAAAAAATAATTGAGTAGCAGAAAAAATTAATAGGAATAGTACCAAAAGCACCCCAGATTCATAATTGTATCATGTAAAATCCTAATGTTTCCATATTTTTCACGTGCATACGCTCATTTTTATTTTTTTACAAAGAAGAATGAAAAAAGTTAGTCATCACTATCATCTCATATATTTTCACACGATTGAGGATGACGACCTACATAATATATAATTATTAACGTTTTAGGCAATGGATTTTTTTCCTTTGCCAAATTAGGTATAAAAACAAAATAAAAATGGTAATCATCCTATGTGTTTGGTGCTTGGATTTGCATATAATTTTGTCTTAGAAAATTATTGGTCAAGTGGGACAAAAATTTCTAAATTTTAGGGTGGACGTTCCTCTATAAATCGGAGAGAGTCCAGCTCATATGGTGGTGGTGTTCAAACCCATAGTAATTATGGGCAGGCAAAAAAACAATAATAGAAAAGTGTAACCAGTTTAAAAACCAATACTTCTTTGTAACACAACAACGATGCAGCTAACGTCGGTTGACTATGCGGTGAAATGATCCTATCACATCACTTTTATGGTTATGATTATTATTGGTGAAAAAATATAAAGGAATTTAAGTGACTAGTTTTACATAACCTTAATGATAATAAAGGCCAATAACAATAAAATTTAAAAGAATGGTCAAACAAGGTTTATATATCTTCCTGAAATGTTAGCACGGCATGCATTATTACAAGCAGGAAAACCACATGATAAACCGAGAAACCACAACAAACCGTGTATCATATCGGGTAATTTTTCTTTGAAAAATCTTGTCTAGATGATGCATGCATCAAAAAGAGGAACAAACGAAAGACGTATGAAATTTCTTTTATTATGGATGAATGGGATGTTAAGCAATTAAATTATATTGTTATTAATATTTCACTTATCATTTGCCTCACCTCAACTAAAAGCATCGCCGTGAATGCACAATGGTGTAGGTATGCAAAACGAGTAGAAAAATGCAAAGAAACTCAAATAAAAACGAAACAAGTTTCAATAACTTTGTCTGGCCATCCGTATCTGTGTGTGTGTGTGCTTTTGCAAATTATGTGGAATATAGAGGGGAACTAAAAAAATTATTCAATGTTTCTTGTTCTGTATTATTAACAACCACCGTCATGAGGGATATATCTCTCTGTCTTCTAATCATGTTGCGCTATGCTACGTTGAAGAAGAAGAAACTGTCCTGTCATGACTTGCCATGTGAATATTATTATTATTATTTGTGGCAAATACGATGCGATGCCATCCATCCCCCGGATGATACCAACATATTACTACGCTATTTGTTGCAAAAGAGCAATCAGAATCAGTTAATTTTCACATTTATTTATATTTCTCACTCGTATATTAGCCTTTGAACATTCCACTGATTTAAAAAGAAAGCAGCAGCAGCAGAACCATTAGTGGCCAGTGTGCGCTGCACACATGAATAGTTTGATATGTTTAAGCATTGAATTGAAGAAGAAGAGGAGGATGAGAGGCCGGAGGACGAAAACCTGCTTCTCTTTAGCAAAATTAAATATGCACACCATCATCCATGATGGTGGTAAAAATGGTTAGCTTGTGCTTGTGCGATAAGCAGCAGTCCACTCGTTTACGAAACAAAACACATATTTTTTAAGAAAAAGCTACCACCACATCCGTACCTAAATACAATTAAGCAGTGAATAATAATTGTGAGGTTATTATCACTGAATACAAATTACCAATTAACTTTGAAAAGAGGGAAACCACATCTTGAGTGAATAATTGTTTTCTCTTCCAATTTCCTCTACTATTTGACTACTATTGCTGAGTAAAAGAAGAAGAAGAAGAAGAAGAAGAATTGAGCACAATATACACAACTACTTCTCATCTCATTCCGTCGATCATTAATCAATCATCAGATCAGAAAATATGGAAAACAGACAATCAAATATTTCTCTTTATTGCTACTGCTCTTCATCATTTTTTTTGCAATGGTCTGTAAACGCCTACAGCAAAACGAATGAACGAACGTTTGAACTAATCAAATACTTATTCTCTTTTAATTTCAATTTTAACCAGTTCCTTTCGATAAATACTATGTAAAACAGCGAAAACCTAAAAAAAAATATTTTCTTCTCCTCTTTGTTCTTCTTCATACATACGCTGGATTAAATCATAGAAATTATCATTATCATAATCATAGCAACTTAAGTGATTACTCATGTTGATAATTGCTAAACCATATTAAAACCCATCCATCTATCGTTCGTTCGTTCCTTGTTTCATACATGGGTAGCCATGCCATGCCATGCCGGTAGTTTATGTTCTCACAAACTAAATAAAAAAAAAGGTTTATGTAATCCCACCTGAAAAAGTAAATACAAAGTACCTAAAGACTAGCAGAGTTTCGGAAAAGCAAATCATTTTAAGCGATTACACCTTCAAATTTGCAAAATAATACGTGTATGCCTGCCAGTAGTGCAACATCAATTAGAGCAAATAAAAAAGATTGCACAAGGGCCTTTTCTCCATTTCTCTCATTCTGATGTGATAGGAGTCCTAGTTAGTTGTGTAATGTAATAGTTGGGAAGAAAAAGAACCAGTAACTGAGGAACACCACAACCACACAATGTGTTGGTTTCATTCCAAATCAACTTTAGACAAAACCCAAGAAAACTGGTAGCCGCTTGACTTCATACTTTGTATGTATTCTAACTCGTGATTCATGTCTAACCAAACTAGCAACCATGAACAACCTTTTAAACTAATTTCAACGTGTTATCATGGTTATTCCTGTGCCTTCCCTCTCTTCCATTGATTTTGTAAGCCGGAGTGGGAGATTATGTGAGAGCAGAGTCAACCTGAAAAGTAGGAATAAAGCTCATTTCCCACCTTTAAAAAAAGAAGCTGACAAACAGGAAATAATTTTTGTGGATAATTGCTCTCCATCAAAGTAGAGATGGTGTTGCGGTGTTTGACAAAACGTGTCTTTTATACAAATTGATACATTAGCTCAGGTGATTGCTCATTATTCAATTTTTTCTGCTTCCGACATTCACTGGCCGTCATTTTAACGGGATTCACTTAATTTCTTGGATGATTAGTAACAATTTGCTATGAGGAATTCTAACTAAATTTTGGGAATAATAGTAATAATTAAAAAAGCTTTCTTTTTTATGTCACGTGTCGACTAATGAACTCTGGAAATAATTGGGGCGCGATCCCAACCATTAAAACCAGCTTTATGGTGATATAAAGGTACATATTTTATGGGGATGGTTGTAGGGAATAAAAATGGGAAAAGTCATAATTCTTTTCTTTTGGAATTTTTATTTGTTCTGCTTTGCAATCAAATGAATGACGTGAAAACTTTCATACAATAACGCATACACATACACACGCCTACCACATTTGCGGTCGGTTTATGTGACCGTGACCGCATGCATCTCGACGATTACGACTCCTTAAATGCATATTATCCATTACCAACTCAACAATAGAATCTGAACACTGCTCATCAACATCACCCAGACTCCTTATCCATCCCCACAAACTCATATCTAATTCCAATTTGATTGTTTACGATGATCTTCTTCATTGCCGGTTTGGTATGTAATAAAATCTGTAGAAAGCTATCTGGTTTTAGTAGCAAGATAGATGACAATAACAAATCACAATCAGAACTTAAAATCAAAGATTCTCTCTTTCGCTCATTTTTATTGCCATGCATGCAAAACGTAAAGTGAGTCATGTTGATACAAGACAACAAAGTTGCATAAGCTTAGTTAATGGAGTGAAGTTGATTGGTGGTGGTGCAGAATTTTTGCATGATAGACAGAGATTCTGATAACATTTCTTTTTATGTTCAATGGATGGGCGAGGAGAGGTGAGGAATGTGACATGAAGTGAAGTGACAATTTAACGCCATCACCTTCGATAATGCTATTGCGTCGCTATTCTACCCAATGCCACCCTTATATTTTTGCAATAAATATTATCAACTTTTAAACACCGCGTGCCAAAATCTTATCTACTTCAAACCTCACCATTCTTATTTAGGTGGGCTAGTAAACTTTCGCACTCTTAATAGTTTTTTTGCCATCTTGCAAACTTTTTTGGATCTTGAACCACATTTCTGGTCACGTTTACCTAGCAAACAAGATTAAACCGGAGTAAAAGCCGGGGAAAGATATGAATGAAAGAAATTTTAAATAACCGCTTAAACAATGAGATTTTTGCAATGTCAACGTTCCAACCTTTATTTAAAACAATCAGATTATCAAAATAAAGATCAGAAGTCGTCGTCGTCGTTGTCATTTTCGACTAAAAGCGTGTTTATTTATGCATAAACAATTATTGAAGACTAATCGCTTGGCAACGTGAATTATAATAACAAATATTGCTTCTCAGCTACTTCTAATAAAATAAAACAAGAGCACAGAATTCGACCACTAGCTAACGTTAGTGTTCGTATATACGTAGTTTTAGCTCTGTAACGATTAGTGTGGGTAAATTAAAGTACGAAGAATACGACTGGTCCGTCTTATTAAAAAAAGATATATTATCATTCTCGTCATCAATATCACGCTCATACTATCGAGATAAATAGTGATAAATTTTTATATTGGTTCTGCTTCTCATTTTACACCTATATTAAACTTATTATTATAAGCCACCTACTTTGATAACAATCTTTAGTTTCTCAGCTCTCTGAAGAGCTCAGATGCTCTCTTATTTCACAACTGAACTGGCTTCCGACCCAACCGAAAAACTGGATGAGTATCAACTTTACATTTACCCTCATTGAACAAAGTTTGACATTGACACTCTTTTACGTGCTAATATATTATTTAGCTTTGTGGTGCATGTTACCAATATACACTGTATAGGAAGTTATTATAAATACCTATTTCATCAAGCAAAAGCCAACAGTAAACAGAGAAGCTGACCATCATCCTCATTATTACTTCAACTTAACTCGTCCTGCTTAAGGGTGTTGATCGAAAAACAACAAATTTCACATTTCACCCATGTTTTCTTGGTTTCCTTGAATAAATGTAGAAAAAACTCAGCATAGCATAATCATCCAACTAATCGGATCGAATCGATCAAAATCGACGTGACAGAACAGTCGTCAAGTGAGTATGGGATAAGAGTATCAACAAAGTTAGGCCAGAGCCTGGTTTCACCATTCTCAATGCACATCTGTAACCTGTATCCTATCAAATCATGTTGAATTATGTATGGATAGAGAAAAAAAAGTCGTCGTTTGAGGGATTAAAAGGATCAATGGCCAGGTAAGAGAACACCGCAATCTTAATCTGAACAAGAAGGAGAAGTCGAAGCAATAAATTATGTTATGTTTATCCTGAAGCTGCTAATCAGTACATTTCAGCAAGAATCGCCATCGCCATCATTATCACGAATCTCCTCAAGAGGAACTGGACCTTATTTTTTTACCGACAAATACGATTGAACAACATGAGTGAGTGAGAGACTGACGAGGAGGTGATATGATACTGCTCCCTCTCTTCATACCAGAACTAGAAGACGTGACAAAGCTGACATGTGAAGAAAAAACTGACCCAAACTATAATAAAAATGTATAAAGTCCCTTGCATAAATAATTATGTAAAATGAGTTATCCAAGCCATGCTAAAAACTAATGGTAAAATCACTACAACGGCAATAATCATTTTTCAAATATTTCAAGTTTCAAAAGCTGGAAATTTGATACCATTTTCAGTTTTCCCTGTTTTTTAAGTAGATAACAGATGGAAAAGCAAAAAAACAAAACAAATTTGTACATGGTGTGAAAAAATTTGTGTGTAGAAACCTAAGCCTTAACGTTGTTGGTTCGTCATTAAAATGGTTTTGGAAGATACAAGAAAAGGCTATTATTTTACACAAGAATTTTTGGTAGGAGAGTGGTCTCCCTGCTCAACTCTAAAAAAGGTGGACACGAGACGAGAGCTATTTTATTTTACTTCTTTGCATGAGGATATCAAGGTGCATACATCAAGAAACTACTTTATTCATATAGCTTTTGTGGCATCACATCACCAAACATGAAAAAAGTTTTTATATATTTTTTAAATGGTGGCAACCTGGCTATTTTGTGAAGTGAAGATTGTAATAATTTTGAAATGTGCAAAAACCGGTGTAAGGGAGTCCCATAAATCCTCACTTGATTTATGCATGTCTAAGCTCGGCCTGTTTCTCCTGGGGAATTTGCAATGAAATGGATAATATGGTGATGGTGATGTGATGGGCAGCAGAAGAAGAATAGAGTTCTTTTACGTAACACTAATGTTGCTGCTGCTGCTGCTTTACGTGCCTTCGTAGTTTGTCATGATGGGTCGGGGTGATGTGATGGTTTCCCTTAATAAATATTTTTATTGTTATTTTTCTAGTCCTCATACAATATATAAATATATTATATAATTTTTTTTCATTGAGATTCACCTATTTGTTATGCTTTATGCATAATATTACCAACAGCTATTTCATGTTAGAAAACAAACCAGGCTGGCATGGCATTTGTATTGCATGTAGCTACAATATATATTTGCTATCTATCATTCATCTTCTCTCCATCCATTTCGACTTGACTTAAACTTCACTCTTAACTCATCGTCTTCCTAACATTTCATATCAATATCACTCTCCTCCTCCTTCTTTTTCGTCTTCTCTTTCATGCTTCTCCCAAAGAAGAATACGAAAAGTGATGTTCAGAGAGGGATAAAAAAATATTGAGTGCTTCAAGGCAAAAAGTGCACACATGTTTATGCATGTACGCTATGTTACGTATCAGTCAAGTCGAGCCAGTCCTAGACGGAACGGAGAAACGTTCACCACCACCACCACCAAACAACGTCAACAGCCAGCAACTTTTGATCTTTTCGAGATAACCACCACCACCACCACACGGTATTATCATAATCATTATTATTATTATCATATTCCCACAAGCTAAACAGAGGCTTGCTTTTTTCGTCTTCCTTTGTCGACTAACAAATCTAATATGCTCCTCTCACTCGGCTCTCCCGTCGTAGAAGCAGCGTCAAAATTACGACAAAGAAAAGTAAAGTATTCTATGGTAAATACAACAAAAATGATACAATTTAAGCTGACGATAAGCAACCATCTTACATTTTCCATCTTGTCTTCTCTAAATAATAACCTTTTAATAATAAAAAAATTGGTGGAATACATTCCAAACCATTGAGCCTGTTCGTAGTTGATCTCTACAAATGAATGAGTAATCAGTGATTACGTATACACACCCACAGTAAAAATGTGTAAACTCTTTTCCCTCGTCCATAGTAATCTACGGTTTTAACTGTTTTGCATAATCAGAATCCTGATGATGGTAACAGTATGAATATGAGCATCAACGTCGAACGTCGTCGTCATGAGCACGCTCAACAGTCAACTGACTGAGTCTCTCACCTGCTCAATCTGTAGTAACTACAAACATAATATGCAATGTTAAAATGTGTGTAAAGTGATGAGTGATGATGATATTTTGGCATTTGAGGACCACCTTTTCCAAGTTATTCCTGGTAAAACATATCGTTCTTCTTTAACTCCTACTTCACCCAAGAAACTGTACTTGACTAAAGTTACTGTAAATTTTTGTAGAAATGCTTGACTTGACTTCACTGTATGAATGAAACTCTTGCATAATTATTTAATACCAAAATTCCCCATCTTTTAATTTTTGAGTGGATTGAGGAAGAAGATGATGATGATGACGACGATCAACATCGCATCGTCATCATAAAGAAAACATCTTTATTGACTCACTTCATTAGCACCAAACACCATCATGATTCTGCAGACCAATGCTATGCTTTTATCCGCTTCTATTTATCCCGTTACATTCCTTCAATAGGGAAAATACGGGAGCCGATAAAGTAGCTTAGTCTCATTGTCATCAGTACAGGATCATGTGTCAAAACTAAAAAATTGTATTTGACAAAACGGTTGATTCAATTAGGAAGGGGTTCATCATTGTCTATGTCATTTATTATGATGATGAAGCGTAAGTAAAATGGAGTGAGATTTCAGAGCTCTCAAAAACTCTACTTTTTTTTACAACTTAATCATTCTTTTGCGGAAAGGATTGAAGGATGGACCGAGAGAGCAACAAAACAGGGATAATAACCTCGTTGTCAATCGAAAGGATAAAAGTAGCACAGCAAGCGTGAATATGATAAGATTCTTTGTATAAAAATTTTGTACACTCGACTCCATAACTAGTTGGAGGAGTTTCTTTTTTTGGCAAAATAAATTCTACAATGTATGCATGTTTTAAAGCTATCATCATCGTCGTCTTGTCATGGAATTGCATTTGGAGTGCCGGTGCGGCTCTCGTTTTTTTTTGCAAAATCATTGCATTCGTTGAGCTAAAGAATTGTAGAGTGCAAAGTCAATAATAATGATGCATGCATTTGCCAACGCTGCTGCTGCTGATGATGATTACCATGCTCACGACAATAATGATGATGATGATTTGGATGACGGTCGTAAATGACTGATTTTTGCGTATGCCTGACTTAACAGTAAAAGACCACTGTCATGGCCAACAACCACATTATCAACAGAGAAGAAAGAACTGCAACACATTCCTTGGTGCATTTGATTGCACTGCAAAAATTCCTTTATGAATGGGCACACTAGCCAACTTAAAGAAAGGAGGTTGTTCGTCACTCAATACATTCTTACTAACTCGGTTGTCTTGCTTTGTAGTTCCAACACACGTTCTCAACTTAATAAAGATGAGTTTGTAGACAGACACCTGTGCTATCATCATCATCATCATCTTCACATCAAAAGGTATTTGGTTCTACTTATTCCTTTGTAGGCGTTCCGGTAATAAATTGCGTATTTGCGATAACTTCTATCATGCGATAACTTTTAATGAGTAAAAACACACTTCCTCCTTTTCCTTATCATGGATGCATGCTAATTCAACAAAATTGTATCATTCTGTAGAGATTTTTATAGGATGCATGAATTATGCCTTGTCAAAAGATAGGAAGGAAAGGTGTGAGAGCCAATGTGCATACATATTGGATTGAAACATTGAATGGAGACGAAAAAGTGATGTCATCATGTCATGTCATAAAGGCAAAGCATTTTCAATATCAATGACCAATTATGCTTGCTCCAAATTCTTGTGAGGAGAAACAATTCTTGAGCACTCTGTGAATTGGATTGAAACAGACAGCGTTTTGTGTTTGTGACCGAATTTTTTTCTTCGCCTTTGTGCGTACAATCATAAGTCGTGATTGAGCATGTAAAGAGGCAGAGTAACAAGCCATTTGAAACAGAAGAGGAGAGAAGATATCAAATCAAAATTGGCCTTTGAAATCCCCATTTTTCTCAACTTATGTTCCTTCTATACTACTACGGCTGAGACAAGAATCGTGAAATGAATGATGAGATGAGAGCATACATATATTTTCTCTACACTTCATTCTCAACCCGATGATGATGATGTCGAGAATGAAGAAGAAGAATAAGAAGAAGAATGGTATTTAATGAGCTTTTACATTCACATTGAGTGAGGAAAAACAATGGGGTGCCTCAAAATATGCCATTCATTTCATCACATTGGCTTCGCTTAGCTCAAGTCTTTCGACTGACTGGACATCAAATCATGTGGTAGAGCGTGCTTTCTCATTTTTATTTTTTGTTATTGCTATTGCCAATTGCCAAACCAAGGATGATGATGGTGATGATGATGATGCTGACCTTTGAAAAAAAATATGAATTGCTTTCTATACGTCTTTATCCAAATGTGATGGGATTTCTACCATAAATAATTTTGAAAATGGGATATCCAACCTAGAAATGCAATAAAATAACGGCAAGACACTTTGACTTGCATCGTCATCTCACCATCATCAACACAGCAACAACTCCTTCTACAAAAACTTGATAAATGTTTGACATGTACATGCATACACATATAAAAATACTTTTCAGCTCTCAACATGTTTCCCGTTTTTTTTGCCTGACACGATTTTTCCTCTGAAATAAAGGCATCTTTCTCATCATACAGGTTAGTAGTAACCTAGAGTCGTCGTGTCTTTTTTGGCTATGATTATTATTACGATTCTCCGATGGATGTTTCTTTTATCCTTACATAAAAACAGGGCCAGGGGTTTGGTTTGTGAGAAAGAGCGTGCACGTCCATCAACATGACCATCAATTTTTGTGTTGTTTTATTAGTTTACAATGTGTAGTCACTCACTCACACACATGAGATTATGTGCGTAGTCTGGGATAAGGATTCACCCTTTCCTTTCGGGATATGATAGTGATAAGTAAGTGATGTAATGAAATAGTAAAATCCCGTAACGTGCATCCT
Organism: Orchesella flavescens; assembly: GCA_964034955.1. Taxonomy (NCBI): domain Eukaryota; kingdom Metazoa; phylum Arthropoda; class Collembola; order Entomobryomorpha; family Orchesellidae; genus Orchesella; species Orchesella flavescens. The sequence continues at coordinate 54,341,864 of OZ035953.1, forward strand.
GTCCCACAGGCACGTAGGCAAGGCTGGACTAAACCAAACCAAACCGATTGCATTTTCCTATGATGATCGCCAAGAAGAAGGCGAAGGTAAGTCAAGAGAAAGAAATGACACGTTGACATGATAATGGTTTGATATATGCATACATTTATCATCATATCATCCGTTTTTTCTTCTAGATTTGGTTCTAGTGAACCACTGACCGTGTGGAAGGGGCTTTAAAAAAAGTGAGCACATCACGAAATAGTAGAACACCGATTCAACATGGAATGAATGATTGTCCCATCATAATCATCATCATCAATGTTTGGCAAAATGAATGATACATTCATATAATGTTGTGTATTTCAAAGAATCTCTCGTCGCGGCAGTTCTTAGCATGCCCAAACCAAACCATCAATATGACAAGTTATAAGAAAACGGTGGGCTTAGCGCTCACCCACTAACAATATATGACTCACGTGTGATATATGAGTTTTATATTTGCATATTATTATTTTTGTACTGACGTTGAAATATTTATAAAGTAATCAACCCAGAAATCAAAGTCAAAATATATTACCGTACACATAAACCCGTACATAACTTTATAAATACTCATATACATTTGCTTTCTGTAATGGATGAATGTCCCAGGTGTGTGAGAGGTGAAGGTGTTGACAAGAGAACAATTGCATCCCATCCGAAAGTCTTTTCAATTCGACAAGATGATGCTGATGTTGAGGAGTACACATGTATCAAACATCCATTCCAGTTGTCATGTCATATTTTCAGATTGAATTGATCTAGCCATAAGACAGCTGAACATGGTGTATTCTGATCGAAAAGCTCTATTACACAAGTGAAGAGGTTGAACGAGTAGATAGATGTACGTGTGAAAGTTAGTATTAAAAGTTAAAGCGAGGAGATTCCACTTTTAAAACGCACTTTTTCCCCGTAATGACAAGGGATACTGGGTATATTACATGCGTTATACAAACATTGAACGGATGGTCTACTCTGCCCTGTTTTTCTAGTAATTTAAAAATGAAAAGTAGCAATTTCTTTGAGACAAAATAATTTCTCTTTTTTGAAATGATAATGGATTTCTTCACCACTATTTTTCTTGCATATATCCTCCTCATCTACTTTTCTCCCTGAAGTTGAATATAGAAAAGTATACATACATATACACATTGCATGCATTTAATTGGCAACATCACAATCATCATAATAGGTTAACCAACCAGACTGGAGGAACCTTAATTTTTTACCGACTGACTCACAACCCAAAAGGCATAAGACCGTGTCTACCTACCTATGTCAAGTGTTTCTTCTTCGTGAAACAAACAAACCAAAACACAACACACCGTGTTTGTAAGGGGATAAGGATACATCACCAGGAGGATGTAAGGCACTATAGCTCAAGTACGCGTTTTATGTAAGAAAGTGTAACAACTCTAATAAATAGCACCATGGTAAAAAAAAACACGAGTTTAAAAACTGGACGGATAGATAGATGCATGTATAAGACTAATCTTCATGTCAAAAGATCATCATCATCGTATGCATACACACATATGATTAGTGTAAAATGGTAATAAGGATATAATGAATGAAAAGCGTTTTCCCCGTCTTCTTATCAGCTCCAAAATTAAAATATTCACGGAAGAAACCTCTGTAATCAAATAAGGAGTTAGTAGCTGGATCCTAGATACATAATATAATATAACACATTCCTTATATCTACATATGGAGCTCACTATGGCTGTATCATGTCATGTCGCCAAGATGAAGAAACCCCCACTTCATCAGTCTGACAAGAAGACAACGCAACAAGTCAGTTCATATTAAGTTTTCGTATGATGATGGAAAATAGTGAAGCTATGAGTGGTTTCTGCTTATGATTGTAAGAATGAGACCCTTATTTTATATTTATTTTAAAATATCTTATAGCCACAAAGAAGTGAAACAAGCAACTTCGTAACTATTTTTCTCAATATGCATTTTCTCAACCAAACATAATAATGAGGCTCTTGTTGGGTAACAATACTTTAAATGAAAAAGACTCTTCTTTTTCCTTTACATTCGTGGATCACGCGAAGAAGAGTAGACTAAATTATGATGAAGATTATGATGACCATGCCATGCTCCACTTCAATCCACTACTCGTATGGTACCATCTGAATTTAGTAAATAACTCATGCTGCTGCTGTTGTTGGTCTCCTTTTTCATATCAAAATCAAATTATCCCTTAAACATTTTCATAGTTTTGTGTAATGAAAATGAAACAAACTCATCCACTTGGCCAAATCTCAGATCTCTCAAGCTGCAGCATTGCACGGCGTGTTTGCGGAAATTCTTTGCTCATACGAGTCAAAGTGGAGGAGACCACTGCATTCTTTTTATTGCGGAAGATTTTTATTTTTACCATCATATCACATCATAATATACTGAGAAAATAGCATCCATTTCCTGCACTAAAAGATGATGATGATGGCAAATAAAGTTGATAGGATGCGGAAATGTTGTTGAGCTACAGAAATAAAACAAGGCAATTTCACAACAAACTATTTCGCCCGTAAAGCAAGAGGAAAACACACAAAATCCGCAGCATGAAATGAACATGCTAGAAGATCAGGTCTAAGAAAGAAAGTTTAGCTTGTTTCAGGCTAAATGAACAATATTAACACTAAAAATGCGGGAACCCGTACAGAACATGTGCAGAAACATTCTAGATTTTTTTTGTAGGACAACTGGCAACGTGACACATTGCTCAAATGAAAACAGAGGCAAGATGAAAGTCTTGTTTGCTAGTGACAGTAATACCATTTCTTTGCAGATGTCGAATGGCAACATAATAACCATGTCAATTTCAAAAAAAACTAATTTCGGTTCTCTGTGGAGATGTGATGATCTCGATATGACGATGATGATGATACTACATTTACACAGTATTGATAGATCCTCATTCCAAAATTGGAGCTAGAACAAGGCATTGCTTACACCAAACCGCAATGTTATACATCTTCTATTATTATACCAACCAATATGATGACGATGATGAACAAGGCTTAAACTTATCATTCCCCATTTTACTTTTATGATACAACCCTAATACACATATTTTAGTAGAGCTTAATGCTACATGCAAAGAGGAAGTTGTAAAAAATATGACATTTCGTTCCTTTTATTGTGCCAAAGCTGGAATCATAATCGTCAGAAATCTCAAAACTGACTCTATAGACCTTCTCAGCCATTTTTAACGGAGATGCCGTTGCTTAGGTTTGGAGAGTGGGCATAAAACCATGTGTATGTGAACATTAGAAACAAGCTACAATAAAAAGTAGATGGAAATAGCTCATTAAAAGAGGATGATGACAGTAGTTATAGGAGAAAGTTGAATGACGTGTCCAAATAAGACATTTGAAGGAACAACTTTTCCTTCCTTCCTTCAAACAAGACCTTGTTTTAAAAGATGGAGTATTACTATGAACCTTTCAGCCTTTCGTTTTCTTCTATTTCCAAAGGGGAGGCAAGGTAACACATGTATAAAACCACCTTACTTTTACCATAAAAGTGCATGCATTACAAAACGTTGCTACTTCTCCTTTCCACATAATTTCCATAGCGATGCGAGAAGAAGAAAAATGGATTAACGAAAAAGTTAAATGTCTACTAATGCTTGGATTATATCCACGCGCTGCGTCATAGTTAGTTGTTATTACCAGAGAGGAATATCTTAAAGAGGTAAAGCATCTAATGAGAGTTAAGCAATTGTAAAAAAATAGAAACCACAGAATAACAAATTGCCGTATTGGATAGAGGAAGTGGAGAAACGAGAAGTTATAATGATCATCATCATTTTCATACTTCTACTCATTTTTGTCATCATCATCATCATCAAGAACGGATGAAGCGGAATCGGATCATCATCAATAACTTCTAATGCTTGGATCCTCCATGTACCTCCCACTCTAGCACCACCACACAAACTGATAGTTGAACCAAGTCCCTGTTCCACACACATGATATGATATGATGGTGGAGAAGGAAGTGGATGGAAAAGTGGAGAGAATTAAATGCAGTTCCTGGGAAGGATTTTGGATCATTGGATAATATCATCAACTGCTTGTTCACTACATATATAGTACGTTGAAGGCAGGAGAGACATGAAAGCAGCTTTCATTTAAGCCTTTGCTCTTTTCTCCTTCTTTGATGCTTCTGCATTCACCCTACTCTCCTTCTTCTCAAGAGGATGACTCCTGCTGCTGCGGTGGAACTCTGTTCATAATGATACTCTGGTTGCTGCTGCTAATGCAACTTAGATATATAGATCCATACTACTGTTTTTGAGTTTCATAATTTCACTCCCTTTTCCTCCACATGGGCAGGCTTATCTTTGTTTCGTTTTTGACACTCTGCTCCTTTCCCTTCTCTTACCAAAGCCGTCATGATTTTCTATTACATGCCGTTGCTTTCCCTTCATTCATACATTTTATACCTATGACTTTTAATGGGTTAGTGATTTGATGTGAGATCCTACTCGCCTCATGCAATATCATTCCTCGGGTGTTTCTTGTGCAAAATGCAGCCACGTTAAATATAATAATAAATACATAGTTTCCACTTTGGAAGCGACACAGTGGCAAAAGTCCGATATCTCAACTAGCGGCTGCCCCTCAGCATCATCATATCATATCATATCATATCATAATGATCATGAGTACCAAAATCGTCTCCACTCCATAACGAGCCTAATATATTTCAGTAATCGGCCAAAAACCCAAGACGAGAGAGGAGTATCCTGCTGGCTTTTGAATACAGTAACAATAGTTAGCATAATACTGACTCTGTAGCTCCTTCATGCACAACGAATTCTTGATGGAATTATGTTATAGTATAGTGCTGAGTGTATTATTATTATTACAACTACTCCCAGCTATCCAAGAAAAGTAGCACACACAAGGGGGATAAATATATCGATAATATCGTAAGAAAAGAGGCTTTAACAAATTTTCATATCATATACTTTGTGAGAGCATCGCACTCTCATAATATTTCATTGCCAACTTCTGTGAATCATCATCATACAAGCAACGAGGAACTACTCATGGATCCCTCTAACAACATTGACCATACTTTAGCGTCTATATTGATCAGACTTTGTGATTAATTAATAAGCTGAACCTCCCATGGAGAAGGAGAGGATGGAATAATAATAATAATGCAAAGACTTTTCCACATGTATCAGCAACCATACAATATTATTCACTTCGTTTACTGCTGACGATGATGATGATGATGGTTTTTTGGTGTGAGTAAGCAAAAGCCCCTGCTCATTTTACATCATCAAATGTAATGTGGATGTGAAATAGACTTTGGTGGCGGGCTTTGCTGGTTATGATGATGATGATCATATTCACAATACCACCACTCTCTTCCTCATGTTTGTTGCTCTCCCTGTTCTTGTGAGCGTATTAAATGATAAAATTACAAACTAGGGGTAGGGTCAAAGTGGGGGAAGCTGACTCTCAAGTTCCCTTCGTTTCATTATGAAAATGAGAGAGAGGGTTTGCAGCGTTCAGCAGTAATACTAGATTAGTGAGTGCATGATCACATCAGATAGATGCCAAAAGCATAAGCTTGAAGGAGAGAGCTTTGATTTGTGCTCAATATCAGATCACATTAAACAATAGAATGTGGGACGGTGAATAAACGAGATTTATACTCATTATCATTGGCTTTTATGTTGGAAAATGGATTTTAATGTTTAATTACGGTATCATAATCAACCAGCACCGGACACTAGAAATCATACATGAAACATAGAAGGGTAGCCTTGTATTGCACTCTATGTCTATCCTTAATACCATTAGGCAATTTAGAAAGAGATGGGAAATAGAAAGCTGGATTAATTTTAGAAATTGTAATTCGAGTATGTTTACGTTTGATACCCGAACCTCCAAAATAATTAGCATTTCCATATCAATGTACTATGGAAACTGTAATTGGTAGCCCGAGTTGAGCTGGAACAATGACTCTTTCGACATGAACATCAAAGTACCTGTGCTTCCTTTGAGCAAAAAAGCTGAAAGCAGGAGAAATGAAAAAGAATTGAGGAACGTATGAATTAATGCATATAAAAACTCTTAATCAGTAATAAAGTCAGATAGATAATACAGCATATCACACTGACTCTAGCATCATCATCATCATCAACAACAACATCATCTCATCTCACGGTGCGCACCAGCATGAAGCACGGAGGGATCCAGCAGAGAGAACACAGTGTTTTAATGATGCTCACTGTCTTGTATCATTAGCACATTTATTAGCGATGAAAGGTAGGATAGGAGCAAGCAACCAAGGCACAATCCTACTACTACACAACGCAAACAACTCGCTTTTTTTCAATGGAATACCATGCCCAACAGCAGCTGTACATTTTACATTGATATATTCACCATTTTAATGACATTAATTTATATTTCACTTGGTCTCCAGATTCAGATTATTTTAATGGAAAAAGGTGCACACATTACTACTTTGATGTTTCCACAATAAAAAAAATTATACAATTTTATAGCATCTGGTGGCGTGCAACCACATGTGTTGCTCTACACTTCCAACCACTAAGAACTAGAGGTAAATAAGCATTCCATCAACAGCCAGTCAATCAAATAGAGAGAAAAAGAATTTTGCCAACCCTCTAGTTAAGGAAGCCACCTTTGTTGTGCGGTTGAATGAAAGCTATTTTTTTATGTTTTTCCAAAGGGATAAGATAGAAAATGGATTACCAACGTCTGACTAAACAACCCGCTAGTTTAATTCCGACTGAACTCATTAAGAGATTTTCCATTCTTAAAGAAATGTTCATGCATTAATTATTCAATTAATTAATTAAAATTTATATTATATATGTGCTATCCCATCGTGACCACATTTGCAATAATTTGAAACGAGACTTCGAAAGAAGATAACTAACTATTCATGATGAATTTTACAAAAGAATTTCAATGTGAATGAACTTGACAGCTAAACTGGAAAAATAGAGATGAATTACAGTTGTGTGGTATGTAATATCCGGTTTCCAGCAAAGTTGAGGACACGAATTGAATGGCAATTACAAATCATGCTTTTCATGTTTGGCTAGTAAAGTTTTCTTCTTTCAAATGCTGCTTTCGTTCTTGATTTAGTTTTTAACCACATGAGCAGTAAAAACAATATGGAGGAGCTGAACATACAAGGCAAACAGTCTCCCAAATTGGAGTAGCTAACATTTGGTTTTGGTTAGGTAGGCAAGTGCATGTCAAAAGCTCATAAAATGTGGAGAAGAGGAAAAGGTGCACAGAAATTAAAACCTTTCCTGTCTCAATTAGCATACAATATCCCAAAACAGTAACGTGGTTTTTTTTCCAGAGTCTATTTACAGAAGCGTGTAGATTCTGATCTTTTCTACTTTGCATTCAAATAGTATTTAAGCAAGCAAGCAACTGACCATTTTCGTCATGTGCCCTATAATCATCACCTTTTTACCCTTACATGGCTTCCTAAAGTGCAACAGTATTAATTGCAAAGGTAAAACCTCAGAAAATGACTTAATTATAAGAGATGTGTGAGTTGTGAGCATGAGCATAACCATCGACCAAACGGGGCGGCATAAAAGACCAACACATTATTTAGTTTAATTTTAGATACAGATACACATGCATATGTATATGTGTTAAAATTGTTTCAGATTTGTTTTATACTACTACCTGCTTATTACTCCTAAATATTATTCAAGACAAAATTTCTTTTCGTTCCAAAAAAAACTACACGGGGTAATGTCATCTGAAACAAAAGTTCAAGAAAATAGGGCAAATGGGAACAACCTTTCTGGAAAATGAGGAACTGTTGGGTTATGTTGTGTTGTGGGGGTAGGTCTCCATTTCCATTCTATTCCCCCTTTCCGCCACAGCAATCGATAAATGCGTAGCCCACAAATTAAGACATCGTATCACACAACATGTCGGCAATAGTTACATTACTAATGTAGGCACTATGAGTAAATGAGTGCAGGAAACTAGATACATACATCATACTTATTTTACTCTGTTTATTCAACTTTGACAACAACCAACTCATTTTACTTTTTGCCACAAGCGCAAGCACGGTGTATACAATACACACGCAATTGTAAGAGAAGAAGTCAACTCCCAGCTTCAGCGAAAATGGTATAAAGGCTGACAATTGATCATCAATTAAACAATCTTTTTCTCTTCCTTTGCGTCCCCCAAAATACTAATTTATTGCAATACCCCAAACCCGTAGCAACGCAGCACCTTTTAGGAATATCAGTTTAAAAAAGTATTGGCAAAATGGAAAAGTATTTCCTCCCACTTCCCAACATCTCTCGTCTCGAAACCACCATTTTCGGGTGGGGGCTCTAAAAGTCATAATTCATCATCAGGAGAGACAGCAAGAACAAGTTGTTTGAATTCTTTAACTTTTTTTCGTGTGAATCGCACACTGATCCATTTACACATTTTGCAGAAAAAAACGAATCTGTAATTTTCGATGCACAGTGAATTTTTTATAAATATTATTTATTTCTTTAGTGATTTATGACAAATAAAAGTAAGCATTCCTTTTCGTGAAGACCAGAGGGCAATTAAAAATGAGCCAAAGAATCATCTTAAAAAATCAAAATTGCATTCCAACCATTTCGATTGAAACCAAAAAAAATATACCTTTGGCAAAATGGCATGTTGAAAGGGAAAGGTGAGATAAAGGGAAGTAGTATCATTCTGCAAACCCTTGGCTGAATCGAATTGAATTGTTCCAATGACCAAAGCTCTTAGAGCCATATCCTCTTATCAGTTACATATCTTCCTATTGGCACAATTACAAATTTCCATCGAAACTGATCTCATGATTATGGTTGACGTTGGAATAACGGCTTCACTGTAATTCCCTTGCGTGCTTACGTCAAATGTTTTTTTTTTCAGCGATGCTGATTATGACCTAACTGATCACTCAGTGATATTCAAAGAGTAAGAGCATCATATCATCCAACAACCAACCCAACATCTTTTTTTTAAAGCTCATTACCACAGCATTTAAAAACAATCATATTCATCATAGTCATAATGTTTGTGAAGACGATATGATATTGAGTGAGTTGAATGAATTCTTTTTCAGTAAATTATGTACAAGCCGTAAAAATACTAGAGGACTAATAACTTCTGTTTTGAAATATTGGAGTCGGCTTCTCTTTTTCAGTAGAGGGTTTGGTTTGGTAGCCATGTATTACATACCTACGCACACACATTACTTTACACAGTAATAAACACGTAAGATACCGCAACTTCCCTTGAGTAACAAAAAATATGAAATTATGGATATGAATGAGAAATCCCGTCTTTCATTACGAATGAAGGGAAGTAGTGAGTGAGCCAATTGATAGAAGAACGGAGAGAAGAGATATACGGAGGAGTATTAAGCATTATTTGTAGCGGCTAACATAACAAGTGCAATGTTTTCAAAACCGCAAGCCACCACCATCACCGAATAGGAGGAATTATGTAAGGCAAGAAGGCCAGGCCAGGCCAAAACTAAGCCATCATGTTATTATCATGACGATATTAAATTTACTAAAGCGCAATATTCTCTGCGTGTGCACGAAGCCAGGGAGGATTTGACAGGTAGAGCTACCTAAAAATGAGTCACCATATCATAAAATGTCAAAAGGAAAAGATGAAGATCGTAAGGTAACATAGTCTATTGTTTATGTGTGTTGCTTAGCACAACCTACTACTACCTACACACATTTGTTTGCGGTCTTCCCATCTACCTTAAATGAGCAAGAAGAGTAAAGTGAGCTTTTCCATGAAGAACTAAACAATAATGTGCTTAGGAGGATGGTTGGCCTTACGCACCTGCTCATCATCATCACATCACATCATATCACCATGATATCGTGCTACTCTCTTGTATACTCGCAGTAGTTTGACATTCAAAACGTTATTGGGTGCTTTGATTAGGAAAAATGCAGAGTATTTTATGATCATCATACACTTTTCCGTTGTTTTAATGATATGGGTGCAAAAACAAACCACGATAGTCAACATGAGATACCAAATGGCATGCAGCTCATTTCATTAGTCTCTCAAGTTACTTTACTAGTGAATTGAGTGACTGACCCCGTTCAAAACTCTCTGAGTCAGTTATTGAGGATAGCGATATGGACACGAAATTAAAAAAAAGGGAAATAGCCACCAAGCCGAACCCATATTTTGTGTATTGTACATGATATAGTGTGATATGCTTTAGTTTATTCAATGAAAAGGAACTCACGACTAGGCTAGGACGATGTATCATACGTGTATATAATAAGAGAACGCTAAATCATCTTTAAATAACCATGTAATAATTATTGGCAAGGCTTGGGGCAATATGTAACTCAGAAAACGATCTACAAAGTAAGTGGACTTAGTTCAAAATATTAATTTAGGACAAAAACTGATAAGTGATCATTCTAATGAAATACTTATTGATATTTTTTGGTGTTGTTGAGGCCATAAACATCAGTTTCATCATGAATTGCCGTCAGCTAGATTAAACCGTAGTGTACATTAAGGTTAAACTAGTTTATGAAAAGTATGAGGGAAACATTTTAAAACCTATTCATTACAAAATATCTTATCTTGTATGTAAATCTTTCTTAGCCCCAACAATTATTCAATTGTACGGTATACGTGCAGTCGATTTATGCTGTTTTTGTATTTATTTTCTGTCTGTACTGAAAAATAAAAATTGTTCAAAATTTATTATGTTGACGAAAAGGCCAAAAAATGTCAATCTCGACCTTGTTTAAAAAATTGGCCAATAAAAGTCACACCTAAACACGATTAGAAACAGGAGATACATGCCTTATTTGGTATAGAAAAGAATACAAATTTCATGAATACACTTTTTTTTGGTCAAAATAAGGAATTTTAGATGGGATGAATTAGATGCATTGAGAGTGAGCGACCGCGAAGGTGACTGTTCGTCAACGACTATCTGCAACATTAGTTTTAATGCTTCAGGTTAAGTCGTGCATGAGTTACTTAACTTCCATTTTATTCAGCACACTTACTTGACGCTATGCTAATACTGTTTGCAAGCATTTTCTTTTATTATCAACTACTTTGCATGAAAATCAAGCAAATTTTTGGATATACGAGCAATGAGACGAGCGTCGTGAGGAAATAAATACAAATGGATCATTACCAAATACCTGATTTACTCTCTTAAGAAATTGAGAAAAGTATGTGACGTGACACAAAATTGTAGTTTGTAACTATTGCCAATGCAAAATTTTTGTTTTCGCTGAAGCGCAGAGACCAATAATGGGCTTCACTTCTGACGAATTCATGTAAACTTTGCTAATTAACACGTTTTTTTCTCTCTACTAAAATCCTCCTCAATGGATTAGTTATGCACAAGCAGTAGCCAACGAGTCAAATGAAAAAGTATCTAGCAATGAAGGTGATGAGGAGAACGTAGATTAAGGCCTGAGCGAAGAGTATGTGAGGGACAGGAAATAGTGCACGTAATGAAGAAATATCTTAGGAGTCACCAAGGTATTCTAGCTATTAAATATATAGGTGAAATGCGTGATCAAATAAAATAAAAATATTTAGCTCTCTACTTGCGTATAAGCAGAGAAATCCCAGAAAAGCACAACATTGTTCTCGTGGAATGATTGGGAAGCGAGTAGGAATACATGAAAAATATCCTTGTCACGTTTCTTCGACTTTGACCAGATAAGCTGAGGCTGAGCAAAAAATTGAAGTGGTTTCAAGCGACAGAGTATCATAATAATGTATGTATGTTGTTGAGGAGAAGGTGCTAAAGAAGTCCAGCTTGAAGCTGCGTTATCACCAATTTTTTTCTACAGTTTTCAGCACCATACGGTGCTAGTGGTGGGCTAACTAAAGGCTCATTACAAAGTTTCTTGCGCTAACCCGTAACACCTTAGCTTCTCTCTTATACATATAACTTGGGGTGATTCTATTTAGTTGGAAAATAACATGAGAAATGTGGTTAGCCTTTTCTAAACAATCAGATAGGAGTACGCATATTCATCGTCCAATATAGCCAGGATAGTGTTTTTTTCTACAGGTGTCAATGGATTAAAAAGTCAGGAGAATTCTTAAGAAATCGAAACTAGCTTTTGGCAAATTAGCTGATTTTTTTTGCACGAGACGAAGAGAAATGGGCCACTTCCCGCTGATACTTAGTTCAACGGATCTACGAACAAAATGAGCTTAATATTTCTTGGAAAGCCATTATTAGTCCAGTTTTTGCTTGTTGCTGAAAGTCAATTTTTTAAAGTAATTTTCCTCAAGCCGAACCAAGCACCACTCCCATGAACACCGCTTGTTCACGATTCTTCAAAAAAAATTGTTACGTGATGATTTTTTGCAAACCAATGAACGTGCATCATCATCATATTAAACATGAGCAAGGCACAAGAAAAGGCGACTAACTCACACAACATAATATAACATCCTCCCAATTTACACGATAACGTTGACAAGATGACCACCACCTCACCTTATCATACAGAAAACGAGAAAGAATTGATGATTGCCATAATAATAATGATGATAAATAACATAATCGCATTTATTTCTGTTCTCATGAATAAAGGATACAAAGTCACGTTCGATTTCTTTTGGTGTGCCTACATCTACAGCGTACCGTGCCTGTATTGACGTAAAAAGAGACACAATTTGCATCAAAATATTGCTTTTTGCCTTAATTAAGTTAATAACAAGAAAGTGTACTAGGCATGTCTATAAATTTAATATTATGTGGAGTTATCCAATTCATTCCCGCCTCTCATCCGCAGTTGCGAGAGCGAAATGATCAGCATTATAAATTAGCTGGTGATTTACTGCTTCGAGATAGTAATCATCAGCCTCATCACCTCCTTGTGAATCCGCTTAAAGTACTTTCATTTTTTTTCTTTTACTGATACTATTTGTTTTCAATGTAATACTTCCTCGATTAGCATATAGACATGCATCGGCTCACCACATATTCACTTTACTATTACAACTTCCCCTCAAAATTCTTAGATAACATCGATTGAGCATTATACCGCTTATATCTTTGCAAAGTCGCACACACAAATTGGTGCTATCTGTTAAAAAAAATTAAAAAGCCACAAATATATGAAAACTTGTTCTGAGATGGGCAAACAATCGTAATTCTACAAATTGGATGCTTTGCAGATATTGGGTGTTATCCCATTTCTCGCTCATCATCATCATGTAGTCTTTTAATGTCCTTGGCTAATTAGTAGTGACGACAGGAGGAGGCACACCGGTCGTCTCCAATGGGTCAAAACCTTTTTTTAAATGTTCAAACCTCAATCGTGAATATGAAGCAGAATGATGCTCATGCGAAGACGTTGCTAAAAGTGATTATTATCATTTTCATCATACTACACAATTCTTCTCATTTTGAATGGTATACGTACAAAAAAATGTAAGCAAAACATAAATTCTTATTAGGCACAATTGTACTATGTATGTACTAAAGCATACCATAGGCCACCACCAACCAACCGCCGGCTTAACACGTACGTATACACACAGAAAATACCATTCAACTTCAACCTATGATTTTCTATTATTTTGCATAAATTAGCAATTTACAAATTACTAAATCATGTCCAATTTCTTGAAAATATACCACTTTTTTTACGAAAAGAAAAAGAATATTGCGCATGTGTGTATAAACGCTTATTCATCGCATTCCTCTTAATTTTCCCAACATATTTTGAAAACAAAACAAAGAATGCACAAAACTGTATGAATTTATTCTTCGCTAATTGAACTACACATAAGTATACATGTAGATGAGAGTTTGGTACTGATATTTAGTGGCATGGCTGAACTACTACGCGACGTAATGAATATAATGGTGCGTACGTGTGTGTTCTTACTGTTTTTAATAATATACAACTCTAATGAAAACGTATAAGCAAATAAAGTTCTTAATAGAAGTTTAGCGGCTTCAGAGATTTTGCTGATTACATCTTCTTGCTAAACTATAGAAATCATCAAGATTCAACAATGCTCATCATCATGCCTCGTATTTTCTCCGTTACCAAATAAAATTGGTGGCATTCATTTCCTAGTGAGTGGTTGGTGGATGTTGCTTGGCTCCGCTACTTGAGACGATGAGAGCGAAGCATAAATAAATATAAACTTTCGTGATTTATATGCAAATGCTTGTTTCCTCAAATATCCAATGCATACCAAGATGCTTGGAGGATTTCTCTCATAGTTTTGGAATACAAGAGAGAGGGAATGTCAGCTCAACTTTCAATTTGTGAACTTCAACCAAAATCCAGTAGCACGATCATCACCACCAATTTCCTTCAATTCTTGTAAAAAGTTTCCGACTGTCGCTTTTTTATTCTCAAAGTTAATCTTTTCATTAAGCCCTAAATCAATGCGTGAATTTACTAAAGTATCAAACTATCCTTCCTCATTTTCAAATCATGTTATATACATTTTTACGAACCTAAATACGCACAAAAGTATTGTTGAGTGAAGATTTCATGTTCAATCTATTTCCCATTTTTGAGCAATAGTATTACTCCAAGTTTGTGGTTGTTGAAACACGAGAGCGTTTTCTTTTCTCCTTCTGGCGATTCCAAGAAAATAAGAAAAAAATCGTGGAAAAAGTTTGGTGGCACAAGATATTTTCCAGCTTTGTATTATTATGTTCCAGTACAGTCGCCCACAGAAAAGGGAAACAACGTGTGAAATGCTGGAAAAAACATTTATTCCCACATCCACATGAAAGTTAAGATTTTATCTGATGATTTCACACCGCAGCCAGCATTCAGCATAGCCAGGAGCCCAGGCAGGCAGACATAGTAAAATGTGAATATGCATGCAAATTTTTTCTGAAGGAATGAAAATAAAATGCATTGCAATTTGCAATGAAACAATTGAGATCATCACAGCACACAATAGGAGCCGTAGCAGCTAGTGCGTTGTTGGTGCAGTAGCATGACTTTATTCTAGATGGAGAAGAAACCAGTTTATGAGTTTGTTCTGCTAAAAACAGGCTGAAAATTCTTCTTTCTTACACACTAGATAAGTATTTCCAACATGGTGAATGTGAGCATACTTATGCACAACGTTGTTGCAGTATTTCAGAACCTAAGAAAAGACAAAGAGAGAAATGGTAATGTAATGACTGTAATAATACTCGCTAAAGCCGAGGCGACTAGGACAGAACTTGTCTCCTATCGTACAACTCAGCTCCTTTTTTTACACATACGCATGAGAAAGAGAAGGAAAGGGAAATGAAAATCCTGAAAAGGTTTTTTCCTTCAACTGCACCCGTTTTACATATATGGCTCTTTGTATATGTGAGGAAGTGGCAGTATGTGTAGAGCTGTAGTCCAATCTTGTCTGGTAGAGAGTTAAGGCAGATGAATAAAAGGTAATTTACATGGAATGAGATCAACTTGCACAGTATGCATAACATTATCATCCTCTTCTCCGCCCACATAACCGTATCAAACTTATAGTTCTGAGAAAATGGGACTGGGGAAAAACAAGAGAAAAGAGAAACTGGGAGAGAGTAAAGAGAATGAGAAAGTTTGCATGTTGAATGCAAAACATCACAAATTAAATTGCTTTCCCTGTCTCTCTTTCGTCCTGCAGCAGCCCAAAAAATTGAAGACGGCCGCCACACCACCACTGGAAAGAAGGCCAGTGCGTCATGCTTTCACTGAGTTTTGCGTATTTCTATTTGAAATAATAATAATATAACTTGCGTGCATACATTACATGCAAACATATTTTTTTTCAGAGCTTTCTTCCTTTCATGATTGTTTGTCTATTAGTGTCACTCCCATATACAAAACCTAGCTGGAGCAGAAACTCTTTTTTCTCTGATGCTTTTTGTTTGTGGTATGGCTTTTGACGATACAAAACTATGTGTACGGGAATAATACTGACTGTCAACGAGCTACATGCGGATGAAACCCAGCATTATTACATGAAAAAGTTCCCTATGGACCAACCGCTTTCCATGTCACTCTCAGTTTACATCATCAAAAAGTATGTAATGCAAACGAGACAATTTTATACATATTACTTATGCACTGCATAAAATGAATCATAAAGAAAGAATATGATTGTCGCAATTTTCAACTTCATTCATGTCACTGTCCTTGTCATCTTAGTTTGGTCGTGACTACAGCCGTGGCTTCCAAAGTAGACGCTGTTAGTTGTATTTTAGCGATAGGATATGATACCATATGATTTTATGATGTGTACTGAACAGCGACCAATGTCAAGACGTCATGCTGTGCAGCTCTAACACTGACATTCATTTCATCATCGTCTTTTTAGAATAGGGAATAGAATCAAGCCTCCAACCGAAAACAGGAACAACAGGATGAATCATGACAATAAAGGATGGATTTTTTTTGCATTTTCACTCAGGCTAACAAAAAGTTAAAACTTTTTATAAAACTTTTTTTTTTTAATTTTCTGATCAATGTTTGTTGAAATTGATACCTTTGTCCCTGAGACCACTATTAAATTCTGATTTCATATTGAATTTTCGGTGAAACATTATTTTAAGCTATCCATGAAACTAAAACAAAAACTTGAATTTACTTGGATTCTCTAATTGCTTCATTGCCACACAACTAATGTAAAGTAACCCCAATAATATTGTGAGAAGAACAGAATATCAAATGAGTTTAAGAAAAAAAGGTATTTAAGGGGTAATTATCTTTTTATTTATGCTTACACACTTCAAATAAAAACTAATGTTTCTTTTTGAGTGTACCACTGACTCTTTCTTGTGTATACAAACAAGGTTCATCTTTTGAAGAAGAAGTTAATTTGCCACCCTGCTGATCCTTCTCGGGCTACTTTGCTCATTCATGATATTATTATGATGATGATGACTCTCATAGTCGGCTGGTCTAAGCGCATGGTCAGCTCTTTAAAGAGTATTCGCCTGTCTGACCCAGAAAAAAATCTACAAGTATACGTATTATTCGTAAGATTTTTGTTTTGAAAGGCACATTGGAAGAGGCACGACAAGTTGAATGGAATGGGAGACAAGACGACGACGACTTATATTTTTGCTTGCTAACTTGAGTAAGTAAAAGAAAGAAGAAAAAACCGGCTTGTTTGTATTTTATTTTGCAAAGCCATATTGAACTTTTTTCTTGAGTGAGTGGAGAAGCCTCTCATTACTGTTTGACCCCCTTCATGCTCCATCATCATTTTTGACGGTTATTACCCACCATCCTAATATATTTACTCAAGATAGAGTAGCGCACAGCCAAGTCATGACATGACCATTTTTCTCGTAGTATAACGTTGTGATACTTGGAGGAGGTACGAAACCCATATTTGTATGCGTCTTCTTTCTGTCAGTTTACAGAATAGTTGCAGCTCAAATCAAACATCTCTCCAAAAAAAAAACTAGGAAATATCTGACTGACTGACCAACTAAAATAAAATGGCAATGTTGATGTTTGTTGACTGACGACAAAACGACCGACAAAAGTATATGAGCTGGTTGAGTTGAGGCTACGTTTAAACTGCAATTTTGAGTCCACAACGATAATTACGTTTAAACATGGAGTGCAGTACTGCAATACAGCTTTCTTGAAGATGCTCGGATCAAAGAGAAATGAGTGGAATAATATCTAGTGCTTGTACGTCCAAAGTAGTATTTAAATCCAGTTACTCTATATTGCCCAAACTTTAACGTACTTTTTTTCATTTTAATTTACGCTACCCAAACTCTAACTTTTATATTGGCTGCACATAAAAAGGAAATAGAAGCGGAAATGTTGGTGTTTGTTGGAATTTTCCGTCTTACTTTCTTAGAATCAATCGTACGTAACTCGAGCTATCGAGATTAAATTGCCATAATTAAGCAGGGTTGTAGTCGCTAAGTATTGTATTGTAATCTACAATACATGATTGCAGTCTCAACCATCAAACAAGAAACAAGTCGTGATTAGAGGAGAATCGGGACTATTCTAGTTTACCAGTTCAACCCTGACCAGAAGCCAGAAACAGAGAGTATTAAGTATGCTACTATGAGCGATTACACTGTTTTTTTGTTGTTTTTTCGGTACTTGAAAACAATCAAACGTGAAATGTATGTTTTTCGTATACTGACGTAACGAACAAAAAATGACGATGAATTATAACAACTTTGTTGTACCATTCACAACATGCATACATCTATTAATTTAATCCTTTTTATGTAGTCCAGTCAGACGCAAGAATTTTGTGTAAGTAGTGGGGGAGAAGGTGATGATGATGAGTATGATTATATCGAGAAAAAATTGAGACTATTACAACATTAATGTAAACAGTAATAATTGTGCACTTCCTTGGAAATGAGTAATGAAGAGGATCATGGCGATTTCATAAGCATTCTTCAGGGGGTACGTTAGGTAGCTGCTAGGTGAGGTGAGATTTTTTTTCGTATACACTGTTGATTGATGTGTGATGCAAAAAAAGGTTCATGTCTTGGATTGTTATGTACTGACTCATCTTATCATATCCTCATCATCACATCATCGAAGTGAAGATGTGTGTGTTCATATAATATTAAATTAATGCTCACGTACGTCGTTCTCAAAAGATGGTGTGGTGACTCAATTCATATGAAATCATGACTTTAAATTTTTTGTGATTGTTGGAAAAACGATGAATCGTTTTGAACTCTACGTCAATATAATCTGCAAGCTGCAATCGGGTTTCTATCATTCAAATTTCTAAAGCTCAAAAGAGTGCAAGGAATCATTTTTTGCAGCCCTTCACGTGTGTTTGTCCCTTTATGTTGAAAGCGTGTTCTAATTTATAATCAAAAATTTGAAGATGACAACATTTATCATCACATCAGCATCAACATCATTTTTTTCTGACCTGCTCTTTTTGAATGCAAATTACTCAATTAAATATCCACAACAACTTGTGTTTTCTCGAGTTCCCTTTACTAAATATGACATTATGACCATCTTCATCATTATTATCATCATCATCCAAGAGAAAGTTTATAAAATATTAAGATATTTACTTTAAATTATGACATGTTTCAGTGGGGGAAAAAATTAGCTAATGTGTAGAAAATGCAGAGAGTCAACAGTGCTTTACTTTCTTACTTATTGGTCAATTTTCAACTACATATCGACATTTGAGTCACGACCACGACGACAAGCGAAACAAAGTTCCAAATCAGAGCAGAAAAAATTTTTAGCTCACGATTTCTCATTAATTTTTTGACCTTTTTTCACGTTCCTTCCTATCCTAGTTAATTTATTATGGGAATTTAATAACGAAATTTAGAAACGAAGATAAAAAAAATCCTCGTATTGATACAAATTAAACGAGCACTTCAACTCAACCAGAGCGAGACCGAGAGGTTTTTCAAAGGAAACAATTTGGATCATGCAATGTTCGTTGTATGAACTATCTATCTTTGGATAAAAATGTGTCAACACAAAAAAGTAATGCACATAAAAAGTTGGCTGAGAGGAGAAAAAAAATCGTGCTCATTTATTACAGTGAAACATAGCCTAATGGAGAGTAAACCAATTTTTTTGATGATCCCATCACATCACCATCATATCAGGAAAATAATGATAAAAATGTATCAAAGAAGTCAATTTTTTGATGTCATGAAAACCATTTTAGTTTTCCGCTTCAAGTCATAACGTTTTATTGACAGACAACGTTTCTTCTCACTAAATTAAAATATTAGGAAATGTTTGGATGCTGATGCAATGGTACGGTAACACACACACACTTACACGTAGTGCAACATTCTATAAATTATAGAACAAAATACGTTCTTGTAAGAGTCCGCCCAGAATACACTTTCACTTCAGCGCATGATGATGATAATAAAGCATATGAAAAATGATGCTACGTTTATGCACACCTACTAAACAGCTTACGCCGAAGTTTTTTGAAAAAAAGCAGTACATTTTCCTCACCACAAGGCGGAAAGAAATGTTTTAAAGAAAAGAAGAAGACGAAGAAAATGTATTTCTTTTCCCCAAGCAACACACAAAAGGGAATGTGTCTAGAGTAAAGTACGGATGGAATGCATGCCATGACTTCAAACACAGTTTTCTCCATGATTTCAATTCCTGCTCCATGCATTCATGAATGAATGATATATTGTCACCATTATACACATTTTTTAGTTTCATGTTTTACTGCCACCACCGCATAACCCCAAACCACAGCCGAAATCATAACAGTAGCACAGCTTTGCAGCAGGGAAACATTTAATGTATGTGTGCACTATTACATTTACATAATTCCTTCCATTTCTACCCAATGTATAGGGAGAAGGAGAAAATCCGTAGTGCAAAATATACAAGGAAAAATAGTGGAAATGCATGGATTTTCAAATGAAAAATAGCAATTTCTCACAGTGCTGCTGCTGCAGTAGTGGTAGTAGCCACCTAGCTCTGTGTGCAGAGAACATCCATCATGCATTGTATCACATCACATTGCACAATCTCCATAATCCACATATATCTCCTTCGCTACTGTAATAGAAGACGCTAAAGCTAAAATGGAACTAGCTTCTTGATTCATAGAGAAATTAAGGACTTCCAGCTTAATCTTGGAATGGGAATCTTATATATGTTATAGAAAATTGAACTCTTCCTATGCAATTTTGCCATTTTTGCTTTCTTTCCTTGTAAAGTTTGGAAATGATCAGGTGATATTGCTTAGCAACTTTTATTTAATATGAGATTGTGCATTTTTCCAAGGGATTTTGAGTCTGGTGATGGATTTTATAAAAATGATATGATATTTCCCTTCCATCCATCGTCATATCAGTGAGACAGTCACAAAAGGGGGCTGATTGACAGGAGAAGTGAATTAGCCATCAATCAATAATATTATACGGGGACTGCTGCTGCAGCTGTGAAAGTAGTATGGGTGGTGTAAAGAATCTAAGTGTAAAGAATTGAAGCTTAGGAGAAGGGAGAAGATATTGTGAATTATCAAGGACTTCCATCAAAACGCTATGTAGGTGAGTAGCTTCCTCGTCTATGTATCATTGCAAAAAGTTACATGTTCCAAATGAAATGAATGGAATGGATGGTAGGGAAGTGAAAAGTTGTCTTTTTCCTCGCTCCTCTCTCCTCCTCCATCCAAGCGACGAGGAGAAGAGAAATACTTTTAAAGTGAAGTGCAACGACAAGTAATACCTGAAGTAGATAAAGTTCTAGTTAAGTATTGGCATTTACGCTTCTGCTATGCCATATTAGAGGGAGTGAGAGGGAGGGAGGCAGCAGAAAGAAGTGTCTCTTGATGACACAACGACAAGACAAGTCACTTTCGAGATGTTTACTTATTTTCCCAGTAGCATCATCATACCACAGAAAAACCAAGCCACACGCCAGCCCATCAACACCATTATCATCTTTCCACTCTAAACTTACTACCATGCAAACGTGAAGGCTTTACAGTATTACCTGGAGAAAGATGGATTTACTCTGAAAAAATGGAGAGTGAGAACATGGGAAAGAGAGAGAGAATGAAAATGGATAGAAAATGTAAGAGAAATTTCGAGTTTGGTGATGATACATATAAAGTGATGGGATGAAATGGAATATGATGACAATATTATATTAGTGAATGCTACACACTATTAATGGCCTTGTCCTAAAGAGAGAGAGAGAGAAAAACCATCAGTATCATCATCACCCTTGCACGAGAGAGATGTTGTTTCTTGCCTAAAAATCCACCTAAATTCTCCTTAAAATCCTAGCTTTACTCCATATCACTTACCTCCACCAATCATTACCAGTGCCTCGAATATGCCAACGAAAAGAATAACACTTGAGCTAAAAGTTGAGTCGAGTAGAAAAAAAGTAAGGTTAGGATGAGCCTCATGAAAATGAGAACACGGGTTTTTCCTACAAAAACATTATTTTTTTCCGCTCGTCTACTCAATGAATAAATGCCGAGAAAGTAGAAATAGAAAAATACAAGTTCCTTCACACTCATCTAATATACATACATACATATGTATCAAGGCTACCGATCCTTCAATATTTAATCTAAACTCAGGGTAATATTATTGATTAAAGCTGCAAGGTTTCTTCCCAAACTTTCGTTACGTTTTTACGTCTGTTCTTAATTTCTTCTTGCATTTTTATGAAAAAATAACTTTGACATCTTTGCATCTATGCCAGAACAAGAAATTGTTTTGGTCGTCGTCCTCTGAGTAATTTTTATCATGTTCCATCGTACATTTCTATTCTCATGCAATTAAGGCGTGTATTTGGTGTTCGTGTTCAGTTTGGAGAGCTTAATTGAAATGGCAACAAAAAGATTTCCTTCAGATGAAAAGTGATGTCTCATCATTTGAGAATTTGGTTTATGCAAATAATAATAATAATTTTAAAATGAATGTAGCCATCCTCATAAACTTTATTTTGAACACTTGACTTCTTTGTTGTCAACTGTCATTTCATAAAGTTTCTACCCATTTATAAGCACCTCTTTCATTGGTATTGTATTCCAATCATTTGAATAAAAGTACCTCGTCGAGCTCGTTTAGCATGAGAGCGAGAACATACTAAGCAAAGCGCATATCTAGTTGCAAAAAAAATCAAAGCAGCAGCCTTAGGAAAAAATAGAAACTTGTGACTCACGTTGTAAATAATGTATTTCTCCGCATCCTCTTCTCTTGTCCCAGGTGCGTAGACGGGACAAATGATGTTAACTTGATCATACGGTAGATTATCCTTGTTAACATCAATTATGTGATCAGTATTGTCTATTCGGAATCTGTAAGATACAAAAAATTAAACAAAAATTTAGTCACATCATTAATTCATTAGTAATCCATTTTGATAAGTTAATCGAGTCATGATTTTCATGATCCATTAAAAACGACGTCTATTATATGATTTCCAAAGTGAAATGAGAGCAATGATAATGAATCATATTCTAATAATAGTAACTAAAAATGAATCCCATCAAGATCATATCGGATCGTCCTCCTTGTTGTCAAAAAAATAAGAAACAATATAATATTCATGATGTCATTGTATTGTATTGATATCATTTCCAATATGAACTTGCAACCCAACCCCCTGTTTCTTATAGATCGGCATTTGAAATGCTATTATTGCTCCCACTTGATTTGGTCGGCTCAAGACAACGTATTTCATTTTGCCGTGTAAGGAAGAATGATGATGAAGAAGACGGGGAAAAATGTGACAAAGTCGTGACGCTAGATTGCTGCTGACAACAAGTACATGGTGCACATGAGAACATGATGATAAACAACAATGGGTCAAGTCAGATGAGAAATGCTTACTTGGTTTAATACCAATACGAAATAAATTCCAATCATCATCGTCATCATCATCATTTGTGACATGACATGGCTCAATACCAGAAATGTGAGCACGGCAGGCGGGTAATGCTGACTGATGATGATCATCATGATCCGCTTACACACAAAGGTATCCTGTACAATTTATTGTGGTAGAAAAGCAGGTTATAATATTTTTGTATGCATTGTAAATATAAATGTCTTGACTAAAACCAACAGAATGTGATGATGATGATGGTCTTCTTAAAGATGATCATGCCGATTTGAAGTGGTTGACATTTGAATCGGAACGGAATGCACTTTGACTGGAGCTACCAGTTTGACACACCATTTTTTCCCAAAAGAGTGAACACCACACTTTTTTCTACTAATTCTTAAAATAGCGGGGGTGGTTTCGTCAGCGTGGATTGTAAGTTATTGCATAGTCGTGTCATCCCCAGCCACCTTAAGTCCATGTCATAAATGCCAGGTTGGTTTTGGATAGTTGACTCAAGTAGCAAAAACGTGGCTTGTCACCATCGTCATCATCATCATCGGTATAATATGATCATTTTCAGAATGGAAGTTGAAAGAATGAAGAACAAGAATTATGAACGTGAGCTTTGAAATTGATTACGACAATGATGACAATGATGATGATGGTGAATGATTAAATGACAAGTGGACAGAGAGCATAATCAAAGGACGACGCGCATCATATTCATTTCATTACGAGCACGATGACATTCCTTCCTCTTCTCTAAGAGCTTTTTTGGAGATGTCATATGTCACATTAGGAAACCGTTGTGCATGCATGCATCCTTTTCCTAAGAAGATGGAGTGAGAAATAAAAATATTTTTAATCCTCAGGTCAACTGCTGGTGGAGCGGCCGAATTTTAGAAAATGGTATAACGAGAATAGTATGAATACTTTATATGTAACACAACAATATGACAAGTCCCTTGACAACTATCTTGTTGAATTATGACAAGTCCTTCCAAAAAAATACGTTGTATCAAATGGGATGGGTGAGGCAAATAGAATTTTGCCTTCCTGTCCTTTTGGCAAAAAAATAATTCCAGCGAATTACAATCATCCCTAGTTCCAATTGGTAGCGAGGATAAGGTGGAGTTAAGAGAATGAAATTGTGTATGCGTATGTGGAGTGTAGCAAGAAGGGAAGGGAACCACAAATGTTACATGATTTTCTTGTTGTCAGAAGATGTGGAGAATGGATTTATTTTTTTATTTTATGGACGAAACCATTAAGTGATGCAGGAGAAGAGCAGCAGCAGCGTGAGAGCCTTGAAGGGATTTTTGCAAACTTGTTTAATCCCTACATAATAAATGTCTATCCGTGGACAGGTAGATTCATATTTGAAGACAGTACATAATAACATTAAGCCTAACTCGCACATACACAGTCCGGTTGGATGGGATGGGATGGGATGGTGGTGCAGTGGCATTGAATTAACGAAAGAGCAGTGAGAGTCGACGACGGACGACCAAACCACGACGACAGGCAACAATTTGGGCTCTTCTCTTTTTCCTTGATACAATCTTTTATATTTTTTTATCATGTTGTTATTATGCAACAAAATTTTCATCTTCATTCATTTAATATGCTTTACAAATCTGCAGAATGTTTCTTTTTCCTTTAAAAAAAATATGTGAAAAAGTAAAGAAGAAACTTGAAGAGCCTTGAAGACATAATATATCTATTTTCCTCTGCTATCATATCATTTTTTCGCTACGCCCCGACATTCAAGTGCCTCCTTCCTCCACATTTTAAGCAGATAGTATTTTCCTTGAGGACACAACTTGCAGACGAAGAAGCCAGCTTTTTTTGTGGAAAATAAAATGTACAGCAGATGGAGAGAGATATGAAAGAAGTTAGCGTATTTTATTTTTTGGATTTGAAAACGTATATGTGCAGAAATCCGAATAATAATAATAACAATAAGTAATAATAATCAACCTAAAAGCAATAACAATCGTAGTATAACGTAAACTACGGATTTTTATTCCAAGAAAGCGAAGGCAAGACCCGCCTCAACAATCCTTCATCTTCCCGTCCTCCTATATATGTAAAAGAATACACTGTATGCTCGCTTACATGTGTATGCTTGAAGCGTACAAATTTTTAGTTGAATTTTTTGACTTGCTCAGCTATCTCTCCATTTTCTTTACTCCTTTTTGACATGCTCGCATGCATAATTAAATTGGTGAAAAATGTTCTAGGATATGCAGCAGGTATAGAAAAGAAACCTGGCATAAATACATGCATATTTATGCTCTCTCTCGCCTACCCTGATATGATGCTGATATGTTGAGCAAATTGTAAAATTAGCATTATTGTGAGTATGTGTACACCTAAAGTATCTAAATTGGCAGGTTTTTCTCCCAGTTGCATTACATCAATTGGTAAAAGCAAAGGAAAGAGTTGAATTGCATTTCATTTTCTCATCAAGACAATGTGATGATGGGAGACAATCCAATTGTACATATTTTGTAAATATATGCTCACATTCCATCAAACTATAAAACAGGTAGAGTCAAATCAAATGGAAGAGATGGGAATGGAGAAGAAGGGGGTGTGCACGAACCCATTCTCTTATTTGCCTTTGAGTAAACGTGTGTAAAGCTGATACTGATAAGGGAAAATGCATTAGTGCTCTGCTTGTGCTTGGGAATGAATGAGGGGCACGTTTGCTTGATATCGCTCCAGCTAATTAGTCAACTTTTTGTGAAAAGTATTAATCTAGAGCCATAAAAAGATTTATTTGCCAAGCTCACTCAATGATGATTATAATGATGATAATATGGATGGAATAAAGCCACATACATTATCTATTTCAAAGCCTCAGGATTAGGCTTCTACACCCTGCCTATACAAACTAATATGTTATTCATCTTGTAAATTGCTCTTTATCCTAATATTTATTGTGGTCATCCTTATTATCATAAGCATATGCTGCTCATTATCAGGACAAAAGATGGCTCTGACGACAGAAAGAATGAGTTGCCACTGCACTACCCTGCCTCATCCTGTCCTTCTCAAGTGCTTAACAAGAAATTGATACAGGTTACTGACGACGGACACCATTTCGGGACCAGTGCTAGACTCTAGACTTTGCTGGATATTCACATACATATATATATGCATAGACTTGAAAGCGAACACGAAAAGGCAACTAAACTTTTGCCACAAAAGTAATTTATGACCGGCATTTCCTCACTCACACAACCAAGTTGAACAATGCTTTATCAGCTCATTTTCATTAGTCCAGCCAGCCCGTTCAAATTTTTCTTTCCTCTTTTACCTTTCCCACTTTAGCTCATGAAAACAAAACCAAAGCCACACATACATACAAAAATGCTAGTTTTCCTTGTTAGTAAACTAATATAATGTAATGGCAATACCTGCATAATATATGAATACAGAATAATATAACCTCGGTAAAATTACTTATAAATGGCAAAGGTGGTAACAGTGCTGGGGCAAGCACGAATGAGCTTTGTTGATGAAAAAATGAAGTGGCAGTTTGTACATTAGGAGCCCTCCTATCTCTCTATTGCAAATGTGGCTCAGCAATCAACGATTTTAACAGGGCGACACTTGTTCACATGAAAATCATTTTTAATAAAAAATAAAAATGTAGTAGCAACAGGCTTCCGTAGTTTACTCTGTAGTACATTACATCAAGAGGTTGAGTAGCATACCACTATCTCTTCTCTCACTGAGAAGCACAGCTGGCAATGACAAGAATAATAGGCGGAGTAGTAGAGAGAAGAGAGGTAAAAGTAGTAAAACCACCTCAAGCACCATTTATTCTCTCCCTTCTTTATTAACCAGCTCACTTCTCTTCTCCAACCTAGTACCTGTTGCGTGTGTGTGTAATGTCTTCAAAATACTAAGTATTAATTGAGTACAAAATAATAATAAATTATGATGACAAACTTAAAACGCTTTGGTTACAGGAAAATAAATAAATTCATCCCCAATGAACATAAAATACAAATTTCAGCAATCAAAAACTCAATATCTAGCCCCCTATGCTGATTCTCAAACAAATGTCGAGTGCTCTCAAAACCGATGAAACAGCCAGAGAATTGTTTTTGTAGAAATTGAAATTCTTATCCAGTGCAGCATGCTGGGGAGATGCTTAATGAACCACGTCCCAGCAAAAAAAAAATTTTTGCAATAAAATATGCGGTTTTTGCTATCGCAATATCCATCCACATGTCCAAAGTCACGCCGGACAAGAAACGAGCCAAGAATTTTCAACTTCATCACATAATTTTCACACGGAAGGATGAGCAATACCAGCAACCAACAACCACGTACACATTATGATCATCATCATCATCACTGCCATCTTGGCAATCATGTCATGATAATGCCGGGCGGCGTTCTGATATCATCACATCAGCAATCAAAAATACATGGTTTTGCTCACACTTATGCACACTCAATAACTTCCCCTTTTTTGTGGAATATGCTAAAAGGAGAGAGCTGGCTGAGTGTGCGTCTTTCACAGTCTTTTTTGGTTGAACAAGAGTAAAACAACATGATGTGATAAAGATAATGAGGATGATCGGGATGATGGGATGCGGCTTCATTATTGCATTTCTCCATGATGTGACTCTCCTACAACTTGCGTTCTAAATCTGTTGTATCTTAATGAAGAATATGCTTTTTAGTTTCTGTGCAATAATGCAGATTTCCAAGTGTGTGTTATTTCTCCACAAAGCATAACATATGAATGCTATGGTCGCCTTAGAAAGTAAGCATGTCCAGTAAGGATTGATCATCATGACCATGATACAGGGTTGGCTAGACCGTTATGCATGAAATCTATCGAGTTTTTTTTGTTTGTTAGGTTTCAAAGCATGTCTTGGAAAGAAGAGGAAAAAAAGTTTAGGCACTATGGATAGACGACTGACGCCAAGGGCAGGCTTTCAAGATGAGTTAGAGGGCGAGGCTGCCAGCAATACATGAAATTGAGTATATGAGGTCTTTCCTCGTCCTCTTCTTCAAAAAAATACGATATGATATGAAATAACACTTGAGACGATGAGAAGGAAAAAGAAGAAGAAGAGAAAACTGATTCTTGTGCAAAACACAAAAAGTGAGCAGTGCACTTTAGGTACAATCCAAAGTCAGATTTTATTTACAAGCATACATTTGTTCCATTTAAGAAGATTAGTTTTATGTATGTATTTCGGTGAGCTAAAGGTTATAGAAAAATGAAAGAGTTAAAAGAGTGCTATTTTATGAGAGTCAACTTGAGAGTGTGTGTATATATGTTTAGTATATCTACAGGGTTAAATTTTCATAAGGATGATGTTAAAAAATATTCTGCGTACATAGTACACATAATAATAAAGCTAGATGTGATATAACCGTATGAGTAACGTTCAACATGCAACAGTCATCATAATTCACTGGTCGGTTATATAGAGATTTGACGAGGAAGAGAGTGTTAGTCTTTCATTTACTCCATTCCCTTGATTTATGAGAGTGTGCATTACCATTCCGATTATTTAAATGCAGAAAGACAATAAATAATCATATTAGGCATGGAGTTCACTTCACCTCACTTGGATGTGCATTCTGCAGCCAAGACAAGAGGAGAATGAGATAAAAAAGAGTGTGTGTAACTAATTTCAAAATCTGGACTCACCACACCACACCAAACCAAACCAAACCACGCACATTGAAATTCAACACCACCACCTTACCTTACCACAAATACAAATGAATAAACGAGTTGCCAATAATATTGCATAAGTGTTACAAAGAATCATATTTTTTTCCTGGTGATTAATTAAACCTGAGTTTCATTAGGTGATAATGAAGGGTATGAAAGGAAAGAGGGATAACATAACATAACATAACGTACGTACGTCATGCTAGAAAAAACGGCTCAGCCATCTTCCTTCATCCCATCACAATATTAAATGGAATGTACGTATGTCCACATCTACAAAAAGTATATTCGTCCACCACCACCAATCTGAAACTTTTATTTTTTTCTCTTCTTTCTTTCCATCTCCACACTTGAGTAGTGATGATGAGTGGTGAAGTGAAGGAATCAAAGTTGCCTCAAGGGATGTATAGCTAGATGTATTTTTTTATCATCTTCACCGAACCACACCACACCACTCTACCATTACCGTGCCATAGCCAACAACGGGGTATTTGGTGCCGTTGCTTTGGTTTGTTGATGATGATAGGATAGGATGATAGAATGCTTTAAAATACTGAGTGAGTGAATCCAACGAGGATGGTGATGGTGATGATGATGATCAAGACGTACTCCTTTTTCTTCCTAGTATAAAGGATGCATTATCTAATATTTCGGTGGATATGTGGATGTAAGGTGTCTCATCCCATGAGAAATATTATGTGGGCCCTTGAGGCACTCGGGCAATTAGCACCTCCCATATGCATGCATGCATGAGTCCTTGCGAGATAATCATGGAATATTTTCAAAAGCTGAGGGGAAGAGAAGCGGAAAACAATTGTTGTGCGTGTGTGTTGTATACCTATCCCTCGTTTACCTTACCATCAATTGCATAATGATCTTCTTGTGCATGCATATTAATGTAGAAAATGCAATAATAATCTGAGTAAAAACCTTGATCAAAATCAGTCATCATCATCATCATCATCAAGCTTGTGCTACACCTGTTTATTCGCCGACATTGCATTGTCGCTTTAATCATCATCATCATCAGGAGCCACAAAGGACCGCAATCAAATATAGCAAACTCCACACATCTATCCCTTTGCACACTCTTTCTCTCATCAATAGTGGTATTCATGTGATCCTAATCACAATCCAAATCCGAGGAGAAGAGGCTCAATCTATGATGAAGACGATGATGTGAGATGACGAGGACAAGAAACCGAAGCTAATAATAATTGGCCATTGTTTCTAGTCATCTTTTACATGTATACACTAACTAACACCAACCTCTATTATGCATTCCCAATCAACAAAGACAATGCGATCCCTTGGTTTCAACCAAACGGATGACGATGGAATCAAGTCTCAAGGATTGATAATGAGTTCATTGAGATGGAGAGAGAAAGATACTTGGGATTCGCCAATGATGAGATGATATGATGTGGATACCTCCAACAATATGCAGTACTTCAATAATTACAAATTATACGACAGATTTTGTTGTGTTGAATGTAACAATCTTGACTCATGGGAGAATTCAAGAGCAAACTTCAAACAAGGATGCAGCTAGTCACTAAATATGATATGATATGATATGATGATGCGTGATGGTGACGATGAGATGTGTATTATCAGACAAAATCAAAATATATTTTTTAATCAAAAAAGGAGATCCGTTGTCCATTGTTTTCGTCCTTTTTGTTTGATTTGCTTTATGGGGAAAGAAAACAACTGTTCCTTATATCGATAGCGTTATCCTATGTGCAAAAGTATTTCTTTAGAGGAACAACAGCATAACATTTTTTGGTTGTTGTGTTGTGAGCGTGCCTCTTTTAAGACAGATATTTTCATAAAATGATGTACATGACGTAATAACTCTTATGCATATGTATTTCATTTCCATACGATTCTTATCACAGTCATCATCATATCACCACTTTTTTTTGTGCTTGTGAAACAGAGAATGATCGTCGTCGTCATCATCATCATCAGCATTGACTGCCGCACTGTCTTTAAAAGGGCACATCGCTACAAGAGGGAATGAGAGATAAGAGGAAAGAAAAATAAAATGTAGGTATGGTAAAAGTCTTGATCGAACGAGTGCTTTTACAAAAGCAAAATCCCAAATGAGAAACAAAAAAGCGGACGGTATCACTATACTATGTATTATTTAGTTAGTTATCCTTTTTTTCAAAGCTCCATATTTCTTCGTTATGAAGAGGACAAGGCAAGGATCCCAATGAGAATGAGAATGATGATGATGATGATAAAGTCCCAAAGTAAACACAAAACTCATCTATGCTAATAAAGGTGAAGTGGGACAGTTTGTTCACGACGTCTTCCCCTTGTTCGAGACAATCTTTGCGACCAAATTGTTCCACTATGCCTTTTTCATCATCATCATCATTGTTGTGGCGATAAGAAAAACTGCTTTTTTTTGGGACCACTTGAGAGATAGAGGGGAATATGGAGAGCAGAGGTTGAGAGAACTTAATACATAATACAATTTTAAAAGACAGTCATTGTCATTGTGAGAAGAGTGAGTGCGGACGAGAAGTGTAATAAATACTTCAATTGTTTTATAACCGTTCTGTCAACCGTCATCATTATCATCATCATCCTTATGTATAAACCTTTAAAATAACCAAAGAGACATAATTCTCGTATGGTTTTAGGGAAATGCACTTTAATAGCTGGTCATACTGCTCATTTATACAACAAGAGAGAGAGAGAGAGCGCACCGCACAAAAACAATTTTATTACGCTAAACTATGTATGATATTGTAGTATATTATTATGATTCTTTGCTCCTCTCTTGTCCCTTTTGGACTGGCACTGAGAGCGACTCGATCAAGAAGAAAAAATATTTTGTGAATCTTTGTTCTCTCTTCAGACAAAGTTCATTTTGAGGATGACGACGACATTGAAGACGAACATGTGATAATAATGATGACTTTATATACTGCCCCGGTTGGACATTCAGTCTTGTCCTCCCTCTCAATGGGTGACCCACAAAAACATTAGCTTGCTATACCACTTTACCTTCTTATTGCTATACTTTGGCTATACTGTACTACGGCTTGTGCACCAGTCCTGGAACCAGTAGTATCATCCCATCAAGAGCATCCAACATGGAAATCCTTACTTTTTGCTATCATTCTTCCCCTAGCTACTGATCATTATCAACGGATCGGAATTTTCTCAAGTTGTCTTGAAACACACAAGTAGAAGTAGAAAAGAGAGCTATAAACTGCTCTCCTTTCCTCCACAAGAAGGGATTACGCACGGGTAATCAGCAAGTGAACAAGATATTTTTGGTAGGATTTCACTTCTCAAGATAACATTCATGGTCCAAATTAAACCCTCAAGGGAGACGAGCAAGAATGTTCGTGGATCTAATCAATACACCCATCAGAAAACAAAAGTTTTGCTAAAATACCCTTTCACATAAGGTGGAATATTATTTTCTCGTTTGTTTGCTGAATGATGCAACCTATTTGCTTCATTAATAGAAAATCCCGGCACTAACTCAAGTGTTTGCAAAAACAATTTTATTTTCATTTTGCTCTACCAAATGACAAGATATATCTATTTTATTCATCTGTCAACACCTCCTTGCCTCTCAATATTTTAGATGATCTTATGAAACTAAAAAAAATGAGAGAAGTGGATAGTTGTTGCTATCGCAAAAAATATTTTGGTAACATATGTGGAGTGAAAATTGTTGTCTTGTCATTGCTAACTTTGTATTTTCTAGTTTATTTCCAACAAAGTGGTTGTTGTTGGTTCCGCTTGATATTTTGAAGCAGGTGAGAAGTGTAGGTACATAAGGAAAAGAGAAGCCGCTTAGTGTAAAATGCCATATGATAGATGATTACGATGGCGATAATGATAAAGTTATGTAAAGTAAACGCAAAAGAGGGGCTCATAAAGAATGTTCTAAACTGGATGATGATAATCACGATAGTGATGATGATGATGTTGATGATGATGATCAGCAGCCACAACCAGTGCAAAAATGTGTGTACTACACCCCTTCTCGTATCCTAGCAAATTATTACGTTCCTTCATTACCAACATGATGTTGATGATGATTCATTTTTTTCAACCGGATACGTTACTCACGGTGTTTTTTGTCTGTAATAATACACTCCAAACAGGACTTCAACAAATTTACTAGGAATGAAGAAATTTGTGTTGAAAATTTGTGGCAGAATGGTTTTCTTTCATTTGATATGAAGTAGCAAGTGGGGGATGATTTTGTTGATGACGATGATGATTCACTTTATAGTGTAGCAATGCCATTTCACGCTGCTATGCGAACAGAAGTAATCTAGCAATCCCATAATTGTACCTTATTATTTGCCATTTCATACCGCAGCTTTGCTACCAAAAAATTCTCTACAGACACTCTTTTTTTCTTGATTAGAAAGGCTACATGATCAGGGCAAAGCAAAATTAAGAAGGTCGTCTCAGCATAAAAAGAAAAATACGTTGGTTCATACGTATGTAAGTCTTAGTTTGGTATATAGTATTCCGACACAAGTATGCATTTTATATTCCTCTCCCTAATAAACTAATTTTCTCTTCCATTTTGCCCTCCAGCTCCTGTCTTCTTCTGGCTCAAGTGGCATTGCCAAATCAGCCTCCGTCCAACTAATTTTCATAAAGATGTAACTGACAACTGAATCGGAAACCCGGTACATCATTTTCATTAGACAGTAAAAAAATGCAGAATAAAAATATCTTTTAGTCGGATACCTTCTTGGTCGAGAGAGTTAAAAATTGTAGATTTTTTTACACATATTCAGCACAACAAAAAACGGTAATTAGATTGTAATAAAGCGCATGACTCCATAGCAATTACAACTACGTTATTTGATGATACACTTAATTAGTAATAGTACATTTGCTCCGACATGAAATGGTACATTTAAATTAGGTGCTAATGGAATGATGTGCTTAGCAAAATGAGAGTGAAAAGCAATTTGGTAAAACTGGAAATGGCATCAATAACGTTTTTGATTTGTAATATTGCATTCAGCCCCCATACTAAAAGAAACATGAGCTGTTGTAACGGTGTGCTAATAAGAGGTGATTTCAACACATTTCACACTTCATGACCCCCACCATTTTTACAGTCGCTCATTAAATCAGCATTTCTGTATAGAACTAAGTAAGAGGAACTTTTCTTACCAAATTCAATCATAAATATTATGTAAATGAAACCAGTCCAACCAAGTCCATAGTAAAATGATAATAGTGATGAAGAGAAAAGAATATAACTAGCAAAAGTCATTAAATTTTAAACAAAACTAAAGTCTTGGTCTATTCTCTTTGAATGAAACAGTCTTGTTCTGGTTTAGGAAGATGAAACGTATTTTCTTCCTGATATTTTTTTCATATTTTCTATAGACTTTAGCCGATGTGCAGTATAAAACATGCACATTTTGAATCGGACTCATTCTTGTTTTACTTGTTGAGCAGGTAAGTAAGTTAAGTAGTAAAAATTATGAAGGACAGGTTATAAAGAGCAAGGAATATGTTCGTACATATATTCAGTCTGAGTGGTGGAGGAAAAAGTTGCTGACAATTACAAATATAAATCAAGTGGAAGTAGAAAGAGAGGAAGAATTGGACAAGCATTAAAAATCCATCTTCAGAGGCCAACAGAGGTGACCACTATATCATTAATAATAAATGGAGAAGATGAGAATGAGAATAGAAATAGGACGAGTGGAGTTAGTGCCATGGTCAAGTCATTTGCTCCCTGTCATGTATAATCTTATGGGGGTAAATACAAGAGTACCAGTTTCGTATTCAACTTGCTACATTATATATAACCTGGTCATCAGCATCACATCCATAAACTTTGTTTTAGTTTCACCATCATTCATTCCGTCGGTAAACCAAAATTTCATTCATTTCCCTTTCTCTGTTACCACATGAGTACCTCCGGAACAATTCCAATAAAAAATAGTCAAAATCATAATAAGTTTCAATACATCTCCTCAAGATAAATTCACTTTTTCTTCAATTTTTTGTTGCTTGTGGTGTAGCTTGCCTAGGCTTCTTCTAATCTAATTTATGAACCTGATCACTGCAGACAAATCTAGTTTCATTGTATGTCTGCCTCTACAGTAACAGTTAAAGAACATAAGGAAAGTGAAGCCCACGACAAGAACAGACTGATAGCCTGACATTTACTGGAGTCGACTCGAGTTGCGGTCATAGGTTTTTTGTGCCTCAAGCCTTTGCACTCATATAATATCATCAGCTTTATTGTATTCTGAACAAGTCACTATTTCTCGTGCCGACGTGAATATGGATAGCTGAAAAGTAGGGGGAATGATAAGGTGATTTGAAAAATAGAAGTGTTCGCTCGGTCAGCACCTTTTTAACTTTGGGGTTTATTTTTAACTGCAACACGTCCTTTGGTTTGCGGTCATTTCTTAAGAAACTCAATCAAAAATTTAACTCCAAGAATGAATTTTATGACAAGGGTGATGATGATATGATGATAGCATTATTATAATGATATTCACATTTAAATGCTTATTCTGATTGGCACTTTATGTGCGCTTGGAATACTAAATGTAAATTGAAACGGACTTCTGAGAAAAAAATGAGTATCATTTGGTCTGTCCGAAAGCAAATGAAATGACATAAATCTTTCATACCTGAAGCTTTTAAAAGCATTCTATTTTTCCCAATCAAAATGCATCAAGTTACCTACATTTCTCACATATCATATCATCATAATCCTCATCATCACCATAAGTCGTTTCATGATTATAAGCTTATTTGCTCCCTAGTTTATTGCACATTTTTACAAATTCCATTCTCATCATCACCAACCAGCTCAATGTATTTATCATGATGATA
This sequence comes from Orchesella flavescens, assembly GCA_964034955.1. NCBI lineage: Eukaryota > Metazoa > Arthropoda > Collembola > Entomobryomorpha > Orchesellidae > Orchesella > Orchesella flavescens. The sequence continues at coordinate 54,377,824 of OZ035953.1, forward strand.
CTAGACGAGAAAGCAAAACTAAAAGTTGGCGAGCTGATAATTGAAACGCGGCATTTGTTGCTCAGTCAGTCCAGTCCGAATTTGTAGTCCTACCACTAATATCAGCAAACACTTCATTGCAATCCCTGATGCACTGATGCCGACTTTTACAAGTAAATTGAGCTCAGCCGACAAAAACACGTAAAACGAATTGGAAATACAAAAAAAAAATCTCATTTTTCTTTACATAATATTCCATCAAAGCGTGCCGTCCCTGTATATCTTGTGTTGTATTATGCTGCTTAAATGTAATGGAACAAGTGTCTACAACAGGCATAATGTGGAAGGTGAGAATCATGAAAGGAGCTGGTGAGCGAAAAGGCCATGCACTTTATAATCTTATCATTTTCTTTTTCTTCTGACTCCGTCTTGTTTTCGTATTTTTCCACGCAATCTTAAGCAATCACGGACGTTTTTTTCTTTGACTCTTTGGCTTTCATCAAAGATTCATGAAATTAACATGAGGTGTTAACAGGAGCACACCTGTTGCTCTCTACATGAATTTGTATAACGATACATGTATGATATTTTGATGATACTCCTTAACTTTCCAAAACAATACGATCTCAATGTTTTAATTTGTCCATAAGCTTAACAATTTTCATCATGGTTAAAAAATTTGTTTTCGATTTTCATCATTTTTTTGTGTTAAAAAAAACTTATTAGCCAAAGGAACTGTATGATAGAAAGGAAGTTTTGTCACATAATTAACCACCGCCAGCTCTCATTTACCCCCAACTTAATTGTATGTAAAACCAGGAGCAAATAAAAAAAATCCGTTTGACGTTTTGTTTGAAATAGGATACTCCTTCCTATCCCAGTCAAGTCACTCGTTATGACCAATAATTCAAGGTGATGAACCATAATTCCCTGTACACCTTTGAAACTTAATCACTCGTTTTTTGTTTACGCACTCATGCACACCTCCATTCCACCATTTTCTACATTAAAGTCAAGTCAACATCAAGAAGCCCCTCCAACACGGTCAGGCAAGCGTGCGCAGTTGCATTGGTAATCAGAGAAACAGTAGACTCTTTTTGGGGTAAAACGTAGTGTCCATAGCGATTCAAAAATCAAATTAAGACTAACCGAACCTTTATGTTGAAACGTTGCTATTTTTATATATTTTTTACTTCATGTCTCTTCCCTACATTATTTTACCTATATAGGAAGAGAATGAGGTGTGATAAAGGGGTGGATGTTATGTGAATAAGTCCTTAACACAAGGTGAGAAAAACAGAGGACAAGTGCCATGCATGCATCGGATACGGAGGCGCATCAAACCGAATGAGAAACCTGATACAGGAGAAAACCGGCGCTTTATTAACAACAGTTGGTTACTGCCACCACCACCTCCAACACTTTTTTTTTGTGGAAGAAGACTTAGAAAAAGCGTGAAATTGTGGATTTTTTCACACCTTGTCGACCTCAATCATATATGGGATGGAATGGAAGGCAAGACGAATGGAAGACTTATACCATCTGTGTGCAATCCATCTCTCTCACTCTCCAATTCTCATTGACAATCAACTGTCTGTTTTCTTCTAAACCTTTTGGAAATAGTAACAATCAATGTGAAGTTATTTAACCCTTTCCCATGAATTGGATTGACAAAACTCGAAACATTTTCTCGTTGAAAACAATGCTTAATTTTTTACATTTCATGCACCCATTTCAAAACATAAGTGTAAGTATAAAGTCTACATATATATGAATGTTGTACTCACTTGAATAAAAAGGTGAAACGCTTGGATTATACAATGAGAAAAAGCACCTTATTCAGGAGAGTAACCATGATGACGACGATTTCAAGTCGTAAATTAAATGGTGGTATGGTAATAGTTGAAACGAAGAGCTTTTGATTTGCAAAGAGAGAAAAAACAGACTCTACAATTACAAAAGATGTACATATCATCATGCTTTTTCAGGAGGAAAAGAGTAAAAATGAGATTAACAATTTTGGTAATGTCATTGTAGTATGTATAGCATTGCATTATTGCTAACAGAAAACCGTCGTCATTGCAGCGTACAAGCGTTCTTGCTGCACTGCCGATGAGTATAAATCTGTTGTTTCATGGGGAATTTTGAAACAATGAATTCCTTTCTGTCATCATCATCCTCATGAATACCATTGTGAGAGGATGTAATGTAACCCCTTAACTAGTCATTTCCTGCAGGTTTCTCACAGGTTGAGTCCCTTGTTTAGTCCCATTCGCCCTGCTACACTCCATTGTCAGCATTATGTTAGAGACTGTGACAATTCACAGAAAACCATTTTATTGCAAGTCATTCCCCCCAAAACCCTCCTTTAATTACATTATTTAAATGGACAGCATTAAAATCCATAGATCCGAATTAGATACAACACAATTCATAATCAAATTCTAATCCATTCACCCAATCGAGGAAGGGTTAAATATGTATTACCTATGCAGATTGAATTGATTGATGTATAGGGGACTTTATGTAATTTCCTAGCAGTTTATATCTGTTTAAATTCAGTAGTAAATACAAATGAAATTATTTTTTACAAGATTTTCATCTAAATACACCCTAATTTTTTTAGTTGGAAAGATTGCGGAAAATCCAATATTACGTTTTCCCCTTTGAATGATTCATTCATTTGTGAGGGGTTCCCCATACCATTTTTTTTAGGAATTGCCATATGGCATAACCAGAAACATTAAGTCCGAGTACCAATCATTTTTGCCACCGGTGTTCCCTGTTTTGACTGTTTTGTGATGATCACTTTTATGATGAAATGAAATGAACAGAGAGAGAAAGTTGTCAAAAAATAAAAAGAAACAGATAAATGAAAACGTGTACATAGTGTTTTTGAAGTGTGGATAGTTGTTTGGTTGGGAGACTGGGAGAGATTACAAGGAATAACATGTTAGGCGTAGGCGGGAATACGAAACAGGATCAATCGGGAGTTTTTTTTTCACCGAAGCCCAGAACCCTTTTTCATCTCCAAGTTGTGGCTGACTGAAAGACTGGAGGAGGGAAAAACAAGCATGTGTCCATGTGTCACGATAATGGATTTCAATCAATCAGCAGATTACAACAGAGGATGCAGTTGTGCGTAACAAATTAAAATGATTTGGTTGGAAATAGATGTTGATGGGGTAGTAGGAAGGACGATTTTCACGTCAAAAAAGAAGCTTGCAACTTTTTATTTAATATTGACAGCTCTCTCACATTTCATTGTCCTTTTCTCCACAGAGAGATAGAACCCAGCAAATGGAACTGATGATGATGATCATGTTTCTGATAAGAAGAGATGATGACGAGAGAAGCAATGTCATATCCACGCATTTGCGTGAAAAAAATGGTGATCATATTATGCAACTGTAACTGTTCCCATAAATATGAAATAATGCTGATAGGGATGAAGATGTGTATACTTGAATAAAGGAAAAAAGTGGTACGTTTTACACACCACTATATCTCCAGTTTCCACCTGGATTCACATTTTTCTTCCTCAACCTCCCTCCTCCTCTTGCACCGATGCATCCTTCAATCAACATCACCAGAAAAATAAAAGGCCTGCATGAAGCAAGATGAGGCAGCCAGGTTATTCACGTCAATTTCCCAGAAAACAGTCTTAGTGTATCACAACGAAAGTATCCCAAGCATTTTTAAGACTTGTCTTCTCAACCAAATTTAATATTTTTTTGTATTAGAAAAAGAGATGAGAAGCATAGCATAACAGAGAGCGCAAAAATATGTTAATGCCCACCAGATTATAAGCCGGTTTTCCTCTTTGGTTCCCAAAACAATGGATGCATACATTAATCCCATTACCTATTATAATCATGCTCCTCTGTGCTATTGACGTTGCCACATTATCTTACTCTACTCTCTGAAAGTCTGGAGGAAGAAGAAGACTGGCTGGACTGGACAACAACATTTTTGTGCAGTGAATGGTGAACTATGTGCCTCAATGACAGAAGAAGTTGAACCGACAAAAAGTAAAAGGGGATGATGATGATGATACGATGATGATTATGATAACATAATGGTATCACCACAAGATCTCTCACCGACTAAGCCAAGAAGATGAAGAAAAAACATTTTCTCTTCTTAATTCACAGTATGAATCCCTTTTTTCTCTCTCTAATAGTTAACAAAACAACAACAAACTACGAGAAAGGGATGAGCAACGAGGGATGCAATGCGGCAGACGCACAACATACATACCTTTCATTCGATTCGATCACAGAATATTACGCATTTTTTGCTACTTTACTCACTACCTTTCATATTAGATATCCCTCAAACAAACTCTAGCAACTAATATGAAAACCTCTAACCCTTGACTGGGGTAAGTAATCTGTTTATCGTCTGCTTGCTTTACCTTCAATCCATTCGTGTTTACCACCTTTATTATTAAAGATCCCTTGGAATGATCTTCATGAGCTCATAGTACAGGGTATACATTTTTTTCTCCTCAGCTTTAATAACCGATTTCTTATCTTATTGAGTATTTAAATACCTATGAGGAAACCACATGAAATTCTTAGAGACAAAACGAAAAAAATTTAATGAAATAAGAAAAACGGGTAAAAATGTTTGAAATTGGGAATTAAATTAAAATATTTCTTGGAAAAAGGGGAGACTATCATATCCACTCATAAAGACCACTGGTGTGATGATTATAATCGTGGAATTTTTGTCACAGAAATGAGCTTACAAGGCTAACCATTCTCAGATTCAATAGGATAGCCATTAAATTTAATTTAATTGAAGAAACGAAAGATAATACGGAAATGCCAGGGGCTGTTTTTGGTGTAGTATCCCCCAAAATTTTTTTCTCATGCGTTCACTTCGTACAAAATAAAAATAAAATGCTTGTCTATCTAAGATAAAAAGATTGGTACAGTACCGCATCCATTTTTCAATTAGTTATTAGACATTAATTCTCCTCATTTATTGCACGCGAATCGAAAGCCAGCCTGTGACGGCAAGTGGGTCTAACTCCAGCCCAAAGGAGGAGGAGTATCTCCATTTTATTTAAATATATTTGGAATATTTCATCACTTCACAGAAAATATATGTGTATCTTTACAGAAAATGAATGAAAGGTGTGGGATTCGTACTCACTCCATTTTTTTAAAACTATTTAGTATGCATGTAGGTATTACGTACACAATGTGGCGGTGGCGTGGCTATCACGTTCGTAATTGCTTTTAAAACAATGCCTCTTTTTTTCTCCTTTCGTTGTTGCTCTCATATATTCATGAGCATACATGCAACAGATACTACTACTACACTCATGGGCATTTTCTTTTTGGAGAATCGAAGGGAGGGCGTGAGAAAGGTTCTTTGCACATCTTCCACACAATAGTCATCCATTATCATCCATTGACCACCAGCACACACACAACGCAATGACTGACTGACGACGAAACGAACAAGACCTCAAGCAAACCATAATAATAATCTAATCTCTTCTTCTCCCTGCTTGCTCTCAAGAAAAACCCTGGTGTTTCCTTAGTCTTACCTCAAAACAAAAGGATAGCATAATATATACGTAATATAGTATTATAGGTAGTGATTTCATAAGAGCAACCCTTGTGCTGTGTGCTACATTGTCATATGACGACGACGATGATGATGATTATCTTGTGACCTTACAAACCTATATACCCATTCACATGAAATTTGTTTGAAGCCGGTCGATGAAATGATGTACATGATTATAATGGACATCCGCTCATCTTCAGTTTATATATTTTTTTTTTGAAATTGATCATGTATTTTCATAATGATCATCACATCATCAGCATCATCACCTCCATTTTGCTTGGCTTAGTTGAGTTGACTGAATGAACGTTCCTTGATTACTGGGATCTCTCAGTCTTACATAAAAAAAATTATTCCCATATTATTCAGCATCAGAAAAATAGGAAGGACCGTGTTTTTCTCTGTGCTAGAATATTTTATTTCCCCAAATAATTTTTGTAGGATGATGATGATGATGATGATTATACATTCACCTTATTTCATTCTCAAGGAAAAGAATGCCTTTTGACTTGAAGAAGAAGGGTTGGATCACCTGTCCAATCCTTTGAGATTCTGAAGACTTGCTTTTCTCTCCCACAAAAATTACCATTTTTTAAAGATGAAGATGATATGATAGGAGTACAGAATACAACACACACAAAAAAAGTGTAATATTCATACGCAGTTTTTCGGAGTATCGCACACATCATCATCGTCGTTTCTCTGGCATGGCATGGCATGGCATGGCACATCATATCATCACCACCAGCACCAATAGAACCATCATTAGTATCATCATCATGTTGGTATCTCTTGTAAGGATAATCATCATCCTCCTCTCCGATCATGATCACCCAACCCACCTTTTTTTCTTCGTTTTTCAACTCCAACCCATATTTTATGGGATTTATAGGGAAATCAATTTTTTCTGTTTCTCAGACCTAAACTTTTCATTCAACCTTCTTTCCTTTGCTCAACTTTCACACACTTTCCGACTTAAAAAATATACATTCCTTTTGCTTGCTATCTTGTGTATTCGTAGAAGGAATGTGAGGAAAAAAGAGGTGGATTTTTTAAGGATCAACAGCTATCATCATGATGAAGAAACAAAAGGAAAAACATGTGGAAAATTGAAAGCACGCAATGTACTTCTGTACTACTTACTAATTGTTACAAGCCAAGCTAAGCCGAATGAATGTTTTACATAGGATATTTGGGTTATTGGCATTTGCACAAAAGAGTCACGATGCAGGAAAAGGCAAGCGATAATAATGATAATAAGAAATAATTTAACTGCGAAAATGATGTGATGTTTGTTATCGAAAGGATTAGACTGGAATAGCTAAAGTCATTCATGGTTGATGGATGGCATTTCATTTCAACACTAATTTAGTTCATTTTATTGCGTAAAATAAAACACGCCTGCTTACGTCAACTCAATTTCAACTTAAGGTTACGAGGTATGCGCGTTACTCATGCGTACAGTGTCAACTACGCATTCACTTTCTTTTTTAGCCATTAGAAATAGGAGTAGAGTCAAGTTCTCAAATTAGACAATGCTCAACTTCTTAAAATTATGGTTTTATGAGTCTGTGTCTGGTACTTACATATATAAACCGATCCGTATTGAATGACAATATGAATTGATTGTAGGCAAAAAAATTAATGTGGCACTAATATTTCCCACGGCCACCTACCACAATATTAATAATGGTATTAAATATACCCAATAATAGCAAATACGTGCTAGCATGTAGAACATACTGGAATATTATAATATTTCAATCACACTGATTTATACGGTAGCAATTTTGTCAAGGAAGTTTCTTCTGGCGTTGGCTAACGTCGATGAAACACCATAGGAATCACAGAGTGACAGGAAAATACTTTTCAGCTTGTAATTTTAGTGTCAAAATATTTCAACCAAAAGCGTTAGTGAGTGCTACTTGTTTCGTTTTTTTGAAGAAAAAAAACTAAGTTTACAATGTCAGGCGGTCAACATGTAAGGAACCATTTCAATTTTGCATATTCCATAAAGTTAATTAAAAAAATTCAAAGACAAATAAGTTTCTGATTATCGAAGGAGGACGCTAAGGCGACACCACCTTCTGCAGCAGGCACTGATGCAGAAACAAAAAAAGTTGGGGTGAAGCAATCAGTCAATTCTAAAATAACGATAGCTGTTGCATCCAGGCTGGGAAATGGTGTTGTTATGAGAGCCAGGCGTTCTGTGACGATGAAGAGGTTGGCCGGCGTGTATGCAAAGCTAACGGTGCGTCCTTACGGAATTTAAAAGAGAGCCCAAAGTTATTCAATTATTAATAGCTACAAGCAGTTTGTATGATCAATAGATTTTTTTCTTTTTACATTAACTTATAGAAAACGCCATTGAAAAGAGTTCATCTTTCCTACAAAAACCGCTTCCTAGCCGATGACGAAACTCTGGCTGATGTAAAAAAAGCAATTCAAGTTTTCATAAAAAGTGATTTGTGATTTTAAATTTCAAACAGAGCAACTAGCTAATATTATATTTATTTCGGTATGTTGACAGGTTGGAGTTGAAAAAAACAAAATTATTGAAGTCCACGATGTGCTTGGGATTGCTGAATACGACAACGTGGAATACATTTTTTGTCACTAATTTTGTTGGAACAATTTCATGCCAATTTACTTTGAAATGAATACAGAAATTGTTCTTTAAAAAATTGTGTCAATCTATGCACCGTCACTAATTTAATTTGCTAATACACTTTTCCTTATTCCAATTAATGTCATCCCTTAAAAACAAAATTCTTATGTCAACTCTCGCTCGATTGGACGACAATTCTTTTCTTTCTATTGAAGTCTACAGCATGCATGTATGGGAAGCAATATAATCACACCGCAAACAGAATCTATAGCCCAATTCACATCAAATCATTATCACTTGATAGTGGAGTGCACACGGCAAAAATTTCTCCCTCACTATTTTTTTCCATTCTTTCATGGGATCTCATCCAATTATCGTTGGCTCATTCACCAACGCGCATAAACATCCACATCTAATCCTGATTTACATGCCTATCAACTAATTTCAGTGTTGCCATCAGGATGACGATCACCGTCATTAGAATGGGGAGAGCAGCACACAGCATAGTTGCGATCAAACAAAAAATTTAAAGAGACAACAGACATGCAATGTACAGCATGCATGCATAACATAACAGCAAAAAAATGTATCAACAAGTAAAAAAGATTCTCACTTTTCTTGTCCTCTTACTACTACTCTGTTTACAATTTTTTTTGTGACAAAAAAAGTTAAACTAACTGCTATACACCGTTTAAAACTTGTTAATATATTTTTTCCTTTAGTACTGCTATTGCTCCTGCATATTTACACTCCACTACTACATTTTTTATCATTCATTAGAAAAAGCTGAAACAGCATTGACAGACCTTGATGAGACTTGATGATTTTTTTTTCCACTCTGCATATTTTTCTTCTTCTTCTGTATTACTCTTTTCCTATTCCTTGCTTATCCTTCCTCCATCCAAAGTTTGTGTGTGACGTTCACGCCTTACCTCTCCCACATTTTCTAAAATTCATTTCATTCACGTCTTTCCCTCACTTTTTTTTTTATTATTCCTCTTGATTCTGCTGACTGACTGACTTTGGCAACAATAACAAAAAACAAATATATAAATGGTGAAGAAGAGTGATCTTATCATGAGCACATCTCCTTATTCCCGTATCTGACTTTATGTATGTGTGTGCCCTTTTTTATCCATGATGTTCTCTTCATTCTTACACTTGTACTCACACATTTACATGGCACTGATTAAGTGATACCAATTTGCTGTACAAGACGTATCTACAAACAAAATATATAAAGGTGGATTTTCGGCATTTGAAACAAAACACGGAGAGGCATGTTGCTTACAAAATAAAATGAGTTGACAAAACAAAAATGTATGAGAAGAAAAGAAATTTCATCATCATCATCATCGTAGCTTTGTAAGAGCAAGGCAAAGGAAATGCACTTCTTCCACTTTAGAATTTTGTGTGAAGAAATTTATCATCAGGAGATGATAAAATTTAAGCTAACTAACTCACTCTGTTCAATAAAGAGGCATACATTTTGTAGCAGTGGTTCATGAAATGAAAATGAAAATAACAACATATTATATTATCCTCATCCTGATAACACATTCTGTATGAAAAAAGCATGGCTAAACTCACTTCACGAGTTTTAATTGTACCTTTTTTTAATTACATTCATCATGTTATTATCCTTGATCCACAACACATCATCGCCATGCATCGCCACCACCACCACGACCACTACAGGCAACAAAAGCCTTCTTTTTGACTATGCAATGTGATGTCGTGTATGGGTTTACAAAAGGAAAAGGATTTCAATAGAGTACAAGAAAATGAGAAGGGGGTAGTAGCTTCACTGGAGAAAATGGTCAAGGCACTAGAGCATACGTTGCGTTGGGTTGCATGGAAACGATGAAAAATTGGTATACAACGGATTATTATGTAAGCTGTTTTGGTTTTATAATACGACATGTAACTACATGTGTAATTTTCCTCCTGATGTGGATCTCTCTCACTCTCTCGGGTGGTGATAATTATGATGCTGGTGTTGTGTTGTTGTTGGTGGTGATGATGATGATGATGATGACGATGATGATGCAGTAACATTATTACGTGAAGACGATGAGGAGGAAGGAGTGAGACTTGCACAAGAGCTCTTGTGAATAAAAGGGTAAGCTATTTGAACAAGTGCACTTTGCTTCTTTAGATCATCATCATCACCATCAAACATGATATTGGACTTAGGATCCACCTTTCATATGGTTGTCTGAAGGGATCCAAGCATCTACTATTTTTATTGGTCAGCAAACAACTGCAAGTGTGGGATACACTATTCAACTTATCTCTCTCTGTTTCTCTTGCATTATGATTTTGTCTCAGAAACTGGAAGGCAAAGATGATGTTGATGAGCAAGGCGTGTATTTCTGCATTGGATTCATTCCTCCAACCTTTTTTTTCTGATGATGCACAAAAACCGTAAACTCTAAACTGAATAGAGCACTGAAAGAAAAAAGCTTTTTACAAGAAGGGGAGTTTGTTCTTGGTAACAAAAAAGTCTAGCGTCAGCCTCACATGCCTTTTTGAATCGCTTTTGCATATCAACATAACGTCGTTTCAGACGAGAGTCTTGAGGAAAGGCTTTTAGAATCCAAATTTTCCAGTGGATGCAACGAGCGTCGTCATCATTATCATCATCATCATCATCTTCAGTATGAACGTGTTTGATTGAGCACCAAGATAAAATCCAATATCGATGATGGAACAGGTGTGGAAAGAAGCACACATTACATTACAGGTAAGAAGCCATTAAGTGTAATTAACATATGTACTAGCTACAAGCTAACCATGACAATTTGTTTTCCCTTTTCTTTTAGGGTAATAATGAGTATTGAAAAGTAAACATTAGATCCATAATATGAGCATATCATCTGCATGTCATGCACGATTAAATAGAAGAAAAAAATGTAAAGTAGCCGTGCCGAAAGTGGCATGGCAAACTGGAAAATTGCTCAAGTTTTAAGCCTGCTTAAAAATGAAAAGTTGGAGAGTGGATGTATAATTGGTCCCATGTTGACGATATATCTCAATCATCAACCATTTTAGCTACACACATAAAACTTATTTCCCCCCAATTCATTTTATTAGAGCAGGCTTGAGATCAAAGTTGTGCAAATTAGAAGCAATTAAATGGATATATGCATTCCGTTTTTTTGATGATGATGCTGATCATGATCATGATCATGATCATCAACATCAACATCATGTTATTGGATTGCGATTCCCTATTCTCCTTTGAAAAATCCTTTTCACTCTTGTTCCTTCTCACATAAAGTTGATCATCATGTTCTCTCCCTATCAAATCAAATCACATCATCATCTAAATCCAAATTACATCTGTAGCAAATTACTCTCAGCTCACTGATTTGATTGCTTTTTCGCTACTGTTTATTGCATCTCTCTCTCTCTCTCTCTCGCGTTCTTTCTAAGCTGATGCACTCATCAAAATGGTGGCAACAAGCAAAAAAGAAGAGAGAGACGAGACATTCTTTTTGAACTTGTCCTATTCTTGTAACCATCCATTATTACAATTCTCCAATACCCTAGTACTACCAACAGAATAGACAAAAGGAACGGAGAGATAGAGACCAGAGAGCCAAACAAAAAAGAATGTACATGGATGAGACGAGAAGGAGACTGACAAACAAACAGAATGACTACATGTTGTTGTTGATGATGATGACGATGATGATGATGATGACGCTTTCTAACTTGTTCCAATCCCTTATGTACGACTCTGGATAAAACATGCATCCATCTCTCCAACTCTTTTCTTTTATAAAAAAAATGTGTGAATGTGCATATGTATGTAGTGCTAATGCAATGATATATTATCATCCTCGAGTTTTTGCCTTGCATCACACTTGAATCGATGTTTGCAATCCGGACTACTGCTTTTTTTCTCCCAAGTCTGTGTGTGTGTACATGTATATGGTGGTTGGCTGTGTAGGATAATCATCAGCAAGTACCAGTAGCCATAACCAGCCACCTCATATGTCTTGTATCTGTCGAAACCAAACCACTTTCATTTTAATTTTCAACCCTCTCTCTCTCTCTCTCTTGTTCATTTCACCATTATTCTTCTTCTGAGTCCTCACATCACATGGATATAAAAAATGGCCACAAAAAATCCTATTCTGGTTCTTGAAAGGCTGGCAACCAGCATCAGTAACTGAGCAAAAGTCTTTTCTCTTTTAAACTCTAAAGGACAGCTAGAGTGATGATGTGCAACAAACAAGAAACAAGTCAACTCTTTCCACCATATTCTACACCAAAATAATTAATAACTGATACCATGATATTATCATTTGTTCTTCATGAACTCTGGGCTGCTTCAACATGCAAACCTGATGCTGATGAACGAAAGGTAGGTGAGGATAGTGGTTTTTCATTTCCTTACCTCCAAACAAACTTGGACGGAGGGTTTATTGTTTACTAAGATTAAAAAAACTACATTGTACACCCAACTAATCCCTTTAACTTCTGTGGAAAGTACTTTTTAATTTGTTCGATTTTAAAATATTATTGCGTTTGTACATGAAAGTGTATGTACCCGTTTTTATGCTCATGTCACGTTACAAAAGGGCAAAATCTTACATTCTTTTTCCCTTTTCTGCATCAAGTGCCGATAGCAGATGCCGATTGCTGGATTTTCATAAGTGAAATACAAAACTAAGTAAGTTTGATTGAATGAGGACTGTGCGAGCCCATTTTCCATTTTTTTTTCTTCCTCTTCACCCCTACAATAGGCGATGAATGAAAGGTTTTCTGGTTCTTAAAGAAGGAAGTTCATTTCACGGGTTCATTGCAGCTACAAAAATAGGTTTGTCGATACGTCAAAGTAGAACCGACAGCCTTGTTTGAGAAAAATGTTAATTCCACGCGTCATCCATTTTTACCCCGACTATAAAGTTTTTTTGAGGACATTAAATTATTTTGTTCACATCTTGACCACGTGTTCATTATTCTAGCACCACACCACACACCATCATCATCATCATTATGAAAGTCAGATGCATGAATGTGGTTAAAATTCTTTTCGAGATTAGAAGTGGAGCAGCTCCTACCCATTTTTTCGGCTCTCGTTCTGAAACAAAAAGAGCAGGACTTGGTGCGGCTCCCGGTAGGAAAAAGCGTTAATTCAAAGTCAATGAGCCGATACGGATGGAACGTGAAAGCAGGAAGCGACTAATAAAAAATTCACTTCTACAACACTTGGCTTGCATTAAGGTTGATAGAGAGGAGTGAGCGTGAAGCCCAAGTGTTTTCAATAGACCTTTTCCATCCTCGACTTGAGGACACATGATGGTGGTGGTGGTGACGATGATGATGTGGTGAAAATGCCAACCAGCTTCACATTAGTCTCTGTCCGTTATTATCTAAAAAATATTTTCTAATGAGTAAGTACAAATCCCTATGATGATACAAGCTTATATGATCCTATCCATATTATGTATGTTAGTAGGATTTCACGAACATATTTTAAGCTAAAGCTTTTCCCTCAATCAATCCGAAATTAGTATTTTAGCATAAACTCAGGCCACTGCACCTTACTATAGACTTTTATATAGGTCCAATCAATAAATAGTTTTTGAGAAAACTGTGCCTCTAAAACTCTACTAAGTACCTCACCATTGTATCCCATATCCAAGTCGGAGCCGACTAGCAAAAGCTAATACTTTGCTCTTGTCCATATTACGTATTCATAGTTAATCTCTACTCCACATTATGTAGTACAAGAGCTTCTACTACGACCGTTCTTTTGTTAGTAGAATGAAAAGACTAAATTTTGAAAGCTTTAAGAATTTTATTCCTTCTTGGTACAGCTGCTATGGTAAAAAGAAGGATTTCTAAACTCTTGTTCGAATTCTACACATTTTCTGAACAAAATGAGTAGTCATCCGTCGGCTCTTAAAAAGCTTATAATAATGTCATTGAAACAAAGTTGGAAACCTTCTTTTTCCCTCTGTGCTGTGCTTAGGCTAGACAATTCTCATCCAAATTCATCTCACTACTTTTTCTCCCACTTTGACTTATCATGAAGGAAAACCGTTCTGCTTTTACATATGAATCACAAGCAATCTATATATCTACATAGGTAATAAGCTGGGCACACGCGACCATCATCACACTATCATTATAAAACCAACAGTAAGCAGAAAATAAGTTGACTCTTCCGTTGGACGACCGGACTTTGAGGAGCCCTTGGAGAAATATATATACTTTAAATTCCTCTTGATTTGAAATGTAAATGTGGTTCTGCCACAGCAGGTAAGTAATAAGTAAGTCCAGCCTAGAATTAACCTACAGAATAAGTTGGGGGCTATCCTCAAATACATAAATACAATTTTTGTAAACGAGAAATTTCTTTCCGCATATAATAACAATGGTTGTGAAGAAATGGAGGAATTAATAGTTGGGCACTATGACTGACTATAGCTACGTAACGTAGCCCAGGTATTTTTAGAAACAGAAATTGATATGACACCATATCATTACGATTATCACCATCTGGTATTATTATTTACTTGTGCTTCCACTCCATCTCTTTCTTTCCACTAGAGCATTACATTGTCTTGTCTCGTTCACTCGCTCTTTCTGATCCACATGAGACCCTTACCACACGGCTCTGTCTCTATCTATTTCCCTTGTAGTAAATGGATATAGGGATCATTGTTTGAGGAGCATTCGTTTCATGAAAACAGAGTAAAGGGTTTTGCCCATAATAGTAATCACATAAGTACAGGGTATTTACTTAATTCCATTTCATTTCTGCCGTCGCTCTTCCTTCTTTCCGAAAATACAGGAAAGAGAGAGAGAGACAAAAGTGCAGCGTATTCTTCACCAAACAAGAGAAGACCTTCTTGACCAAGTTTCATTGGGAAAATATGCCATTTACTACAACTCCATTCTACCATAATATTCTACCAAACGTAGAATTCACAAAAGTTTTCTTCCAAGGAAAACAAAAGTTGAGCTAGTAGCATGGTTTGAGTTCCCCATTGCTTGCTGCGGTAAAGGAGGAACATTATCATTATTATTATTATCATCATCATCACCACCAACCACCACCGCCACCCTATATTATTACAACATTTGAATGGCCATTTCCTCCTCCAAAATAATATTCTTCATACAAGAAATATTAAGAAGAGTAGTGCGGCACATTATGATGTGACTGCCTGGACTAATAAAAGGAGAGTTGCTCCGTTAACCAAGGCTAATAGGTAGCGGCTTACATTAGGAATCCACGGAGTAAAAATTTAATTCTTTGTATTATTATTCTAGCACCTGTTTCATAGGAAACTCAAACTATACTACTACTACACCACTCATAGTTTCATTGATACTGATAGGGAGTAAAAGTAGGGAGAAATCCAATCCAGGTCATTTGTAATTTGAACCATGTGTGTAGAAATCTGCAGAGTTAACAAGCGTTGTATTCATTCTCATCTGTTGTAAAACGTATGTACGTAGGTAGGTAGGTAGGTACATGTGCATAGCGGAGCTAAGCGTAACGAGATAATTTGATTTGATGATTGTTTGACATAGATCTATTGTCAGCTAGTCAAATTCAATTTCCACTCACTCTCTGGAGATATTGCACACTGATAAACTCAACTAGACCGTAGATCACATCTAGTAATGAGACATTTGAGGATGATGGTTGATATTCAACTACTTTTCTACCCCCTTCCTAATGAATTTGATAGTGAGTACATTAAATTGAACATGCCAACAAGAGAGAGAGTAGGCAGAAGGTAATAAATTACATAATTAATTCATTTCGAGTCACATCCCATCAAAAGAAATCAAATTTGATATGATGGCTGAACAAATCGATACGAGTGGATGGAAAGGAGTTGTTATTATGAAAAATGCATTTCTAATGCAAATATTGCAATCCCATTGATGATGAAGATGATAAAACCAGAAAATGTTGCAATTCTACCTTTGCATTGCATTAACAATATGATGTTAGTGATCATCATCATCCTCTTTCGCCCAAGTGTGAGACGTCACACATGTCAAAAGTCAAAAAAAAAGGAGAGAGCTTCTGATTGCACTGAAGATGATGATGTCCTTTGTCAAGAGTAAACAAGCGAGTGAGAGTCATTATCGATAGGAATAACATGACAGTGGTTGCATGCACATAATAAATATTCATATGCCAGTGTGACACCACAACACAACATCATCACCAGTTGGGCAGCGGGAGCAGTAGCAGATTTACATACATTTGTGGATACAAAATAAAGTGACAAGGATTTTGCTACTGCTTCTGATGATGTTCCGAACGTATGTATGGGGTAAACAAGATTCCTCCACATTTGATTTTAACTTTATGCGTAGATATATGCAATACATGTATATCAACTTATCCATCATAATTTCGTTTGTCGTTCGAAGAGAGGAGAGTGTGACAACAAAGTTGACATTTTGCTCTTGACATCAACAAAAGTTGATCCGCCAAAGAGAGCTGTCATATTGATATTATATGCTAACAGGTTTTTACCAACATCCAAATAGCAATGTTGACGATGATCATGATGATGATGATGATGAGCATTAGCAATCAACACTCGTTAATCAGTTTTTTTGTTGAATGCTCGTCACTCTGTCTACTACTTCGTTAGAATAAGTGCCTGTAGATGCTGTATGCCTGAGCTTACTCTCAAAAAACACAATGGTTAAATGCAAAAGGCGTAAAGGGAAAAGTAATGTTAGAATCTGATGTGATGATGTGCTCTGTTCCTATTTTCAGATGTGTACAACATTGACACTTTCCACCTGGCTGACTTATTCATAGCATGTCATGTGTATGTAGTAGCACACCGAAACTCCGACCAACGACTTTGCCTCTTCCACTCAATGGGAAAAGCATACAAGAGAATTGATGCTGTGATTGTGATGCTGGTGATGACACTGTAAATTTTCGGCGTTTAACCAACCGCCTTCTCTTTCTCCCACTTCCTGTGTCACTATTGGAATGCTAGTGAAGTAACTATGAATAAATATGCGCCTGTTATGTGTGTGTGTGTACGAAGCATATGTTCAACATGATTGTGTAATTGGATTATTTTGTGGTCTGTCACCTCGCAAAGATTACTTTTCTCCCCCTTTCATTCTCTCACTCTGTAAACGACTCAGTCACCCATGATACTTCATGGTTCATGTCATACAACACAACACTGTGCAATGAAACAAGGTAACATGGCGAGCCGAATCCTTTGATTTTCAATCACCAAACATGAGCCATGAAAATCAAAGTAAAAGTGAAGCTTCTCATTTCAGTTTTGCCCATTTTCACACCGCACTACCCAATCCAGAGAGATTGTTGCTGAGGCTTTCATTCCCTTGACAATAAAATGTCAAGGTAAATACGCCAAAATTAAGAAGCTCATAGTGTTGAAGCCCTGCAACCGCTTCTGAAAATTGATGAACGCCCGTCTATACTCTTAGGTCTTGGCATTGTATTTAAAAGTTTATTAGGAAAGCTCAAAAAATATATAAGGTTCGGAACAAGATGAGTCATTTATTTATTACGAAAAGTTAATTAGGGCAGAGGTGAAAATGATGATGATGATGATGATATGATGGGATTATTTTCAACTATGGTGGTAAAACTAGTAAAGTATACTCCCTCTTTGTTTCATTGAGTGGTGTGTGATAACTTACAAATATCACGGGTGGAATGAACCATACAAAACAACGATACTACACAGTCGCAACCCACCAATAATGCTCATTCATTCCTATTATTACGCGTGTAATCAATGATGGAGGAAAAGTTGAGTTATTAGCACAAAAATAAGGATAAGTAATAATAATATGATGAGTGACTAAGAAATACTTATTATTATTATTAGGATAATAATAATATTTTGCCATAATTTTAGCCATTTTGACTATTAACACGTCAATCCTTATTTCATTCAGTTTCCAGTCATCAGTAGAAGCAGCAACACAACACCATATTAAAAATAGTTAAAAGTGAACAAAGTGATGCTTGATGATGATATTGATTTTATGCAAACTGCTGATGAATATGACGGACAAAGAAATTTTTGTTAAAGGCTGTCAGATCATGTCATGTAATTACTATTCTGCAAAAAAAGAAGAAGAAGATGAGACGAGAGGATCACACATCACATTATTATAACATGAGAGCATCGCTGCTGTGGTGATGATGAGCAGAAGAAGAGAAAGAGAAGAGGATGAAGGCGAGGTGGGTCTATTTATTCGTTGCCTTAAAAGGGCAGCCTCCATATAAGAGCTCATGTTCCACGTCGTAATTACACACACATTCTCAAGTGAGCCAAGCCAAGTCAAGAAGAAGTATCCATCCCCAGAGCGGAGAAAAAAAATAATTAACTACTTTTTCTTTTTACTGGAATAATAATCATAATAATAATCAACATTTGAGGGAACGGGAACTCTAAGGGATGAAGAAAATGTAAGCGACATACAAATAAGAAGCGCGAATAAAGAAGTACGTAGTAGTAGACCTGTTACAGATACTTTGGAAACACATAGATAAATTTGTGTGGCTCCAAAATAACTATCACATTAGATATGCATTATAATCAATATTATTATCATCATCAATACATAAACAAAAGTTACTTGACCAACGAAATAAAAAAAAACCAGCCGCTTTGACTTTTTGGTCGAAGCTTGTGCTATAAATATACAAGATGGTGTGGTGCTTTGTATTGTTGCTTGCTTGAAAGGGATTGGCGACTCATCATTATTTTAACTGCTTCGTAACTTTTTTTTCCATGTTTGCTCAGTTTTTATGACACTAATGATAAAAATGGTGATGTGATGCGGAATGAGATTTTTATGAACTAACTAGTTTCACAGGAGATGAATGGAATATTGATGAGGATACTAATGATTTTTGTTGGAGATGGTGGCTCAAACTACATAATAATAAACAAGATTAATTCATTTCAAAGCAGCACAGGATCATGATGATTATTATTATTATTATTTCTAGTGTTACCATTAGCTCAAATTTTGTATACAAACCGTCCATTCAAAAACTGTCAAACAAAATGGATTAGTATATGTGTGTATATTTAAACGCGTTTATATAAATGTGTAAGGAACTTGTGAAGGACACAAGTTCAAGTAGAAAGGAAAAGGAGAATTCCGATATTATGATTATTTGTTATTACAGATGCTAACGGAATGAGTAATGATGCAAGTCGTGTGCCCCTCAATTTCTCAACACACGCATGCAAATACTAACTATGTACTGATTTTATGCGTTTCAAGCTATTTACAAAGCAGGATCTATTTTTTGGACTTGCCTTTCTTTCTTTTAAAGTGGGAGAGTTATGCATAAAATACAACATGTGGACACAAGCCGTTTTAAATTTTGTTCAGATTTGTTTAGTGTATGCGTGCGTGTGCTTGCCTGGAGGAATATAGTGGTGAACAACGGGAGCCTTTTTCTGCTCCCTTCAGTTTTTGGTTGTTTGCATAAATATACATACATGTAGATGGGTTCTTTGGAGTTACTGTAGTCTTAGGAAATATTGGGTATTCTAAAATAAGCCAACTCTATAAGTATATGTATGTAAGGGAGGAAATCATTTCTCGTCGAGACTGGAGAAAAGAGGAAGCACGACTGAATGGAATTCAGTGTCACGTCAAAAACCAGATTTAGTTTATAGGAAATTACTTGTCAGATTTTGAAAACAAGACGTCTTCTCCTAAAACCTAGCCATCACACGAAAGTCTGGTGGAAATGAATGGGTATTAGGGAGCATTTGCAGACATATTTTTGTAAGGTAAGTTTTGCGTACCCTGGTTGGTAATATAGCATTCATCCCATCACCCTTAATACCAAACTAAATTCTCCATGCAGCAGCTTAGAAAGAAGAGCATTCAAACTCAAGTTGTAAGACGCTCTTTATGTAAAATAGGGAGAAACGGAAGTTGAAGAGTCATAAAAATGGACATTTTGGAAATTGAGATTTTATTGACTTTTTTTTCGTCGTCGCCCGACCACGTAAGACTTGCTTTGTACTGTAAGTTTTTAGTTGTAAAATAAAAGTACATAGTTGCCTATTCTAAGCGCTACTACTACCCAAGCACAAGTTAGCACCTCAACATCATATAATTGCAATTAAACTAGACTTGCTCGTAAAACGGAGGTAACAACCTTTACCTCTCACTTGCTCGTTTTTTATTAGCTCGTCATTATTACAGTTAATTCTAGCAAATAAGTCCACCCAAATCAAACACCTTTATTTAATTGATTAACAAGGGGGTAATTGGCTCTGTCTTATAAATTACTTCACACGCTCATCAACACACAGTTAAATATAACCTTTGATTTGATATTTTTTCCCTTTTATTGGAATCTAATGAGAATCTCACAAGTACCTGTCACCTACTCCAATAAAATAAAATGAAGTGGTTGTATGACGACTACGTAAAGTACTCTCATTCGTCTCATAAAAAACGCCACAGTAGCAAATTTATTGACTCCAATTTACTTCATGTCATTTCATTGCCTTTTACTTAGATAGCCTGTTAATTGAATTCCAACGTAGAAAAATCACAGAAAAAAGAGACGGAATGCTTTAGTATACACCACCGTAATGAACGAGACTGGGAAAGAATTCCAATAAAATCGTGTGTATCGCACATACTTCATTTACTACTCCTACATTCAAAATTAAAAGAGCCTATTGAAACAAACATTACTTTTTATAGGGCAGCTTGTGAAGTATGAACTCCAAGATGAAACAAACCGATAGATCCCAAGAAGCAGTAATGAGCAGGTACCTACTACAGCAACCTACTCAACACAGGTATTTCTTTTTTTGCCTAAGGAGTTGACAGACAAGTTCGTTGATCCTATCGTGTCCTGCTACTACAACTACTACCATTAAATTACCGCAGTTATAACTTGTGTCAGGCTACCAATAAACGTGATGACTATGATTTAAAGATTTATATGCCGTTTGAATCATGTCATGCAATGTGCTACTACAGCCGCTGCGGCTGATCCTAAGTGATTAATTGTGCAACCAAAAAATGAAAAACTATGTACTTTTTTAGCATGAATTCCGATTGGAAAACAATGTCAATCATGTTCAGGATTTTTTTCTCTCTGAGAATAAAATATATGTATAAAACAATTTTTAGCCTATCACAACTTTAGGAGCAAAACCTAACTGATTGACTGAATAGAGAACATGACAAGAAAATATGAATGAAGGAAAAAAAGTAAGGGATTGAAAATTGAATGGTGGTTTATAGCAAAGAATTTTGTATTGTGCAATAAATACGAGAGCACATCACAACGGAATGTCAATGACGACTGATGATGACGACGATCAATAAGAGGTAAAGTACCTTGGGCTTTTTATTTTTGCACTGATAACGATAAGCTTTTACTACTACTCCTGCCTTGTTGTCGCTCTTACTTAAGTATTTTTCTATTGCGTTCCCTTATTCATACATCAATTGTTAGCTACAATACTGATACTTCAATTTTATCTCTGTATCCCATCACCCTCTTTAGAACTACTTTAACTTTTGGTTTCAATCTATCTATATATTGCTTTGATATTCCGTCGAAATAAATATTTGGCCTTGTTTGGAATCAAATCAACTCAACCAGAAATAGATTACTTACATGCAGAACATTTTTACATTAGTATTTGTGTCATTTGTAAACATTTTCTTATACAATGAACAACAACCAGTTACTGCATTTCATACCTGATCAACTTATTGATACATTTTGGAGTCGTTAAAAATTTATTTCTAATTAATTTTTTTTTTGCAGAATTGTATTGTACCTACTTCAATTTCACAGTAAGGTACACACATGCAACAATGGTGAGCGCAGAAGTCGCTCCCTTTTCCGTACTAATCTGTAAACTCCATCTCATTAACAACGTGTCACGACACGAAAATACGACAAGCGAAAAACTCAAACAGCAACTCTCATCTCGAACAGGACTAACCACCGCCATCGTCTTTGTACGAGCATCATGATACGACGTTAGTATGACAATTCCCATGTATTTCTGCTCAATTACACGAAAATAATATTGTAAATGCTGAATTTTTACAGCTCCTTATTCATGCGCATGTACCTCTAAATTACTTTGTGATTTACAGTCAAACGTATTCAATTTTTGTTTCCCAACTGGCAAGATGAAATCATTTTTTTTTATTACTATCTGTCCACCTGATAACATGTTTTAGCACCACTTAACGGGCCCATTTTCAAGATCATGATGATGATGATTGTCATAAAATTGCAAATATAATTCTTTTGAATAGTTCGCATTTAACTTGTCATCAATAAAGAAAATGGAGCGATTATGATAGTAACCAAGAAAACCCTCAGTGCACTCCCTTCTTTCCGCTAAAGTCTCATTCAAAACAAATGTACTGACTCCACACTTTTCAAGACAAAACCACACCATATTCCCATTTTGTTTTGTTGGGAAAAGAAAATGGGAGAGGAGAGCATTTAACGAGCAAAATGTTTAAATATCTATATCTATAAATATATAGGCCATTGGGAACCAATAAATTAAGTCGATTACTTGTGTCATAAATGTAAATGACAATGCATGAAGGTGAATTTACAAAATTTATTCATCACTGGTTTTTTTCTCATATTTTCCATCCATTTCAACTACACAGAAAAATATAGATTTTCCGTGAAAAATGTGGGAGTAGCTATTACAAGGTGGCTATGTAATAATATTACTATCGGTGTGTTATACCAAATTGTCAGCTTTTGTCAAGAAAGGAGTATTTTTTCACCCTTTTTTAACTTTTGGAGATTTTTGCCTTGCTCGAAAAACTCTTTGTCATCTCTTTTAACAGATAGATGCAATTACATGATATTACAAAGTCTAGCTGAGCGAGTGACTTTGAATTGTAGCAATAAAGTAAAGTGCATCAGCAGCATAGGGAAGGTGGTGGCACGTAGCGTAACCTAACAAGAGGATTTACTCTCTAACATACTCACATAGATACTTTATATGAGAACAAAGCAAGAAAAAATTGAGCGGTTTCTCGAGCGACAAACGGAATGTTGAGGTACCTTATTTATATGTAACAGCTCCAAGGTAGTGTGGTATGCCGCTATTTCGTCAACAGTTGACAATATTTGATTGTCTCACTGCGCGTTTCGCTAACTATGTAGGTAACAAACAATATGATCATTTAATCGGTGTGGTACTACTATACGTCCGTGGTGTCGTACGCACAGTTTTCACATTGTTACAATTTCATTCCTTTTTTCTCGAAAGTTTTCCGCAGTTTTACAGCATGTACTTATATTCAACTCGACTGTCTCATCAAATTATCGTCATCATCACGTCATGCCATCATGTTATCATGGGCTGCTTTACTTAAACCAAGCCACATAGTGGGCTGGCAGCCAAGCCTTGCTACGTTTTTGGTTTAGCTTGTCTTTATTACTAAAAAAGAAGAAGAAGTAGTCGTAATAATGTGAAATGAACCATTACCTATTATAAATTTTTACGTAATGCGAAAAGTAGCATAATCCCCATCATCATCATCATCACCTCCAACTTTTCTCCTTATTATCATCACCAACACCAACCAAAACAAGAAGTGTCAGGAAAGAAGGAACACATTATTATTATTTTTTTGGTTTGGCCATGTTGGTGAAGTGAGCACATGCAGTGCCAATCACATAAAAATGTCTGCGTTTTTTTTTGTATGCTACGACATTTCACAAAAACCTACGAATGAGCTTGTTAACTCACATAAAACTGGTGTATGTGGAGTCTATCAAATTTGTGCATTAAATAAAGCGTGCTCTGGCTGTAAAAAAACAAGGCACCCAAAAATTATTATGCTATTGTCCCAGTTCGCATCATCATATTAGATGTTGCTGTCGTTGATATGACGTTCGTCGTCCACATCAAATCACCAACTCAAGTGGTGTGGTGAAAATGATTATGACAATTTTTGCAACAAGTAATTCCTTCATGAAGTACAAGATGATGACGATCATGATGTATTTAATTCTTTTAAAAATGTTTAATCTGAAATAATGGGCCATGAGTTGCAGTAAAGCTAAGTAGGTAATAATATCTCAAAACTTAAAAGAAATAATATCCATTTCAAAACTGCTAATTTGACAAGGAAATTGTGTTTATTACAAATCACTGCTACAAGAGTATATTGTACAGTCATGCTCCTTTTAATCCAGTTCTACCCTGTCACGTAATCTGTAGCCATATGCGCATTGAGTTTATAAAATCATTATGTCCTGTTTGAAGTACAGAATAGAGAAAATGTCATTTGGAAACAGAAAAATGGGGTCAATGGTCAACATGAATATTAAAATGGAGTAAGAAAGAAGTCGTAAAAATTAAAGACATGCTTAATATTTTTCTCACTCAACGATCTAAATCCCCCAAGTAGATGAGTAATCGACATAATTGGAAGAAAAAATACGTCACGTCTGGCAAGAAAAAAACAGGGGATAGAAAAATATTGCGTACATTTTTCCAGCACAATTTTAACATTGGTGAGCAGTGAGCCTAGAGGAGATGGTACTGTAAAATGTGATTTGCCACACTCACTTCAAAGTCTCGTTTTAGGTAGATGGAAAGAAGATAGGGTAAAATAGCAACATGTAAGTGAAGCCTTTTGTCTTGCAAGTGGAGTTTACAACAGACGCTGTTATTCCATTCCCATATCCCCCAGCCGTATGATGCTGCTCATTGTGTATCTGTGTATTACTTTATATGTACATTCCACATTTGGCATGAATTACATAGATAGAGGCTTCTTCGTTTCGTTTACGATTTCAATTTTCATTATACTATTTAACACAGGAATATTAACACTGGTTTAATGTACAGAAAACGAATACTTACGTATTGTAAATGCACGTTGACGGATGCTGCTATAAACTGCAGGTTGTATAATATGATTTATGGAGACCGATTTGTGTTATGCATAATACGGGATGTTCCTAAAGTAGATGCAAATGCTAGTAATCAATATAGATACATGTGTGCTGAAAGTATAAGATGGAATCATCTTATACCTTCCCAAAGACAAGGATAGAAGCAAATCAAGGCATACCAAAAAAGGTTGACCTTTGTACTGTAATATGCACCAATACTTTTCCATTCAACTATTAGCCAGCACCCGATCAATTTTTTGTAGCACGGCCTGAATACAATGTATAGGATACGACAAGAAGTGGCTTCCATATTTAAATTACCTATTACCCTTATTTCAATATAGAAAAAATACATTTCTTGTAAGCTGACGTGTCTTGGGATGCAGTGACAAGCATCCAAGTGATAGGTGTATTATTTTTCGTCCTCTCGCTTTTTACTAATATTGCAACAACTTTTTGCTACTCAAAGGCGGAGTAGTTGAGCTAGTGACTAAACAGTTTTAAAAAAATCATCCATTTTTCAGTGGTAAAATGATTAGACGAGATCCTACTCGGTTGCCTTTGCCTAACGCCAACTCGGAACTGTGGCGTCTTATGAGATCAACTAAGCACCGGAAGGAACCTAAGGATGATGGAAGCCGTAAGGGTCCCCAGATGACTGCAGAAGAACAAACCTACCGTGGGCCTCCGGGTCCATTTTCAAAAACAAGGGGTAGAGTCAATCAACATACTGCCACAAACGCAGGCAGTGAATCTATCAATCCCGCACCATTGGCTGGAACTAGTGTCAATCGTAAGCATTTAACTTAAATTGAAAGTTACTCAAACGTTTGTATAAACAAGGATTTAGAAATGCCGTGAATTTTACTAGTCTGTTTCATCAGCTTAACCGTTTTTATTATTTGACATTTGACCTGGTTCTTTTCAGCTGGTCCTCAACAGCAGGAACAAGTTCTGGATGCTGTTAAGCAAGCAGATCAGCCAGGCTCGGATCAAACCATGCGAATCTCCAAGAAGGTTAACAATTTCCTCGTCGTTGGGAAGCCGTTTACTACTCCTCCTTTCAAGTCAACTGTAGGCCAGACCAGGGTGCCAATTGAGGGAGCTAAATCTCAAAGACAATCTCGGAAGATGAAACTAGCCAAGCCAAAGGGCTTAACAGTGACCACTAGGCAAGCCAACAACGCTTCAAAGAAACGAGCAAAGAAGCCAAGGTCTGTAATCCTGCAGACTGCTCGAGCTCCTGTACAGGAAAACTGAGGTTCTTTTTCAGTGATCTTAATATTAACAATTCGTCACTAAAATGTTATTTTTCCTGTCATTTGTCTCAAATAAACAGTTGTGAATCACTGCATCAAATATTTTGGAATCTTAAACCATTACATTATTGGAATGACGCAAGGGAGGATTCAACTCAAAATTCTAAAGCAGCCTATTTCTTAGCACAAAAAATTATTTCATTCGCAGTAGAACAGATGGGAGCATTAATCACGAATTTTTTCAAGCGTGACCAGCTTTAGCTGTTAGCCAGGAGCAGACAGTCAAACCACTTGATCGTCATCATCATCACAATTTCCCATTTCCACATAATTATCATTGTATACTCTGCAAGCATCATTGTTCATCTTTTTGCTGACCGATACAAATAATTATAAAAAATGAAGGGAAGGGAAAACAAACAAACAAACGCTGTTCTCTCCTTTAGCTGATACTGCCGATTAACATCAGAATCATTATATTATATTATCATTCAGGTTTTCTTGTAAGGGTTAGCATTCAATTTCATCTATTTGGATTGGAAGAAGGACAGGAGTAGCATTCTAATATTCATATTTTCAACAATCAGGAACAATTGGTTGAAAACCTTCTCCAGTGTTACACTTCTCACATGGCCTCCTCAAGTAAGTATAACCCAGACGAGAAACTACTCGTTTTCTACTCCATTTAAGTTGGTTCCAGCAGTAATGATAATAATGATGAAGAATGAAGATAAGACGTGCATTGACTGTCTACTGCACAATTTTTAAAGCCAGCAGAGCTTTCCACTGCTGCTCCACTGATTTCTTTTTCGAGTGCGTAGGTAAATAAATAGTATATAATAATATGCGTGTACGCAAAATCTGCCGCAAGATAAATACACTCATATTCATACACGAAGAATGTTGTCTTTTATCTAATTGTTTCTTTCAACATGATGATGATTATGTGATGACTCTCATATGTAAAGTAAATTATACAATGTATACATGTATATTTTAGTATGAAACAGAGGAAAATAGGAATTAGGTCGACAGAAAAATATTTATAAAATTATTGCACTATGCGCAGGTAAAAGTTGAGCAAAGGATCTAATTATGCCTTTCAACTTTTGTTTGTATTTGTAATGATGATGAGATGGCACGTCTACCTATTTAATTGTAACTTTTCCCAACTGCTGCAATTCCATTTCATCCGACACACATCATATGTACATTTTTTTTAAAAATGAACTCGTTGTTTCTATATGGTTTTTCAGTCAAGACAACTAGCAACACGACGATATTTAGCCAAGATGGGCATGAGGATTTGGAAGAAAAAGAAATTAGGTTGGTTGGCTCAGTCAGTCAGTCATTTTAGTCTCGTTTCTGCCATTCAAAATGATTATCATAATCTTACACAATTTTCATCATTTCCTCACATAATTAAAATGAGCGTGAGCTAACTCCACAAGGTGAGTGTGTGTCCTCAGACAGAGAGTGTACACCAGATTTACTGCTCAAGCTCCTTTTCCTTTTTACCTTTTCAATAGTAATCACGACCATGGGGATAAAGGCAAAGAGGGTCTGAGCAGAGTCACACTTTGTTTAGAATCATCACACAACACAAAAATTTGTTTTATCTTTTTGTTCATCTATCATCTGTTCTACAACAAGCAACAAAGGCTTACATCTTTAAAATTAGATATGACTTCGTATAAACATAATTATTATAGGTTACATGACAGTTTTTGCAAAAGGGAGAAAAACAGAAATCAAAAGTTAATTTACTATTCCAAAGGCGGGCCATTTACAAAAAAATACAACTCAATTAATTTTCCTCATTCTGGACAAAAATATTTTTATAGGTTCAAATTACCAAGGAATGACAATTATTATATTAAAAACTAGAAATTGAAATTTTGATTGATGAAAAGGGAAAGGGGTGGCCCTGGCACTTGATTGTGCCTTTCTGTTACAAACAATCTAACACCTTCATCGTCTTCTCAAATCTACAAGAAGTAAGTGGCTATTTTCCTTTGCTAATGAAACTTTAAGGAGTACTGTACTGTACAAAAGCAGCAGTAAGTACTACATATACTTAAAGTAAAATAAAATAAGAGTATGATGCAGGAATAAAGTAAATATTATCTTTTTATTTTTATGATCCGCTCTGTTCATGCATAGCATATCAAACGTCACATCATAAAACACAAAAATGCAGCTAGTAAAGCTAAATAAGATTTTTTTTCTTGTCAGACTATAGACAATCATCATCACTCGGATGGAAAGGAAGTTTGAGTAAATAAATAGTCTTGCATTCAATTCAAGTCCATTTTTTGTCTTCATCTTCAATCTTAGTAAAAGAGTTAGTCAGATGATCAAGTAAAAATATTGAAAGAAACAAACGATAAGAAACATGATGTAATGGTACAATCAAGGGCATTGAACACACACGTACGTATGTATTTTTTCTGTATTCAATTATAAAAGTTTTTATCATCATGAATCAATTGAGAATAACAATTGTGCATTTACTATATAGTAATGTTTCTAAAGATGTTCAATTCATTTCACATTCTGTAAAAAGAGGAGGAGTTAATATTATGTGTTGTATTTTTAGTGTTTCAATGATTCCTTAGTTAAAAAATATATGTAGGAAAAAGGGATTCAAGGACACGAATTTCGTTTTCATATTCAACAAACAGGTATGCATGGCGATGATGATGATGCACCAGGCGTGAGACAAGCTGATTGACTGCAACTTTATAAGAAATGCATGGATGAATCACAGTAATTAAACAAGACAGGTATTCATGCTCATGTTCATTCCAATCTTCTTTTCTCTTTCGGTCAGATTCAGCTAACAAAATGACATGGCTGCATATAAAAATGTTGGATCTGATCTACGCATGCCTTTTGAATCCCTTTCATTTTTCTGTCCCAACTTCTTCTTTATTTCATTCAATTCAATGTTACAAATGATGAAGAAGATTTTGTTTCATCTTTTGAAGGACTTGACTGTTGTAATTACCGATATTGTCAGATCACTAAAGGAATGCTACTGTACTACTGGTTCACGAATTCCTTTCTCCACTCAAAAAATTCCTCAAGCAATTCCAATCCCTAGTGGATATATTTTGATGACACAGGTGTGCAAAAAGGTTAAGGAATGCAGGGAAATGGATAGCTTTTAAAGGAAAGACAGTCAAATGATGCCATACTACTACCACCCAAACCGTCTACCATAAAACTCCACTTGCTTATACTTTGGAACGCGAAAATCTATAAACTCAAGCTTGGTTTTTTTCTCACACCTATTCCCTGTAAGCATGAAGGCAAAGGACACTACAGTTTGAAGGAAAAGAACTGAGAAACCTTCCTTCCTAGTTGTAAAGTAGCCAGCGGCAACCTATCTGTAAAATGGAGAGGCCCTTGACAAGCTTTGTAAGAAAGATATTATTACTCAAGTATTATACATATATACCTCCAACATTTTCAGTTGAACCTCCTAACGCTGACAACAAAATAATAAATAATAAAGCTGAGAGAGGGAGAGAGGCAAATCTTTTCCACTGTAAAATTCTTAAGTTAGCTTGGGGGTAAAAAAAAGAGAAGTACACTAATTGCCGGTAGTGATCTTCGTAGAATAGTTTCCCTTTTTACATTGACGGGCTTAAACTTGAGGAGGAAACTAAGAATTGCCTAGGTGTATGGCGCACTATCAGATTCAATAGAGGCTACATGAATGTACAGGAAATCCACACAAAACTAACATAACATAACGTATTCTAAGCTAAAGAAGAGGATTTAGGTAAGGTTTAAAGGTGATAATAATATTCAACAGGAATTTTTTTGGCTTGATTTGATTTGTTGTCCAGGTGGATGCATGCTAGCATACCAACCAACAACTATGCACTGCAGTTTCAAATGCAGTGGAAAGGAACCAAATGGAGATAACAAAGGAAAGCTACTTCAACTCAAAGAAAAAGGTTGACATTCATCCTTGTAAAATGCAATGAACAACAATACAAATTGTATGCACTCTTCAGCTTTGGATATATAACGTGTCCCTTGAAAAGGGCCCCCAAAAGAGACAAATGTGACAATCAACGTGAAAAAGCGTAAAATAGCTCACTCTCAACACACAAAAATCCAATCCAGCTCTCGTGGTAAATGGAGACTGTAGCTGCACATACATACACTCATGGACTTGAAATGGACTCGATACGACCGTGTAAGACAGTTAGTTAGTATAGAGTCCCTTTTCCTGACTTTGGTTATTCACTACCACTTAATTTCTAAGCCGTAAAAAGGGCCGTCTCTTAATATAATATTGAAGTGGAGAATTTGAGAGAACTTTTCTTTCTATTCATCTCCTTTTACAAGAAAGCAACCTTTTTTTTTAGAAATGCTCATCTCAAGTTCTTGTTCCCCTCCCCTTTTAAAAATGAAGTTAGAGAAATGTGAATTAGCTGAAAAATGAGGGAGAAGACGGTAGGAAGGTAGTCATAGCCATGTCATGTCATAATCCATTGAATACGCTCCAGCTTGAGTGCACATTACAGTCAACAACAGAAGAAAAAAACACATGCATAAAATAAGAATGCATGTAAATATGGAAATGTAATATGCATGTGTGTTGCATTTTATTACTCTCTTACTGAAAATTACATGTTCATCTTGTTCACTGCTACATGCATCACCGACCGTCGTAAAAGGATGGTGTGAGACAAGAAAAAATTGTACAAAAAGTGATTTTACGCAAGAGAGCAAAAAATTGAAAGCGTGGAATGGAATAGTGCAGGATTTAGCTCTGCACTTCCAATTTTCCTTCCAGGTAGAAGAAAGAGGAGTGAAAAGCGGGTAAAAAAGGAGACACAAAAGGTCAATATGATACGAATGGGTTTTTGGAGGCACACACCAACTAAAGTTATTCCAAAAAGCAAATTTGTACTGCACAAATCCATTCAAGTCAATCTGGGTGAAAAGTAAATTCCATTTTTTTCTTCTCTCTATTCCTCACACTAATTCATGAGAGAGTATCGAACAGCGAAAGGGAAACAAATCAAAGAAGAAAAACCTGAGATCTCTCACACACTTTGTTTTTACATGAAACCTAAAACAAATCTCTTTTACTGCTCCTGTTTTTGATGTACATGTGGGATATATACATGCATACAAAAGATGGAATGGATTTTACGTAGGTTACATCGAGAAGCTATTGCACTACACAAATAACAAATGAACGTGGATGGAGATTGATGAGCTCAGAAATGGGCGACCACACCCATGTCAATGTATTATTCTTTCCATTCATTCACTTCATTCATCCTTCTTCCTTCCATCCGACAACAAACCAAAGAGGAAGGTGTAGGATAGAAAATGCTAATACCATTTTCTTCTTGGTCATCACATCATCAGCAGCAGCAGTCAGCATCCCCCATTCCATTTAGAGAGAGAAGCACCATGATGATCATGATGATGATGATGACGACGACGTAGTACCACACAATCGTTACGAAAACTTCACACCCGAAAACGTGATTTTTATTGCGACAATGAATAACACTTAATACATATTTCCCCATTGTTTCCACCACCAGCATGGTTTGTTAGGAGAAGCGGATATTGAGAATAATATCATTACACATTTTAAACTAAAATTATCACGCTACCACAACATAATAAGTACCTCAATGGTTTCAATAATAGGAGAACAAGAGTAGTTAATAAATGGTGTAACAATGTGCCATAAGATAATATAAAATAATGCAATGTTAAGAACATGTAATGATAAGAAGCACCCCCACAATGTAACATAACTCGTTCAGTTCACAACTTTCATTCATTGTCTTGTAGCATTATTATGCATGCATGCCTAACGTGCCAACAATGCTACAGCTCATTGTCAATGTCACCACCACGACAGTCTACTCGCCGTTGTAAATTGAAGAACCTTTTTTTCTCCTTCTTAGCAAGGAATTTAAACTTGCCTGTTTTTACTCCCTTCCATTCTCATTTTGATTGGTGATCCAATGTATAGAGTTAATAATAATAATGATAATACTTAGAGTAAAAATAAAAGCTTCCTTGACTTGCAATTTCCATTGTCATCTCTATCTCCCCTCATCATTTGCCATTTTAGAAATTTGGATTGTAATACAAATTTTTACTAGCCAGCAAAAAGGAGAAGAAGAAGTGGTCGTCAATCCTTGTCAATCCAAAGTTAATTACTTTGCATAATAATGAATGCAGTAGTGTTTTTCTTTCAATTTTTTAGGAGAAAAATAAATACCTACCTTACATAATATAATCTTTTTCGTTTGTATTTGAACTTGTTTGCATTCCGCTCTCTCACTTTATGCCAAAGACACGCATCAACTCCTACTTTGAATTCCAAGTTGAAGAATGTCAAATTGTTTGCAGACATTCTCGTTCTCCCTCAAATGAAAAGTGTCAAAGTACTTGGAGGATGAAACACAGCAAGGGAAATAAAAAATGAAACATCATGCATCTCTCTCACATTTTGGTTTGATTTTTTTAAAGGAAAACATTTACGCTTTGTTCCATAGCAATTAATTTTACAAAAACATACAGCTAGAGACAACACTGCAGTTGACATTTTGTTGTCCTTTCCGTTGTCAGGTCATCGTTATCTTCTACTCTTGGCTTGGCTTGGCTTAAGTTAAAACCAAACTCGAGACAACCAGTTCATATACCTACCTACACACAACAATGCGCAAAGGCAATGATTCATGCATACTTCCATCCATGGTTTATTTGCAAACGTGTGTGAGTCAGTAGCGTTCCTGAGGAGAAGCATAACATAACCATGCTGGGAAAAATTGTCATGAACCCAACGGTACATTCCCATTGTCCTTGTCTTCTTCCTTCCCCTTTAAATTCAGACATTGATAGCACAATGTAAAGTAGACAAGTTGCTATTTGTTATGCTATATATCTTGAACAATTACGTTAATTGATTTATTACTTGCATCATCATAAGTTATTATGGCAAAGTACTTTATTTATTGAACCTGCTCCAATGAAACCAACACAACCAAAACCAGTGAGATAAATATGCATCTGGCACGCAAGCGTAGAGTCACAAGGTGCTGGTTATCTGTTTGTAACAATTTTTTGCATGTGTAAAACCGGGATTCCGTAGATTTCGCTCATTTGTCAAAGAATATGAGCATATGATAAAGGTTTTAGTTGGAGAAAAAAACTAGCCAATAGTTTCAAAATT
Organism: Orchesella flavescens; assembly: GCA_964034955.1. NCBI lineage: Eukaryota > Metazoa > Arthropoda > Collembola > Entomobryomorpha > Orchesellidae > Orchesella > Orchesella flavescens. The sequence goes on from OZ035953.1 coordinate 54,411,429, forward strand.
ATAAAATGAAACTCATGAAAAAAGTCAACATTCTTAAATATCAACGAAAAGGCTCAATATCAAAATAGGAATTTAAAAAAAATGTAATGGATGACATGTACGCCCACACAAGATGGTTTGCAGTGTGCTTCATGAGCTCTTTACTTACGTGATACATGATACTTAGTTTGATGTAAAAACAAGGGAAACCAAAGCCAAGCCTCCTCTTGACTACAAATCCACTTGATAGAAGGCTTAAGCGGAAATTTATTGTCAAAGTAACCAGATATCTCAAAACATTCAACAATATATAGTATACGGAATGCAGTGTGTGTGTGTGTGTGCATTTCTCTTCCTGAAATTGATTCATTTTGTACTCTTACGCAAAGATATGCATAAACGACAATCATTCTCACCACTCACCATACTTGACTCTATCCCATTTTGTAAGAAGATTAAACTAGTGGACATAACTTTGTTTCATTAGTATTTGTTTGTAGGAAGATAGATAGTAACTTTGTAAACTAAGCAAACAAAGGGGACCAAAGTTAATATGACATGGGGCTGAATGCAAACACACCTTTTCTTCTCATCTCTCGTTTCCTCAGAGGTCAGAGAGATACATTCATTTCATATACACCGGTGGCATTGTCATGGTAGTGTGATAATTGAGCCTCTCTTGTCACATTTTTTATGATGATGACTCCATCCTTCTGGAAACAGGAGAGGAGAGCTTTTGAATGAAAAAAAAAATGAATTTCTATACACTTCCCTCACATTCTTGGTGTTTTTATATGAAGGAATTAAGTAGCATGTATTCTCAAGACGTGCGATTGAAGTAGTAGAAAAAGTGTGATCTTAGGTTGGAAGACACCTGCTGATGTTGCTGTTTAAAGAGGCAGGCAGGGTTGTATGCTATTTTATTACGTTATGCATCTCCTTCTCTTTCTCTCTCTCTCTCATGAATCTTTTTAAAATTCATGTGCATCACCATCTTCATCACATCATGCAGTATCATGATATACATGATCCTCTTAGATTCCATCCAAAGCAAGTACTCTGTTTTGTTTACCTCGTTCCCTCAGAGGATGAAAAGAAGGAGAAATATGAGTTATGACTTTTGATTTTTCAAGTGTAAATGTCAAGCTACTCCTTTCCTTCATAAAGAGAGGAGAATCATGTAGAAGAAGAGCAAAGTCCGAAAGGAAAGCAAAAAGGATTGGTTTTTGTAACAAGCCGTTCATTCAAGAAAAAGTGAATTGTCACTTTTTTCCTGTCACATTATCTGCCACACAATTTTTTCCCCTGGTAAATGTGGATTTAGCGTATTCATGTAATTTCATGGTGCTCCGATGTCTTCTACTATCCAAGATCCAATCCACAAAAATATCCATTAAAAATGAATCCTTTCTTTATCAATCTTTTGGTTAACATTGCCACGACTCAAAAAGACCTACAGCAAAGCTTCACATTAAATATGCCAGTCTTTTTCCTCGTGTCATGTGGAGCGAAGCATTTAAACTTAGTATTTTCGTCCATTTTCCATCACCCAACAACCTTTTGCGTATAATTAACAGGAGCAAAAAATGTTAAATGATGACGGGTTGATGATGATGATAACGCGTTTCTTTCAAAAAAGGGCTAAACACGGTAGCTAAAATCTACACTACTAATCCGAAATAATATGACTTGATTAAAAAATGTTTTTCATTTTGCAAAAAGACAGCATTTTTTTTACAAGAAAAAATATATATATTTATTCAAACAGAAGCTCATGTGCCTGTCTCTGTCCTTTGTACTTCTGTTTGCTAACAGACGTGGCTGTGGAGTGGAGGATCGAGCAAATAAATACAATTGATATTAAAATTCCTAAAAATTCATGTACACCTAAACTCCAACTCTGGAGGACAAGGTGTGTCAGCAGTATATAAAGTGAGTGGCTTTCTCATGCTTTTTTAAAAACCTTGCAGATTTTTTCATCAATGTTTTTCTCCTTGTTGAAGAAGAGAAATATATGTGAAATTCGGCGTAGATTTATTTTGAATGAATAAGTTGCATCATGCAAGGGAAGATCTCATTCTCTTTCGTTGAAGTTTGCCATGAAAAAATGCGTACTACTATCCATATGCATAAGAATGTTAAATGTCTTGAAATGATGATGCTGACATGGTATGCTAAGCTCTCTCATACTTTTTGGTGTGGCTCTGGCACGGCGTTGTTGGTTTTCTAAAAGGAAAAGGGGAATGATGGCGTGGTATGGTTTGGTAGTATACGTGACAAATAGCTTATAAGAGCAATGGGCAATAATTTACCAGAGGAAAAAACCGTCAAAAACAGACAGATCAAAAAGACAAGTAAGTACAAAATATTCTTTTTTAACAATCACCATCATCATATGCATGGAGGAGGAAAAACGCAAAGAGGAAAACCGGTATAATATGCAAAAATCAACAAGGATGGATGGATATCTGAAGCAAGTAGAAGTAGTAGTAGTAGTAGTAGTAGAAGTGGTGTAATGTAAAAAGTATTAATGTTCTCTAATCCCTTGTTCTTATTTGCTCAAGGAGACAGCTCAAGCAAATAAGCACACGAAGAGAGAAAGAGAAAAAAAATGCGAGGATTACGTCTACTCCCATTCTCTTACACACAAAAGTAATTATATTGATATTTTGCTGTAAGTACAAAGGAGTATTTAACCCGTGTGATGGTGGTAAAGAAGGTAACATGAAAATATTATGTGAGTATAAAACCCAACTCTACGTTTTTGTAACTTATGAGGAGTGACAAATGGGAGAAATCCGTCTTGTCTGACATGACATCATCAGCAGAAGAAGCAAGACAGAGAGGAATGAGAATGAAGCCCGATCTTTATACAAAAATATGTGCGTATGAGTCCTGTCGACTCACAATCAGTAGTGGTAGACGACTCTCCTCTTTTTTCTCTTCAAAGCATCTATTCTTGCAACCCTATTTTCTTTTGAAACTATGCAAAACTACATGATCATCAAACACATCACAATCACAAAATGAGCCAAATAATGGGAATGCAAAACTTATAGACGAGAGAGGAACAAGGAAGCACACAAAATAACACCATCATTATCAACAGCACTCAACTAAACCTATAATTCTTTCCCTTTTTTTTTGTAACCTACACAAATTCGCCCTTGTTGCTTGTGTGTTGTGTGAATGTGAATCCGGAATTTACAGCTTGTATTTTAGATATAAGGAGAAATAAATGAGTATACATTCTTTCCTGTATCCCTATATTTCTATGCTTCTAATTAGGCACCAACCAATTTCTTACATAAGAAATATTGCGAAAAGAAAGTGGTAAGGTTTTATTTGTTTCATGTATGTACCATTTGCATAATACGATGATGACATGAGGCTCCACTGCAAATAAAAAACAATCCATTTCTTCCACTACTCATGTAATCAAAAGAGAGAGAATATATTCACGGAAAATGTAAACTAAATGTTTCCATCCATTTATCAAAAAAGAATGATTTTTTTCTTGCTTTTTGCTGTTTCTGAAAGGTGGAGAAGTTGATGATGATAATGACGTTTTGATGATTATGTTTGTCGTTATCACAAGAGCGCAGTGTCATTTATCATGGCAGGGAAAAGAGAGAGGAAAAGAGAAGAAAATAGCGTTGTAATTTAACGCAGGATTCATTTTGATGACCATCACTCTCTTGATGAGTTGTAGGTGCATTCAAGAGGTCATACAATCATGTGTTGGTCATGGTTGAAGTAAGTCAAATGTATTCTATATCCCAAACAAAACTTTCTTTCGTGTTTTATTTGAGAAATGAAATATTAAAAGTGTTTGGTTTACCTAATTCCTAGAACGGTCGTTGTATTCGTGTGTACATAATTTACAAAATGAAAAAAAATACGAAAGCATAGCGGAGATAGTGTCCTTCTCAATTGTCATATTACTCTTCATTTCCACAACCCGAGTTTACTCTTAATCAATCATTTTTAATGACGGAAATTGGAAACTCATGACTACTAAACGCTCCGCAAATACTCCTTCAGTTGGCAAACCCAAACAATTCTAAATACAGAGAGGATTTGTGTGGGTTTGCATTCAACTCCTCCTGCCTACCAGCTCATTCCTCTGTCATCGAGAATGTGATTGTACAGCATTGTTAATTAGGTTTAATCACTTAAATTGCCTTTTATATCCACATAATTCAGTCAGCTCCTCGTAATTAATGGATATTCACACAAGTCGGAATGAGGACTGGAGCTTTGAGGACGATGGATCGATAAATCCGTATATTTTTTAGTGTGAAATGGATTTCGACTTGAACTCTACTCTACTCTCTCCCTAGGCTTCCTGCTCATCCGATCCGATCCTCTCTCCTCTTCACTTTTCCCACATCGAACGTTGAAAATTTCCATGTGTATAAGTATTATATGAGTGGAAATGAAGGAATGGTAGGTTAAAAAAGAGCTAGCTGGAAATAGTAGTTCACCGCTAAAAAAAGAAGAAAGAGACGAGAAAAGATTGGATTTACTTTAGTTTTTCACACAAGTCAAGGCAAAGGAGCGAGAGAGAGATTCTTCCCTTTGAGTGAGTGATTGTAAAATATGCATGTATACATGTCGGCTTCCATTACTTCAATTTCGAGCTCGTAATAGATCTAAAGGATTCCGCTGAGAAGAACATGAAGAAAAAAGAGGAAGAGACGACGAAATCTTCCATCTCTACTTTATCCCGCAACAAAAAAAAATCAAGTCAAGATGAGAAGTAGAATAAAGTTAAGAGTAAGACATGACTACAAATACTGTACAACAGCTCCCTATTCTTCACAAAACAAAAAAAATCATAGTTGAGCACAAGTAAACCACTACAACGCAGATGGTCTACTTTCAACTTTATTTCCTTCATTAACACTCATCTCAAATAGCAGTTGGAAGGAATATCTTTAGTTAGTGCACTTCGGTTCAGTAAAAAAGAAAAAAAAATCATTCATGCTTTCCGATTTTGTGAATCCCTTTAACGCTCCCCAGAGACAGTGACCTTTTCATCCCAATATTATTCATATTTTTATCCCCGCTTGAGTTTTTGTGCTAACTCCATCTTAATAAATGCAAGCTTTATGTACATAAGCATGAGCATATATATATATACTTAAAACATTTTTTTTATAATTTGGTTTGGTCTAAACTTTTCTTTCCAGTTAAAAACTACAAACAACAGAAAAGGGAAGGAACCGCATATCAAAACACTTTTGGCAGGTAATTGCTATTTCTAAACAATAACGGCGAGGGATTGCGTAGTTCACAACTCCAGCCTCACACTTTATGACTAACTACTTAGCATAACATCACAACATAAACATTGCATTGCATTGCATCATCATCACATCAGGAACAGAGACGCTTCTCACTTCGATGGTAATGCTCTCTCTCTCTATGCTTCTTCCGTCTGTTTTTAGTTGATTAGCTTACTTGAGGAGAGCGAGTTGAGTAGAAATGAATACATCAAAAAATAAGTACAAATTGCATCTTGCCAGAGTAATAGTTTACTAGATACACTATTGGAATGGAAAGGGAGGACGAGGACGATTACATGTTATACATTTTGGGGAAGATGTTGTTGATGATGATGATGATAATAAAAAAAATTGTGTGTTTGACTGAGGAATTTAAGTTAGCATTTGCTTAATAAAGTTTTTTTGTTTCATTCTACCAAGTCTAGTGTAATGATAATTGGTAGTCATGGACGAAGAAGGTTATGATAATTCCATGGGAGAAGAAGAAATTATAGTTTATATTCAAAAGTCAATATAATTGTAGTCGTAAGTAAATACTTAGTACGCTGGCAAATTTTCGGCAATCACACAACTTGCTATACAGTCCTCATTTCTTGTATGCAAAGTATGCTGAAAGAGAAGAGGAAATTGTTAAAGTTTCTTATTTTAGGTTACTTCAACAAGGCTCCATTATGCATAGCATGTTTTTATACAAATACGGTAGTTTTAGGAGTGATTACTAATTCCTAGCTTCTTACTTTATATGCTAAGGCGGCATGGTCAAAGATGTGTTTTATGGTTTTTCACATAGCATGGTTTCCATCATCAAAAACACTTCCGGGATTCGTTTTATGTATGGAAAAAAGTGGGTATCAAATACATTGGTTAAGATTTTATAGCTTGAGTTAAGTTTCAAATACTTACATAATGTAAACCTCGCGTTGGAATGAATGAGACCATAAAAATGGTGCAACTGTTGCCCAATCGACAAAACTAGCAACTAACCTTCATTATTTTGTGAGGCAGAATGAAATAAGCTCACTCCCGTTGAATGCGTCGTCTAGAGATGTTCTATTTTCTCGTAAATAATCCTTTGTGTAAGTAATTTAAAGATTCAAGAATCTTAAAAAAGTGGAGTGTAGCAGGGAAGCATAAATCAAACATGGTGGTCATGAAAGTTTGACAGTCACTAGTAATGATAATGAAGGCACCTGGAACCACGAAAAGAGTACAACTTCTAGTTCCTAATCCATTATACAGGAGCTATCTCAACGCAATGTTGTAAAAATTTCTGCATTATTATAGATATAATGAATTGATCTGGACAAGGAAAAAAAGTTAGCAAACTGAAATTGTATCAGTATAGCAGCGGTTTGGTTTTGTATTTGCTTCGTCTACCAACTTGTTTTTACCACCCCTCCCTCTCCTACTTCATTCACTGAGCTATCTATTCTACCAACTTATCCTTGCTGAAAATGGGTCTTCTCAAAAAGACATCTTCACAAAAATATAGCCTCAGGTTGAAACCCTATTTCTTTTCTCAAAATGTACTTTTCACAAGCCAACCTAGGCTTAATTTTTTACCTTGTTCTATTCTACACACGCCATTTCATAACGAAAAAGGTTGTAATGTAATGCAGACAGTAATCCCATCGTTTTTTACATTTTGCTCTTCAATATCCTTCTGAAATAAGTATGAAGAAAAAGGACCACGAGGACGATAGAAACTCATGGACGCATGTTTCTTTTTACACAAGTACAACAACAATGGGTTTTAGTTCTCTACCAAAGAATCCTCTTCTCTCTCTCTCTTCTGGCTACACAGCAGGTTACCATTTTTTTATACAGAATTTGAAATAATTGTTCCTCTTCCATACCCACTACCACCATGCATTTTCCTTCGACTTTCAGAATGTGAATTTTTATGGCTCACCAACAGAACTCAAACTCCATCCAGCTAGAAGAGCAAGTAAATATAGAAGTGAAATATACATGGAAGTGAAGTGGGTTCTCAAGGCAGGCTGCAGTGCAGTAGTTTTTAGTGAGCAAGTCTCTGCTGTGAAGCATCGTGCTCACATCATTCACACAAAAATAAAACGGTCAGGAAATGACTGGGATTTCATTGCTAATATGATAATGGTCTCTTGTTCACTCCTCGTTCACTCTTTAGACAACTTCTCCCCATATCTAATAATAATACCTACTTGAGAATAAATGTTGAAAAGTAGCCGTGTAAATACTTTTCAGGCATCCATCCCAACCCAACGTATCGTGTTAAAGGAAATGTCCTGCAAAGTGAATTACCCTACTCTACTACAAGGTTCCGTACAACAAACCACCATACCAATGATGCCCAGTTCAATTGTAAATATATACAACTACTTTCATGTAGTATCATGAATCTTTCCACACCAAAAATACGAGCTGAAGCAGAGATTTTTTTCTAAGGGACCAGCAGCAGCAGCCACACCGCTGTGCGTGCATCCGCATCTCAAATCACACATCATCTACATTATCCCCTTCATGAGTATTCACAGGAAGAATGCATCATTTTCATTCACAAAAATTCACGAGTGGATGACAACAATGATGATGGTGATGTAGTGCACACGCTTCATGGAGATGATGATAATGCTCCTTATCCATTGATCCAAAAGTTACATAGTATGCAATCCACACACATTCACTTCACCATCATGAACGGTGATTCTGGAAATTGGAATATAATTGTCAATTAATCTTGCGCCACGTTTACTAGTACAAAAACCTGACAATTCCATCCACAGAAAGAGGAATTTTAAAGTGCCCTTTTCTGAAAGAAAAAAAAACCTAGTTTGATGGAATATTTTTTTGAGAAAAAAAAATGTCTGTAAGTGCAATGCTAATGTAGCTCGAGAAATGGATGCAAGTGTATGTATCTATGTAATATGCATGATATGACGAGGACGACAGAGAGGAATGGGAAATGTCGGATTTCATTTCTTTGACATGTTGTTAGGATAAAAACAGTGCTTTTTATTTCCTCCCATAATGGCATGGAAAGAATCAAGTTTGGAAAGGGAAAAATGGGCTGCAGTTTTTTCCCTCAAAGTTACTACTACTTTACGCACATGAACAAACAAAAAATGGCGACAGACAATAATATTCATCCAATTCACCCAACAAAAGCTTTTCCTCAGAAGATTGCCTTGCTTAAAGGAAACACATGGAAGGAGGAGGATGGAGGAAAAGTTGGTGCTCAATGTTTGTCTGTGTATTTAAGCTAATGCGAAGCATGTAATGCATCACACAGATACACATTGCAAACCATCATGATCGAACTCACAGAGAGTATGAAAAGCGTGTTGTGTGGATTGGATGTTGTGAGATGATGATGATGATGATGAGGGAAAGCTGCTTTTTACCACCAGAAATCTAAAGAGAGAAAGAGGAGACGGTTACTCTTATCTGCAAACAAACCGATTAGAGCTAAAAGTATTTCATGGTTTCACTTCACTCACTCTCTCTCTCTCTCTCTCTCTCTCTGATACTATATACTCATGGATCATGGGAGAGTTGCATGTGGGTGAACTACACTTGCTACTAAGCTTTTCCTCGCTCTTTGCATCTTTGTGTCTGGTTGGTGAGAGTGAAATATGCTTAACTGAACATGACGTATTTTTTGTGAGCCATCCATCCTGGAAAATTGATGCACTGCATCGGATTTAGAAGGAAGAAAACACACAAAGCGCAGAGTGCATTTTCGGTTTAAGAGCATAGAGTATTATAGTACATACACACAAAGCCGAGAGCCAATGTGTGCGTGCAGGCACAAGGCTGATAATGATTGCTGTCCGCTTTGCTAAGCAAGCTGGGTTAAAAACCACAAAAGAGTGATTTTACCTGCTGCTGCGAAAAAGGAAGAGATGGATTCTCTCACTCCCTATTTCCCTCGTTGAAAAGAGTGCGAATTTATTTACCTTTCTACTTACTCCTTTCCATTTACTTGACAAGTCGTGCTTAACTGCCACCATGCACATGTACAATATAATCTTTCTACGCAGTCTTTTGCTATATATTTTCTCACCTATTTGCTTTATCATCATCATCCTAGCACTTTTCTTGTCAACTTCAACCCCCGAGTTAGCTACAGTTAAGCACGTGCTACTTTCAAATAAACAGTGTGCAATTATTTTTTGAGAAAAACTGTTTCGAGCCAACTAAAAATCATTCAAGAACGGCAAAAATCGTTCCTCTGCAAAATATTATAGATTGAGGTCTTGTGAACTGCACAATCACCAAACGACAAAAAAAATGTTTTGATTGAAGACCAAGTGATGACGATGATGTGGAGTAGACATACTATTGCTGCCAACTTCCTTTTGGCGTGACTCAATTGTCCTGTACATTGTGACATTGTTACATTCCTCATCCAAAATATACGACGTTTTCCTGCTTTCCATTGCATGTTCTAAATGAGAATTGAATGGAAACTGAGATAAACTTTGGACTAGCTTAATTTTCCTTTTAAAAAACTTTTTTTTGTTATACTTTTATTCTCTCCTCATTTTTTATATCCCTTGAACCATGTTTCTAATCATTATTGAAGGATGTTGAGCTCATGTTGTGTGTGGTGGTGGTGGCTGCATTGTCGTCGTGATGGTTAAGTATATTTCACAGCAAGAGGTCCCATAACAATACCCGCTACATTAATATATACCTACACACATCTCACCTCTAATATTCACTCAACTTCAAAATCCACCAACAACGTTTTCCAATTCTTCAAAAACCCATCACATTGCCATCGCCATCACCATCATCATCACATGAGGAAACCTCATCATCAACAATACCACTTCATTTACCTGTCTTAGCCCAACACAATGAATGCAGTGGAGAGAAGAACAGAACAGAACAGAGCGCATCAAAAAATATTATCCTCTATGGAACTAGAATTAGCTTGTCGTGTACTCTGATCATACACTTTTTTTTCTTCAAATACGACGTACGAAAAAAAAATTCAATATTTTTTCTATCTCCGTCTCCTTCTTCTCACAAAAGGAGAAAAGAAGAAGATGCTGTTGTGTATTGAATTCATTTCTGTCACGATCCAATAATAATCATAATCATGATAATACATAGTGGAAATAATAATGATAATGGTGATCAAGAGGGATGATGGTTGTAAGCTACAACGAAATAGAGAGTAGGAAAAAAATAAAGGTTTTTGTCGTCATTTGCTACACACGGGCAGTTAAGTTTGCGGCGGAATCTATGTCCTTTTGCCACTATATATCGTAATAAGGAACATGATGGTGATGATGATGATGATGATGACGAACGGTTGAATGATCAGTGTCCGCTTTGTTACTGACCCCATTGAACCGCTGACAAACTGACCTGTTTTTACACAGAAAGTTTACCAGGGAAACGTTCAATGGCGTATAGAAATGTCAAGCTAATCATGGATGTTTCATCAATAGAGAAAAGTATGCTGGAGGAATTTTTCGTTCTAATAAAGTATGCAACCCAGGCATTTTGATGGATTCATTGATAAAGTTGATTATGAATATGCAGACGTGCACTTTTTTGAAGGAATGGAAAAAATTCCAGTTAAATATGATGAAATGGTAGAATGAGAAAGGAGAAATAATATCATTGAAAATTACAGAGAAGAGCATGTTTTTTTGGAGAGAATGTTTAAGTGTAGGTTGCAAGAGAAGATGCAACTATAGCAACGTTTGAAATCGTTTCAAGCTGGCCCAGTCAAAGGGCTCACAGCAAAGAATTTTTATTTCACTAAACAGGCTCATTTATTCCATTGAGTAGAAGAACAAAATATCATCGTGTTGGTCGACATATCAACATCTCTGATCTGGTTTTCGGCTCCCCGTTAGCTAACATCGGAGGAGTAGGAAAATACTTTTCAACTAAAATGGAGTCAGTTAGTCAAACATAGAGACTGGATCTCGGAACACTAAAGCTCTCATTTCTGTCGATTACATCAAATCCCATGAATCACGTCATCATCAAGATTTTTGGGGATCAGTCTAAACGGCATGTGATGATAACAAAGTATAGAAGCAACCATACATTTAAAATAGCCAGCAGCATGATCAAAATCAAGGTAATCAAGGATCACAAACAACAAAACTAACTTTCAAATTTCTTGCTCATCAAGAGACAGGGAAAAATATGCATCATTTGTCCTCAGAAAGGAAATAAAAATTGTCCACCTTTAAGCCAAGTATTAGATTACCAGAAAGGGGAGATTGATGCTTGATCTTCTGGTCTGGTTGTGCAATGAATGAGCCACCCAAAAGAGGATAATATGTACTCCTTCCATATTTTATAAAGACATCTTCATATTATCCACATTTTTTTGCTCTTTTCCTCTTACATCTACTCATATCAAATATCACCCAGTGTGCACTCGATACTACAACAACTACAAAGGAAGACGTTTATTGCAGCAGCAACATCGCAAAGAACGGCAAAGGTGCATTCATACTACTACTGCCCGTTTAGCTTTGATCTGCCTCATAAAGGCTGGAGTGCCGTGCCACGCTGTGCAATGCCACCCAGGTGCAATCTCTTTTTTATTCTCTTAAGGATCAAGACCAACTTAAATTAGAGAAGGCAAAGGAAAGGAGAAACTAACTACACACACACACAAGCAATAATGATGATGCTAACAAGAATAAAATAGACCATGATAATATTATTGTTGTACAATACAATCCAGTAATTCAAAACTGGAGAGAATAAAAAGTTTATGGTGCATATTTATCCTTTCATTGAACAAGTTGCCATTAGTTGTAATCACAAACGACAATTTTTGATTGCTCCATATCGAATTGATATATAGATATGGAGGAAGAAGGCTAATAGGGATCATAATAAATGAGTACTGTTTCAAAACTGCCTGAAAATAATTAATTTCAACTTGCCCCTTCAACAAGAGTAAGTTATTCGGTCTCATACTAGAATATTTTTTTTGTACACACATACATATTAATGCATCTTATATATGCTGGTGACTGGAGAAAATGCTACTGTTAAGAGAAGAAGAAGAAGACGTTGATGGTTGATAAATGAAACGGGAATTAGAATAATGCTACTTTTTTCAAAATGACATATGTTGGCAAAATAATCTCAACAAGTTATCAAAAAAAACAAGCCACACACAGGCATTCTCTCTTTCAACCTATATTAAAAACCATAGGAAGGGGACTCGCATGATGATGATGATGATGATGAGATCATTGATCAATTTCTTATTACGTAATCATTCTAATATCAACCTAAGTTGCTAATGAAATAAAATATTTATGAATGCAGTTCACATAACCAACATCATTATTAAAGGAATTTATTTATTTATTTTTTTATAAAAATAAATAACTACATTCATTTCTCAATGTTTATTCTTACGTAATATTTTTTCCTTTTGGATGAAATCAACTCAGACTAAAGCCAAGCGTTTTGGGTGACAACGGATGAAAGCAAGTGAAGTCTTACTTGGTTAAAAAATATTAATTTTTAGAAAGAAAAAAAAACTAAAGATTAATAGTCTTTAGTGAGAATGATGACTTTTGTGGCATGCATGCTTGTGACAGGGCAACCTACATCAGCTTTTCTCATTGTCAGTTTTCTCAAAACCGCTTAGGAGGTAAAGCAGTGATATCATTATTATATATCTTGATATTTCATCATCATTATGAACAATTGTTGTCGCGTTTTATTGCTGCACATTGCGTGTCTACAACATTTTGTGTGTCCGCTGAGCTAGTCCCTTCATTTTTAATTATAAAAAGTATACATTCCTCCTCCTCCTCGATCTGGAATGAGAAAGGTAGTGAATAATAATAATAACGACAAACAAAAAAGGTCATTGAGCACCCATTGAAATACAAGATGAAAAGACAATCCTTTTCTCCTATAGTTCCAACGAGTTAAGTCTGTAACTAATTCTCGATGTCGGTATCCACATCAACCTTCATTATCTTTTCTTTTGAACGTTGAACAGGTAAAACATGAAATTCTTATGTATGTTTCCATATACAACCATCTATCCACTAAAAAACTACTGTTTACATAGCCTAAAATGCGTGCTCATAATCCTTTCGAAGATAAACTGTTTTTTCTTAAATGTTAGCAGTAAAGCGAAGGCGAAGGAATGGAGTATTTCTTTTTGAAATGGGTACCATTTTTTTACTGATGATGAATGTGACAATGAGCCGAAGGTTCAAAAAATAAAAATAAGGTCCTCAGTCCAGTCAGTTCATTTTTTTTCTTGCCCCCCCCTCTAATACCATCATCTCCATAAAGTTATTACTCAACATGAGAAGGACGACTTGGAACAAGGGATGACAATTTTTTTATGCTGAGTTGAGCATTGCATCTTGCATGTACTTCACCTTTTTTCGGTAATGGTTTGGTACGCAAAGAGAAACAACGATGTGAAGAAATTGCCTTCAGTTTGTCTCTAAGCTTGTCTCCACATGATACATATAACATGTCGTCAGCAAGCAAGATGAGAAGTTGTGTGGGTAGCACACAAGCTTAACGAAAGCCAATCATCATTTACAACCGGAATATATAACCAGAATTCATATTAAATGGGTACCTAAACCTATCTACATTGTTCATCTTTAGAAATAGATCACCACAAAAATTATATAACAATCTATTCCCAACAACTTTCCTCAACATATCGACTCGAGTTGACTACTATTTTACAATTTCTCTCCGTCTTCTGGGCGACAGTAATAATAGTCAACCTTTTCCTTATAGTAAATATGAGAACATTCTTCATTTAAAAATAAAGAACAAATGAACACAAGACATTGACGATTTAAAAAAATCTTTGATATACGACATAGAGACCTTTCGGTCGGCTCATTCACTCCACATGTTTTCCCTCCAGCATTTTTTTGTCCTGCGCTAACTACAACGAATATTATGATGTTCACTGCTGTCGTTTGGTGGCCTTTGGTAATCATAAGCAAGAATAGTAAATTCAAAATATGTAACTAGTATCGAAATGCATTTATACAATTTTTGCTTGCCGACATAAAGAATGATAGGGACCTCCTGTCTACATATTTCACTGGATTTCGTCTGCCTTATCACCAAATTTTTGACCATTGCTACATTAATAATATTCATATTCCTTCTATATTCCAAGCAAAAATTTATATCAGATTCCTAAAAAGAAACGACTTTTTCAGAAAAGCAACAATGTGATGAAAACTCTTGGGCATGGGATGCTGAATACTGAAAAATGCCTAATTTGTGTTAAGCTGACTGACAGACTGCAATTGAAAATGAGAAGTGAGCAGAGAGAGAGAGCTGCCTATCAGTTCTCTTTCTCCCACCATATAAAGTGTATGGAATGTAGAGGAAGCTTTTATCTAAATCATCTCACTCACGAGTCCAACAGAGTGCATCATCATAACACAGGATAGCATAGAATAGCATACCATCACCATCATCGCATGTTAAGATCCGCTTTATGTGTGTGCATCTGATGGACGTATTAAAAATTCAAAAGTGTCTATGATTCTCTCAAATGTTTGTCGGCCTTTTTCCTCTCGTTGAAAGCAACTTGTTGGGAAGAATACTGATTTTCTGGAAACCCCTTTAATATGCATAAAATAATGTTAAAGGCGCTAGTTGCTAAACCAAAGCCTTGATATATTTATGGAGAAAGATTTTCCAGTCAAAATGCCAATCGGATAACAAGCCAAGCCAAGCCACGTAAGCATTGTTGTTATGTGACAAGACAAGAGTGGACCATTATGATGACGAGTGTCGTCTCAGCTTCCCAAAATAAAATGATGACAGGTTGAGCTGAGACTGGTCTGGTAATATTATATTTTCTCAAGTTTTGTGGTGATAGGATAAGTCATCATTCCATCACCATTTCAGATTGTTAATGCTCACATCATCCAATCCACAACAACATTAACAACCATCCCATCACCACCAAGTCTTGTATGTGATTGCATTGTGCAATCAAATAGGGTCGTGGTGCTAATCATTAAAATCAACATGGTACCCTCAAACTGGACAACGCAACGACAGCCACATACATAATAAAAAATACGTGTGTGTATGTGCACTGAATATTTACGCACGTGAAAAAAAACAAGTCTTGGTTTGATCTCTCATCTGTCTAAAAAAAACCACTCGGCCGTTCACAGACGACAAGATGACAAAACACTGACAAACTGGCCACATGTATATATGTAGCTACAAACTCAAATATATTCAAACGAAACAAGAAAATGAAACCTAGCATCGTCGCATGCAATCGACAATCGACAATTGAAACGGAGAAAAAAATGATTTGAATAAATTTATTAATGTTGCTTTACAACCAACACCACAAAATACCAGCAATGTCACCACAACACACAACTGTTTTTAGTGACGTGAGAAAGTCGTATGCAGAGCATGTGTCATCATGACCATTATCATCATCACCCTAATCTTGACTTTAGCTAGAGAGGAATTAGAATTCCGTGGAAAAAAATTTCCCCAGAAGGATTCTTCACTTGATGCGCATTGTAATAATAAAGCATGTTGTGGGCCATGACATGCTTTGCCAAGCCAAAGCCAAAGCCAACAAGATGTTTGTGGTGCCAAGCTGAACTCATTTTTAAGATAAGGAAATGCTCGTCTTGAATTTATCACTGATACAATCACCGGTTTTTCGTTCTTTCTTTCTTCCTATCTATCTATTTGTTTGGTGATGACAGAGAGAAGTGAGTTCCGAGTCTTAGGAAAACGCATCTCATTTGCCTACTTAGACGAAATTATGTAGCTCCCCGTGAATAATATTGGTTTTCCCCAACTTCTGTCTGGTCTAACTAAGCTAAGGCTTTCTTGGTTATTGCCTCGCTCTTCAATTTTTGAATGGTGAGCTGGCCTGGCCTGGCCTGGCATGGCAGAAAATGTCATTGTTCGAATATTTTGGAATAGTGACAAAAACACAGCAAGTAGGAGACTTTTATCAGTCACCCACAATAAAGAGGACTTTTTTTCTAGAATTGGCACAATCCAATGGCTCAGTATGCACAGGACGCGAGACGAAAGGATTCTCTAAAAAAAGAATGACAGTGTGAGTGACGAAGCGGATCATGGAGGCTCTCTCCAGAAATAATAATCTTCTCATTTCCAACTTGGAAGATGGAAATGTAGGAAAATAAGAGACAGAATCTGTTGGTCTTCATTTTTTTCTGTACAACATCACAATTTGCCTCCGGCAATAGTCTCCCAAAAAAAGCGAACATGGAATGAAGTGGGTTGAGGACAATGAGGACTGGAAAGAGGATAAAAATCCGAAATGCTATGTTGTTGAAGGATGTCAACAGTGAAGAACGGTTACAAATGGGCTACAAGCTTAGCAAAACGGTTCAAGGATCAAAAACAGGCAAAGGAAAAGTCAGGACAAGACAAGAGTTTGAGGGAAAATACATAAGCATCACGTCGGCCATGATCATTGTGATGAGAAGCAGCCGGTGGGTCCCATGAGAGAACATGGAAGCACACATCGCCATACTAAAGCATTACTACTACCAAACGAATACGCGGTAGGAATAAAGAATCATTTTGTGTCCTCCTTCTATCCGATGGTGAGGATGAAGATCTACGGGATTCATTCCTGAAAGTGAACATGGTCTGAGGGATGTTTCCATGTGTAGTTCTTTGTAGAAAAACACATGTCATCTCATTAGAAAATAAGTAAACCGTACCAGCTTCAAAACTGTTGACCTTTGTCGTTTGTCTTATATAACCCCAGAATTTTAGTTCAGTAATTAAGCTTTATGTTATATTTCCCATATTCGAGGAACCGATCTAAATATCCGGGTTAAAGAAGGCTTGCAAAAAAATAGAGTAGTTTGAAGAAAAGAGTAAAAAAGTCATTCTACAATTTCAATCAACAACTCCATCATATCATGCACCCTCATCAAAACATAAAAATACAAGCTTCAAGTACCAGCCAATCACCTTGATTTCTTCTTCTTGTTCATTTTACAATAGTAGTACTTGTCAAACGCAGGACTAGAATTTTTGTAATAATGCTCATCATCAACATCATCATTGATGCTTTTCTGCATAACATTGGAGTGTGTTGGCTGCACATGTGTGAGTGTGCCAAATTTCTCATTTCTCTCTCTCTCTACTTTCGTTAAATCTCAAGCAGCAACAAATTACATGTATTTGTGATAGAAATAAAAAACATCTGGATTGTACAACGATAATTTACAAAGTGAAAGAATTTTCCGTCTGCAAAACTCGAAGCATGCTTGGCTTTTGCTTGTGTTGTTGATTCTTTTTTGTTGTTGTTAAACAAAAACACACAAACTAGTGCTGTCGAAATATTTAGAAACTGTATAGCATTGCGTTGGAGAATGATGCCGCTTGTGACGTTGGGATTTGATTCTGCTTTCAACTCTCCTCTTTCTACCTACTGCCGTTGTTGCTTGCTGGATGAGATGAGACTCATCAAAATTCTGGGTTACGAGGCTATTTCTCTCTCTCTAAATTCGAATTTAAGTTGGATTGGATCGGATCAAAATATTTGAGGGGACCACATACATAAGCAATTTAGTGTGTTGTGTTGCTATATTACGCTCCCGCTCCAGCTGTATTCTTTTCAACTTCCGCGAAAATAAAGAACAACGTGCCGCCATCAACATCATTATGGTATTCACATATCCGCACATATTATTGGATATCCTATGCATTTGACAGTTTGAATTGGAAACAAAAATTGTATCTCCATCTCTCCAAATGGGTTACAGAGGAAAGGAAAGTGATGTGAGTAAAGTATGTAATATCTCGGATCCTACGTTTTAGTTCCCATTACACTAGCCATTGTTGTTCTTTGGTATTCCCATTCTCCCAACAAAATATGTGAATAGATGGATTATTGGCATTCTCATGGCGTGTGCTTTGTAACCAGCGCTGGTGCCAATGCATACTATTGTGAGAAAAAAATTGGCTCCCTTTTGGATAAAGTCGCCAGAGAAAATAGTATCTAAATCTAACTCTTGGTTTGATTGGCCTTCTTATGTCTTCCCAATTGAAAGCCGCATAGTTGTCTTGTTTTAACTGTACAATTATACTTCGTATCGCTCATTCCATTGAATCCACTGAACCGCATATAGTCAAGTCTTTTGGCTGTTTGGTTTTAGTAGCTATGGCTAGTCTAAGAGAGGCTATTTGATTTGAATAAAAAAAGTACACACACACACACACTCATATATTGCGTTGTTTACAAGAGAAAATTGGGAGTTAACCAATTCAGCTCATGTTACTAACGGAGCCATTCCAGCCCTTCTCTGAGCAAGACCGGACTTCGCTGGACGGAAATTTTCATAGACCCAGATTCCATTCTAGTCGAGAAGAAGTTTATGGTTGACATGAACATGAAAAGTAAGAGACAAAAAGAAAAGAGAAAAAAGAACAAGATCATTGTCATTTGACTCTCGGTCCAATATGCTAAACAAATACGCATTGGGAATTTTAGATATAAGAATCACCAAACAATCCCAAGCCGACACTTACTTATTGAATTAGAAGCAAATGTAAATCCGCCTGTCTCATAATTACATACACGATTAAAATATATTCGTCTGCAGTCAGGCCTTCTATTTTACAGTGCATTGAACTGATAAACATAATATTACACATTTGAAATCACATAATCAATAACAAAGCTACTGATTGCTGGTGTCTACAAACAGATGACCAATTTCAACATATGTAAGAAATATTGTCATCTTCAGCTTTGCATTGCCACATTTTAAATCTCCTCAAGAGAATATTATGTTCATCAACCCCCAGTAGAGATAGTTGGAGCTCCTCGTGATAGGTTTATTAAGTTAGAAACAAAGAAAATAAGACATTACATTAAATGGATGCATTACAATGCATGATTTCTGCATGTGTGTTTTTTTCTGCAAAATTAAAACTAGCCGACTAAAGTTTTAAAAGAAAAAGGTCTGTTTACTTTTAGCAATAGGATAATGATGATGATGGAGTTCAATGCAAATTCTCTTATTGTACTTCACTCACCAGAGTGACACTCAGAAGCTATTTATCCTCTTTTGTCGACTCTTTCCAAACGATTTTTGCAAAGGAGTCATTGAAGCGTCACACGTAAAGTCATAAAGCATTAGTGATGCGCTCATCAACCTCAACTCTTTTTCAAGTACCTTTCATATAATATGCAATGCATATAGGCTTAGCATTTTTATGCAGATTTTTTGTCTACCTTGTGCATAAGCACAAAACCAACAAAAGTCTGTAGAGGTCTATCTTCTTAAATTTTCTCTCATTCATTGCAAATGTCAGGGTAAAACATTAAATTACACATTCCGTCGAAATGATGGATGAGGCACAGCATAGAAAATGCTCCACGAATTTTTTTCTCTATCATTTGGTCTGTCCCATCTCACGAAAAGGAGACAATTTATCATCGTCATTAGTTAACAACATCATAAAATAAAAGATCAATTAAGTAAGCAAATAAATATACATATGCAAAACATAAATGTCCAAGCAAAGAAGAGTAGTGGACGGAGGAAACAATGTTAATTTTTTTTATTCTTTGAAACAGGATGCTTAATTGTTCAAACTAGTTAACATATTCTTTATGATGTTGATCAAACAAAAAGATGACTGGTTTTCGTCCTCACCGTCATCTTCATCTTCTTGACAATGATATGTTCATGTTCATGCTCATCTTCAGCATGAGCATGCTCACTCACTCATGATGATCAAACACGAAATGCTTTATAATATTATGTTTGAATGATCTTAATGCTTAAATGCTCAACTGTAATTAGTTTTCATAAAGGGTAATCACTAATTGCCTCATGAGTTTTTGCTTCATTCTTATATATGACAATTCATTTCATTTAATATTGTTGGGGAGCGAGCGAGGAGCAAAAAGTGAATTTGAATTGAATGAATTTATTTGGTGAAATTAACCTTTTCTTCCTTGTAATGTTGACCTATTCCCATTAAAATCACATTGTGAGAGCGCGCCTCTGTTAAGAAAACAGATGTTTGTTTTCAAATAAAAATAAATAAAATGACAAAATAGATGAAAATTTTAATGTCACATTGTTTGTACAGACCGAGTCAAAAACAACAGAAATCTGTTAAATAAATCAAGCAACTAAATGATGATCATCATCATTTTTAGTTGTAACTTGATATGAATTTCACACCTTTATTGCAGCTTTCCTTAATGGCAATCAGAGAATGAGCATGTATTTTTTTTTCACAAAAAATGGAAGAGTTGACCGATAATGATCAGGAAAAATGATCAGGTGAAATGATATGACACAAAGACTCGAAGAAATATTCAAGATTTCACTTAATGACGATGATGATTATGGTTGTTGATGGTGCCTTTTGTAGGATTATTTTAATTAGCATAATAGTAACAATACAAATGCACAATGGAAATGGCTGTTAAACAAATTCTGACTGATTTTTTAGCGGTGGGGCATAAAGTGATGTACCGGATGAGTGTTGCTAATGAAGTACGAAAAGTGTGTTTTTTTTTACTATTTTCTTCTGGTTCGTTTTGTATTTGATATCAAGTTTTTTATTGGAACAAATTGCAATGCATGCATAATATTTTTTATTGACTCTGGCTTGCCTAGCATGTACGCATTTTATTTCAAGATTTTTATAGCTTGCCAGTCATTATTCTCGCGCAAAAGTGTGTAAAAACGTAAGCAGCATTTTACGTTGGGTTTATGTTAAAGGAGTCAAGTCGAACCAGGTTTTTTTCTACATTTTGTTCACAGTTAGTTCTCTCTCTCACTTTGATCTCAGGTTAAAGTCTTTGAAGCTGTTGTAGTCACCTGCAGTAAAAGCCAGTAACTGTATGCCTGTTGGTGTAAAAACAAGTCGCCCAATATGTGCACCCAAACATAATAAATTAGCTTATTTTTCTTCCTTCATAGTATGAATACATAGTGTATATAAATACCACAAGAAGAATCTACTTTTTCTTGTAATAATTTGTTTGTTTTCTCAGCAATTGAAATAAAAAAACCTATGGTATATTGAATACTGATTGAACCGTCGTAATTGGATGACGATGCAGTGAACAACTTATGAATATTACAGAGTGTAGAGAGAATGCATAAAACAAATTGCCAGGGTTTAGTGATTTCTAAAAAAGCAAAAATGCATTGATTTACGATGAAAGGGTTGAAAGGACTACAAAGTCCTGCAAACGGTAAAAGGTGAAAAGGTATTCTAGTTTATTTTAAAGCCCTTCAGAATTTGAGCTTGCAAGCTCATCTATTTTCCACTTTTTTTTCAAGTCGTCTCCACATTACAGTTGAACATCATCAATAACAACAACATGGTGGTGGTGATGATGAAGATGGCAATCATCATAAAAATCAGATTTTGGCAAAATGCGATTTCTAATACTTGAATGCTCTGCTTCAAACATCCAATCGACATATTATTTTGTAGCCTAAATTCATCTATCATCAGCAGAAGTAAGACCGTGAGCAAAAATTGGATCCTTCTTTCTTTCATGTTGACGTGTCGTGAGTCAGGAGAAGAGTTGGATTGGGTACAGCATGGGCTAAATAGAAAATGAGTTCTGATTTCGTCTTTGAAGTTTTCAACGTGTTGAGTAGTAAAGCACCTTCTCAAGGATAATGAGGTTGATCTTAAATCACCTTTGATTTGTCAATACAAATTGAGGGAGAATGAGCCTTAACGAGTAATCATGCATACAATTTTGCATCCAAAGAAAAATAACTTGATTCTAGTCCAACAAATATTATTTCTGTCTTTTGATTTGACTCTCTGCTTTCTTCCAACTCAAATATAGTCATCTTCTCCATTAGCAATAAATGTTTTAAACAGAAAAGCGCGATCGGGGAAAAATAAAGACACACGTCAACAACGACGAACGACCTCCATGACGACAAAGAAACAGCTTAAGTGAACATAAAAGGAAATAAAAAAAAAGTTGGCAATAAAGAAAATAACTTTGTCAAATCAAATCAAATCACTTACTCACTCCGACTCTCTTTTAGCATTTCAAAGGGAAGGATAACGAGGGACAGGGCATGTGTTTTGAGAACAAGTGATGTATCTATTGGTAAGCCTGTATGTAAAGGCTTGTGAATCAATTATGATAATTCGCAGAGATTAGAGCTCATCATCATGCATGAATGATGATGATATGCATACAAGCGCATATTCCTCTTCTTTCCCATTGCAAAATCGGTACTTGTCAATTGTTAACTTGCCATTGTTGTTAATGGTGTACTTACACTAGACAAGTGTGATACAGCTACTTAAAACCCATTTGTTTTGTAAGGTTGGCCACTCTTGTGAAGTTGCTGCTCAGGAGGATAGGAAAGAATGTTGTTGGACTACACTATCAAAAATCTAATTTTCAATTTTCTTTCCCATATCACCCACAAAACTACCATTAGAGATTTTATGTATGCACATATTTTTATTATGTATATTAAATGTTCCTCGAAATAAAATGGAATTTTCTTCTGATCGTTTCTTTCAACATGAGTATCTATGCTAAACGAGTTGTATACTACATGCCATCAAACATGAGAAGAGGAGCAATCAATTCGTTTCTCATATATTGGCTTGACATAAGGAACAGGCGGAATAATAAGGATAAAGGAATGAGACAAGAATTGGATGATGATGCGATGATCATTATGCTTTTCAAAATGAAAAAAGATGGCCAAAGGGTGACGATTACTTTGTTAATGAGGATCTGTAGACTGAGTGATGAACATAACATGGCAATGATGGTGATGATGATGAGGTGAATGAATTAAAAGAAAGTTTTTCCTGTGTCTCTTTTCGCTCTTATTTGCGCTTGCTGGGTTTGTTTTATGTTTATTATAGCATATTATTATAGCATATTGCAGTTTTATTAGCAACAAAATAGGTTGCTGATGATTCTGATTCTGATGATGATGGCTTTTTAGATTATTTTCTTTCTAATTTATTTCACTACATCAACTAGAATAGCAACCACTTAGTTGCAATTATAAAGAGGCTCATGACATGTCATGCGATCCCATATGTTTTCCCTCATTTTGTGTGTGTGCGTTTGTGTATGTGCGTAGTTCATCAAAGTCAAGTCAAAATGGAATTAAAGATTCCTTTCCCTTTTCCTTCCTTCCTTCCTTCCTCATTTTATTTTTTGTTTTCAATTTTCCATTACCATATTCACAATTTACAATCATCCTCGAAGCAACCACAGGTTCCCATATGGAGAGTCTCAACGTGAATGATATGATGTGTGTGCCCATTCAGAAAGTCACTTGATGACACTCACTTAACACTTGATATAAAAGGGTGAGGAGATGACAGTTGAGATAGCTGCTGATGATGACGATGACGATGATCATAATGGTGATGGGGATGCTGGTGGTGGTGGTGAGTAATCATCATCACCATCTCCACATCCAACAAATACTTTATGGGTCAACGTTAACACTCAGCTGCATTTAGTATTCATGCAAAAAGGGAATGAATGCAAGCAACTGCAAACAGAGTTTAATCAATCTGACGGAAGAAAAGGTGCACATTGTTACAACATACGTAAATATGTGCGATAGCTCCATGTGACAGGATGGACAATGACAAAGAGGGTAATTATTTATTGAGAATTTGAATCGCCAATTTTCAGCATTTCACTAACTCCTTCTCTCGTCAACTGGGAGGCAGAATGCTATGAAAATGGCATGTGTGGTTATGATGCTACTCATTCTCAAGAGATAAAAGCTTCTTCCTATTCAATCTCTTCATTTAAACAAAGGAACAAAATAAGAAGCTAAATGAGTCTCTTCTTCCTCCTTACCTACACAGCTTGTAGCTACACAGTAGTATGAGCTTAAAAGCATGAGCAGCAGCATTGAAAAAATATGTTATGGAAACAATTAAACTCTTTCTATATACTTTTGCATCTCAACTTCATTTCCCTTTTATGTCGGCCTTTTAAAATAAGTGTGTGTGTGTATGTGTACTTGAGTTGAGAGTATGGAATGTAAAATGTAATCATTATCATCGTCATCATCATAACACAAAAACTTAAGCCAAATCCAACTTAATGACTTTTTCATACTCATCTCTAAGAATGACCACAACCATCTTCTCATCCCGTTTTGGCTTTACAATATTTAGCTCTCAACACGTCTTTTGCATTTGTGATTTTTTCCTCTTGTGCTGAAAGATCAACCAGAAAATGCAAACTGCAGGTGATGTGTATTGATGTTATGATGCTAAGTTCAGATTAAGTAATAAGTAATCCTTTATTTCTTGCATGCCCATATAAAACAAGGCATTGCAGGGTTGAAGAAGAGCGGAGTGGAAACATAAAATCGAAGAGAAGTGGAGAACAAGAGGGATCTTGAGGATGATGAGAAAGTCAACAATTAACAATGGTGTTGCGCAATTACAATTTACAAAACCTTCTTTCTGTGCTCTACCGAAGATGATGATGATACTGATAATCGTCAAAGACAAAGGAAGAAGCAGCAATTTTTGGCCGTGATGATAATATGGCCACCAACTGCTCAGTGCACACTACGTACTCTTTTCCAAGTGTCATCTTTTATGCAATTAAATTGATTTATTAAGTGATATCCCTTTGAAGTCACCTCCTTTCCCATTTTGTGAGTTGCCTTAATTTGTACTACAAAATGAAATGAAAGTACTGGAATCATAGGAAATCATAACGGAATATGAGCATATTATAAAGAAGGTAAATGAATACATATGTATACTACTACTTAAGTATCAAGTTGAAAAAAATACAAAATGATGGGAATTTAGGCAGTAAGAAAGATTCAGTAGAAATGTATTTTGAAGGTTAGGATTTTAAACTCATTTGAAATGCAAACCCACAAAATTAATGAATATTCTTACGAAATCTCTGCTTATGACGGCCATTAGGAGTAAAGTGGCTTTTTGTTTGGTTAGCTACTACTAAACGTATTATTAGGAATTGTTGTTAAAACTAAATCCAACATTTGGTTTTATGTAATGATAATATACTTTCAGCTTACTCAGCAACGGCTTTAAAATGAGAAAGCATATATTTTTAATGTTAAATTTTTTGGTTAGGTATTGTAACGCCTCCACACATTTTGGCAAATATATAAAATTCTGGTTGGTTAGTACGTCATGCTATTCCATGGAGATTCCAGTGAGACATGTCACTAATTAAGCATAATGCAATTAATGTAATCTTGTTCTCTAGCCAGCGTCTAGGTGAAGATTGTATGTTGGATGGGATTTGAGAATTGGCTTGGAAGATTTTAATTCCAAACGAGACTAAAATCCACAAACTCTTGGTGGCTACGGAAACCCAGTGAGATTGTGTGGAGGAGATTAATTAGCAGTTGAAAAAATATAAGAGAAGAGAGAGAGAGAGTCTTCGTCTCCCACTTGTCAATTCATTCAAGCAAACGGAAATAATATTGTAAATATCATGTGTTTTGTCTTGGTTTCCTTCACTCCCAGCCAAGATTAGGATATTAAATATTAGACATTAGAGGAATATGAAACATGACATAATGAAATAAATATCGCTAACATGATCATGAGCATCTCTTATTAATACACTTGTACAATGATGCATGCATAAATAAACAGAGGGATGATGATGATATGATGATAATAATGATGAGGCTGAAGCTAAAGGAAGGAAGGAAGGTAATAAGGAAGACTTTGTCTCTCCGAGGAACCCTAAATTTTTGGCTTGTGCCCTGGCTCTTCAAAATAGTATACATATAAAAATTAAGCGGAGAAGAGACGAAAATGTATAGGTATATGATGTGTAGTCATGAAATTTCAAGTGGTACTGGCACTAATACTACTACTACCACCACTCTGTTCCTCTCCGCCTGCCATATTTACTTCATCCATCTGTTCTTTCACGCTCCTCTGTCTCTCTTCATCTTCTCTTTTCGTAGAGGCAGAAAAGTAATTTAATTAATTAGCTAATTAATTAGGATGAGCTTGCTTGCATGCATAATACGTTCAACTTGCCATCCACTCCTACTCCAAACTCATCCATTTCTCGTTCCCTTCATCATCATCTTCAACTTACGTATACTTTTCCCATCTCAACATTTTTCTTGTTTTCAAGGCCAAACCCTTAATATTATTACTAAAATATATGAGATTAAAACACACTCAAACTCCATCTCTCCCTTATTTATATGAGTCACAAATACTTGCTACGTAACCACAACTTTTCATTTCATCAAAATAATCTTATGAAGAATTAATATAATTTTTAATACTATGAATAATATTCTCGAGCACTTATAGTTTAAAATTTGCTTGGAAAAGTAATTTCATTTGACTTGTCTGTGATTCTTTGGAAAAGTAGAGAAAAATTAATTCAACAATTATTCTAAATTTAGTTTTTAGCTACAAAGCATCGTTAGCGAATTGCCATTGATGATAATTGTCAGGCAGATGTTGCCAGTTACTGAAACACAGCAGCTTTACTACTTCCTCCGGAACTTCCGACAATCTTAGTTTTCTCCAATTGCGGTTTCAATCTTTTATGTATTTTTTCAGGTGAATAAATTAAGATAATATTAAATCAAATGACTTGGAGTTTTTTGTTTTATTTATTATGCTGATTCATTTTCTCAAGACTTTAGATAGCCACTATTCAAACAACCCAGCACCATTATGAACGAGCAGCATTCAATGTGAATGTAAAATTCTGAACTGGTAGGAAAAGCCAGTGAGAAACAAATAAATAAAATGGAGGATAGTCAAAGAAAAAAGAAATTCGAATAATGCAAAATCTACCGCTGAATACATGGTAGACTGATGATGTTTTTATTTTATGGAACTGTTGCATGGAATTTGGGTATCTCCCTTGTTTTATCTTTTTATTTCATTTCATGGTTGGCTTTGGTAAAGCATGGCATCCCATTTTATGACATGCCTTCAGTTTTATACAGATGCAATATGAATAAAGGATTTTTTTCTCAAGTCATTTCAGACCAAAAAAGGATCTGAAAGGAAATTGTTTTATTTCTTCAAGTGAATGAAAGGGAAGCTTTTTTGAAAAAGTGACTTGGCTTAGCTGCATCTAGCAAGAAATAAGATGTGTTTGCATAGAAAGAAAGGAAGGAACAAGACGTAACATTTTATTTGCCTCTCTCTCCGTCTTCTGTTAAGTCAACACAAGGAGCCACTGTTATTGACCAGAGAAACTCTGAGATCAGACTCACTAATGTGCTTCGTATTTACCTAATTGTTCTGTAGATACGTTTCAACTTCACGTCAAGTAATAAACAAGAATTTTTAAATCATGTTGTGAGCAACCCAGCACCATACTAGTACAATACAATGTCAACATTTACAGAATTTCAAGTTATGATGTTTTGACTTGATTATGTAACACCACCACATATTATTCCACAACTGGGGTTAAACTTATGTTCGACGGACACATGGAAATCACAATGGAAAACAGTTTTTAAAATGTTCTATAATAATAATAATAATTTGGAGTATAAGGTTTTTATCTTGTTGACATTAGGTTACACATTAATTCTCACACGTATAATATTCTTATGAAGAATTGACAAAGTAAGTATATTATGGTTAAATATTTATTTGAAGTGGATGGTTGTCTCTGCTTCAATGATACAATGAAATAGACATGCAAACAGAAGTAGAATCCTTATCATGAAAAATATTGACAGTATGATAAGGTGAGGCGTCAAACTGAGAAAATGAGAAAAGAAAACAAAATAAAATTATAATTCTTACATGGGATTGGAAGTGTTCCAATGAACATTGTAAACTTTACTGGAACAGCACATGGAACACATGAGTATGAGCGTCTGAGCGAAAATCACAGAAACCAGATTAAGTCCATGAACGGATCTGGAGGAATTTGCGCATGAGCGTCGAGAAGATGATGATGGTGACGAAGACTTGGATTTCTTAACTGACACACCTGACGGGGAGGAGTGAGGCTGTGACGACAGCGATGCTGCTGCTGATGATGAAGATAAGAATGAGAGTAATCCACCTCCATTGCTAATGTTATCATCACTTCCGCCACCTCCTCCTCCACCGTGGAGTAAATACTGTTGGTGATTTTGCTCTTGTTGTTGCTGCTGATTTCTACGGGCACGAGCAGCAGCTCTCCTACTGCTCGCCGTGATTGTTGTCCTTCTCCACTGACTAAACACTTCTGAAATCATGACGCTCATTTCGTCAACAAATTGCATTTCTAACTCACAAAACTAACGTTATAAAAAACCTCGTCAAAAACTGAGGTGGGATGGGATAGAATTTTTTTTATCTATTGAAAGCAAAAGCTGAGAGAAATACTCATCATTCCTGTCAAACTATAAAGATCAAATTCTAAAATGGAAATGTGCACTTGACACAAACTGTCCTCCTTTTGGCTAATCAGGTTATATCATCTCTCTCACAAGTATAAAAAAAATACATACAAGCTAACTAAACAACTACCACATTATCACACTACTCTACTCTACTCAACACAACTTTACTTTGCGTAATATTTTTTATGTTTTCAATTGCCCTCTTGGAAAAATTAGGCAACAAGCTGCTTCGAAGAACTTAACTATTGCTGTTGTTGTTTGATTTTGTTTTTTTAGGATTCCGAAATTTAAGCTAGCGATTTTATGCACAAGTTAAAATCACAAAACTAGACGAACGTAAGATTGGTCGTAAGAATGGGAGAAAAACGTTGACAATCCGTTTCATAAATCTTTCAAAGTAGGAAGTATGATGAATAAAATTTATTCCGTTTTCCAGATCTGTGTTTCAAATCTGAGATTATTATCAGACGAAAGAGAGGGAGAGAGAGCACAGCAGCAGTCTCATCATCAGCTACACAGTATCAAGATCACGAGCATGTTGATGATCGCCATTAGTAAGGACAAGAGCCGAAGAGGGGAAATGAGAAGCACAATATCATGTCGTTGTGACTGTAACGCTGCTGACCAACTCGTTGGCCATGCTGAATGAATATATAATTATGTGTCAACTCAACTCTTTCCACATGTTTTTTTTCCTCTCTTTTCTAAATAATATGACAACGACTCGCCTGCTTGGAAATTATACAGAAAACAGGTAAATATGATACTGTGACTTGGTTTTTCTTCATAGGAGACGACGATGATGGTTATTATTATTGTTGCTATTATTGCTCAGTGTTTGGATTATTATCTTTTTTGAATTAGAGAAGGGAGAAGAAAGGAGAGTTGATTGTGAGCGTAATTCGATACACTAGATCCACCAGTTGAAACACAGAAATATTTAATTTTCTCATTCTCTACTTATTTCTTCATTCCAAGTAGTTGGAAAGGTACATTTTATAAATGTAATATGCACACCCTTCTTCTTCACTTTTTTGGAGGATTTTGTTACTAGTCACATAAAAATTGTTGATGCCGATCCACCTCTAACTCTCAGTGAGTATTATATGTCCACTTTATTATGTTGTACGTATGATTCTCATTAAGTTTCTTACAGCCTCATATTATATTTTGAAGTTGAGGATAGGAAAGTTTAGTACTTATGTCCATTTAACAAACGAATAGGATGGACGACAAGGTTGGACTTGTTGGAATAAAATTTGACAGAAACTCATAAAAATGGCAAGTAGCCTTGTTCCTTCTTCTTTTCTTCTTGTGACAGAAAATGTTCTTGTCACCAACAAAGAATGAGAAATCCTCAAATTGAAATGAGCATCACAAACTTACACTGTGCACAATGAACAACAAGCATAAATTTTATCATCTATACGTTTTGTGCGCCGGTTTATCCAGCTTTGCTTTATCAAACCAAACCAGTGGTAGATATGCCGGCTTGCATAATATCATGTTTTATATATTTTGTCCAGATTGAGTTGATTCTTCTTCGTTCTCAGTTCATAAGTAAACCGACATTGGGTTTTTTCTTGAAATAATTCACTTTCATTTAGTGGACAGGATGAGCCAAAGTGGTAAAAATATGATGAAGACGTGAGGATATATGCTCCTTCCGAATAAGACCATCATCATTGCACGTACACATCTACCAAACACATTATCATTGGAGCTTCTTCTCAAATAGTAAAAGAAGCTTTTGGATTTTTACAGGGTAGTAATCAAGTTCACATTTTCTCCCTCTTGAAATAAGAGAGGCTGGATGGATGGCTGCAATAGCTGATAAGTAAATACCAGGCTCAGGCTTTGTGTCGCCAGCGAGACCAAACTAAAAGTTTTTTTTCTTCTCTTGAGCAGTCTCAACACAATATTTTTGTGTGCAATTTAGAATAGCAGTCCCAACAAGTTTCTACACATGGACGTTTGGTTTCAATGTTCTCTTTAGAGTTTTCAGAAGGATGGGAGAAGAGATGAAAAGTAAAGGTAAGTTGAATGAAGTAGGTTCATTTTCCCGAAGGAACAATAAGGCACTTCCTCCGTATATTTACTATTATGTTCAACCTTTTCAAACGGAGACTCTCACTTGAAAATGTACATGTGTGTATTAGTTATCCTTCCTTGCACACACAACACACACTTTCCACTTGAGAAATTATAAAGGTTTTGTCAACTTTTCAAGAAGACAAGCTTTTTTCCATGGGGACATATGATGATGCGTGTAACAAAGATGGCAAAATGAAAGAAATAATCCACATCACGATACACTTATTATTATTACGAGTTGGTTTGTAAATGGATGCTAAGCTTGTCCAATGACATATAAAAGTAACAGTTTCCAGCCTCAGAATATAATAACATTATGGTATATCCAACTGCAATAGGGAGTGCGCTACTATTTCATTCCCTTGTCAGTCCTTTTCAATAGCAATAATCCAAAAGGAAAATCCTTAATCTGGAAAAGAACTTAATCCTCTTGAAGGATTCCAAATATGACAATATTTTGTCTTCTGCACACGTTATTTTTATTTCCTTCAAATATCTCTCAAAACAATATAGTACAGAAGCCACGACAATGCAATGATGTAAATCCGTCCCACTCACACACTGTCACATTTACAAGCGATTAGCTTGGCTTCATTCCAACAAACAAAGTTTCCGTCCAATTGCTTCCAGAATTTAAATCACTTTTACAGTGTTTCTCCGCAAACCACAATCATCAACCAAACCACAATGATTGATTATATTATCCAATAATCGAAATGTTGAGGTTTCCGGCTTTCACAGATACATGGTTTAATCCGTGTATTGGGAATGCACCCGAGTTCGAGAGAAAAAATACTGGATGCAAAATATTTGAGTGTCAAAAGCGTGCAGAAAACGTCAAACGAGTTACTTAACCTGAGTGGAGGGCATGCATGGATTTTTTACCTGCCTTGCTTGCACTCACGCTCACACACACACTACTCACACGAAAAACAACAACAAAATAATATCTTGATAGAATGACTATGATGATGATGAAGAGGAGCGATCTCCATTTACAAAATAAAAATGTTTTGTACATGCAGCCGTGTGAGAGCCTACAGAACAACTGAGTGTAAAGTAAGTAAAATTTTCAGACTTGAAGAATGAGATGAGAAGCAAGAGGCCTGTAGGCAAATTCAGTAAAGTAAGTATGTATATTATTAGCCTTATCCTTTTCTCATCACACTGCCAGTTAAAAGCATTACAAACTATGACTAAACTAAAAGACACATGGACATACGTACGTACCTTGCATTACATTGCAATGCAATGCATATTCCTCTTTGTTGCAGATAGATGCTATGTACATGTGTAGGTATGTAAACTTGTTGTTCACAGGAATAATATGTACATTGCTTGCACACACATACATACATACATGAAGAGGAGAAGCACATGAAACTTATGTAGCTACAATCATCAATCCAATGCCAACTAATAATCCAAAAAGACCAGAACCAGCAAGAGATTCCTTTTTGTGATCACACTCTTTTCCCCGTCTTTACCATCAACAGATGAATAGTCAAAGGGAACCTTTCGTTTTCAAAGTAGTTCTACATGGACCGTCATCCCATCAATAATACTCACCTTCTGTTTTTTTTTCTTACAAAAAAACTGTGTACAGCTTGCTGTACATATTGCAGCGGTTTAGTGGACTGCATTGTATGGTGTGGTGCATTCATGTCCGTCCGTGTCCATTGCACCATGTAGGTACATAGAAACCGGAGAATGAGGAATGAAGACTTAGGATTATTCAAAAGTTGAATTGAATGCATTACATATACTTACTTGAAATCCATGTTCCTCGTGTTCTACTTGCTGTTGCTCTTGTGTGTATTTGGATTTTGTCTCAATCCCGAAAATCTCACATCTTTCATTTGAACTTTAAAAATGTATTCCTTACCATCCTAAACATGGATTTCTTATTACAGGAAGACTGAAAAAAACTTTTATACATATATATATAGGTTGGAATTGAGTGGAGAGCCACCAAAAATGAAAACCAAAGTCTGGTTTTTGGTGTTTTGGTTTCTTTCTCACCTTAGCATAAGGAAGGGATAGGAGGTTATTGTGGCCTCATACTCATAGAATGGATGGGATTTACCATGCACATATATATCTAAACACAATAAGGGTGCTTTTACTTCAACAACCCACAGATTGCAATGCAATGCAATGCAATGAAGAGCTCATCTCTCACAATTTTTTTTGTGCATGCAACAATAGTGCATCCATGCAATGCAATAATAATAATGCAAGGCAACAAAGCTTGTGCTTATGCCGCATTTTATGTCGCTTCACATCCTCCAAACATTTTCCCTTCTGTTCCGTTGACTAGTAGTTCTAAAGGAAATCCATACAAAAATATTTCAAGTGGATTGGATATTATACATTTGTTATCTACTTGTATGCTTCTTATATTCCTACCTAATATTATTATTATTATTATACGATATGATGCCAGGAAGGATAAATGTTTAGAGCAAGGTGGGCAAAAGGACATTTCACCTTGATTCTTCTTATTCTTATCATTATTATTCCTGCATTTATTATTATGGACACACTGTGTTTCTGTCTGGTTTCTAGATTCCTTTGAAAAACTCATAGCGGCACAAAAAGTACCTAAAGCATCAATATTGTCCCTTCAGTTTGAAGTAGTCAGCTAGTTTTAACAAGAAGCATGTCGAACCACCACCACAACAACAAAAAAGGTCCAAAAATGTGTTTTAAAATCCATCCAGAAAAATTATACAAGGGTGGGTATTTGATCAGTGGAGCGCAAATCCCACAGTGCATATTGAACCAATATGAGTATATTTAACAATTTGTACTTTATGCTGATAGTAATCAGGTACAGCCATAGCCATAAGGTAAATAACAAGAGCTCCCATCATATCACTTGAGATAAAAATCGGTTGCATTCCATTCTCGTAGAAATTATAATAAAAAGTTGTAAAAACACAAGTATTGAAATAAAAAGTTAATTGGCACATTTTACGGAAATAAACTAGCCAACGCAATCTCTCTGTAATTTTTTTTTTCTGAAGCAGTAAACCTGGCGAGAAGATGAAGCTTTTTGAGTAAAACTCTTTTCTCTCCTCTCCGCTCAATTATACAAGGAATAAAAAAGGGATTTATTTTACAAGCAGTATCAAACTTGTTATCAACAATTGAGTATTACTATCATTAGAGAAATGCCCAGTTTACACACAAGACATTGCACGATATGTTAGGAATGTTATTACAAAGCGCCTAGTAGTTTGGTAGAGTTGGAGATATATGTTCCAAATAAAAATGATGATGATGATGATGATGATAATAATAATAAAGCAGAAATATGTATGAACTGAAACGACATTATTGTATCTTGTTTGATACATTCATATGATGTGTTGTACATAATAAAGAGTGTGTTACATTGAAAAAAGGTCTGGTCTAATCCCTCTGTTTCTGCTGGTCATTCTCCAAAGCATTCACTAGCCAACAGAGGATTCTTGGTAAACTGCACACAAGTTGATTACAGAAAATAACTTGAGAAACAGAAAAGGATTTTTATAAAAAGCTGAGACAAGTAGCCACTAGCCAAGTCAGCAACCAGCATAGCATCATCGTCGTCCTCATCATCACCATTATGATGATCTCGGGAGCAAAGAAATAGCTGAAGAGTAGGCAGTAGCGGAGCACCTTCATTTTCTTTCTCTCTTGTTGATCGTTTCCCAATAGCAGAAAGAAGAAGAAAAGAGTTTCAGGTTTTCATTCGAAAGAACGAACGCAACGTTCTTATATTATCTGCTGTTCACAAGAAGGAGAGAGAAGTGAGTGGAGTTGTTGAAACTTACTTTTGCCTGGAGACATGAATACTGACTTTCATAGTACTGCTGTGAGTACACCCATACATGCACACACAATATGCATTTACTATTCCATAATACCTGTGAAACGTCAGTCGGTCGCTCGTGAATGCTTCAATGTGGTGCACAAGAGCGTCATATATTGAACAAGTAAGAAGGAATGTACAATTTGGTGGCGGAGCTACTTTTGTCTATCTGTTTATGCTTCGTTTGCCTGTGAGCAAAGTCAGCTTTTTTAATGCCCGTCTCCATGATGATGCACCTCTCCACTACTTTTGGTTTGGTACACCAACACCAACAGGCAGACAGACAGGTAAAGAAAAACTATCATCAAATCAAGAATCATCATCACATCACATCACTATTATGCAATGCAATGTTTGTCTCTATACGAATGCGGATGGAAAGAAAAGGAAGGCCTGGCTAAAGAAGAGTAGCATGGCATTAGGGCAGAAGCAAGCAAGAGTAGATTAAATTGCTGAAAAAATGAGCAAGTTGAGCTGTAAGTAAAAAGTTGTAGGCTACTTGTCTCTTTTCTGTATTTCTTGAGTTGAGTTTTGTTAAGTGCACCAGCATTAGCCAGACCAGACCAATGTATTGCATTTGGTGTGCTGCTCCCATAACATCAATGTTTCAAGAGAATAGAATGTCCACTTATACGTAAATACATGCACGTCGTCTTCCTACTACTTCTTTTTCTCTCCGTTAAATAATGCACTGGGCAGACTAAGTTGGAAAGAAGAGCAACAGCAACTGGGATGATATAACCAAACCAGCATTAACAAACTCAAACCCAAACTCCCTGTTTTCCTTCTTTACTTTTACCTGGAGGCAATAAAAAAGACGAAACGTTGTTGATGCTGCTAAAGCTCATCATCAAAAGAGAGTCGAATCAACTTTTGTTCTTCCTTTTGCTTCATCATCATCATCATCATCATCAGCAGCAGCAGCGGCATCGTCATCACTACTTCTCTCTCACTCAACGAGGAAACGTAACAACCAAATGTTTTCTTGTGACTTGCTACCCAGTTCTTCTTCTACTTCATTACCAAGTGCTGAATGATTCTAAGCTCCGCATATAAAAGACGAACGTTCTCTCTCAACTCTCAGAACAAGAAGAGAGAAATGCTTGCAACAAAACGTAGTATGCATAACGTGTAACATGAGCTTTTGAACTCGCTGCTTCTTCGCCTCCTCTCAAGAAGAATTCAAGTAGCCTTGGCTGACACTCCAAAACTAACTCTTGGCTTGGACACAACTTTTTCAAAGTAGACTCAAGAACCATCTCCAATCAAGTGAGATGAACTACTCCCAACGTCAAACCAGATTTTAAGACTTACTTGAGCAATCATATTCATTTGAATGATTATTCAATCTTCAATGATAATTTGTCACCTTTTTTCCTACGTTAACTTTTTTCATTCATAATTTGATTTTAGTCGTAAATCATTTCTTAGGACACTCTTCCACAAACAATATTGTGCATAAAATCGTAAAAGTTGCCCCTTTTGCAAATATTTATTACTTGCAATAATCTATTAATCAACCACAATTAGTTTTCGTTTTTATTTCAGACTAACGCTGATCAATAAAATGGAACTGACGTTGCATTTTGAGTCATGTTGCTAAATTTTATATTTAGCAAAATAGCAGATTTGGAGTAATAAAAAAAGCAGGCTAAATTCTTTGAGTTATTCACAATTGAAAATAACAAATTATTTTTTTATTATTGTCAAAAGAGACAAAATGGTTAGTGAGAGAAAGAAGGATACAGCAGTGAATAAGACGTGCATGTTGATAGTTAGAGAAGGTATGTAATCTACAACACCAACCCACATATAATGCATTTCTTTATAGTTTTCTTTGTTAATGAGTATTTTTCGGTTTGTAGATTATTCATTTCTTGTTTAGTAGAAGTTTTGCCTTTTTATAATGAAAAATATGTACGACAGACAAAGTAAAACAAATGAAGACGGTACTGATGATGAGTAAGAAAGCTCATCACATCACATCACATCACTATCCTATAAGTTCACCTAGTATTTCTTCCATTCCATGAAAATGCACAATTATGCATTGATAAATGTACGCTATAGCGGAGCTTATGATAACACTAAAGTAAAAAGAAGGTATAGGATGAATATAAAAGTGCGAAAAAAGGAGGTGTGAAGACGGGAATCAAGTCTTGGCATGTTACACCTAAAACTAATCACCTGAAGACGATGATGATTACGATGATGAGTTGCTCAACGTGGCAATAATTTGTGGCTAATCAAGGCAAAGCACACAACCAAACAAACGTCTCTTCTCCTCTGCTCACTCTCTTATTGCGAATTGGTTGGGTTTTGGACGGTTAACAAAAAGATAGAAAACAAAAAATGCATAGCTAATATTCCCATTCACATTGAATAATGTTGGTAGGCACATGCATATTGATATGGACATTGCACGATGCATGCCACATTTCGTCTTCCATTACAACATGTGATAATATTATGTATACATTCCTCTAAATTATAATATTATCAATGATATTGATGAGGTGACTAAACTAAGTAAGTAGTATGAAAAATGGAGTGGTGTAAACTAACTAAGCGGGTTTCTTCTTGTAGAGAAGTAAAGTGAGCCTCCTGATAAATATTACTTATTGCTCTTTCTTCGTCTTCCCAATCTTCTACACCAAAAACCCAACACACAGCAAACAACACAACAACACCAACCAACTTTTTCCTCAATTCAAGACAAAGAATGAACAAGCTTTTTTCAACCTCATACTCATTCCTTTTCAGACTTTTTTTTTGCATATTATCTTTACATTTTATGTTTTATCGCAAATTGCATTGCTTTACGAGATTTTCGTCTCTTTTGTGCCTACACACACAAAATCATTTGCATCGTAGTCGTGTCGTCGTCAGAGTTGAGTAATGTACAAAAGACCTCTTTCCCACTGTTGCTGTTTTTCAAGAAAACCCAGAAAGAGATTTGTATAATATGGTCGTGCTCTTGCATAAGATAAATAATGCATGGATGGAGCTGGTATAAAACTGAATGATCAACCGGCTGACTGAAAAAAGAGTATATGCACTTTTAAACCACCTTGTTACTGTGATTGTAGGCTTTTTCATCGTATGAGTTTACATCGTCGTGCTATTTCATAGTCTTATACGCCATCGTACGGTCACCTCATCGTAGCCATATTATAACAATTATCCGTTTCATCGTATTCATTTTTTGGAAGTTAGCCGTTTCATAGTATCCTAATTTCAAAAGATATCCTTTTCATCGTATGGATACGATGAAAGGTACAAAAATCAATAAGTGTATTGAAATTCTATTTTCGTTTTTTAGAACCAATCAAGTCATAGCAAATAGCGTAGTCAACATTCATTCTTGTTTCTTTCGGATTTCATGGGTACTGGGTACCCTGTAACTTGTGTATTAATATATGACATTCAGAGCGAAAGAGGACTTGCAATTCACATCTATTTTTACAAACGTAATGACTTTATATGTATTTACTTTGGTTTTCTTCATGTTTTTACACACCAAGACATCAACATAACAAATATCAACGGTTTAAAAGATAACTGAAGAGAAAAAAACACAAGTCATACCAACGTTATGCAAGCGCTGTACAATATTTGAACTATAGCTTTTTAAAATTTTAACGCTAGAATTTTTTTTAGAATTTTTAAACACTTATATACTGATATTTCTCAGACATGGACTAGGTTAAAACCCTGGGCTTTAACGCTAGAACCCTGAACGCCCTAGAACGCTGTAACTATAACTGTAAATTTCATAAAAAACTGTTAGATTATCAAGAAATCATTCAGTTGTTAAATTTAATTTTGGCTGAGGATAAATGATGATCAACATACACCACCAACAATGTACTAATAGTTAAAAATTCAGATTTAAGATTGATTTTTTACCCCTAAAACCACGAAATTGTAGGTCTAGGTAATGCTACAACGTTTTTGTTTATTTTTGAGACATAAACTTATGGTTGTATAAAAATCATCGTGTCATATAATCGCAAAAACTTTTGAAATCTGCAGTTAAATGTGCTGGACCTGAGCATGATTCCTTAAGTATGCTAAAAGTCTGTTTCACAACTATTCCTGGCAAAAAACTACGTATGAGTATGTACCTTACAAAATTAAGTGAAATTCGTTTTGCAAATTAAGATTTTTTTTACAGATTTTGTGTGAAATGAAAATAATGGTTTACGTTGGGAAAAGTGTCAAGTAGTGCAACAATTACCGCGTTCTAAATGCAAAGCCAATTTACTTGCGGTAATATTGAAATATTTCTCTAACACACAGCCTAACACAATGTCAATACCCATCCATCTTCTTGAAGTCAATGAATAGTATAGATATATGTGTTGAGTTTTGGTAGTTTATCACAAAGCCATGTTTTACACAGTGAAAGATGTACACAGAGTAAAAACCATGAAGAAACCCATATAATGACTTTTGTAAAAATAGATGTGAATTGCAAGTCATCTTTCGCTCTGAATGTTATATATTAATACACAAGTTACAGGGTACGCATGAAACCCTAAAGAAACAAAAATGAATGTTGACTATTTGCTATGGCTTGATTGGTTCTAAAAAACGAAAATAGAATTTCAATACCCTTATTGATTTTTGTACCTTTCATCGTATCCATACGATGAAAAGGATTTCTTTTGAAATTAGGATACGATGAAACGGCTAACTTCCAAAAAATGAATACGACGAAACGGATAATTGTCATAATAGGGCTACGATGAGGTGACCGTACGATGGCGTATAAGACTATGAAATAGCACGACGATGTAAATTCTTACGATGAAATAACCGGTAACGGTTACTGTTACCCTCCTCCGTCTGTGCAAACAATGAGGCAGAAAAAAATGTGAAAATTGACTTTTTACACGAAAAATAATATTGAGCAATATGTTTTAAAAGATGGTTGTCTTTATACAAAATACATATTTTTTGGTGACCTGATCCATTATCGTAAAAACTTAAATAAAATAAAAATTTGATTTTTTTAAATTTGTATAACATTATCATCACACTACTACTACTAACCACGTCTGTTGTAGCTGGTCACTTGAGTCTCTTTCAAGTAGGTAATCTTTATGGTTTGCGCCTGATTGTGAGTTAGTAGGAGAAAAGCGTAAAACCAAGTGAATAAATTGAATTTCATGCTTTTTCACGTGATTTATGTATGAACAAAATATTTTACGAACATGTAGACTAACGTAGTAATGAATGACGGTATTGTTAAAGGCATGCATGTATAACAACTGTATGAATGAACGAAGCCGTACGGCGTTTTTTTTTGCCTATTGCCTATGTTCCTGCATACAACCTGTCATTCGTCTTCTACGTTGCGCATACCTTTTCATACTTTTCAGTAATTGTGTAACACAAATCAATCAGAGTCTAATTTGAATCAAATTGATTGATTTTATTGTCATGTGGATTTTTTATTTTTACACAAGCCAAACTGGACCGATCGGTTGAAAATCAACAAGAATTTTTGCGATCCCGTCATCCTCTCACGGGACCCTACGTTTTTTATTGACTTTGTACATTAGTTCAACCATCTTGTTGTGTGATTGAGTGTTTTTAACGGTAACAACGGTGATTTTATTCTAGCAAATTCCTCTCTTGATGGTGGCGATCTTCTTGTCATCAACTTGGTCGTTGCTATCATCCTTACATTCTCATTTCTCCCTCTCTCTATTTAATTTTTTCTGTCAAGAGAAGTTTTTTACTTGCTGCAGATGGCCTGGTCGAAATCAACTCGAGGACTAAGAGAAAGACAACTAACTACATAGGAAAATGAAGAGCAGAAAACACAGGTGAGTATGTATCTGGTGTGCATCACGAGAGGGAGGAAA
Organism: Orchesella flavescens; assembly: GCA_964034955.1. NCBI lineage: Eukaryota > Metazoa > Arthropoda > Collembola > Entomobryomorpha > Orchesellidae > Orchesella > Orchesella flavescens. Next base: position 54,451,921 of record OZ035953.1, read on the forward strand.
AGAAAAGCAGAGGAGATAAAGTAAAACATTTGTTCCCTTCATCTTCTTCGTCATCCAATAAATTAAGTGTTTATCTGACTTGTTGAGAAGTGAGAAGTCTCACAGTTGGATAATAATATGCATATAATATGGTTATGAGTTTGTTGTATGCACTGAGATGTACGATGAGACGCGGATCATGATGATCTCGACGAGAGGGACCTGCATTTTCAACCACTCGGCTACGTACATGATGCGTACGTATGCAGATTTTTTTGTGTGTATATACTTCACACACACACACACACACTCACATATGGACAGCATGATGCAAATCGTTTACGTGAAATGTATATAGAAGTTAAGGGAAGGGATTTTAAATACAAGTTCTTAATCAATTGTAATAACAATCAAGTTGTAAATAGTGCTAACATCCTTTTCACACATCATCATCACAAGAGCGCAAAAACTCGGATTGCCAAAGCCAAAACCAACTCAAGTGAGTTGGAAGTGGTAGTAGTAGTTTTGTGGTTGGAGCACACACCACATGCATAATACAAAAGAATGCTCTCGTTCAATACAATAAATAGACATATATACGTAGGGCTGCTACTTACTACCTGTTTCATTGTAGTGCATCGCTAAATCGCTATCATATCAGTATCACTGAGTCTTTGGCCGGTTTGCTGTTGTCCATACATATCCATTACAACACGCATGCATAACAATAACAATAATAATATGGCTGTGAGGGAGCTTCCTAATCATGATTCATTTAGACAGGACAGTGACACTGTGAGAATGTTATTATTGAATTGCATGCTGAGGTGTACTTGTTGCTCCTCATATGTGAGGAGGAGGAGAAGGATTTTCGGAGACCATGCTCCATCATCATCATCATCTTCATATAATATTGGAATCATCAGCAAAACATTTGGCTATGCAACATCCTTGCTGCATTTTGGCATGATAGTTTTGAAGGGAGGGAGTACAATATTTTTTTATGAATACGTTACCTGAATAAAAATATATATAAAAAGACAAGTATGGTAATATAGTGGTACAATGTGCCTTCATTTATACATAATGTATTAGGCATTTCACCGACCCACCGCGACCGACCCAGAACCAGAGAGTGAATGCAAACTTCAAGGAGAGCTGAGGACAGTTGAAATCAGGAGGAGGATAAGACCTTAGTGTAGAGCAATGAGATGCGATGCAAAGAGCAAAAACATCACTTTATCATGGAACGGATCACTTTTTCAGTGGATTCGGTGCGTTGTAAAAGGCAGCAGCGAAAATAAAGAAGCAACACTTGTTCAGCTCAAGAAAAAGCTTGCAATACATTCTACTACTGCACTACTACCTACTACACTTTTAATCTTCGTCGTCAATTTTTTTTCCTCTCTTTCTTTCTTGACAGTGATACCAGGGGCCATTTATTCGATCGCATTGGCCTGGCCAGAGAGTAAGACGCTTGTTTGCAAAGACGGCTAACTTAAGTGAACAATTATTATGAGAATGTATTAAAACAAGAAGAAAAGCATATGGAGTGAGAGAGAGAGAGAGTCCCACAAGTTGTCAGCTCCACTTTAAACTGATGGAAATATATTGCTGTTGTAGGCAATTAATTAGAAGCATCTATCTCCTCAGTTTCTTCTGTTGTATGATACGGGAAAGGGAAGAGAAGAGAGCATGACTCTTTATACCAACAAAAGTTCAACTGAGAAAGAGCCAATTCTTATTCTTTTCGTTGTCTTTGGTCGGTGCAGCAGGAGCAGCAGCAATGCTCTTGTCTCTCTTTTCCTCCCCTCCTTAAAAATCTCTCCACCACATTACATATTAATATTATACAATATAATATTAGGCGAGGTGGTAAAACTGGTACTTCTTCTAGTAGTACCGCAAAAGTCATTCATATTAATAATATTATTATTATTATTCAATCTCAGAGCATTACTTATCCCAAAGAGAGAGTGAGATAAGTAAAAGGTGAAGTGCAAAAATGGGAGATTTTAGTCCTCCTGTGAGGACATGCACTGCATTAAATATTATTGTTATTACCACTTTTACCATTAGCTCATTGTGGAGTCAGAGAGTCGAAAAAAAGCAGTTAAGCCAGTGCACAAACAACAGCTATATTCCTAATGTGCTTACATGTGTCCTATCTCTTGTGCTTTTTGTTCTTTTCGCTAATTTTCTCTGCCCTTTTGCACTCATCAACCCATTCATTTTCACTCAGCAGCTTTGCTACTAATCATTATCATAAATTTTCACTTTTCCACACTCTTAAATACTATTTTCAATCTGTGCATGCATCACTACTGGATTCATCAGCATCTTGACAGATTTGGAAATCTTTTAGAAATGTTGAAAATGAAATGGGGGACCAGATAAACAAATTGATATGAAAGAAGAAGTCGTCTTTTTCATTAACAGCAGCGTGATGTAATAAAAGGATTTGGCAAAATGAATGCCTTCCAGCGCTACCTACATAAATACAATAGAAAATAAAAATGCAAAGTTGCAATCCTAATTTGTTTTCTGAGTACTTCCAAAATTTACAAGAGCTTACCCCACTCTAGGTCACAATATTAGCCCATGATCTCTCTCATGTGAAAAAAAAGTTGATACATCATCATGAAACTAGTAATCCTTTTCCAATCCAATGGCAGATGATCAGAAATGATAAGATGGATTCATCATCCCATCATGGTGCACCGGATTATTAGGCATGCAACTTGCAAACTTTTTATCCCATTCCATTCCATGCAGATCAACTAATGGGATAAAAAATTTGACTGATATTTTCTAAGCCTTGCCTGCCCCTATAGCTACGCAGGCCGTCTTCTTCTTCTTCATATGAAAGATCATCATCATTGGTAGAGGAATGTTGAAAGAATTGACTGAAAGCACTATAACATAAAAGCGTATGCCTTATGTTCACTACGTTTATGAATTGATTTTTGTTTACATTATTGACTCAAGGGCATCATTCACAAATTGTACTTCGCTTCGCTTCAACTCCCTCTGGTTTAAAGGAGTATCAAAACAACGCAACCTTTTTTGCCAATAATGTAATTTCTCATAACTGCACACAAATATGTTTATTATATAACTCATAAATACGTTTGTAGTCATGAAAAAATGTTTTCTAAAGTTATAATAAGTACGCTGTATTATTAAAAATGCTACGCTCACAAACATCATGATCATGATATGATCACAGTGGGAATTTAGCCGGAATAATTCGATTTTAAAGCAAATAGGTTAATATGTATGTCTGTATGATAAACTTGTGTATATTATTATTAATTTTCAAAAACGTTCTCTATCCTCCTCCTTCCTTTATATTTAAGAGTGTTGGCTGTTCATGTCCAAACAATAAAATTGTGGATGGGATCGGAGCTACAGTTGATGCCGCTGAAGGGCAAAGGAACCCACAAACCATTCACATAATATCTAGAAGAAAGAATGTATTTAGTGTTTAGACGAAAATGCAGCTTTTAATATCAAAGTGGAGATTTCATTTTTGTGAACTAATCATCAACTATTTTCCAGCTTCCAGCCAAGAAAAAATGTGTTCGTTTATCAAACATCTTTCAAGTCTAATACGATACGATACATATCTTTTTATGATGGTGATGCACGCCATGATATGATGTCATGTGCATTGTATAACGAATAGGCGGAGTTGGACTGCAAGGAGTTGAAGCAAATCATAACTCTACATATTCATATTGATTGAATGGTTTTAAATATGAAGACAAGTCACTTATTCTACTAACAAATGCATTAAATTGGTAAAAAAACAGGGGAGTCAAATCGTTTGGTTTGAAATTTATATTCAATGAATCGTTGGGAGCTGCTGCTAATGTGGTTGAGAATTATGATCCATCACATCCAACAGTTGAGTTCAATAATAGTAAAAAAAATCCAATTTCATGTATTTAGCTGCTAACTAAACACACTTTAACGGTACAAATGTATCAGTGATACGGATCAAATAGGAAAGGAAGAAAATATAATTAGCAGCACTTAACTACGTACATGTATGTATGTATTATGCATTTGTTACCTAAAGGTGATCAACTGCATTGCCGAGTTGAGGTGAATGAGCAATAAATTTAAAGGAGGGATACATCAAACGATTAACGAACGATTAATTCCTTATTATGATGCTTTGGCATATAGCATTTGTTATTATCATCCTCAGAATATTAATGTGATCGTTTCGCATATTTTTTCGAATCTTTAGATATTTCCAGATGTGGAGGAGTGTTTCGAGTTGGTGGATATATAGTTAGTTATTGGTGTTTTGGTGAACAGCAAAGTTTTCCAACTTCTTTACTTTATTTACTTGCCCCACTAGAGGCTATGGATGCTTGCTTGCTTGCTTACTTCATTTTATTTTCCTCGCGTCCTCTCTCCAAATGTTGTATTGTTGCGTACGTGCTTTGCTGTTTTGCTTTTGCTCTCTCTCTCTCTATCTATCTCTCTCTCCCTGCCCCTCTCCCATACAGTTGGGTTAAATTTTGAAGCTAAACAAAACGCAAACTAAATATCCCATTGTTACTCACATGACTTCCTACCTGTAGGGTGAAATATATAGTCGTAAAAAATAACTTTTTAGCTTAGCCTTTTCCTCACTTTTTTTTGCAGGTTACCTATCCACCATCAGATCACATCATAGTATGGATGGATTGGTTCACCTATTTATTTTGTAAATAGTTTTCTTTCTTATCAAATCCCATTTTAATTATATAGTTCTCGCTAACAAAGACAGTAATATGAGATAGCCATCACTCAAACACAAATATGTAGAAATTATCGCAAATGTAAACAGTTGAGTTGGTGGGTGCTCTCATCCTTTATTATATTCATAAACTACAATTATACCCGATGACAAAATGATAAGAGAGAAAAAAACAGTGAAAAACTCATCTTGTCCTGTGATCTTCACGTATTTATGAAAAAGTCTGTTTATGTATGGATATGAATATAATTTGTATACTGCAAATAACTTTGTGGACAATGCTACAAACTTGTTTTGTAAAACAACCATTTCATCCTCATCATAATAAAAATACATGCGTAGAATTCATTTATATCCAACGTATTGTTTTTCCTATAACATATTTAATGGACTACGAGCAACTCATGATTAATATATTTATTTCGTTCACCAAACCATTTGTAATAAATGCATAACTCTGGGCAAATTGTAGTAATTTGTATTCCTTTTTCTATCATTATTATCGAACACGCTTTATATATTTTTTTCATTTAATGTCGCTTCCGCTAGCTTATTATTGGTACTGGGATAGTTTGATGGATTTTGTATTGGCGCTCTGACGACTGAGTGACAACAAAAGTCAAGAAAAAGTGAAAGAGTTGGTGAAGTAAGGGAGGAAAAAGTTTTAAGTAGGAAATCTTGTTTACAGCAACAAATTACCCGAGGGATTTTTTCTTATATTCCGTTTCATTATATTTTCGAAAATAGACGTCAAAAAGCAAGAATTTAGTTGAGTAGGAACTTTTTGTTTTGTTTTACACCAACCTCTTCCATACCTCAATGCAAGAGCAATCGTAAACTCTATGTTATTGATTTTTTTGTGTTGGGAAGAAAAACCACAAAAGAGGTAACCAATTTTTTCTCAGCCAGTCAACTTCAATTGATGTTTGTGGCCACAAAAATAAAAATAAATCTCATAAATTGAGTTTAAACTTGTAAATTGATTTCCATTCAGGTGAGAGACGACGGGAAAGCCAAAATCAACACAATATAATGAATAAACATGTACAAAAACTATGCAATGTGAATGCAACTTGAAATATGTCCAACATGTTTTTGATTCATTTGAGTAAAAATTCTCTCATTGTTAGTCGCTTCATCCCTAGGTTTTTGATGCCTTTTGGCAAAACCAGGTAAAAACAAGATTCCATCAATTTTCTTTGCTCGGAATATTGAGAGATGTGTGACGGATCCGATGAGAAATAATGTAATTAAGCTTGAGAATTTTTTTCCTGCTCTTCTTGGCTGAGCACAAGAATGTTTCAAACTAATTAGAATAAGTCAAGCACGCAATTAAAATTCCGATTCCCGTTCATCGCTTTGTAACGCGTGGCTTAGTTGAATGCAATATGATACGATATTATGATGATGAAAAGAACAAGGAGGAGGGTACAAAAAGTTGGGCCGTAAAAGAACCGTTATATTCTTTTATTCATCAAGTTAATTACTTTAAACCTTGAAGACAAGCAAAAAACACACACAAATTCAACAATAATCCCTCTCTTTGTTGGAATAAGTGGGAATTAAAGCTTGCAATAATTAATTAATTAGTTCAGTGCCTGTGGCTACTTGCATATTTCTAAATTTAAACAAAATATTTCCTAACCTTATGGTCTTTTTAAAAATTCTCACAGTCAATTGGATATTGGTATTAGGTTGGTCGTTAATCTATATTATTTTGGCCTAGATCAGTTATTAGTTTACTACGTAACAATAAGAGCCCAAATTTTAATGTTGCACCATCACCATCATTTCGTATCAACATCATCCCTTTTTGGATTTTGACAAGATGTGTTGGAAGATACAAAACGTCTTTGATCGATTATCCTCCTCTGCATAAAAAAATGTTGGGTCTAGAGAAAATGAGCAAGCCTGTCACATTTTGAAGAAACTGTTTTGTTGTGACTATACGGAGGTTGTATGACGCCATAAATACATGGTAACGTATTAGCCTTCATCAAACTATCTAAAATCTGAAGTATGCGAGGACGATCTTGATTTTTGATCATGGATTTGTATTGTTAAATGGAATTCCTAAGTGACGACTTGGAGCATATTCATGTGACCTTTCTTCATGACCCTCTTCTACCCTTATGTACATGGATATAGAGAACTAAGTCTGTTGGCTTTGACGTGGCTTTGATGTGGGATCTAGGATCAAACCGAGTTTCTCACAAGAAACTTAACAAACTCACGTCACGATAATATACTATGCACATCGTCTGATTATGATTATTATTCTACTTTTAATAGGTAACAAAAACTTCATTTCAATCTGATTTCCCTTAATCATGAGGGGGAAACGAATAATATCTTTTAGGTTGATTTACACAGTTAACATGATAACATATTCACCTACAAAGCTCTCCTACACACGCCATTAAAAATCAATGCTTTCGGTTTCGTCAAAGTCGGCATTCATAAATATTATGTTATAGTGGTGCCCCTTTATAATTTCCCCCTTTAGCTCTTTCACAACGAATATGATCAATGCTAGTGAATGATGATGTGATTATCTATTTTAGTCAAAGATATAAGGAATCAACTCATCAAGAAGCATCACGACAACAAATAATAAAAGGCTGAGCAGCATAAGTTTATCTATTTTTCAATGGATTAATTCTAAGCATTCATTTAATGGAATGGAGAATCTTTCAAAGAAGCAGAAGAGGAAAGGAAACCGAATGAGCCATAATTTTGTACAATGGGCACTAAGGATTCTTCTGATTAAAAATGTGATGTAACATGATCAGGTGAAGAAGTTCTATTGAATCTAGCAGCATCTAATAATCCCACCTACTACAGTATTGGTGTTCACTCATAGTCATCAAGTCTTTATAGCATGGGATTGGGGCACATGCCAACTCAACTTTCTTCAAAAGCATATGTCGAAAATTGAATAGAGAAAAGCCCCAATTATTCCTCAGTTTGCCTATATACTGAAATATATAAAGGTATTCGCATTTTTCCCCTTGTTCGGCTTTCCTGTTGCTTACCACACGCTTTCAGAGCTTTGCCGCATTCAGAACTGGCTGTCGATGCGATGCGATGTCCACTGGCTAGTAGTATTAGTATCTATAAGGGAATTCAGATTAGATTGTGCAACTGTACTTACAGAGCGTTTGGAATATCGGGGGATTGTGGAACAAGAAATAAAGCTGAATTCCTGAGGGATCATCACATGGAATAGTTTAGAGGCTTCTTTTTGTGTCATATTTTTATTCCTTTCTGATCTGAGCTCTGTGCTGTTGCTCTGCTCTGGTTGGCTAGCAAACTGGCACTCCTTACTCAATCTCTTTTTGCATTAGTTATCCTCATGATCATCATCACATCACATCACCGTGATGCAGTAGAATGGTCTGTCAGTCAGATAACTTGTATGGAGGAACGTGTAACGGGAGGAAATATCTTACGCTCATGCTTTATGAATAAGCTCCAGTAGTGCTGAATGAATTCAAGGAATTACATTTATCATATTAGATTTCATGTAATCTGATCAAGTCCAAAATGCTCACGACGGTGAAGGAGGAGAAAAGAGAAGGGCATCATCATCATTGGTGACAGTGGAGTGCTTGAGATTCATTATGTCATTTCCCTTCTTTATTCATGTCGTGACTTTATCTACAAAAGACCAACAGATTCTTTCTCATCGAAATGGAGTTGACGAAGATAAGAAGAAAAATGCTGAGGAATGCCGCAAGCATTTTTATCATCAAGAATCCTGGAGAAATCGCAAGGAAACCGCGCCGACTCAAAAAAAATACAAGTACAAGCGGTCACATTAATAAAGAAACGCAATGATTTTATCGTATTGAAGGGTTCGCTTTTCGTATGAAACACGGGTGAAAATTAAATCACACAAAAATATATACCCAAATCCAACTAGATTGATGCTTTTGGGAAGATTGCTGAAGATGAAATTGAAGAATTAAAAGGGGTTAATAATGAGTCTGGACTCATTTATCTGGAGTAGAAGAAATGTAATCGGCGGAGGATGAAGGGGCAAAGGAAAAATGAAAGAGAGTGGATAAATAACATAGTAATACATAGCATAAGGCTCTTTCGTTCAAACATGCACACATACTTATGATGATGATATGATATCTAATACCATTTCGATTGGTTAGATAACCGTCATCATTTATCAAAGATTGCATCTATGTAGATTGCATAGATTTAAAATATTTCCTTTGATCAAGATATTCTTCGTCGGCAACTCCATGCTTAAACACGTCACTCAGTACAGTTACACGAGAAGTGTTTAACATTTTTTGCCTTTCGCATTATTACAATTCCTAATAAATACAAGTAAGGGGCATCTGAAGGATCATTTTTATAATAAAAGAGTTAGTAGAGTTGTTGCATATATCGTTTTTCTTCTTCTATACATACGTTTCGGTCTCAAGAAAAAGGAGAATATGCCGTTTGATAGTGAGTGCATATGACGCTTCTCTGCGGGTGATTTTCGGCGATATTAGTTGAGTCGGGCATAGCCTTTTTTAAACTTCATGTTCATCGTCATCATGAAGATGATGATGATGAGCACACACCAAAAATCTCACGCCTCAAGTATAAAATACTACAGTGTGATTCCTTTGATCGAAAAAACTATTAAGTATTTTTAAAGTTGATAGATCAAGATCGTAAAAACGTTTTCCAACCATTTGGAAAAGCAATATCATATTTTAATCGAACATTTCTGTACTGTTCTAACAGATCTACTTTTCTTTTCGAGTTATTTTTTTTACAGATGTCTTTTGACCGAATTATTATTTAAGACATTCATATAAGATAAAGCATGCAACGAAACCGAAAAAAAACATAATGCATTAATTTGTTCACTAAAATTGCCATTGCATCGCAGATAAAGATAATAACTATCTTTTTTTCTTTGTTCCAGTACAACTTGGCTATATCAGTTGGGCTGAGAAAAAAGGTGAGCGTAGAATTTATTCCTTTGAAGGAGCAAGTGATCCGCTCACCTCAACTAATTGCCAGTTTCGCATTTGTATTGTTGTTGTTGTTGGGATTATTACTATTATTACATGATTTCTCGTACTTTTCCCTTTTCACATACGTTCCTAAAATCTACCTACTAACTCCTTCACCTTCAGTTTTAGGGTTGGCATCATCATTGGCAATCCTACCAATATGAGTGAAATTGCTTTAAGCTTATTTTTCTGTAGAGATAAAAAACGGAGTGCTCCCACTACTTCAAATAAATAATATTCTTTTTTTCTTGGCTAGCCTTACTTCCCACAAAATTCTTGAATGATGGTATCATTCAAACGAAAGAGATTTTCAGAGAGAAGCATTCAATTAGCTGCAAAACAATGATGTTATTATTACCATTTTTTCATCTAAATTTCAGTCATTTAAAAGAAAGGGTAGGATACAAATACAATGATAATATAAAAGAAGAAAAGTATAGTCAAGATTGTTAGCTCTCCTTTGTAGGACCTCCGAATAAGATAGAGGGAAGCGGTCCGTTGTGAAATGAACATTATGACTGCTTATCCCCCATATTATGCCTCTCTCCGATTCTTTTCCTCTTTACAGCTCCAAGCAAAATATTATATGATGATGGAGTCTCACTCACTTTCCTCTTGAACTCCAGCTTACTTACAGTCAGGACACAAAGCACAACAAAGCTCATTTTGCCTCGGAGATACAAAAAGTCAGCGTGAGTCAAGCAGGCCAAAAACATTGAGATGTGATGTGTAGTTTTGATTTTCATTATGTCTATACCCTTTTACCTTTATGAAATGTCCATCCGCACAGCAATGGTGTATTTTTTTGTTATAGTATGGACACGTAATATCATATTAAGATAAAAGTTTTATGTTGAAATGTGTTTATCAGTTTTTTGGTTATTGCTCGTTTCACCGTCATCATCGTCATCATGAATAAATGCATAATTTGAATGGAATTCCGTGTTTGATACGTAAAACATTGTTGAAAGCAAGATAGAGCATTAGAATTTCCCTTCTAGACATTCCTTACTCATCATCATCCTTGCGGTTCCCTTTTTCACGTTTTGATAAGAAAAGGGCGACGGTAGAGAGAAAGGGCTAGGAAATCAATGATGATGGTGATCTGCCATCTCAATGTATTAGCCGTCAATATTCAAATTCATACGTAGGATGAGTATGTACACGTACGTAAGTACGTTACTGATTAAATGCTACCATACAACCACCAAAAATTCAATGGAATTGGAATTATAGGGATTCGCATAAAGATCGTAAGTATTACACTAAGTCAAAACCTTATGATGGAGATGGTTCCTAGATTTGGATATTTTGAAGGAAGGGTAGCGCACCTGTCTTCTTTCCCCTTTGTGTTTTTTTCACCACGCAAATGCATTCACAAATAAAAGGCTTGAAGAAATTAAACAAGAAGAATATGGTACATTATGCTTGGAATTCTTTTGAATTGACTCATTACCCCTAATCTAGGATGAATTGTAAACTTGACTTGACTTGCTCCTCTACCCCACCTCTTCAAAAAACTATGATGAAAACAACGGAGATTAAAAAAAGAAAATATGAAACTATCAGGTAGAGAACAATTTCTTCCTCTGTACTCCTTTTATTACTTTTGTCGAGGGTGACGGATGATGACTCCCATCTACCTTGAAATAAGTAGATAAAGCGGATTTCAGAAGATCCATGTTATTGTTCACAGAGAGAAAATGAGCACTTTGACTTGAGCTTATGATGAGTAATACCATTTTTAGAGTTTTCATTTGGCACCATGAAAACTGTTATACTATGCAACGACAGCTAACATCTTCACAATACTTTTGATGCACAGGTACAAGAGCATCGTGTTTTCGACCGCGTCCATCCAGTGTCATGTCATAAACTTGGATTAGCTCTAATACCGTACTTCCATTCCACCTACATCCTCCTCTCTTTTTAAAGAGGAAAATGGAGGCTCAGCATTTGTTTAGGAGTAGAAAAAAAATTCTATGCTTTGGTTTGGAATCATTCTACACCGCAATGTATACTTATATAACATAACGTGTTACTCACTTTTAAAGATAAGATTGTTTGTTTCTCGTATTATTCTCCTTATTGCTTTTTAGTCGGGTTCTTTGGCTCTATGACAATAACCACCGACCCGCTCACATGATGATGATGATGATCACATCTGCGTTTGCATCCACCAATAAATTATTAAGAGATTCATGACTAAATCTCCACAAGTTTAATGTGTAATAATGTTGAGTTCTATCAAATTCAACATCTTTTCCGTTTCCTCTTTCACTTGCCGCTTCACTTTAGATTTAATTTTTGAAGTGAAAAAATATAACCATGCGATCCATCTAAATGCATCCAAAAAAAAATATTTCACTATGATTATCATACTGCATTTTAAAAAAGGGATTCCTTTACAGCAAACCAAGCTGAACCCGAAGAATTTTCGAATGGTGGCTAATCTAGAGAGCTTTTTTTTGTGGTGGTGGTGGTTTGTTATGATGATGATAAGCCTTTCTTAAAAATCTTAATGTAAAATACTATACCAACTTTGAAAAAAGGAAAGTAAGTTCAATCAAAAGCCAAAACAACTGTTTTCTTTTGGATACGTTGACCGACAAAAATAAAATGGGATACTTTATGAACAAACTTTTTCATGATGATGATCAACACAAAGTAGGTGAATGGTGTGTGTGTATCAAATTTGTGCGTTATGAACTCACACTCTTCCTCTTCTTCCTGTCGGACGATATATAATGTGATATGATGAAAGGGAAATAAATTTAAAGTGGTGCGAAGTGAAAGACCAAAAAAATTCATTTTCCACAAATCTAGCTTTCATACCCAGAACATGTTATAATAGACAAGGTTTTATAATGGAAATTCCTGTTTGTAAGTTATCTCACATAATATGAATGAGAGGGAAGTGAGTGGAGAAGCTGTTTACAAATACTATTTTGGAGCCTCCACTGAAAATCTTGGTATACAATACACGCTCAAATTTAAAAAAGGTGTTGTTGACGTGCTGCTTAGCTCGCCTCCACCACGCGTATTTATTTTCTTTCTCTATGTAAAATGTAATTCTTTTCGTAATGCACACACCAACCAACTGACAAGACAAGCCACGGAGAAGTCGTAAAAACTGAGAATGGAAAATTGGACTAGATGGAAGAGGATATGTGAAAATGAATCTTTTCCTAAAAAATATAACTCTATTTCCTCGTTAACTAAAAGAACACATTACAAGTTTCTGGCGTTAAAGAAGGGAATCTCGGTACATAACTTGGATTAGCGAGCAATGAAATTCTTATTTTCACATTCCTTTGATAAGTTTGTTGTGATGCACCCATTTTCCGTGTCCTGCATGATGTAATGGAAGAGAGTAGAATTCATAATATAATTTTGTGAATTATCGTACAACATACAAACAGTCAAAAAAAGAAAAGTGGAAAATTTGATGTGAATCTTGATGACGGCAAAGTTCCTATACGCATCTTTCACTAACTTCAGAATCTAATGCATAATCTCTCTTTCCTTCTGTTTGTGTGGAGGAATACATATGGAAACAGAATTGTCATAATTCTTCCCATCTTTACGTTTTTTTTGCATTGCATCTCTTGAATGCAAGAAGAAGCAAAGCAATATCACTCGTGACCATCAGGAGGTCATAAACTAAAAGAAGACCTAGGAAGGATTTGTAAAGTTTTCAAAGTCTCTAGCTTCTGCTCCTTTGATGTCAGGGGTGATGAGACTATGATTACGTTTTTGCACTCACGATAAAAAATTAGCTTCTCCTGCAAAAAGTTTTTTTTTTCAACCACATCTTTAAAAAAATAAATTTATTTGCTAAACGCAGGTAGTTGTTAGCATCCGTAGTTGGTCACATCTTCATCGACGGGAGTAATATAACGTTCAAACCGGAGCAACCTCATCACACAACTTTAATAACCGTGTCGTATTCCCCACCCATTAAATAATCAAATCAGCAGTAAACCCTGCAAATCCATGTTCTAAAAATATGAAAATTAATGTTTGACATTTATATTTTCAACCAATTTTATTTTCTTTTGACCAATTTAATTTAAAAAATACTTGTGAATTTCACGCATGAAATGCTTGTTAGAAAATAGATTAAGTTTGTAACCAGCTAAGCGCTATTACATTTGTTCAATAAATCAATGCAAAAATCCATTGCATACAGCATATCACCGCAATGCCCCACGACAAGAATGTTGGTGTCTGGAAGCTAACATGCCGTGAAACTATCACAATTATACAAGTTGTTTTTATGATGAAGTTGATGGCGAGAATGAGTAGTTGGGGTTGCTGTGAACTTAGCGGAAAATCGATTTTTTTTACTTTTCTTTCCATTATTCACACATTATTGACCGTTTCATACAAGTATAATGGCAAATATGTATCCACTAATCGAACAATAGATGCGGGTTCTTCGAAGTGGGAAAAAATTGGCGTGAGGAATCACAGCTCAAAAAGGTTTATTGCAAGTAAGCAAATTAAAGGTTTTAAATTCTTTTCACATTGGTTAATAAGAAAGGGTAGGATATTCCACTGGTATTGAGTTGAGCCGCTATGATTCATAAAGAGGATGCATTTATTTTGCGAAACTACCTACTTTTCACATGAAAGTAAGTATGCTACACCACTTCACGGTATGTGAGTTTGGTACTGGTCGTTCGTTTAGAAAATGAGCAAAAGGGTGATTGGAAACCGCAAGTAATTTTATTATTAGACCACTTGCTGTTTTACGAGTTGAAATTTCCATAAAACTTTTGAAACTCGTTCAGTTAAAAGGAAGAAACAAGGGACAAGTTATGACTATGAGGCAACCAGATAGGTTTGCTACGCACAACCTAATTCTTTGTTACTTATCCAAATGCTTCAATTCACACTGTAATAATGGTAAACAAAAGGCATTCCAAATCCTAATATGTTATATGGCTCTCCACCACATTAAATCCTATTATTATTGTTTAGACTAGCTCTCAAAAAACATACTTATATTCATAATAAGATGGGATTTTCAACTTTGAATATAATTTTGGAACGGTAGCACAGTTTTTGCATGGCAAATGAAATCTCAGTGAACCAAAGTGCTAAAATACAAGCCTAACGATCATCATTATACACTGGAATCATCCCAAAGGCACTAATCTATTGTGTAAGATACGCTTAAAATTCAAAAATTGTGATTTGTTGAGCATGGGTACACCAGTTTTTTTTCAAGGCGCCACATCATCAATCTCTCAAGTCATTCCAATAATATAGGTAAAGACTTTTCGCTTTTATGACATTCTCAAACTAATTTGTGTGGAGCAATGGGTGGTCATTTGACTCATATTCAGGAATTGGATTCGGTGTAAGTGTAAAAACCACAATAAAATACGCTTCTTCTTATCCTTGTGGTCTTTTATGATGATATAAGGTGCAAGGTGCATTATATATATTTAACACTGTATGACTGTATCTACCAAAACTATTTGGATACTTAGCAGTTGCTGGAATGATATTGTTTTGTCACCAGCTGCAACTCTCAATCACAAAATACAATTTAAAAAGATATTTCTTGTGTGCTACACTGAACAAGCATATACATTAGATATAGATATTTGGCTCGTTGAGTAGCCAGAATGTAACGTGAGTGAGTGAGTAGGTAAATGTATAATGATTATTTCACCTTTTATTTCTATTACGAAAAGCACTTTGTTCTCACCTCGTCCTCACCCTCCCTCCGTCTCATGTTTTAAGATATCAAGAGATCCAAGAAGAAATGAGAGTACTCAGCACTACTGCTTCTCCTGCCGTTATTTCCACACAAATGACAATAAATATTAGTATCATTTCCTTTTCCCCAATAAACAAAATAGAAGTGGAGAATGGAGGATAATCTGAGCGTCTTGACGTGTGCACTGTGCAGTACTTCATTCAAAGCAAAACTATAATTCTCTTTGACCATAATACGAATGCAGGATTTTAGAGAACGACGAACCTGGCGAGTCCACACACCACCACAACCACACAATAAAAGGTCAATTTTTCTACATATGCACACCTTCCTTCTATCGCTATCATAATAACATACCTTTTTAGTTCTTCTTGAGGTCTTATAAAATATAAAAAATAATGATTACCGGACGTGCCTCATATTAAAAAACACTGATCCATTTCCATCATTGATCATATCGTCATACAACATTATAATATCGTGGAAAGAAATGCGTTAATGTACTCCTCTAATTTGTACATGGGATCATGTACACAACATTTCGCTGGCTTTTTCCAAAGTGCTCAAAGTTAACAACAACAACATGGAATAATTTGTTTCACTCACAACATTTTTATTATACTTTCTCAGTCTTATATCGTTATCTAAATTAGAAAGGTATTCTCCGTCTCCGTCTCCTTCTCTCTCTCTCTCTCTCATTCTAAAATTGCAATTTGCAAAGTAGAAGATTGAGAGTGAAATGCAAATAATATTATTATTATTTGTAATCTAATGAATGCTAATAATGTACTTTAGATATTGTATTAAGTATGCAGAGTAGTAAATTGCAGAATGTTTTTCTTCGTACATATATCCTATCATATAGGAAAAACTACTACAGCAGGCGTACCACGTGCTTCAACTCCTCAATGCACAACAAGTTTTTCCTTTCTGCACTTTTTTGTTCTTTGGCAAAAATGAAATGAGTGAGTGATACATATTCGTGTTGAGAAAAAAACAAAGTTCTTTTTGTTTAACTGTTGACTGTCAAAAGTTTAATAATGATAATGGATTCGATATTATTATGCAATATAATGTAATAATATCTGGATGTTGAATAAATTCACAATTTTTCTTAATCCAATCCAACTCAATCAGTATAAATCAGTCAACAACTCTGGCAAAATGTGATTCTGTCCAGGTTTTGAAAAATGGTGGCGATATATATCCACATAAATATTTTGGTTTCTTTTTAATTTCTAAAAAAGACTTGCTGAGTTAGAAGGTTGCATTTTTTTGTGACTTTATCCGTATTCAAGCTGGTCTGGTGGGAATGAGATAGGACTTGTTAAATTTATCACCTGACAATTTTGTAATATGTACATTCAACATCTCGCCAAACTTTAAGGTAATATTATACATTCGCAAAATGAAAATTTTTCTTTTAAACTGGTCACTTGTAATGATTGAGGTTTGTATTCATTTCAAATTTTGGAAAACAATAATTTGAATATAGTTAGCATTCAGCAGGTTAGTGGGCAACACATTTACCGTTGATGATACATCAAATGATGTTTTTTATATTAAAAAAGTGCCCATCTACTTGTCGTATCCTTTTTTTGCTGTTTTTATGAGAATCACAGTCATCATCATCCTACATTCTACCTGCTAATTTTACTGTCATGTTTTCTCTCGTTTTTGGGCTAGACATGTAGTCATCCGCACATCATCGTTTGTTCATTTATTGTGATGAATTTGTATTACGTACAAAACATTTTTAACATTTGCGAAATAGCCACAATTTTCGTACATTTTGGCACATTTTCGTAGGGACGGGAGGGGCGAGAAGCAAGTGGAATATATAGCATACAGGATCATTTCTGATATATTCCATTAGTACATTCCTAATTGGTTACCAATCTTTATTCACAAAAAAAATAGAAACACATAAAACGTTTTTGAGGATGAGACATGAGCACAATATTTTAACGTGACGGTGATGTGATGGGTCTGAACTGTGAAGACAAGTTCACAAGTTGATGCTGAGTCAATAGACTACAAATGGATTTTATGCGTTTTAAATAAAAAATGATGATAAAACCAGCAAAAAGAAACATAATCGTCGGAGGAGACCAAACCCTGACTGCTGGTGATGATTCAAACTAATTTGCATATTGTTTCTCCCTCAAGCCTCCATTTTCTCGAAAATGCTGGCCATACCATACCATCATGTCTGTTGATGATGATGATGATGATGAGGTTGATTGTTGACCATTTAGAACGAGCAGAATGAAATGGTGCGGAGGTGCTGACCAGAGCCATCAACATGTTGCTTGTCCTTTAAAACATTGTATGATTTTTATTCTTCGACACTTTTTTTCGCATTCACACCGTTTTGTTATTATTGCTCACAGCAGAATGACAACAAGGAATGAACGAACCCACTTACAAGAGCATATATAAATCCTTGATAGTTGGTTATCAAATGCATTTTATTGCACCATCTAAAATGAAACAGGCTTTTTGTTATTATTGCTACTGTCAAGGTGGAGAATATTGCAACAATTTGGATCCTGATATGAATCCTACATTCACAAGTAAATGAGCAGCAACACTTGACTTTTAGCAAGTGGTCTAAGTGCACTTCCCCTTCCACATACATACAAATATCGACAACAATATGCATATCGCCATTCACATCACTCACCATCAAACATTTACTAGTCGTCCTCCTGGTTGCTTGTGTCTCTTTGGTCCTCGCAAGAAAAAAATGAGCAAGCCATTTTAGACAAGACATGGGCGAGAAAATGCATTCAATACCTTTTCATTTTCCGATTTCTCATTCTCTCGGCATAGTAAAGTAGCACCCAAAGGATCATGTTTTGTTTATGGAATTCATTTCATACACAAAATGTGAAAATATAAGGAAAGAATGGCTGATGATGACGATGATTGAATCATGTTATATAATTACTATTAATCCATCTGCATATATGATGTTCCTCATGAACCTCTTCCTCCTATCGCACCATGTATCTCTTGGGAAACGAAAGTAGTTGACAAGACAAGAAGAGGAGCATTGTCACCATCATCATCATATCATCATCATGATCAACGGCAATGGAAAACCGGCAGGAGTGGTGGTTTTGTTTGTACCACTGCTGCCATTTGGACATACTTTTAACAAGAAAAATTCATTTGCAAACACAAAAATCGCACATTATTTATTTTTTATGTTGAGAAAAAACAAGAATGACTTAATACAGTGGAGCAGAGGATGATTTAGCTAAAGCTGCTGGCTCTCCAACTTCTGGTATGAGTATCTAGATACATATTTTATATGTATATGGTAGGATGCGATAAACATTTTAAAGCTATTATTGTTACACCAGCACACGAGTCGTTTATCTCGCTTTAAAGTGTCGTCATAAATAGCAGTGTGACCGACCGGTTCTATCTCCTTTAATTGGTTCTGTGCAAATTTGTTTCCCTTTTAAAAAACATTATTCACTTAATACTTGCTTTAAAAAAATTGTAGTTCATTGTCAATAGTGTGGCTAGTGTGAATGCATATGCCGTATTTTTTTCATCTCGTCTCCGTTTCCCTGCAGTAAAGTACTAAATACCTTTATTTTTCACCATACTCAACATTTTTTCATGTCTATTTCACTGTTTTGCATCTTGCCGTCGTCCATCAACTTCAAAACTTTGGTTCACTACTCTTCTCCCATTCTCACAAGTAAGTAAGGCAAATTAATGAAATACAAAATGGAGTGGATGAGGAAGAAGAGAATGAGACTGCGTCAGTGTAGTTGTTTGCCGTTTTAAAAAGATTTTGCAGTCATAACTATAAAAGCAAATGACTACAGTACATAATATGTTTCGAGTCTTGTTACATCGGCTCTCAAATGATGATTACGAGAATGAGAGTGCGTGCAATTATCATCGCCTCTGAACATGGAAAGGGCTAAGCAGCAACTGTAACATGTTATTTTTGGTTAATAGATACCAGGATTAAGTAATTGCCAAAAAACGTTTTGGATATGTTTTGTAACATAATTTCTGAAAGAAACAAAGCAATGATTCAGAAAAAGAAGTAGAAGACAATTTACTGGTGGTAGCAGAAAGAAACAGCAACAATAAAAGCTTTAAAGTAACGATGGTCATGAATACGATGATGATGATGATGATGATGCTGTGCTGTAATCAAAGGAATCAACGCCACAAACATTACAACATAACTGAAGAAAGAGATACAAGTGAGGGAAAAAGAATGTGCTCAACCTCTGACTTTTACTTGGTCTCAGAAGGAGAGAAGCAACAGCAGCTGAAACCTTTTCTCACCTTTTTTCATTCCATTACTAATTGAAGGCGGCACACCTTTTGAATAATTGCATGAGCAAGTAAAAACGATGAGGAATCATGATGATTAAGTATCAAGCGAGTAGCAAGGAGCATGCAGTTTTTCCACTTGTTCGACCCAGTACCTCTCCTCATAAAAATGAATGTCTCTGCAAGATTTCTTGGGTGTAGAGTAGTAGCCATCTCATTTTATCTTGGAATGGGTCAACACTTTATAAACCAATCCATTGGTTATATGTATGTATTATCTGGACTGTAATAGGACGGGAGCTCAATTAAAGGAATAAGGAAGATGAGGATCATGAATGCAAAAATTAAAATCGTCATAATTTTAAAGACGTCCTTCTAGTAGAACTTGCATACAACTCAATTTTCCTAGAATCAATGTGGTTTTTTGACAGTTGGAGAGAAAGAAGGGGGTATCCTCATGTAATTTATTGTGTCTGGGAATGACAATAAAGGTTGTTCGTTTTCTGCTTGCAATATACATAAATAAATAAAATGCAAACCCTCTTCTCCTACCAGAATATTCCATTATCCAGCAAACATGTTTTACATCCAGGGTAAAATACATTTACAATTACAGGTTATGTCATTCTAAAACTTAAATGATAAATTTTGAACTATGTTGCAGATCAAGAAAGAGACAGACACCGACACATCACAGACAGTAAATTGATCCAAGCAACCATTATTTTCTCTGCCCACCTTTTAACCCTTTGTATTCTCTATATTTGTTGGTGAAACATGATAAAGATCAAAGTGCTTGATAGACCGCTTGCTCAAGAAAGTTAGGAACCATCATTCATTGGCATTATTTGCAAATTTAGCTTGTCTAAATGAGAAAATTATATGGCACGTCACATCACAAACAAATTTTTTAAAGTGGGTTTTTACCTTTCGAGTTTTAAGTGAATTTTCCCATGCCTTTGAAATCATGATGTGAAAAAAATATTTTGTTTATAAATTGACAAAAGAGATTAGCATACATTTTGTTTGTTTGCAACCATCATGATGATGTACACTAGTCAAGAAAGAAATTTACTTGTTTATTTAGCAGGTCAATTAGCACAAGATTCGGTTTGACAAATGAACATGATATTCTCTCATTTTCTCTTGTTATCACATTCAGCTTTTAAGTTGCAAATATAAACATAATGCTTACAACTAAAGACGTTAAGAGCCTCTTTGCAACTTCTTTTTACTTTAACTCATGTCTTCTCTTTTGTCACGCCAGACAACCAGTCAGTGCCAATCATATCATAAACTTACATACGAACAAAGGATGCATGAAAACGACCATACTTTAGTAAAAACTTTATTACTACTCGCCAAATAAAATGATATTCTTGTGTCACAAAGAAATATTTTTTGTTGCCAATAAAATAAGCTCGACGCATCACATCGTCTACTGTAAATATAAACGTTCAAACGTTCCATCTCAATTGCTTATTTTGAGATTACGTTGATTTTCAGAAATAGGGAGACCCTACATCTAAATATTTGTTATATTACAGATGAATTCCAGCAATAAATTGGGATTGGAATAATATGTAGGTATTAGCAAAACCTATTTAACCCATAAAAATTTTTCTCTTTAAAAAAGAAAACAACCTCACAACACAACAATATCCATCATCATTAGCTTCGTAACGATAAGATTTCGGACTTGGGATGGTGATTGGAATAATGTACAATATTCCCTTTTCATAAAGAGGGAAGGATGAGTGTCAAGAAGACTAGTTTTTTAAGGCAAGAGTTTAACCCTTTCATCATCGTCACACATTATGCATTATCATCAATTTCTTTCTTGATCATCACCGTCACCCTTCCTGTCATACATTTTCTCTTGTTTTCCATTACAAGAGATATCCATAATGCTGCAAAAAGTGCTATTAAGGAAAAACCGCATGAAATAGAGAGAGAGAGAAAGACGTAAAGAAAAATGAGAGTATATACCAGTGGAAGAAGACAAGAGAGAACATGAATTCACAAAAAAACAAGGAATAGCCTTAATGTGTAGTGCTATCAGGAGATTACTAGAGGCTACAGAAATGGACATGGCTTTTTGTATCACCATCATCATCATCATCATAGTACCTCACATTTGCTCCTTTTCACTGTCCTTTGGAACTACTCGCCTCTTGTCCCACACCAAATCCTGCACTCATCCTTTAAAAAACTCTGAAGAAATAAGTGAGTGTCCAAAGAATTAGAATAAATACAATGATGATGGTGATGGTATTATTATACCAGGTTGTGTAGTAATAGGAACAGGAATAGCTTGGAAAAAATGGCAAGTCCAGGATCTTCATACTCATATGTTGGCCTACAAGTATGTAAACATACTATGAGCTTTTATTTCAGTGAGACTCTGATCCGTGAGTCACCACACCATCAGTTCTTCCACCACTCACTCTGCTCTTTATTTTATCATATGTGTTCAAACTTTCACAAATCTTATGGAAGTTTTTTTTCATTTAGAAATTCCTTTTCTGCATATTACCTTCATTCACTCTCATTTCTACCACATATAATAGCTTCGTTTACATAATAAAAAAATGAGAGGCAAAATAGGATGGAGTTACTGGTTAAAACAAAACCCCTAACGTGAACTAAATATTGTGTCTGACTCTGACTGTTTCTATATACAAAGTACATGATTTGCAATTTCAGATGGGAAAATTTGGCTGAAATGTTTGGTGAAAAAAGAGTGCTCGCAACCATTCTGGCATATTATGTATGTGAGCGAGTTAAGACATATGCCTGTGCTTCTAAGCAAGAGCAAAATGTAGTTTAAGCTCACAATGCCCCACCTTCCTTAGCTTAATAATATGTCTCCATCACTTGTTAGACGTACAGTAGGAAGAGCGAACAGAAGGACTTGCGCTGCCTATTCTGAACGAGAGAGAAGAAGCTTATAGCTTTTCTACATGCTTTTCACCTAAAAAAATGTTTCAGTAAGGGCAAGATGGAGAGAAATTCTGCGGAAAGAAAGCCACTCTTAAGATGATTTCCCCTCAGAATAATTTTCACAAATCATAATGGCATGAATACACTTTTTCTCTCTACTCTTCATCTCCCCTCTACTCTATTCATCTTCCTTGCTAAGAATGAGAAGGAACTAGAAAGAGAGGGGCATGAAGGACACAATTTATGTGCTGTGTATGCATACCTGATCATCATCATCAAGACATGAACTTTAGTCTGGTTCTCGGCTACCGCTTTCTATTAGCAAACGCAATATACTGGCTCATTTGTAATGTGTACTTTAAAGTGTCAAGTGACACTATCTTCTTCTTCGGAAGCAGTGGGACCCCACTTTTTTCTTCATTTTTATCAAAGCGTAAATGAGTAAAGTGGCTCTAGTGGTGGCTTGGCGTAGTGTCTTATATCATCTCGCTTGAACCAATATATGCAAACTTAGTTCCCATTATCATTCATATTCATCCGCAGTATTCATCAAAATCAAGCGTGTCTTAGTTGCCTCTCTCTCTACCTCATGCTTAAATGTCAATAACCAAGTTGATTTTATACCTGGGAGACAGTCATGTTCCAATTTTTATGAAACTATTTTTTTTCTATTTGCAGAAAAAGTGTGTATTATAATGGTTAGAAACTGGTTTAAGTACCACCAAACCAATTCTTTGGTTTCGAAGACTATAATAAAAAAAATGAATGAGAAGCTGACCTGAGGGTAAGCCAGTTAAGACTTTGAACTGAATTGCACTCTTTTCCTCTACTTTTCGTAAAGTCTGCGCACATAATTTTTTAAAGGATTTTTTTCGTATTATATACATTAATATCATATTATACTCCCTGGCCTGAGTATTTTCCCCTTCAACTTATAATTTCCTACTTGCGGCTCTACACACAGTACAAAAATGCTCTCTTCTCTTTTCTTCCCTTCACCGTTGACTTTGAGTTCATGAGTGAAATGTGGATTAGCATCTCCACCCAAAAAATAATTCTAAATTCCTTTCTATTTTGTGCGAAAAAATTGAAACCTTAGAGCACTATTGTGTTTGTAAGCGTTGTATTAAGTGGAATAATTAGAAATGCAAGACAAGTGACTCTACATCCATACTCGCCTTGCCTTGCTTGCTCATGAGGATGCTTAGTTTTATTTGGTGTGGAGTTTTTTTCTTCTCAAGGTGGAACATCTGTTGCGAAAGAAATACACAAAGTTTTGGTATAATGATAGGATATTCATATCAAATCATGCGTTTTTTTCTTTCGAGGTTGTTGCTTAGCTTAATGAAAATTAATTAGTAAGAATCTTTATTCACATGATATGATAAGACCTCACAAATTTTCGCATCAAACGCCATATTTGGTCTCAACCATTTAAGATTTTACATGAGAGACTGTGATGATATTATGATCATGAGCATGGCGAACGTGAGCTCAGACTTACACTGAATACAAATATATCTCAATGATGCTGAAAGGTTCAAGAGTGAAATTAAATTCAATCGAAAGTTCTACAAATTCATTAGTGTTCACAACAACATGAGTCGCTCCTTATCTCCTCAGTAACAACTAAGTGTTGTATGGAGCAATTTGCAAATTCCAATTTACTTATCGGACTGCCAAACCCGATGCCAATATCATAATGGTATGTGATCTGCATACGTCATACTAATCAAAATAATTTGCGTCACTAGAAAATGCGATAAATTTTTAAATTGGATTAGTTGAGTAACTATCGTTTATCAACTGAGCTAAATTTTACGAAATTTGTGTCTTCTATTCGTCCTTAACATTTTTTTTGTTAAGTTACAGCTCAATTTGAACCAATATTATTTATTTAGGGGACACAATGCAACTCTGCAAAGTTGTTGCAAGTAATGGCAAAACCGTGTTTGGCTATAGGCATACAAGATGACGAGGTATGATTAGAGATGACAAAAACACTTTAAAGCTATTGCGGGTTTGTTGTTGTATAAAGATTAAGGATCCCGATGGAACCACAACCAATCCACATCCTAATTGGTATCTTCAGAAAATGGAAAAACCGACCCAGGGAATGCATGACAGCAGAGATAGCCACATCAAGTTTGTTTGAACAACAAGTTAGACCAGACCAGGTAGGCATCGTGCTAGTGACCAGTTCACTCAGATACTGTGTCTGCCATCTCCATTTTCTTGACTGACTTCACTTCTCTCATCCCTCTTCAAAGAAGTGGAGTAAAATTGCTTAGAGCTTAGCACAGGTACTCTTCTTAAGCCATATTTATTTTTATGCTGCCTTATATAACAGTGAATAAAGAACCGGGATACACCTTGTAAGTACCTTTCGTCTCTCTACCTTCATTTCTCAGTACGCATATACATTTTTCATTCCAAGAAATGGAGCTTCGTATCGTGTATCATATCAATCCTTAGAAGGACAACCGTTTTGTCAAAAATGTCAAGATATTTTACCTTTCTTTACCTTGATCCAAATGAATTATAGATGAAATGCCGTGACAAAAACATGAAGATGATTTCAGATGAAATTATCGTATGAAAGAGAATAGTTACCGTATCCAGAAAATGCTATTTCATATGAAATGGAAGGATGTCAAAAAAGGTTTGATTGCTTACCTGAAATAGAAAAAAAGTCAAAAATTAGTACTTGGTAATCAAATTTAGTTCACTAAATCATCTAAAGGTAGACAAAGTTGGGGCAAGAAAAACAAGCGTAAATAAAAATGCGTTTTCCCATGATGACGATAACCAGTGAAGTGTAGGATTTTGTAAGCTACCATAATTCCACAGCCTTCTTTAACCTCAAGCGGGTTTACAACAAACATAAGAATAAATATAAGATCATTTTTCATTAAACGAATGTGATGAGCTACCAAAAGGAAAGGAGTAGTAACCGTAATTCCATGCCTCATTGACTTTCAATTTGCTTCTTACGTGTGGACATACATACGTTACATGTGTTCATGTAGTTGGCTTGCGTCATATCAATTCTCAAAAAACAATAAGAATGGCTCAGCTGCTGACGATTGCGGTCGGGGGAGTTGTAAGCGGATGCACTTTTTCAATAAAATATAGATATATATATATATCTGTGAGTAGTCATGCCCGTCATGTTTTACAAACTACCAATAATAGCAACCACCAATCGACCAACATTATTATGTGACTCCCCATTTCATTTTCATCCCTTCCATTGTTCAATGACTAAACTTTGACAAGAGCAGACAAGGACAGGGGACGGTCATGCTCTGCTGGACAATGCAATCCAATCCTACTCTTACTTGAAATACCAAAAATTCTGAAAGTAATCCCATGTAATAACATTCAGCATTTCCAGTTGACGAAATATTATGCAATACAATACAATGTTGCTTTGATGCTGCTGCACCGACATAGAATACATGTATTCAATACATTTAAACAAATGTCCATGCATCAAGGACAAGTTCCGTCGCTAATCATTGCCGAGCACTGAAAGCATTTCGAAAGTAAAAATATCTTTGATTTGACCGGAAATGAAGAAACTGGCCATTGCACTTGGTTACACTTAATTCCGTGCTGCCTCCTCCATCTAAAAGCATTCCGTCATATGACACCTACATTTCCCATCTTGTTATTATCTCTTTTTCACATTTGCGATTTGCATCCATCCCTCATTCTGTGTCCAATTGTTAGCAACTAAATTTATATTAACGTAGCATCAACAGAGAAATAATGCTTCATGACATTGATTTGTAGTGATAAAAATTAAGTACAAGTGCTTACAATATCTCATCTTTTCTTCATACACGAGCACAAGTCCACAGAAAGGAAAGGAAATGACGGTCAACTCCAGGGAAACTCACCGATCAATGAAATTATATGTGGAGTCGTCCAAAACACATTCACATGTTTGAGGCAGAAAAAAGCGGAAGCTGAGCTTGTCAAAAGACTGAAACCATCACCACAACGCATGATCATAATCTCAGAATGGAATGGAATGACAACGATGACATGAATTCATGACTGTAGCTATCACTAAACTTTGGTACTACATTTGTGCTTTTCACAAAAACCTAACTAAACTAAAACAGCCAAATTCGGTAGTCAGCTATCCGCGTGTCTGGTGACTTGTTCGTGTTATCATTTCGAACAACAATGCAGCGAGAAAAACACCACTCAAATCCCATCACATCATATCACAAGAATCAAGCCGAGGGCGAGTTGAGTTGACGACAAAAAGGACAATATTATAAACATTTCCAGCTACTTTTTTCCTCCCTTTTCCAACAAACAGAAAAATTGTTGCAGTGCTTAATGTCCCATGCAAGAAAGGAGCCAACAGTCAGAGACATCATCATGGTCAATAAACATATAGTTATACACAGTGGAAAACTGCGTACGTCCACGTACTCACACAATGAGTTTCCAATCCCTCCCAAATGTTCTCAAGTAGTTGGTCTAAGCCCCGATGCGATGCAATGCTATGTATCTTTATCCATTTCCATGGGGATAGAGCGAGAAAAGGGAGAATTGGACACATTTTTTCTAGCGTTGATAACGAAAATTATGGAAGAAAAGCGTTTAGATAAGAACCTGATGCTCTTTCACTACTCTGATGCCCTTTCCAAGAAAACAACAAACCAAAATCAGTATTCAAAGTTGTCAACAACGAGTCAATGCGGGATAACCAATCGTAAGTAAGAGATGTCATGCAATGCCTTCATAAAAACACACAAACGGTCACAGTGAAACCCCTAAATGCAGTTTTACCAAGCCTCTTTTTGCAGTGTTAAAGACAACTACATTAGTTTTCATACGTGGACGCATTTCCTCCTCGATATGGCGTATTGTTCGAAGAATAGCGGAAGGAAATTGTTTGATTTAATTTTTTTAAATGGTTATCATCTGGTACCAGCGAAGGTCCCTTCCTTTTACAATTAATCTTGAAGTTTGGCTAGTTTGAGTGTAACTTTTTAAGAGTAAAAGGAGGGAAGTTAAGTTGGAATGAAGAAAGAAAAATGGTTGTTTGCTAACTATTTTGGGGGTAGGAAAAAGCCTCTGGTGGTTTATTTGGTTTCGCTGTGCACACAAATCAGAGGAAGGGAAAGGGATTCAAAGCACGTCTCAAGCCGGGCATTACCATAGGACCATGTTACTCCGGTTGTTCATGATATGATGCTGATGATGATCAGCGGAATGACAAGCCAAGTGTTGAGCAAGAAGTATGATGTTTAATGTTGGAGAGTAGAGTGGAGTAGAATAGCATTACAATACAATTTGTAGACACGGTTGTAAGTAAACAAGGAAAACAGTGAATTGATATCTGCTCTCCAAGGGAAGCCGATGCAATCCATAATAATAATATGCGAAAAGCATAGTGTAGGAGCATGTACATAGAAGGAAGGACAAGAGAGATGAGGAGAGTGAAGAGAGCGAGTATACTTTGCTCTTGTACATTTTCTGCTCAACAAAAGATGAAAGGAGAAGAAAGAAGTAGCTGGCTGGAGAGGAGCAATAATAGTCATTGATGCAAGGGCACTACCAAATATCGACAAGAAAAGGCAATATTATTTAACGGAGCGAGAAAGCTAAAGGGAATCCTTTCTCCATGGCTCCATCCTTGCTACCAACATAGGGAAAGAAAGCGAGAAGACTTGAAGATACACACTAGATATAAGTACATATACATATGCATCACATGGACAATCATGTTATAACACATCTCCCATCCTTACTACTAAGCTAATGCCACCGCTGGATCATTGCATATTATGCATATAACAACCAAAACATACATAAATGCTATAAGTTTCTTGTGGGTTAGACAAGTTGTGAACATGTGCAATAGGGAAAATTTGTAGTCATCTCTTAAGGAAATCATGGAAAATCCAGAGAGGAAGAGAGATACAAGCGAAGAAGAAGACGCTTTTCCAATAAAATAAAATCAAATTGAGTCATAGCCTAAACCATTTGTCCTCCCTTTTTTATTATTTCCGCTTGCATCCATGAGCGTGAGCCAACATAACATAACGTTAGGCTCAGACAGAAAAAGGAGCAGTTGGATGGATGAATTGGGCATACAATGAATGCATCAGCATCAGCCTTCATTCCATTTTCATAATACATCCTCCACCTTCATCTGTTTATCTCTTGCTCACTATTCCAGAGAGATGGATGAAGTTTCTTCCTTAAACGAAATGAAATGACAAGATGGAATACATGTACATAAATGTACGTCAAAAGAAAAGCAGCTGCACGCTCCTTTTAAAGCATAATATGGTAATGGAAAGCAATACCGTCTTTCAACTTTCTCACAGCAACACATTACACTGATTTTTGCCTGGAGGCCCTAGTCCTTTCCCTCATTCGATGTACATTGGTTGTTTGTGACTATTTCCGAATAAATTCAAAATTTCCTTGGAACCATCCACACAATACAATGGGATGTTAGCCTTAAGCGAAGGAAAGTCAAGTGTTTGGCTGGATATGAGGATAAGTTGGTACTACAAAACTGTTACACAGATAAAAGCAATAAATTGTAAGTTGAAGAAAGCCAATGGAAGAATTAAATTTTTCAAGTGCAATGACGCATCTGCAAAATAAACTTTATAGTTTTTTGCTACCGTCACATTTTACTTTATCATTGCAAAGCAAGAACTGAGGTTTTACATATGAGCTTAAATTCTATTGAAACAATGGTTTCCTTATATATCCTTCCGCAACTATATTTCAAATTCCTTATGCATCACGGCACAAAATACGGTCTGAATCTCACGCATAATGTGAGCCCATCTACCATGCCTAGTTTGTTTTTATAACATAGACAAAATAAGAAAATACGGTAATACTCTTTTCAGGTGACTCTACTATGGACTGTATATAACTTGTGTAGAGCGTGTGGAAATTCCTGATTTTATGGTGCCATTACAACCATATAATGTCTTGTTTAGTACCTTGTGTGTGTGTAACCAAGCGCACACATTCATTCTAATGTAATACATAGAATAGAAGTGAGTCTCGTAAAGATGGCCTTAAAATGCACATTTAACAAAAGTTTAATAGTTCCTTCCAATCCCACATGCAATATTGAACAGTTTTTATTGATTTCAATTGCTCGATCTCCCCCTCCTTCTTTTTATGCTGGCTATTTTCAAAAGACACTTTTCAAAATAGGTGATGGAATGGAAGTGGATGGGATGGGACGCAGAAATACAAATGACATCAAAGGATCAATTGACATTTCGCCCCAGCACAAGAAAGAATATAATGC